>OX401412.1:12029215-13360373 GCA_947846245.1 Cerastoderma edule
CTCAACCACCTTATATCATCAGTTCAATCAAAATATTGTTGTCTCCAAAACATGTTTAACATAAAAGAAATTATCACCTTTGAGTTAAACGTTATGTACTTGAGGTCCTTCTTATTGATGCTGTGCATATTTGTATATGTCATGATAGATTTCTGTGTAAAATAATAAACTTATAATATTAATGGTGATCCTAAAGTGTTCTTTGACCCCGAAAACCTAGGTAAAGACACCAAAATTATCTTTAAATTAAACTTTTGATATGTTATAAAGGCCATCCTACCCTATAAGAATCAGTTAAAATACCTTTTGTAGCAATTTTTTGGAGGTTGGGCCATTTTTTTCCATATATTGACTAATACTACTAAGTTACAAGTTGATCAAGGCTATATTTAAAGGCACTTGTTCAGAGAATCTGATGTTAGGAAATTAGGATGT
Organism: Cerastoderma edule; assembly: GCA_947846245.1. Taxonomy (NCBI): domain Eukaryota; kingdom Metazoa; phylum Mollusca; class Bivalvia; order Cardiida; family Cardiidae; genus Cerastoderma; species Cerastoderma edule. The sequence goes on from OX401412.1 coordinate 12,029,651, forward strand.
TAAAAATCAATTTCTTTAGAACTGCACAGCAAGTGTAGGGTTATATGTCATGCTCTGAAGAATAGTCATTTGAAGCAAAATCAGATTGTTTTTAATTCTTTAAATAGTGTATGCAGTGAATTAAATTGTATTTTATATCAAAAGTGTGACATTGTTTTAGAGATCTACTTTATACATACATACATACTTAGATAAATTGATGCTTCATGAATTGAATATGCTCTTAAAAGCTACTTTTAATTGTATATCAAACAACAATACAAGAACTGAATTGTTTCAATGACATTTTGTTTTGACTTTCAAATTCTCTCTTCTGTGAACAAGGACCTTTAAGTTTGTTACAATGGTTTAGAAGTACCTTAAAAAGTAAATAGATGTTATTCGTCTTATCTTTATTTTGTCATTTATTTCTTTTGATTTAAGCCATTCAAGGTATTTCATGTGAGCTAAAAGACCTATAAAAGGTTGGTATTTGACACAAAGTACTCTGATGTTTTGCTTTCATGTGAGGCGGCACAAATTGGTTTTCATTTCGAACATGGGCCAAAGTATCAACAGTGTTTGAAAATTTATGCAGTTAACTTAACATTTAGCACATACATTTTTATTCAGTCTTTCTTTATTTTGATTCTTTCTTTAATATGAACAAACTTTAACTCATGACACTTTGCAAGATATGCTTTCTAATTTAATCTCATACAGTAATGAGGTCATGGCTCTATGTGCTTTTCTGCAGAGAGTACGTCTATTCATACTTACCATCACTTCTCTCACACTGAAAATGTAAAGCATTTGGTCATTAATATATGAATGCTTTCGCTTAAGTGTTTATTGACATGTTTCTTAACTGACAACTCAAAAATGAAGTTAAATATAAAGTCAAGGAACCATATAGTTATAAGTTGTTTCAGAAGAAAGTATTTTTTACTTTTACAAATTAAAAGGTCTTTGAAATGTTGAATAGAACCAATTGTGACAAATGGCATTGTAACTGCTTGTATTGAGAAATGTCTCCTTTTGCTGCAATGGTTTTTATTCCAATTTTCACATAAGGGAACTGGGTGAAGGTGACCTCAGATATGTTTCTTTTGCAAGCAGTTTTATTTAGAACCATGTGAAAATTGTACAAAATTACATCAAACATATTAAATTCAGAAGAGGAAATTTAGAAAAGGCATTATTCATGGTGAGTGTGTTAATGAAGAGCAAAATTCTATGTAATACATTGATTTTAATAATTGTTGAACTATCATGAAGATTTTTATAAAGTTACTTGCTAACCCTGTTGTCTGCTGAGCATACCACTTTTTAACAGGAAAATGATGAAAAGATATCTATTCTACTACATACTTTCTGTCAGAACTCCATTTTTTCATTGATAAAAATGTAATTTAAGTTTCCTTTGAAACATTTATATCCCTTTAATGCACTCAAGAAGAAAGAAACAATTTTGAGCAGAATGAAAAAGAATAATTTGTCAAAAATAAAACTTAGCACCTTGAAAGTATCATGTCTTTATTTAAAGAAATTTACCATGTTGCATCTGTTGTATTATATTCGTGAAATTTGAGAAATTTGACAAGATTAATGTACGACGGGCTAGGCGCAATATCTATACCCTTATGAATATGTAATAGCGGATTAGATTTATAATTAGTTAACCCATTTCCTAATATCTGGTTTTGTGACTTAATGCTGAAAGTAAAAGCATCTGCAGACAACTAATACCAGTTCTGAAGAATATCTTTGTCTATGTGACATTTCCAGACAAATTGTGACAACAGAAGAAACTGCCTTTTAATAGAATTTTCTAAAAAGAAAAATTATACACTTGTTTCTTATAACTTCTGTATGAGGATTCAAAAGTGGAATATATATGGGGAAATAGATCAGAGATGGAAATCACATCTGACAAGTATCTTTTATTCAATTTTTGACACCTTAATGCAAGTCTACATAACTCACTTCCAGATGGGACTTTAGAATATTTTAGATTGAAATATACAATTTCAAAATTTGCAATAAACTCGGTCACTATAATGTGGGGATAAGGTTGACTGAGCAGAATGTCTTTGATTTATGCACACAAAGGTACATTTCATGAAATGCTCCTTATAAGTATAGATCTAGCAGTGTGTTGGTTGGTCAGTAGGTAATAAGCTTTTTGGTGGATGACTTTCGAGCTTTAGTTGGATAAAAAATTTAAAGGTCAAGCATCAAGGTCATTTTGAAGATTGCCTTTATAGTTGTATATTCTTAGACGGTGTCATGGTTCTCTTATTCGTGTTTGCCTTAAACATACCTGTTGCCAATATCTACAAGCTGTTGCAGACACCAATGTTAACTCTGTTGCCGATACTGAAGACACAAATGTAAACTTTGTTGCCAGGACTACAGACACAAATGTAAACCATTGCCTGTACATAAAACACAAATGTAAACTCTGTTGCCTGTGCTGCAGACACAATTGTAAACTTTGTTACCAGTGCTGCAGACACAAATGTAAATTGTGTTGCCAGTACTGCAGACACAAATGTAAATTTTGTTGCCAGTACTGCAGACACAAATGTAAACTCTGTTGCCAGTGCTTTAAACACAAATATAAACCCTGTTGCTAATGCTTCAAACACAAATGTTAACGCTTTTACCAGTACTGAAGACACAAATGTAAACTTTGTTGCCAGGACTACAGACACAAATGTAAACCATTGCCTGTACATAAAACACAAATGTAAACTCTGTTGCCTGTGCTGCAGACACAATTGTAAACCTTGTTACCAGTGCTGCAGACCAAAATGTAAACCAAATTGTCAGTAAAATGGACAAAAATGTCAACTCTGTTGCCAGTGCTGCAGACAGAATGTAAACTCTGTTGTCAGTGTTGCAGACAAAAATGTTAACTATGTTGCCAGTGCTGCAGACAAAAATGTTAACTTTGTTGTCAGTGGTGCAGACAAAATGTTAACTATGTTGCCTGTGTTGCATACAAAAAATGTTAACTATGTTGCCAGTGCTTCAGACAAAAATGTTAATTTTTTTGTCAGTGCTGCAGACAAAAATCTCTGTTGCCAGTGTTGCAGACAAAATGTAAAATCTGTTGTCAGTCTTGCAGACAAAAAGACAAACTTTGTTGCTAGTGCTGCAGACAAAAATGTTAACTTTATTGCCACTGTTGCAGACAAAAATGTTAACTATGTTGCCAGTGCTGCAGACAAAAATGTTAACTTTGTTGTCAGTGGTGCAGACAAAATGTTAACTATGTTGCCTGTGTTGCATACAAAAAATGTTACCTTTGTTGCCAGTGCTTCAGACAAAAATGTTAATTTTTTGTCAGTGCTGCAGACAAAAATCTCTGTTGCCAGTGTTGCAGACAAAATGTAAAATCTGTTGTCAGTCTTGCAGACAAAAAGACAAACTTTGTTGCTAGTGCTGCAGACAAAAATGTTAACTTTATTGCCAGTGCTGCAGACAAAAATGTTAGCTATGTTACCAATGCTGCAGACAAAAATGTTAACTATGTTGCCAGTGCTGCAGACAAAAATGTTAACTTTGTTGTCAGTTATGCAGACAAAATGTTATCTATGTTGCCTGTGTTGCATACAAAAAATGTTAATTTTTTGCCAGTGCTGCAGACAAAAGTCTCTGTTGCCAGTGTTGCAGACAAAAAGACAAACTTTGTTGCTAGTGCTGCAGACAAAAATGTTAACTTTATTGCCACTGTTGCAGACAAAAATGTTAACTATGTTGCCAGTGCTGCAGACAAAAATGTTAGCTATGTTGCCAATGCTGCAGACAAAAATGTTAACTTTATTGCCACTGTTGCAGACAAAAATGTTAACTATGTTGCCAGTGCTGCAGACAAACATGTTAGCTATGTTGCCAGTGCTGCAGACAAAAATGCTAACTTTGTTGCCAATGATGCAGACAAAAATGTTAGCTATGTTGCCAGTGCTGCATACAAAAATGTTAACTTTGTTGTCAGTGTTGTGGACAAAAATGTTATCTTTGTTGTCAGTGTTGCAGACAGAAATGTAAACTCTGTTACCTGTGCTGCAGATACAATTACTGCAGACACAATTGTAAACTATGTTGCCTGTGCTGCAAACACCATTGCTAACTATGTTGCCAGTACTGCAGACAAAAATGCAAACTTAGTTGCCAGTGCTGCAGACACAAATGTTTAATTTTTGCAAGTTCTGCAAACACAAATGTAAACTCTGTTGCCAGTGTTGCAGACACAAATATAAACTTTGTTGCCAGTGGTGCAGACACAAATGTTTAATTTTGCCAGTGGTGCAGACAAAAATGTTAGACATTTGCCAGCCAGTGGTGCAGACAAAAATGTTAGACATTTGCCAGCCAGTGTGGCAGACACAAATGTTAGACATTTGCCAGCCAGTGTGGCAGACACAAATGTTAGACATTTGCCAGCCAGAGGTGCAGACACAAATGTTAGACATTTGCCAGCCAGCATGGCAGACACTAATGTTAGACATTTGCCAGCCAGTTTGGCAGACACTGATGTTAGACATTTGCCAGTCAGCATGGCAGACACTAATGTTAGACATTTGCCAGTCAGTGTGGTAGACACTAATGTTAGACATTTGCCAGCCAGTGTGGTAGACACTAATGTTAGACATTTGTCAGCCAGTGTGGCAGACACTAATGTTAGACATTTGCCAGCCAGTGTGGCAGACACTTACCTTATACATTTGCCAGCCAGTGTGGCAGACACCAAAGTTAGACATTTGCCAGCCAGTGTGGAAGACACTTACCATAACATTTGCCAGCCAGTGTGGCAGATACAAATGCTAAACATCAGAATCTGCAGATATATCTTAAATATGAAATTGTTATCGCTTCATCTAATGGAAATATTTTTATTTCGAAGCTACATCGAAAGTAAGAGGTTGTTAGCAGATACATCTTTAGGAAAAAAAAGGATTCAGCTTAGACGGTACATCTGAATAAAAGATTGATCAATTTCTGAAATAAAACAAGTATAATGTTGTCTCTGCAGAAACAATGTACTTTTTAACAATGTACTTTTTAAGTATAAAGTTTCCAGTTCTGTAGAAATATGTTCAGAACAGTCTAGTTTGGGCTTAACAGATTACCAGACAATAACGACATTTTACCAGTTTGTTGCAGACGCATCTGAAAAACATTGAGGGAAAAGGAGAAATTGCTCTTAAAGAGCAATTTTTCCTTTTCCCACAATGTTTTATACTCTATCAATTTTTTTTTTCAATTTCATAAATTTTTGAAATGTCTGCAAACTCTTTCAATTTGGGACAGGCAAAAATTTGGCGTTTGGTAAAGGGTTATGAGACATTGCTTCTTATTCGACATATTTCAAGTATGTGAAGTTATTTTGGATAAGAGTGGAAGAGACACCCAATCCCTAAACAAAACAAGATGCCCATTAATCTCAAAGAACTGTTTTGCTCAGAATGTGATATTTTGTTACAATTTATAATTGCACTATGAGTGACAGCATTATGTAAGAAAGAGAAGGAATTTTATTTTCTCTCGATCCTTCATCTCAAACCAACAAAGTCATGGGATCTTTTTTTGAGTATTTGATTCATTTTCTGATCTTGAAAATGGTATTTTGGTATAAGACTTGAGAGGAAAACCTGTGGATTTGTAAATACAGGCGGGGAAATTACATGGACTATGTTTACAATCTTATATCCCAGCAAGACTTTTTTTTTCACCTACTTTTGCCGATGATAGCCACATAGTGTACCCTTGCATGAGTTGACTATCAACTCTCCAGTTCTAGTGGTATATGATAACCTATGTTTTATAACAATATACATCCGACACTCAATAGAGAAATCACAGTCGATGGGCACCCATGTCCAAAACAGTCAGACTGTATTCTCGAAATGGCTCTGTATATGCAATTGATATTATTACAATTTTTTTTTTTTTTTAAAGATGCTTGGATTTAATTGGTTATATGAAGTAACAGGCTAAAATTGAGTTTATAATAGCTGTAAGGTACATAGCTTCTCCATTTTCTCTACAATAATATTCTTTTCTATGGGTGGTCCGATGTTCAGAGATATTCAGGGTGTGCAGTCTGCTGACTTGTCATTTCTTATATTGTCATATACATGATCCCTGTCATCCAAAGAGCATACTGGCCATTCCCCAATTATTCAGTTGTTATCAAATCAGACTTGGAATACAAGAGTCTGCAGTTCAAATCCCAGCTGGGCAAATATTTTTAACAAGTCCGCTGGAATACAAGAGTAATAAGTTTAGATCAAAGTTGGACCAATATTCATTGAAACATTGTATGAAGTCATTTATTTATGATCCATTTGTCTCAGTTTAACTTATTTCTTTCACATTGATTGTGAAACAAATTCTTAAAACTCAGATTAAACACTCTCGAACCTGCTTCCTGGACGCATTACCAGTATTCATTCATCTCACCTCACTTAACAATTATACAACACATGTTTTAAGTCTACAGAAATACTTCAGCAGTTAATTTCAAGTTGTTTTTAATGATTTTAAAAGCAGCCCAAATACATTTTATAACTATTTTTGATATGCAAACGAAAGGTGATTAACAGTAGTTGATATTTCACAAATTTTTATCAGGTACAGGAAAGTAACAGGCACTTCCCCAATAAATAACTAGATCATTTGACTCAATAGCTTATGTTGTATATACTTGTTTAAAACACTTTGATAAATATTTAATTTACATGAGTCATTCCGCAATTACAGGAGAAAAACCATGAGAATCATCTGTATACAGAGCTTGTCTGCTTGCACACCGGAAACAGCACATGTTGAAACATTTATATTTACTATATAGTTACGCATTTTAACTTCTCAGATAAAGCAATTGATTTAAGAAACAATTCTAACAAAAGAAGAAATTGTTTGAAACAAGCAATTTCTCCTTTTGTTATTATAGTTTCTACGATATAACAGAAGATAATGTTAGTATTTCCATACTTAATTGTTATTGCTTGCAGATGCTTTCAATTTGGACAAGTCACAAAATTCATGTGGGGGGAAATGCTTAACCCATTACCAAACAATGATGATGTTTAACCAATTTGTGGCAGACTACTCTGGAAAACATTGTGGGAAAAGGAGAAATTGTTTTCTGCCCGTTCAGAAGATTATTTTCCGAATACATCAGATTTTGAAATGTCGTCTGCAAACTCTTTAAATTTGGGACATTCTAAAATTTGGCGTTTGGTAAAGGGTTAACAAAGGAAGAGATTCCATTTTGAGTTGATTTGTCACCAATAAAACCTGTACAGCCCACAAACCTGTTTATTATTGCAGCTGCTTTAGAGGCTGCTGGTCTGTCGCATCCAATTTACCTCGTAGCCTGAGCAGCTTATTTTCTTTGAAATGTGTAATCCTTCTGGTTGTTAACTCTTTCTAGAAAAACAGGTGTTTTATTCCCGTCCAAAATTGTAAATGTTTTCCGGATGGCAGTTGAAGTAGAAGAATTATTTGACATGATAGAAATAGCTGTTAGAAAAAGGAGAAATTCATAAATGTTTCTGTTTATCTACAAGTATTCTCCATTTATTTACAATGTAGTTTGGATGTGTGTAACAATCTCATGATTTTGTGATTTTTAGAACTTATAAGCAATCATAATATCATATAAAGGGTTGAAAACTATAAGTAAGTTCCTCATTTTCATAGCTGTTTCATTAATATTTTACTGCACATGAATCTGAAAAAGAAAATGTTAAGTATTGGGTGAACAAGGCATTAGTTGTTACAGAGTTAATTCCCTTTATAACTTCCATCGAATTGTGATGTAAGCCTCTGTTTTGTCCTTGTGCTAGAATATGTAAAAGAAAGCTGCTTCAATGCCAAGAATAACTTCTTGAATGAAAGGGGGTGCAGAAGAAGCAATCTTATAGAGATGTAACTGACAAACCAACTGATTCTCCATTTTTTTGATGGGTTAGATTTGAAAGAAATAGACACATTTTATCAATCCGTTTCTTTCTGATTTTTAGTGGTCACCATTGTAAAAAAAAAGGTGAAGTTAATCATCAAGACCTCATTTTTCTTCCATCGTAATGATTTCAATTTTAGACTTACAATTATGCATCTAAACATATGTATTTTTTTTTGTCCCTTAAAAACCAGCTATAAACTTTACTCAATAAATGCAGAGGGATATGTTAAGAGAAAGTACTTAACACATTACCAAACAATAACAACATTTAACCAGTTTGTTGCAGAAGACTCTGGCAAACAATGTGGGAGTAGGAAGAAATTTCGTCACGAGCAATTTCTCCTTTTCCCACAATGTTTTCTAACCTATCAGAATATTTTTTCACAATTTCATCACATTTTGATATGTCTTCTATAAACTCTTCCAATTTGGGACAGTCAAAGATACGATGCTTGGTAAAGGGTTAACTTTCAAACGAGAATCGTCATTGAGGTGACAAGTGAAATTGACATAACAGTTTTCTATCAAAAGGTTTTGAAATTTTGTAATAAAGAAAGAAAAAAGAAATAATCGCTTATTAACTTTTTTTTTTCAGAATGATTTCAGTAGAAATCTGCATTGAACACTTAACCTTCAGCAATTGCTTGTTGTAAGTTTATTGCTTCTCTCATTTCAACAAAAGCTGCAGCAGACAAGTTATGATTTTAGTTTGCTTCAAAAACACAAGAATGTTTTATGAAGGGATTTTTTTAATTTTTTTTTTGCCAGAATGTTCGTACATTACTTCATCCACCATGGTTTCCTACAGGTGTATGCTGATGCTTTCATTTGGATGTTTCGATTGAATCGATTGTAAGGTGGAATGTAGGCAGAGTAGTGTTTCCGTAACCTGTATGATGCAATGGAAGAGAAAGGCGGGTAATTATTTGCGAAAGGGTTTTTTACATCCCATTGGCTGTGTTTATTGGGGGGACTGTCACCGCTATCAATATATAAACCATTCTGCTTTCTACTACCTCGGTTTATTCTGTAATTTTTACCTGTCCCACGAGTATGTGTTTGTGTGTTAAGCCTGCTATTTCATAGCAATTCATTTAACTGTATAATTTATTTATTGTGAAAGGTGGATTCATTGTTAAATCATGATTTGGAATAATGAGTAGTTTTTCTTGATTTTTGAATGCTTTTATATTTTTTTACTGTTATTAAGATGCAGAAATCACTGGGATAATACTTCAAAGTACAATATTTCTTGGGGTAACTCAAACCTATTTTGAATTTTATAGTTCCTAAACCAAGATATCTAATCAAATTTTATGACAAAAGGAAATGTGAAGGTTTTATATGTTAAATCTGTTGTATATTGTTTTTTGTTAAAATGTATGAGCTTAATTTTCATGAGAAAATCCTCCTGTTTTTGATGATTTAAAACTGCATCTGCTGCAAACCTTTTTGAAGCCAATTGTATTTCTGAAATGGATTTAAATGTCTTAAAAGTTAAGGTACCCATGGAACCTTTCATTAGCAAATATAACACCTGGTTAAAGTGAGATTTTCTTTTAAGGGTATCATTAGTCTGTTATCAATATGAATAAATGCTGATTTAATGAATAGGATAGAAATTTATAGCATTTGAGAAGAATTAACACCATTGAGTTTTATTACACTGCACCATTTAGATCATTGCAGCCATTTAAAGCCTGAAAATGAATGTTATGATATGGACCCATTTCCCCCATATATGAATATGTTACTGCTACACGTTTAAAACATGAGTTGACAACAATTTTAACATGAAAGACAATTTCTTCATTTTGATGATTGATTCAAACCATTGTGACATTAAAAGGATTTGCTCTGTTACAAGCAGTTTACCCATTTGGCACTGTGCTTTCTTCAGTCTTTTGCCATGGGTACATCTATGTAAGCCATCATGAAGTTAAGGCTTGAAGAGATCTGAAGAAATGCTCGTTTATAATTTGTATTATATTCCATTTTGTTGTTGAGCAGCCGGGGCTGTGCAGTAAACAAGTTGTTATGTAATTATATGTTATTACAGCAGTTGGCAATTGTCAAACTGTCATTCAGAAAATATAAAAGGTTGTTTCTCTCTGTTACCTCGCATAGACACTTTACCAGCATCATAATTAATCTTTTACTTCATTTAAACTTGTTTTAATGCCCCAACAATAGAAAAGTTCAACATATTTTACCACATGTGATCTTATGATAGGTTCAAAATTAAATGGACAGAAGATGGTTATTATAACTATTATTATTTTTGTTTGGGATTTTGTGTAGATGCCATCATAATGTTTATACAATTTTTCCTCTCATCTCTGTGATTTCTCAACTCTTCTGCTGTAGTTGAAATAATGAGGGTATATAAAGTAAGGGGTAAATATAGAAAAAAGAACTCTTATAAAAAGATGAAGCATGCAAGTTTTCCTTTGGTCACAATGGAATTTAGCCAATTTCACAAGGCAAATGCTTTCTGTCATCTTTCAGAGTGTTGTCTGCTCTAACTTTGTAACTAAGACCCTATCACACAAATTCTAGACAGGGGAAAAAGTGTAATTAATCACAACAAAATGTTTTTTTTATATGGCAATATTATAACGTTAAGAAAGCATGTGCCATGAACATTTCAAAGTACAAAAGTGAAAAAAGTGCAAAGACTTTCTCTCTTAATTTCTACAAGCTTTAGACAGGAATTTTTGTCCTATACAAAAACAGCTACAGACAGCTTTGAAAGTACTCAGGCAAACCATGAAAATAAAAAGTTTCTGGATATTCTTTTAATGTTTGCTTTAAAGCAAATGAAAGTCAAAGCATTACAGTATTCGTGCACTCAGTCATAGAATGATATTTTAGATCTTTGCTCTGAAAACAGGCTTTGATTACTAAAAAGAAGATATTTCAAATATTTTTCTTCTGTAGGAATCAGTGTTAGAAGTATCTCATTTATCCATCTATCCTTGATATGGACTAGTCTAAAAAGATTATTGAATAGTCAAAAACACTTGAATTAAACACTTATGTTAACTTGAATGAGCATTTGTATCCATATGATACATCTACTTAAAAAGAGTAAAAGAAATACAATATATTTTTGAAATGGTTAAACACTGGCAATTCTCAACATCTTAGTAAATGAGTCGCCTTTAAAAGAAAGATAAGAATAGATTTGTGAATAAGAGAGGGGAGAAAGCAAGCTTATGAGATGTTGGACAACTTAAAAGTGAACGAGTACTCTTAAATGGATTTTCTTTTCTTTCGTTTTATAAAGTGGTTTGCCTATGAAGTTTATTTATAAGGATTAAGGTGACACATTCGGGATTTACTGTGTCTCGTGAGTGGGATTTCGCGTTTGTGTAAGAGTCGGTTTAATCAAAAGAGATACAATTTTTCTGAAGCAGAATTAAGTGCAGAAAAAAAGTAATTTTATAGACTGGATTAAAACCTGATGAAAAATGAATGTTCGACTGAGCTGGCTACTGGTGCTTGCAACCTTATATGTAAGTATATCAATTGATTATTTAATCCTTTACTCAACATTTAAGGGAATCTTTAGGTAGGCAACATACAACTTTTGAAAATATTGTCTGGAAAGTATATCATTGTCTATGATTGTCTATTAGAGCAACTTTTCCTTTTTTTAACAATTTTTTCAAAAGTGTTAGAATATCTTCCAATTCTACTTCACCATAAAACTTAATAAATTTCAATTCATGTTCTATATTAAGCTTACATAGTGTAAACTGAATATATTAGCACACAATGCGGAATTTTGATTTTCTCTTCTTTTTTTTTGGAAATATTGAAATATAGTGATGGTTGGAAAAGTTATCAGAAAGCAAAAATCTCTTCTGTTTTTGCCCTATTTTTATCAAATTGTGTTCATATAGCAAATTCTTTCAGAAGACTTTCTGTTCAAGCATTTGTTGGATAGGTGTTTTACACCAATTTTGTATTTCTGCCATATTACAGTAGCCAGTGCACCTATTCATGGTTGTTGTGTTTGCTCATCAATTTTGTTAAACAACCATTGAAAACCATTTAATGCTTTCCCATTTGGATGTGATCTGTGAAGAATAAGTCAGGTACAACGACTTTTTTATCATACGAAAGGTTATTGGTCTAATCAGGGTCTGGAACTTGAACCTCACTGTGATCCTAATAAATGGACTAGTTAACAAGTTTCAGGCTGAAAAGGAGAAAATGTGCATTGTGAATTAATTTCCCTCTTGTAACAATTCTTGCAACCATAAATTGGTGCTTTAACTAAGGTTGGCTTCAAGTGCTTAACCTTTTCATTTTAACCCTTATAGTTCTTGAACCAACTTCTTGCTTATGCAAACAGGTTAGGTCCAGGCCTGTGATTTAACCTTATTGCTACTATGGGTATCTTTCCTAATGAAAATTAAGAAGATATTTAAGGCTTTGGAAAGCAGACAACACGAAAATCTATGTTTAGAAAAGTACCCAGCATTCTAAGCGTTAAAGCAAATTTGTGACAGTGAAGTGATCAAAGTTGAAAGCAACATCAGACGATAAAAATTGTTTGATATAAAAAAACAATTTATAACATTCGATTGAAACCACTTGTGTCAATAGGAAATACCTTTTTGCTCAGTGGTTTTCATTGACTTCTACAGCAGATGGGACAAAGTGACATATCATAGTGTAAGGGTAAAACGAATATGTTTAATGAAGTGTAGGGTTTAATCCATTTAATTCTTCCTACATTACTTTGAATGGTAATAAAAGAATTTTGATTGGCACCTGTGAACATGAAAGTATTGTACGCATTAATTACACTGAAGCGTTATTTACTTATCAGGAGTAAAATTTGAGGAGATTCAGCCAATTGTGTCCTCCATTGCCATAGTAATCGCAATGGATTTATTGATTTGTCAGAATTAGACAATTCTTATGTGGAAAATAGCATAGAATTTGCTAGCAAACAGCAGAGCAGCTTTATGGTTTTTTCGTATCATCTCCTTGATCTATATAACTATAAAAAATGAAGGGCCGTCTTCATTTTTATCATTTTATTTTTCAGCAAACCTTTTGTTGTAAATGCTTATCCCTTTACCAAATGCCAAATTTTCGACTGTCTCAAATTGAAAGAGTTAGCAGGAGACGCTTCAAAATGTGATGAAATTGGAAAATAATCTTCTGATAGGGTAGAAAACATTGTGGGTAAAGGAGAAATTGCTTGTAAAGAGCAATTTTATCTTTTCCCACATTGTTTTCCAGAGTCATCTGCCACAAACTGGTTAAATGTTGTTATTGTTTGGTAATGGGTTAAAGGAATTGTTGCACCAAGACAGGCTTTAGTCTGTCAGAATCCCTCGACTACCCTTCATTAACCCATAGAATGCTGGGTAATATTCTAAAGATAGATTTTTGTGTCGTCTGCTTTCCAAAACCATCAATATCAGCTTAATTATGATGAGGGAAGAAACTTAGAGTAGCAAACAGGTTAGATCACAGGCCAGCCGCTAATTTACTTGGCAGCTGGCCTGGATCAAACCTGTTTTCATAAGCATGGAGTTGGTTCCAGTAATCTAATGGTTTTAATGAATATTTATTTAAGTCTCTGCTTCTAGCCGATTAGCTGCTATGCTATGCACATCAGAGACAGAGTTTAATTTTTTAACATTTCCTTCCGGGATTCTTTAGTTGAGGGAATGTTATGTAAATATTTTGCTTAATTTGCATGGTTAGATTTTTCTTTGAGCTGTAAGAGGACCAAGCATGTATTTCAACCCAACCTACTTACCCTGTAGATATAAAATGATTTCCCCTTTTGTATTTAATTTTACTATGTGGTCTTTTTTAGCTCACCTGAGCACAAAGTGCTCAATGTGAGCTTTTGTGATCGCCCAATGTCTGTCATGCGTCGTGCGCCGTCAACAATTTCTTTAAACATCTGCTCCTCCTAAACCATTGGGCCAATCTTAACCAAACTTCACAGGAATGTCCGTTGGGTGATGCTCTTCAAAAGTTGTTCAAAGAAATTGATTCCATGTAGAACTTTGGTTGCCGTGGCATGAAAAAGGGGGAATTTCTGCAATTTTTAAAAAATCTTCTTGTCTGAAACCACTGGTCAGAATTTAAAATAATTTCACAGAAATGTTCTTTAGGGGGCTCTTTTTTCTATTTTTGATAGCTTGTTCGCCTTTGATGAATTGTTAACTTCTAGTGTTATATAAGGATCCACATTATGACTGTGATATGGGGTCTTTTGCGTTTTATTTTTTCTTTAGAACCTATTGAATACACACCATGTTGTTGGTACTCATTCAAATCGTCTCAACAACATTAGGAAGAGAAATAATTTCTTACCAAGACAGGGTTTAATGCAAGACTAAAGTAAGTCCTCCACAAATATGAAGCACTTACTATAGTCTTGCACTGAACCCTCAATCAGTTATATAGTCATTATTTCATTCAGACGTTGAAGCCATTAGTTTAATCTTCTCATCTTCAGTGGGAAAGCAGTCGGTAGCTGTGAATAGATATTGTGCCATATTGGAGATACGGGTATAGCAGGAGCATGATAAGGTGTACTGAACACTGTGATTTGCTGAAATATTACTGATAATTATGATGGGTTTCGTGGAAGAGGTCTTTGGCTTAACCTTTATGTAAGATCCAGGCCGGTCACCAATTGAATTGGTGGCTGGCCTGTGATCTAACCTATTAGCTACTCTGAGTATCTTTCATCATTGCAATTAAGCAGATATTTAAGGTTTTGGAAAGCAGACAAAACAAAAAAAGATGTTTAGAAAATTACCCAGTATTCTAAGGGTTAAGTCACTTCAGAGCCCAAGCCTAGTACTGAAAGATCCAGGAAAGCTGTTACATAACTGAAAAATTGTTGATAGGGTGTTAAACTCCATATAAATAAATAGAAATCACTATGAATTCAACCAATGTTTTTAATACAGATATTTCAAATGTGACTACCATCATGGTTAGGGTACAATGTGTTGTAAGACAGTTTGATGAAATGAATGTTGTGTCATATAGGTAAATATAACAAGTGTCGGTACAACAATGGTAGACTAGACAGTCTTTGGGTTAGCCAAACAAGATGAACATGTTTTGGTTTCAATATTATATCGATTTTCTAGTGTTTATTTATTTTTTCATATTTATCTAACCCTTTTGCTCAGTCAGTCTTCCCTACATAGACTGATAAATGAAAACCTATGGTTTAAAAGTGTGTATTTAAGTGAAGTAAATTCTCAAAAAGTGAGCTTTTTTCATTATTCCTCGATACAATTTTTGTGCAGAGTTCATATTTAAAAGCACTGAGGAAAAAGTTGCTCAATGACCATTTGAAGCAGTTTTGAAATGGGGTAAAAATCATGGTAATAAAAAGATATGTAGTGAGCTATAAGAGGTTTCTTTTTCTATAAAATGTTATTTTTTCCATAATTTATTGTCATTTGATGTTGTTTTCAATACGGTTCAGCCACTGAAAAGGCATTTTGATAATCAGACATGGGGCTGATCCATATAACAAATTTTAGATAGTGCTAGTAATTCTTCAGAGGATACATGAATAGTTACACTGACTCTTGTGATATAACTAAATAGTGTGAGGAACAACTCCCAACTAACAGTCAATATTAACATCGGAAATATTTTGTTTTAAACTTTCTTTGTATTGGATTTTTTTAAAAATCAATTTTAGTCTTCTTCATCACCATGTCAAGACACATGTCTCAGTTATAGCAGTTGTGGTGTTTCCCCTGTGACAAATGGCCGTTTCGTCTATGAATTTCAAGAACATGTTCATTAACATCAAGAACAGGTTAATGAAAACATTCATGAACCTGTTCTTTGTATTAATGAACATGTTCTTGAAATTTATAAACAACTTTGTGATCATAAACAGCCATATCCCATTACCAACGAGCAATTTCTCCTTTTCCCACAATGTTTTCTACCCTATCAGAAGATTATTTTCCAATTTCATCACATTTTAAAATGTCGTCTGCAAACTCTTTCAATTTGGGACAGTCCAAAATTTGGTGTTTAGAAAAGGGATATGTCATTTATTTCTGTCTGTTAAGTTCATGAATAAGTCTTTGCAGGGGTTGTGTCACCTTTAATAAGTATATTGATGGTTCAATGCAAGACTAGAATGACCTTCACCTTTGTGAAGGACTTACTATAATCTTGCATTGAAGAAGAAATATTTGGTCTCTAGGGGATAACATGAATACTGTTTGGCCTGATGTCCATGAAATCATATGCTGGTTTCCCATATCGGGTTAATATCAATTGGTTCCAGGGTTGAAAGGTCAACAGTCAAGGTCACAGAATTAAAGTGTCTCCGATTGATGATTCTTCGGTATAGTGCTGAAATCAACATCATGCGCTTAAATAAATGCAAACACGTTAGATCCAGGCCAGCCGCCAAGTTAATTGGCAACTGACCTGTGATCCAACCTGTTAGCTACTTCGAGTATCTTTCCTCTACAAAATTAAGCAGATATTTAAGGTTTTGGAAAGCAGAAGATACAAAAAACTATTTTAAGAATATTACCCAGCATTCTAAGGGTTAAGACTTTGGTTGTGCATGAAGTAAGATATATTCAAATGGATTCTGCCATCCCAGAATGACATGCCCTAAATCAGTCTTTGGGTAAAATTAAATCTGTTTCCCTTATTATCTAACATAAACTAGTTATATAACATCAGATGCTTTTTAGAGTCCACCGTACATAGAAGACATGGCACTTAACAATGTCAGGATTTGTTTCTACCCAATAGCTCAAAGTAAATATTTCTTTCAATATAAATATGATATAGATATGGTAATTGAAGATTTACTGTTACTTTTAATTTGGACCAAAAACATATTACCATACGGGGGAATGTATCAAGGTTATCGGATATGCGACTTTACATACATGCCATGTGGTAAGTTTTATGAAGTGCCAACATATTTTATCTCGAGGTAAGTATAATGATTGTGTGTTATCTTGAATTCCAAAGAGAAATAAACAGTATGTGAATGTGTTTCATAATTAATTCAACTTACTTAACACTCCTCGTATACAAAGTTGCTGTAAAACAAGATAATAAAAAAGTATGAAATCTGTTCAATTTCATCAGTATGAGTGTTATACTATTAATTGATAGAAAGAAATCCAGAGTAATTAAGATGGGGTATGGATGATATTTAACCCTTATAGTGCTGGAACCAACTTAATTCTTACGCAAACCGGTTAGGTTCAGGCCAGCCGCCAACTAAACTGGCGGCTGGCCTGTGATCTAACCTGTTTGTTACTCTGAATATCTTTTCTCAACAAAAATAAGCAGATATTTAAGGTTCTTGAAAGCAGATGACACAAAAATCTATTTTAACAAAATTACCCAGTATTCTAAGGGTTTGAGATATATGGAAAAATGGATTGAATCCCTTACACCATGATACATCACTTTACTGCAAGTGCTTCAATAGACTTGAGAAACCATTGTGATAAAAGGACGAGTTACTTGTCGTGAAAATGAAAAATCTATCCTTTTGTCTCAGTTGCTTGTACCAATATTAATTTTTTGTCTGTTTTGTTCACATTCTGCTGTAAAAAGATCCCATATGGGGTTCTTGGTAATGTGATGAAATTGAAAATAATCTTCTGACAGGGCAGAAAACATTGACGAAACAGGAAAAATTGCTTGATAAGAGAAATTTCTCCTTTTCCTACAATGTTTTCCAGAGTCGTCTGCAACAAACTGGTCAAGTGTTGTTCTTGTTTCGAAATGGGTTAAGATATGTGGAAAAATGTATTTAAACAGCTTGAATGGGCGGACTGGGTAAGGATTACATTTGAATATGCAAATAGTTGGTTTATCGGTGGGGAATTTGCTTCTATATAAGTAAATAAAGGTAAATAATTTCACAGATAGCAGTCATTTGACACGATACCTAGACTGAAGTCAGTTTGACACTGGCTGCGTGAAGCAATTAGCAATTTCCATTTATCCTTTTAAAGTACAAATGAAAATTCAGACATTTTTTCCTCAATGAAGAAAAGATTTCAAACAAATAGTGTTCAAACAGAACATTTTCCAATTATTCTTTTTCTTCTTCTTTTAATTGTTGATATCCTGGATTTGTTATTTACTTATTGAATTTTTTTTTTATAAAAGTTCTTTGACCCTCTTGATAATACAAGTTGTGTTCCTTAATGCCTCTGCAGCAGAAGAAGTGGAAAAAGAATTGTAGCAAATGGAGAAATATCTTATGATGAGCCAAGAACTGATTGATACAATGTTTTCCATGTTTATCGAGTATATTTGTTGGCTGGTTTTTTTTTCTCTTGGATTGTTTTTCACTCATTCATTGATTATTCATATTCCAATGTTTTTCACTGATTTATTTTTTCTCATTAAAAACATGAAATCCTTCTTTAGTTAAAGTTTTTTTTTTAAATAATGAGATTCATAATAAAGTTAAGGATTTTGCTTTAATTTTTGAAGATTGATTACCGTAGTTTGAATTCCAACAGATATAGATGCATGTACATTGGAGTCTTTACCATGCTGTATATCAAATTTTTATCCTAGATCCATCCTTGAGGGTCTAAACAAGACAATTATAATGATTACCATCAGTTTAGGTATTAACCCATTACCAAACAATAACGACATTTAACCACTTTGCTGCTGACGACTCTGGAAAACATTGCGGGGAAATTGCTTGTCAAACCTATCAGATGATTATTTTCCAATTTCATCACATTATGAAATGTTGTTTGCAAACTCTTTCAATTTTGGACAGTGCAAAATTTTGGCGTTTGGTAAAGGGTTAATGTTGGAGTACAAAAGTAAGCAATGGATGCTGTAGCTTCAAACACTGATATACTAGTGCTTTGCTTGCTTGTCGTTCAATCTGTATTCATGCCTTCAAAATGGCTAATTACCTCATTGATGACTACCAAAAACATTCAACTGAATCAAAATGTGGGACCCGAGTACTTTGCTGAAACCTTAAGGTCATTTACAAAGTCTTAAGGTTTATGTGTTGGGGGGGGGGGGTGTATCTTTTGTGCTCAAAAGTTGTGACAAGCTTACAAGAGACGCAAGACTGCCAGATCATTATGCGAGCTGATATTAACCCTTTACCAAATGGCAAATTCTTGACTGTCCCAATTGATAAAGTTTGCAGAAGACATTTCAAAATGTGATAAAAGTGGAAAACAATCTTCTGACAGGACAGAAAACATTGTGGGAAAAGGAGAAATTGCTTGTTGAGAGCAATTTCTCCTTTTCTCACAATGTTTTCTCCAGTTGTCAGCAATAAACTGGTCAAATGTCCTTATTGTTTGGTAATGGGTGAAGCTTAAGTCTTTATTCAACTTGTTCAGTGATCCACTGCACTGATTGGTCAATTTCTAACGAAATAAGATTTACCAATCATAAGCCGGAATGATTCAATCAAATATCCAGGATGGATGTCTTTTCTGGTTAGTGTTTTATTACCTGCTTAAATTTTTAATTCCTTTCGTGTCACAAAACCCTGTTTACGTAATTCAAAGGACATTCTCCTTAATCACAAGGTTTTAAGTTAATTATGAAGTATTCCTATTCAGCTGTCAGTCTGCCCTGTTATATTTGTGGACAGATCAACAATTAATCAAAATCTAATGACTCAGACCCTGTGCAAATCTTTCACCTTTAGCAGGACTTTACAAATCACTGTGATAAGCTGTGGTTAATCAATCATTTAGTTAATCCATTAACCCTTAGAACGCTGAGTAGTTTTTTAATATTAGATTTTTGTGTGGTCAGCTTTCCAAAACCTTAAATGTTTGCTTGATTTTTTCGAGGAAAGATACTCATAGTAGCAAACATGTTAGATCAAAAGCCAGCCGCCCATTTACTTGGTGGCTGGCCTGGATCCAACATGTTTGCATATGCATGAAGTCAATTCCAGCACTGTAAGGGTTAACCAATTCGTCAATATGGGATTTTGTAACTAACAAAATTAAGTGACAGTTAAAGACAATTATGACTTGGATATTAAACTCCTAATTGATGCTTGGATGAACACACATTTGACTAAAGGAGGCATTGTTGCTTAGGGGCAAATTTTCCTCTTGTCACAGTATTCTCTCATTACATTAACAAAATTCAATTATGGATTGTGCTGCAATTCAATCAATCAAATGGCAGATAAACATGGAGGAGCCAGAGAGCTTGTGTCAAAATTATGCTGTTTACTCTAACAGATTGAATACTTGTAAGCTGTATGTGTTTGAACTGTGCCAAAGGAGTGCATGCTAGGTGTGATTGGGTAAATGAGGCACCACCTAGCCTATAATGCATTTGTCACCAATTCAAATTCAAAACACTTATAAACAATGAATGTGAACAATGGATAATTGTGTTTTATTTCAAATATTGTGACAATGAGAGACTTTTCTGCCCTATAATATTTCTACTTTTGTAAGAATAGTTTTATTGTAGTCTATCGCATCTTTATTGAAGTAAGAATATACAAGAAGCTTAACATATTTCTTCATATGGACTGAAGAGACCAGTAATTTATAAGAGGGAGAAGAACATTGATGGTTCAGTGCAAGACTACAGCAAGTGCTTTATGTTTGTCAAGGACTTACCAAAGCCTTGCATCAACCCTGGATATAAAACATTTCTTTATTGGAATGCCATTGTGATAAAAGAATTTATGTTTGTAAAATATTGCATCAAAATCGATGGAAATAACCAAGTACTCATTGACATATTGATACACTGAAGAAAATCAAGATGACGGGAAAAAATCTTTCTCTGTGGGATGAACTAAAACAATTCATCAATTATTTTGACACACACAGGAAAAAATTAAACCCTTTACCAAACGCCAAATTTTTGGCTGTTCCACATTGGAAGAGTTTGCAGACAACATTTCAAAATGTGATGAAACTGGAAAACAATCTTCTGATAGGGCAAAAAACATTGTGGGAAAAGGAAAAATTGCTCGCTATGAGCAATTTCTCCTTTTCCCACAATGTTTTGCAGAGTCATCAGCAAATACATGTAAGTGGTCAACAGTTACTGTCGTTAATGTTTGGTAATGGGTTAAGAAGCTGTTGTGACAAAAAGAGAGATTCCTTATGAATGCCTTATTTCTCATTTGTTAAAACTTGTCCACTTAATATCACAAAGAAAGTGTTACTTTTAAATGTCTTATAGTTGTCATCTGCTGTTGCTTTTGAATTAATCCCAAACTCTGGAATGGTAAAAAGAAAAGTGACACTCCGAAATCACTGCTTTAGAATGTAACCTCAGGTCTCAATGTTTACCTATGCTGATTTGATAGACTTCTTGGCTGTTTCTTCCTTTAATTATTTTACCCATTCCCTCTTACAGTTGGGATGCCATCATATACTTACTTCATCTCTTTCAGGTTAACCCTTTACCAAACACAAAATTTTTGGCTTTCCCAAATTGAAAGAGTTTGCAGACGAAATTTCAAAATGTGACAAAATTGGAAAGTAATCTTCTGGTAGAGTAGAAAACATTGTGGGAAAGGGAGAAATTGCTCGTCAAGAGCAATTTCTCCTTTTCCCACAATGTTTTCCAGAGTCGTCTGCAACATAGTGGTCAAATGTCGTTTTTGTTTGTTAATGGGTTAAATGTTACTTCCAAGCCCATTACCTGGTAACCGAATTCTTGAATGGTCTCAAATCAAAGCAACAAAAGGAGTTGAAAATGTAACATTTTATCTTTTATCCAATGTGCAAACAAGTGTGTCAAAAGGAGGATTTGCTTATTGCTTGTTACAAAAGATTTCTCCTTTTGTAACAACGGTGTTGTATGTCTGATGCAGAAGGTATTGTAAAGTGAGGTATTTATTATGTAGTCACAGGTTAAACATACAATCCATCTGATTGCCAAAAGTTTCTCTGTTCAAGTGTCATAATTTCCAGCATGCATCTAGTCATTCAAATCTGCATCATTGAATGGTTAAAGAATAAAAATCTGACTTTCTTTAATTTCTTAAAGATGTAAATGTAATTGATGAAACTGATACTTATTTTGACAGAGCGACAAATAAAGGTCAACTTTCAGTAATGACACAGTTCTTCGCCCATAATTGGGAGTAATAGGATATCACTTTAAAAAGTTATTACTGATTTGGCGTGATAACATGCTCTTGCGATGATATAGTTATTA
This sequence comes from Cerastoderma edule, assembly GCA_947846245.1. Classification (NCBI taxonomy): domain Eukaryota; kingdom Metazoa; phylum Mollusca; class Bivalvia; order Cardiida; family Cardiidae; genus Cerastoderma; species Cerastoderma edule. The sequence goes on from OX401412.1 coordinate 12,051,819, forward strand.
ACAGAATATTATATGATCATATCCCCTCGACCTTAAGCTCCTGTTACATTAAATTAATGAGGAATGTTTTTCTTAACCTTTTACTAAACAACAATTCGTCGGCAGACCCAAACTGAAAGAGTTTGCAGACGACATTTCAATATGTGATGATAGGGCAGAAAAAATTTTGGGAAAAGGTGTGAAATTGCTCTTTAATAGCATTTTATCTTTCCCACAATGTTTTCCAGAGTCATCTGCAACTAACTGATCAAATGTCATTATTGTTTGGTAATGGGTTAACCCATTAAGCAACAGGTCATTCTGTGCCTAGTATAAAAAGTATATTTTTTATATTTATATGGAAAAAACTTTACATTTTGTCAACATTATTTAACTTTTATTGCAACTCTAAATGAGGGAGGAAGACACCATAATCAACAACTAAACCATCAGCCATCCATTAGTTGGAAGACTGCCTCTCATGAACTCCAAATGGCAGCACATTTATTAAGAACCCACACAGAGGGGAGCCATGCGATTTCAAGTTCTGCTTTAGTCTGAAAAGAGTTTCACCAGGCCATCATTCTCAAATATACCATGATTCATATTCATTGAGAAATATGTCGGAAACAAAGGGACTAAGAGAGTGTTTGCTCCATACAGCCTTTTACTTAAATTGATGTCTTTCTCTTTTGGCCAATTATCCAACAAGCAAATTAGTGACTTATCGAAATTAAAAACAGAAATAGAAGACACATACAAAGTATGATGAGAGGGGAAGCAAAATCTGATTTGGACTTATTTGTCTGTAAATGTCAAATCTTTTTCTGCACTTGTGCGTATAATGGTTAAATAATAATTTGGGGTAAAAACTCACTTGTCCGTTCAGGCTTTTGGATAAGCCGTGCAATAGAGATAATTGATTAGCCCTTTCCCAAACAATAACGACATTTAACCACTTTGTTGCAGAATACTTTAGAAAACATTTTGGGAAAAGGAGAAATTGCTCGTAACGAGCAATTTTTCCTTTTCCCACAATGTTTTCTGCCCTATCAGAACATTATTTTTCAATCTCATCACATTTTGAAATGTCGTCTGCAAACTCTTTCAATTTGGGACAGTCGAAAAACTGTTGTCTGGGAAAGGATAAAGCCACCTCTTGATGATAAGGTTTTCTCTTCGATGTTAGGTTACTGCAGCATCCGCTACTGCTGCTACTGCTGATGGCCATCATAGTCTAACAGATATTCATTCTAGATTTGCTGAGATTAACCCCTTACCAAACGCCAAATTTTCGACTGTCCCAAATTGAAAGAGTTTGCAAACGACATTTCAAAATGTAACGACATTTCAAAATGTAACGAAATTGGAAAATAACCTTCTGATAGGGAAGAAAACATTGTGGGAAAAGGAGAAATTGCTCGTTATGAGCAATTTCTCCTTTTCTCACAATGTTTTCCAGAGTTGTCTGCAACATAGTGGTCAAATGTCGTTATTGTTTGGTAATGGGTTAAATGTTACTTCCAAGCCCATTACCTGGTAACCGAATTCTTGAATGGTCTCAAATCAAAGCAACAAAAGGAGTTGAAAATGAAAATTAGTGACTTATCAAAATTAAAAACAGTATTAGAAGACACATATAAAGTATGATGACATGGGTAGCGAAATCTGATTTGGACTTGTGTGTCCATAAATGCCAAATCTTTTTCTGGGAAATAAAATCACTTTTGGGACTTTTGGACAAGCTTGGCAAAACAGACATTTGATTTTGCAACCTCTTGATGATAAGGTTTTCTCTTCGATATTTGGTTACTGCAGCACCTACTGCTGGTACTGCTGATGGCCATCATAGTCTAACAGATATTCATTCTAGATTTACAGAGATTAACCCTTTACCAAACGCCAAATTTTCGACTGTCCCAAATTGAAAGAGTTTGCAGACGGCATTTCAAAATGTGTTGCATTTCGAAAATAACCTTCTGAAAGGGAAGAAAACATTGTGGTAAAAGGAGAAATTGCTCGTTAGGTTTTCCCCTAATGTTTTCCAGAGCTGTCTATAACAAAGTGGTTAGATATCGTTATTGTCTGGTTATGGGTTTAGGCCGCTTTGAGATATTTGTACTTGTGTTCTTGAAATCCTGCCCATGCAGACTGAGAAGACTCATTTTATCCAAGTTTTGTCTTATCAAATTGATGTCTTTCCTCATGTAATTTACAATCCAGAACACTGTTGGCTTTGTTGCCATCAGAATACAAAATCACTGTCACCTGTTAATTTTGAAAAGATTTGCCATCAAAATTCCAAAGAGATAATATGTGTTAAATTGGTTTGTTTTTGTTTGTTCAACTATTGTTGCTGAATACTACTTAACCCTTTACTCTACAATGCCTAACATTACCTCATCTGCTTGAGAAAATTAAGAAAACCCTTGTGACGGCTCTAAATGAGCAATTTATTCTTTTGCAACAACAAGTTATAGCCAATACCAATCAAAACTTGTTTCATGTTAGATTTTGATTGTAAATGTAAGTTGCTTTTAATACGGACCAGTCACACATTACCATTTTGGGGTAAATGAGTAAAGGTAAGAGTGGGATATCTACCACGTAATGCAGAACATTATCAGATTACATTGATTATGTGTGCAACCATCAATGCTTGCAAAAATTCAACAAACAACTGATAATGCAACAGTATGTTCAGTTGGAATTTAACATGGTTTCAATGGTTTATGGGTTACATTATGATGGTTTTCAACAGTTTTTCAGTACATTATGATTGTCATTGCATCTGTCCATGCTTTTGCTATTTCCTTTCTGGTACTGTAATAGTTTATAAGTTAAAGGAATCTCACTTGAAGCAAACATATCAACTGTAAAAGCTTCATCTTGTGTCCACCAGACTGCCAGAATGAGACAATCAAGGTTTGGAGCTCATTCCAAACAGATAGGTTTTTGTTATTTGGTCCAAATTGAAAGCATCAGCAGATGGCAAATACGAAATGAGAAATTGGAAGCCATTGGATTAGGAGTAGTTTATTGTTTTGTAACAATGGTTTCCTTTATATCCAACTGTAAGAGTTTCAGTAAGAGTTGTTATTCCAGAGCCATAAGTTAACCCTTTACCAAACGCCAAATTTTTGACTGTCCCAAATTGAAAAAGTTTGCAGATGACGTTTCAAAATGGGATAAAATTGGAAAGAAATCTTCTGATAGAGTAGAAAACATTGTTGGAAAAGGGGAAATTGCTCGTTACAAGCAATTTCTCCTTTTGCCACAGTGCTTTCCAGAGTTATCTGCAACAAAGTGGTAAAATGTTGCTATTGTTTGGTCATTGGTAAAGGTGCTTTTCATTTTTTTAAGATATCTCTTCAGTCAATTGCAGGCATATAATGAGGGTTAATTTATGTTACTGATTCATTGCTGTTAATTACTATTTATCCATTACTAATACAGACAATGTGTCTGAGGAAACAGTACTTTTCAATTAAGTGTGACGAAAACAGACAATTGATTAAAATCATCAATGTTTTTCTTTTTTCAAAAGTTTTTAAATTTGCGCAAATAAGTCTATGACAGATTTGTATTTTATATGTTTTTCGGTACCTTTTCTATGTGTTTCAAAGTTTTTTGTAGGCTGAAATAGGAAAAGGGTGATTTCAAATGAAAGGAAATTAGTGGATAATTAGTCAGGTATTTAACCTTTTAACCGTTCCAGCTGACATCTGATACCATTGCAGCAAAATTATTTTTTGAGAACATGATAAAAGGAGAAATTGGCCATACTAGAATACATCTCACTTTGTATTCAACATGTTTTATGAATGAATGCCCTTGGACATAACACTATTTATATTTGGTTGAGTGGGTTTAACCCTTAGAATACTTGGTAATTTTCTTAAAGTGGATTTTTATGTCATCTGCTTTCCAAAACCTTCAATATCTTCTTAATTTTGATGAAGAAAGATACTCAGAGTAGCAAACAGGTTTGATCACAGAATCCAACCTGTTTGCATAAGCATGAAGTTAGTTTCAGCATTAGTACTATGTGGATTAAAGTCTTCAGCAGATTTGTCAAATATAAATATATTGCAAGAGTAATTAAAAAATGGTATAACATTTTAATTTTACTAAAAAGAAGGTATGAAGTGTGACTTTTAACTTTAAAAGGGGGGTCCTTTTTCTTGAGCATGTCTGGGCTTTACTTCCTTTTACCATAATGTATTTTTGACAACTATGCATGGGTCTTGAGTGTGGCGTCAACCGCAAATTAAATTTTGTTCTGATATGTATGTGCTGCAATTTTGCATATTTTTCGAAGAAATTCAATTCAATTCAATGTTTTATTGCATATAAAGGCCTACGGCCCATTACACAGATTACATACAAATACAAAAGCATGTTAACAGTACTCGTGAAGTGTCGATGGCATTTTAAGATAAACATAAAGGAGGCTTCCTGTAGAGCGATGATACACATTCCTTAAATAAATAAAATAAAAATTAAATTTCTATAATTGTTAGAATCACTCTGCAACGAGGCACCATATATCTTAGTTAAAACAATTGCTGTTTTATTACTGTAGATACAATGTCTAAATTCTCTTGGAATATCAAAATGTCCTCCCTTTTCAACCATCAAATTATGAGTAGAAATACGAAACTTTGCGAAACATCTTCTAAATTTAAGTATATCTATTTTAGATTTGTATTCTTCTAAGCAAAAAGTAGTCAACATAATAAGATAATTTACTATTTTCTTCACAATTAGTTTTCCAAGATTGTAAGTATTGGTCCTTTAAACTTTCCAAATATCTAGCTAAAAATAGTTTTTCATTTCTAACTGATTGCATTTCCCAAAGAAAGAGTATGCACATGTGCACAGTTGGTATAGGCACATGCCTGTTCTTTGGTGAGTGTCGACCGATGCTTTGAAATCGTTTTGGGTAGAACAGAACTGAAAGCATTCGCAGTCCTCAATTAAGAATTTTTTCCCCAATTTAGATATGCATTTAGCCCTTACTATAAAACAAATCACTTTACGGCATCTGCTATGAAACAACAATGGCAAAAATGAAAAGTTCCTCATAATAATTATAAGTATTTATTCTTTTGTGACGGTGGTTTCTACCAAATACACTATATTAAAGAAAATATAATGTACTCTTGCTTTCTTTGTTGCCTGCTGTCACTTTCTATTTGGACTAGTCACAAATCCCTAAATTGATTAACAGAAGAAATAGTTTTTAAAAGCCATTCCTACTATTGTCACGATGGTCTTCCCTGTAGCCATTTGCGGCAAGAGCATTTAAAGATGCAAACTTTTTTTCATGAACTTTTCTCTAATAACACTGCTGTAAAATGAAATGAAGAGGTTTTATTTCTTATTTTGCACTTGCATGAAAAATTACACAACTAGATAAATAGACAGAAATGGTCGTAGGAAATTAATAACAATTAAATGTGATGTACTTAATTAATTCCCCTTGTCAGTTACCCTCCTTAACCATTTTCTCCACTTAGCATTGAGAAGATGTCTTTAGTCAATAAGAACTCTGCAATTTATTACAAAAAATACTGAAAATATGATGATAAATTTACTTACCGTCATAAATATAATGATAAATACGATGCTATAATAAAGATGTTGATATGAAATAAAGAATAGGATATCTTTTGTGGATGACTATTACTTGATTCTTTCTCAATTTTTACCAGTTCACTTGCTACAGTGACTCTGATTGGTTAAGAGTACTTAACGAAAGTTAATGAGAGGGTTAACGAGGGAACTCTCACATATTTCATTCCTTCCTATTAAATATGACATCTTTGTTTTCTATATGACATCACATACATGACATTTACACGTTCACATTGCCCTTGTTGTCCAATGAATTAAACCTTTCCCTCTTAACCCTTTACCTAACACCAATTTTTCGACTGTTCCAAATTGAAAGGATTTGCAGACGACATTTCAAATGTGATGAAATTGAGAAATAATCTTCTGATAGGGCAGAAAATATTGATTAAAAAGGAGAAATTGCTCGTTAAGAGCAATTTCTCCTTTTCCCACAATGTTTTCCAGAGTCGTCTGCAACAGACTGGTCAAATGTTGTTTTTATTTGGTAACGGGTTAATGGACTTTGTATTTGGTCCCAGTGAGAATCAACAGCAGGCGACAATTATAAAGTGTTAAAAAAATTTTTTTTCGTCCTATTTGGTAAAACTATCGTGAAGAAACAAGTAATTTGAGTTTGTTAACCCTTATAGTCCTTGAACCGAATTTATGCTTATGCAAACAGGTTAGATCCAGGCCAGCCCCCAAGTGAATTGGCGGCTGGTCTGTGATCTAACCTGTTTGCTTCTCTGAGTATCTTTAGTCAACAAAGCAGATAAAAAAGGTTTTCGAAAGCAGACGACAAAAATCTATGTTTAGAAAATTACCAAGCATTCTAGGGATTAAAAAGCTATGTGACATGAGGAGGAATTTCTTCTTTTGTCACATGTGTTCCTTTATTCTTTTCTTACAGTTGCACCTTAGTTGGTCACTTTGACGTAAGCAGCTAATAGATATTACTTAATCATAACAAATCATAAACCATTTAAAAGGGTCAGCTTACGATATAACAAAAATGTCATCGGATCAAACCCATGGGATTAACCGAAGCACCTGTATTACTGTGATACACTTTGCAGTAATAGGATAATTCACTGTACAAATAGTAGATTACCATTGACTTTCAACCCCTTTGAGGTGTGTGAAAAATAGGGAAAAAATTATGATCCTTAAGATAGAGCTGTTAGGGGGTTAATTTATCATCATAACTTGGTGAGGTTTTTGCTTGTTTCGAGTAGATCGCCCCGATATTGATGTCAATCTAGACGGGAGATAAAATCTGTAGGGTGTTACTCTTGTATGCAAGAATGATTTATATTTAATACAAATATTGTATTAGCAATATTTAGCATGCAAGGAAAAGAAGACCACCACATGAAAGTTAGTTATGGCATTTCCTCTATGGTGCTATATTTAATGGGAAATTCTATAATTGTAATATAGATAATCAAATCCATTGAATAAAAAAAAAATACCCAAGAACCCACTATGATGAGGAATGCCAAAATGTTTTCATAATATTGTATGCTTAAAGGATGTTTAATATTTATGGTTACAGTATTAAATTTGACTGCAAAATCATCTGCAATATCACTGTGACAAATACGCGTGGTATGCATGGTCTAGTAAATTTGCCACCCATTTTCATTGTGACAAATACGCATGATATGCATGGTCTAGTAAATTTGCCACCCAATATCACATATGAAATAATGTTCTTCTCTTACTATAATTGTCATCTGGTTTTGCTTAGTGTTTGGACAGAATTTGTGCATGTTTGAAGGAATGTGGTGATGGTTAGAAAATGCAGCAATTTGATAAAGTGAACTTTTCTCAGATTAATAGTTTGAAAAATAATTATTGTAGTTCCATCGTCTGTTCTGTTTGCTAGTTTGGGTCTTGAAATCACATACAAGGAGTGAATCATATAAAAAATATTGTGTTATTTAAATCTTCCTTACAGAATCCAAGCTTCTATAGTGGGTAGCACAGGAAATTTGAGTCTTTGAAACCTAGGTATATATCTTCCTGGTGTCAATGTCTATGGTCAGGCACTTTTCTCTAGCTTAGTACTGGTATGTTACCAAAAAGTATTGATATGAAACAGTAGCTGTATCAGTGTAGATGCTTTCCATTGATTGAATGTGACTGTGTTTTGAGACATCTCATCATTTGGTTTGTCACAACGATAGCAATACTCCTGGGATAATGATGTCTTCTTTAAGAATTGGCTTGTTCTGCTGTAGGTGTCAAGAATGTGTATGAAATTTGTTTGAATGTTCAGTTAGGTTTTTGCATTGCATCAATGATTTTTCAGTTATATATAGCAATGACCTGCTTATAATCGGTGAAGGAAGAACCCTTACTCCGTGTTGTCATTAATTTTTGGAGTAAAATACCAATATCGATTTAAGGAGGCCAATGAGGCAGACACCCAACAAAACTTAGATGTCACTAAAATATAACTTTCTTGCACATATTTTGTTATTTCAGCCCACTAAAAAGTCAATTGAAGTGGTCAAATTGGCCAGAAGTCTACTTTTAATTACAGCCCTGCTTACTTAACTACCCAAAAGAGCTAGTCAAGATTGGTAGAACCATTGGCATCCCATTTGTTGGTAGACTACCAATGAAAATTAAACCCTAATGCTTTTGGGGTTTGAACCCATGCAGATAGGTGGTTTGTGGTTTAACATTAAGCACTATAACAACCATTTGGAGGAAGGAATGTATTGATAAACAAACTGCTTGTACTGAGTAAAGGAAAGAGTAAATGGAGCCCAAAGTATGTCTCGATTGAGAGAAATTATGTAAAGAAATGTTTGATTAAAAAAATATTTATCAACCCATTTCCCGATTTGAAATTTTTTGAAAGGGGCCAATATTATAGTATCAGTATAAAACAACTTTAAAGAACAAAACAAAAGAACTGTTTTAACTATTGTGACAAAAGGGAAGAATACTCATCAGGAGAAACTATTTCTCTTTTTAAATAATCTTTTTTTTAGAAGTTGAAGGCAGGTGCATTGAGATAAGCATACATTGATGAATGGGTTAATCTGCAGTGCAAACAGTTATTGCATGTCTATTATGTCTTGGGATTGTTGAGGGCTCTTCAAAACTGGGCTATTTGGGTTGCTCAGTCTTTTTGGCCAAAAAATGTCAAATACCACCTTGACCTTTCCTTCTCTGAAATGCCAGCCAAATTTATAGACGACCATTTTCATAATGAGGTTGAGCACATACCATTGTGATAAAAGGAGAAATTGCTGACATGCATTTTCACTTTTGGTCACTTTAGTTTCTCCATTTATCTGCTTATTGAACATTAACAAAGGCATACTTATGTATAACCTCATGCGTTAACACATTACCACCTAACGCCACATTTTTGCATCTTGCAGCAGTCTGCTTCAAGTAAAAAATGTCGTCTGCAGGTCGTAAAGAGTTAAGACACCCCTTTTATGGTGATGTATCATTTAGAAAAAATATTTGTGCCACAAATGGATTTCGGTTTCATGCCCATTTTTTAACACGGATTGTTTTTGGTACAACTGCTTTTGACTAACTTTGTGGCAGTCATTGCATACATGTATCCATTTTCCTGGTGTTTTCATTATGATTTTTATGGTGAAATTGGCTAAAACAGATTCAACAATTAAATGCCATAGCCCTCCCATGAAAGTCAAGAACTTTCAATGAAAAGGGTTTCTAGATTATTAATCAGGCAACCCCAATTCTATTATAAAGAACGAATGACCTTTACTAAATTTAAGTCAGATGAAAAAACATTCTTTCCCCTTCATTAATTTGTTTTCATACCTTTACATTAGTTAAGCAAATGGTTTTAAATCTCTTTAAAGTATAGACAGACATTTAAATACTGTCAAGCTGATTATTCTTAAATACTGATATAACTGGTAGACATACCTTCTATCCTTTTGGATGTGTCAAGATTTAAGCACTAAAAATGAATGCTTAACATATTTGCCATTTCACTTTCCCAAATTTCTAGTATAACTCAAGATTTTCTTTACAAATGTCATGTAATATTATTTGACTTCTCCTTACAGAGACTTACATGATGAATCAACATTACTTTCATTCAATATCAGGTGACACACATGGGTGAAAGTTGTAAAAAATAAAAAAAAATGAAACTGTAGCTGGGGGCCTGGAGGCTGCCAGGGCCCCCGGCAGGTCCAGGGCAGAGCCCTGGTGGAGGGACGAGGGGGGCTACTACGCTCCCTGAAAGCTCTTGAAACAAGCCATTTGAAGAGGTGTTGAAATGGCCCTAATGGAGGGTAAAACAACAACATTAAAACTCAAGTTCTTTTTTAAAAAATCAACAGGTTTAATATTCTTGGATGGTTACTTCAGAACATATTAACATGCAACTCAAATGCTTTGACTAGTAAAGTACCTTTTCAAGTAGACTTCCCCAGTTTCGTCTTTCTCATTCAGCCACTTCCATCTCCATTTATTTTTCACATCCTTTTCTAGCTCTTTTGTGTTACTGTCAGTGGTTAAATCTCTTGATTTCATTGATCTTTGTATTGCCTAACGAAGTGAGTTATCTTGTATTTCCTAACGAAGAAAGTTATCTAAACTGATGCAGACGATTCCCGTAAAGCAAACTTAATGTCGTAAAATGTCCGACTGGTTTCCAATTCGCATTGTCTGTTGATATATAAATGTAACCAAACTACGGGTAACCAGTCCTCCGATTTGTGACGTCACTGATAATTGGTTTATTATCAGGTCACGCAATTAAGACGCTGCTCGCCTACTGAGCCGCCGAAATGACTCGATCATGGTGCGAGGATAAACAAAACTTAATTGATCTCAGAAATGACCCCTGGAGATTTTCATAAAATTAAAACGGAAAACTTTCACCCATGGATACATGATTTCCAAATGTATTTCCTTTACAAACAGTATAGTTATGTGAAAGTTTGCCTTTCTTTTGAAAACTCATTAGACAGACAGACTTTTTCAAAAGTTAACCTTTTCCCTATGATCATCATCTATTAATGTCTAAGTGTTGAGCCAGATTTTGGAAACAATATGACAAAAGGAGATTTTTATCATTAGAATTTTTCCCTTTCGTCACTTAGTTAGAAATACATGTATCTATTTTTGTAGACAATTTTTAACCATTTTCACTGATTTGTTTTTTATCACTTTGGAGGGAACTTGTAGTTTTGGTCTGACATAATACTGCTGACACAGCATAAAACAGTTCATCGAACTATTTTGAATATTGTTTACATAGCATTAAATCCTTATAAAAAGATTTGATGCATAAAAAATCCAATCTGTATCCAACTGCCATTGTTACGACAGAATTTATTGAAGATATTGCGAATTAACCGTTCACAATGAATACACCTGAGTTACATGATCAGCCAAGCTTGCATAAGAGCATGTTATTACCCCTTTATGTGATATTTATGCAGGTTTTGAACTCCTTTTAACCGTTTGCCAAACAAAACAGAGATTTTATGGGTCCCTTGCAGGGAACATCAGAAGTTATTGTGTTCCAACTGTAATTTCCATAGGCAGAACCCTCAATATATCTTGTTTTAATTAACCCTTTAAATGCCAAATTTTTGACTGTCCCAAATTGAAAGCGTTTGCAGACGATATTTTAAGATGAAATTGGAAAAATAATCTTCTGATAGGGCAGAAAACATTGTGGGAAAAGGAAAAGTTGCTCGTTACGAGCAATTTTTCCTTTTCCCACAATGTTTTCCAGAGTCGTCTGCAACAAAGTGGTTAAATGTTGTTATTGTTTGGTAATGGGTTAAGATGTCAGTTGCAAATCTTTTAAATATTTGATGATGTAAAGTTAATGTTTGGTGCTGAAAAAAGTTAATTGGGACATAAAGACTCTTTGCATGGCAAATAATGTTTAACGGTTTATAAGCAAATTTTATTGACAATTTCTAAAACATCACAGTGATTTTGTCTTTATTCAGTTTTAACCATGTTTATAAATTTTCTGTTCAGTTCATTTTCTTCTGGTTATTCAAGACAGTCTTTTCTGAACTGTTTGATGCAATGCTTCCTCAATAAATTACAATTCTATTCGAAATAAGCTGTTTTGAACTACACTAGATAAAACCTCTTTTATTGTTCCAAAATGAAAGACTTTGCAGTTGAGAATATGAATGCCATCAGTTTGATAAATTGAGAATAATATTTTCAAATTATTATTTAAGAGGTAATAGCTAAAACCTCTGAGGAGGGTTAATACCTTGCTAATACTTCACCAAAAACGCCCCCTAGCTTTTTTGTAAGTCAAAATACTATGGAATTTTTGAAAATATTGTGAAGAATAAAGAAAATGGTAATAGTGGCAACTTTTCCTTCTTACCACATTTCTAATCCGTCAGTGGACACTTCCAACAAAGCTACCACTGTTTTCTGCATTCTCTATCAACTTGGGACATTCTAAGAATGTTTAACTTTTCAAACAGCTACATGTTGCCTAAAGCACAAGTACTTTGACTTAATTGGATTTCCCAGATTTCAGTGCAAGACTATAGTAAGTCATTTGTGAATGACTTGCTTAACCCTTTACAAAACGACAAACTTTCGACTGTCCCAAATTGAAAGAATTTGCAGACGTCATTTCAAAGTGTGATGAAATAAAACAATAATCGTCTGATAGGGCAGAAAACATTGTGGGAAAAGGAGAAATTGCTCGTGATGAGCAATTTCTCCTTGGCCCAATATGTTTTCCAGTGTCGTCTGCAACAAAGTGGTTAAATGTCGTTATCGTTTGGTAATGGGTTAAGTCTTGGAATGATCCCTCATTATGTACAAGTGCCCTGCATTGCCATGCACATAACCTTGAGGTAGGGAGAAACTGTTATAAATCATGTGCAAAAAACTTTGGGTGTTGCACGATTCAAATTAGTAACCAATTAATCAACCTAATCATGCATTCAAGAATTCCTAGCATTTGCTTAGCCATTTACCCCATGATTGCCATTTTGGCATGTCCATGTTGAAAGTATTTGTGGATTATTCCTGTTATTTATGAAGAAAAAAATGGCACATTTAGGATTTTGGATTGGGTACGATCACATGTGATTGAAATCATGGAAACCTTGTCATATGCATGGGGGTAGGTTCAACCCCTTACTTCATTAAACCTCAATGACAATTCTGCTTATAACGGCTTTTAGAAACAACATTGAGAAGGGATAAAAATCTCCACGTGAGAATTTAGACTTTTTAGACAATGGTTTCTATTCAATATCAGTAAGAAAATGTGTTTACTTTTACAAGATATTTTTTTGTTTCTGCTCTTGTTTTCAATTTGGGCGTCTCACAAGTTCCTGAATGGATGGAATGGCTGAATATAATTGTTTGTGGTAGCTTTGATAAGTATCTTCAATTCCTATGTCACATATAAAACTGACGGCATCAGAAATCTTTGAGAACTTTCAGGAATGATAGTGTCCCTGTTGACTAATGGAGTGCCAATGGTTTCTACGTGTCTTGGCCGGCCTTTGTGGGCAGTTAAGTAAGGGGTCTTGGGCCAGGCCATTCAATATAACTGAAAGTTATTGATGTGATGTAAAAAGCAATAAGAATAATTTTGACAAGTCATGTTGCCATATGTAACAATAATTCGTCCTTGATTCCTAGTTGATATCAAATTTCCTGGAATTCTTCATTATTCAATAAATGAACAAATATATACCTACAGTGAAAGAAATAAACAAAGAACATTCTTCTTTAACTATTATGTCTTTGTTGTTATATTTTTTTAAATTGTTCATTTGTTAATTATTTTGAAATGGTGTCTAATCTTTTTGAAATATTGTCAGTTTTTAGTTGCGTATGTAAAGTCGGCTGTATGTCTTAGAAAGTTACAACATACTTATGCAGACTGACAAAAATAGAATGAAAAAGGTTAATTTGATAATATATCATTAATATCCCTCCCTATAGGTTACTTGAACATTTTGTGAACTTTTAATGTTTTTATGTAATTAAAATATTTGTGGAATTCTTGACATTTATTGGAATGCACATTAATTATTATGACAGCCTTTTCCTCAAAATAGACCAATCTTATTCTCTTTAGTGAATACAATTTTTGGAAGTAAGAGAAATTACTGATCACGATACAAACTCGATTTTTGTCAATATTTACATTGTTTTTATTGATTTTTTAGTCAATATCTATAGGTTATAATTTCTAAGATTGCAGAACAACAATTGGGGGAAACTTGGACAGTTCTAGCTAGTAACTGGCAAATGAATATCACATTGTGTGGTCCAGGCTTAGGCTTCATGGCCAGCGAAAGACTTTCCAAGATGTATTTTACTGGCTCTAACAGTGTTTCTTGGAATCGAGGATGATTTTGTTGTAGACATGATGATGTCAAACTCTCATATGATGCCTTTTTTCATCTTGAATTTTGTTCATTCTTAAAATTATTAATTGGTAATGTAATTCTGTTTGTTGTAGTGAATCATTTCACTTTGAGAATCGTTTAAATGTGGTTTGTTGCAAATTACTGAGCGCTGGGATAAAAGAGGATGAATTGGGTACCTGTTGAAATAAATTATAATCTATCAAGCATTTTGTTATACGACATCAACATCATGACATGATATTTTTCATTCAATAGCTACAACTAGATACTTGGGAAAACATAGGGTGAAACGAGAACTGATAAACTTCAATTTGTTTATTTGTCAACCTGGTGCTTTATAGAATTTTATGTCGGATTCGAGTATAGAATTAAATCAGGCAACAATTGTTTAGAAATAGAAACACAATTATTTTAAACTCTTTGATAGAAAGTGTTATGGCATGATAAGAAATATAAATTCAGAGGGAATCCATCTTTTTATCAGAGTGGCTTTTACTTAATACCACACAGAGTTTACTTTTCTAAAGATTATGGTTGGCAACTGTTGCTGCTTTTAGGCTCATATCACATAAGAGGAAACTGGGTTGATCTTAATCAAAATGTTGAAGTTAGTAAATATTTTGAAGGAGAAAGGCTTAAACAAAGGTCTAAACTGCCGTAGGATAAAGCACTGTTTAGACCACAATATGGATGCAGTCATCTGTAAGAATGTTGTTGTAGTCTGTCCTCAACTGATCCTTGAATTAATTGTTGAAGCATTACCACTAGAGGATCAACCAATCAAATGAACCAGAAGGATCAACCAATCAAATGAACCAGAAGTAATCCGGTCTGGACTTTACCCTGATCCAGGACATTCATGTTAAATGGTAAATCTGTCTTAACCCATTACCAAACAATAACATTTAACCAGTTTGTTGCAGACAAGTTGGAAAACATTGCAGGAAAACGATGTTTTCTGCCATATCCAAAGAATTTTTTCAATTATTTCATCACATTTTGAAATGTCGCCTGCAAATTCTTTCCAGTTTGGGACAGTCAAAATTTGGCATTTGGTAAAGGGTTAACATTTTCTATCTTTGTCAATTACTTAGTCATTAAGTGTGTTGCATTCTCAGGAATTGCTCTGACATGTTATTATAAGAACCAGGGATTGACACTTGACAATCTGAGATTGATTCCCAAAAAGTTGATTATTTCACTGTGCAGTGTTCTAGGCAAGACATTCTCTCATAGCTTGTTGCTGATAGTTTAGCTTGAAGGCATGAAAAAGTGCTGTTATATAGCTTTTAACATTTGGAAATGTTTAAACTGGTGTTATTATTTCAATTAAAAATTGAAAACTGTCTTGCGCTTCTAAAGCATGGTTGGTATTGCTGGTTTTAATGTGACCTTGATGGAGATGATGACCTTGAGCACAAATCTCCTTATTTCACACCCTTCTATGCACAAGCTATGATGTTAACACAATAATAAATATTAATGAATTTCGGTCAGTCGGATTTTGAAAAGCAAAAAAAGCAGTATAAAAAAAAAGCAAAGAAGCTTGCAGGTTTCCACTCCTTTTACAATTTAATATTTATCCCTTGAAACAATAATTATAAGCGCCAACTTCTGTTTCCTTGGCATATTCAAAATTGTTATAGTGATCATAAATAGTGAGCTAAATGGAAACTGCCGTAACTACGTTTTTCTGTTCAACCCTTGGAATGCAAAAATGAGGGTTTTTTGAAAACAAAAATCTAAAATTTCATACCTCCCTCAAATATGGAATCCAACTTGTTTATTTCGTTAGGATAATACAATCTCGAACCTTGGATAAAGATGATCTTTATTCTTTATTGCAAAAACCAGAGAATTCAACTTGTCTCCTGTAAAGGCTGATTGATTATAATACAAGAAAATAATGGAATTATAGCAACTTTGTCCTCTTGTAAAAAGTACTTATGGTGTACAATTTGGCATTTGACATTAGTGCCTTCTTATTATTGTAAAAATGCAGATCATTTTCCTTTTCATTAGGCATTTTACTTTGACCAGAGTGATTCTTACATATGAAGTAATAAAGTGTCTGACGCTTGTTCCCTTGATCACCAACTGAGTTTGCATATTTATTGCTTTTAATTTCTTTTTTGTAAAACATGAATTCTTTGAATAGCCAAATTACATAAAAAAAAAAACTAACGCTGGAAATTTTAAAAGAATTTTTACTTTGCATTTAGCTTCTTTTTTTTTCGCAACTTGTTTTGTGTGTTGATGTTTAAAGTGGCGCCTTTCTGGCGTTATCTTGCTTGCTGTGGTTAGAGACAAGATTCTAGTTTGATATTATGACATAACATTTTATGCCAGCATGGGGTTCAACTTTTACCTGATCGTGAAACATGCAGTTTGGGACTTCTGTAGGTAGACAGAGAAACTAATGATCCTATATCCATTTTACCAATGCTATTGAGATAATTCCTTACACCATAGTACCTCAATTTACAGCATCTGCTGCAGAGGAATCTCTGTGAAAAAAGGATAAACTTTGCCTTAACCCTTTCCCAAAACCCAAATTTTCGACTGTTCCAAATTGAAAGAGTTTGCAGACGACATTTCAAAATGTGATGAAATTGGATAATAATCTTCTGATAGGGTAGAAAACCTTGTGGGTAAAGGAGAAATTGCTCGTTAAGAGCAATTTCTCCTTTCCCACAATGTTATCCAGAGTTGTCTGCAACAAAGTGGTTGAATGTCATACTTGTTTGGTAATGGGTTAAGATCATTTTATTGGTTTTACCAAACATCATAAAGAAATGTATTTTCTATCTCTCTTTTTTTGGACATCTGCTGTTGCACATCTGAAAGCCCTTTTCGTAATACTGTTGCCAAACTTTGTACTCCAGAATACTTTTCTTCACTTCCAAAAATTTAGAAACCACCATGGGAAAAGGAGGAATTGCTTATAATGAACATTTTTACCTTTTTGTCATAATGTTTTAACCCAGTATTTTAGATGAAATGTAAAAGTTTCTTCCAATTTTTGCTCTTTCTATCAATTTGCATATGTCATAAAATCCCTTTTCTGTGGTAGACATATAAATTTCAAGTTTTTTTTCCAGATGAACAGTAGAAAGATAAAGGTTAACATAAAAGAGGAGATCTTATGTAAATAATGATGATCAAATCAGACTGTTTGTTTGCTTTACAGGGATTTTGCATCACATCAACAATTATTCAGTAATATTGCGATCCTCTGATCATTATTGATGGAGGCATATCCCTTGCTAATAGCCACTTGCAAGAGCTGATCAAGCTTGGCAGAGCAACAGCATTTAACTCTTTACCAAACACCAACATTTCGAATGTCCCAAATTGAAAGAGTTTGCAGACAACATTTCAAAATGTGATGAAATTTTAAAACAATCCTCTGATTGGGCAAAAAATATTGTGTGAAAAGGAGAAATTGCTCGTTAAGAGCAATCTCTCCTTTTCCCCATAATGTTTTCGAATGTCGTCTGCATCAAAGTGGTTAAATGTCGTTATTGTTTGGTGATTGGTTGATTAGTCAGCTAACCTATGAATATCATCTTTCTCTTCAGTCATGTGAAAAAAGGAGCTTTTTTATTTCAAGATCAATATTCTAACCACTAAACAAGAGAGGCCTTTCCAAATCAGGCTTCTTACTTAATGAACTTCATCATTAAGGTATTGTGCTACAGAAATAACCCCCTCAGTCTTTACTCTGATGTATCTGCTATTGAATCTAAAAGTATCTGCAATTAAAGACTGAAGAAACCTTTACTATGTTAAAAGAATTACTCATAAGAAGAAATTTACCATTTTACCACACCATTTTTTCACAATAGTACATGGAATATGTTACTTGTATTTGCCTTCTTTTTTATTTTCTCAATTTTGACCAATATTTGGAGCAATATCCTCTTTCCTATAATTTAAAATCGAATTGTGAAGGAATCTTGAAGCTTGTTTAAATCACTCTTGATGATTGCTTCCTGGATACGTATCCAGTACTTTTGCTTATATGTGGGTTAGTTCCAGCAATTTTGCCATTGCCCAACGGGGATTCAAATCCGGGACCCTCCGTACAAGAGGCTTACACTCTAACCCTGCACTACTGTCTCCTAATGACCTGTTTAGTTTCAATCTAAGTTGGCTTGAGCAGACAAAACCTATTACTGATGCATAAAGAACCTTTTTTCATGTATCAGACCACTTAGGATTCAATTAACAAACAGGCATGTGAGATAATTAGTTTTGAAACCAGTCCAATTATTTCTGTCTTCCCTGTGTAATTGTACCCTATCACTGATAGAATTAATATCATTGAAAGGATTTCTTATGAATGGAAAGTATTCTTAGCTTCGCCTATTTCTCCTGTAATTTTTCATTTAGACGCAAGTGCAAGAGACAGCTGCATCCTTTACTCTGTAATACTCCATTTAGCCGCATCTACTGCAGCAACTTTAGAAACAACTGTGACAAAAGGATAAATTGCTCATGATGAGCAATTTATCCTTTTGTCACAATGGTTTCTATATAATACTATAAATAAAATTCATTTTTTTTTTAGAAGATTTTTTTGTAATCTCCACAGTGGCTTTGACTTTAGACCAGTCACAAATTTCCATGATTTTCACATATTATGATTCTTTTTTAAAATTATGGCACAATCAGTTTCTGCTTTTGTTACCATAATTACTTGCTAAATCTGTTTCGTACCTAAGTTAATGGTAAAGTTGATGGTTAACATAATAAAATAACAAATAAAAAAAGAAATTTCTATATCGAAGTTGCTATATACATGTATGTACATGTGCGAAGTTGACGTCTGTGAATTTTTGATACTATCACACCAAAAACGCTATTTCTCTTTTTATTATGATTACCAAGGTTGATAGAAATATTTGTAGTGTACACGCAATCGAACAAAGAAAGATTTCTCATGGGAGTATTTTTGTTTAAAAAAGAATTGAAACAAATGCGTAATTGGGGCCTTTGATACCTGTATATATTGAAACTTTTCATCCGACCATAAATGGTATTACAATGTACTTTACCTCTTAACCATTAGACTGCTGGGTAATTTTCAAAAGATATATTTTGGTGTCATCTGCTTTCCAAAACATTAAATATCTGCTTAACTTTGTTGAGGAAAGATACTCTGAGTAGCAAATAGGAAAGATCAATTTACCTGGCAGCTGGCCTGGATCTAACCTGCTTGCAATAGCATGAAGTCGGTTCCAGCACTATAAGGGTTAAACCATGCACTTTAAGGATATTGCATAGGATTTCTACCTATCTTTTAGAACTTTACAGGACTCCCACTTATAAGCATTATCATGCATCCACATAATTATGTTCATGCACTTCAATGATATCTATAACAAGACTTCCAGTTTTGGACTATTGTTAAGGAGAGCAACAATATAAGGATGACAAGGGCTAATCTCAGTGAAACCTGATTGACACCAGTTCTTCTCAAGCCTTTCCCAATGCAATATATTATGTATCTTAACACACATGCTGTAAGAAATCTATGTAATCACAGAAGAAATCGGTCAAATTCTCCTTTCGTTACAATGGTTCCTACCCAATGTCAGTAAGGAAGCATATTTTTTTATTTAATGGTTGCTTTCTTTTACATCTTTCAATTTGGGCGTTTTACAAAATCCCATATAATGGACTTGAAAAAGTCATTTACTAACAATCCTAAATTGATCGGATTCTATGAAGTCTTCTGTTGGAATCTTGGCTGGTCCAGGCCTCCTAATTCAAATTCTGGCTTCAAAAAATGAATTTTAGGCTTGAGTAGTTTCTAAACAATAGCAAGCCTGCTAGTCTGATCTTCTTGAACAAATCAGATCTTTGGAGCAATGCTCTTCCTGTTTTTAGATCATACATTATTTAGCATGGCTGCTAGTTATTGCAGAACGCAATTATTGGCCCTCCCTGGCAAGATGGGCTTTTTGTGTGACAACGACAGGATATATTTCTTTGTACAATACCTGCCCTTTCGCAGACCTGGCTGGCACTTTCTAGAACAATCTTGTATTGGGAATTCATTTAAATTGCCCTTGTACCATCAACACCACAGACCTGAGAAGATTTACAATTTGATTTGGGTATAATTTGATCTTTAAAATCACATGAAAAAAGTGGGAATCACCTATGTGGCATTCGGTTATATTTAGATGCAATATTCAAAGAATAGAAAAAAAAGATAGGTGCCAATTTGGCTTTCTATCCAACTGCTTAGAATAAATATTAATTGATAAGCTTTAAAATAATGTCGAGTATAACTAATGTTCAACAGATTCAATTGTCCCTAACAATAAAGAAAATAACAAAGAGGTCTTTGTCCAGTTTCCCAAGAAGCAGATCAAGGGTTCATTGCAAGACTATAGTAAGTAAGTACTTAATAAACACGAAGCACTTACTATAGTATTGCATTAAACCCTCGAGATTCTCTCCGACTGATTTACAGAATCCCAAAGGTTGTTCATTAGCATATAAGTTTAAGGTCTAAAATACTAGTCACAACCAGCATTGTAATATACCTGAAAAGTTTTGATGTGATGTTAACACCCAATAAACCAGCAAATGTATTATCAATGTCACAGTGGCTCTGAAATGGAAGGGATAAGGTGAGATAATCCTGTAATGGATTAATGGATTAAATGTTGGCTGTTTCACCTTAGTCTAGGCTTTCAGGCAGGCTGACCGAGGATTACAATGTCAACTCTGGCCTGTAACACTTGCCATCAATTAGTGCCAAAGATATATGAACTTACTTAACCCTTGTAGCACTGGAACCAACTTCATGCTTATATAAACAGATTAGAGCCAGGCCAGCCGCCAAGTCAATTGACAGCTGGCCTGAGATCTCACATGTTTGCTACTCTCATTATCTTCCCTAATCAAAATTAAGCAGATATTTTATGTTTTGGAAAGCAGATAACACAAAGATCTATTTTTAGAAAATTACACAGCATATCAATGTTTTAGAAAAGGCCAGCTAGCTAGGGGGACCAATGGCCTGGTAGTAAAATCACTTCACTTGAAATCATGAAGCTCCTCTCAGTCTGGGTTCAAATCCTAGTGATGGCATCTGGATTTTTATAAGGGGCAGTCTCCCGTTTGTCTTGCAGAATGCCAATGTGTCTACATGGCTTGACCAGCCCTTATGAGAGTTTGAGAATGGAGTCCTCCTCCATCATTAGTAGTCAGGCATCGCATCATAATCAAAATACTGTTGAAGCAAGGTAAACCCATAAAGATAAAGAAATAAAAAGGCTTTGAGAAAATGGCTAAATAAAATAATAATAGAAAACTGCTAGCTGCCCAATTTTTTAAATGAAAATGCTGCATGTAACATTTAACAGTTGTTAACTTCCATTGCTTTACCCTTATAGTGCTGGAACCGACTTATGATGATGCTGATACAAGCAGGTTATATCCAGGCCAACCGCCAAGTAAATTGCTACTCTGAGTATCTTTCCTCAACAAAATTAAGCAGATATATAAGTTTTGGGAAAGCAGATGATACAAAAATCTATTTTTAGAAAATTACCCAGCATTCTAAGGGTTTAAGACAACATACCATGATTCAGTTTAAGACTAAAGTAAGTGCCACATGGTATGACATACTTATCATAGTCTTGCATTGAACCCACGATACCAATTGAATTATTAAATTAGGAACATTTGTTTAATCCATTACCAAACAATAACGACATTTGACCACTTTGTTGAAGACGACTTACCAAAACATTGTGGGAAAAAGATAAATTGCTCGTAACAAGCAATTTCTCCTTTTCCCACAATGTTTTCTTCCCTATCAGAAGGATATTTTCCAATTTCATCACATTTTGAAATGTCATCTACAAACTCTTTCAATTTGGGATGGATGGAAATTCAGCATTTGGTAAAGGGTTAAAGACAACTTACCAGGATTTAGTGCAAGACTAAAGTAAGTGCCAAATGGTATGACAGACTTACCATAGTCTTGTATTGAACCCCTCGATACCAGGGTAATTACAAAATAAGGAACGTTGGTTTAACGGGCCATGTCTGATTTCGTAGATTCGTAGGGATGAAAGGGTAGGATTTGATAGCTTTTCCATGTCATGGTTTGAAAAGCAGAAATATTGTGTGAAAGATCTGTTTTTGATGGGATGAGAGTTAAATTAACATTTTCTCTATAAAAATCTCATGTTTTATTTCTCGCCTTCGTTCTGCAGTTAGTAGACTATTGCATGTGCTGCAAATTACTTGCTTAAAGTTCACACATATCACTTCACAAAAATCACAAGATACTTTATACCATTCCAAATGGTTTACAGATCACAATTCAAGGGTTCAGTGCAAGACTATAGTAAGTGCTTCATAAACATGAAGCACTTACTATAGTATTGCACTGAACCCTTGAATTTATATTCAAAATATAGTTTTGGATGTACTTCTTTTGTAGGACATGTAGGATAGAATCTCATGAGCCTCAGTCAGTGGGGTGTCCAACCTAGATGAAGCCCCTGAGGTTTGGCCAGTCTTTTTTATGCTTTCAATGGGACAGGATCAACATATCATGTAATTACTTTTGATCATGTAAGAAAGCAAAAAGTGGCTTTTAAAGGTCATGATGCAGCATTGTTGTATACATATTTCGGGCACTGACTGCAGGCATAAATACTTTGATTGAAATACTGTTAAAAATTGCATATAAAGCAAATTTAACCAACTATATTCCATATTTGATAATATAATTGTTTTGAAAAGAACCTTTTAATGTCCCAAATTGAAGTTTAAAGATAGTTGAAATTCAGATAAATTTGAATTAAATGTACTTTAATGCCTTTTTCAACAATTTTCCAGTGGTATGTCACTAAAAGAGACCTGGCTATACATCATACTTCCCACTTTTCCATGTACGTCCTGCCTTTCTATCACTAGATCTGGGTTTCTTGTTGGATCACTGTCCTCAGGAGTACCATATTTAAAGGCACATAAAAGGAGATGAATACAAATTAATTACTGAAAAAATATATGGAGTTCTTTTAGTATGTTCATTAAAGTCATGATAATTAATTTACAAATGCATTTAGACCCTTTAAAAAAGAATCCTCTAACATAAGATATTTTGTGCTTGAGATATAGTTGTCTCCAATTCAATCATGTTTATCAACAACCTGTTTGTTTACATATTCAAAATAACAAATTCTGATTGGTCAGTTCAAATATTTGTGTATCAACTGTCAAGGTCAAATGTGAAGAATGAGGCAATCTGAATTATTAAACTTGCTAATCTGGGTTATTTCTGGTTGACATTCACGTTTAAGTTTTGCTGATGTTTTTTTTTTGTGATAACTAATTGAATCTGATAAAAAGTTTCCCAAATGAAATAGTTTGATAGAGCATTAATCTCCTTTAATGTGCCTTTAAAGCAAATACTACCATTACTCTAGGGTCCTAGGTCTTAAAGATGGTTGTTTACAGATGGGGACAATTTGAATGAAATAAGATTTTGACATCTAGGTTTTTTCTTATCTGTGAACAATCACCTTCAAATCATGCAACTTAGAAAACTCAAGGCCGCTATGCATCCTCTACATTTCTACTATGGTTGGAAAAGTTAAAAAGATACTATTTTGGTGAAATACAAAATGTTGTTGAAAATTATGAAATCCTTCAAAACAATTTTTTTTCCAAGTTAAGTTGTTTGCAGAAGACATATAAATCTTGTAGAAGAACAGTTAATGCCTATGTTAAAAATACTGTATTCTGCCAATTACTTAGTTTGATCCACATATTTTCTTGCAGATTAATTTCATGAGTTATGTTATAGATGTTTGGTTAGGGTTATGAGATGACATCAAGGGGCAGAACAGCTTTGAAATTGCTTATCAAAATGGCATTTGTACAAGTCAAATGGAGCCCCTTATCAGAACAAAAAAGATCTTTTGTGGGCGAAATCTTTTTAATCTTTTAAGATGAATTTTTCAACACCTTAGTGAGAAGTGTTTACATAGGACTGGGTATAGTAACCTGTTACTCCATACCCAGAAATACCCTTACTTTGTTTGAAGACCAAAAGAATATGCTAAATGTTTACCTGGAATTGCCTGACTGTAGGGAAAGCAGCTGGTTTCTATTGAAGAATAATGCTTTGCACTGCTGAAAATATATGCATGGATATGTGCACTCAATGTTTAACCCTTTACCAAACGCCATATTTTCCCTCGTCACAAATTGAAAGAGTTTACAGATGACATTTTAAAATTTGATGAAAATGGAAAATAGTCTGCTGATAGGGTAGAAAACATTGTGGGAAAAGGAGAAATTGAGAAATTGCTTGTTCTTTTCCCATAATGTTTTCCAGGGTCATCTGCCACAAAGTGGTAAATTGTCTTTATTGTTTGGTAATGGGTTAATAACGGGAATTGAAATAGTATCAAACCCATGTGACATGGCATGACCTGTTAGGATGGTGCGAAAGATGGGGGAAGATGGACCAGGATTGGAAGTTGGCTACATAGCATTGCTGCTCTTGACCAATCATTTTGACTTTTTTGGAACAATAAAGGAAATGTTTGCACCGTGATAGGAGGATTAAATGCAAGACTGTTGCAAGTGCTTCACAAACATGAAGCATTTACTATAGTAGTGCGCTGAACCCTTTAATATTTGCTTAGAACCTTTTATACACAAGATAAAACATTACCTGTGTTAGGTGATAAAGATGTTTGATCTTTCATGGATGTTACACCTATATCTATGATGTAATGCATTTCATTTCCTTAAGAATGTCAAGTGCACTTTTAAACCTATCCCTGGCCTGAGTAAAAAGCTGCAAACCAGGGTTCAATGCAAAACTGTGGAAATGAAGCCCTTACATTGGTATTACAGCGGGGCTTCTCTGTCCTAGTGGTTAAAGTACAGAACTAGAAATCACATGGCCCCTCTCTGCCTTGGTTCAAATCCCAGTGGCAGCATTTGGATTTTCATGAGAGGTAGTCTCCAGACTAAATTATCGAATCGATTGTTCTACCGGCTTGACCAGCCCATTGGGTCTTCCTCAATCATATAGTGTTTTGTATCGAAAAAATAACCAAAATAATGTTGATGTGATGTCAAGCCCATTTGAAATAATATATTCTTGCATTGAACCCTTGATATGCACACTTATAATCAAGACATTTATAATAATTGGCATACTTGACATTTATTACAAGTATTGTTTTGAAAGGGACTTAACTCATAACAATAGTTTGATTCATTGATATATTGGTTTCAAATGTAATCTTGCACAGAGAGTTGAATCAATATTTCTACATACAAAGCCGAAAGAAACATGTCATTGTTTATATCCTTTATGATCAGAGATTGAGATAAGGTTTTTTTTTCTCTTCTTTTTTATTAGTTTTTTAAAACCCTATGTTGTTGATACTCAAAAAAGTCGTCCTGCAGAGAGGGTACAAATAAGCATCAAGAAAATAGGATTTTCAGCACCTATTTACTTATAAAGGTTTAACATCACAACAGCATTATTTCCATTAGGTTGAGATGCCAGATTCAAACACTGCATATAAAGGATCCTGATTCATTCCTTGACCTTTGGCATGGATCTTCTTTCAGGGATTGGAAAAGCAAAAAGGAAATCAGATATGATATTCAAAGCAAATAAACTCATGGAAACTTGTTGACAAGCCTGTAAGGCTTGGCACGTAATTTATTGTTACGCACCTGTGGGCTTATATATAAAACATAACCCTTAGAATGCAGCATAATTTTCTAAAAATAGATTCTTGTGTTGTCTGCTTTTCAAAACTGTTAGTATCTACTTAATTTTGATGAGGAATGATACTCAGAGTAGCAAACAGGTTAGATCATAGGCCAGCCGCCAATTTACTTGGCGGCTGGCCTGGATCTTACCTGTTTGCATAAGCATGAAGTCGGTTCCAGCACTATAAGGGTTAAGATGCAGGAACCCTTTAGTGTATGTGTAGGAGTAATAGACTTTTGAGTGGTCTAAATTGAAAGCAAAGCCAATCAATGATTATTGAGGTACAGGTACAATAACAATATCATTTCGAGATTTGGTGATATCATTGGTTATTGTCTCATTATGACAAAGAGTGCTTATCAGCTGCTTTTTTTATGTTTTATCCTGGAAGTATGTAAGGACAGGTGTACTTTTGAATTAATGGATTAAAGCATACCTTTAGCAAACAAAATAACCTATAACGCTTTATAAATGAACCTAATGCTGACACAGTGGGATTGGGTTTTCATATAAGGTTCTCTTCAACTGAATGCCGGAATACTGTTGGTTTCATCAAATTTAAAGAAGCCATTTTGCAGCCGTATAGCTTTGGCTTTTCTCTCATCAGTTATAAGTCAGGAATCACAATGAAACTGCATACAAACACTTGCAGCAGAAAATAAAAGAAACCATTGTGAAAAAAGGATGTTTTTATTTGTGATACACCATCCAAGGGAAAGCGCTTTACAGATTTATAGAATCCTATGAGGCAAAGTTGTAAAGGTAGCAGACTTGTTATTCAGAGGTCTCGGGTTAAAACCCAGCCAGCAGACTGCATGTTTTGTCTAAGTGTCCTTTGGTGGGGAACGTAAGAGCCCTCCCCTTCTAATGGTGAATCTTAAAAATCTGTTATATAAATCGAAAATTATTGACACAGCTTTAAATCTGATTGGTATTTGTCATTTTGTTATCCATGTTGACATTGGTCTAAGAATCACACAAAAAACAAACGCAATAACAACATTTTAATGTGGATAAATGACATTCAGTAGAAGTTAAGTGTCCAAGAACAAAACATAATTTACATATTTATTAGGTATATTGACCTTATTTCTTTCATAGTTTTATCTTAACATAACTGTTTCACTCAAATAAAATATCAAAAAGATATCAATAAAAGTCATAGATATATAAATAAGTAAAAGTGAAGTGCATGAAAGAATAGTTTCGAAAAAGAAGATTTCCTTGCATGAGCCTTTTAACTCCCTGCAATAATTGTATATTGCCATCTGCAGCAGAAAAATTAACCCTTTACCAAACACCAAATTTTTTACTGTCCCAAATTGAAAGAGTTTGCAGCCAACAGTTCAAATTTGATGAAAACGAAAAATAATCTTTTGATATTGCAAAAGACATTGTGGGCAAAGGAGAAATTGCTCTTAATGCTCCTTTTTCCACTATGTTTTTCAGAGTCGTCTGCAACAAACTGGTTTAATGTCTTCATTGCTTGGTAATGGGTTTATCCAAGGATTGCAGGGGATTGATGCAAAGCCATGAAATTTTGATAAAAATTCTGTTATAAATTCGATCTCAAGGGCCCATGAAAACACTTGATATAAAGCAAAACAAGGAACAAGTGATAAGAATTCTCTGACCGATCTTTTCCTAAAATGGCATCCTGTTTAATTAACCCTTTCCCAAACAATAACGGCATTTGACCACTGTGTTGCAGACGACTTTAAAAAACATTATGGGAAAAGGAGAAATTGCTCGCAACGAGCAATTTATCCTTTTCCCACAATGTTTTGTGCCCTATCAGGAGATTATTTTTCAATTTCATCACATTTTGAAATGTCGTCTGCAAACTCTTTCAATTTGGGACAGTTGGATATTTGTTGTTTGGGAAAGGGTTAAAACTTATTACTTTGTGTAAAGTAAACTTCTTTTAAAGTACTGGCTAGCATGTTACTCATTATCTCATGCTAAGAACTTGTACAAGTGTTTAATAACAAAGGTAATATTGAAAAGTTATACATCATTAGAGGATGATGTGTTCCCATTGCAATATTGTACCTTTGTTTAAGATTTAACCCATTACCAAACAATAACGACATTTAACCACTTTGTTGCAGACGACTCTGGAAAGCATTGTGGGAAAAGGAGATATTGCTCGTAACAAGCAATTTCTCCTTTTCCCACAAGGTTTTCTACCCTATCAGAAGATCATTTTCCAATTTCATCACATTTTGAAATGTCGTCTGCAAACTCTTTCAATTTGGAATAGTGGAAAATTTGATGTTTGAGAAAGGGTTAAGTTGTTTAGTAAAAGGCTAGCTGTTCTGTAAGTGGATTAAAATGGGTGTGTATTGAGAAGCATGTTTAGTTGTCTGTTGTATAACACTAACTTGTGAAGGATTGATTCTTCAAAAATATATTCCATGTGATGAATTTAGCATTTAGATGATTAATTCCATTTCTCTTTTTTTGGCAGGATTTATGCTCATTTTTTGTCCTTAAAAATATCCAAAAATGTTAATCATTGAAAGTTTTTCTTTGCTTTATTTTCTTTATGGTTTGAATATATCCAAAAATAATATACAAGTTCTTGTTATAAGGGACTACATATTTGTTTTTCCTTTCTCTTTGCATGATTCTATAAAACCATTTGGAATGTAAGAAATATAGACACATTTAGAAGAATTTTCCTTATTCATTATAATAAGGTTGTAAAACCCTGTCTTTACATGGGGAAGTGTTCAAGTTGCAGCAGAAGATAACCTTTAAAAACCTTTAAAAAGAAAATTTGTGTAACTGAAGTGTCATTTATCTATTCTTTCATATGGGATTTTCTCTAAATGGCCTGACATGAAATCAACAGAAGCAGATGATAGAATAATGAATGCGAAGAATTATATTTGCTTGAAATTTGGTAGAAACTATCAGTTCACCATATTTGTTTAACATCGATTGTTGAAGCTTAAAGGTTAATCAAAGCCATTCTTGATGACTGCTTCCTGAATACTAAACCAGTAATCGCGTCGACGTGTGGGTTAGTCCCGGAAATTTTCACCTCGCCTAACGGGATTCGAATCCTGGACCCTCGGTACTAGAGCCCGACTCTCTACCACTGCACCAATGTCGCCCACCACTATTGTGTGAGAAGAGCAGAAATTTCCTGAAATTATGAAACTTATCATAGATTCTTTTGTCACATAAATCACATATGTATTGATAATTTCTTAAATCAGTCAGGAGGGAAGAAAGAGTTGACCTTTTCCCTCATGCATACTCCATTAAGTATTAATTGTTCTGTAGCAGACGGCACAAGAAGCTATTGCAACAACAAAATGATGTTTCTCAAGATGAGCAATTTCTGCTTTCATCAAAATAGTCATAGAGACTTAATTCTTATACTTTTTGTTTGCCTTTTGCAGTCACTTTCAATCTGGACTTGTCATAAGAACACCATAAGAGGGATTTGTATAACCCATTACCAAACAATAAAGACATTTGATCAGTTTGTTGCAGACGACTCTTGAAAACACTCTTTATGAGCAGTTTCTCCTTTTCCCATAATGTTTTTTGTCCTTTCAGAAGATTATTTTTCAATTTCATCACATTTTGAAATGTCAACTGCAAACTCTTTCAATTTGAGGCAGTCGGAAATTTGGCGTTTGGAAAAGGGTTAAGGAATGTTGTGATTACTTACGTTCAAGGTGTTGATATTCAACAGCATGATTCTACCTGCTGGGATGAATGCATCCCCTTTGAATTACCCCAATCTCTGTATGTTATGTGTTGACAAAAAATTAAAGATATTTATTATGATATGTTTAACAGAAATTATATATGCATGCGAGTGGCAAATTGGGATCCGTTAATTCATCTGCATACCTTGCAACATCAGTAGAAATGATTACAACAAAGGTTAAATTCCGTTACTCCAAAAGTTTTATATTTAAACTATTTGATTGCTCTAGGTAATTTGTTACATGTGTCCTTTAAAACACATCATATTGACATTTCGAATGCTGGGTAATTTTCTAAAAATAGATTTCTGTGTCGTCTGCTTTCCAAGACCGTTAATTTCTGCTTAATTTTGTTGAGGAAAGATACTCAGAGTAGCAGATAGATTAGAGCACTGGTCTGTGCATGTATTTGTTTGCATAAGTATGAAGTTGGTGCCAGCATTATAAGGGTTAAAGAATTTGACTATATCAGTGGATATTATTAATGAACATTGAATTCATTGTATAAAAAGGAGAATTTCCATGTTGGATCACTATCCTCCCCCTTTACCACCATGTTTTCAACTGTTGTCTGCTGTCTAACCTTTATTAAGCTGGGTTATATTCTTAAAACATATTTTTGTGTCGTCTGCTTTTCAAAACCTTAGATATCTGCTTTTGATGAGGAAAGATACTTTGAGTAGCAAACAGTTAGATCACAGGCAGAAGTTTAAGATAAATGGGTGTATTAAGGATAGCATTTATGGTTTTGCCGATTTTGCATTGGAATCATTTATTGCTTTAATGAATAGTTTCTATTTTTTTTTCTTTTCAAAATATTTTCTAGTCATACCTCAACATGCACTATCTTTAAATCTATCATGTTACTAGTTTGCGTCAAAAAGAATTGCATGTATCGCAAACGGTTGTAGCCAGTAAACACTTTTTTGTTCAAATAAGTTTGGCGCAGCCATATTACAATATTTTCATCATTATAATATTTATCCATAATAAATTCATGTTTTGAATAATATTGATTAATTGATTAAGTTGAGAAGGAAAGAGTCTAGCAAATTTTCTTATCCTTTTTAAGGTGTTTTATTTTTCATATGGTTGCTGCAAGGGTTTTTCTAAATAAAAGTCATATTACCGAAGAAAATGTTAAATGGTTTGATTAGGCACAGACAAGGATCATCTTGTGCAGTCTGCCTAATCATATGCATCACTGTATATTTCACCCTTATAACCTTTGTCCACAGGCACATTTACATCTTTAAGTGCATAAAAAGTCCAGATTAAAGGTGTATATCTATTCTAATTTTTTCATTTCTTATTTTAACCCTAATTGTGGATACTTACAAGAGTCAATTAGTTGCGTCGATTTTAATGAATACAAACAAGACGTCAGTGGGTTGCAATTTGAGGGTTCAATACAAGACTATAGTTAGTGTTTCACAAATGTGAAGCATTTATTTTAGTATTGCAGCAAACCCTTGATTTGAAGTACTGCATGAACAAAAAGCTGATTACAACTCTTATCTGGACCTTTGAAAATGTCTAAGGCTATAAGGTAGAATATCCACTATCTGCCATTTTGAAACTCATTCCTTCGTCAGATTGCTTCAGTGGTTTTCAGCACACATTGGTCTGGGAAGGGATTATGTTCATTAAACACCGGTCTTGGCCAAAACTAATTGCATCCAACCAATTTGTTCCAGTTCTGACTGATGTTTGCCAAGAACAACAGAAGTAATCCAGCAAAAATTGAGCTTCAAAATGATAGATTATGGGTATAATATCTTAAAAAATTTCTTCATCAGTGACTTTGTGCTGGTTCAAATAATAATCTACTACAAAATAGCATTGTAAACTGTAACAAAAAGAATAAGCTACATTGGGCTGGTTCAAACCATAATCTACCACAGAAAAGCATTGTAAACTGTAACAAAATGTATCAGTGACATTGTGCTGGTTCAAACCATAATCTACCACAGAATAGCATTGTAAACTGTAACAAAATGTATCAGTGACATTGTGCTGGTTCAAACCATTATCTACTACAGACTAGCATTGTAAACTGTAACAAAATGTATCAGTGACATTGTGCTGGTTCAAACCATAATCTCCTACTGAATAGCATTGTAAACTGTAACAAAATGTATCAGCGACTTTGTGCTGGTTTAAACCATTATCTACCACAGAATAGCATTTTAAACTGTAACAAAATGTATAAGCAACTTTGTGCTGGTTCAAATCATAATCTACTACCGAATAGCATTGTAAACTGTTACAAAATGTATCAGTGACATTATGCTGGTTCAAACCATAATCTACCACAGAATAGCATTGTAAACTGTTACAAAATGTATCAGCAACTTTGTGCTGGTTCGAATCATAATCTACTACAGAATGGCATCGTAACCTGTAACAAAATGTATCAGCGACTTTGTGCTGGTTCAAACCATAATCTACTACAAACGACCATTGTAAACTTTAAATAAAAGTATCAGCGACTTTGTGCTGGTTCAAACCATAATCTACTACAGACAACCATTGTAAACTTTAAATAAAAGTATCAGCGACTTTGTGCTGGTTCAAACCATAATTTACTACAGACTAGCATTGTAAACTATAACAAAAAGTATCAGCAACTTTGTGCTGGTTCAAACCATAATCTACTACAGACTAGCATTGTAAACTATTACAAAATGTATCAGCAACTCTGTGCTGGTTCAAACCATTATCTACTACAGACTAGCATTGTAAGCTATAACAAAAAGTATGAGCAACTTTGTGCTGGTTCAAATCATAATCTACTACAGACTAGCATTGTAAACTTCAAATAAAAGCATCAGTGACTTTGTGCTGGTTCAAATCATAATCTACTACAGACTAGCATTGTAAACTGTAACAAAAAGTATGAACGACTTTGTGCTGGTTCAAATCATAATCTACTACAGACTAGCATTGTAAACTTTAAATAAAAGCATCAGCGACTTTGTGCTGGTTCAAATCATAATATACTACAGACTAGCATTGTAAACTGTTACAAAAAGTATGAGCAACTTTGTGCTGGTTCAAATCATAATCTACTACAGACTTGCATTGTAAACTTTAAATAAAAGCATCAGCGACTTTGTGCTGGTTCAAATCATAATCTACTAATGACTACATAGCATTGTAAACTGTAACAAAAAGAAATTTTGTGTTATACAGAAGAAACATTTATGCGACATTTGAACAAAGCAATACTCTCAAGACTCTTGTATAATGTATCTTAAGAAGTTTGAATAAGTTAATGTGAAAGTTGGCAAGACAAGTGATTCTATTCATCTCATATTTGTTACTTTTTTTGTTACTAATTGTACGTCATAAAGTATAAAACTGATCTTTTTTCCTCAAATTAAAAAATGCTCTAAACGTGGACTGAATTCAAACTTTTAAATCGGGCAATGGTTAATAATAAATAGATTTATTAACACGATACAGTTGAAGTTTCATTATGTACCTATTTGTAACAGAGAGGGGTGCATTCAATTAAGCAAATGGGAAAGTTTGAATGCCTGCTAATGGACGACTGGTCTAGTCTTTTGAATGTTCATTCTTCTAGCACAAATGAATTTCCTTTTAACTTTCTGGCCATTAGCAGTTGTAAAGATCATGTTGTTCAGAGTTTAATAGCTTTCAACACTTTTTTTTTCTGTCCCTTTGTCAAGTTTCGTATATCTGCTCCATTGCTGGTATCATCTTGCTAAAACACTTATCTCTTTACCAGACGATCACAAGACTGTCTATCTGCTAAAGATGATTGAATAAAGTTTGGAAAAAAAGACAGATTCAATGAGATACATTGAGGGTTTTGATTAACCCATTACCAAACAATAACGACATTTTACCACTTTGTTGCAGACGGCTCTGGAAAACACTGTGGGAAAAGGAGAAATTGCTCATGATTAATTTATACATTATTAACAATGGATACAAATTGTTTTAGGAAAGAAAATATGTGTATGGCCGTTTCAAGTTGTATAAAAAGTTTGACACCACAAGAATGGTTAACATGCAGGTATTTCCCCATTGTGCGCCTTTTGTCCAATTAGGTTTGACAGTATGAGATATAACCTGCTGCTATTGAAAAGTTAAAACAATAAAGGGGTTTGATAACATGCTTGATACTGGAATCTCTTAATTACTTTAAAATGATATTAGAGTGGTAAATGTAAGTGCTGGGAAGATATGGGAAATTAAGTTTTTTTAAATTGACTCTTTCCCCTCTGGTTCTGCAGGAAAATTATATGTATCCTTTATAAAGAGATGGCTTTTGACACATAAGCATTAACCCATTACCAAACAATAATAACATTTGACCGGTTTGTTGAGAACAACTCTGGAAAATATTGTGGGAAAAGGAGAGATTGCTCAACGAGCAATTTCTCCTTTTTACACAATGTTTTCTGCCCTGACAGAAGATTATTTTTCCACTTCATCACATTTAGAAATGTCGTCTGCAATTCCTTCGAATTGGGACAGTCGTGAATTTGGCGTTTGGTAAAGGGTTAAAGATAAACATGTATGTTCACACCAAGAGCATAGGCCTGCTGTATTCATCCAATGGGTTTATTTATCTTCTGATGATCATTTAGGTATATATTCTTTCATGTAGGGTTAGCTTGTGACCTTGTTAAAACAAAAGATTTCAGAAATAGACATCAAGACAACTTTGTTGGTTGTTTGCTTCATTGGCCTCCTCAAATCCAAAGTTGACCTTCTACTCTGAAAATTAATGACAACCATGTGTTACAAGTAATTTGGACCAGTCAAGAAACAGGGTATGAGTTTTGAGTAATCAAATCTTTAATTATATAGTTATTCAAAAAGAAAATGAGAATGTAAAACTATTCCCTTATCTTCAAGGAAATTAGCTTTCAAATTAAGCTGATCTCCTTGTAAGTCACAATTAACATGCAGTTTTTGAAAGCCTATTCTTAAAGGGTAAAAGATGATGAGATAGTTGGTTTCATCACAGTACATTGTATTATTCTTAAAGGGTAAAAGATGATGAGATAGTTGGTTTCATCACAGTACATTGTATTATTCTTAAAGGGTAAAAGATGATGAGATAGTTGGTTTCATCACAGTGCATTGTATTATTCTTAAAGGGTAAAAGATGATGAGATAGTTGGTTTCATCACAGGACATTGTATTATTCTTAAAGGGTAAAAGATGATGAGATAGTTGGTTTTATCACAGTACATTGTATTGTAATGAAAAGAGTAATACCTTTCCTTCATAATGATTGTAAATTGCTGTTGACTCTAATTTGATAGTTGTCACAAAGTCCCATATCTTGGAAGCGTATTGACGTTTTTTGCATTGTAAATGTAAACTGTGCATGACATATTTGTATGTACTGATTTTACCCTTTCCCAAAAAACAAATTTTTCGACTGTCCCAAATTGAAAGACGACATTTCAAAATGTGATGAAATTTGAAAATAATCTTCTGATAGGGCAGAAAACATTGAGGGAAAAGGAGAACTTGCTTGTTACGAGCAATTTCTCCTTTTCCCTCAATGTTTTCTAAAGTCGTCTGCAACAAAGTGGTCAAATGTGGTTATTGTTTGGGAAAAGGTTAATACCACATTGGTGGAAACAATGCACTCCCTTGAGAGGACTGGGGGTTTCTTAAGGGCAACATTAAATGCCTCCCCCAAACTTTTATTTATGTAATTAGAAATAAAAGTTGCAATAATTGGGGATGGAACATAAATTATAGAAATACAGTTGCTTAAAACAATACTTAAACGAATGTTTTGACACTTTCCTTCACTTATTAAACAAATCTGCAACTCAAGAAACCATTGTAACAAAAAGAAGGAAAAGAAGAATGGATAATTTTCCTTTACATAATTTAGGATAAAAGACAATAAGATAATAAAGATGATATATTTAAATCCCGTATAAGGGAACAGAGTAAGAATGAATATATCAGAAGCATATCAAAATGACAACCACAAGAATAAAGAGTGACGCAGGAAGCAAAACATTTAGCAACCATGAAAAAACCTTCAAAACCTTACAATGATTTTGTGTGCAACCGTGTTTCATGATATGTCAAAATTGAAATGATACATTTTGCTGTCATCTAAATAACAACTTTTGAAATGATGATGAATTAGGCATGATTGTACTACTTATTGGCTGTTCTATAAGAGAAATGTCTTTATCCCTGACATAAGAATAAAAGTCAAAGCTTCATTTTAGGAGGATAATTATCTCAGCTATTTGATCTGTAATTAAACTCTATGCTGTTGATACCCATTCATAAGGATCATTATGAGAGTAACTTGCAGGTGTCAAAAATGGAACTTTGGTAATTAAGTTTATACTTATTTATTTAACATTGATTGTGGTGAAAGCTTGAAGCTTATTAGATTCAGTCTCAATGATTGCTTCCTGGATACTAGACCAGCACTGGCGTCAATCTTTGGCCTTTCACCTAGCTGCTAACAGGGATCGAAGGCGGGAGGGACCCTTGATACAAGAAGCCGATGCTCTACCTCGGCACCACTGCAGCCCAATTAAAAGTTAATCATGTTTCTCCACTTGGTCAAAATTCTTCTTTGGATTTTAAACGTCATTGACATGAGGTATCTGTTCCTCAACATGGTTGAATTTTGGTTATGTGGGAAAGCAGTCATCTGCTGGGGAAAATATTAAGCAGTTCAGATGAGGAAATACTAGAAGCATGCTTGAATACAAGGACTACTATAAACATTTTGGCACATTTTACTCCACTAGATTTGGCCAGACCTAGAACAAAACAACATAAGTTGTCTTCCCCTATATATTGACTATCCAAAGACAACACTTGTCAGTCTAAAAAGACTTTGGATAACGCTTGTTGTAAGAATACTTTGGTTTTTAGCCTTTTTTTTTTTATTTCTAGTAAAAGAGAAGGATATCATTTTTCGAACACATCAAAAAGTAAGCTTTGATGATCCTGGAAAAAGAAAAAGAACAAAGGTTTCAACATAGACAAAAACTGTGGCATTGCCTTAGCAGAAGTGGCAAAACTACATATTGAAGGTTTGTTGCAAGACTCATTGTAAGTGCTTCACATTTGTGAAGCACATGCTATATCGTCTTGAATTGAATTCTCAATATATAGTCTTGCACTGGGTGCTTAAAAATTTAACAGAGAAGAGAAGAGAAATTGTTTTGTTGATAAAGCTTTTCCTCATGAAATGTCTACAGCAGGCATGTCAAGATGTTTAAGCCCTCTTTATTTGAGTTTGTACAAAATTAAAAGTATAGGAGATTAGAACAAATTCTGTCCTCTTTGAAATCACTTCTCATTCTGACAAAAGGGATTTTAGTGTGGGATTAACTGTGTCCATTACCAGAGTGGCTGTATTAGGCTGTCAGCTTATAAATCAAAGGAAACAAAAGTCGTGCAAACCAGATCATTAAGAACCTTAGAGTCTTTAAAGGAATGCATGTACCTTTGATCAAGGACACTTGAACCATGGATCGATGGATCGATTTACATTTTGACATGAAATTTTGCTTTGTAAACAACTTTATCGTTAGTTGTTGGAGGTATTGTTGAATTTGATTAATTTCAATCAATAATTCAGAACTTGTATGATTTGTGAAATACTTGCAATATGTCTGTTCAGTGCATTTCTTTAGTAAGTTCTTCATGTTTGTGAAGCACTTACTGTAGTCTTGCACTGAACCTTTGAAAGTAAGTGCTGATTAAATCTTTCAAAAGCAAAACAAAGGCAGTAGTGCACAGCTCTCGGGCCTGTCTCACATGGTTTGGAAACAGTTTTTTTTTGTAACCATGTACCAGATATAAACAGGAAAACAGTATCTCAGAAAAAGTGTTAAATTAACTGTTATGGAACATTGAGTCTTCTCATATATTTAAAAGTATGTCTATTTTCCTTTCACAAAAACAAAGCTACCCTAAAGGGTTATGACAAATTGAACTTAGAATAAGGTCCCTTGGTACCCTTTTATGAAACAATTTTATTAACTATGCTAAAAGTTTGCCTTGGTTCAAAACAGCATTCCTTCTAATTTCAATATTTGGCTAAGCAATATTGCATAGTAACATCATTGGAATCATCT
This sequence comes from Cerastoderma edule, assembly GCA_947846245.1. Lineage (NCBI taxonomy): Eukaryota > Metazoa > Mollusca > Bivalvia > Cardiida > Cardiidae > Cerastoderma > Cerastoderma edule. The sequence goes on from OX401412.1 coordinate 12,089,440, forward strand.
CTCAAAGGTACCTCAAATAAGGTGTCACATGACAATATTGTATTTTCATTTAAGATAGTATCCATATTTATTAGTTTTGATGTACTTGGATGTTTCCTTTTAGTTGTTTAGTAAAATGGTACCCTACTCTTTTCTGCTTCTCATGTGGAAGGTTGGTAGTTGTAAAGGAGAACCGAATTTGAATGACATCAGAGCAGCCATCCAAGGTCAACTAAAGATGGTGCTTGTTGAATCCAACAATGTCATCTTTGTACCAACTTTCTTTTATTGTATATCAGGACTGGTCCAATTTGAAAGAACCAGCAGATGACAATTATAAAGTTTGATAGATAATATTTTCTTTGAGATGTTTTATCAGAAGCCATTGGTTGATAGATAATATTTTCTTTGAGATGTTTTGTCAGAAGCCATTGGTTGATAGATAATATTTTCTTTGAGATGTTTTGTCAGAAGCCATTTGTTGATAGATAATATTTTCTTTGAGATGTTTTGTCAGAAGCCATTGGTTGATAGATAATATTTTCTTTGAGATGTTTTGTCAGAAGCCATTGGTTGATAGATAATATTTTCTTTGAGATGTTTTGTCAGAAGCCATTGTGACATCAACAGCAACAAAACTCATCATTTCGTCACAAATGGTTTTTATTGTTTTCTGCTGGAGATGTATCAGGGTTATTCAACATGGTGGAATAAAGAATTGATCAAGTTAGATTATTAAGATTCTATTTGGTTATCTTATTTTTTTGTGCATCTTTCATTTCAGGTAGTTGGTTGTGATGGGGTCGTTACGGTTCGGGTCTCCGCAAGGACCACTGTGGGGTGTGTGGTAGCAGCAATGATGCTTGTCGGATTATTGCTGGGATCTTCACAAGGCGGCATTTAAAATACGGATACAACTTGATCACAAGAATACCCAAAGGATCATGTCACATTAATGTGACAGAACTGGCAAGAAGCAGGAATTATTTGGGTAAGTGTAGTCTTTATACTTCCATTATCATTGATCATGGGAGAGAAAATGTAAAAGTAAAAATAAAATGTCATTGAAACAATACAGTCTTTGTATTAATGTTTGATAAACAATTAAAAGTAGCTGTTGAAACCAAAATTAATTCAGGAAGCATTGTTTTATCAGAGTGTGTCCAGTTTATATGTGGTAGATCTAAAAAGCAATGTCATGCTTTTGGATTAAAATACATGTCAATTCACTGTATGCAAACTTTAAAGAAATAGAAGTTGTCTAATTTTGCTTCCATGGCTATTCTTCAGAAGCATAATAAAAGTATGCCTGTTATGCAGTTTTAGAAAAATTTATTTCTAATTTCACAATTTCCCCACATGTGTGAACAAGCACCTTTTAAATATGTAGAAATCTACACACACCGATTTATTATCAACTCTGCAAAGGAATTGATTGACCCATTCCTTGTGTTGGTTAAAAAAGTAACATGGACAAAGGTTAAATTTACTCCATAAAGAGGTTCTTTGGGGGTAATTTGAAACCATTGTTACAACAAACGATACTTGTCAATGACCTTCCGTGCAATTTCTCTCTCCTTTTTCCTACAGTGATTTCTTATGTTTTTGTAACCAATGGATTGAGGCAACTGTAGAGTAGCTGAAAAATTGCAACAAAGGGAAAACTTGCTGAGTATGGGGAAATGTTTCCATTGTCTCAATGGTTTCATTGTTAAAAGAAGCGCTTCTTTTTTGTTTTTTCATCGCTAATCAGGAGTAATTTATCCTTCATTCAGAGTGGTTTCTAAAAGCTTCTACAGCAGGTGCTTCAAACCAGGGAGGGATGGGGGTACTATTTTCAATTGTTCCTATTGTAAATGGGTTGGTGCATAGGGCATATTGACACAGGTAAGGTTATGGCATAGTGAAGTTGTCTGGATACCTTGTCCTGATAAGTTTGGGGGTCACCGGGTCAAAAAAGTGATTTATTTTATTTTCAATGTTTCCTTCTTGAGATGGATCACTGTTCTTTTGGCACAAATAGATTTTTTCATCATGAATTGTAATATTGATGGGTTAAAGGTTATGAACACTATTACCTTTATATTTAATTCTAATATGTAATGTCGGTTTGACCCTCGCTAAATTGAAATGGGTGAGATATCAACATAAATATTAGGCTATAATGTACAGGGTACCGTTTTACTAATAAACTTACGGAAAATATTTGCGTAAGTCATAATTGATAGACATGGATAGTATCTTCAATTAAAGTAAAATATTGCAATGTGACACGTCATTGGAAGTGTCTCGGAGAGACGCTTCTATTGATGTGTTACTTTGCAATATTGCTCAGCCCATTATTGATAAAAGAGGAACTGTTGTTTTAGACTTACGCAAATCTTAAGCGTAAACTGTTTAGTAAAACGGTACCCAGGTGCATAGTTGTTTTATATAAGTCCTCTATCTTTTTTTTTTAAATGTTTTGAAAATTGAATTCAAATAAACAATGTTAGATACCTCAACCCTTTTCTCAAATATACTTCACTTGACTATACCAGTAGGAGAAAACACTACCCTGGATAGCAAGTCTGTATCCAAATGGACTAACCAATAATGAGGCTTAGGTAAAGCAACAAACACATTGGAAGAAATATAAAAACACCCATGAGAATTTCTTATACTACTTTTTTTCTGTAACAGTATAGCAAGAGTCCTAAGAAGATAATGAAAATTCAAGAAAAAGAAGATTTTTGTTATATAAGATGTGATAACAATCCAGATACATCAAACAAAATCTTATATTTCACAAAGCTGCAAAGCATTACTTATGGGAGAAAAAAATAAGTTTTTTCCTATAAAAACCCCTGTCAGACTGTCAAAATGTTATCTCACCACTTCCAAAGTTTGGCGGCATGAATCCTTGATATATGTCCAATTACCCCCTCGCTGCATAGGTGTTTTTTTGCCTTTCTAGTTGCAGATAGCCCTTAGAATGCTGGGTAACTTTCTAAAAATTAGATTTTTGTGTTGTCTGCTTTTCAAAAACCTTAAAAATCTGCTTGATTTTGACGAGGAAAGATAGTCAGAGTAGTAGAAAACAGGTAAGATGACAGGCCAGTCACTAATTTACTTGAAACAGTTCCAGTACTAAAAGGGCTAATATTAAACTTGAAAACATGCAATAATTGTCAAGTGAACTTATTTTCAGTGGTTGATAAAATCTTTTTTTTATGTATAAGACAATTTTGAATTCCAAATAACCAATCCTTATGCAAAATAAGCTTTTCAGCATCTTTCCCACATAAACCTTTTGAATGAAGGTTCTTGCAGCACATATCTTAACAATACATTATTAGAAACGGAAAATATTCACATGAATGGGCTTATTTAGAATTCTACAATAATTAATGTGTTTTTAAATGTCTGCGTCTTCTTAGCCAAAGAATAGTTACTGATAGAGTTTGATGCTAAATTGGTATCTAGCTAATTTAATGTTTTGAGTTAATGCAGTCTGGTCGAGTGTTTATTTATACAACAAAAATTCAAACGGAGATATATTTCCATTTCAAAAATATCAGATTTTCAAAACTGTCATTCCTCATTAATAGAATAATATTTTCAAAACATTTAGACCAAACAAGAATTCAAAAAAACATTAATTTCTACCTATTTCAGTACTTAACATTGCCGATGGAACTGGCGTAATAAACAGTGACCGACAGATGATGAAACATCCTGGTACTTACTATGCGGCTGGTACCCAGTTTGTGTATGATAAATATGCAGGAGCTGGCTGTCCAGGGGAATGTTTGTATGCTGAAGGACCAATCACGCAGGATGTGGAAATACAGGTAACCAGTCCTAATACAAGATCAATTAAAACCCTTTCAATGTAGGAACCAACTTGATGCTTATGCAAACAGGTTGGATCCAGGCCAGCCCCCAAGTAAATTGGCGGCTGGCCTGTGATCTAACCTATTTGCTTTCTGTCCTCATCAAGATATCAAATGTTAATGGTTTGGCAAAAAGATGACATAAAAATCTATTTCAAGAAATTTACCCAGCGTTTTAAGGGTTAACAGATTGATATATTTGAACCACTTTGGGAAAATATAACTTATCTACAGTTAATTTTATCTGTCACAACCATAGTTCAAGGAGACATAATTTTGGGCTGCTTAAAATGGATGCAAATCGTTCAAAAAGTTCTAGTTTGAGCCAGTATCCATATGATGGTTTCAGACTAAATAACTTTTCACACATTCTTTAAGAGCAGTCACTTAAAACAAGTATGACTGTATGAGAATTTTCCCTTTTTTACCCTAAAAAATAACAAACAATTCTCTTAAAAATAGTCTTTAGATAATGATTTTGAAAGTTAAATGCTTTTTTGATTTGTAAAATCATCTTTTTATTTTGTGCCATTGGTGTTTGTAACATGCTCTCATGCAGTGTATAACTTTCTTTGAAATCTTTTTTTTTTAATCAAAAGGTATGGCCATCTTTTTTGCATCCTTTAGCATACCACACATCAGTATCAAGTCCAGTTGTCTTTTAAATTGTTCCTTTGGTCACAAAATATACCATACACAAGTAAATCTATCTTTGAACTATGTGCCCTTGTGTCTTTGTTAATGAAATATTTTCTGAATTATAATGTCTTTTTCAAATGAGTGTCATTTTGATCTTACAATATAAGACCAATTTATAGCCTTCTGTGAGAATAAGTCCTGCTTTTCCTAGAAGACTTAATCTTTTCTGACACAAACAATTTTAATGATTCCCAGTTGTAATGTGCATTGAGCATTTCTGAAATTTCTCCCTGCCTTAGACTTTCTTGTTAAACTTTCAAAAATAGAAAGTACAGTGAGCGATAATGTGTAATTGAGATTTGTTTATTCTGTAATTGCATAGCCCTCGCCAACAGACAGACTTCAGACATAGCTAAACTATTTTGATCTCAAGATATAGCTTGTTCTTTGTCAGAATAAGAAGAACTCCTGGCTGAAGAAGGCAAATTGTGTAGGGTTTGGCATAATCCATTACTGCAATGCAGAATTTTGAGAGTATCCTGAGTTTAAAAGTATTAGTACCTTATATTAAAACATGAATTAGCATGAAGGAAATAGTGTATACAAATGCACATTCAAATGTTTGTGAGACCTAATTAATGATGGTATCTTAAGATACCTCCGCTCGCATATTGGTAATAGAAATTTAGATCATTGTTTACAAAATAAAATGTTTAAACGGTTTTAATGTACTTATAACGAAGGTGCAATATATTCATCACACAATAATGAAAAAGAGTTGGAAGCGTATCACTTAACAAGTTTTATTGAATTCTATATATTTGTGATGTCATTTCATTCATAGAGACAATTTATCTTAAATTTTGATTTATTTAATTTTTATTTGATTTCATATCACTCTGTCGGAGAGTCTTTTTGACACAAGGCTATAGGAGGCCAAAGATTTTATTTGTTTTTTCCATGTGTAGGGAAATGGTTATCACAGAAGCTTATCTACTTTTTTCATACCATTTTTTATTGAACAAAAGACGACTATGTGAATTCTGAATTTTGGATGTCATCCAAAGTTGTTGTCTTTGTACAATAATGTTTCTTTCAATCTTTATCTGTCAAAACATTCACAAAAAGGTAAAGAGTAAAATTAGTTGAATCCACCCACCTTTGTAACCTAACATGCTTCTTTAAACAATGTCATAAAAGCTTTCACAGGTTTTACTGGAAAACCCTGAAAAGAAATTTAACCCTTATTGTGCTGGTACTGACTTTATGCTTATGCAAACAGGTTAGATCCAGGCCAGCCGCCAAGTAAATTTGCAGCTGACCTATGATCTTATTTGTTTGCTACCATGAGTATATCTTTCCTCATCAAAATTAAGCAGATTTTAAAGTTTTGGACAGCAGACGTTACAAAAATCTATTTTCAGAAATTAACCCAGTATTTTAAGTGTTAAGATCACATTCCTTCATGCCTTTTTGTTTATCTTACTCTCAGCAAATTTAGACCTCTGAAATGATTGAATATCAATAAGAGCATTATTTTCACACAGATTTCAGATTCATTTTGTTTAATAACATACTTAGTTCAAAAACGAATTGAAATAATGAGAACTTCTTGTAAAGAAAAAAGTCTCCTTTAGTCACAACACTACTACTACATCTACTACATTATGATCATATGGGATCTTTTAGTAGGTCTAAATCTATGCTCTTTATGAAACAAATATCATTATTTCCAAAAAATGTGGATGGTAGAATTTGTTGATAAGCTATCAAGGTCCTTTTAGCTTGAGTCAGCTTTGTTCCAACCTATGAAGCTATCACCTCTTTGGCATATCTTTTAAAAAGCTTTTTAAGATATTTGATAACAAAAAAAATGCAATCAAAAATGCAAAACATTATGTAATGCATTCTTCAACCCACGCTCTTTGTGAAAAGAATCAATAAACACCTATGTGCGGTGTATCTTAACCCTTTCCCAAACAATAACGACATTTAACCACTTTGTTGCGGACAACGTTAGAAAACATTGTGGGAAAAGGAGAAATTACTCGTAACGATCCCAATATTCACAATGGAAGATGAAGATTTTTGGAAAGAAAAAATGAAAGAAATGGAATTTAACAGCAAAATTAATATAAAAGTGTATTTTGTGCTTTATTTAATATCAGTTCGCCTTTTGTTACGAACAATAACCAAAACATTTTGACGTCATCATTGCAAATGGCAATCTGAATACATCGGGTTTATCCATTCTGAACACCTCGGCCATTTCTTAAAATATCTACCGACTTGTTACGGGGATTGCCGAGTAGATATGATCGCGGGTTTATCCAATGAAATCTCAGCTCACGGAAAGTAGTTTTGACTAACGAAAACAGTGATGCAAAACGTACTCTAAGCAGTCAGACTTTATATTGTATTTAATATAAAGTCATTTTTTGTTCGGAATCGTAGACGAAGTCTTGGCTGTGACAGCATGGTGGTTGTCATTTTTAGTTAGTGTCAGTACAATATGTTTTCTGCGTGAGTTCGAGCCTTGGCCTACCCTATTTTCTTTTTCTTTTGGTTAATTGGTCTTAACTAAGATACACATTATCATACGCTTTCTTTTAATTCATTCAATGATATTGAATTTGTAGACGTATGATTAGTCATGAGAAAGTTTAGGAACATTTATTCTTAGACCAGTCCTCATCTGAAGTTGGCCCCCCCCAATGTTGAAAACGCTCCTACGCCTATGCAAGGAAGTCCCCAAGCAAATGATTGCTGCCAAATAGGTTCTACAGACAAAGATTAGACTCTTGACATAATTGAATATATCAATCTGAGAGTATAAAAAAAATTGTATAAAAAAACCAAAGCTTTCAATTTCCAATGCACATATTGCCAAATTCTGTTAATTTGTGACTGTTAAGTATGAGTTTGAGTTTTATGGGTCTAGAGCAGAATTTTCTTTCAAAATGATTAGAAAAGGAGTCATCTTCCTATGCTGCCAGAGAAGGGCCTCCCTGTACAACCAATTTCTTTTCCAAGCTTTGTGCTTTGTTACTGGGATTCATGAGAGCTGAATATAGTGGGAAAAGTGTACACACACCCCTCCTAAAATAAGAAAAAAATAAAACTAAGCTATACCTTTTAACCTTTAAGAAAAGAAATTTAGAAAAGACGAAGCTTCACCTAATACAATTATTCCTTCTAAAAAGAAATGAAAATAATGATGTACCGGTACCAAAATGTCCTATATTTTGTAATGTTCTTATTCTTTAGAATCCTTCGAAAGACAGTGATCATGAATGAATGCTGCAATTTAATCAAAATATTATGGAGAAAAAAAGATAAACCACCAAAGCCTTTTTTTACGTTTATTGCATGATAACAGGTCAATATAATATTGTATTCTTTGTTGAGATTTAAAGGTAATGCAACAAAAGACAATAAAATGAAATTAAACGAAATAAATGAAAGAAAGTGTTGGTTTTTTTTGTTTTTTTTTTATGAATCTATTCATTTAGCATTTATATCTGCAAAAGAAGTAATGTATTTTATAATGACCTTTATTTTCTATCCTTTATTTGGGCAAAGGGAATTACGCATTACCGATTGTTTCTTTGATGTTAAAGGTCTTTTGCAGGTATTGTTAGAAATCATAGAAAATACTCTTGAGAGCTACTGCTCCTTTTTCCTTGAATGTTTTCCATCGAACAAAGATACAAACTCAAATTGTGTACCAATTTTAGGTGTCTCCATCATGTGGACCTTCTGAACTTGAGAGATAAAGAATCAGACATTCTGTATGATAAGTTGTTAATGTGTGTTTCCATGCAGTTAACCATTAGAATGCTGGGTAATTTCTAAAAATAGATTTTTGTTTCATCTACTTTCCAAAACATCAGATATTTACTTTGTTTTGATGAGGAAAGATACTCAGAGAAGAAAACAGGTTAGATCACAGGCCAGCCCCCAATTTACTTGGAGGCTGGCCTGGATCTTCCCTGTTTGCATTAGCATGAAGTTGGTCCCAGCACTATAAGGGTAAAAGGGTTTAAGCTTAAACCTACTTCAAAACTTTTGTTGTACCTGGTTTGTACTGAAAACGTATGCTTAGATCTCTCATTACAAGTTACACAAAAGAACTTTTAGTACTTTGATTTAATAGAATTTTTGAAATGCCGAGATTGATAAATTGGACATAATTCCTATTATCACTGATAGAAGGCGTGTCTGTTTATTGTCATGGCCCTTCCCCCCACAGATAATTATCTGTAATGCATTGCAGAAGCTTTATTCGAAAATATACCACATTAACCCTTTCCGAAATTATTTTCAATATTCAATGCATTCTCAGCAGACGGTATTCTTTAACAAAGTGGTAAAAGGAGAATTCTCAATTTGTCTTAAACATGTTAATGTTTGCATGTTCAGCAGCTACAAATTTTATTCTGCTAAATCTAATTTCATTGACTTTTTTTCACACTTTGATATCAAATCAGGTTGAGTTTACTGTAAACAGCTTAAACCACAGGGAAGAATTAAAACTGCTCCTATCTTTGAAAAATGCATCCATATTGTTCTGCACTTTTACTTTTTGTACTTTTGAAAAACTATTTCATTTAAATTCAATACAATTTAACAAGAGAAGTTTTAGAAAGGTCTTCAAAAGCAAAAGAATGTAAGAGGATTCTGGAAAAGTGTGATTAAAAAGTTTCCAAGGAAAACTGTCATAAGCCTTGTTATTGAATGATTAATACTAGGGTGGTGCAACTCTTTTTCTTGTTTCAAGAAATTTATACCAGATGACTTGATAACAGATTACAAAAGAAAGCAGGAAAATATGCTTAAAACATTAACATGATTGATTAACACGTTTTGCTATCATTGTGGAGGTATGACACTTTGTAAGAAGGTTCCTATTTAATCAAAATGTGTTTTATTTTCAAATGACTGTAGGAAATGCATTTTAAGGTGCCAATTTCTAGGAGAGGTACAAGCCCTTTACTCAGAATACCAAAATTTTACACATTTAATGCTAAAGACTTCAGAATCCATTATGATAAAAGACATATGATTACTAGAATACTGTTGAAGGCATCTTAAAGCATATATTATCTTCATTTTTCAAAAGATTCAAAAGAAAGTTTTTCTTTTGGTTGGTTCTTAAACACAATTTTAACATTGCAAAGCAAGTTATTCTAGTTAAACTCTTATAATAATATCCTTTCAAGCATCAGACAATCTAAACTTTCTCTCTTTAACCCTTTACCAAACTCCAAATTTTCGATTGTCCAAAATAAAAAGATTTTGCAGAAGACATTTCAAAATGTGATGAAATTGGAAAATAGTCTTCTGATAGGGCAGAAAACATTGTGGGAAAAGTAAAATTTGCTTGTCACGAGCAATTTTGCCTTTTCCCACAATGTTTTCCAGAATCATCTGCAACAAACTGGTGAAATGTCGTTATTTTTTGGTAATGTGTTAAAAGGAAATTGTTTGTGTCAATGAACAGTTGAAGTGAAGTAAGTAAATACATAATTCTATTTTCTGACAATTTGTTTTTCCTAAATTAAATATACTTCCTTTACAGTACAATTGTTTGATGTGCCCAGATTTTGCCTCTAGACCCATTATTTTTATTTAACCCTTTCCCAAACGCCAAATTCTTGCCTGTCCCTAATTAAGAGTTTGCAGAATGATGCCATTTCAAAATGTGATGAATTTGAAGAAAAATCTTCTGATAGGGCATTAAACATTGTGGGAAAAGGAGATATTGCTCATGATGACAACAATGTTTTCGAGAGTCATCTGCAGCAAACTGGTCAAATCCTGTTATTGTTTGGTAAAGGGTTAAACATAACTCAATAATCATATTTTTCACTTGCAGCAGGAAGTGTAAGAAACCATGATAATAGAATTAAATGCTTTTAGAAATTTACCCTTTTGTTACAATGTATTATTTCCCGAATTATTTAGAAAATGTTATTCTTTATGATGTGCTTTTGTGGTATGCGATCACAAAAATGTAACCAATCACAAAATTCCTTAATGAAGGAAATGTTAAGCAGTGACACTTTATCATGAAAATGCAACATGCCAAATTCCACAAGCCTAGTTAATGCGCAATATTTCTTTCAGCACCTATTTTTTGTAATCATTTGAAATAAAATATGGCTCTTATTAATACAGAGAACAAGTGATATTGCATTTGAGGTTATTTTGGTGTGAAATTCTGTCTCGATATCTCTCTTATACCCATTCCATAATTTGATATTTTGTGACAGAGCCAAACTCAAAGCAACAACAGGAAAAAAAGAAAGTATAAAAAATAGCTTTGGTTTCATGCCATTCTGACCCAAAGAAAAATTGCCTATAATATTTTCAGCTGAATATATTCTTAACAGATCAACAATGGTGTGCTTTTAATTTGGTTCAATTTAAAAAAAAGTTAGGCATAGAGTGAAAAGTAAAATGAACAAAAAGTCTATTCCCCCGACCCCCACCCCCCCTGTGTGTGAATTTGTGACTGGTCCAAATTTAACGCAACAACAGGCAAATTAAAGTAGATGGTAGAAAATACTTTTTTTTTTCAAGGTATTAGGTTACTTTTGGGTAGAAACCATTGTGACCAAATGGTAAATTGCTCACTAGATCAATCCAATCTGTTGCCACAGTGGTTTCTATTGTCATTCACAGTAGATGCTATTAAGTGAAGTATTATTTATTAAGGTGATAACGGAACTGTAGGGAAATACCTTTCCTAAAATACTAGCTTATCATTACTGCTGATTGATATATGTATAATTAATAGAGAACTTGTGATTATTCGAGGAATAGTTCTTCGTCATATCAGTCTCATGTCAGAGTTTGTTTAAGTCCCGTGTTCAATTAGACATCGTTAAATCATTGGGGGGAATGCGGTTAAACGTATAAGTTGTCTTTACAATCTGTGAATCTATACATAACAGTTTGAATTTCTATCCCTGTCTCAAATCTTGAGGATGGTAAACACCTTTACGGCAGGAAACATTTTTAAACATTGTGACAAAAGGTGATCTTGCATGTCAATGTTTATTGATTGACATTAAATTTCTTTCATAATTCACTTAAATGACTTCACCAAAATCTGCAACAAAAAACTGACACAAGAAAATAGATACAAATTAAAGTAAATACAGATTAAAACAAATTGCTGAAAGAAAGCTTATCCCATTACCAAACAATAACAACATTTGACCAGCTTACTGCAAAAGACTCTGGTAATTATTGTGAAAAAAGGAGAAAATGCTAAGAGCCATTTCTCCTTTTTCCCACAATGTTTTCTGCCCTCTCAGAAGATTATTTTTCAATTTCATCAGATTTTGAAATGTTGTCTGCAAACTCTTTCAATTTGGGACGGTCTAAAGTTTTGCGTTTGGTAAAGGGTACTTGCTTCTTTTCTAATGTTATATCTCTATGTTTTGTGATGAATTTTAAATAGGGTATAAGGACTGGCACAGAACTTCCTAAATGGTGGCTCGATAAGAGAAGGTTGAAAACTATTTTTTTGCAGGCAGTTGGCAGGATTTATAGCATTTTATTGCTGTTTTATTGCATTTATTGGGGATAAGAGGTTTTTTAATTGATAGTTATAAATTCTGATAAATACATATTATGCAACAAGTGGTGATGATATGTCAGGAATTTTATCAGGTATAAACAGGGAAATTCTTTGGGCTTCACAATGGCCTTCCTTTACTCACTTCAATTTATTTCATGATCAATTTGGTCTTTCGACTTTGACAGACGAAAAAATTCTTTTGAATGTTTTAACTCAGGGTTTATGCCATTTTCAACAGTTTTTTTATCCCATTGTGGCAGTCATTATATCCACCCATGTTCCTTGTATTGCCTCACCTGTACTACTTTCCAAGCTTTCCATATACTTGCCAAGCTGTTGGCTTCTTTCCCATATGAACATAATTGATCAGTTGTTATAGAGACATGTGAATAATGTCACAGTATCCTCATTAAAAGGTTGAAAGAACTTTTGCAGAGCAACTTGAGTCAAATTGGGAACCTCTATACATACGTATTTCTTTTATTTTCTTAAGTTAGAAAAAAAAACATGCCTGACTCTCTTAAACATTTATGAAGCAGAGCCCATAACAATCAGCTGACATAAAAGAGAAACTCCTGAATTCTGTTAGTGACAACTTATTTTTCCCTGTTTCTATAAGGACTCTTTTCAAATTAACAAATAACACTATTACTATTGAAAATTTATGATTGTTATCTGTGGTTGCTTTTAATTTAGACAAGTTACACAATTATTTATGTGATCATAGATTGAACTAATTACAGTAATAACATATACAGTGAAAGATCCATGTCTAAGATTGAGAACGCATTCTTTGTTACAATTTGATGGCCATATCAGTGGTTAAAATTAATGTTCAAGGTCATAGAAGTTGTCTGCAAGTCATTTACAATTGTACGGGCAACAAACAGGCAAAATATGATTGCTACATTAAACAGATGTATATTTTGTTTGCTTTCAGGTACTGTCCTACAGAAGAAATCCTGGTATAAAATATGTGTTTACAATTCCTAAAGACAAGATTGACTCTGTATTAAACAGTTTTACGCCAACTTCTCCAACGCGACATCCTAGCAACAGGTCAGCTCATCATGGCCACCGGAATAGAAATAACCACCCTACGCTAACCCGACGGATCGATCACCAGAAATCCCCAGAATATGTTTCTCCAGAGGAAGCCAACACCAGAAAAGCGTTACAAAGCGGCACTCAACAAAGCTTTAGCACACAAGATGCTATTAATAGATATAGAAATGGTTACAGTCAAAATGGAAATGAACCAAAAACATTTTCCACAAATAAAATAGATCCAAACCCCAGGCCAAGTGTTCTTACCCCATCAAGACCACAGTGGAATTCTGAATTCAATTACGAAAGTTCTAAGAACCAGATAAACAGTGATCGGTACAGCCAGCGTTATGGTACCCGATACCGACCATCCTACGGGGCCCATACAGATGGACAAACATACAATAGGGAGTACCCAACAGCCGGGAACCAGTACCAGTCCAACTACGGCAATGTTATAACAAACAAGCGTCCAAAACTAACAATAGCCAACACCATTGATGAGATAAATTTTTATTGGACAATAGCTGGGTTTACGGAATGTTCCAGAACTTGTGGAGGAGGTGAGTTTAGTTTTAACCTATTCATTTTACATTGATTGCGAAACCTGTTCTTACAAGATATACAATAAATTCACCTTTCAAAATTCTTAAGGTGAGTAACAGCTTTGGATTTTTTTAGATGACATATTACATTATGACAGGGTTAAAGCTCAGCATAGTTATTAGCATCAGGGTTCAGAGATATGAAAGAGGTAGATGTTGGGAGTGTATTTGTCTTTGCAGCATCTTTATTTCTTCTCTAAAGTCTAATGGTGTGAATTCATTTGATTCATGTTACCAAGATTACTTCAATAAGTATGTATACTAGTGTGGTAATTTATCAATCAACTTATTCCCATCTTTGAGATTAGATTTTGTGACTGGCCTTGAAATCCACAGTAGACAGGATTTTTGAAGTATGAATAAATAAGACAATATTTTTGTTAAATAGCTGCTTTGGGTATTGATTACTGTGACAAAAGGAGATTATTACTCTTCACAGAATTTCACAAGTAAAGTTATTTGCCTACCCAAGCTTTGGAAGCTCTTAATATGTTCATATTGCAAAAGAAATATCATCAAAAGCATCCTAATGATTACAATGATGCTTACAACGGAAGGGGAGTGTAATTTGCATTGAACAGTAGGGACCTTTGTGTAAAATTCTTCTCATTGCATTGTATTCTTATATTTTGTCACAATACTTTCTAACATTGTATGCAAAATTTCAATTAAAGACAAAAATTATAACGAAAAGGGTTAAAAGTAGTTAAGAGGCGATTTCAATTGTTTATATTGTCAATTCTCCTACCATTTCTATTAGGAATTACTTTCAGTGCTTTCAAACAATGTCAATACGCAAGTTTTATTTTGAAATCAAGTGTAACTTAAGAAGGAATAACTTATCATGAGCAAATGTGATGAAATTGAAAAATAATTCTAATAGGGCAGAAAACATTATGGGAAAAGGAGAAAAGAGCAATTTGTCCTTTTTCCACAATGTTTCCCAGAGTTGTTTACAACAAACTGGTCAAATGTCATTGTTTGGTAATGGGTCAAGTACCTGATTAAGAAATGATGTATAATGTCAAAATGAAAAGTAATTCTTATTGAGCAAGGAGCAATTGATTCTTTTGATACAGTATTGCTGCTTTATTTGAAAACAGTCTTAGTAAATTATGCTCATCATCTTGTCACCCTTTCTGTTTAGAAGCTTCATAAAACTCAAAATCAGATATCATGCATTCCTTTACTCCATATTGGCTCAATTTGAAGCATCTGCAATAGAAGACTATTAAAACAGCTGTGACCAAAGAACAGTATTCTCATAACATTCTACATGCTGACCAAAGAGGCCTGTTTACATTCTACTCTAGTATGAACACAGATTGTTCAAGCAAAATATTTGAGCAAGTGAACTGGTGCCAATAGAATGTTCAGAAGATCAATTAAAACTGAAAACATCCTGTAGAGGGGTTGAGATAGGAGGTAGTTTACCCTTGTTTTACTTCTATATTGCTTCTTTAAACCCTATGTTGTTGGTACTCATTAGAATTGTCCCAATGAGAAGATTCTAAAGAGTACCAACAAAATAGGATTTGTTTAAAATTTTTAGAAACTTTGTGCAAAAGATCCTAACATGTCCCCTTTATGTAGACCACAACCTCTGCCTTTAG
The DNA here is from genome assembly GCA_947846245.1 of Cerastoderma edule. NCBI lineage: Eukaryota > Metazoa > Mollusca > Bivalvia > Cardiida > Cardiidae > Cerastoderma > Cerastoderma edule. The sequence goes on from OX401412.1 coordinate 12,104,789, forward strand.
TCCCAGTGGCTTCATAAATCCTCAGCTCCAGATGCTTGAAAGTGAGTGGTTACAGTGTAATAGGATGAAAATGATATCATATGTTACCATACTAAGTATGATATACAGGGACCACCCTACTAGGCCTATCAAGCATTAGCTGTACAATAGGACGCTATTGTAGCAAATATTAATCATCGGGGTGGCGAGTATGGTAACAGTAAATCATAAAATAATAAAAGCTTTGTCTCTTCACCAAACAACTATGGTTACTTTCATGATAATCCCAAATTAAAAGGGTTTGCAGAAGACATTATCGAGGGTTCAATGCAAGACTATTGTAAGTGCTTCATAAGTATGAAGCACTTACTATAGTATTGCACTGAACCCTCGTTATACACAACTGTATGATTTTAGTAACATCCATGGATGTTCTTCTGGAAGGATGAAAATGATGAACAAAGGGAAAGTGCTTGTATGAGAATTCTCTCCTTTCCTAAAAAACAGTTTAGTTTGGGACCTTTTCCAGGAGCATAACATATGAAATTCTTGGAGTGTTTGGAAAAGCATGAAGACAGGGTGGCAAAATCATTTGTCCATATATCCCAGCTTGTCCGTTTTGCCCAGCTTGTCCAAAAGCTTGACAGACAAGTGTTTTTAACTGAAATTTCCGATATAACTATTACACAGACGAGTGCAAAAATGGATTTACGGACAAGTCAATCAAAATCAGATTTTGCCACCACTGAGAGGAGTCTGATTATTTAGTGAAAAAGATAAATTCTTCTTTCTCAATGGAACACTTTTCTAGCTGAATCTGAGATATGAATAGCTGTATGAAAAGGGAAATTACTCATTGCATTATATCCCAATAATTTTAAAAGTTGTCTGTAGCAGTCATTTGAAATCAAAGGATTGTACAGTATTATAATTCATTAATATTTTGAAGCATGTGATATACAATAAATGTATTAACAATTGTGAATTGATAAAAAATATTCATAGCATACAATTTCCTTTTTTGGCAAAAAGTTTTCATCTCAATTGTTGATTGAGTGCAGTACTGGAAGCTTTAAGCAAATATATTAACGCTTCTTTCGTTCTTCTGCTTCAGTTGCAATTAAAATAAGTTTGCATATATTAAAGTAAGAGGTTAGATAGAGCAAATTGTGTGGTTACAATTGTCTCAACTCTTTATATTCTATGCAGTTAGCTAACTAAGGTTTATTCAGTTAATCATTTTTGGAACTATGGCTTAATAAGATATTGTCAAAAATAATTGTTCTCTACTGCTTTAAATGTCATTTTACCTGTTGTCGCAATGTTTTTGGTGTAACAATTAAAGTCTCTTCCTGTGCCTGTAGACTATATGCATTATATTTTATCATACTGTTTTCGTCATGTCGGCATCATTTCCTGAGTGAATGAATAGCATCATTGTTTCTAATCATTAACTTCTCTCATTTTTTGGTGCATAAACTCAAGCTTTTCAGTATTTAAGGCACATTCTTTTCTGTTAATGGCAAAATAACCTCTTATTGCATGATTTCTGTCCACTTGCCCTGTATGAGAATGTTACGAATTAAATTGCCATGTATAGCTTTGACACATATGATTGACAAGTTTCAAGATAGCTAAACTCTTGAACTTTTACACAAACAGATGTTGACAAATTTATTAATTAAAGAAATTTCTAAATTGGGAGCTGTTAAGATAAGGAGAGAAGAACTGTATAATAAAGAAAATGTGCTCTGAATTATTTGCACAGAATGATTGTAAGTGAACCTTTTCCTGTCATTATTTTGTAAAAATATCTATTTATCAAAAATCACTACCAATGTAGATATTCATTTCCAGCTAACCAAACAATTCTTGATTTTAATGGATCTATAGATATAAATGAAAAAAATGTGAATGTTTTTTTAGTAGCAGATAACACTTTGTCACAATGTTTCCAGCATTCACTCTTTAGAATTTATGTTCTGGTTTGACATTCAATAAATAGTAATCTACTGAATAGTTTTAGGAAATACTAGTTATAAAAGAACAACTTTGACATGCCCTTGATATTACCTTAACCTCTGCCTTATGCATAATATCCCCACCAATGGTGACAAGAAGTTTTTTCAATCATAAGTCTTCTTCTTTAGCAATGTTAGGACAGTCGACCGTTACTAAGGTTTTCTTAGGACAATGATTTAACCCATGACCAAACAATAACGACATTTAATCACTTTGTTGAAGACTACTCTGGAAAACATTGTGGGAAAAGAAGAAATTGCTCGTGACGAGCAATTCCTCCTTTTCCCACAATGTTTTCTTCCCCATCAGAAGATTACCGGTATTTTCCAATTTCATCTCATTTTGAAATGTTGTCTGCAAACTTTCAATTTGAAATAGTCGAAAAGACGTGGTATGTAACAAATTTGGCATTTGGTAAAGGGTTAAAGCGATAATGATTATACCTGATGGTACATTTTTACCATCACCTTACAACAAAATGGTGACACCTACGTTTTTTCTGCTTGAATAGGTGACAGATAGTTTATGAGCGGGCGGGGAGAGAGCTTGTTGGGTGAAATATTAATAAAATTACTCTTATGTCACATGATTTATGGTACATCATCTGCCATACTTATCCTAAACCATGAATGAAAGCTGGCCTAATGTATTGGGAGGTACATTCTTGTTTGTTGGATAACAGTCTTTAACTAACTCCTTCAAATCGAAATAATTTAAGTATGTTTGTAACAAACATGGTTTTGTAACAATAATTTCTTTTTGATTTTTTATAGCGAATGTTACCAAGGCTCATGCTTTCCTGTTACTTCCAAAATTTTGATGTCTGTAAAACCATTAAATTTAGTGCAATGAAACACCTATGTCTAGGCAATTAGCTGGAATAAGAAGATAAGATTTCCTTCCATACTTTTGTATATCAAGGGTTCATTGCAATACTATAGTAAGTACTTCATAATGATGAAGCACCCTAGTTATGCAATGATAACCTTACACCTAAACAGTGCTGGAACAGACTTCATGCTCAGCAAACAGGTTTGATCCACTGCCAGCCGCAGAGTAAATTGGCGACTGACCTGTGATCTAACCAGTTTGCTTCTCTGAGTATCTTTCCTCATCAACATTAGGCAGATATTTAAGGTTTTAGAAAGCAGACGACAAAAACATATTTTTAAAAAATTACCCAGCATTCTAAGGGTTAATCCAAAATTGTGAAAGAAACAGTTTAAATGTCATAACGCTATACTATTTCTCGCTTGGATCTGCCACAGACATCCCTGTGTATATATCATAGGGATTTCCCTCTGTCATTTATGGGGAAGTAAGTGGTTTCTTCATTCAAAGAATTAATTTACTCTGTCAAGTATTCTGGAGAAAAAAACGCTAACAGACCTGGTATGTAACAATGGCAAAAAAGACACCAAAATTGTGTAATTTCATTATGAGCTGAACTTTGATAAAAATGGGAGACCTGTAACTTTTATCTTCATAGATATACAGTTTGCCAAAGAAATGTCACTCTTGCTGAAAGGGCATAGGAAACCCCTGTGGCAAAAGGAGACATTGTACATATCAAGGAATTTTTATTAAGTCTTGTCCTGAAAACTCACTATTCATATTTTGCAACTGCCTTTTAGATTGTTAATGTGTTGATTTTTCATATGGTAATTTGTAACTACTTCAATTTTGAAGGCAACAGCAGAAAACCAAACCAATAAAAAACCAACTATTTTTATTTTGTAAGTTGGTTTTGAAAGCATTATGAAAAAGGGAAAAACTTCTCATTAGTAGCACTTGTTCCTTGTGACTGATTATTTTTAAGTCTTTTGGAAATAAGCAGTAAAGTGGGGGTACTATCAAGTGCTCGCTTATTCCTTCACTTTATCTGCATTATAATAATTATGATGTTGAAAGCATTGAGTTTCCCTGAGAATTATTATAATGGTTAATGATGTTCACTGACACATTTTTTGGGTGAAAAAAAGGTGTTGATCGAAACTATTATTGTTGAAGTCTATTGTCTTTCCTGCTAAAACCATTTTCATTTTTTTTAAACCACCTGAAAGATAGAACAATTAAAGTGATAATTCTTTGGCAGGTAAGAAAACAATGTGATAGGAAAAAAATGGCTTGCCATTTGTAATTTATAAATGTTATCTATTGTTGTCTCAGGCTTTCTATGAATATGCATAACTGTTCCCTCTCCTTTCTGGGGACTGTATGGCCAAGTGGTTACTGCATTATCCCTTATAGTGCTGGAACCGAGTTCATGCTTATGCAAATAGGTTAGATTCAGGCCAGCCACCAAGTAAATTGGCAACTGGCCTGTAATCTAACCTGTTGCTACAATGAGTCTTTTTGAAAATTACCCAGCATTCTAAGGGTTATGGCCAAGGGTTGCTGTACTTATCAAGAAATCGCAAAGCCCCTCACAGTGTGGGTTCGAATCCTCCTGGTGGTAGATTTGATTCTGCATGAGAGGTAGTTTTTTTTGGCTGGCGAAATGCATGCCCATACTTCTTCCGGCAATAACACTTAGAATAATTGGTAATTTTCTAACAATAGAATTTTGTGTCATCTGCTTTCCAAAACCTTAGATATCTGCTTAATTTTGATGACCAAAGTTACTCAGAGTAGCAAACAGGTTAGATCACAGGCCAGCCGCCAATTTAATGGGTGGCCTGGATCCAACCTGTTTGCATAAGTATGAAGTTGGTTCCAGCACTATAGAGGTAGAAGGGCTTTCAAAGTCAGAACCAAGTACAACACCAACAACATCTTACCTTATGATGATTTAAGTAGAACACACTTTCTGTAGAAGATTTAAGAAACCACTATGACAATCTGATAATATGCTCATAAGTAGATATTTTTCACTTTCTTTGCAATCGTTTTTACTCAGAATATAAAAAAAGGGGTTTTTCTCAGAATTTATTTTGTCCAGTCTGCTTCTTTTATTCTGGACAATATGAGGAAATTGATTAATGATGAAAAAGATAAATTGAAGGAAATATATAAGTCTAACAGAAAAACTGCTGAATCAGCTATGATTCTTTTCTGTTTATGTTTTTTCTACGTGAGAAGGGAATATTTTTTTACAGAATGTACTGTTTATCATCATGATTTTATTTTTATCCTCCCCATCATGCACTTTCAAAAACATTCAATTGAGTTATGGATTGTGTTTTTCTTCAAGCTGAGTGTTAAGCCACACATGTTAGCTTTGATCTCAGCAAGAGGAAGTTACTGTACTAATCAAATACCATGGAAACAAACTACAAAGAATTGTGATAAGCTTTAAAGTAACAAAACATCAGATTGTTCAGTCTAAACTATGGAAGATTTGAACCAATTGTTTACAGGTTTCAAGTATTCAATATAAAATCTAAAACTCTTATCAAATAAATTGTTTGTTCTCTTACAAAACAAAATAACATTTTACCAAATAATCCATTGATTCTACAAGGACTTTTCAGTTTCCCTTTTAAAGACTTAAAGAAGGAAAAGAAGAAATTGCTCATATTGGCTATCCCCTTTATCTTACAATAATATACGACAGACGACAAACAAATAATACCTAGAAAAATTGCATTTTTTTTGTAATATACGTTAGAAACGATTGTGACAAAAGGATAGTTTGCTTGTTTTGAGCAAGCTATCCTTTTGCCAAAGTGGTTTTTAAAGTTTCTACTGTAGATAGGGCGAAATGAAATATTATGGAGTTGGGAATTAATGCATTACTTTGTTGGTTGTTAGGTGAGGTTTTTCATTACAACCAGTAATTCAGTTATATTTTGACACCCAGTTTGTAATGAATGGTCGAAGACCTCAAGCCTACCTGACCATAAAGGGCTGGTAAGGGTGGATAGAACCATAATTATTCTGTGAGTTAGCTGAGAGATTTTGATTCTTGGATACTTTGTTCTACCCATCTTCAACAGAAAACTTTTGTATCTTCCAGGTACACAGGACACAAAGGTGGTTTGCATGAAGAGAAAGTCTAATGTTATTGTTACTGATGAGAACTGTGACCCAAAAAAGAAGAAAGTACAAACAGTGTTTTGTAACAAGACACCATGTCCACCCGAGTAAGTACCTACTAAACGATAGATAGAACAGTGACCTAGGGCTTCACTATTATTAGGTATTAGACCTTTTCCAATTTATTTATACAGAAGGTCAATGGTTTTACCAGACCACTTGAATAGAGTTTTATAGGCAGTTCATCAAATAGGAACTTCCTCCATTTCTCAAGAGCTGGGAATCTCATTATTACTCTCTCTGTAAGTTAAGTCCACTTTTTATGACTGTTAAGTAATCTTTGTAATAAAACAAAATATCAGTCAGTTTTGGAAAGTTCCCAGTCCTTAACAAATTTATATTTTGTTTATGATAAGACTCCAATATATCCTTCCATGATAAAATGAATTATAACTTACTTTGATGCTTATAAAGAAGAATACTTTACCCTAAGAATTCTGGATAATTTTTTAAAAACTTAGTGTAGTCTTGTTTCCAAAACCTTAAATATCTTGTCTGGATCCAACCTGTTTGCATAAGCATGAAGTCAGTTCCAGCACCATAAGGGTTATGAAAGGAGAAATTTCTCAAAATGAGGAATAGTTTTAGTACAATGCAGCAAGCTGAATATTAATTTTTATCCCGTTACATTGTGCAAAAGGAGACGACAAGAAAAGGGGTGCCGTAAAAACTAAGTGATTCACGGTTACTTGACATGTAACTCCTTCATTTGCATATGGTCAAGCGATGCATAAGCTGTCTCATTGGAGTTAAAATCTATGAAATGAAACAATACTTTTTGGTCAATCCAATGTTTCCAAATACAAACCATCATTGGCTACTTATTTAATTTGAAGAAATCATAAGTAGTACTTGGAACTATTTGTTGCCTCTTTGCGCTTAAGAACAATTCTACATTTAGAACTTTGGCTCACCCAATAAATTCCTACGCCTTGCCAGAAAAACTTTACCCATTAATGTCACTAACCTATTATTCTCTATTTATGTGTTAAAGTTGTTGACTGATGTTGCTTTCAATTTGCACTGCTTACAAAATCATCAATTACTGAATGTATGACCAGATTAGGAATCAAGAATTTAATTTTCTCCTTCAGCTGGAACTCTGGCCCATGGTCAGTGTGCAGCACCAGTTGTGGATCTGGGATTCAAACCCGCAAGGTGGAATGTCAACGGCGATTCTCAGAAAATATTTCTGATCCTGTGTCAGCTAGAATGTGTGACTTACTCAGGAAACCTGCTACCAGTCAACCATGTGAAGTGAAACCATGTGCTGAATGGAAAACTAGCAACTGGACTAAGGTAAAATTAATTGATTCATGTATACTTTTGCATCTTTCTTTTCCATTTTATCTAAAGCCAAAGTGCTGGTGAAAATATGATTTAACTCTCTTACCAGTGATGATTAATTGTTATCTTCTCTTTAGAATCTCTCAGGATTTTCTTATAGCGCTGGCTGTCATCTGCCACTTTGTCCATATCTACTTCTTCATTTTCACTGTTACTGTGATAAGCTTGATTTTGTTGGACTTTTTTACCATTTCAGCCACTAAAGACTGAAAAAAATTATGAAGATGTGAGATTTGAAAGTATACTTCATTGATATTGATGCAACATCACAGGTTAACGCTTAATAAAACCTTTGCCAACTTACATTTTTCCTAAATCCTATATTGTTTATGCTAGTTATCTAATAGATACTATTCTAGTCGGTACCCACAAGACAGTGTTTATGATTGTTTACATACTATTCCATGCAAAAAAAACTTTTTGATCTGAACCTTCATTATTTACATTGATCCCATAATCCAGTACTAAAGAATATTTCTTGACATTGTTCAGGAATTTCTGATTGAAATACAATTTTATCGCCTTTGTGCAGACCAAAGCACAATAGTTCTCTCATCTTTCAATGTATTTTGTATACAGAGCAACAATATAATACAATTCTTCTTATCCAACAGTGTTCGGTTGAGTGTGGCATTGGTCAGATAGATCGATCAGTGGACTGTGTTAATACCGCTGGGGATGTTGTTTCTGATGGCCAGTGTTCCGGATATAAACCAGACAACTCAAGGTCATGTGACATGGGCACCTGCGCAAAGGGATGGTTCCAGACCTCATGGTCTACTGAGGTAACTTACCTTACAATTCCAGGGTACCAGATATACCCATTTAATAAGACTATATATATATACATGTACTGTAAAAGATATTCCATTCATGTTTCAATTTTGACAACATCACAAAATCGTTGATCATGTGTATGGCAATTCCTATCAGCACCAAAATCAATCTGCCTTTTTAGGAATAGTATAAATATTTGCAGAAGCATTCCACATAACTCCTCTTAAATGTTGTTGAAATAATAGATGATTGATAAGATCTAAATGTTTTGCTAGACAAATGGTGCAGCCCAAAGTGGTTTTCAGCTTAAAAGGTTAAAATACATGCCAAAAATAGTTTTTGTGAGAAGAATTGATTTCTGTAAAATGTTCAGTGTACCGGTAAATGTTGCTTTTCTTTAAAAATTTGTATTATTATTGTTTTTTGTGTTAATTGATTGACACATAGTTAACATAATATTTTCTGTAAATAATGGAAAATGATAAAACAACATGTAATGTATACATTCTGTATGTCTGATTTCAGTGTTCTACAGAATGCGGTCCAGGGTACCATACAAGGATGGTCTATTGTTCAGCTGAGGACGGGAGCCCCTTGCCTGAGTCTAAATGCGGAGATAAACCTTCAACTAGAAAGTCCTGTAAAAAGAACCGACCATGTGGTGGATTCTGGTTTGAGGGACCCTGGACACAGGTATGTTATTTACCCATTCTCCCATATGGGAGTGTGCAAAAGATATATAACTGATAGAAATTCAAAATACCAGCAGATGATAAATCATAGCATGGAAACATGAAATTTCACTATGATATGCAGTGGAAGCAATTGTGACAAGGAATAATGTATACTCTTAGTATTTTGCTGCAGATATGTCTTTAAAATAAGTTGTAGAAGATTTAATATATGTCTCAGACGCAAAGGCTTCCAGTGCATACATATTGACAGTATCTGGCCAGATCTAAATTGGTAGAACTTGTGGCCAAACCCAATTGCCTAATTATTCATTTGCTTAACTGAATGAACATGTTTCTTTTGTAAAATGCTATGGTAATAAAATATGTTTAAAAAAAATAAAAAAAAAATACATGTATAGTAATGGATTTGTCATTCAGGTGCAACATCGTCATTGATTCTTCTCTGTTATATTTTATTAATCTTGCTTGAAGTTATATACAGTATGTGCTTTTCTACTGAGACATTGAATTCAGAATAGATTCTCGATTGCTGCTAGGGCTCAAACTCAAAGTCTTCCACGAACATTACTGACACTCTATCTCTGCAATATTACAATATTTCATAAGACCCATATTTGCCTAAAACTGATCCCCACATACAAGACAGACACCAGGGTATTTTACATGACAAAATACAAATGATACTGTTTATGTATTTCCAGTGCTCTGCCACGTGTGGGTCTGCAGTACAGACACGAGATGTGTTGTGTTTAAAGAAGCTGGACAGTAATCTGTTTACTGTTGTTGGTGAAGAGAACTGTAAGGAGAACCCCAAACCAAAGGCCAAACAACAGTGTCCATCTTTACCGGACTGTCCACCAGAATGGTTCATGACAAAGTGGTCAGAGGTTGGTAAACTCTTTATGAAATATTCATTGGATTTGTTTTATGCTTGCTGTAGATAGCTTTTGAAAAAATAATTCCTTTTCTAATAATGATTTCCCACTGTCAAACTGTTTTTGAAATAATTTATGCTAAAGAGGTCAAAGGTTGTAAATCTCTTTACATAATAATTTCTTTGATAACAGGATTCTTTGCAGTTTGTTCACTGAAGACCTTTTTGAAAATCATTTGGCAAAGGATGAATTGCTCATATAAGCAATTCCTTTTTGGACGGCAATAATTTCAATAACTTTTAATCAGTCGACACACATGCAAGCAGGCTCAGCTTTTTCTTCTCACTTTTTGGCGCATAGAAAGCAAAATAGTTGTATTGGGAAGTCTATTTTGTGTTATACTAAGGAAAGGGTGATGAAGCCACTGGGGTGTAATTAGAAATTGTTTCTAACAAGGATTTTCTCCATTTGTTACAATGATTTCCACTCAATGTTTTAAAAAAGTGCTATTATTCAATCTCAATTACTGTCATCTGGTATTTCATAGACCAGTTGCAAAATCTCACAAAAAGGGACAAAACAAATAAAAATGATACCATTAAACAATTTCTGCAGGCTTTATGTTTCATTCCCCATTGTTTGCCTGAAGTTGATGGATAAATGTGGGGGTTTAATGATCGGATATTCCTTTTATTGGCTGCTAAGATTCAGTATTTGCATAATATTATGAGAATTGGAGGTGTTTCCTTTTTAAATCAAATTTCACGGCTTTAAAGATTTTTTCATCACTCAGCATACCTTGACTTATTGCACCATTATCCTTAACCAACTTAACTCTTTCCTTCATATAGCTAAGTAAATCGTTTATTATAGTGACTTGTGTACAAATTTTAGCCAAATGCTTATCATGACACAATTCAATACACCTGGCCAAATAGACCTATAAGTCACTTATAGTATAACAAAATAATCTAAATACAGGTGAGATTAATATCAGGCTATTTACTCATCATAACAATGGAAAGTTTGATAATGTTTACCTAAAATATTAATCAAATTGCATTGCAAACATATTGAATAATGTTGAAGTGAGGAAGTAAATACATAGTATATAGACACAACTACAGCAGTTAATATGAGGAGCAGTTTTGATAATAGGAAAAAATTCTCGAATGGAATAATCCCTAAAATGTTAGGTAAGTTTTCCTATAAACAAGAAAACCATAAGCATGATTATCTTCTTTGAATAAAGCACACATTTGACATAGAACCTTTCAGTTTATATGCAGCTCAAGTATCTTGATTTGAGTTCAACACTTATAGTGATGGAACCGACTTCATGCTAATGCAAACAGTTTAGATCACAAGCCAGCCGCCAAATTAGTGGCTGGCCTGCGATATAACCTGTATGCTTATCAGAGTATCTTTCCTCGTCAATATTAAGCAGATTTTTAAGGTTTTGGAAAGCAGAAGACACAAAAATTTATTTTTTGAAAAATACCCAGCATTCTAAGTGTTAATTGACGTTTTCAGTGCTCCAAATCCTGTAACACGGGCATTAAGCAGCGAGATGTGAAATGTTTGGACTCTGAACTGACTCCAAGCGCAAGCTGTGCCCCACGAGACAAGCGGTCCCTGAGACGAACATGTAACACACAGAATTGTGATATTCCACAGTTAGATGAAGGTATGTTGTTGGTTTTAAATGGGTATTGATTCTGGCCTATGGCTTAGCCTTATCAAATTTTAACAGTTTGCCAGTTATATTCCTATCTACATCGACAGTGACTTTAATAAACTTGAAGCTTTCATTACAGTTGATGTAAATTAAATAAGTTTAAACTGACAAACAAACAAAAGACTAGAAATTATTTATGCCCCAGTTGGTTAGAACCACTGCTATTTTGTGAGTCATGTATGACACTCTAGTCATGGTACTTGGATTTGTGAGAGAATGGCCTTGCAATGTCAAGTTCAGAAATCTTTATCATGGAGACCATACAAGTCTGAAGGGAAACAGATGGGTCAAAGTGGTTCAATATGGAATTAAATTGGTCAAAATCAATAAATTTGGAGACGGATCGGTCAAAATGAGTCGTATAAAAACAGATTGGTCAAAATGAGACAATATGGAAAAAAAATCGTCAAAATAAGTTATATAGAAACAGATTGGTCAGAATGAGCCATTTAGAAACATATTGGTTAAAATGACTCATATGGAAACAGACTGGTCAAAATGAGTCAAGGTGGAAATAGTTTGGTCCAAATGAATCAATATGGAAACAGATTGGTCTAAATGAATCAATATTGAAACAGATTTGTCCAAATGAATCAATATGGAAACAGATTGATCAAAATGAGACAATATAGGAACAAATTTGTCAAAATTAGATATTATTGATAGTATGATCAAAATGAGACAATATAGAGATAGTATTGTCAAAATTAGTTCATTTGGAGATGTAGGGTTCAAAATGTTGCGTAATCTTGCCTTTATCCATTTCAGATCCAGGCTGCAAAGATAAGTGGAACCAGTGCCATCTCGTGGCCCAGGCCAGACTGTGTCCCTATAAATACTACAGAAATCAGTGTTGTCACTCGTGCACAGTCCATCATCTAAAACACAACAAGGATAAAAAAGATAGCACACGCCACAAGGGCTCGTAACTTAAAGTGGTCTCCCCTTATTTAACCACCGCAGGATGGTGTTAGTTATATTAACATGAATATGGAGGGGGGACATTATTTTGAAAATATAATATCAAGTATATTTTTTTAGTGATTTTTGTCAGTCACAAGGGTAAAAGTATATGGCAGTATTTCCCCTTTCATTCCCATCTGAATGATGTCTGCAACCGATGAAATAAAACATGATAAAAAGAGAATTTGGTCCTAAAAGGCTTATTCTCCTCTTTATCATTATGGTTTCAGTTTTGCTCATTATCATTTGTATTTGGGAAAGGGTTAAGATAGAAATGGTGTATGTCTCCTTTTCAAAGGGCCTTTTCTATTTTAGCTACAGATATGTTAAAGGATATTTTTATCCCAGAAAGGGTGGATATTTATTAGTTATCGAATCGTGATGGAAAAATGTGTGCTGTGTTCTATAAGAACTATTTAGAATCAATCGGAATACGATCCAGTATGATTGTGCTTGATCTTCAGGGTTTCTTGAAGCAGACAAACATGTATTTTAGTAGATTAACTCCTTCACCCTTTCCCAAACAACAAATTTTTGACTGTTCCAAATTGAAAAAGTTTTCAGACGACATTTCAAAATGTGATGAAATTGAACAATTTTCTTCAGAAAGAGCAGGAAACCTTGTGTGAAAAGGAAATATTGCTTGTTACGAGAAATTTCTCCTTTTCCTACAATGTTTTCTAAAGTCATCTGCAACAAAGTCGTCCAATGTCGTTATTGTTTGGGAAAGGGTTAATTCTTTAGAAGCCATTGCCACAAAGGATATTGCAAATTACCAGGGAGAGAGTTAAAAGATTACGCAAGTTGTCTGCCTCAAGATGCCCTAACTATCGGACGTTGACAATGAGTTGGACAATGCATACATCCTATCAGCATTGATGTTGACTGTATCAATTATTCGTGTTTATATTGTAGATATATTATAGTACTTATTGTATGTATGAATGCTTGTGAAAAAAGATTCTGATTTTAACTTCTTCAGAGTCCAAGATTAGTGGGAATTTGGATGCATATATTTTTTATTTTTACACAAAAATGTATGGATCTGTATTGTTTTGTGAAATTTCTTAACCATTCAAACTGACATCATAATTTTTAGATTTGGATGTTGTCTTTGTGAGAACCACAGAAATGCTTGTCACAAGCAATGGGTTAAGGGACAGTTTCTATGGTTACCAACAACATTTGATTGAAAGACTGACTTTGTTAGTCTGTTGATGTATCACTGAATGTTGTTTGAAAGATGTATAGAAGAAAAGTAAACAAGTATTTGAGGATAAAATGTTTAAATATACTGTTAAGAAAGTTGAACAACAAAAGTCACATTCTTCTGTCCTCCTAGCAGGGTGAATGACATGAAAATCACAAATCAAGAATTTAGCAATGCATGTTATGTAAGATTCCTCTTAATGAGAAACAGTTCCCTTTTAGTTATATAAGGTCATTCGCATCAAATTTCGTTTGAAATAAACTGCCCAACTTACCAACACCTATATCACCATGTTTATGATATCTGCATGTCCAACACAATTTGGCGTCAATGTGTGATTGTCTTTTTTTTTTTAACCCTTTCCCAAACAATGACGACATTTGACCACTTTGTTGCAGACGACTTTAGAAAACATTGTGGGAAAAGGAGAAATTGCTCATAAGGAGCATTTTCTCTTTTCCCCATGTTTTCTACCCTATCAGAAGACTTCTTTCCAATTTTGTCACATTTTGAAATGTCATCAGCAAACTCTTTCAATTTGGGACAGTTAAAAAGTTGGTATTTGGTAAAGGGTTATAAAAAAAATTCACCAGTTCCCTTATATTGGTTTGAATAAATGGTCCAATACAAAAGAGACAGCAGACAACTATAATGAATTATGAAAGATAGTGTTTTTCAAGGTTATATTGGAAAAGAACAATTGTATTTAAAGTGGAAATACTGGTTTCAAGCAGAATTTTCATTATGTTACATTGGCATGAAACAAGATAATCAAATGTATGTACATATATGGAATGTGGTCTAGTTCATAACAATTAGCAAAATGGCAAGATAGTGTAAATCTAACTGATCAGTTGTTTCAAGTCTACTGTTGCTTATTTGTTGAAATATTTATGGAGTTTTGTGATTTTTTGCAATCAAATTTCATTAAAGTAGGGCTATAAATAAATGGCTATGTGTTCTTAGATTTGTATAGATATGAATAATTCTGTACGTAAATTTCTGTTTGCCTATTCTGTCTAAATACTATTTTTGAGGTTGTTATCTTAAACTCTTTCAAATCATACCCCGGTAGATGTCCAGTCTCAAGAGCTCAATCAGTAGCCTGTGGGTCTTTGAGTTGGAGGTCCGAGACCTGACTCTGTCAATATTCTTTCCAACACTTAACGAAATGAATCCAACAACTTTCGTTTGTTTCTCAACAATGATCAAATATACTCATGTTATATTGCAGTCTGCAGCTAGGAAAGAAAATTGTGCAGCGCTAATGAGAAAATACTGTTTACATAGATAGGTAGGCAGACTGCTGTGATATTACGGAATTAACATTTAAAATGGCATGTAACGCTAAACCAACCAAATGGTATCATGTTATTTTTTTTATTCTCAAATTGAGAAAGTTTATGGGCAAATGTTTAAATCTTGGCATGTAACCCAAAGCCAACCAAATGGTATCATGTTATTTTTTTTATTCTCAAATTGAAAGAGGTTATGGGCAAAAATTGAAATCAAAATAAGATTTAAAAAGGTAATCCTCTAGTAAATGAAAGTAGAATTTTTTTTTTTTATGAAAAAAGTAAAAAAAAAAAAAATGCGCCCCAGACCGTCTGGTGCAAGACCAGATCTAAACCCCTAGCCATATTAAACATGGTTTTTATGTTGGAGCAATTGTTGACACAGTAGTTGTTAACAGTTGCTATTTTCAGAAACAGTAAAGTGCCTGTTATGTGTCTTGTTATCTAGATTTTTAAGTGCTTTTTCAAAAAATATCCATGTGATATATTATGTGAAAAATGTAGAAATAACAAATAAAATACACAAAAGATGTTGATGCTGTTACATTTCTTTTATTACCATTTCATGATACCCTCTATATAATTTACAATATTCTCATAAGTCTCAAGTTATTTTTAATTCATACAATATATATTTACATTTGAACCCGTCTATACGGTAATTATCCATTTTTTCATTCTTTTGTGGCTAGTCCCACATCAAAGTATCAGCAAATGAGAAATACAATTCTGAATAAGAAATATGCATTTGTCCTAGTAAGAACTGTATTTCTTATAATTTATCTTTATGAATTTTAAATCGCATTAACAATACTTCAGTATGCTGATAAAGAAAGATACTCTCAGTAGCAATCAAGTTAGATCTTAACTTGCCGGCTGGCCTGGATCTAACCTGTTTACATAAGCATGAAGTCGGTTCCAGCACTATAAGGGTAAATAATGGAGGACCCAAAACTTGACTGCTTATAAGGGCTGGTCAAGACAAGGAGAACCATTAGCAGTCCATAAGTCAACTGGGAGACTATCTCTTTTGAAATTCCAAACCCTGACACCTTCATTTGAACCAACAAGAACAGGGACTGTGTACATTCAAGTTCTTCACTCTAACCACAAGGCCATCGAAATCCCTAGTAAGAAGTTAGAACTGTACAAATATCTTCAAAGGCAAGAGCCACTATTAAATTAGTCCGAATGAACGATCCAGATGCAGTTATTCCATTCAAACACACAATTACAGCTTGGATCATCCAAGTTACTTTTAAATTAGTATCTGATAGCTTTCAATAAATACTATATCCACAAATCTAATGATACTCCATTAACCCTTTAAGGTATAGAGATAAGGCTTATCAGTGACACTATAGGTATAAACCATCCGATTATCGAAGACCATTAACGCATACATAACTAGTCACCCTGGGTACCTATTTGCACAGGATTATCTCCGATAATTGTTATTGATTGGGGTACTGTTAATCAAACCTAAATTAATGCATTTTACATTCATCTAATAGATTTTTTCAAAGAATAAAAGACGACGAGAACAAAATTTCCTTTAAGTTGATGTTTTTTTTCTTTATTTAGTGATACATTCATATCAGGATTAAGTTGTAGAAAATTAAACAAACAATGAAAATGTATATTACGGTGTGAATTATACAAAATCAAAATTAATAATATGACTTATGTGTTCTCCCTGAGAGATCCGTAATTTGTTTTCCGTTTGTCATCAATTGCAGGGAATTTTGTTGCCGAAAAATACCGTTCATGACTCGAGATACATACTTTGTCTTTGCATATTTCTCAACAAAGCTGAATCGTTTTACTTCAATTCCCATTCAAACCGTTTCCAAAATATATAAAAGAATGTTTTTCAGCGCAATATTGCTTTGTAAAGGAGTTAAACCTAGTCCTTCTTATAAATGTAAAACAGTAAAAATCAACTCATTTTGGCAACGAAACATGCTTATATTTCCGTAAAATACGTGTCCATGGGTGATGAATTTACCAAAAGCTCGTAGTTGTAGTCAAAGTCGGAGGAATGATCTAATTTGCTTGTCCGTGAATTGGTAATATTTATCAACATTTCATCATCTTCAGGCTTAAAAAAAAACGATCAAATTACTGCTCTGAATCTACATTGATGTCCGACTTGCGATCGGAAACACCAAATTGGCTAAATATTTTAAAAAGGCCGTCTTTATAACGTCAATTATTTGGCGGCTCGATTTTCAATCGCCTTTAAACTTTGAACAATAGCTCCGTGTCATAAACATCCTTTACAGGTCGCGTGCCGTATGCTCTGGTTTTAATTGGATAGTATTTTTAGAAATGTGTTAAGTTACTAAAGAATTGCATGAAATCCTTATCGAGTCTTTACAAATCGGCAGTGTTTTGATCTTTTATGACCGGAAGACTTCTCATTAAATAGTCTACGGGTCGCGTGCCCTATGTTCTTTTTAATTGGATAATATTTTTAGAAAAGTGTTAGTTTGTAAAGAATTGCAGGAAATCCTTATCAAGTCTTTACAAATCGGCATTGTTTTGATCTTTATGACAGGATATCGAAGGCCGCTTTCAGTTTTATTGGGGGTGGGTATTTCATTTCCCTTCATCTCAATCCCATAGCGTCTCTTTTAGAAGTGTGCCGCGTGACCACTATCAAAAGATTCGCTCTAGAGCAAAAGTTTAAACTTTGACCCCATGATTTTATCATCGTATATGAAAGAAAACATATTTGTTTAATAGGAAAATAAACTTTGGAGAAAATGACGTGTGTGTTTATTTGTGTAATTAAGGGTTGAAGTTGAATCAATTTTTCAGCTGTCAAAAAGCGTTCTATGCAGTAATCGATAGCCCGTCAAAATAGGTTTTATACGGTAATAGGTATACCGGCGAAAAGCGTTTTATGCGGTAATCGATAAGGCGGCGAACGGCGCTATATACCGTAAAGGGTTAATAATATCATTAATAGTTTTACACCTTTATATAAATAAAAAGATCATTTATTTGACATAATTCTTAATAAAGCAAACAAAAATAGAAAATGCCTGCTGCAAAACCCTTATTGGATGTGGAAGATCATCCGCTAACACTATTGATTTGTAATGAACAACAAATATACAATACACTGTATATGAAGCACCTAAACTATATACAAGTATTACTTTGATATGTACAGTCAAAAGTTGCATCAAAAATTAATATAATTCTACAATATGATTTCTCATTATGACTTGCTTCAACAAAAAGATTGAGATGAGTAGCCCAGGACAAAGTATGTGGCTAAAAGGTAAGAGGAAGTTGGCTGAATGGATTGTGATTTAGTCATTTTCAACAATATCTCAGTCAAATAGCAGCAGTCATCTATCCATGTACCTGGCATTTTCTAGTAACCAGTACTGCATGTACCTAACATTTCCTAGTAACCAGTACTGCATGTACCTAGCATTTCCTAGTAACCAGTACTGCATGTACCTAGCATTTCCTAGTAACCAGTACTGCATGTACCTAGCATTTCCTAGTAACCAGTACTGCATGTACCTAGCATTTCCTAGTAACCAGTACTGCATAATAATCTTTCCAAGCAGCTGACTGCTTTCCAATATGAAAATATTTGATTAGATGTGAGGGACAAATAGACCACGTCGTATTGATTTCATGGCCAGTACTGCATAATATTTTTTCAAAGCAGCAGACTGCTTTCTGCTATGAAGATAGTAACTGTTGATCAGTAATAAGAGACGAATAGATCATGTAATGACTTCAGAGAAGGTATTGGACCGTCTTATTTAGAACCAATGGTAGAGAACCAGTTCGATATTTCGCTCATGCTACCCAGCCCAGTCCCAATCTTGTCATAGAATGAGCTTGAGGACACCATTTTCTCCTGGGCATGTGCAGGTAAGGTAGCTGCTGCTGTCTCTGTTAATGATGGGCCCATGGACTCGGCACTCTGAAAATTAATATGACCAGCTTTTTAATTTATAAAATTCCTTTTAACCCTTTACCAACCCCAAATTTTCAACTGTTCCAAATTGAAAGAGTTTGCAGACGACATTGCAAAATATGATGAAATTGAAACACAAATTCTGATAGGGTGGAAAGCATTGTTGGAAAAGGAAAAGTTGCTTATTAAAAGCAATTTCTCTGGTTCCCACAACGTTTTCCAGAGTCTGCAACAAACTGGTCAAATGCCGTTATTGTTGGTAATGGATTAATACATCTGCAGCAGATGGAGGAAACCACTCAAAAGAGGTGAAAATGCAGAGAAATAAAAATATCTCCTTTTTGTCACAAGTATTTCTACCAATCATATCTTTTTTTTTCAAATTGGTTTTACATTGCATCAACATCATTTCTTTTATGTTGCAATGCCCGGATCATTATGATGGAGAAAGAGTATTACTTTGAATGCCTATAAGGGCAAGTGGGAAACAACCTCTCATGAAAATCCAAATGCTGTCTCCAGGATTAGAACCTTCCTTGAGAGGAGATATGTGATTCGTATTCTGTACTCCAATCACAAGCCCATGGAGGCTCCTATATAAAGATATATTTTACTATTGGGTTGACTTTAGTCTTGCAATGAGCCCTTAACCCTTAGAATGCTGGGTAATTTTCTAAAAATAGATTTTTGTGCCGTCTGCTTTCCAAAACCTTAAATATCTGCTTGCGGGTTAGATCACAGGCAAGCCGGCAATTTACTTGGTGGCTGGTCTTGATCTGACCTGTTTGCATAAGCATAAATTCGGTTCCAGGCTTCAGCACTATAAGGGTAGTAATTTTGTGCTTATGTATGGCTAGAGAGTATAATAATATTTACCCTAAATAGTGTCTGTGTAATGACTGGCTGAGGTGCATTAAACCTACTCTGTTGCATACTGAGAGGTAGCAGGGAGAATCGACTGTTACATGTTGACAACAACAACACATTGTGCTGCTCCTGCTGTGATGAGGGGGAGGGGCGCGATGTCAGCCCGTAAAAACTTGACTTGTCATTACTCGTCAGACCTCCGAGTAAAATCTGAAAAAATGGCACATGATTTTTAACCTTTGTACTTTTAACTTACCTTTAACAAATTTCAATTAATATCAAGTAAGCTATATAACCATATGGAATGGAAATGTATGAACTCTAGTCTTTCTCTCCATTGACATTAACAAGTAATTCAAAGATTTCTCAGATTGACAATGTTTAGCTATGATATGTGTGCGAGTCCTACAAAATCCCTTTGACATACTTCTTAAATATATGTCCTTTATTTTTTATCATATCAGAGAAGTAAATTGCATCAACCTACCGTCTGGTGAGATACAAATTTACCCATACAATGAGAAGCAAGTTAAAACCTTGTCAAATGTACTACACCATAATATTGCATACATATATTTACCGAAGATCTCTGAGCCAATTTAGACAAATTAGCCTGTATGTATGGGAAAAACACATCAAGGTCAAAAGGGTCGATCATATCTTCAAGGTCACTGATCAGTTTACTCATTTTGGATTGGTAAACTTTGCTTTCCTGTAAAAACAAAAAATAATTCTTATAACAAACAAATAATTTGATTGATAAGAGGACTTTTTCATTTTCTTCTTCTTCTTCAACAAACACTCATCAAGCAAACACTTTCAGTGAAAAATTAGAGATGTTTAAATAGATTTTTCCTGTTTTTCTAATGCTAGAAAACAAGAGTTCTTTCATTCTTTACTTTAAAGACAGGTATAGCAAGATTATAAGTCTAATCATAAATTAAAAAACATTCAAAATCAACCATATGTATTTTCTAATAAGAATGAGTTTTTAGATTTTCAGATCAAATAATCATTCTTATGTTATTCAATCCCTTGCTAGATATAATAGTACTTAAATACATCTACATCAGACAACTTTAGAAACCCCTATAACAAAAGGATAAATCGCTTCTAATGAGCCATATGTCCTTTTGTCCTAATACTTTACCTCAAAAATCATAAAGGACATTTTATTTCTATCTTATTTTTTTCATCTACCGTTGCTTTCAATTTGTTATAAGTCCCAGATTTCCATATTTGGAATGGATAGATAGAAAACGTCTATGAGTTATGCTGAAACAGAAGATTCAATATAAAGATGGTTACTGTGTACCTTAGCATCATCTTTACTGGGTATAATCATCTGAAGAAACTTGATATCAAACAGAGTTTGTAGGGCTCTGTGCTGGTTCAGGTTGGGGGCTGTACCACCACTGGCCCTGTGTGTTGACAATAACCGCTGATAGACGTCCACAATTCGGTCTGATATACTGTGTACCAAATTCTCCAACACCTTCCTAAAAAAAAGGAAAAAATCAATTAAGTGTGAGGAAGTGTGTTGACTCACTTTTCTATATACCTGTTTCAATACATGTACATCTGTAGCACAAAACTTGAGATACTATTGTGGTCAAAGAAATACTTTTTCATACATTAGCATTATCTCCAATCAGGCAGGTGTTCATTGTTGTTGTATTTTTATTAGAGCAAGTTTCAGAATACCAGATAGGGAAATAAATTTTGGGATCTGCAGATGACTTCAGGCAGATAAGACAATTTGTTCAATAAATGTCAAATTTTGTTCTTTTGTCACAATATCACCAAAAAACATGGTTTCTTCAAGATAGCCAAAGGCATCTACAGGTCACAAGGATAAACAATTAATAAATATCTCTCCATTCCTAATATCCGAAACGAATCCCGGACATTTACCGGACATTTGCCCCCTTTTTGGTATAGGGCAGACATATGCCCCCTCGCCGTAATGTAGAAGGCGGACATTTGCCCCCTCATATTATTTTTTTCCATTTGCTTCACCTGATTGTTTTACGTTATATCGTTATATTTAAAAAGAAATTAAAATGAAAATAATATTTTCATCAATTTTACTCAATTAGCTCTTCCCTCCAAATCCGAGACGACGTATCAAAAACACACCGATGGCACTTGGCCTTTCATGCTCATCCAACCATGGAACTTAATGAATTGTATTCTTTTTTCTAATTTACATATTGATTACATCTTTAATCTTATTACTGATTTGTCACTCAAGGCTAACAATAAAAAACAAAGAAGACAAAAGGTATTCCAATTTGTGTCGTTATGACAATCACCATCACATTTGATGTATACCATCCAAAACAGTGCTACAACTGTTTGACAATTAATTGAGTTTCCAGCAGTCATGCTATTTTTTTTAAACGGAACTGGCTTTTGGCTTTTCCTGTTGTAATGCTATCTCAATTACCCATAGGGCCATCGAGAGAAGTGATTAACATGTTGCTATTTGGATTTTTGTTTAATCGGGTGAAGGAATAGGCTTGTAATTTTTAACACCAAAGATGGACTCGATACCTCTGCCAAACTTTGTCATCTTTTACGGTCCTGTGGGTTTTGTCTTCAAAACAATGTTTCAACAGATTCAATTTTGACATTATCAACACTTTCTATAACTTTAGTATTGTAAGGCAGATGATATTGAACACATCTTTCATCTCATGATGGAAATATTCAAGACAAACTGAGTTTTTCTTCAAATGAAAATTTAATCCAATTTTCAAAAATTGTTAAGTAAATGACAGTGACAGCTTCCTAGGAATGTTACCAGTGCTAAGCTAGTACATTTTGGTCTTGTCCAAGAACACCCCACAATAATATAACATTTACCTCTGAACTGAATGACCACCTATGTAGTTTATGTCATTACACAGCCCATACAGCAGGGAAAGGAGGTGTGAGGAAGCCTTGAAAACAAAAAGAAAAACATCAGTATGAATGTGTAATCATCATTTACACCTCTTATGAGATTCTGGTGCTTTCGCCAAGCAATGCATTCAATAATCATTTAATCAAAGTTAAAACACAAGTTGGCACATCAACAGCAAAAGACTAAAATAAACAGTATAACGAAAATAAACAAAATTGCTCATAATAATAATTTCTCCTTGTTTAAAATTTTCTTTAAAAGGGGATATGCAGAGTTTCAATACTTTATAACTGTTATCTGTACATGAGAAGAAACAAAAACAAAATAATTTCTGCAGCATTTAATCAGTTTTGCCCAAATATTAAAAGTAATATAAAACATTGATCAGTTCACATACCGTAAATGGGTGCTCTTAAGCAGTAAGGACTTAAAGGTTCTTGTTCACAGATGTGAGGAAATTTGGAAGTTAAAAAATAATTTCTTTCAAACTGCACAACAGCTGTTCTGTTATATGATACACAATGAAGAATAGTCATTGGAGTCAAAATCAGATTGCTTGTAACACTTCAAAGTGTATATACAGTGAATAAACATGTACAGTGGACCCTCGTTTATCCGAACACTTTCGTTCCCAGGAGAAATGTTCGTATAAACGAATTTTCCGGAATAAAGAAAATGCGAGTTACAGCGAAATGTTTACCTTTACACGGTGTCGGTGTATCATGATCATTACTATGAAGTAAGAAATACACAATTATTTTTTTTTTGAAGGGAAGTGTTAAGGAAGTGTTTATTTGGTCAAAACGGATTTAAAAAAAAAATGACAATTTGAAGCAATGTCTTTCGAGGAGTTAAAATTCCTTAAGATAGCTCTGAAAAGAACTGTCTTCGTTTGGCTGTGTGTGTAGACATCTTCAAGTTGTATCTTCTTATTTCAATATCGAGAAATGAGATAGGTAGGGATTATCGAGAGTTTATTTAAAGGGAAAAGGAGCATATCGATTGAGTAATAATTGAAAATGATTGCCAGACATTGTCTCCCGATCGCTGTCTAAGCAGCCAATCAGCCAATCAACACCTTTTACAAACTCAACTATCGACATGCGACCGTAATTACAATATTGTAAGACCAATCAACTGAGAGAATGACCGATTAACAAACAATCAACACCTTCCAGTACACTACACTAGGTGACATGTTATGGTCAAGCATACGTGACAGTTTGCAAAACGTGTGAATGCCGTTTACAACAGAAGACCGATCCCTTCATTCGCAACTGTAACCGCAAAATAAACGATTTTACTGGTTTCCGGACTAGCCATACGCATATACTATGAAAAGTGACTGTTGGTTCCCGAATATTTTTGTCCGGTTCCGGAACGCGGATTTTCCGCATTAAACAGTTAAATTGATGAAGGTAAGATCCGTTCCCTCAAAATTCTGTTCGGATGGTGAATATTCCGGATAAACGACGTTCGGATTATCTGTCAACTGTATTCTAATCCAAAAGTGTGACATCGCTTTTGATATTTACCTTATATAAACTGTATAAACTTACATAAATTGAAGCTTCCTAAATTGATCATGCTTTCGATAGCTACTCTTAATAATTGTACATCAACAATATATAAACTCTATCGTTTCATTTTGACTTTCAAATTTTATTTCATGCATACAAGCACGTTTAAACAATTTATTTTCCTTTCAATTGTCTCCAAACCAAATACACACATTGGTATCCTGTTAAATGGGATCTATCAATAACTAATTACCTGCATTGGGACCGATATTTTGGATGTAATCTTTTTACCATCTTGGGTTTCTTCTTCAATTGAAACTTCATCCCATCTCTACAATAAAGGTGATAGTCAACATGGTGCCAACTAACAGCAAAAACCAAAGAAAACCCTTTAGAAAAATACTAGAACTAACGCTTTTCCACTGGATGATTTCTTTACATTGCTAAAGAAATTAACTTGTCCCACTCATGAACTAAAAACTACCCCTTGCTGGAATTATCCCTTGAATTTGTCAATTAAAGTGAGGAATGTGTTAATTGAAAAACCTATTCCCAAATGTTTGAACATCTGAGTGGTCCAAAATGAAGGAAACACAAGACAACTACAGTCAAATTTGTAATAAGCAACCATACAATGGAAATTGGCTGCTTAACAGAGGTGGTTGCTTATTTCAAAGCATTTTGTGGATTCTAATGAAAACTAACCATACAAGACTAAAAGCGAAAGTAAGACATAATAACAGTCAATCATACACAGTGATGTCTCGTTAATCCGAACACGTTCGTTCCCAACAAAATGTCCGGATTACCGAATCATCCTTATGAAGCAGAGCATGTTCTTATACACATTAAGACATAAACAGTATGTATGCACTTGTATACTGATAACCCTTTAACAAACGCCAAATTGTCGACCGTCCCAAATTGAAAGAGTTTGCAGACGAAATTTCAAAACGTGATGAATTTCAAAAATAATCTTCTGATATGGCAGAAAACCTTGTGGGAAAAGGAGAAATTGCTCGTCACAAGCAATTTCTCCTTTACCCACAATATTTTCAAAAGTCGTCTGCAACAAACTGGTCAACTAATTCCGTCCCCTTACAATTTCGTTCGGATTGCGAGACATCCGGATAATCGGGGTCTGGATAAACGAGGCTTCACTGTATAGGGTCTAACACCATGTCAACAATTTTTCCGTTATGTTACAGATTTCCTGGATTCACCAGTACAAGGTTGGAGCTCTGAAGTGTCTTGCCAAAGGACACTCCAACACAACCAGAGGTATCTGCATGGCTCAAACAGGGCACCCCTGAGATTTAAGTCTATACATTCACAACTGTGCCATGCAGGACCCAATGTTACAGTCAAAACCAATATCAGTAATAGGTAAAAGCACTTCAACCTACATCGCAGATCCTGATCAGATCACCTGGTTTCTGTCTTTGCACTGCGCTAGAGAAACCTTTACCAGCAATCTCGACAATATGGCTGATCCAGACCCTGCAAATACAGAATATAAAGGTGTTGTAATATGTCCATTTGATTTAACCCTTATAGTGTTGGAATCAACTTCATGTTTATGCAAACAGATTAGATCCAGGCAAGCCGTCAGGTAAATTGGCAGCTGGCCTGTGATCTAACCTGTTTGCTACTCAGAGTATCTTTCCTTATCAAAATTAAGCAGCCAGTTATGGCTTTGGAAAGTAGACAGCACAAAAATCTATTTTTAGAAAAATATCTAGTATTCTAAGGGCTAATATTAAATGTAGTGTAGAGAACAGATACAGAATATTCTATTCTGTTCTAGGGACGAAACGTTATCTTTGACTACTTCTGGGATTTTGGGGGTCTAATTTTCATGCTTTGAGTACAGTGGACCCGCGATAATCCGAACGTCGTTTATCCGGAATATTCACCATCCGAACAGAATTTTGAGAGAACGGATCTTATCTTCATCAATTTAACTGTTTAATGCGGAAAATCCGCGTTCCCAAACCGGACAAAAATATTCGGGAACCAACAGTCACTTTTCATAGTATATGCGTATGGCTAGTCCGGAAACCAGTAAAATCGTTTATTTTGCGGTTACAGTTGCGAATGAAGGGATCGGTCTTCTGTTGTAAACGGCATTCACACGTTTTGCAAACTGTCACGTATGCTTGGCCATAACATGTCACCTAGTGTAGTGTACTGGAAGGTGTTGATTGTTTGTTAATCGGTCATTCTGTCAGTTGATTGGTCTAACATTATTGTAATTACGGTCACATGTCGATAGTTGAGTTTGTAAAAGGTGTTGATTGGCTGATTGGCTGCTTAGACAGCGATCGGGAGACAATGTCTGGCAATCATTTTCAATTATTACTCAATCGATATGCTCCTTTTCCCTATAAATAAACTCTCGACAATCCCTACCTATCTCATTTCTCGATATTGAAATAAGAAGATGCAACTTGAAGATGTCTACACCCACAGCCAAACGAAGACAGTTCTTTTCAGAGCTATCTTAAGGAAATTTAACTTCTCGAAAGACATTGGTTCATAATGTCATTTTTTTTTTAAAATCCGTTTTGACCAAATAAACACTTCCTTAACACACTTTATATTTCCCTTCAAAAAAAAATAATTGTGTATTTCTTACTTCATAGTCATGATCATGATACACCGACACCGTGTAAAGGTAAACATTTCGCTGTAAATCGCATATTCTTTATTCCGGAAAATTCGTTAATATGAACAATTCTCCTGGGAACGAAAGTGTTCGGATAAACGAGGGTCCACTGTATGTGAAAACTGAACGTTAGATTTTAGTGCACTTTTCCCCTGTATATGCAGGGTACATAAAAGTTTATCCTGGTATATGTGTCATATCTGGTAAAAATCTATTTTAGGAGAAATATTTTGTTTTGAACTCATTATCACATCACAAAATGATATAGATCAATAAATTGTCTTCATGTATATAACCACTATGCGTTTACCTGTACACAACAAACTGGAAAGTAACCAGAGACTGTTTAGTCTCTTCCCACACAGTGTTGATCTCTGCTTTACCTGCCATTCGACCTGATGTGGATCTCGTCATTCTGAAACAAAAGATGTAATTAATCTGTTAACCTTATCTTTCAATTACAAGAAACATAGTTTTAGTAAGAAATCAATGCTCCACATCCTAGTTTAGCTTCAGTGTGAATCTATATCATGATTTAATTTCAGGGAGAAATAAAATTCTTCAGAGTTTCCATTTGTCTTGAAGACAATTGTGTCTCTTTCATTAACAATGAACCTAGTTAAAAAAGCAGTAAAAAGCTAGTATAAACAATTTCTGAGCTAGTCACTATGCAAACCTATCAAAATCTAGTAATTTGCTCAATTATGGTGTAACCATATACTCTAACACACTTGTGAAAGGTGACTAAAATACAGATATTGCTATACAATATTAATTCTGTGGTGTTCAAGTTTTTATAAAGAGTTTTACCTGTCCTGTTTCAGCTGATCATTACCCAACATGCTATGTTGTAGGTTTGGTGTAAGGTCACCCATAGCAGAACATAATCGACCAATCAGCAATAATCTGTAAAGTGAGGGAAACAAACTTTTTTATGAAAGATGCATACTCTCTTTTACCATAAGTAGATCTAGATTCTAATCATAACTGGAAAGAATCTGTATTTTTCTACCATTTTCATATTTTACAACAGTGATAGACAGTGGAACTTGAAGATTTTCATAAAATCATTTCAACAGCATTTCAATTTTATCAAATCAGTCAGTGAACCTGCCCACCCCTTGAATTTTCCCACCAGCATTGCAAAATTGTTGTTCCCAGTAAACCACTGCTTTAAAACAATACCACAATTGTCCACTAATCAGAGACAAACATTCTCATATACATGTTATTAAAAAACCTTTAAGTTGCTCGTTAACAGATGAGACAATTTGAAAGTCAAGACAACACATTGAAACAATACAGATTTTGTAGTGGTGCATGATATACTATACAAAGTAGTGAATGAATGCATAATTAATTCAGGAAGCTTCAAGATATCTAAGTATGTACAGTCTTTGTTGCGCAGATCTCAAAAATTAGTTATTAATATCCAAATTTTCTCACATCTGTTTACAAGCAGCTCTAAACCCTTTCCCAAACAACAAATTTTCGACTGTCCCAAATTATAAGAGCTTGCAGACGACATTTCAAAATGTGATTGAATTGGACAATAATTTTCTGATAGGACAGAAAACATTGTGGGAAAAGGAAAAATTGCTCGTCACGACTAATTTCTTTTTCCCACAATGTTTTCTTTACGTCGTCTGCAATAAAGTGGTCAAATGTCGTTTTTGTTTGGGAAAGGGTTAAACTATATTCCAAGCATTTGTACTCAGGGGTGCTATTGATGTTGGACAAATGGTAGATACTTACTTGTTTCCTGTTTTACTGCACCTTTCTGTGGCCTCCCTTATGGTCTCTTCACACTCATTAGACAGGTCTGTCAGGAATTGGATTATCCTGAAAACAGGTGATTATTTACAGAGGACATTAAGGCTTTGTTTATTTCTGAAAGATCAGACCAGTCTTGTACTGTGAGTATAGGAGATTTATCAGGTGAATCATGGACCCTAATGGATCATTTGAACACCTGATCATATATGACTTCAAACGTAGAATTCACGTGATAGCTTAAGACAACTTAAAATTTGCAAGAGAAAAGGGATCACTTGCTCATCCGAGAAAATACTTCTTTTTCCAATACATTGTATATATATCAAATGTATTACTTGAAGAAAATCTATGAATTATAGATCAAACTAAACTATCCTCTGCAAACTCTATCTTCAAACTTGAGTTAATAAAACACTTCTGGTTTTGGTACAGAGCTCTTCATATTAGTTGAAACATTTTGTTCTGATAAAAAGTTTCAAAATGAGCAATTTCTTTCAAATAGAATTTCATGAGGGGTTCAAATTGAGAGTAACAGAAGATGAAGTTATAAACTATTAGAAGCAATACTTTCTCTTAGAAACTGAATGAAAACGATTATGACAAAATCAGACATTGCTCATTTCAAGCAATTTATACTTTTCTCACAATATATTTTTCAAGTTGTATGCCTGGTAAAAGTGAGTATATAGGAGAGAAAGGTTTAACCTTTAGAATGCTGGGTAATTTTCCCTAAATATTTGTTTGTGTCATCTGCTTTCCAAAACATTAAATATCTGCTTAATTTTGTTGAGGAAAGATACTCAGAGTAGCAAACTGGTTAGATCACAGGCCAGCCACTAATTTGGCCAGGATCTAACCTGTTTGCATAAGCATGAAGTCAAGTCAGTTCCAGCACAATAAGGATGAAAGTAAAGAGTTACCCTTTGACCCCTGTGACACATGTTTGTTGGGTAAAGGTCAACAGGTTGGCAGAGTCTGCAAATCTATTAAATGGTGTCGCTTCCATGGTTACAATTAGATTGTCCACATCAGAGTACAGATACGACTTGCAGTCCTCGTTCATGGCTTTCAGTTTTTCATCGAAATGTTGGCAGAGACTGAAATAACAAATTTACAATGTATAAATTATTCAAAAGTTGTCAATAAAATCACAAGCCCTGTCAATAGAATTATGTAATAAACCATAAGTGTACAAATTCACATAAACAATCCTTCACATTTGTAAATAGTTTACAAAAGGTAATGCTACTTTTCACCGCTTTAAACTTGGATGTGTCTCAAATTCTGAGAAAGCCCTTATCTTAGAGCTGGTCAAAGTTCCATTAAAAAAGTGCTTATGGAATGTTACAAGAGATTTACTGCAGTATCATATTTATTGTCTTATCTTTTATCTAATTATCTAGATGAATGTGCAACTGCTAGTTCCAAAATCAACCTACCTTTGAACAAAGGGTGTTAAAGCCCTGGCTTTCATCATGAGTCCTCCACTCTCTAGCAGTGACCTTGAACTTCCAGAGCCCCAGGCCCGGGAGGCTGCAATATCTGACGGGCTCTCAGACCAGATATAGGAAGACAGGTCCACCTCTGTTAACAGGGATCTATAAAACACAACCAACTTGTTTATTTGTTATTTCATGGTCACTTAACCAGGCGATACTTTACTTAAACAGCACCCTTTGATCCATTGCCAAATGAAGGATTTTGTGCCAGGTCAAAATTGAAAGTTACAACTGATGAAACTTATTAAAGAAATTACAAAATAGCAGTTACTTATTGGTTTTGGGCAGGCACCATTGAGTTACAAAGGAATAATGACTTGTTATAATGGTTTCTTCTCAATTGCACCAAATAAATGTATTTTGATACTAAAAGGTTAAGTTTGGACCATTGAAAATGCAACATCATGTATTGGCGAAAGAAACAGGATAATTCAAAACCATTTCCAAAAGGATCATTGTCAATGTGTTCATACCAAATCTCTGTATAAAAACTACTTCGAATTTCCCTAATACAGACTATGAGAATTATGTGGGTTATTAAGAAAAGTTGTGGTATTCAGACTCACCCTTCCTCAGTAGCATTCTCCAACTGGTTAAACACAGAAGAGATCTGTCTTTGGGTATGTTCAATGCTGCTTTCTATCTGGTACTTTATCAAAGCCTGTAAAGAGAAAATATGGGTTATGACAAGTTTAAACAAAAGCTTAGCCAATCTTTTTTTGGACATTTAATATTCATTGACACATTACTTTTCATATTATATTACATATCCAGTGTGGTAGAAAGCTCATTGGTTTATATGGGGTTTAATGCAAAGTCAACTCTACCACAGTAAATTACAGCTCTCCTGGATTCACCAGTACTAGGCAGGGCTCATCAATGTCTTGCCCAAGGTAACTCCAACCAAAAGATCCAAGTGCCACTGGCTAGGATTGAACCAAAGACCCAGTGTCACAGGTCCATCAACTTAACCACGGGGTCATGCAGGACCCTCATAAGCTCCATGGAAGAGTATGGGGCAGTAACTGAAGGCAACTGAGAGATACATGGATAGGTAAAGCAACTGTTTCAACATAAGTAAAAGACTGCTGCAAGCAAGAAATAAATCAAACTCAATCTTATTCGAAAGAACATTATAAATAAAGTGTTCTTAAAGTTTAAGTTAACAAACAAATGAAAGAAACAAAACCAATATTGACACTGACCTGTACCCTGTCTACAAATAAAGGACGCAGAAGGTCATCCCAGATATGGAGCGACTTGCTTAACACTCGCTCACAGATTGTGTCCCAGTTCTCCAAACTGCTCTCCTGAAATAAACAAATATCATATATCATACTGAAACACAGTCCCTTAACCCTTAGAATGCTGAATATATTTTTTTTCAATATATTTTTGTGTTGTCTGCTTTCCAAAACCTTAAGATAATTCATCTGCTTCAATTTGATGAGGGAAGATGCTCAGAGTGGCAAACAGGTTAGATCACAGGCCAGTCACCAATTTTCTTGGCAGCTGGCCTGGATCTAACCTGTTTGCATAAGCATCAAGTCGGACCAGCACTATAAGGGTTAGCAATACATTTTAAAGAACGATTGCCAGATTTCACCTTAATGATCTGCATTTAAAAACTCCTCCTAAAGATGATTGAATATGCATAGAGGCAAATCAACTAACATTTAATAAATCTTTTTTGACAGAATAGTATCTGAAACTAATGTTTCATTTTAATTTCTATGTCTATTTAATAAAATCATATGCACAATTTAAAGCAGGTTAATTGGCAAGCAGCAATATGCTCATATGTAATTGAGATACATGCCTTAAGTTAACATTAATGCATAAAACCAACCTTTGTCATGAGTTCCCACACTGTATCCCGGATGGATGTTAAATGCTTCACAGAGTTCACAAAGTTGAGGAGCTTACTCACTCCGGTTTTCACATCACTGGTGCACCTTAAAAAGGAACATCAGAAATGTACAATCAAGTGTGATCTAGAAAACAAATAAGAGGTGCTATAGGAAAAAGTATTTGTCTATCTAACAAAAATGATTAAGTCTTTTTCAAATTTTGCACTCATACTAGAAGAGTATATTTTGAAAGCTTTCATAAGAAAAAGACATTCTCCATAAAAGTTTTGATATAATAGTATTTTGCCCTCTTAAAGGGCCATAGAATCCAATATCTTGACTGGAAGATTACATGCCTTTTCTTCAAACAGATTTTCACCTGCATTTTCTCTATTTTACAGATCTTAGCATGTGATGATAGATAAGTAAGAAACAAAATAATGCTCCAAGTTTTCAAAATAAGAGACAGATACTTGTACCAAACCTTCAACAATGTAGCAAGCTTACGTTTGAATCCATTGAGAACAGTTATCATGACAGTGCTGTTCAGAAACACTCAATGCCATGGATTTATGGCTCGGACAGAACTCTGAAAAACACAGATTACAGCATCTTGTAAAAATAATGATAGAATAAAATAGAACAATGTGACAGAAAACAAGTTTTCAGTCAAGAAAGTATGTATCTATATTGAATGATGTTGAAAAACTTTATGCACAAAACAGAAAAAAAAGCTAAATGGTCACTTGTAATCACAGTGAGTATTTCAAAAGTTTAACAATACAAGAAACATGAGGCGAAATCAGTCACCTTTAAAAATACAGAATGCATTCAAATACCCCCCACCCCAATACATAACCCCATAGGTAACCAATTAAGCTTTAAAGTAAATAAACGTCTTTGTTTTGGAAATTCATCAAATGTGGCAAATATTCTACTGACAGCTAAATAATAAGCATGTGTCCTGCATAAATAGCTGTGATATGTTTAATTTTTCTTTTTTTTTTGACATCAGTTTATTAAAATTTTCATTTTCTAATTGTAATAAAAAATTGAGATTACCTGACACAGATTTGGGCAAGCATTTGGCTGACACAGAGTTCTGCAGATCGATAATCCCAGTATCTGTAAAAGAAAAATATGAAGTCACTTCATCCAATGCTAAACCATGTAAGGAAATCTTTTAAGTATGGCATAACAGAAATACTGGGTGTGAGTAATGTTAAAAGCTAATAGCCGAGATACTTAACGTAACTAGCATCCTGCATTCAGCTGCTATCTGTCTTATACAATAATATTTAGCAGGTCATTCAATTTAAACATGATTGTTTAATGCAAAATTGATTATTATCTTTACCTATCTAATGCAATTCCCATATTAGAAGCAGCATACTCATTTCGTTTTGCATGACAGGCTACAAATCTTGTCAAAAATAGCATTGATATAACAAAGAAAAGTAGCTTCTGTATATTGTACATTAAAATTTTAAAAAAACACATTTTTGTAAAATGAAATACAGTTTCATGTATGTACACTTGTAGTTACACCATTATCTATGTACAATAGTGAATTTTTCCTGACAAGTAAAATTAAAGACTATAACACATTTTCGGACTAAGAGGATGGATTAAATCAAAGGATAAGCACAATGATGAATCATAAGAAGCTGAATTAACAATTAACCAAATATAACATCAGTGGTTTAAAGTATGAAATTCCTTTACATAAAAAAGTATCTATCATGCATGATATCAAATACAAGTTGAGGCATATCAATTTATCTCAAAAAGTAAATGCTTGATTGAAAGACAAAATTCAAAGTAGGCATTACAGTGTGTGAGTTTTATTTCCTAATTTATCAAAAGTTCTTATGGTAGAATTCTTTCTTCAAATTACTTTGTTCGTTATTGGCATATTTATGTCTCGAATGCTAACAGTTCCGACCTGACTGGTATGTACTAAGAACAACCGTATTAATCCAGCAAAAGAATGACATTTACAATGACAGATTATGGGCCTTTTACCATAAACTGCAATAAAGAAAATAGGGTTTTAAACATACCACACTGCTTCACTTAGGTCACCCTGTTTAGGATCTTTAAAAGAAGATTGCTGTTTTCTGAAAAAGAATAAAACCATACTTTTGATTCAAATAAATTTGGGAAATGATTGAAAGATGTTTCAACATATTTGTGGAATCAAGTTTTGCTATCAAAAACCAACCTCACAAGGAATGAATCATCTAAAAAGGCTTTGTAAGTGTATAGTTGAGAAGACAATTGTGTTACAAGCTTTCATAATATGCATGTATATACAAGGCTCAATGATAAATATGGTCTTTTCATACCAAATAGATGCATCAATATCTCCCAATTTAAAGCAAATTAGACTCCTTTGCAGCAGATAACATTGAGGGAAAAGGTTGGTCTCAACATGAGCTGATTCCTCATCTGTCAAAATGGTTTCAATACTTATAAAAGAGTTTGTACATTTTTCCTGAGCTTAATAACATAATAATTGATCTCACTAATACTGTAAATGCCATTATCTTGACCAGAAACGGGCATATCCTGCAGTATCGTCCTATCTTCATAGTATCTTACTTTATCACATCTTCTACAAAAGATATCACTATGACAAGTTATCCTTTAGTCAAAACAGTTTCTACCCAAATCTTTTTTATTTTTCGTGTGCAATTTTTGTCATTACCTGTTTCTTACATTTTGGACCAGTCACAAATTATCATGAGGAGAACAAGTTAACCCATTACCTAACAATTACGACATTTGACCAGTTTATTGCAGATGACTCTGAAAAACATTGTGGGAAAAGGGGAATTGATCTTAACGAACAATTTCTCCTTTTCCCACAATGTTTTCTGTCCTATCAGAAGTTTATTTCCCAATTTCATCACATTTCAAAATCTCGTTAGCAAACTCTTTTAATTTGGGACAGGCGAAAATTTGGCATTTGGTAGACGGTTAAACAGCCTATTTTCAGTCTGACACTCACCATCTTCCTCCTTGTTATCTTGGTCCGCCTGTGTGTAGAACACCGAGTGTATCTGATGTATGGTGGTGATGATTAACTGAGTCACCACACAGATCTGATCCTTCGTGCTACCAGATTGATTGTTCACATTGAACAACTGCTGGATCGCAGACTGAAATTGATGAAATCAAGTGAAAATAACGCAGCTTAATTCTATTAATTACAGATACATTTGAATGACAGTTAATCAATAGTTAACTAATAGTAATTTACAGTTGCTTTAAACATTTTTGAATTTTCATAAGGTAGAAGTTTGGTACAACACTTACCATTTATCAATTGTCATTCAAAACAAGTCTCTATTTTAAGCATCGGTAAGTGTCATCTAGCTCAGAATCATATGATATTATTATTCAGAGCTAGATGAGACTTACCAATACTAAAAATATAGACTTTATTTTAAAGACACATAAAGGAGATTAATGCTCTATCAAACAATATTACACTGCATACTCATTATACCGCGACCCGTTATATCGCGATACTCATTATAACGCGGGTCTCCTATGGCTCCCAAAATTTCAAGCACATTAGGGCTTAAACAATAGCCTAAATCTCCCCCTTTCTGCAAAATGACGCGGTCGGCATCCTACATAGAAAGTCTACCTACAAATTGCACTCAGAAGGCTTGAAAATCAATAACTCCCTGGGTAATCCCCATTGTTTGTCACGGTCTTTTAAACAAAGCGCGTGGCCTTTATACGTACACAATCCGTGACCCGAGGGAAGATTTAAATCCATGTGTACATAGTGTTGATAAATTACATAATATCATTAGTTTGTACACGCTTATTCAGGGGAGTGTTTTATGCCTGATTGACTCAAAACTTAGAGCAACTACAGGTTTTTATCGGACACAGATGCATAAATCCCCTCGTGCACACCTTTTAAACAAATATCACTAACACATGAAGTTTTAACTCCTTTGTTTCCATCATATGTATACACACACCTAGTTTAAATGGTAAAGCATTAGGTTCACATGCTGGGAGAACTATCGATAAAATTTACCCACTCCTTACTTGGAGTTTAAGATAGAACATGGGTTAACTGAGTCTTTTCTGTAGTGTGTATTTAAACTGCACGTGCCTCTATCAATGATCCTTAACTTGAATCGTAATGAAACAAATAAAAAGGAATATATAGTTAAACATGTAAGTTTTGATTATGTTTTTTATTTGCTTTTCTTTTATTCACAATAAATTCAATGATAAGTCCGTAACTCAACACAATCTTGAAATATGAATAGACTACTTCTTGAATCTGATTGTTTCTTAAGTGGTTATGGTCTGGCATATAGCGCGTAAGGGACCCCGCGTTATATTTGTCAACCCCACTATTAACGCGGATCTAGCATCATGGCTCCCGACAACCGCGTTATAATGAGTCTGTTGTGTATGTGGTAAACTTTTGGTCAGATTCAAACAGTTATCACAGAAAAAAAAACCATCAGCACGACCTAAACCTGAAAGCCAACAACAAATAACCTAGACTAACCAGTTTAATAATTCGGATTGTGTTATTCTTCACCCCTTGACCTTGACAGTTGATACACAAATGTTTGAACCGACCAATCAGAATTTGTGATTTTGAATATGTAAACAAACAGGTTGTTGATAAACATGATTAAATTGGAGACAACTATATTTCAAGCACAAAATAACTTATGTTAAAGGGGTCTTTTTAATAGGGTCTTGATGTATTCGTAAATTATTCTCATGACTTTTATGAACATAATAAAATAACTCCATATATTTTTTTTCAGTAATTTATTTGTACTTATCTCCTTTTGTGTGCCTTTAAGCTTTCTTATACCATGTAACATTTTCATCAGTATTTCACTTATTATATGAGTGAAGTATCATCTTTAAAAATGTGAATTTTGAAGAAACAATTACAGAATTACATAACTGACTTTCATTTCCATTTAGAAAAAAAGGTTAATAAATCCAAGATCAGTTGAATATTCATCTGGATGATAAAATAATTTCTTTGACAACTGCCATTAGTTTAAAGTTTTGTTTCTTGAGGTTTCAATGCAAGACTTAAGAAAACATTTTGAAAAGGAGTTGCTTAAGCCTTGTATTTCACCCTTGATATAAATTGTGACACTCTTACCCCAGATTACAAGTCAGAATAAAACCCATCCAACACAAATTACAGAGAGGTAAGAGGATAAAGGGTTAAGATGTAAACATGCTTACAGTTCTGGCCAACAGAAACTCATTAAACACCTGTCTGGGGTTGGAATTCTCTAACAGGAGAATGGAGCAAAGGCTCTCTGCAATTTTCTGTGGAAAAAAAGACAGAATTCAACTTGTGGTATTCATATCTCTTCATAGAATAGAATAAACAATGAAGATAAATGTAATTATTTGAATGCAAAGTAATTTACTAAGGAGAGAAGCTTACCATAGCATTGCAAACAGGTATCTTCATATTATATGAATTCTTTTTTTTTTAAACAGTTATATGAATTGAACTTACGGTAATAGTATTTGGAAAAAAAAGGGATTGGAGAAAAATATTTAATTAGCAGCTTTAATTTTCACATTGTATCTAATGTAAGCAAAGGCAATAATTTATCCATATATATAATTCGTTATAAATCACAAACCTTATCTGGTACAGCTGGTTCTTTCAGTAAACGTCTACATCCCTGAAAATATGGAAACACATACATTAACCAATTCAATCATAAGGAACATGTCAAAGTTAACAAAAAAAGAAGATTGAGTAAGGAATTAATCTATAGCCTGACAGACATGACTTCGCGACAACAATGACAGGCATAGATCTTCAATACTTTACATAATGCAGTAAATTTCCATTTCAGCCTTTCCTTGAATTATGAGTTTAGGAACAGCTTATGGTAGTAATTAATCATTAAATAAAATAATTTGAGAATGAAAATAATATCTTCCTTATGATAAGATAGGACATTGAAGAAGAGGGAAAATATTCACAACAAGCAATTCTACCTTTTGTCACAAAATTTTCTCAAGCCTTCAGAAGTTATACAGGCGAAAGACCATGCCGAAGGCACGGTCTGAAGACCGCCTA
Source organism: Cerastoderma edule (assembly GCA_947846245.1). Taxonomy (NCBI): domain Eukaryota; kingdom Metazoa; phylum Mollusca; class Bivalvia; order Cardiida; family Cardiidae; genus Cerastoderma; species Cerastoderma edule. The sequence goes on from OX401412.1 coordinate 12,142,880, forward strand.
TATGTTACACGTACGTACGAAACGAAAGAAGGTACCTACAAAACCAAGGATTTCCGAATTACTCAGAACCCTATAGGACTTTTTTCGGCCATTTTGGTTGCAACCGGTTTTTTTGGCCCCATATGGCGCCATCTTGTCCGAAAATTTATTTCTATTCAGCTCCTTTACTAGCAATGATGTGGAAAAATCAAAGTCAACAAGCAAAAAATAGAAGGATTTTCCTCCGAATATTTTTTACAACATCTTAAACAATAAACAGTTTTGTAAAATTTAGACCGCATTTCAACACTTTCTGTTAATTTGGTGAAGGTGGAGTCTCTCATCCTAAAACCCGTCAATTCTTCATATGTTGACATGGTGATTACACCAAAAACTGTAACGTGCACTTTCCGTTTTTGTGTATCACGTGACAAGACATTTTCTTTACAAATCATCATCGTTCCGATCACCGCTTCAAATCTTAAATCGAATGAAATAATCGCCTTGTTGAACGAACATCGAAAACGATGATGTCAGGTATGATAACTTTTTGTACACTTTCATTTTCGTATAAAGAACGCATATTTTGACAGTATATTTTGTTAAAAGCGAGATAGATAAATCGAAGAGAGTCTGGACCGTCATTCTATGTTTACAAACAAGATGGACACTACGAGCACTGTCTTACTCCGAATATTGATTTTATGTCACCGCATCTATCTATGTGTCGAGGTAGTACTTAGTACACTTTCCAGTGTTAAACGCTACGGGCAATATGGACATACATTTTAGAGACGAAAAAAGGTTTGTTTACATTGATATCATTTCAAGGCTGAGTAATCTTGATCCGTATTGGATTCTTCTTTTTGGATTGACGATGTGCCTGTTTGTTTTTTATTCACACGTTCTTTGCTCTTTAATTCTTGAATCTACCTATCCTGATGACTTCCAAAATATATCTTTTCACCGATTATTAATGGAGACATAGTCGGGGAACATAGTAATGGCTTTTAAGTAAATTTCATTTGTCTGCTTTCCAGAATCAGCCATAGTTCAGACTGTGTGAAGGTCAAATGTGAACCGGCAACCAAAGAAATGAATGTTGTGGTACTGCATAAAGAAAGATTCTTTGTTTTATAAGCGCATGTAAGTACAACTTATCTTTTTCATAAGTAATTATGATATGAATAATACCTTGCAAATACAGATAAGACAAAGAAGGAAATTTTGGTTTGAACAGCTTTTTACTTTAAAAGAAGGTTTTACCTGAACTACATGTGTTTTATACTGTTTTCAACACTATGTCAAACATAAATTTTATGGCTTATAGTTTGTGTACATGTCAATACATCCTCTTAGCATGTTTTTTCTAGAAAAAAACTGCACTGCAATATTTTTAAACTAGATCACTTTATCTTCCTTCCATTCATAATTTGATGAGAAATCTTAATAAACAATGATTTAAAAGGATGTATAATGACTAATGAATTTCAAACAAGTGGCTGGAATAGATTTGTTTTCCATTAATGTACATGGCTCAGTCTATAAGGATTACAACTAAACGAACAAAGACAGCATAAGTAATTCTATAACAAGATTTTGGCAAACATGTTGCCATTAAAAGCTATTCAAAACAAAGTTTGGGAATACAAAAAAGACTACATAACTTTTGAAATGATATCTATTCAACATTCATGTTTTATGTACATATTATACATCAAAACACTTCTGCTGTATATGAGGTACAGTGACAAAGAAAGAACCATTTTAACATGGATTTTGTTTTAAACTTATGTTTCTTCCATTATTTCTTTTAAACAGAAATATGTGTGCCTGACAGAGGAGGAACTGTACCTGAAAGTGCTGACAAAAAGAGAACAGATGAAGACGTGTGAAAATTGTCCCTGTATTTTTTTCTCTAAAAGTTTAAATGTCAAACTTGTGTTAAGAAGCCAGCCTATGGGACAGAGTAAAACCAGTTAACCCATTACCAAACAAAACTAAAATTTAACCACTTTGTTGAAGATGACTAAGGAAAAGTTGTGGGGAAAGGAGAAATTGCTCGTGACAAGCACTTTTTTCCTTTTCCCACAATACTTTCTACCCTATCAAAAGATTATATTTCAAATGTCTGCAAACACTTTCAATTTGGGACAGTAACAAATTTGGGGTTTGGTAAATTGTTAAATTATGTAAACACTTTTTGAAGCAAGCAGGGCATAACAGATTTGAGTAAAGCCACCATTGTAACTGAATTATTTCTACAGCAAGTTTTCCCTTTTGTCACAATGATTTTATTCTTTACAACAATGCTCTCTTTTTTCTGATTACAAACACTTTCGGTTGCAAATAATTTCTATTTCAAACAATGAGGGCTTTGCATTTTCAAATCATTTGGACATTTCTAGCAATAAAGCATAAACAATAATAATTTCTTAATATTATTGGGTAAAAGATATTGTTATTCATAGAAACATTGTTTTGAAAGATTCCCTTGCATCACATTGGCTTCTTATTATTCTCTGTTAAAGATATGTTCAATTCTTTCTACCTTTTATAATGGTTTTAAAAACACTTTGACAAAATCATGAATATAGTCAAATGACTAAATGAGCAGTTATCCTTTTTCTCATTATAGTTTAAATCAAATGTCATAGTAAAATTATGCAATTTTCTTGTGGTCTGCTATTCCTTTCATTGGTAACAGTCACAAATAAAGCTTGAATTAAGGTTTATGGATAAATGATGGCATGTTGCCTGTTTACTTTCAAAAGAAGATGTAATAGTTAAAGTAATTTACAAAAATTATGTGCTTTATTCTCAAATTGGACTCCTTTTTGTAAATTGTGAAATATTCAACAATTATTGATAATACACCCTGAAGATGATAAAACAAAACTTTTGGAAATAATACTTTAATCAATAGTTTGTTAAAAGGAGTAACAGGTTATTGGCACAACATTGAAGCAAAGGTTATGTTTATATGTGGATAATATGAAAACCTATATAACTTTCTTTATTTAAACTATTTAATGTAAATCATGCATTGCATTTTGCAGAAGGTTAAACCAAACATAGGCTAACACTATGGCTGATCATTTGAACAAGTTTTTGTATAGATCTGTACATATTCTATTGAGACAAGTGTTTGTTATTACTACTAATTACCTTAAATAAAATGTGTCAATTGTTTAACAATAGAATTTTTTTTTGTTTTGTTTCAACTTATTATAGAAGGACTTTAGGTGCTGTAGATAATTTTAAAGAATTTTGACAATGATGGATTTTCTTTGTAATACAAATTTTTCTATTTCATCACTAAATCATATGTTGTGAAAGATTTTTAAGAATGATTCAGAGAAAACATAATTATGCTTACAACATACAATTTGGTGAAGAGTAAATTCTACATATCAAGGTTTCAGTGCAAGACAATACTGTAAGTGCTTCACATATATGAAGTACTTACTGAAGTCTTGTGTTGAGTCCTCATTTTGCATGGAGATTTTGGAATTCAAATTCTTTAGTTTGGTGGTTTTGATATTGCACAAACAGTGTCTTCTGTTTCTTATTGCATTACTGATATGGGTAGGACAGCTAAAACATGAGAGTATCTAGCGAGAACCACCAACCACACATACATGATAATGAGTTTTAGATGCTATGTTTGATAATAGTTTAACAACATTTTCAACAGAATGCTTCAGTTGTGTCAATAGACATATCCCTGTTTGTTCCTATTATTTCCTCATTAGTCCCTGCAAATAAACCTTCTAAGCCACCCATCACTTACCCCATAAAAACATCGTTGCTCTGTGGTTTAGTCAAATTAAAATAATTCAACATGAAGAAGCGTTCCACCCCCCGACCCCCCCACCCCCCAAAGATAGTTTTTGGTAGGACCTGGATCACAGCTAAAATGTGGTTATGGAGTATCTATTGATAGCATCCAACCATACATTAATGTTAATAAGTCTTAGATGCTATTGTTGGATTATGGTTTGACACCATTTTCAACAGTGTTCCAGTTTTATATCAATCGACATTAATCCCTGCTCCTGTTATTTCCCCACCAGAACCTTCCAATATTCCTCGCTGGACATAGTCCGAATGATCCAGACGTGGATATTTCATTCTACGCCACAGTTACAGCTTGGATCATCCTAGTTACCCTAGACACTGGCCATTTAACCCATACGAATATCATTACTCTTTGTTTGGAAATTTAAAAAGTCGTGGTGCAATGCCTTTCGAAAGAATATCATACAAGTCGAAGTATCAAATGCATAATTATTCAAGCTCAATACCAAATATACTTCTGTCTTATGACTATGCACCATTCATAATGGTTAGCAACTCATATAATATATCCACAGTGGTAAAATACAGTAGTTGGCGTCGTAGGTTATATATCAAACATATCTGATTTGTATATTGACAATGGCTATTTCTTTTAAATTGGAGTGCCTCCTGACAGGACACTGCTTCCTTGCCAAGTATTACTGATACAATACAAAGGGAACATTATGTTATACAAATCCAGAATTATAGCACTGTTCATTAATTGAAAGAACAAATCTCTTTCGCCCGGTTTAGGCTTTGCCTATTATCATATTATGTAAGACTTAGGTATGAAAGGACTTAAGGATGAAATCTTTACTCTGCCAGGTATCTAATAGCTTTCCCTTTTAGGGTCAATGTATGTCAACCATAGACAGCAATATATATATAGGTTCAGTGCAAGACTAAAGTAAAGCATAAAGCACTTACTATAGTGTTGCACTGAACCCTTGATATAATATATGTTACTTTAAAGAACATTTACTTGAACAATTAGATGAATGGAGCAACTACTTAAAGTATGAAAGCAATGTCGTAGTAAAAGACAATATTGCATACATTCAAGCAATAACTTAGTTGTTTGTCTTACCAGAAATAAAATTCCAATAGCCTTTTTAATCTTGTTATGCAATGGTTGTTTGATCTATTCAGTTTTTTCAAAACCACAAACCATTTCCAGGAGACTTACTTGCAAGATTGTAATCTTGAAATGACTAATGGCCGCCCATTGTCGATTCAACACAGGGAACCAGTACAGGAAGTTTGGTGCATTCTGGGAGTCCAAATGTAGACTGGTATTGATATGTTGGGAGAGAAGATACAGTCTACTGGCAGTTAGATAATCTTCAAAGTCAAGACAAGTCCATATCTGAAAAGTAAAGAAGATGACAAATAGAGAAGATAAGGATGGTTCTGAATTGAATGCACTAAAGGAAAAATAACAGATATTGAAGAAAGACAATGAGCACATTAAACCCATTCTCAATTCAGGGTTTTGTAACTTGTACAAATTCAAATTTCTTATTTGGTAGTTACCAATGTGGCAAAAAGTTACAAAAAAATCTTTATAATACTTGGTAGATTGTGTGACAAAAGAAAATGGCTTGCTGGGAGCATTTATTCTATGTCACACTGGTTCCTATTAGTTCTGCAGATAATTAGTCAAAGCAGGGTGTTATGGATTTGAGGGCTAAAAAGACAAAATGTTCAACTAGTTTTTATTTTCAAATGAAATTCATTCTGAAGAGAATGAAAGCAAAATATTCCATTTTGAAGATGTTTTGAGATGCCATAACTCTTACATCTTTATAAATACACACTGGATAATCAGCTCAGCACATTTCTTATCTTACCTTTTCTGGGATATCCAAAAGTAACTTGATTTGAGAAGCGACTCCATAAAATCTTGCTTCTTCTTTTTTCCTGAAAACAGAAAATGTTGTAAATAATGTTTTAAATAAATACATGTACATCAGATTTTTTAATCATATTCCCTTGAAAATGCAAAAGGATTGAGAGAAATTCTTAACAATAAAAAATGTTCTAGTACAGTTCCCAAGTTTAAGAATTTGGGTAGAAGATTAATGTTTGCCTTCATAACATTGACTTGAACCACTTTAACAAAATGTAGTTCTACATTATACTCTTGTTAATCCATTAATGCATAGGAACATTTCTTCATATTGACAAACTTTAAAATATCTGCCTTAAGAAGTCACTGTTACAAAAAGTATAAAATGCTCATCATGGGCAATTGCTCCTTTTATCACCACATATAAATATATATCCAATACCATTGAAAATGTATTCATTTTTAACTTCATAATTTCTGAGTGCTCTTTTGAATTAAGATCAATCAAAAATCTGCAAAGGGGAATTGGTAATATCAATCTACAGCAAATATTGAACCCATTGTAACGGGTATGCTTTGCATTGCCTTTAGTACACTGTACTTTGATTTGAATTACCATAATCATGGATTATCATGCAGAGCCTTTTCATATGGCGCGTATACTGTAGCATACGGGGTATAGGTGTTTCTGTTACTCTGGCAGTCCTCATATAGTGACATTGCTTTATTGCCACTTCAAGAGCTTTGTCTCTGCGCTGTTTTCTAGCCACTTTCAAAGTATTATACAGTCTTCAACGGGATCGTTATTTGTCACTTAGTGCTTGCGTATTAAGTGTGCTCATGATGTTGTAATAGAACTGTCAGATTATCACTGTGTGACTGTACTTCGTACCTATTCTTACTTAGAATCATGCTTTGCACGTGGTTCTTGTGCACAACCACTCCTATTGGGTATATAAGGCAGTGTTCTCATTGTATTCGCTCTCAGTTGTACCGAGCCATACAGGTAACGTTTACCTTCCGGCTAAACTCACCTGAAGCAATCTTTCTGTTCTCACTCTATTTCTTCCTTCTATTCCCATATATTACTATTGTCGTATGTTTAGTTTAGGTATTAAAATATCACAATAAAAACATATCCATCTTACTATTATTTTCCCTTGTGTTGTCGATATAAAAGAACCCCAGATAGCCGGGTGATATCGTGGCCGGTTACATTTTGGTCCCGCGAACCGGATCGATAAACGCAAGAGTTAATTTTATACTGTTCTTTCTTTAATTTAGATATGGCCGAGGGATTCGATGCAAATTTAAACCCCATTTGTTAAGGGCAATAAAAACTGAGCAGGAAACGTATAGATCACTTCCATCGCAGGGAATGTACAAACCCTATGTAAACCCGTCCCACATACAGGGTGTCACTAATGGCCCTAATGTATTTTTTCCAAATACCCCGGGTTGGAATAACTCCAGTCAAAATGCTAGTTTTCAAAATCCACCAGCTTTTCCACCACCAAAAGGAAGGAAGAGTAAAGAGCCTAGTACTTTTGATGGAAAGTCATGTGATTGGCGTGATTATATTATCCATTTTGAATGTGTAGCTGCGTGGAACTGCTGGTCCGAACAAGAAATGATACAACAATTAATTATGAGTTTACGTGGACAAGCTCAGAAAATGTTAGGTGAATTAGATTTAGAGCAATTGAGAAGCTATCAGCTAATAAAAACATTCATAGGTCGTCGTTTTAATCCGATAGAAAGGGAGCCAGCTTATAGATGTGAATTCAGGAACCGAAAACAACAAAAACAAGAAACTGCCTCTGATTTCGGATATTCTCTTCAGAGATTATGTATACAGGCTTTCCCTAATATCAATGCAGAAGCTAGGGAGATCTATCTTATTGATCAGTTCATTCATGGACTTTCTCGTCCTGATCTTAGAAGTCATATACAATATCGACATCCAAATACAATTGATGCTGCGATAGCTTTGGCTGTAGAATTTGAAGCTTTTGAAGGATCCCATAGCATATTAAGAAAACCCCATTTTGAAACGGAGAGTCAAATTAATACCCTCAAGTCATCAGATCATGATAAAACGCAGGGTCATTCAAGTAGGGAAGATACTACAACTTTACATGATATTGCAAAACTCCTACAGGATCTCATGATAACACTAAAGAGATCAAATAGTAGTAACTCTTCAAGGTCAAGGTCAAATAGTGCAGACAGGCGTCTTAAACTTGATAATATTGAGTGCTATCGTTGCCATAAGAAAGGTCACTTTGCTTCCAATTGCGAAACGAAACAGGAAAACTAGAACAGACTGATCTTATGTCCGAAGTTTCAGTCAAACGCAAAATTGGACAAAAACATACCGTTGGAAGTACCGATAAGAATCGAGCTTGTCATTTCGCAAACTTAATCATAAATAAGTCCATTTGTCAAGCGCTCGTTGATTCAGGGTCATCAAGGTCTATTATTTCTAAAAAGGCGTTTAAACGCCTACAATTGAATGTAGATAATCTAGGACATAACACTGTCAAATTGTCGGCAGCAAATGGTGGTAATGTCATGGTAGAGGGAAACATAACTCTGAATTTTGAAATTAACAATGCATCTTTCGAATATGAGTTCTTAGTAGCAGAAATCGAAGAATTAGACTGTATTCTTGGAAATGATTTCTTGGAAGACTTTGATGTCTCTATTAAATTTGGAAAAGGAATAATGCAGATTGGAAAAAACAAAATTAAACTTGAACAACAAAATTCAAATAGGGTATGCAGAATCAAATTAACTGAAACGATAACCATACCCCCCGATTCCGAAATGTGTGTTAGAGGTTATATAGATGGGAAAAACTCTAAAACAACTTGCCTAGTCGAGCCATTTAAGAATTTACCTAGCAGGGGTGTATTGATGTGTAGGTCATTAGTCAATTCAGAACAGAAGGACATACCTTTATCTTTGATTAATTTTACAGAAAAGAAAATTAAAATTAAAAAAGGTACTTCTGTTGCAAGTATTCAAGAGGCTGATGTTGAAAATAAACGTTCACTTGAAGACAGTAATGAATTAGGTACAGACATTCCCAAAAACCTACAGCCCTTACTAAAAGAAGCATCCGTTGCTTTAAATACAATAGAAACAGAACGGGTGAAATGTTTATTGCTTGAATTTAAAGATATCTTTACAGAAAGTTCAGGAAGTATAGGTCAAACTAATTAGACAGAACACATCATAGATGTAGGTGATGCTAGGCCTATAAAAATGGCACCTCGAAGATTGCCTATAGTTCAGAAAGATATAGTACAAACAGAAGTAAAAAAAAATGTTAGATCAAAACATAATAGAACCAAGTAACAGTCCGTGGGCTTCTCCAGTTGTTTTAGTGACTAAACCTGATAAGACAATTCGTTTTTGTGTAGACTATCGTAAAGTAAATGCGGTGACAAGGAAGGATGCGTATCCTTTGCCAAACATTAACGAAGCATTAGATACTTTGTCTTTTGCAAAATACTTCTGTACAATCGACTTAGCTTCGGGATATTGGCAAATTCCTATGGCTGAAAAGGATAAACAGTATACAGCGTTTACCACTCATTTAGGTTTACATCAATTTAGAGTTATGCCATTTGGGCTCACAAATGCGCCTGCAACTTTCGAACGATTGATTGAAAAGGTTCTGTTTGGATTACAGTGGGAAAAATGCTTGTGTTACCTTGATGACATAATAGTATTTGGTAGCACTTTTGAAGAGACTTTTGGAAACCTTCAAGCAGTTTTCCAGAGATTAAGGGAAGCAAATTTAACAGTAAAAGAGAAAAAGTGTCATTTGTTTCAAAAGTCAATTGAGTACTTGGGACATACTGTTTCAGAGGAAGGGATCTCTTGTTCAAAAAACAAAATAAATGCTGTCTTAGATTGGCCGGTACCTGCCAATAAAACTGAGTTAAAAAGCTTTCTAGGATTAGTTAGTTATTATAGAAGGTATATCAAGGATTTGTCCACATGTGCATATCCAATGACACGGCTTACACAGAAAAATAAAAATTTTGTCTGGACTGTTGAATGTCAGGAAAGTTTTGAAAAATTGAAACATTTACTAGTTACAGCACCTATTTTAGGTTATCCGGAAAGGGATGGAAAGTTCATCCTAGATACAGATGGTAGTCAATATGGAATTGGAGCAGTTTTATCACAAATTCAAAATGGCGAAGAGCGTGTAATTGCATATGCAAGCAAAACCTTAAATAAATCACAAAGAAGATATTGTACTACTTTCATTGAGTTACTGGCGGTGGTGACATTTATCAGGCATTTCCGACAATATCTTTGGGGAAGGAATTTTTTAGTCAGAACAGACCATGCTTCTCTGACTTGGCTAACAAATTTCAAAGATCCCGAGGGAATGATTGCTAGGTGGTTAACTATCCTTGAAACTTACGATTTCGTAATTAAACACAGGAAAGGTGTACACCATGGGAATGCGGATGCTATGTCACGATTTCCAAGTAGGAAATGCAAAAGGGCAAATTGTCCTGATTGCGGGAGTTCTGGTCACGATATACAACTTCATATATCTGGTTGTGATGAGAGTATTTCAATATTTTCATTAAAAGAGGATTATCCCTTGGTTGATTCAAATTGGATAGGAAAATGGACAATTCCAGAATTAGAACAATTACAGCAAAATGACCCTGTCATTAGCAAAATTGTGAACCTGAAGGCTAATTTCACCGTTAAACCTCATAAACGTGAGATAAAGAACTGTCCGTTTAGGGTTCGTATTCTTTGGAGTATATGGGAGTCTTTATTCATTAAAGAAGGTATTTTGTATCGGAAATGTCTTCAGGTGGATTTACCCAATCAGGAAAGATTTAAAATAATAGCCCCATCTTCATTACAAATAGAGATATTCCACCAACTACATTCAAATAAAACATCTGGTCATCTTGGTAGGGATCGCACGGTTAAAGCCATTCAAAGACGATTTTATTGGCCTGGTATGACAAAGGATATAAAGGTCTGGTGTAATACCTGTGACCTATGTTCTCGTAGAAAACCTTGACCTGGACTTGGCAGATCACCTCTTAAACAAGACTTATCCAGTTTTCCAATGGATAGAATAGCTTTGGATATTCTTGGTCCTCTTCCCCTAACCTCAAATGGGAATGAATATTTGCTAGTTGTAGGTGATTATTTCACGAAGTTCTCTGAGGCATATCCAATTAAAGACCATACCGCTTTGACGGTCGCTGACAAATTGGTGAATGAATTCATTTGTAGGTTTGGGGTCCCTTCAATCATTCACTCTGATCAAGGTCGTGAGTTTGAATCTATCTTATTTAAAGAAATGTGCAAATTACTCAATATCGAGAAAACTAGAACTACTCCATATAACCCAAAATCAGATGGCATGATAGAACGCATGAATAGAACAATCTTACAAATGCTTTCAATGTTCGTTAATGAAAACAGAAATGATTGGGATGACCATATTCCTTTCATAATGATGGCCTATAGGTCCACTTGCCATGATAGCACAGGTTATAGTCCGAATAAATTAATGTTTGGAAGAGATGTTACTTTTCCGATTGATGTGATGTTCGGAAACTGTCATGTAGATGTTTCTGATACTTGTCCCTCACAATACGTGGAATGGTTAAAACAATCTGTCGAACTTTCTTACAATTTAGCTTTTCAAAACTTGAAAAAGTCCGCATGTAGGCAAAAAAGGGCTTACGACGTTGGCTTAAAACATAGGGAGTATTCCGAAGGTGAATATGTATGGCGCTGGTATCCCCCATTAGCAAATCAAAAACTTGCATTAAGTTGGATAGGTCCCTACATAATTATCAAAAAGGTGACAGACGTTACCTATAAAATTGAACATGTGGAGAAAAAAAACAATTAGTCGTACATGTAGATCATTTAAAGAAATGCTTGAAAAGTGGCAATTCAGAAGAAGATGTTACATTGACCGGATCTGAAGGAAATATCGTAGAAAATGAATCTCTAAATCAGAGTCATTTATCTTTTCAACACGATCCGGAACTAGAATTAAGTTCAGAAGAGAATTTATCTATTGGTTCTCCTGGTCCTTACCTTACTAGAGCGGGAAGGAGAGTAAAACCTAAGGAAATATTTTCTCCTTCGTAATTATATATGTTGAATGGGAGCTTATGTCTGTTTTGTAAAAAGGTTATGATGTGAAACGATAGGAACCTAATATGGGAATGCTTTCTCTTTCTGTCTATCTTTCTCTCTGTTTGTCTATCCCTTTGTCTGTCTCATGTTCAATCCGTATTATTATTATGTAAAAAATTATGTGCCTTGTTTTGTAAAGTTTGGAAACTTAGGGAAGATGGAAAAAGAAAAACAAAACAATAAAGATATAGGATAAGGGTATTACCTCATCAAAGACAGAACACGAGAGTTAAAAGGCAATGATCAGATCTTCCTCTCATGTATGTTCTGTTCTTATTTTGTTGCATAGGAATGGATTTTCCTACGATTGGATTCATCTCAGGAATTGTAATGTCCGGACTGAGAGATCCAATATCTAACATTTTGATTTCTTTTTCAGTATGTCTTTAAAAATTCTGGAAGGTGTTGAAGAGGAGATTGCCTCCTTTAATCGTGGACAAAGGCCTATTTGGCCTAATGAGCCGACATCTTGTCCCGTTCTAGAGTGTATTCAGGGCGTTCGTTACTCTAGTTTCAGAGCTTTCCAGAGACACTGGAAAAACAAGCACGTAGAGGAAGTAAGGATCTTCAAGTGCCCATCTTGCCAAGAAACCTCATTAAGGGAATATAACATGAGAAGACACTTGAGGACAACACATCTTATCCAAACTACTGCTCCTTTGACATTTGAAGAAAAACAAACTAAACATTACATTGATCCACAAGGGATACAACCTTACACTTATGACCACCGTACCAGGATGTCAGAAAAAAGAAAAGCAATGGTGTGTGAAGACTCTATCCTGGTTAGAGGAGGAGAGGTTTGCCGTGACCAAGAGGCGGGGGAAGACGGCCAAGTTGTGTTTAAAACATAAACGTTAACTACAATGAACTATATAAATTTCTTATAATTCCTCAACTTTTATTTTGTCTTCGTTTTTTTGATAAATGTTCTTGAGAACATTGATCTTAAGAAGGGAGGAATGTAACGGGTATGCTTTGCATTGCCTTTAGTACTTTGATTTGAATTACCATAATCATGGATTATCATGCAGAGCCTTTTTATATGGCGCGTATACTGTAGCATACGGGGTATAGGTGTTTCTGTTACTCTGGCAGTCCTCATATAGTGACATTGCTTTATTGCCACTTCAAGAGCTTTGTCTCTGCGCTGTTTTCTAGCCACTTTCAAAGTATTATACAGTCTTCAACGGGATCGTTATTTGTCACTTAGTGCTTGCGTATTAAGTGTGCTCATGATGTTGTAATAGAACTGTCAGATTATCACTGTGTGACTGTACTTCGTACCTATTCTTACTTAGAATCATGCTTTGCACGTGGTTCTTGTGCACAACCACTCCTATTGGGTATATAAGGCAGTGTTCTCATTGTATTCGCTCTCAGTTGTACCGAGCCATACAGGTAACGTTTACCTTCCGGCTAAACTCACCTGAAGCAATCTTTCTGTTCTCACTCTATTTCTTCCTTCTATTCCCGTATATTACTATTGTCGTATGTTTAGTTTAGGTATTAAAATATCACAATAAAAACATATCCATCTTACTATTATTTTCCCTTGTGTTGTCGATATAAAAGAACCCCAGATAGCCGGGTGATATCGTGGCCGGTTACACCATGTAGAGAGTGGTTAAGACTCTAATCATCCAGCGTTGGAGTAAAATAAAAACAAGAATAAGTCCAACACTAAGTGTACCCAAAATTTGAGGGCTCAGTGCAATAATATACACTAGTGAGAGATTCACCTCTGTGAATAATTTACTATAGTATTGCATTGAGATCTTGAATTTTACTTTGTCTAGAACAATTTCTTCCAGCATTTAATACACCAAGCTTCAAACTACACAGTTATATCAGCTTTACATATAAAAAATGTTTCCTGTGTAAGGTAGACATACTTGCTATCCATCTGTTGTTTTCGCCTGTGATGCAGATTTGATCCTTTAATCATGTGACTCTGCTTTAGGTCACTGCAGAGAGTCTCAATTTTACCAATCGTATCCATCACCTGTAATACAGACATTAGCACAATATTTACCTTATTTGTTTTACCTCGCCTAACAGGGTTTCAAACCCAGGACCCTCATTAAAAGAGGCTGGCGCTCTACTTCTCCACCACTGTCGCCCATTACCAACAACTTTACTTAGAGACCTTATGATTAAAGGAAGTCATGAGTGAAAACATTGTCAAGATACAAAAATTACAATTTCTCCTTTTCGATGAGGTCGGTTTCTTAAGCATATTGCTGTATGCGCATTTAACAAGTAAATAAAAAGGTAGGGTGTAAAACCATACATATTTAGAAAATTAAGCAATGTGACCCAAAATTCAAAGTTTTTGAGCCAAAGTATATATTCCTTTCAATGATAAGTATCAGATCAGAAAAAAAAAATCCTTCTGTCGTAATCCATAGAAAAATTGATTTGGATGAAAAAAATCCTGATTTCCAATCTTAAACTAAGTTAATGTGTAAACTCTTTTTGTCTTACAATGTTTATATAACGACGTGTCAATCAGATGCCTTCAAAGGTTTGTGTTCATTTGTTTTTTAAAGAACCATCTTTATCAACCAGTTGGCCAAGTCAGCTTAATATTACACAATGAGCTCTTTAACTCCAAAATTACACTATTATTGCCCTTAAACTCTGCATCTCTCCTCTGTGAGATTTATGAGCTTATTAAAAACCATGTTTACTTTATTTGTTATTATCCAAAGAAAAGCAAAGAATGGAATTACCAAAAGGCAGTTACTCAATAGTGACACAAATGATAGAGATGGTCTTGGCCACTGCACTTTGCCTTCCTTATATAAAAGTTTATCTTCGAATTCATTGTCTTATTACCTTTTGTGAGCTGTTTTTCATCTCTGTTATAGTATCTGCTGCCTCTATCAAGTCTCTGTACCTCTCACTGTCAACAATATAACCAAATACATTGAAATGCAAACTCAATGTGATTAATGAAATGTGTTTAAACTTTTTTTTATGCAGACAAGATTTCAAAATGTGATGAAATTGAAAAATAACAGAAAAGATTGTGGGAAAAGGAGAAATTGCTCGTTAAGAGTAATTTTCCCTTTTCCCACACTATTTTCCAGAGTCGTCTGCAACAAACTGGTCACATGTCGCAATTGTTTGGTAATGGGTTAACCAGAAATAACACTGAAATCATTATGAAGACGAATGTGTTTTCTGTTGGAGTGGTGAATTTATCATTGTTAAAAATCTAAAAAGATGAAACTTCAATTTTATTTCAAAGAGTCAAGACCAAAATCTTGCTTTTGATTGAAAATCATGGCAATTAAAATTGTAAATACCTGTACTATGTTACCTCTATTTATTGCTTCGTAAAGAGTTCACCTTTGTCTTGCACTGAAGGTGTTCAATAACTTGTTGCAAAAGAAGAAATAGTTCATATAAACCAACTTGTTCTTTCAAACTATGATTTCTTCCCGAATTCACAAAGAAAACCCAGATATATAAGCCAAATTCAGGGAATGGTTAAAATTATTAAAACATATACAATTTTCATTGGTTATCTAATAATAATGTTTAACCTTGATACATACCCAACCATTGTCCTCAAGTCTTCCTTTTTTCTTTCAATGTTGGATCTGTTGATGAAACAAACAAATATTAGTTTTCTTCAAAAACAAATATTCATCCTTATCACATAAATTTATTATACTATGTATATTGCATGAAACATCAAAACAATAATTAACAATTATTAATGTTGGTGGTCTGACAACAAAAAGATTTAACCATTTTTTCAGTAATTTTAAATGCAAAAAAAAAATCTTTTCATATCAACAATTATGATGCACTGTTGTGTATATTTTGTGGTCGGTCAGATTTGTTTAAAGGCAGTAGTTTTTCAAAGATATATCTTGCCAATGCTTACTAATTGTACATTCTGCTATTATTGCCTTATGCTTAAATTTAAGAGTACAATGTAGCATAAATCTCAAATCTGATAGATCAGACAGGACAAAGTTTTTGCTCTTTCAGGTATTAAAACGGGTACCTAAACTCAATTGTAGTAAGGAAAGAATGCATCAATTTTGACACCTACTGCAATTAAATGAATGAAAAGGCTTTGAACATAAACTGGTACATACCTTGTTTGCTTTTCTATATTCCTGATCTCATCAACAGAAAACTTTTCAAATAAAATATTGGTGTCCATCTCATGGACAGGTAAACCTGAAAATAAGAAGTTAACAATCAACTATTAAATGTCTAATTGATACTAAATCTTTTTTATATGGTGTTAACTGCCATATTAACACTTTTTCAGTTATATTACTGTTTTCCTGGGATTTACCAGAACTAGGCTTGAGCTCTGAAGTGACTTGCCAAAAGACACTCCAGGAAACAGGTGGTACTGCTTGAGCTCTAACCTGGGACACCCAAGTTAAAGGTCCATCACCTCAACCACTGGTTTACTCATAACAATCCTCGAAGAGTTAACAATCCATTGGCAATGGTATAAAAGCAAGGTTTAGTAATTTTGAGCAAAATAAACAGGTCAGATTGAATTTGTAAGTTTGTGTTACACAATTAACAGCAACCAAATAAAAATGTCATAAAAAATTTCATTTTCACATTTTTTAGTATTTAGTTTCTAAAGTAACATAAAACTAGATTATTGACAGCTTCCAAACCATGTTTATAACCCTATAGAAAAGATATAGATCATTTGTATTGCAGATATTGCACCCCATTTAAATCGCTAAAAATATTTGGTAAACAAAAAGGCTCTACTTAGAATGAGAAAATTTTGCACGGAGCAATATCTCCTGCCACCTCAAGCTTTTGAACCATGCATCAAATGGGAGGCATTTGCGACAATTTTTTGTCGCAACTTTAAACACCCATATTTCCATTCTTACAGAAAAATATCAAATTATCATTAAGTCGAAACAGTTGGACTATGTTAAAAGTATGACTTGGAGTAACCGTAAACATTTCATTGGAACTGCATTGGTCATAACTCAAAATTCATCAATTAAGGAAAGCAAAATGTTGATAAATAAAAGAATAAGACTTTTATCTCATTCTGACAGATAACTTCTTGCGAGCTTGACAGGTTCCAAAATAATTGAGTACGAATGCGTGAAAAAATGAGGAAGCTATTATATTTATTCATCTTCGGCAATAACTCATACAACACAATAATGCCTAAGCAAACGATTCTTAATTATATTCAATAAATGAGGTCAAACTCTTTGTGAACATATCGAAAAGGCAAGAAGTATTAAAAAACCACTGACTTTTAGTGTCTTTTGACATGTTGGCAATTTGGTTTACACAGTTACTTCCCTTGTTTGATCTTCCGTTGCCAAGACGAACAGTGTAACTTCCGGTGTAAACAAAATTTGGTTTAAGGATAAGAATCGGGGAAAAAACGCA
Source organism: Cerastoderma edule (assembly GCA_947846245.1). Taxonomy (NCBI): domain Eukaryota; kingdom Metazoa; phylum Mollusca; class Bivalvia; order Cardiida; family Cardiidae; genus Cerastoderma; species Cerastoderma edule. The sequence continues at coordinate 12,160,173 of OX401412.1, forward strand.
TTATAACCCTTTGTAACCGACATAAACGAAAATGAGCATTCTCAACCAGGGGAGGAATGAGATCAGGTTTAATAATTCTGAAGGAAAATGCTTACTTGAAAACTGGGTGGAGGAGGTAAGCTCAAATTTTTACATGTTTATTGAATTTTATGTGATGAATTATCACTTTCAACTTCTGTTTTGGTGGAGTGATTGTTGATGGGATTCAATAAATGATGACCTTTTGGTGGCTTTCTGTATCTTTTAGAAGACAACTTAACTCATTTGAATCATTGAAAAAAACGAAATTATGATTTTGATAAAAAAGTAATAATAAAAAGAAATGATAATTTTATTTCATCAACCAATGGAATCAGCTCCCAGAGGACATCGTACAGGCATAAATGATTTTTTAAAGGCATTGCACTCATCTAACATGACATTTATAGGAACTGATACTTTTGTGAAACATGCTGAGCAGATATTGCGACAGTGGTACAGTGGTAGAGCGTCAGACTACTGTACCGAGGGTCCCGGGTTCGAATCCCCGTTAGGCGAGGTGAGAATTGCCGGGACTAGCCCTCAAACCGGCGCAATTACTGGTGTATTCTCCAGGAAGCAGTCATCGAGAGTGACTCGATGGGCTATTAAGCCTCCTTCACAATCGATGTAAAACAAATTGGAAACAAACAAAAAAAAATTGCGGCTGATTGAGGCCGAGAACAACAACAACGGCAAAAGGTGTTTCATACTTCAAAACAAATTTAAATAGACTTTGGATTGATAAAAGATTCAAGAAGTTTCCCATCATCACAAAGGTATCAGTTCCTATAAATGTCATGTTAGAAGAGTGCAGTGCTTTTGACAAATCATTTATGCTGCCTGCTGTACTCATAAATCTCGATGACAATCCACTGAAATACATTAATATGCAAGTCATGATAAACAAAAAAGTTATTAATAAGTATCGCCAAACCACATTTTATAGCGGTACACCTGTTTCTGTGATGATTGAAAAATCCATTATGTGCCTCAAACAACTTAGTTATCCATTCCATAAATAAATGTATGATTGTCTATTTTTTCTTCTTTTTTATGAAACTAGCAGTTGCATGATACCCCTTCTAACATAGACTTTAAAAAATCAGTATCTATTAATCCTTTATTGTTGGTTTTTAATAAAATTAATTGACAAAAGGGGATTTTAATTACTCAATATATAGGTGTGTTCCACCATCAAGTAAATTTCCTTGGAATTCATCTTTTCAGAGACAAGTCAATAATTATGATACAGTCTCTGACGAAAAAGTCGGCCAAAGTGCGGCACAATTATTTAAGGATGGACATGCAGGTGTTCTTACCATAGACTTTGATGCAAAAGCAGATAACCTGACAACTGTTCGGGAATCATACAAACCACCTGTCCATCCAGGTGTCAGGTTAATGGGTAGGTATAAATTGATCAAGTAATTTCATTAGGCTTGATTAAGAAGTATCCAAAGTAATGCTTCCATCTGTTCATATACTTTTCTTTTTCTCAATACATCTAGGATGCAAGGAAGTATGGCTATAAGAAAAATTTGGATAAATGCATAGTACCTGATGTTTATTTGGGAACATAGTAGCCAGATTTGGCAGAAAGTGAAAATATTTTTGCTTTAATGATATTATAGATATCAATTCATACAGATGACATGTATACAACGGTGACGAAAAGTTACCATTATCATAGCTAGTTAGATACTGTTTCAACCTTTCACACATTTATCAGATGTCTGAACTACTTTTTTGAAATAATCTCAGTATATAATTTTTCATTTATCTTAAGTTATCTTTTCAAATAAATGATTTTTTATCTCTTTTCTTCCAGGCAGAAAAGAAGACCTGATGAGACAAATGTACATGGAAAAAGCTGTGTAAGATGAGTTTATTTATTTTTTCTATTTTGATAGTGTTATCTCATTCCTAAATAAGTAAATGCAGCATACAACTTCTATTTTAAAATCATTTAATATTGATAAAAGTTGTCAGCATAGAAAATAATAACCAATCAATAAATATTGAAATCACATTTGAAAGTGTAGAATTTGCTTTTGATTAGTAAATCCTTCATATTATCATGTACTTTTGAATTTTTAAATTCATACAGATTGCAGTTTGTAATTGAAAATGAAGAACTATGATTTTTTTTTAAATGTTTTCAAATGGTGCAGGTGAGATGAGTTTGTTCAGAAATTTACCCTGATAGTGCTGGAACCTACTTCATGCTTATGCAAAAAGGTAAGATCCAGGCCAGCCGCCAATTAGATTGATGTTGATTTAATGTTGATTAAAAGGGTCTTGTTTGATTCACAATATTTAAAAGGTGTGCACTCATAGAAAGGATTTAATCATTCTATCAATCGATAATCAATTTTATATTTCTGTTACTTCAACAGAGGAGAAATTTTCAAGGACGACATTAATCCCCCTCCACCAGAGCCTACTGATTACAGATCTGTCACAGCAAAAGATTTTAATAAAGAGGACTTTAAACACATACCTCCACCACCAACCAAGGTATGCCAAACTTATCTACAGATCAATGTTTTCGTACTCTTTGAGTCTAAATGGAAAGAACAAGGAAAGGAAATGTAATGTTTAAATAGAAAAGATTCCCAGGTGCACGCTTCTTTTCAAGAATTTCTTTGTAAGCTATAATTATTTTTAAACCATTCCTTTATATGGTGTCTTGTGGCTTATGCAATATTGAAGCAACAACTGATGATAACTACTTACTTTAAAAAGTAATATCTTTCCTTTGATATCAGGTATAAACCATTCTTACAAAAAGAAACACTGGTCTTTATGAGTAATTTCTTCTGGGACAATAAATATTATCTGCCAGATAATATACGTTGTTGTTTATTTTCACTTGTCTGAACTGAAATCACTCCTTGTGTGCATATGAATGAAATCAATATTTTTTTTATTCCAGAATCATAATTACAGAACGGAACAGCCTGTCACATTTTGGAGTGAGCATAAAGATAAAATTACTGTAAGTAATCTTTGTTTCTTGCAGTTGTTACCGTGGATGGATGTTTTTATTTGTGCTTACAATCCTAATAGTTTTCCTTCTAATGTAAAGGTTCTAAAGCTATGTTTTCTGTGTGTCAGTCTGCATTCCAGTAATATTTGCAGAAAAAAAGCCTTACACTATGTTTACTCTTTTAAAAGACTGGTAGGAGGGTATTGTTCCAGCAATAATTACACCTTAAATTACCCCTTTTTAAGGCAGCTTTTTGCCAAAAGAAAGAAATAATTCACCATCAGCTATGAAAAAAGTATTGTGGCAAAAGATGCGAAAAGGAGTTCTACTGTGTTAACCTTCCATCTGTCGTTTGGCATGATTGTCTCATGCTATTGCCAAAACTTTCACCAAGTTGTGTAAAGCTTTTTGGCATCATCCCTCCATTTTTCCTCCAATGATTCAATGAAAACTTAGCCGTTTATATTTTGTAATTGATGCTCACATCTTAAGCAACTCTCAAAATGCTTTATCTGTTTTATGGATTAACCCATTACCAAACGCCGAATTTTCAACTGTCCCAAATTGAAAGAGTTTACAGAAGTCATTTCAAAATGTGATGAAATTCGAAAATAGTCCTCTGATAGGGCAGAAAACATTGTGGGAAAAAGAAAAATTGCTCATTTTTTCCACAATGGTTTTTAGAGTCGTCTGCAACAACGTGGTTAAATGTCGTTATTGTTTGGTAATTGGTTAGAAAAGGCCAATGTACTCATTATCATTTTACTATTTCAGGGAGTTACGAGTGTAAAAACCAAGGACAGTCCATTCAGAAGGAATGATGCATTCAGTCAACCTATTGACGAATATTTTGACGACACACAACCCTATGATCAAGAAAACTATCCAAAAATGTAGAAAGGAAATATGTTTCAGAACTTTTTTGTTATGTTAATGGTTTTTGAATGTGTATATTATGTACATAACATCATATTGATTATCATGTTTAAGTGAGATGCATTAAATAAAATTTTGTAGAAAGCTTTTACATTAAAACAAATTCACATTTTTATTTGTTAATATATGTTTTATATAAATCATTTGTAAATCTGATTTACCATCTGGTATGGTCTAAAATCCATGTAAATTCAATTAATGTTATGTGGGCAGGAAATCTTTTCCCTTTTTTGTTAATGTTCGGCTTATGTTAGAAAGCTGCTCATGGCTTGGAAAAGATATGAGCTTGTCATGAAATATGGAAAGGTAAACTGATCACCATAGTATTATGAAAAAATTGCTGAAAAGTTATTCAGAATACACATTAATACAAAAGGAAAAAGAAAGAAGTACATCATTAATTTCACCTTTCATCTAAGATTTTTACTGGGCCTCAAAAAAGTAAATGATAACATTATGAATCCTATTTCACAACAGAATTGCACAATGTACCGGGTAACTGTATCCAAGTGAAAAGTTGCCTGACATATGTTCAAGAAAATCCAATTCGAAAAAAGATTGATACATATACTGTAGTAGTTTCTACATGTTTTCTGTATTTGATTCCCAAAAAAATCTTTTGGTATAAAATTCGAAGTATTTATTGCTCATAGTAGATAAATTCTGATTTTGGTATAGATCTAATTGTCTCCACAAAATATTCTCAACAAATTTTCTTTTATTATTTTCTTCATTCCCCCCCCCCCCCACCCATTCTTTTCTAATAGATCTATCTGCTACTGCTTTTTGAATTAGATCAGCAATAATATAGGGTGACAATGGCACAGTGGTAGAATGACAGTGTACCGAGGGTCCCAGGTTCGAATCCCCGTGAGGCGGCGTGAAAAATGCGGGGATTAACCCACAAACCAACATAATTACTGGTGTATTGTCCAGGAAGCAGTCATCAAGAGTGAAACAATGGGATTAATTAAGCCTCCTTCACAATCGATGTAAAAAAAATATGCAAGCAAACAAACAAATATCCAGAATTCGGAATTTCGTTAAAGCAATGGTCAAAGGGAAATAAACCTTATACAATACGTTGCTATTTTTAATTCGAGTTGTTTCCCTTATACCACTATTTTTAATCACAATTTTTGCAAGGTTAGACTACACCAAATCTTAAACTAGATCACTTGAGATGTATTGTTTTATTGGGGTTTTACATCGTATCAACAGCATTTTAGTTATTTTGTGGTTTGCATTTACTACATGATAGAAGAAAATACCGTTCGTTACTGTCCATATGGGCTTGATAGAACCGTTTCGTTTCGGTTTGTCAGATAGGAGACTATCTCAACCCGGTTCGATCCCCGAAGGCGGCAATCTATTTCAGCACAGAGGGTCCTTGGTCAAGACACATTTTCTAGCCTAGTACTGGTAGGTCATATGGAACTTGTACTTAAGACTGCGTCATGTACGTTACTGGAAAACCCTCTCATGATAATTCAAATCCATTATGATTTATACCTGCCATATATGTATAAAGTAAAGGGACTCGATCCATCCCATGTTATATATGCGCGTAAAAGTAACGTTCATATTTTTGCCAACATATCATTAAGCGTTAGACCGATCAGTAGGGGTTGTCTACAGCTTGATGGACGGAAGGCGTGCATGTTTCAAACGACTTTTAATAGTATTACCAATGGCTCAATTGAATGTTAACAAGCAAATTTTCAATCAAAATATTATGTCATGTTTGATATTGTCATGTTAAGTCATTTTACAACCTATATATAAACTACATGATAGTTTCTACAATGGTAGAACATACTCACTTGAAGAAAAAATAGATGCGTATATCAACACCTTGAGGAAAAACCATAAACAACTTCCTAGTACGGCGGCATCTTAACCCTTTCCCAAACAATAACGACATTTGACGCTTTTGTTTCAGAGGACTTTAAAAAACATTGTGGGGAAAGAAGAAATTGCTCGTAACGAGCAATTTTTTCTTTTTCCCACAAGGTTTTCTGCTCTTTCCGAAGAATATTGTTTAATTTCATCACATTTTGAAATGTCGTCTGCAAACTCTTTCAATTTGGTACAGTCGCAAATTTGTTGCTTGGGAAAGGGTTTAGTAATAATCAAACGGCGTGTGCTTTTTTCACCCGCTTTGATATTGCTAATATATATATATCATGTGTTCAATTTGTGATATTTCTGATACTTTAATATGGTTACATTCACGTTCATCTATCCAGCGGTCTGTGGGAAACAAGTCAAAGACCCCATACACGTGTTAACAACTGAATGACCACCTTGTATAGCACATAACAACACATTTTGTGTGCTTGAATAACATGAAATGTAATGTTTTTTTGTCGGGTTACTTCCAAAATCCTTTTACTGCTGATGCATCAGAAGTAGTCTACGTTTCGAGTGTCTTAATTCCTATCCAAACAGTCGCCATTCCAGTGCGGTCCGCAATATTGTATTCACACAAAAAATCCACAGATTATAAATCCACATTTTTATAAATCAAAGCTTAAGATGGTTTTCACTTAGTTTTTTATGATATTGAAAGTCATGTTGAAGACTCCATGGTCACAATGGTGTTCGAACATCAATGAAAGTTATGGAAGCAAGGCGATTGCTTTTTAACAGCTTTGATACATGATATCAAAAGTTTTAGTATTTCAAATAAAATATATTTCATTTCATTTAAACATGATGACATGATTAAGACTATACAAGAAAATGAAACATTGCAACATTGACTGTATAGTACTCAAATGGATATTTCAAAAATATAATTGCCATCGTACTCATAATTGCTGCTTGCCGAATAATGATAAATCATCAACAAGTAACACATGAGTGGATAGGTTTTTAGAATCGGCTTCCTAACCATACCTAGTACAGACATTTTGTATTTTATCTCACAATTGGTACTCCAAAGGAAAGAATAGGACACAAGGGCTCTAACAAAGACCAGGCATTAATTTAAACAACATTCGTCGATGACGTTGCGATAAAACAGCACAATAATTACACTGACACATGCATTTTTTTAACCCTTCACCAAACGCCAAATCTTCGACTGTCACAAATCAAAAGAGCTTGCAGACGACATTTCAAAATATGATAAAATTGGAAAATAATACTCTGATAGGGCAGATAACATTGTGGGGAAAGGAGAAATTGCTCGTCACCAGCGATTTCTCCTTTTCCCGCAATGTTTTCCAGAGTCGTCTGCATCAACATCGTCAAATGTCGTAATTGTTTGGTAATCTGTTAACACGAAGGATCGAGTCATTTTTCCGAGATAATAATTAGATGATCAATTTGATGAATTCTCAACGCATGCGTATCTATACCTTGGTGTAGAAAATGGTGAAATGTGGATGTATGTGATGTAGATTGGATAAGAACGTATTGCTTTCTGTTAAACATGTGTAACAACTCACAACACATGTCCGTTAAAACGTTTTTCGTAGAGAGAGGGTAAATCAGAAAAATGATGCACGAGTAAGGCTACCTGCAGATGAAATAGTTCAAACGTATGAGGACTGCTGGAATTAAATGAAAAAAGTGAGAAAGTTTCGTCAAAATCATTGAATCGGGAATGTATTAGAAACTTGTTTAGAAAATCTGCATCTGAAAATGAGACATACAATGAAAGCTTTTGATTGATACACAATTTAAAAAATGTCAACAACCGGTAAGGTAAGTCAAAGATCTAATATTAGGTATTTGGGTAAGTGACAGGTAGAAGAGCTAGATCCATCTGTGAATTGTTGGATATGTCACGATATCAAAGTTATACCAGGACAATGTTGTGTATGACACTGTTTCCAAAGTTAAACTCCCTTTGAAATAATTTATTACTCAATTTTGACAAAAGGTACCACCATACATCTTCACAGAACGAGCTTTTCAGCGACCCTTCTTCAATTCTTTTAAGAGTTTATAACTGTTTCAATATTTTTTCAGTTAAATTGTGCATATTGGGAACATGACTTAATTTGCAGTATAACGACCCTTTTACTTCTATTTTTCATGTTTTCTGCTCCGAAAGATATATTAGAAAATCTCGGATTTTGGAAATACTTATCGCGCCCAAGGACTTTTCATAAATGCTCATCACACAAGTGACAACATGCGTTCGTCACAGCTCCTTCCAATCGGAACTACTCGGGTATATCCGTGAGCTGAGAAATAAGCGTTTTCATTGGATAAACAAGATTGAGCCCTCCGCGCTCGATCGTATCTACTCGGCAATCCCGGTAACAAGTCGGTAGATATTTTAAGAAATGGCCGAGGTGTTCCGAATGCTCCGCGCTTTGATAAAATTGTTCTAGTCTGACCACATAATCGTCATATATTCGCAAGGCTGCTTTTCTTGCTTTAAAGCTTAGAAAACAGACCTTTAGGCTGAAAAACGTGTTGAGATGGCCTAAAATGTTTCATTTATGTTTATGTCACAATCTTGAAGTTTATCGGTCAAAGTCGATCGGATATTATTGACCAATTAAAATCCTGTATGCTATTTACTGCCCTACTTTGAATGAGTAATGTGTTCGGGGAAGTCATTTCCTTGTTGAACACAAACTAAACATTTAACCTAGCATAAATACGGAGTGTCGATCGTATACGGAGACTTAACATAGCAGCGGAATACTTTTATCGTGATTACTTGGAAATAGTGTCAGTGGTTTTAAGTGGTAAGTTCGTCCCGAATTGTTTCGTTGAAAATGAATGTTGACCGGAGATGATACTGGTGTCGGACACAAAAAACATCGTTTAATTGGGGTGTTAATTGGGAGGTGGTATACACATAGTATCAGTTGATTAATGAGTCGATGTTACACTGTAACTTTTACTTGTCACTTCAATCATAGAGTTTATCGCAGATTGTATATCGAAAACGCTAGTAGATGACACATGTGTAGTAATGCTGATGATGACATTTTGTTCATTTTGAATTGAGTTTTGAAAATATTCATCTATGACCATACAGGACACAAGACGTCATCCACATGGTCTGCTCTTCTATGAGGTTAAGAAACAAGGCCTTATTAACCATTAATTGATGCTAACAGAAATGATTCTGCTTTACAAATGATGTTAATACATTGTTCTTGGAACAGATGTCATCAGTTTTGTGGAAGAGAACAACAGTACAGCATATTGTTATCATTACACCAATTTGTTTTTTCCATCTGTTTAGTCAGTTCTCATATGCATTGAAGAAAGGATAATTTGAATATTGAGAAAAATATGTCTAAAGAAGAAAGTGTCTATTTGTTGTAAAAGTAAATACTTTGTGAAAAAGTCATAGTTGCTTTGTAACGATAAAAGTGGCAAAAAGTACTGACTGCTATGCATGGCATTATTGTTCCAATCCTGGTCAAGTAATGAATGAGTTGTTTCCATATTAGGAAATGCTTAGTTGGTTGTCCTAATGCAAACATTTCCTTTGTGCCAATTACTTGATTTGGTTTTGCAGCAGATACAAACTGAAACCTTTCAAAAAGTGAGAATATTCTGGTGTTGAAAAAATTGTTGCTTTGTTACACTGATCTAAATATGATGTGTCTCTGTGAAGTATCAACTAAATTTGTTGCTTTGACATGCTGATTGAAAGTCAACTGCTACAAATAACTTGGGAGTTTTCATTAGTCAAGGGTTTTATTAGTCAAGCAACTCTAAGCACTTACTTCGTCATAATAATTTCCGTGCAAATTCAAAATTGATTGTCCTTTTTCCTTTTTTTCTATGTTTCATCTGCTGTTAAAGTCTTGTGCATTGTTTATAACACATAATATCCTCTTTATATGTCTTTGGTCAATCATTGTTAATTATTGTCATGATCTCATCTGGGTTTTTTTTTTCAACTTCAACCGGTCACACGATTCACCAAGATTCACCAGATACCGTAATACCACCGAAACACCGGAATACCCGTTAAAATCATAGTAACACGGAAACACCAATTTGGTAATACAAGAATACCCTTTGTTTTGACTTTCTCCGATAATGTAAATTCATTGAAGCTTTTGATGTACAAGCGATTTCTTTTTCTGGTTGATTCAACTCGACTTTGATTATGTTAGCCGAATCTTTTGGTTAGAATTCGAATTAGAGTAGAATTTTAAATGATATACCGAAAACAGCCAACAAATTGCTATCATCAGCGTCTGTCTAGTAGCGCTTTATAGCTGTTTAAACTGTTTATTCAATACACAATAACAACACGCGCCAAGGTGTCATATAAGTCCGCTACTGTGGCAATCTGACTTCAATTTTTATGCTTCCGCGGTTTCAATCAGTCTTGCATTTACGCTGCAAGGAAAAGAATAGAAACACAATAAAATTTATTATTTTATTGTATTTGTAATACGACGAATTTTGAAAGAAGTCTTTCATGGCATTTTTGGCCCTTAAAAGGGCCATTGTATTGCCCCTTAAATGGGCCGTTGTATTGCACTGAAAAGGACAGTTTGTGATCTATTGTTTCAATGCGCTCCAAAGGACCCGCTGTATCCTGCACTTATATTTTCTCATCCTACAGTTGTCCGTTTTGTCAGACAGGTGGACCTGGTCATAATCGTTGGGAAGACTGATGTCACTAAATTTAATTATTTTTTCTTTAAATCTAAAATCTAGTTTTTTGTTCACAGCTGATGTTAAAAAAGTAGTCTTACTAATTATAAATTAATTAGCGCTAGACTCAACTTACACGTGGAACGTACATAACCATAAGTATTACGGTAATACGCTAGTAAAGACAAGATGTATAAACTTAAATTTTTCATACTCGGTAATAGCATTTTATACGTCAAAAATTATCTTTGAAAAAGAAATCACTCAGCTTGATATACCTCTTACAGCCTTTTATGTACACTATAAAGGTAAGGTATATATCTCAGGGGTATTCCGTGTTTCGGTGGTATTACGGTATTTCAGTGATTCGAGTAACCCACTTCAACCATTTAGAAAATTGCATGTGAGGATGAGTTAACCCTTTATAATCAGCAGAGAACTATTGAATGGCTTCACACAGCAGTTTTGCACCTTTTTGGCATGCATGGGAAAGAAAGAAACTTATACTAATCTATTCTGAGTTAAAAGCCTAGGCCTCTCTTGCTTGAATTAGGAAGAGGCCTAGGCCTGATAGTCTTAGAAAAATATATCACTGAAATTGTTTAATCAGGAAACCAATAAGCTGGTGAAACTGTATGATTTTAAAGAAATTTCCAATTGGGAAGGTACCTCTTATAGGTCCCCTTTAAATAGCGAGAAAAAGCCTTGAAAGCCTTTGAGGCCACATGTTTTCCCTGACCTTAAACTTTAACAGTAAATGATCCCCAATACCTGCATATGATCCCTTAACATCATTTCTTTTCATTCACAATTCCATATAATTATAAGGCGTCAAAAATCTCCCAAATAAGATTAAATCAAGGGTCAAGGACTTACAAGGGTAGTCCCTGATGCAGATGGCATATATTAAGGATTCTATGCAATCTTATGTCATAGTAAGTGCTTCAAAAACATCACATACTATAGTCTTGCACTGAACCCTCGTCTAAGAGCAGGCCACCAACCAAGTAGACTGCTTCATTAATTCTTTGAATTTATACATGCAGGTCCAGAGACACTTATATGTGACATATATATGCTATATCCTGAAGTGAACCTCTTCAATGATTTTGTTCTAAACCTTTACCTTTCATAATGTTTAGATTTTGCTGCAATTGACATTAAAGAACTAATGACAAAATAGAAATTCGCTCATTTTGACTACTTAAAGTCACAAAATGTTCAATATCAGTCATTAATATATTTGTAAACCAAGATAGTTTGTTGTGATGTTGTCTGCTTCATATAACATGTAACAGGAAAAGGGTTCCCATTTTGGAGGGGGAGAAATCAATATTTGTATTGACACTATGCTTCGTAATGGGAATAGGCACAGTATTACATGTTTCAGCATTGCTCAAACCGACCTGGCATTCTAAAGCAACAAGTTCTAACATCTCTGAAGCATATTCCCTGGCAATGTGTTTATCTCGGCAATCCAATGGGGCAGGTTCTGTGTGGTGCATGTGCACCACGTGGCACACTTGGGAACCAACAATAAAGGTTTGATGCTGGAGAATTTGTATGAAGCGAAACTTCTAAAATGCAATCCATGAAGCAACTTGATTCTTTTTTAAAAAAAGATTTCTGCAAACATGTATATATCTTAATATACTTAACCTTTAGAATGCTGGGTCATCTTCTAAAAATGGATTTTTGTGTCATCTGCATTCCAAAACCTTAAAAAATTTGCTTGATTTTAATTATGAAAGATAATCAGAGTACCAAACAGGTGAGATCACAGGCAAGCCACCAATTTGCTGGGTGGCTGGTCTGAATCTTAACTAATTGCATTTATAAGCATGAATTCGGTTCTGGCACTTTAATGGTTAAATGTGTATAGATCTGCATAAAACTATTCTGTAATTGTAACTACAGCTTAGTTTCCCATATTTCTTCAATGATATGTGTAATAGCAGACATTTTCAGAATGAACGTGATTTGTTGTCTGCTATTACATATTTTTTCAAAAAACCCTCATAAAGGGGATAGAGTTATAACAGTAAATACCAAGTTTAAGAAACAGAGTCACTCTCGACAAGAATTCTGTTTTTAATCAAACTACTGCCTGATCTGGAACCACATGATATACAATAACAGACATATCTATAATTAGGTCCGCAGATGGGTAGGAGCCCTAGGATCCCAACAGATTGTGCTATGACTACATAACTAAAGCTTGTGGTTATTTTTATCCCAATGTATGATTACTGATTGATTCTGACCCCATTTTATGTAACTATATTGATCATGATCTATACCAGAAACATTATTGTCTAGGATATGAATAGATCCAGTCTGAAGTCTAGATAAGTGGTATATTATTTTTATCTTTGCTTGTTCCTTCATTTCTCTTCTGAACCATGTATTGTTGGTACTCATGATTAGAATGGTCTCCAGCATCAAATAATTTACAGTTAGGCTTTTATTGTATTGACAAGACTTAATTATATCTCATAAATGATAATTGTACCTCTGGCTTGAATCATAGTGCTATGTTTTAGAATCAATTTATCCAAAGTTCAATTCAATACAAGACTATATGGTAAGTCCGTAACAGAGGTGAAGCCCTTGCCATAGAATTGCGCTGAACCCTCGTTATTTACTCTCAGATAGAAATGCACCAGTATGGGTGTTGAACAGAATCATATATCTTTAAGTTGATTCTTGCAAACAGCCAAACACCAACAACAAACGATTTTGCAAAGGATGGAGATCTTGGTTATCCTTTTCCCTGTTATGTGTTATCAATAGGATACCGCTATAAAACCCTGTTCAAAGTGACAAAAAAGCAATGACTGTATAAGTCAATAACAACCATTTAAGTAATTATGACACTGTGAGAAATTAATCATGATGAAAAATGTCCTCTTTTCCCAGAATTTACTCAACATCATGTAGAAATTGTCATTTTTTCATACACATAATTGTCGTATACATGTATGTGGTTGCCTTGGATATAGACTTGAAAATTCGTATGATTAATAGGTTATGGAAAGGGTTCTTTGGTAGGATAAACCGCTTTATCTGGACAGGTCATCTTGGTGATATATTGTGTGCATTGTTTATCTTTTATCTCGCTCAATAGGGAGAAAGTGGACTTGGGTCAAAACAAATTATTGTAATATGGGTGTTCCTATTTCCTATGGTATCAAACTGCTGTACTGCTGCTCTTTCTGCTTGGAGTTCTATGTTGCTTAACTATATCTTTTCAGTTTTGAACCTGTTTCTCTTTTTAACCTTTTGCTAACCGATTTTGCTGACCCCTAGTGTAACATATTTGATTGAAGAATTGTTGTAAGGGGCCCTCACAGCAAGCTTGATTTTAAATGTTTTTTTTTTTTTATATGGGTTTTACATCACATCAACATTATTTCAGTTATGTAGCGATGCCCGACTCTTAATGATGGAGGAAGAACCCATTCTCAACTGCCCATAAAAGCTGGTCAAGAGGGGTAGAACCATCGGCATTTCATAAGTCAGTCTGGAGACTGCCTCTCATGAAAATCCATATCCCTGTCAGGATTTGAACCCACGCGGAGAGGGGCCATGTGATTTTAAATGTAGGACTTCATCTAAGGCTGGAAGCCTGTTTGATTATGTTAAAGGGTCACTGTGGCCTTGTGGTTGGAGTACTGAGTTGAAATCACAAAGCCTTTCTCCATGTAGGTTCAAGTCATGGTAAATATAGGTTGGATTGGAACTTCGATGAGAAATTTTTAGTCTTTAGACAACTAACAAAATGCCAAGGTTCTACTCATACGAAGTACCAAGGTTCTACTCATCTTTGGCAAGCCCTTGTGGGCAGCTAATTATATGGGGTCAATCCTTGATGAGTCAGGCATTGCAATATAAAGTTCTGATAAATTGTTTACACATGAATGTAAAAACCCTAAAAACAAACAAATTAACTATACAGGTCAAATTAAAACTCTATTTCTTCACAATGTTGTTATGACAGTTTAAGAATTTTTAAACATAAGGTCACAAATGGGATGTACGGGAATTAATCTGTCAGTTAGTCTTTCTGTCCAGGAAAAATTGAGCATATTACTTTTACATTTTTTGGATGCATATGATGTGATTGATGCAAGCAATATCATTCCAATAAAGTGGCTATGTGCACAGGCACACTTTTTAAATTAGTTCTCTCTAGTTATGGGCTTAACCATTGCCAGAAAGTGCACAAAAAGAACAAGGTCAGCAAAGACCAAAACCTATATTGTTTGTCCATTTGTTAGGGTACTACCAGAACCCACCTCAATTGACTAATGGCAAATTTACAATAGAAATAAATGCCGATATTCCAGTAATTTGAAGTAGATTCTAGTCAATTCCATGATGTATCAACATTCTTGTAAAATGAGTTGGTGGATTTTCATGTGTGTTATCTACTTTTGATTGTCTTGCACTGTGCAAAAGGCTTAAACTAACGAATCAGCTGACACTAGAAAGGGGAGCCATGTCTAGCAAGGGTAATTTGGGTGTAGTTTTAAGTAATTTATTTCTGTTTTTAATTCAAATATTGAAAATAAATGCCTATTGAAGTTTTTTAGCTTATATTATGAAGGGAAATATAGCATTTGTTTTTGCTATAATACCAAACCTATGTGAAGGTTTTTAATATCAATTTGCAATGTTTTTTTCTGAAAGGCAAAAGCCTTTAGGGAAAATACATGATATTAATCAACTTGAAACGGTGTATTATACAATGTGAAGTTAGTACATACAAATATCTCATTCATAGAGTATTGATAGAAATTAGTATAGGCTCTCTCTGATTGGTATCTGTGAACAGTCTAGGGGGATTATTGTTGAGTATAAGCACTATTCTGTCATTAGATCATGATAAATGGCTTATCAGCAAGCGCTGTTGATCCTTGGTGATAGATAGACTGGTCTGCAAAACAGCTTATAGATTGTAGCATCATGTAGGAATCTTGGTTGTACATGTTCTTTTCCGCAAACCTTGATTTTGTTTGAGACTTTCTACAGATGAGTGTTAAGTATTTGCCTCATGTTGAATTTTGTTACAAGCCTGGATACAACTTGAAACTGAAAGTAACAGCAAACTTCAAGTATACAATACAATTGAAGAAAGGAAATTTTCAGAAAGGATTTTGGGAAAGGAAAATGAAAATTTTAGAAAACTATTTCTTTATTGCCTATGCATCAATATGTCTCCATAATGTCATATTGGTATCATATCACTCCAGGACCTGTTAATTGCTATTTCCTATAGTGTTCTTAAGTTAGGAGCCACCTGCTATTGTGTTCAATTAAGACCTGCCACATAACTATGTATGATTAAATTCCTAAAGCAAACATTTTTGAGAATAACTGAAATTTGTCTCTTGATTTGAGCTTTCTCCAAATTTTAAAATCTTGGGACCAGATTCTATTTTTATATTGATACTTTTTCTGTTTTCAAAGAAAATCTGCTGCAGATTGTTCCAATCTATCTATGATGCCGCCCTTCTCAACTGTTTCTCTAATGTATATGCATACTAATTTGAGTCCTGTATTCAAATTGACTTAAGAAACAACAGTACTGGAAGGATGAATGCTCTATCATTTCATCACAATAATTCTCCCCTTATTCATAAAATGAAATTTCTTTTCAAAACTTAAGTATTTATGTTTGCTACTGATTTGAAATTGAAATCTGTCAAAATTTCTGATTGAGCTATAGGTTACAGGTTATGCAGGTCAATAAATAAGGTTGAAGGTGTTAAAAGTGAGATTCAAAGCTATGACATGTCAGATAATTTCCTAGAAATCAGGTCTGATGTTAGACTTTTTTATGAAGATGTAGAGGGATGTTTATATGTTGGTAGTTTGCTTTTATAAGAAGGGTCTTACAGGTGACTTTTATATCAGAGGAGGTATGCAGCAAAAACTTTGTATATCTAGTACACTGTACAGCAAGAAACATTTAATTGTTAGTACAGATGAAAACTTTTTACTGCAAAACTAGTTGTTGATGGTGCACAGATAGAGTCTAGATAGTTGTAAGCAATAGGGAAAACTTTTCTTAGATATATGTTGTTGAAGGTAACTTTTAATAAGGAAGACTTCTGTTTAGCAATTACTTTACCTTATTCTCTATAATACCTCACTTTGACATTATGTGCTCAAAAAAAATCTCTGTAACAAAAGTGTAAAATTATCTTAACCTTTTGGATGCTGGGTAATTTTCTAAAAATGGATTTTTGTGTCATCTACTTTCCAAAACCTTTAATGTCTGCTTAATTTTGATGAGGGAAGATACTCAGCGTAGCAAACAGGTAAGATCACAGGCCAGCCACCATTTTATTTGGCGGCAAGTCTGGATCAAAACTATTTGCATAAACCTGAAGTCAGTTAATTGGCTGCTGGCCTGTGATTTAACCTATTTGCTACTCTGAGTGTCTTTCAACATTGAAATTAAGCAGACATTTAAGGATTTGGAAAGCAGATGACACAATCTATTTTAGAAAATTAACCAGCATTCTAAGGGTTAGGAATGGTAAAAAAATGCTATGTGGCCGGACTAGCTCTTTTTCTTACTCAGTATTTTTTTTTTTTAATCATTTGCCTTAAAACTATGGACCAAGTGTTACAGCAATGATTTTGTCCTGAGCCCTGATCTGGGAAAAACCAGTTCATGTGATGTGATGTAAGGTTTAATTAAAAAGCAATTTTAAACTTTGATTGCTGTGAATTAAGAAGGAAAATTAAACCTTAATTGCTGGAGTGGCTGCAAATTTGCTGGTTTGCCAACCTAAGAATTAGATATTCGCTATATTTCAGCATTGGTGATGTTATGATTTGGCAAACAAAATCTTGATCACATCAACAATTTACCTTCATGTTTTATGTAGTAGTTGAAATTACCATAAGGTATGGAGATCTTTCTAGGGCCAAGATATAAAGAGATTTTCTACTGCTTTTTATACTTCCTTAACTTGATTGTTAATACGTCTGTTTGAATACTCCAGATTTCTTAAGGAAATAACTGTAGTGTGTATCAACAAACTGTATTCAATAATGTATACTTACATTCTTTTGTTCAGATCTCATTAATTTCAGCATTGTACCATGATGTATTTACCTCTTGTTTTTGGAAGATCCCTCTACTGTATCAGTATTTATAAACTTTACCTGATAAATTATTTAGTATCAGGTCAAATTCAACTGAAAGCCTCAAATATGACAATTGATTCTGTCATGTTTCTATTGTCTCTTACCACTGAACAGTTGTGTTTATGTGGGGAAAAGATATATGGTGTGAAGAAATTATTCGCTTGAATTGATAAAGGGATCATGAAAATATCCCATGATTTTGATTTAACTTGGATACTGCTTAAAATGGTATTAACTTCCAACTTTATTTACTTTTGCAGTTTGAGAAAAAAGCTTTTTGTCCTAAGAAAAGGTAATTGCATTTTAGGAGTGATAGACACATGTGGCATGGGGGCCATCCTGATTTCGTTAAGTCTTGGATCAGCTTGTACTGCCAGAAAAGGTTTATAAATCTGGTATGGCATGGATTGTATACTAACATTCAAAGTCTTCAGGAAAATCTCTAAGCTGTCGTTCACAGATTCATTAGTTTGTTCTAGATACTTGATGCATCCCTTATTGACATTGGAATGTTTCATGCTTAAGTGCCTTTATAAGAAAAAAGGAGCCAGGCATTTCAGTATTATTGAAATATGATGGATGCATTATAAGAGCAGGGCTCACGTGGGTGTATCAGGGGAATTAAATGCTCATTATTTCAACAAATATCAAGAATCACTATTTTGTTGATTCTCATTTGAGTCATCTCGAAAAGTGTTACTTATTAAAATATGCCTCTCACGTTTGTTTTAGAAAACATTGTGGGAAAAGAAGAAGTAGCTCTAAACGAGCAATTTCTCCTTTCCCCACAATGTTTTCTGCCTTATCAGATGATTATTTTTCCAATTTCATCACATTTTGAAAAGTCATCTGCAAACTCTTTCAATTTTGGACAGTCGATAATTTTGCGTTTGGTAAAGGGTTAAGTAACGTTGTGCAGGATATGCCACGGCCTGAAAAGACAAATCTGAGTCAACCCTTCATGCAGCATCCCGAGGGTAGTACTTATCAGACTAGCAGCCAATATTCCTTACATTTTACAGTTGTTACTGATTTACAGATATATTAATTGTGCTGTATTTTGGCACGACATTCCCTATTAACTCTTGATTGTTTGCAGACAAGGTTGTGTGTCTTGCAGCCAGGATTTCTGGAACAGATGCGACACAACATAAGAGTTGAATAATAATTGCTTTGCATTCATGAATTGCTTTTAGTTTATATCAAGCAGTAGCTCCATTACTTTGATATATCAATATAATGCATTACTCCATAATTAATATTAATTATACCTGAAACTATTGTGAAGATAAAAGCAGCTTTTACATAAAGTGTACATTTTATATATTCATTCAGAATTTACATTTTAAACACATCATAGATAATTAATTATGGATCATTATGGCAGATGGAAAGATGTCCTTCTCTGCCAGCATATTCTTGTTTTACGGCACTGCTTTTATAAAGATGAATTCTGCACATTCTTATTTCAAAAGTGGCATATTCTATCAGAAAAGATGGACAAAATTCTGGTTTAAAAAACTTAAGGCATCTGTAGAAGACATAACGATTAAATTATGATGACAAAAAAGAGGATTTGATCTTCAAGCTGCAAATGATTTGACTACCTTCCAAACTTTCATGCATTTTAATTCTAGCATTCATGAATATTGGTTTGAAAGCTGGCTGCTCAGGAAACTATTGGGAAAGGGTAAATGATCATTTCTTGGCAAATTTTCTACCAATATCAGTCCACAAAGATAATTTATTTGCGACTAAGAGATGTTTTTACAGCCTATAAGATGATTGTGTAGAATAGTTTATGTCAAAGAAGAAATATTCTCATTAATCCTTTTCCTATGCATGGGCTTGGTTATTTTTGGTTTATAAACAATAAACAAGGAATAAGGATATTGATGAAAATAGAAATATTGATATAATTTGATGAAACAACTGCGACAATTGAAAGGAAAATTTGTCCTATAATGTAATAATTGATTGATATCCAGAAATACTTCTCCAATGATAATCACTGCTTTACCATAGATTCCAAAACACAGGACATTTGATTTGATGATTTAATTGATAAAAAGGTACATTTTTGTGAAATGTACAATGTAAGAGGTTATTGTATGACAATACGAAACGGTTTCATACCTTCTGATTTATTGGTTATGTTTCCCTTGTCCTGTGGATGTTGATCTCAACAATAACATGGGGGATACGCCTGTGTCAACATCAGACACCTTACTTCATAATAAACTCCTTGGTAACTCCTACAGCTGAAGACTTTAAAGAGACAATCTCACAGATTATGTTCTGTCCTTTGCAAATTTTAAAATGGTGATTTTAACTAATAACACTCCTTTTACTATACAAAAGACATTTTAATTTCGTATTTCCAAAGTTACTGAACACATGTTTTCCATTAATTAAAAAATGAAAGGAGCTTCCATGCCTTCAGTGCTTTGATTTCCAACTCTTACCTGGTTTTACCATTTTGCATGACATATATATGAAATGCTCATTTCCATTCACAGTCAAATTTTTTGTGAGACCCATATGATAATGGTATCTAACTCATGGAGATGAAATTCAAATTGTTATCATTGATTACAAAATTAACTATTAATGTATACGCTTTACAATGCCTGCAACAATAATGTGGTTTGTTGTCACCACAAGGGTATGTGAGGGGATGGGAAATTAACCAACAATCTAGTTTCATGTGAACTTGATGGTCTGTGGTGTCATTCTATATTTAAAAGATAATTTTAGTCCTTTTAAATTGACTTGTAATTATAGATGCGTTTTTGAAGACCTGCATACCAAGGGCTCCAAACACTTCTGCATCTTGACCTCTGGTGATGTTAGTAAAAATATTGATTGGGAAAAAACTACTGTAACAAGTCATGTCTGAACTGCCTGATAATGTAAAATACATCTATCTATATCTATCTAGTGTCATCATCACGCTGATTTGCGCATAAGGCCTTAACCAGAGTTCGCCAATGTAGTCAGTCCCTCGCCCATGTCTGAACTTGACCCCAGCTCTAGTTTTCCTTCCACATATCCTTCTCAACTGATCTACGCCAGGTTACTTTAGGTCTACCTCTTGGTCGTCAATAAATGGCTGTCCATCTTGGTCCAACTCTTGGAACAGCCGACTCTTCCATGTTCATGGCCAATCCAGCGCCATCTTCCACATTTGATCTTAATGTATAGAGAAGTTGTTTCAGTTCTACAATGGAGGTCAACATTGTGATTGATGTATCATACATAAGGCTACTTATTATATGGATCATCAATGATAGCTATAGTTTTATTCACTTTGAGAAGCAATAGTTATTAAGCTCAAAACAATGGAACAAATAACTCATTCTGTCAAAATATTTTCAGTGGGTCAAGTCGGTGTATTTCTTTTTTACAAATCATTTAATCTAAAAGTGGGAAACCTCATAAGTCATCAGAAGCATTAACAACGATCAAAGAACAGTTGTTGTTTTTTTAGGGAGGCAGTAATTCTTAAATCAGGAGATAGTATTATCAGTTGTAAAGATTGAAAACGAGGAGGAAAGTTATTTACAGCCAGCATGATTTTGATCTCTCTTCCACTCCGATATAAATAAAGCTCCGGTTAATAGAGCTTCATAAGATAGACAAGTTTGGTCACTGTTTTAACCCTTATAGTGCTGGAATGGACTTCATGCTTATGCAAACAGGTTAGATATAGGCCAACTGCCAAGTAAATTGGCGGCTTTACTTGGCAGCTTTACTTGGCGGCTGATCTGTGATCTAGCCTGTTTGCCACTAGCTAGAGTATCTTTCCCCATCAAAATTGGACAGATATTTAAGGTTTTGGAAAGCAGATGACACAAAAGTCTGTATTTCAATAAAATTACCCAGCATTCTAAGGTTAAATTCTTTACTTGTTACTTTGGCAGTTACACACATTAACCAAATTGAAAGCAATGCATTTCCCAAATGAAATATGGGACAAACCATTCCAATTTAAAAAATAAATTGTTCAGTTTGACATAGAATTCTGTACGTCAGATTATGTTCAATATTTATTTGTTCAGGGGTCTTCACAAGATGACTTTAGTGTTACTAACCAATGATTGAGCCAATATTTCGTTTCCTCACCTATGTTGTGGGTACTAGGGACGATTCCAACAAGTATGTACAACAAAGGGTCTAAAGGGATACTATAGTAATAGATAAAAAAGAGATGGAAATGTTTGCCTTTTTCCGAGGTGAAAGCTTAAAGCTGCCTGGTTTTGCTTACTGTTATCTTGAGTGCTGTCTTAGCATTGAAGCTGTATTAGGTTTAACCCTTTCCCAAACAACAAATTTTCGACTGTCCCAAATTGAAAGAGTTTGCAGACGACATTTCAAAATGTGATAAAATTGAAAAATAATCTTCTAATAGGGCAGATAACATTGTGGGAAAAGGAAAAATTGCTCGTCACGAGCAATTTCTCCTTTTCCAATAATGTTTTCTAAAGTGGTCTGCAACAAAGTGGTCAAAGGTCGTTATTGTTTGGGAAAGGGTTAAGATAGTGAGATCCTTAGAAACATTATTCTGATTTATCAATAGTTTGTCAGTATCAATCAGTGGTCTGATGATTTGATCCCTCTTTGTTATTTCATTTCATCTCCCTATAGATTAAGAGTTTATTTGTATCTGATATCGTGTGATTGGGGAAATATGGGGGAAATATGGCCAAAGAGCAACAAACTAGAATTCACTAGTGTGGGTTTAAATCCTGATTTTGATAGATTTAGACTTTCTTGTGATAAAGGCTTGATGCTGACTACAGCATCCCTATGTTCTTCCCGCCTTGATGTGACTCCATTGCATCTATCTCAGAATATCGCTGTGACTTAAAGACATATTGTTCCTGATGAAATCATATTTAAAATAAAAAACTAAGAGACTTATTTTTGTTTTACTTTCAATCTGAGCGGTTGTTTAGAAAATTATTGATTATAGACTAAAAGTACATTCCAATAGATATACAATTATTTTTTTTTTTAAATCAACTTAAAATGCCATCATTAAAAACATCAACATTTGAAAACATTGTTACAAAAGTAGGATTTATTTAAGATACAGAGATTCAACACTTTTCTCTATTAAATCTTGTTCAATCTTGTATTAACTTTTTAATGGATGGTTTTTGCAATTATATATCTTCAGTTTAAATTTCATCCAATGCAGGTGTCTCAAAAATAGGAAATAGATAACCATTTTTGTTCTCTTTTGTTTTACAATGTACTCGATTTATAACCTTACACTAATGATGATGATGGTTGATTATGATGAACCTTCATTAACCAGTGTAGGTTACTCATGTTGAAGTTTATGACTGGTTTAAGTTTGTTGCACCAGCAGTCAACAATTACTAAGAGTAAATAGTATTTTGTGGTTTTAGGTAGAGACCATTGTCATTAAAGGATAAATTGTAATTCATCTTTTTGTCATGGTGGTTTCTAACGAGATCTGCAGCAGACATTGTAATGTGATTGGTGTAGGATGATAAAACTTGTTATGACGAAAAAAAGCTATACAACAAGTCAAGGGTCTATTTTTTTGGGGCTGAAAGATAGATGGTCAAATAAAAAGCTGATGTGTTATTTCGTTTTACAGGCCTTATCATGTGTACATTATGATGATATGAGTAAACCTTTTCTTTCCACAAGCGATTCTTGATGAATCTGTAGCAGGAGTTTTTGAAAGCATTGTGGAAAAGAGAGTATTTTACTCTGTCACTTTACATGGGGTAATACCCTGTCAACAACACTTTAGTTATATCACATCTCTACTCGATACACCAGTACTAGGCTAGTGTACTGAATCTGCCAATTTCTATCACAAAACCAGTGGGAACAAACCTTAGACCAGTGAGTTCTAAGATCACCCTCTTAAGGTAACATTTTATTGATTACTATTTCATTTTCTATCCTAATTACTTGCTGTAGATGCATTAAAGTGAGCATATATGAAGGAATTTGTAAGCAACACTTGAAATAAGTAAAAGAAATGTCACCAGACTTGCACAACTTTTTAAACTTAAATGACATCCAATAAACTCTGCATGACTGATCAACCAACTTTGATATCATTGTGACTAAAAGGAGAATTTGTTCATGCACAAGTAGTTTCCTTTTTGTGGTTTTCTTTTTAAATAAACTCAGATAAGACATATTTGTCATTTGCATTCCCAATATAATTGACACAAGCTACAAGAAAGGAAGTGACACATTTTAGATCAAAAACAAAAATCCTTTGGTTTCATCTAAATGGTAAAGGAAGTAAAAAAAAAAAACTTAGGCTACACAATCTGTTTGTTACACAATTTGTTCACACCCTTTTCCTCTGTGAAATTGAAATAACATATTTAAGCTGCCTTTTATTTTTATTTGATCCATGATTATAATGCAATATTTATCTCATGGTTTTATGCAAAGAAATTTTGTATTCACTTATATCTCTTAAAAGGAATATATATTGCTCTTTACGAGCAAGGCCCCCTTTTGACTCAATGGGACCAACATATTACATTACATTATTCTTTATTGCAAAAACAGTTACAGTTTATAGCAATTTTCATATAATACATATATTCCATGACAAAGAACATATACAAGAACATATAAACGCATAGACGTTAACTGAAGAACAAAACTAGTTAGGAAATGTATTTTTTACTAATGATTGATTTTCATAAGACATTAACTTCTTTTGAAAATGAGTTACTAGTTTTAGTTATGTGACTGGTCTACATTGAAAACAACAGCTAAAAGTAACTAATTCATGAAAATGAATGTCAGTCTTTCTGATATTAGTTAAAAAATGACTACAGGGAATGGAGCAATTGTTATTGTTGTAAAAGATCGACTGTTGTGTAGTTGTCAGTGTCTGGGGTACGAGACTTTTTTGTGAGGTGAAAGTAGAAAATAACTTTGATGTTTAAAATTTGAAAGGTATGAATTTTGTTGGAATTTATGCAGATATGCTTGAGAAGTTAAGCGTGACTGTAAAGTTAATGATTCAGTTGGATTGGTAGATTTATGAAGCATTTTTTTTTTATTGTACTTCCTGTTTTAGTATATGCTTCGGATGTAAATACATGTGCCCATGCACTTCATCATGAATGATTTTGATAGAAAGCCAAATTGAAAGCAAAAGCAGAAGATTGTTTTCATTGAATTTTATAATACTCTTCATTCTACAAAACATTCAATGAAAACAACCTTTTCATTGAATGTTTTGTAGAATGAAGAATAATATTTTCTGTGCTATATTGAGCTACATGTAAAATTTAAGGGGTTTAATTTAGGAGGTTGATTGAATTTTAATCAAGTTTGAGGCTGTAAAATAACACCCGGATTGCATGTTTATAATAAACAGTGAAGGCAAGCTATGCAGCCTTGAATTGTTTATTATTAACCATAAGCATGATGTCTGCGTATGTGTTGGTTAATGTGGAAACAAGTCTCAAAAGTTTATCTCTTTACAACAAGGTCGATTTTATGTTGCCACAGTTTTTGAGTTTACAGATGATCAAAAAGCATTTGGACTAAAAAGTCAATCCATTTCCAGGATGATGTATCAATTGTTTATGGGATTAAAGCAAAATTGGTCTTATGAGATAATTTTCTTGTTCAGTTGTCTAGCTCGTGACGAGCAACTT
This sequence comes from Cerastoderma edule, assembly GCA_947846245.1. Taxonomy (NCBI): domain Eukaryota; kingdom Metazoa; phylum Mollusca; class Bivalvia; order Cardiida; family Cardiidae; genus Cerastoderma; species Cerastoderma edule. Next base: position 12,185,556 of record OX401412.1, read on the forward strand.
TTCCTTTTCCCACAATGTTTTCTGGCCTATCAGAAGATTTTTTTCCAATTTCATCACATTTTGAAATGTCGTCTGCAAACTCTTTCGATATGGGACAGTCAAGAATTTGTTGTTTGGGAAATGATTATAATGTTTCCTGCTAATTGGTCAGTTGGATATTACTCCAGATAAACGGATCCTGGATTGTATTCAACTTTGTCATGATATTGGTGTATGTGAAGTACTTTGTCATGTTAAAGAAGGATATCATGTTCTATAGTAACGGGGTTCTCTCTGGCTAAAATTTTCTTTGCGCCAACACTTGCGCCAAATTCAAAAAGTTTGAGCCAAATTAAAAAAATTGGAGCCAAATTCAATAAGTTGGTGCCAAAATAGTCTTCTGTAGAAGGGGAAATCCTTCATCAGGGTCATCTACGGTTCTAAAGAGGTTCTCTAGTGTTTATTTGTTCTATCTATTTCGATGTGCTGTTTTCATTAGGTTCTATGGACTAAATACTCTCTCACCCTCAACATTTGAAACAGGACATAGCAGAAACATGACTTTCACCTTGGCGTCATATAATAACCAATTATTTCCTGTCCTCTAAGCCTCCTTGAAATTACGGTTGTCAGATGTCAATTTGATTTTTAGTGGGAGGCATATTTAACGACTGAAAAAATCGATTTAAAGTCATTCTTGTGTTGGATCAGAATTAAGTGTCACTTAAAATCGCGGATTTTATATACCAAAAGTTTGATGCATTAAATAGTTTCAGTTATATGTCAATCAACACAACTGACTTCGCCGATGTTTGATGTCAACTTCTTTAAAAGTAGCGCGAGGTCAAACATTTTGATTGAAAAGCAGTTAAAGTAATCAAAGTCATAATTTCCATTTAATTGAAGTTGTAAAGGCTGGCGATTGACTAAATGGTGTACACAAGAAAGTGTCACCTTCAACAAACTTGACAATCAAAAGATAATGAACTGAACAAGTGCGAAACAAGGATTATCCCTAACAAAAAATCGCATTTGATAAACAAGCTGGTTCCCAAGTTCTAATTCAAAGTACTGCGAATACGGGAGCCATCGATATATGGTTCTCGGCTTTACAGTAAAAACAAATCGATATTGGATCGAGATCGGCAACCATGCGGTAAACAAACACCAAATTCTCGCGGAAAACTTTCGCCAAATTTGTTTTTCTTGCGCCAATTTCTTAATTTTGCACCATTTGCGAAGGCCAGCGTGAACCCTGAGTAAGGTGAAACCCAACTTGGTGTTTCAGATAATTTAACCCTTATAGTTCTGGAACCAACTTCATGCTTATCCAAACAGGCGATCCAGGCCAGCTGCCAAGTATATTGACAGCTGGCTTGTGATCTAGCCTGTTTGCTACTGTGAGTATCTTTCCTCAACAAAATTAATCAGATATTTAAGTTGTTGGAAAGCAGATGACACAGTCTATTTTTGGAAAATTAGCCACCTTTCTGAGGGTTTAACCCTTTACCAAAAGCCAAATTTTTTACTGTCCCAAATTCAAAGAAATTGCAGACAACATGTCAAAATGTGATGAAATTGGAAAATAATCTTCTGAGAGTGGAGAAAACATTGTGGGAAAAGAAAAAAGTTGCTTGTTATGAGCCATTTTTCCTTTTTCCAACAATGTTTTCCATAGTCGTTTGCAACAAGGTGGTTAAGTGTCGTTATTGTTTGGTAATAGGTTAAGAAGATCAAGGCTGTTTGGTTTTTCAAAACAATTCTTGAATCTGTCAAGAATGAGAACAGTCATGTGGTGGTTCTATCATTTTGGATACCAGCAGGCTAGGGAAGGGGGTAATTGATTATGAAAAGTCAAACCCACATCTGTTCATGTTTATAGTTTTCCTGACGGGGAAATATTTTACTTATTTTGACAATATATAAATTGCCTATACTGTAAAAAAGATAAAAGATATTGGTATTCATCGAGAACCCACATCGTTAGATAACAGGCCTACCTTTACTTTGTTATCCCTTTTCCAAACAATAACGACATTTGACCACAGACGACTTAAGAAAACATAGTGAGAGAAGGGGAAATTGCTCGTAGAAAACATTGAGGGAAAAGGAGAAATTGCCTTTTCCCACAATGTTTTCTGGTCTATCAGAAGATTATTTCCTAATTTCATCACATTTTGGAATGTCGTCTGCAAACTCTTTCAATTTCTACTGTCTAAAATTTGTTGTTTGGGAAAGGGTTAGCCTGTTACTCCATGATACCTCACTCTTTTGCATGTCAGCTGCAGAGGAACCTGCAGAAGATATCTGTAGAAACCATTGTAACAAAAGGATAAATTGCTCAAGATGAGGAATTTTTCCTTTGGTTACCATGGTTCCTATCGAAGAACTCCTGATGTTGCCTCCAATTAGGGCCAGACACAAATTCCCATGTTAGGTAATACGTTTTTAGGGGACCCACATTTTTAATCCATTACTTTATAAGTTCATGAAGTTTGAATCGGTAGTCTTGAAGGGTCCTGAATAGCCCAATGGTAAAGTTGGCGGACTTAGAACTCGGGGTTTCTGGGTTCGAACCCTACTGACACCTCTAGTTTCGTGGGAGTGACCTTTTGCAAGTCTCTGCAGAGCCCTAGCCTAGTACTGGTGGATAAAGTAAAGCAGTCACATCTGGTAACTGAAAAATTGTTGATACAATGTTAAAAACCATACATTAGTAGTCAGGAGGTCTCGATAGGGCCTGCACTTCAAAGGCCTAAACAGATTAAATGTTTATGCCTATATTGTTGGTACTCATTAAGGTTGGCTCGTCAAGTCTATCCTGATGTTGAAATTACATTTGCCTCTTTAATCTTTTAATTATAAAAGTTGTTCTGTGTGGGAAAAAAAACCCTAAGATATGCCATGTGAGAGAAAGGGTTTTTCTCACCTGAAAATGACTTTTGGCTTCATGCCACTTTGTGCTTTTTTTTACTTAAAAGAACAAATGCAGTGTCTCATCCTATGATCATCTCTCAATTCATTATGTAATTTTCATAGACAGTGATTCATTCTTTAATAAAAGAATGATCTGATGCAGACAACTTTTGAAATGCCTGCTGGATAAATGATAGTCATTTCATTTTACCTTTTTCTAGCATTCAAGGGCGAAGCACATATTATAGTATTGCGCTGAACCTTCAAATTGTTTCTCCAACACAATGAATATCTTCCAAAAATTGTTATCAATTATTGCCAGCATATTTTTCAATTTGGTTTATTGAAATCAAAATCAATTGTTATTTGTTGGATGGTTTAATGAGTAGGAGCTTTAAAGTAGCCTTCCTTTTCGAAGTTTTTTGTCTGTTGCCCATCTTTTGTGGGCGTTGTCTGAGTTAACCATTAGATTGCTTAGTGATTTTCTAAAAAAAGATTTTTGTGTCGTCTGCTTTTCAACAACTTTAATACCTGCTTCATTTTGTTGTAGGAATATACTCAGAGTAGCAAACAGGTTAGATCACATGATCACATGCCAGCAGTGGCTGGCCAGGATCTTCCCTGTTTGCAAAAGCATAAAGCCAGTTCCAGAACTATAAGGGTTAAAAAGCCATGGCCTGGTGTGGCAGTTATAGACTGCCATGATATTGGTGTCTTCTTTTAATTAGAAGTTAATTACACCCATATCTTATTAGATACTCACTTAACTAATCCGCCCATATGGATTTCATGACTGGTCCAATATGAAAGTGTGGGAAGCAGGCAGTTATTTAGTAAGAGAAATAACATTATCTTGGTGAGATTGGGTAGAATCCATGGGGATAAATGAAGGTTTGCTGATACTCAGATTTTGTCTTCTTTTGATATGATTTTGACTTCAGTTGTCTGATATTTTCATGTTATAACACTTATACATACATGAGAGAAATGGATAAGTAAATTTAACCAATATCTCATTACATACCCACAGGCCACTGAGCATGCACATGATGCCTATAGAAAATGTAATTTGCTTTTCTATCCTTTTTCACAATGGTTTGTTTTCAGTATCAACTGTAATTTTTTATTAGTCATTTTTTAAAAATAAGTTTTTTTTTAATCGTTGCCTGTTGTTGCTTTCAATTTAAACCAATGAAGAAATCCCATATGGGTGAATGTAATAAAAGATAGTTTGATGTTAGGATAAGCATCATAAGTCAGAGCGAGGTCACAGTTTGACAGGAACAGAACACCTTCTAAACACAAATATTTGGCTGCTGTAAAAACTGCAATTATAGATCACATGAAAGGCTAAATCTTTAGAAAAAATACTTTTTGTTATTTTAGAAACATTTGTATACGTTCTCTTTCCTTTCCATTATGCCATATGTATCTCTGTTTAGGAGCCCTCTCTTAAGTTGCTCTTTGAAGGTATCACTCAGAAGACTATTTTTACTCTGGATAGGTCTTATCATTATGTTATGTCAATGATTTTCAGTTATGAATTGCTTCCCTGGAATTCGACTGTACTAGGCTAGTAGAGCTCTGAAGTGACTTCTTAGGACAATCCCAATCAATTAGTGGCACTGGTGGGGCTTAAAAAAGAAAAAGGGGGCTAAATTATTTTATAATTGGTCCAGTATGAAGCTACCATCAGATGACAACAACAATGAAAGAAAAAGTATTTATTTGCAATATTATCAAAGCTGATAACTTGAAAACCATTGTGACAAGAGAAAGAATTATAAGTTATCAACAATTTATTTTGATTTGTTACTTTTAAGCCATCTTAAAGTCAAAGTATTTCCTCCTTACAGTCTGATTTGCCAAAATATATCATAATAACATTGTAGGTTGACTGTGTTTAGAATCTGTAGTAAAGGGTATACTCCCAGACCTGAGTATCATGATAGATATATTTGTTTATTCAGGCTACCTTGATCTTCACACTGTATACCTTTTCTCTTTTCAGAATATTCCATGAAAAATGTAAGAGAAGATTACCTGCCCTTCTCAACTGAGATAGTTCTCAGACATGGACTGTGAGAAATATGTCTGTCAAAAAAAAGATGAGACCCGCCGTGAAAAAGTCCCGTACTGAAAATGAAAATATGATGCATAAAGCAGTCTTCACATGCTACTGGTAGCATAGACTGTATGTAACAGCATATAGCGGAATTAAAAATATCTTCATAGGAATAATGGCGCACAGTCCACTGTTGTGTCCCTCGCGGAATGTTGCCAGTGTTTCCATTATTCGCCGCATGAGCATGGAAACATACATGGTGAGGATTTATACAGGACCGCTTAATCAGGAAGTTGAATTTGTCTCTGTGGAGGCAGAAAAAGTGACACCAGCAGAAGACATCATTAGACTGGCTGCCATTAAGTTAAAACTCCCCAATCCTTCAAGCTACGAACTGGCCGAGGTGTTTAGCAGTGCTGGACAATTATGTAAGGAAAGAAGATTGCAAGAGTCAGAAAACCCAGTCCGCGTTCAGCTGTTATGGCCAAAAATCATAAACGCAGATCTGGATCATGGAAGGGGATTGCATACAGGCTACCGATTTTATATTCGGAAAAAGGACCTCGACAATCCAAAGCGTACAAAATCATGGATGGAGTATTCAGAGACCAACCCAGTTGATAATTTCTTGACATCATTCCTAAAACAGCCCACAAATAAACAGTATTCGGATTTGTGTAACCTTCCAGATTTGAATGAAAGGACTTTACTCGAAAATATAAAGTTACGTTTTGAAAACGCTAACATCTACACATATGTTGGATCTATATTGATAGCTGTAAACCCCTTTAAGTTCTTCCCGATTTACAACCCAAAGTATGTGGAAATGTACCAGAACAAACGACTTGGGGACTTGCCCCCTCATATATTTGCTGTTGCAGACGCAGCTTTCCACACAATGTTACAAAGCAAGAAAAACCAGTGTATAGTGATATCGGGTGAATCTGGAAGTGGTAAAACAGAGAATACAAACTTTCTACTTCATCATCTAACAGCATTAAGTAATAAAGGATTACACGGTAGCGGCGTAGAACAAACCATACATGGTGCAGGTCCGGTCCTCGAGGTAAGCTATGAGCATTCACAGAAGGGTAGATAGAGTTCTTACAGTGTTGTATATCAAGATTATCAAAAATTAGATGTTGAATCCTATTCCTTGGCTAACATATACAATTGTCTTGATGTCAAGACTTTATTGAGTAAAAACAACATGAATTTTATAGCAGAGAAAAGTAGTTATGATATGACAAAAGCTTCTCTTATTTAGACTTATATTTATTTAGATTCATCATCTCAAAGGCAGGAATTGCTCACGTTTGTCAAAATTGTCTCTTAATTCCTGTCGTTATGTAGAGGTTTCAAAAAGCTTGGGTTAACCTTATTTCATAAAAAAATGACTGTTTATGGAGGGTTGACTATCGAGGCAAGACCAGTAAGTGCTTCACATTTGTCATGGACTTACTTTTCACTGTTGTGTTGAACCTTCTAAATGTCTTTCAAATGACAACCTGCTAATACATGGTGACTTGTTTGACTATGTCCATTTAGACAAACTTCTATTTTCACAAGGAGGATTTCACTGTTTATTATTCAAAGATTCATGTTGAAGCAGACTTGTAGCTTTTTTAAAGGGGTGGGGCAAATTCAGATGATGACCGGTCTGAGAAAAAATGTTCATAAACTTTTCCATGACTATTCATGCATTTACAAATTCAATAACATTATAAGGATTAAAAGAAAGGGTATGAAAATGTGTATCTTTAATAAAAAAATGAAAAAAAGAAATAAAAAATCGATCTTACGCGGAAATCAAATGTATTGATCTAAACAAAAAGTGTCGGCGACCAGGCTGTCACAGCCACGGATTCAACTAATTGAAACAGTCAAAGAATTAAATAATTGTTCAAGCTTTAGCTAACAATTGAAGACAATATTGAGTCTGACTCCTTAGAACACGTTTTACGAACACCGTTTTCGTCAATCAGAACATCCCGGGTATTTTTGTGAGCTGAGTTTTCATTGGATAAACCCGACGTGTTCAGATTGCTATTTGCAATGATGACGTCAATAAGATGTTGGTTATTGTTCGTAACAAAAGGCGAATTAGTATTAGATAAAGCACAAAAATACACATTTATTTTTATTCTGCTGTTAAATTTTGTTTCTTTCATTTTTCTTTTCAAATATCTTCATTTGCCATTGTGAATATTGCCCGACCCCAAAGCCAATTTATTTTTTAAAATCTTGACCCATTCTCCCTTGTGGGAACAATTATGTGGTCAGAATTCAATGTAATATTAGAGGACTTAAACTAGCAAGGAAGATAACAGTTTCAGAATAGAAATCATTGTAATAAGACGATGAGATGCTCATCAGGAACTATCTGTCGTTTCATCTCAGAGGTTAATTAAGTCTTCTGAATCAGATTTGTTAAACTGAGGTTAAATTGAGTAATGGGTCAAAGGGAGTTGTGTGGTTTTGAATTACAGTTTTTAGTTGCGGAAATGTTTTAGTAAGCATTTTACAAAATGCATCTTCCCTGTTCATTGTTTTGCTTCTTTGTTCTGATGAAAAACCAAAGGACTATATCTTTGTCAACATTCAAGCTTGACTAAGCTCTCCACCTCTAAATGAGATCTTTTGACTTTTCTGAATCCAAAAGCAGCAGTAGATATGAGCACTGTTTTCGTTATGACTAAGTGAGTGGAATTAGTTGTGGTAGAAGGAAGTGCTCCTTATGAGCAATTTGTTTTATTTCCTCATGTTTGTTTCATTTACTGAATGCAAATCTAAACTTTGAATGGCAAAAGAGCCCTTTTGTGACAATTTGTCATGGTGAAGAGTTAAATCAGACAAAGGGTTGTTTATTTAGCCCAATCCCTCATGTAACAATGTGTAATTGATAAAGAGCAACAGCACACAAAAAAAAAATAAGGAAGTAAAAGAAACATTCTTTTATCTATTCGGATCAAAATTAGTATGTTAAAAGGAGAAATTGTTTTTTCATTTGTCCAATCTGTTTTGATTTGTTAAATGTACATGTTGTATTAATTATAAGTTTTCCGGTTGTCAATACACCTATCCTTGCACATTATTCTTTTCTGGTATCTTACTCTCAAGTCTCTTTATAGATAGCTAGACTATATATACTTGAACATAGTGACTACAATGAACATGCTGATGATTAAAGTGATCAGGATCATCATTGCCAACCAGTTTTGATTATGCCATCTCTGGATTAACCCTATACCAAACACCTAATTTTTGACTGTCCCAAATTGAAAGAGTTTGCAGCCGACATTTCAAAATGCGATGAAATTGAAAAACAATCTTCTGATAGGCCAGAAAACATTGTGGGAAAAGGAGACATTGCTTGTTAAGAGCAATTTCTCCTTTTCCCACATTGTTTTCCAAAGTCGTCTGCAGCAAACTGGTCAAATGTCATTATTGGTTGGTAATGGGTTAATCTAATGAAAATGGGGGAATTCCGTCTGCTCCTCAAAAGATGTGAACTTCCTCTACTTTCCTAAAATGTTAACATGTGAGGAAAAAGTTAATCCAGTGTAGGGCTCAAACCAACAACCCCCTCAACACTAGTAATAGTACTGCCAATTCGACTAACTGGCAGCTGGTCCTCTGGTTTTGTTTGGAAGTCCTTTTGAAAGACACTTCAGAGCTATATCCTGGTGCTGGGGCATCCAGGAAAGCTGTAACATATAAACTGAAAAGTTGTTGACATAGTGTTAAACACCATATTAGTAATATTTAAGATGCATGATGCAATGATTTATATTGAGTATCAACATTTAAAGGGCTTAGAGAAGACAAAAGGAAGTCAATGAGAAACATGTCGCCCATCTTGACTTCAAATATGTTAAAGTTTCTTGGTTAGCCCTAAGAATGCTTGGTACTGATCTAAAATAGATTTTTGTGTAGACCTGTTTTCCAAAACCTTGAATATCTGCTTTATTTTAATGAGGAAAGAGACTCAGAGTAGCAAACAGGTTAGATCACAGGCCAGCCCCCAATTTAATTGGCAGCTGACCTGGATCTAACTTGTTTGCATAAGCATAAAGTTGGTTCTAGCACTGTAAGGGTTAGCAAACTAGAATATGTGAGGAGAGTCTAGCTGTGCAATATGACTGGGCCAATATTTGGCGGTCTATGTTTAATATAAGGTTGCTATTTTATTGACATTATTCATGTTAAGTAGATTATAAGCTGTGTTAGATCCTATATAACTATTTAGGATACAGTACAAGGATATACATGTCCACGCGTTTACACCCTTATCCACATACAGCCTGGCCAAAATTCTTTCTGACATTACAGTTTAACATATCCAGTGTTAAGTGATTCATTTGACTCTCACCACATATTCATCATGATCATTCTGGGAAAGCAGTCATGGGCTTACAGACATATTTGTACATTACGGGATAAGAAATGCCAGGAGCATGGATAAATGTGCTGACTGCCATGATGAAGCAGTGTTGAAAATGGTCTGAACCGAAATCAATTAACCCATTAACAAACAATAATGACATTTAACGGCTTTGTTGCAGACGACTCTGGAAAACATTGTGGGATAAGGAGAAATTGCTCGTAAAGAGCAATTCTTTCCTTTTCCCACAATGTTTTCTGCCCTTTCAGAAGATTATTTTCCAATTTCATCACATTGAAATGACGTCTGCAAACTCTTTCAATTTGGGACAGTCTAAAATTTGTTATTTCTTAAAGGGTTAAGATCGCACACACCCCAATGCAGAAACGTATTTTGATGATTTTAAGAAGAATAAGCTTGATATGATATGCTAGTGTTCAACCATGCATTTGACATTTGACAAAGCTGCAGCAAATGGGCAAATGGTTGTAATAAGCATGGGACAAAAGTTGAATTGGCTAGAATACAGCAATTTCACCTTTACTTTATACCATGAGGCTTTTCTTCATTTGTCACAGTGCTTCCCTATCGTTTTCTTAAATTTGATGTCATACTTAGATTTTATCTTTTTAACAAATGTTCAGATTTTTTTTCAAATGTTATATACTGGGGAGTTACTTTGGATCATACATTTGCAACATTCCTTTTGGTGTTATGTGAGAAAAAAAAAGAAAAGAGATTCTTTGTTTTATGATAGTCATGCTAGAAAACTAGGACAAAACGCATGGATGTTAATGGGAGTTAATGGTTTTTCCCTTTAATAGACAACATTTAGAAAACATTTGCAAAAGAGACCTTAAGAAATGTATGCCTCTGATGATATATAATGATTGTTATTTCTTTGTTTTTAAAAAAAAAATCTTTTACAGTATCTATTGAGTTTATTTCCAGAATTGCTTATCTTGAGCAAATCCTATTTTGTCATACTCTTAACCGTTTCCCAAACAATAACGAAATTTGACGACGACTTTGTTGCAGACGACTTCAGAAAACATTGTGGGAAAAGGAAAAAAAAGTTTGATAAGGAAAGATACTCAGAGTATCAAATAGGTTAGATCACAGGCCAGCCACCAATTTACCAAATTGGTGGCAGACCTGGATCTAACCTGTTTGCATATTAAGCATGAAGTCAATTCCAGCACTTTAAGGCTTATTAATGAAAAAAGGCCTTGTATATATAGAGACCTGCCATGATATAACAGCACAATAATATGCCTAAAATTAATTTCTAATATCAAGGGTTTTGTGCAATAGTAAAGCAAGTGTTTCATGCCAGTGTAGGACTTGCCATAGTCTTGCATGGATCTCTTGATATAGAGCTTTCGAATCAACATTATTTTTAAATCGGCATTGACCTTATCTGATCTTTTGGGATTGATCATCAACAGAAGATAACATTGATTGTTTATCTGGTCAGTAGGTCAAAGGTAAATTTTTGACAGCTCAATTAAAGCCCTGCAGACAGTTTTTGGTGTAAAGAATGTACATGTAAAGAGAAGTTTCTCTATCATTATGAGTGAGGCATTGCTACATAATTCAAATACTGTTGATGAGATGTTTAACCTTAACCCTTTACCAAACCCCAAGTTATCAGCTGTCCCAAATTGAAAGAGTTTGCAGACAACATTTCAAATTGTGATGAACTTGGAAAATAATCTTTTGGTAGGGCAGAAAACATTGTTGGAAAAGGAGAAATTACTCGTTAAGAGTCATCCGAAAAATACTGGTCAAATGTTGTTATTGTTTGGTAATGGGTTAACAAACAAAGCATAGGGCAAATAACCATGTTTTCCAATTAATATAATGATGTCTCTCTGTCCTTCATTTCCATCTGGTTATTATATTTTATTTTAGTCCAGTCTAAAAGTTCCAAAGGAGAACATCATATGATGAGGTTCAATAATATTTGAAGTAATGCAGCAAGGCGGAGTCCCTAAACCGTGTGATGGCGCCAGTCATATTCCAAAGTTGTTTTTGTAGACTGGATTAAGTGTTATAGCATTAACCCTTTCCCAAACAACAAATTTTCGACTGTCCCAAATTGAAAGAGTTTGCAGACGACATTTCAAAATGTGATGAAATTGAAGAATATTCTTCAGATAGAGCAGAAAACCTTGTGGGTAAAGGAGAAATTGCTTGTTACAAGCAATTTCTCCTTTTCCCACAATGTTTTTTAAAGTCGTCTATAACAAAGTAGTCAAATGTCCTCATTGTTTGGGAAAGGGTTAAGTGTTATAGCATTAAGATTTGGTGCATGGTAACTCATTTAAATTATAAGGTCATAGAGTGTACTGTTTAACCCTTAGAATGCTGGGTAAATTTCTGAAAATAGATTTTTGTACCACTTGCTTTCCAAAACCATAATGTCTGCTTAATTTTGATGAGGAAAGATACTCAGAGTCGCAAACAGGTCAGATTACAGGCCAGCCACCAATTAACTTGGCGGCTTGCCATTGCCCAGATCTAACCTGTTTCCACAAGCATAAAGTTGGTTCCAGCACGGTCTCTAGTGGGAATTTATGACTTGTTCAAATTGCAGAAATTGATGGAAACTATAGATTTTGACACATTTTTTATCATGGAATTGGGTAGAAGTCATTGTGACAAAAGGAGGAGTGACTGTTGATTGTTATCATGGTCTCATGCAAGTGTGTTTAATAATTGAAAAAGTGCTTGTGTATCGAGATCTGCCATGATGTAACAGCACAATAATATTCTCAAATCTATTAATAGTAATATTGTGGATCCAGTGCAATAGTAAAGCAAGTGCTCTATGCATGTTAAGGACTTACTATAGATTTTAGATACAACCCTTGATATAGTGATTTCCAATCAATATTAAGTTTTAACCTTAATTGACCCTATTTGATCTTTTAGCATTGATCATCAGTAGAAGATAACCTTGATTGTTTATCTGGTCAGTAGGTCAAAGGTCAATGTTTGACAGCTCAATTTATGCCCTGCAGACAATATTTGCTGTGAAATATTACAAATGAATGTATGAAACTCATTGGGTTAAGGAATCTGGTGAAAAACTGCATAATGCCAAAAAAGTGGGATCAGCACATGATACAGGCATTTTCTTTTGTTACAAGGTGACCATTTGATCTTATTTGCGGGTATCATTTTATCTGATAATTATTTTAAATATATTTTATCAAAAAGGTCATCTTGAGTAATAAAGTCACCCTTTGCTTATTGATGTGTACTTTGAAAACCTTTCACCTTTGTTGAATATGGATTGAGAAATCAGAATGAGCAGATTGTCAAAATGGCTTACATATATCAAACGATTAAACATATGTATCTCAATTCTTTTTTGGGAGTTGGAGATAATGCATGCATTTGTGATTTTAACCTTATAGGATCATTTCATTTGTATATATTTTCTAATGAAGTTTGTAAAGGTGTCTGAAAAAGATTTGGACCCCTCTGAAATCTTTTAAAGCTATTGCAAGTTTTGTGTGAAATATTGTGAATCCAATCAAATTGATCAACAAAATTTATTTATTTATTTTTTGTGGGGATTTGTGGAGACAGTATAAAAGACAAACAAATTGAAAATGTGGACCTTTTGCAACACACATAATTATAAAGAATGGGAGAATGGGAGCGAGCCTTTTATGAAAGGAGGAGCGTGAAGGTATAATTAATGAGCGGTTATTGTGATAAGGGTGTCTGATTAACCCTTACTCTATGATACCATACTTTAACACATCTGCTGAGGAAGTCTTTATAAACCATTGTAACCATTGTAAAAAAAGGATATATTACTATTGTAAAGCAGTTTATCCTTTTATTGCAATGGTTTCAACTTAATACCTGTTAGAAAATATATCGTTTTCATGATACTTTATGTGTTCTCCTGTTGCGTAGAATTCGGACCAGCTACAAATTCTTATATTGATTGGGGAATGGGTAAACCCTTTACCAAACATTATATTTTTTACTGTCCCAAATTGAAGGAGTTTGCAAACGACATTTCAAAATGTGATAAAATTGAAAAATGATCTTCTGATATGGCAGAACACATTGTGAGAAAAGGCAAAATTGCTTGTTAAGAGTAATTTCTTATTTTCCCACAGTGTTTTTCAGAGTTGTCGGCAACAAACTCATCAAATGTCTTATTGTTTGGAAATGGGTTAAGTGGGTCACTTAAACTAACAATTGTCAAAGAGATAAACACATTCCTGATATCGTTGTTGCATTGTCAATTGTTATTTTTCTGAAATCAATCTGACAAAATGAGAATTCGCTTTATACAACCAAATTCTCATTTTGCCACACTGAAACGAAATGACATATTGCCGTTTATACATAAAGTTGCATAGAGTCAGTGTGAAGAAGGGTCAGTGTTAAGATTATAAATGTGGTATGCAGCCTGAGTGAGCTATATATGGGGGACCTAGCTAGATGGTATTTGTTTAGAAAGTTAATTAACAGATTGTTGAAATGGTCTTGTCTACCTGGGTTTCATAATCTAAATAAATGCCCCCCCCCCTTTTTATTCACAACCCTTTTGTTGAATCTCTTGCCTGTTTCATATGCGACAGCGTTTTCTATTGTTTGAGCCTTACATGCACAGTTTGCCAGTGTGCATGTCATTTGGCAAGGCATATTTTGTATCAATGTGGTAGGTTAACTGCATACGTTTTTTCATGGAATGTGGGTGAAAAATCCTATTTGAGTCATACTTAAGACAATGGGAACAAAAAGTGGGCAGAAAAGCTTTCCTCCACAGGGCTCTCTAATAATTTGGATAGTACATGTGTCTGACAAAGTCAGTTTGTACAATACTAGTTATTTTGGTACAATGCTGCCATGTAAAATGTAAAGGTGTTGAAAACAGCATGAAGACTTCAAATGAAAATTGTAACACAAGGTGAAACGGTTTTTAAAAAGAATTTTTTCCATTCTTTTCACACAAAATTCTTCATTTACCCTTGTCAGCAGAACTGATTTGTAAGAGTACAAGGGTATATAAACATATCGAACATAGCCAATCTGCCATATGCAGGCCCGGTGAACGCTCTGCTGCACTACCATGGTGCTGACGACGAAATAGGTTGTGCAACTTCCGGTTTAGCGATTTTAGGGTAAAATTTTTGCTTTTTTATGCAATTTAAGACGAAAAGTAAAAAATTCAAAAACATGATTCAACCCTTATTGAACTAACCGCCTATAGGTAAAGTTTCAGTTATGAACTTGTGGAATTTGCTGAGGTTTTGTAGTTTTTCCTCGCAGAAGAACGCGAAAATACATTCTCCCTATACCCGGTTCTCAAAACCAGTAAAATATCATGCAATTTGCCATTTTATGTCAAGCTAAATGGATGTTCTGGTCAATAATGATACTCAAAACTACCAAGTGGTAAAATTTGCAGCATTTTAGGTTTGTTTGAATAGAATATCACAATGTTAACCTGGTGGTGCGGTTGCGGACTCTCGAATTGCAATTCTGCAATGCTTCGACGAGGAAAATTAGGAATTCCTCGAGTTCAAAACTGAAACTTTACCCATAGGCGGTTGGATTCGATAAAGGTTGAATCATGATTTTAGATCTTAGATTGCTTGTCTGAAAATGTAGGAAAATAGCAAAAACCCAGCTTAAAATCACTAAACCGGAAGTTGCGCAACCGATTTCGTCCTCAGCACCGCGGTAGTGTGGCAGAGTGTTTACCAGCCGTGATATGAAGGGATCCAGTATAAGGATTGATTTAATAAAAACAAAGTATGTCCTAATTAGTTATAAAAATTTATGTTGTTAATTGTCACGCCTGACACCTACGTATTCTGTATGTCACACTATCCAGGCCATTTCATCAGTCATTCCTGTCACCATTCTTTGTGTGTATTGGTAGCCCCCATTGTTCCTCAGATTGTGAGTGATGTCAAGATTAGGGGCGTTTTTCAATGGCTTACTTCTTTATTGCTTGTCCTAACCCTATATTGTTGGTGCTTATTTGAATCCTCTCTCCATGGCTTACTTCTTTATTGCTTGTCCTAACCCTATATTGTTGGTGCTCATTTGAATCCTCTCTCCATGGCTTACTTCTTTATTGCTTGTCCTAACCCTATATTGTTGGTGCTTATTTGAATCCTCTCTCCATGGCTTATTCCTTTATTGCTTGTCCTAACCCTATATTGTTGGTGCTTATTTGAATCCTCTCTCCATGGCTTATTCCTTTATTGCTTGTCCTAACCCTATATTGTTGGTGCTTATTTGAATCCTCTCTCCATGGCTTACTTCTTTATTGCTTGTCCTAACCCTATATTGTTGGTGCTCATTTGAATCCTCTCTCCATGGCTTACTTCTTTATTGCTTGTCCTAACCCTATATTGTTGGTGCTTATTTGAATCCTCTCTCCATGGCTTATTCCTTTATTGCTTGTCCTAACCCTATATTGTTGGTGCTTATTTGAATCCTCTCTCCATGGCTTACTTCTTTATTGCTTGTCCTAACCCTATATTGTTGGTGCTTATTTGAATCCTCTCTCCATGGCTTACTTCTTTATTGCTTGTCCTAACCCTATATTGTTGGTGCTCATTTGAATCCTCTCTACGAGACAATTTAAATGAGCACCCACAACAAAGGATTTGGCAATCTTTTTTTTAAATATTGAGCATAAAAGATAATATCTCACTCACCACTGCTCAGAGTAACAAGCATATTTACCTTGGCAACTGCCCAGCTGGAAATTCTGCTACAAAAAAGTCATGTGTTGGTTGATATCCTTTTGTATGTTTGACCGATTTAGTTGTGACAAGTATTGACTCATTTTGTTTCACTGTTCATGTTCAATTCTGAGGAGATTTTCAACTTCAAGCCATCTTAATAAAAGGAACATTAATTAAATAAATTTTGGTGCAAACATAATTTGAAAAAACTTCAACAAAATAAGAGTTAGCTTATTGCACAACTGATAAATAAACCTGGTTTTGAAAACGAGAACTAGCCTATTAAGCATGGATTTTCTTTTTATCTCAACTATTCATTTATCAGTTATGCAGCATTTCATAGATAATTTGTACTTTGAATACTGACTTCAATGACTTATTGAATATATATAATCTTTATTAGAGTCTCATCATGGTTACAACATACAGTATATACATATAAAACGTTAAAAAGACACAATGAAACCATGCCATTCAAGATTGAATTATAAGAATGTTGGTGGGTCAACTGGGCTTTACCAGCCCTTAAGGGTAGTTAGCCTTTAGGTCTTCCTCCATCTATTATGAACAGGACATAGCAATATAACCAACATACTGTTGATGCAAAGTAAAACCCTAGCAAACGAAACTATGCATAGTGCTTTAAAAGGGGAAAGGGTTAATGCATTCAATTTGCACCTGTCAAAGAAATCACATGAGGTCACAAGGTTAAGACCTTGTTTGAAAAGACTAATAAAAAGGAGGAATAAAACTTGATTTGTCACTTCATACCATTATAAATATCCACAACATGGCATTTGCCAATAACCTCATATAGAAATAAGAGACACTATATGAGACCTATATAATTCAAAAGTGAGCATAAATCATTCGAAAGAAACTGTGGAGAATTTTCAGTTGAAGATTTAACACTCTACCTGATAGTTACATGTTTTAACACATCTGCAGCAAGAGATGAAGATTATTGTGTCAAAAAAAGAGAAGTAATTGCTCATCATCTTTTTCTTTCCTCACAACAGTTTCTATTTTGTCTATTGTTAATATAACAGAGAGCTTTTGGGGCTTTTTCAGACCTTTTTGATTTCGTTTTCAATCTGCCATGTGTCACAGTGTGAGAGAATTGGTTTATGAAACTTTTCTCTATTTCTGCTCTTTTCTCACAATAATTTTGTATTGAATGATTGGGTGTTCATAGTTTGAAATGGTCGTCTGCTGTTGCTTGAATTTGGACTACTCACAACATGATGGGGTAAGGGGTTAGAAGGTCAGGGTTCTGATTGTTTTGTAGAACATGTTTCCTTGGCAGAGACTTCTACTTCTGATTTTGTTAATTGCCTCATTGTTAAAGACCCTTTGATAACATTGCTATATGTTGTACAGACAACCTTTACTTTGAAAGCAATGTGGCCAAAGGAAATCATGTTTTCCATGAGTAAAGTATTCAATGTTCACTCTGGTCAAAGGAGTATTTGCTTGTGTAGGGCTTTTTCTCGTTATACAGTTTATCAGTGGTCCATTAAAGGCACCTTCCCCATTGGACATTCCTTTCAAATTATGCATTTTTCCCAAATATTCCATAGCCACACAAGGTTTTTGGTTTCCCAATTCAGCAATTTCATCAATACAATTTCCCCAAATTAGCAGGCCTTTGCCTCTTCCCAATTTGAGGAAGAAAAAGCCCTGTTTTAATGGGTTATTTCTTTGTCAAAAGATTCTTCTTAAATATTTTTTCAAAGAATACAGAAAATTTATACATAATGATAGATGACTGCTGTTGTTTTGGACTATATCCTATATGTTCAAATGGATTGATATATCTGATGAAAACCCTGTACACAGGAAATATTGGGAGGAAGAGACAAAGTAATTTCCATAGTTATATATGGATGTGGTATTTACTACTGAAGCAAATTGACACAAGCCTCTTAACCTCAATTAACCCTTAACAAACATGCCTGGGCGTTTGTGGGAAAGACTACAACTGCATGAATGGTAAAACTCACTAGCTAAAGGAGAAATTCCTATTATTACATGGCTGTTTTGTCTGTGGACCCCAAATCTGAATGGCCTTGTAGAATTGAAGCCCCTCATTCAACTTTAAAACAATTCAATATGTGTGTAAGCTAGCACTTATGTAGATACTGAATCTTCTAATACTTTTTTTGGGTTATGAAATTGATTTACAAAGACACTATAACTCTGAATAACTTTTTGCAGAATAGTATGCATTATTTGACTTGATAAGCAAAGCTTTTTATCTTCGCTGGTAATTTTAGACTTAAACTATCAAAGAACTTTTCTTTAGCGAGTTAAGTAGCAGCTTTGTTACTGCTGAAAAGAGTTGCCTAAATCTTCACTCATTTTCACAAGTCACACTCTTAATTTTAATCACTTTTGGGCAGTGATATACCTTTATTCAACTGAAAATGTCCATTTTGGACTCACACCTATTTTGTTTGATACAATATATTTATGGCAACCTTTAGTAGATCAGGCCTTTATAACTGTCCTTTGAAAACTCTTGTTAGAATGGCAGTCAAGTCATTTTTTTTCAGCCAAGTCTTGGTTTACAAGCATTTTTTAATTTTATTTTTCAACTTATGAATTATTCATGAATTCATTTGTTTTAAACTGTCCTAATGCATTATGTCCTAACCCCTTACTTTATATATAACAACAATAACTAGTATATAGCTGAAGATATCAAAAACCATCCATATATGGCTTTATCGTAGAATGATTTATTCTATGATCTTTGAATTATTTTTCAGGCTTTTGGGAATGCCAAGACTGTTCACAATAATAATTCCAGTCGGTTTGGTAAATTCATTCAAGTCAACTACAAAGAAAATGGGATGGTGCATGGGTGAGTATCATTACTTCTTATTGCCTAATACCACACTTTGCCATATCTTCTGCAGATTGTAAAAACAGCTGTGAAAAAAGGATAAATTGCTCTCAATTTTTATTGTTTATTGTTGTCATTTAGTAATTCATTCTATAGCACCATTATTGAAGGCCAAAGAAGCAACTGTCACAATGGTTTGTACAAAATTTAAAACCACATGTTATGCTATTTCCTTTCTTAATGATTGTGGTCTGCTTTTCCTTTCAATTTAGTCACAAGGTTAGGATGGTCTGTCTGTTTGCTACTATTATGTTGTGTGCTGTTTCAACAGTTTTAAGGGCATATTGGTGCAGTGGTAGAGTGTCAGCCTCTCGTACCAAGGGTCCCGGGTTAGATCCCAATAAGGCAAGGTGAAAATTGCTGGACTAACCCTAAAATGGGCGCGAGTCCTGGTATAGTATCCAGGAAGTCTTCATTGAGGGTGAATTTAAGCTTCAACCTTCCATCACAATTGATGTAAAATAAACAAGTTTAAACTTACATGTTATAAAATGTTATATGATTGCTTTCCTGGGATTCATTAGCACTAGGCTAGCCCCATGAGACCCAAGTGTCTCTCCAAAGGACACTCCCATAAAGAAGGGTGCTGCAATTTACCATAGTTCTTATTAATGAATTAAATGTTTTTCTGTAGGGCCATTGTTGAAAAGTACTTGCTGGAAAAATCAAGAATTGTATCACAGGCCAAGATGGAAAGGTGAGATTTTGTATTACTCTACAGAGTTTTAACACTGTTAAGTTACATTTTAGTTACATTTTGATGACTTTTTTATGATTGAGAAAGCTCCAAACTTAATTATCTAAAAGGACTTGCTTATTTAAACTGGATAGTATCATCAGCATTCAAAATTTTCTAGTATTAGGGGTCAAACTAAAGCAAAGAGGGTCCTTAGTGATTTCAAGATCAGTTCCCTTGGCAACTGACCATAGTATATATCACATATGCAGAAGAAACTTGTGAAAAAGGGTGAGCAATACTTCTTTTTTGTCAATATTTTTTGTCTCTAATTTTAAGAAGATTATTCTTTCATGCTCTGGACTTGTTGTCTGCTAACCATGTCAATTGGCTAAATCACAAATTCTAAAAGGGAATGATTTAAAACTTTTATACCTAGAACATCAGCTGATCATTACAATTGTTCATTTTTGTAATGCCTTTCTGAAAGGTGTATTTGTTTTTGTCAGCACATCCCTCCACTTTTAATCAACAAAAATGTATTATCCTTCAGAATATAGAGAGTTTGCAGATGGCATAAAGTTTGCTCTTGTTATATATTTTTGTAAAAGGGAGAAGTCATTTCCAAAAATAGCATTCTTTGATAAACTAGACTAGACAGGACTTTTTTTCATCTGCCAATAAACTACAATGTATGTTATATTTTGTAAAAGGCTATATTGTTTTACAAGATGTTGCTTGCCAAAACACTCTCCTTTTTTGTTTTGATATTTACAAAAAAAATGTGTTTTTGCTCAGCCACTTCACTATATGATATGTAACATTTGTCATGTATTTCTGATCTCCATAGAAACTACCATGTCTTCTACTACCTACTTGAGGGAGCTGATGAGCTTGAAAGGGAGAAACTTCATCTTGGAAAACCAGAGGACTACGCTTATCTCAATATGGTGGGCAATAAGTATACTTTAATATTAGTTCAGATATAGCGGTGTTTGTGTGTGAGTGGTTATGCTCAAGAGACACATTAAACCAAACCATATAAAATTATAGAAATTTGCTTACAGTCAATCTTGTTTTAGGCCACCATATTTAAAGGAGACAAAATCGAGGTTAATAGGGTAACTAACAACTGAATATGGATGTGCGCCCTTCAAAATGCTCTAGAGGGACCTTTTGGAATGACTTTCGTTCTGTATTAAGATAGCCTAGGACTGAATAACTTTTCATGCACTGTTAAGAGTAGTCACTGAAAAAAAGATTCACTGTATTTTTATTTATATATGTATCTGCTTTAGGGTAATTTTTTACCACAAATAACATTGCACTATGAACACCTGTATATTGTTCAATAAGTATTTCTTGGAATAAGTCAAAACCATGAAGCAAAATTCACCTATTTCCTCATGAGGTTTTATATTACTGGTCCAAACTGAAAGCAATTGTAGACCACAGTGGCTTATGAATTTCATGCTGATTTTGCATTGATAAAAAAAGAGAAATCTTTTCCTTTTTTTCACAATAGTTACATGAGTCATCTGTCACAGTTATTTTTATTCACATATATTCAGGAATATACTAAAAGGTTAATGAATTTTTTATATTTCTGAAATTGTTAAAGGTGATTTAGGCTTTTGCATCATCAGCTTGCCAATATTTTCATCATCAGTGTATAATTTTTGAGAAACATGTTGTTTATCGGATTTCACCTATATTACAGAGTGGCTGCACTGGGATAGACGGTGTTGATGAGGCGTATGAATTCTCTCACCTCAAACTCTCCATGGAAATGGTCGGCTTCTCACAGGTCACACAGAAAAGGTAACACTCTGTCCGCTCTTGTGTTTCATGGGGTTTGATGCCATGCATTTGGATATCTAATTATTACACGACTTATGGAAAATATTTTGGGGGCCTCCGTGGCCTAGTGGTTAGAGTACAGAACTTGAAATGACATGGCCCCTCTCCGCGTGGGTTCAAATCCTGAGAGGGATATGGATTTTCATGAGAGGCAGTCTCCCGACTGACTTACTGAATGCCGATGGTTCTACCCACCTTAACCAGCCCCTATGGGCAGTTGAGTATGGGGTCTTCCTCCATCATTAAGAGTCGGGCATCGCTACATAGCTGAAATAATGTTGATGTGATGTAAAACCCATATATATATATTTACTCTTTGGCTGATGCTCTCGCCCTTTCGGTAAGCACTAGAAAGAATACCAATCTCACCTATCGGCAATTCAGTACCTCGTTGTTTCCAGAGGGATTTTTCTTTACACCACAGTGTATATATGAAAATACCCAAAATAAGTAGGGTGCTGAGAAGTGTTCTGTGGGCAAATCAGCAGGGAAAGAGTAAAACAAAAATACAACATTGCAATGTGACATCCAATGGAAGCATCATGGAGAGTCAATTTCAATGAAGAATACCTAAGCAACATATTTTTTTCTTGATATTAAAAAAAAAGGGGGGGGGGTTACTTTTTTTTTTACTTTCAAGTGTAAACTTTATAGTAAAAGGCTACCCTAGTATTGTTTATGAAGATAAATATGACATGACAGGTTGTCTACAATTTGTCTTACTGAATGACGATGGTTCAACTCATGAATTTTGTGCCTTTCTCCATAGCTTATGAGCCATGCTTAATTATGTAACTGAAAACTAGTTAATGTTATATTATTACCCAATAAGATAAAGTAAAACATTATTCAACTGTTCTAATTATGTATATAGCAAGGTCTTTTTTACTTTGCGTTTTTTGAACTGGTTTCTATTTTATTACACGAAGAAGATGTGATTTCTTGTAATCACTTACCGTCATCTGTTCAAGGTTCCAATTTGGACCAGTTCTTGTTCTTGAAATATGAAAAAAAGCTTACCGGTATGTGAGTCTTATTTCTTTTTTCCAAAATCTCTGTAATGTCTTCTATTTTAATTTTTTTGGTTGTTTTCATTTTGGTTTGGTGACAAACATGTTCTGTTTTAAGCAGGCCAATAGCCCTTGCTAAATGAAATATCAAAGTTGAAGGAAAGATATTTATGGTTCTTGCTGTTCATTTAAATTCAATGTTTTTAATGGTGTTATCTATAAAGTACTAACATGACATTTATTTACAGGATCTTTGGAGTGCTGTCAGCAGTCTTACATCTTGGAAATATCAAATTCAAAAAGGTAAATTTTAATCTTATCATATTAACCCTTATGAAAAATATTTTAACTTTTCTTTACCAAACAATATTTGTTTGAATGCTGCAGACAACTTTCTATTATTTTGTCTGTAAAGTGAAGTTTTTGAAAATGGCAGACTCTTCTAGCCAACTATCCTATAGGATTTCATCAAATGCCATCCCAATTTTAAATATTTTCATTTTCAGAAGTTAATATTTGTCACTTCAAGCTATATGTGACATGTAATATGAAAGACAGACATTTTAGTAACTGAGGCGGGATGGGGGCTTTTTGGCATTCTAAGGGTTAATATTGAAATCATCCTGATAATCTAGACCTGGGACAAAGAAATATATAATGAAAAAGATTCAACAGACATTTTGTATGTTAAAGTCATATTCTAAGGATTTGGTGTAAATGTATAAGTAAATGACTTGATGTACATGTACACATATAAAACATGTCTGTTTTGATTTATTATTTGTTTGTTTATTAGAAAGGGGATCAGCACCATGACGAGTCTGTGACGATACTGAACCCTGATACCATAGCTGTGATATCCCAGGTGCTAAAGGTTCAAGAGAAGACCCTGACGGAGGCGCTGACCCAGAAAAAGGCGACAGCAGGTGATGAGACAGTCGTCATGACACACAGGATGGAAGATGTGCGTTTCCTCAAGTTCTTTTTGTATTTCTTTATTTTGTCATGATCTTTGTTTGTTGCGACTTTAGAAAACATTGTTGGAAAAGGAGAAAATTGCTCGCAATGAACAATTTCTCCTTTTTCCACAATGTTTTCTGCCCTATCAGAAGATCATTTTTTAATTTCATCACATTTTGAAATGTCGTCTGCAAACTCTTTCAATTTGGGACAGTCAAAAATGTGGCGTTTGGTAAAGGGTTAACGGCTAATGTGGCCTTAAACATCACATCAACTGTGTCTTTGTCATTTTGCAATGTCCAGTGCATTTACAAAAGATGAAGACCTCAAGTTTAATTTTGCAATACCCAGCTCATTTTAAAAAAAATGAAGAACCCAAGTTAAATTGCACATAAACAAAAGTAAGGAGTCGTGAGATTTAATGTTAAAGGTATTTATTCATATATGGGTTTTACATTGCATCAATATTACTTCAGTTATGTTGTGATTCCTGGTTTAAATTGATGGAGGAAGACCCAAAACTTGACTGCCCATAAGGGCTGATGGACTGACTGATCCAATTGGAAAGAACCATTATAAAAACATGTTAACCCTTTCCACCATATTAGAATGCTGCTGGTTGAAATTGAAAGCGGCAGAAATTGACAGCAAGAAATTGTAAGGAAAATGATACGGTCCATGTTTAAGTCCCATGACCCACTTATGAGGGGAAAGAGTTAACCCATTACCAAACAATAACGAGATTTGACCACTTTGTTGCAGACCACTCTTGAAACCATTGTTGGAAAAGGAGAAATTGCTCTGCTCGTAACAAGCAATTTCTCCTTTTTCCACAATGTTTTCTGCCCTATCGGAAGATTTGTTCCCAATTTCATCACCTTTTGAAATGTAGTCTGCAAACTCTTTTAATTTGGGACAGTCTAAAATTTGGTGTTTGGTAAAGAGTTAACACACCTTTAGACCTATTTGTATATGTTTCAGGCTCTTGCAACTAGAGATGCTATGGCAAAGTGTCTTTATGGAGCCCTTTTTGACTGGATAGTACTGAAGGTGAATCAAGCATTACTGGCCAAAAGACACAACAGCGAGCACCAGGTAAGGATATTTGAGATAAAAACTAAACAGACAATATTGTTACTCTCACACATTTCTATGTATTTCAAAGCATATATTACAGACAACTAAGAAAGCCATTATGGCAAAATGAGAAATTGCTCATATTGATATGTCATTGTATAAAGATATTTGTCGTCTGTTGTTAGTTTTAATTTTCGACAGTTGGAAAACCAAATACCGTGGAGTCTTTTACTCTTTCAAATATTCCGTATTATTAGCATGTCATTTTGAATTCATTGCTTGCTTGAATAGCTTTCACTATAGAGCTAATCTTTCTTATTTTGTTTTCCAACAAATTCATGCTTAACTTTTCTAAAGTAAGATGTACTTAGGTGTTGATTATAGGGATCTTTAATTGTTGATGATTTTTTTCTCTCCCCCTTGAAGAAAAGAGAAATTGCTAATGTGTTATGGGTTTTTTAAAGTGAAGATGTTTAATATTTAGAAATTCCAAACTTGTCATGATAAGTTGACGTTATCTACTGATGATTCTGCCCTAGACCAAGGTCAAGAGTCTGAATATAGATAATGTTGAACCCTCAGAATGGTTGGTAATTTTCTAAAAAATAGATTTTTGTGTCATCTGCTATCCTAAACTTTAATTATCGGCTTAATATTGATGAGGAGAGATAACCAGAGTAGCATACAGGTTAGATCACAGGCCAGCCGCGGCTGGCTTGGATCTAGTCTATTTGCATAAGCATGAAGTTGGTTTCAGCACTATAAGGATATTTACTGCTTAAATTGTACCACTGCTTAGTGCATTCTTGCTGGGCATCATATTTAAGTTTGACATTTTTCTCTCTTTTTGTAAATTATGTATGGAATTGCAGAACATGCTTTTAATTTTTTGCAAGCACTCTTGACCAATAAATATCATCAGTTGCAAAACACCAAAAGTCATCTCCAAGTGTTAGAGAAATGAACTAACATAATGGATTGGAATTGCAAATTTTTGAATGGTTTACCCTTAGAATACTGGTGAATTTTCTAAAAATAGATTTTTTGTGTTGTTTGCTTTCCAAAACCTTAAATATCCGCTTAATATTTTTGTGAAAAGATACTCAGAACAGCAAAAAGGTTAGATCAAAGGCCAGTCGCCAATTAACTTGGTGGCCGGGCTGGATCTAATCTGTTTGCATAAGCATGAAGTCAGTTCCAGCACTATAAGGGTTAAAATAATTAATGCTTATTAGTTCATTTTATCTTTTTTAAAGAAAAAGCCAAATGATAGTTCTGGGGATACAGTAGTTTTCCACAGAAAACTTGAAACTGTTGAAGGGCAAAAGGGAATTGCTTGTATCAGAAATTACCTTTCTTTAAAAACCATTTTGATTTCTTTCACTAGAAGCACGATAATAGTAGTCATCTGCTTTCAATTTTAGATGACAAAAAGCTGTTCTACCCTCTTATTCTTTCTACCCAAATCCCTTTGCAACTTGCTTTTCCAAAGAAAATTCGGGAGTATACAAACAACAAATGGTCAAGAGAAATCTTTATTGTTTTGCTTGGATACTTGTCTAAGCCTCATTTGAACACCCCATACCTGTTTTCCTTCCTTGCTAGGATG
Source organism: Cerastoderma edule (assembly GCA_947846245.1). Lineage (NCBI taxonomy): Eukaryota > Metazoa > Mollusca > Bivalvia > Cardiida > Cardiidae > Cerastoderma > Cerastoderma edule. The sequence goes on from OX401412.1 coordinate 12,211,737, forward strand.
AGGGGATGAATGGAGTAATAGACCAATCACACTATGTTAGACATACGGTATTATATAGCGTCTTTCCTTCTGTTTGCTACTTGTATTGTAACTTGCTGATGTGGCTTGTTGTGAATAAGGTAGCTTGTGGTATTCCAACAACTTGTATTGTTTCCACAATGGCAACATATGGATCATTCCTACTGCTTGTCTTGATTTAACCCTTTGCCAAACAACAAATTTTCGTCTGTCCCAAATTGAAAGAGTTTGCAGACGACATTTCAAAATGTGATGAAATTTAACAATATTCTTCAGAAAGAGCAGAAAACCTTGTGGGAAAAGAAAAAATTGCTCGTTACGAGCAATTTCTCCTTTTCCCACAAGGTTTTCTAAAGTTGTCTGCAACAAAGTCGTCAAAAATTAATCTTGTTATTGTTTGGGAAAGGGTTAATAGCTAGAGTTTCCATTAATATTTGAAGTAACAGATCCAGGTTGAGATCTAACCAATTCAGCCGGACAACCCTCTTTATGACTGAACATGAAGAAACCGACTCACAAGGGATTTTAACTGATGGTTTTGCATCGGCCATCGGTTCTTAAAATCCGGAATAGCTCATCTTGTTTCCATAATTCGTCTTGTTTCCAAATATTTCTGTTTTTGACATTTCTTTCTTAACCCATTACCAAACAATAACGACATTTATCTACTTTGTTGCAGATGACTCTGGAAAACAGTGTGGGAAAAGGAGAAATTGCTTATAACAAGCAATTTCTCCTTTCCCCACAAGGTTTTCTGCCCTATCAGAAGATTTATGTCCAATTGAATCACATTTTGACATGTCGTCTGCAAACTCTTTCAGTCTTGGACAGTCAAAATATTTGCTTTGGTTAAGGGTTAAACAAATAATTGACAATTCTTGAACAAATGATTGGTTCTGCTGTAACATCATGTCTTGTTTCTAGAGCTTGTTCCATTCCTAAAGCTAGTGTAGTACAAACAGATTGTACGCTTCTATCTCGCTATTGTATGATGAAAGTTGCACCTTAAGTGTGCCGAGCTTCATTCAGTTGGTAGTGTTTCCAAATTGGAATGAAGGGGGTCCTGAGTATGAGACTAGACTTGATCCATTACCAAACAATAACGACATTCGACCAGTTTGTTGCAGACGCCTCTGGAAAACAGTGTGAGAAAAGGAGAAATTTATAAGCAATTTCTCCTATTCTTTCAATGTTTTCTGCCCTATCAGAGGATTATTTTCCAATTCATCACATTTTGAAATGTCGTCTGCAAACTCTTTCAATTTGGGACAGTCATATTTTGGTGTTTGGTTAAGGGTTAACTAGTATTTTTACTGATGTTAAAGTAAGTTATTGTTATCTGGATTATTTGTCTCGAATCACTCATCAATTACATTTAATGGGAAAGTAGTTATCAGTGTGGAAAGAATACTGTGTAGTTCTTGTAAGGACATTACATAAGCATGGATAGTTACCCTGATTGAAGCAGTATAACTTCGATATTGTTGAAAACTGCATGAAACCCAAACAAACCAATTATCCTTTAGAGTTACCCTCAGACTGGCAACTAATTGATAAACTGTTGAAAAGGTTTGTGAGTTAATTGGTAATCTGTTCTTAAATGCTTGCATTGTTTGGATTAATTTGGTTACAGTCTTTACTTATGTCAGCTGCCAATGAATAGAATGCTGGGTATACAGCAATCACTCAACTATGCCTTGTTTTGTGTTGTAAACATTGGTGTAGCATTTTCTTTTGCATAATGTGACAAGCAATCTCTTTATATTACCCATGTAAAGAAACAAAGCTTAATGTCCTTTTTTGTTGTTGTTGAATAGTTGATAAGTACTTCGGTCAAATAAATCAGTTCTAAGGCTTTTTTGTAACTGGGGATTGTTTACCATCTTTCTAATATAAGTAATTGAACCCTTAACAGTCCATGCCATTTAAAAAAATATTTTGACTAAAAACGTTTTTACAAAAGAATAATTTGCATCAAGTTCTTCCTTTGTTTGCATTTATTTTACAATATTTCAGTGAACTAAGCTGTATTGGTATCTTCTGTTTCTTTGATGACTTGTTTTCTCATTAATGACAGCTTATCTCTCAGACTTAGTAATGACTAATAAATAGCATGCTGATCAGCTGATTTTTTGTTGTTGTTTGCATTTGAGTTCCTTTGTAAAAGACTTGCTATAGTTGTGTACTAATCACTCGACCTGAACTCAAACCATGGTGTTTCATGTAAAAGTGCCAACAGAATCCGTGTGCTTGCTATGTGTAAATTTGTTACCTGAAAGGCCAACATATATAAAACCAGTTCAGTCTTGATGATTTTAAGGTAGAATCTCAAAATCCCCCATTTTGAAAGTCTTTTTTTGTTGGGATTACTTGTTCTCTGTAAACATCGGTCGGTGCCGGAACTATTTGCTTTACACCAAACGTTCCAGCTACACCAGATTTAAATTGAGAATGACTGAAGTATTTGGGGAACAAATTAATTTTGAATTGGCAGATTATGGGTTTTCTACCTTAATGTTCCATTTTGCTCCATAAAGCACCATTTTGTTTGAATTTAGACATGATTATGTTTTGCATTTAAAATAATTCTTATGAATATTTTCTTTTTTTTCAACAATTCAAAGAACAATTTTGGAATTCCACGGGTTATTTGCCAAAGACTTTTGGAATTATTACTAAAAAAAGGGAAAATTTCGCCTTTTGTTCCCTCAGTGATAGATCCAATCCTGTAGGAAGAAAGTCTTTCAATATTATATAAATTTCCATTGTCATTTGCTTTTGGGTTATTTTGTGGAACAAAACAAATAATGGGTAATTGATTAAGAATTGCAGTGGTCTTCTGTGATAATCCTACAGATACTTCTTAACTATCAGAAATATTTGTCACAGTCTCTTATGCTAATAGGATGTTTATTTATGTTACTAAAATCTGTTTATAACTTATGTATGTTACTTTTTTTTTTCAGGGTAACTCAATTGGTGTTTTGGACATCTTTGGATTTGAGGATTTCAACAAGAACAGTTTTGAGCAGTTCTGCATCAATTATGCAAATGAGCATCTTCAGTACTACTTTAATCAGCACATCTTCAAATTTGAACAGGTAACATTAATATTTAAACCATTCCTTTTGTATGAGACCTGGTGACTTGTCCAACACCTGACTTGAAGGTATAAGCAGGCAACACAAAATAAGATGAACAAAATGCCTTTATTATGGTACTTTGGAATGAACTTTGATGAAAAAGAATTAATTGCTGATTGTGAGTTATTCATCCTTGCTTTCCCAGTAGTTTGTAATCTTGCATAGTTATTGTGGTAAAGTATTATAGAGAAAAAGGTCAATTTAATTAAAACCTTTCCCTTTTAAGCAAACTTTTAAAAACACATTTGAAATAGATGATATTTGCAAACAATGAGATAAAAAAAAAATTATAGGTATTATTGACAAAATTATAGTGTTGTTTTTGTAACAACTTGCTTAATTACATTGAAAGTCGACCATTACTTAATTGACAGATATGTTAACTTCCCATGTTTGCATTAATGTGTGGGATTTTGTGACTGATCCAATATGAAAGCAACAGTAAAAAGTAAAATAAAGCATGATTTTTTTGTTAATTTCCTTTATGTCACAAGTTATGAAACTTTATGACAAAAGGATGAATTGCTTTTAACAATTTGTTTCAGCTTAATGTCACAATAGATATTTACTTATATCACAGATGGAATATTATATTACATTTTTTATATTGTCCCAAATGGTTTAGAACATTTATAAAATCCCATATGATGAAGTAATTTGTCAAAGCTGCATGCCTACACACATGTTGCTTTGTGTATGTTTCCAGGAAGAGTACAAGAAGGAAGGCATCCAGTGGAAGAACATTGAGTTTATTGATAACACTGACTGTTTGGAGCTGTTCTCTAAGAGACCTCATGGCTTATTCTGTCTCCTCGATGAAGAGTGCAAGTAAGTTAACTCCTAGATTGGGAACCAGTCTCTCGTCTATCAAATATAGAGACTGGTATGGTACCAATCAATCTACCAGGCAGAACTCTGACTTGTAATTGAAGGAACAAAAACCGCATACTGTCCATAGAGATGAATGTTTGCGGATTCAAAGTAAACAAACAGTTGGCTGTGAGACAAAGGTTCCTTTACATAAATGGTTGTCGAAATGGTTTGAAAATGAAGTTTTGACAAAACTTTTGGTACAAATCAATGAATAAATCAAAGTCTAATAAAGAATTGGTTGCCCGCTTTGATTATTGCAAAATAGAGATTCAGGGGAAACAACCATGTTTGTTGTTGCTTCTTTTGTTGTTGTTTTGGTATTTTGAAACATTGTCTTCAGACTAATCAAATTGCTTAGAATTTATATGCTGCCTGTTCTCTATCTTGTGGAACGTAGTGGAGCCAGGGGGAACTGGTTTAGTAAACTCTTTATAAATCAACACACGGACCTCCCTTATTTACTGATAAGAGTACAGAACTAAAAACCATAATAACATTACAGTTATGAGAGATGAGAAGTGTATTAATAATATAGCTTTTTGTAACTGAATCAATCTGTGATGTAATGTTACTGACAGAATGCATTATGTTTTAAAAGACATGACAGGATAGAAAACAAACTTCTTATTTTATGATTAATGAACTGAATTGCTGATAATACAATGCATGTCCAAAATGAAGAAATGGTTTTCTTTCCTTCCCAGTTTTCCAGCCGCTACAAATGAGACCCTTCTCACCAAATTCCACCAGAATAACAAGGGCAATATATACTATGAAGCCCCCCAGAAACGGGAGGAGGCCTTTACTGTGTTACATTATGCTGGAAAAGTGAAGTACCAAGTGAAGGTATGTACAAACATCATGAAGTGGATTTTGTGGCTTTACACACTTTCTCTTTTGTAAAACAGAATTAAAGTCCTTCTAGTTGTTTCTCTCACCCAAACCAATGTCGGTTACCCTTTTGAACACAAAAAGAATCCAATGATGTGTGGTGTATACATTCAATTCAATAACATTTAGCAAGTTTTGTAACCATATGATTTATTTGTGCATTTTGTCAATGTTAAACTAAGATTCAGTAGCTGAAATTATCAGATACTTTATGAGAGTATATTGGTTTTTACTTTTTTTTTTTTTTATTACATCATTTTGACAGACATTTATTCTAGTTGTTAGTCCCAAATACAGATTATAGAAGAGAAGTGTCTATCTTCCCATTATGGTTAAAAGAGTCATCAAAACAGGTCTTTTAAATCCTGGTATAGATTAGAGATAAAGTTGGTATTTATTCTTAATCCCCTACTTTATGAAAAGTCATGTTGTCATTCCTGCAACAGCAAACTTTGAAGCAACTGTGACAAGAAGAGAAGCTGTTGGTTACTAGCAATTTCTTTTCTTACATACACTGGTTTCTACAATAAATCATCAAGAAATCCTATCATCCAATGCTATAAGTTTGTCATCTGTTGTTCCTTTCAATTTGGCAGTCACATAATCCCATATAAAAGAATGGATAAATCAGTTCCCATGCTTTTGAAACCATATGTGTTTGTTACTTTAAATAAGTATACAATGTGACATCCCAACATTGTAACAAATCCTATACAAACTTTTTTTAACAGGATTTCCGTGAAAAGAACAGTGATCAAATTCGAACTGATATTGTGGGAAACTTGAAAAGCAGTAGTCTTTCATTTGTCAGAGAACTAATGGGTAAATATATCAACCACTTTTATTATACTATATAAAATTCTTGTCAACTAGATGAAAGAAATGCTTCATTTTGTGGCACATCTTCCCCATTTTTGATTATACTTCAAATTATTAAGGGGAAAAAAAAACATTTACAAAAGGATAAATTGATTGTTATGAGCATTTTATCCTTAATGATGAATGTTTTTTTTTATCTTAAAAATGATGAATGACTCAATTCAAAGTCAAGTTTTGTGTGTATAGTATTAAACATTTATTTGAATATGACTGAATTTTTCCTATGCTCCCTCCACATAATGAATGTCAAATGGTTTGCTGAAGCTAGCTGCATCTAGTCAAGGACAGCGATGAACATGTTTGTAGGGAAGAGATTGTTGGTGTATTAACTGTGAAATGATATCAGGCATAGCGTAGGTATAGATTCAAGAAAATAGAAGCAGAATTGTATAATAATCTGATGTTGAGCCTGATAACCATTCCTATTCAAAGACACTACACATCTATTTTTTAAAATTCTGTTATCTATTTAAACACCAAATAAACAAAAAGAAATTGAAGGAAAAAAGTCAATACTGCGTAACAGTTAAAAAGGAGAGAATGATATGTGATAGCATCATCTTTCATTATGTCACACATTATCTCGTGATTTGTTTCGTAACTTTTTGCTTGTTATGAGTTAAGTGCCTGGTATCACAAATGTAATAAAGCATTGTGTTATCAGTCAGAAAAAGGCACTGGTGACAGGATTAAAATCGTTATCAATTAATATTTTCAGCATTATATCAAGTCTATTTAGGTAACTATTGTATTTCATAGTCCATTCAGAATTGTTCTCAGATAAATAAAATCTCTGATACCATACATGGCGATTACTTAACAGGTGCTGTCGAAAACATTTTTAAACAAAAAAAAATCTTCAGGACTTGGGGTTGAAGAGTTCAGATCCTTATGATAAATGAGCACCTTTTTTTTCTTCATTGATTTCTCGATATATAGCTCAAATGTCATTTCTGATGATTTTCAGTCACCATTTGGATACACCTACTTTTTGTAAAAACTTGTTCTTTGAGTAAAAAAATATAAAAGGCTCTTGATTATAAGAAAAAATGTAAAAAGATTTTTATCATAGGAACAATTGATATTAAAGAATCTGTATAAACATTTTGAATGGGCTTGATGGTATACTCTAAGTAAGTGCCACTCAGCAGTTAGTATATATACACAGTTTGGTTCTATAGCAGGAGACGCTCTGTAAGGGGAGAAAGAGTATGCTCTCTGCTTCTCATTGCCTTTTCTATCTTACCTTTAATGGTTGCACTATATTAGAATATTATCTTCAATAATTCTAATGCTCCGTACTAACCCAATATGACTTACAAAAGCTGTGTGGCTTTTTGAATTAAATGACAATAAAAGCTTTGTATTTAAGATTATATATACAGTATCTTTACAACCTTTGATTAAAGTTATGAATTCAGCAGCTCTTTTTCAGAAGAAAATGGTACTTCCCAAATAAATAATTTTATTTGACATTGGTATTCATCTGCTAAAAAAGAAGATATGAAATTATCGTGATAAAAATGCAAAATGCTTGTGAAAACCTTTCAACTTTTATCGTTATAGTTTCTTATCTTTTTTCCATCAATTAGAAGAGATATTTGCAGATCTTTTCTAGTCCATCTAGTTCTAAAATTTGAATTGTTCCCAATTGTCCCATAATTAGAGTTAGACATTTTATAACACAGGGGTCTATAGTTCTATAATTAATGCACCTGTATCAGAAGAGTTAACAAACAACTGTGACAAAAGCAAGAATTGTTCATTGAAATATTGGAACAAAAGAAAAAGTTAACTTGATTTGTTTTTTGGAAAGTTTTTGTAGAAAAGCAATTGAATGACAGGTCTAAATGTATTCTAAGCAAGTGCTATATAACTGCAGTTTGGCTAAAACTCTTACATCATTATCATGCTTGGTTATATTTTCGCTATTCATCATGCAAGACAAATAGCCTGTGTTCTTGACCAATAACTCTTGGAATGTCAACACCTTACTGTTTATTGACTCCTTTTGTTGAGCACAAAGCAGAAAGAATTAGTAACTACTATGGTGAAAGGGGGAATTGCATGGAAGGCAATTTCTCCTTTTTCGTCACAAGGGTTTCTACTTGATACGACCAAAAAAATGCAGTTTTATAAGGTTTATAATTGTTGCTTGCTATTGGTTTCAATAAAGATTAGTCTCAAGATCCATTTAGGGTAATATGTGAAATAGTAAGATTATAGAATTCACCCCTCTTCTCCATAACTACGTAATTAACACCATCTGTAGCATACAACTAAAGGTTCCATCAAGATCAAATTAGAAATATGCGGGTAATGAATAGTTCCCGTTTTGTTGATCCCAATTTTTCTTTTTTGTTTGACAATTTAGCATTTTATTCGCTGATGGATTTGAGCTTCAACCAAATTCCATTTTTGAACCTAGGCAATGAATTTGTAAGGAAATTGGTGTCTAAAGAGACAAATGAAAGCATAAGCAGATGGCATTTATGAAGCATAAAAAGACATGTTTGTTCATTAAATCTGTTTGAAACCATTTTCCCGAAAAAGACATTGTTTACTGCAAGTGGTTCCTTAAGCTTGCTGCAGCTGGCAGGGGTCAAAATGTTGATGAATATCTTGGTAATCTATGGCTGAAACAATACTGCACATTTCTTTCTACATGAATGCAAGTTCTGCAGCCAACATATTAGACTGTTGCCGTATTGCCATGGATAAAATGATACATTTGTCAACAGAAGTTCTTATTTTGTCATGAAATTAATATTAGTGTCCAATTCAATATACAATAGTAATATTCTGATCCTGTTAATATCTAGAAGTTATTAATTCCAGAATAAGTTATATTGATGCCATTAGATGTTGCTTAACGCATTGGAGTACGTTTTACGGTTTTTTTACTTATTTTTAAATGACTTGCTATATCAAGTATGATTTTTTGTACTACTTTATCACCACAAATCAATATAATGCTGTTGTTGAAGCAGGTGGCTTTTTGCAGTGAAAATGGGATTTTGGGTTTGCTTTTTGAAATCATGTTTGAATCAGTATTTTATTCGGTTATTCATTATTTTTATTTTTTAAGTAATTGGTACCAATTTGAAGACAGTTTTTTTTTTATCTAATACCAAAACAACACTTTGATTTATTGTACTTTATGTAAAGAGGGTTAGACTCATTTAGCTTTTACGTTAAAACAGTAATATTCAGAGTTTGCAGGAAAGGCACCAATCCATAGCAAACACATCCTAAAAGACAGTTTTTGTGCAGATTTTATCAAAATAGTCTTAGTAATATTATAAGGATAAACAACTCAATAGATAAAAATAAATATCTAAAAAGGATGAGTATATTTTCAAGTAGTCTGCTCGCCCAGTTGTCTGCTGCATATTCCGGTAAATTAGAATACTTTTTTAAACCTTGACTTATCAAAGGTTATGCTTTGCAACAAGAGAGTGCTAGGCTGTAGATCATGTGGTCCCGATTGTCCTATTTTTGAAAAAAAAATAAAAAAAAAAAAAAACATCCTTTGAGATGTTCCTTTGAGAGGGTCAGTATCAAAAGATATGATGGGTCAAAATTGAAAGCAACACCAGCCAACAAAATAGAGTATGAACAAGATGCATATTACGATAGGTATAAAGACCATTGTGATATAACCCTTTACCAAACGCCATATTTTCAACTGTCCCAAATTGAAAGAGTTTGCAGAAGACAATTCAAAATTTTATGAAATTTGAAAATAATCTTCTAATATGGTATAAAACATTGTGGGAAAAGGAGAAATTGATTTTTTAAGTCTTTTGCTTTTGGTGCATCACAGCATGGTATTATGGTGTGAGATGAAAAGCTCTGATTTTAAATATGGGACAATCGGGAAAAACCCATTGTAGATATAGATCCACTTCTAGGGATAGCTATGTAAATGAATGAATGAAAAACATTATGTAGGCTGATTAGCAGGTCAAGATAAGACCAAACTTACATAAACCCCTTCCTCCACAACACCTCACTTTTACACGTCTACAATAGAAGTATTTAGAAATTACTGTGATAAAAGGCGCATAGTGAGCAATAACTACTTTAGCCATATTTCTAAGCAATTTTAGTAAGAACCAATTTTTGTAAAAATGTTTAGTTATTGCTTTTCTTTTTTCAACTGTCGACTATTGCTTTGAATTTGGACCATGTGCTGAAAACTGAACAACCATATTATCAAAAAGACAAATTACTTATGATATTTTGTAATTCCATATGTCACTCTGATGTTCTATGTCATTTGCTACAAGGGTGTTGAGAGGAGTAAATGATAAATTATACAGCTGGAAACACTTTTTTAATAATGTTTTATATTTTGACTGCATGTTTTCATACTTTTTTTGTCTTATCTCTCAATATTGTGATTTCTTTTCCATCGATTTTGTAGTTATTTTTGCTTATTGTCAGACATTAAGCAAACACTTATTTTGTAGATACATGGTCAAATTTCAGTTTGATATACTTGTAGATTTTCATTGCGTCTCTCAATGATTAGTCACACAAAACATTTTAAACAATTATGAGGGTTTTACATTTTAGTTCATCGCCCTTATCAATATGGTTGTTGTAAAAGGCTACAGGAAACATTGTGATGAAGGGAGATTTTGTGACAAAGGTTTCTGTTTGATACTTGTATCAAGACCAGCCAAAAATAAAAGATGTGAGTGAAAGGGTTGTTACAGAATATTATATTGCATGTAAAAAGTTGATCCATGTCTTTAATTGAAATCATTTATTATTTATTCCAGGAGTAGATCCTGTGGCGGTGCTGCGATGGACAATCCTAAAGACTCTGTTTAAAAGTGTGTTTGCTTTCATGAAAGCAGGGAAAACTTTCAGGGAGAGAGGAGGTAAGATGAACCTTTAACCCTTTACCAAAAACTAAACTTTTGACTGTCCCAAATTCAAAGAATTTGCAGACGACATTTCAAAATGTGATGAAAATGAAAGATAATCTTCTGATAGGGCAGAAAACATTGTGGGAAAATGGCAAAATTGCACGTTAAGAGCAATTTAGTCTTTTCCCATAATGTTTTCCAGAGTCATCTGCAACAAAGTGGTGAAATGTTGTTATTGTTTGGTAATGGGTTATATAATACACTATGTGCACATTTTAATATTTTATCTGCAACAAGGAGGCCTAATCAAACATTGTGACAAAATGATGCATTGCAAGTATTAATTGATTCATACTTTTGTTGCAATTGTTACTACCCAATATCATGGAGATATTTTATCTATTTTCCCTCTGTTACAATAGTTGTCTACTGTTGCACTCATCTTGGACAAGTCTAAAAGTCCAATTTAAGAGGAAAGCTTTAATCATAGGTAAAAACAAAGGGCATAATTTCAGTCATCATTTCATTATCTACTTAGTTAAAATAACAAATTCAAAAATATAGGCTAAATGTATACTGATGAATTGTGAGCAAATGGTCATTGTGAAGAATGGGATGTGAGATAATATCACCAAATCTTCATCTATTCTCTTCGTGTTTTAATTTCAGGACCTAGTCAGGCTGTTGTAAGAAGAAAGCAATCCCAAGATATAATTCCTGACTTGGGGGCAAATTTAAGGTAATGACATACCCATGAATACTCACTATAAATACTTGAGACCATATTTGTTTATAATTAATTGCCTTATAACAATTAAGGAATTGTCAAATGCATTAATGGTGAAGTTAAACCAATTTCTTGTAGATTAAAATGTATTCAACCTTTCCCTTTAACCGTTTACCAAACTCCTAATTTTTGCCTTTCCCAAATTGAAAGAGTTTGCAGACAACATTTCAAAATATGATGAATTTGGAAGATAATCCTCTGATATGGCAGAAAACATTGTGGGAAATGGAAAAATTGCTTGTTACGTGCAATTTCTCCTTTTCCCACAATGTTTTCCAGAGTTGTCTGCAACAAATTGGTTGAATGTTGTTATTGTTTGGTAAAGGGTTAAAGATAGTAGGAAAGGGATGTTTAATCCTCTACTCTTTGATAACTAACTTTGATACATCTATAGCAGAACAATTTAGAAACAGGTGTGACATAGGAAAGAAATGCTTGAGATAAGTGAATTCTCTGTTTGCCAAAACATGCAATAGCATCAAGAAAATTGATTTTTATATTTATTAAGTAAGCAGGAGGATTTAATTCAAGACTATAGCGTCTCAACCACAAAAGTGAGGGAGATATTTAGTCTTACATTGAACCATTGAAAGTCCACTGCTGTTGCTTTCTACTTTAACATGTCACAAATTCACATAAAGAGAAATGACTCAATTAACAATGCTAAATTTTCTCATTTCTCTTTATATGAATCACAAAAATTTAGAAAAGAGTTTTTCTTGCAATAAGCAGCCACCTTTTGTTAAGCAGCCAATTTTACATTGTCCCTTTGGTGGCTGCTTATCATAAGTTTGACTGAACTTAGTTCCTATGGAAATTTCTGGCTAAAACAATATCATGATATTCTTTTGAAAGGTAATCTTGGCTGTTTGGCCTCTTCTTAAAACCAAAGACTTTTGACTTATGATATTTTACAAAGAGGTTCTTCAAGCAGCGTGCTCTCTAAATATTCTAATAAGAGAAAAATGATAATTCTATATCAAACAGTTGAATTAATCTCATGAGACCGACTATCATTCAAATTACATGTATTTTGGTAAAAAAAAAGCCTATGGGGGGGGGGAAACATAGTTGTTTTAAATAAACTGTAATAAAATGTCGTTGCAACAATTGTTTCATTTAAGTTTCTACACTTGTGCACAAACAATCAAGCTGCTCAAGAAAATTCAGTAAGTTCCAGCAAAGCTTGAGGCCGTGAAGTTTGGATTTGAGATGTATTTTGATAAATTGTCTGGTGTCCTTCCCCATTTTCATCATGACTTGCTTTTCATACACACTTAACCCATTATTCCTTAACAATCATTATTGCTCATCAAAGGCAGATACCTTTGGAAAATATCAGAATACTTTATCTGGTCTGAGATAAAGTTGTTTCTTGTGTCACTATTTAGAAATTGACGCAGTTTAAGACCCTAAGAATCCCTGTTTTTTGTTGCAAACTTGCAACTTCTACTTTTACTAAAAAGTTGATGGGTTTTTGTTGCCCTTAGAATAAAATGAAAAAGAATATTGCCTATGCAGGGATTCAATTTAGGGTTTTCTTTTTTCACACAATTGAGCAAGAGATAATGGGTTGAGCTTAACTTGGTATGACCACACCAGAGAGTTTCAGACTAACTCCAACCTGCTTGATTGGTTGGCATGGTTGTTTGTTTTTGATGTTATTTTATTACACAAACACAGACTTCTCTATTAAAGAGCGGCATACTGCACATTTGGCCAATAATTTGATTTCAAGACTTGATATAACAATAACAATTCAATTTTCACTTAACATTTTTTTGGTTAAACTCAATGCCAGCATCAAGAAGTTTATAGAAATGATAGTTTAAGAAATATTCATATATTTCCAATGTTACAAATTTTCCCTATTTTGTTCTCTTAAAACCCTTTATTGTGGATACTCATTAGAAACATTTCAGGGGTCCTGCATGGCCCATTGGTAAAGTTCGCAGACTTAGAACTTGAGGGTCCTGAGATCAAGCCCCACTGACACCCCTGGTTTCATGGGAGTGACCTTTGGCAAGTCACTTCAGAGCCCTAGCCTAGGGCTTGTGGAGCCAGGAAAGTGTTATATAACTGAAAAATTGTTAATACAGCGTTAAACACCATACAAGCAACAAGAAACATTTCAACACAACAGTTCTTTTTAGTACCTACGGGATGAATTTATGGAATACATGTTATTACCAGATGGTAATAAACAGAAGGTGCATTGAAATTCTGGAGAATCACACAAGTTCTTGATTGATTTGCCTTATTTGAACAATGCTGTCTTGTAGATTTTATAAATGAGCCAGTTTTTCTCTGCACTATTATGTTGGTCAATTCAAATAGTTTTATATAACTTTCATCGATGAGCAAATTTGTATTGCACATTTTTGTTGTTCCAAATAGTTAGGTTCTATAATTTGACAGATAGTTTATCAAAGATGATTTTACTATTTCAATGTACATGTTGCAACTTGAAATGCACTTTTTTTTGTTGTCCAATTTAATCAGCACCAATTAATGAAAAACAAGCTTGTTATATGCTATTGTTGGAAGTTATGCACTCCTTTAAGTACTTGTATGGCATTTTAAATTATCTTCTGCGACTATGTAGCTCATTTTTAACTTGGTATTATTTATATTTTTATAAGAGTTTTTAAACCAAGGCCATGAAAGCCTACATTAGGTCAAACAAAAGCATTACAAAGGCTTTGGACTTTTAAAGTGACTAACCTAGAGATTTGTGCTCTAGGAGTAGTCATTAACATTAAAAGTTTTAAAAGTACAATCATTGTCACTAAACAAAATACCATTTTCAATGTCATTACTTCTAAGATGCTGAAATCCTGTGACTTTTTGTAGAGAGAGCCTTCTTGTCTGACAGTGCTTTTATGGGAAAGCCAGTTTATAAAAAGACACAGGAATTCTTTTACGCACACCTTATAAGCATGACATGAGCCGTTAAATGTTTCCAGAGACCCATGTGACAATGGAATCTAAGAATACCACCTCCTATTCTAAATTTGGATCTTTTTTCAAAACAACCCTTTTAAATGGTTTGCCTTATCTTCAATATAAATGTTTTTCATCTTTTCTGTATGGTTATGAACAATATTGGAAAGTTGTCAATAAGACAGTCTAATGTTACTTTACAAATATGTGTTTCACTTTATCGATAGAAGACAATTTGTTTTTAAAAAGTTGAAATTAAAATCTGTTAGTCCTTTTTTAAGTTTTCAGAAAGGCTTGTTTGAACTATTCTCATAGTAAAAATAAATTTTAAAATGCCTTTTTACCATAAAAAGTATTGGAACAAGAGGATAAAACACTCATGATGACCAAATCATCTTTTTTTTTATAATTTTTTCATGTGTGAATTATTTCCTCTGTAGCATAAAACTTGGTTCATATCCCAAGAGCAATGTTTCCATGGTTTCTTTTGAGCATAATAAAAACAACTGAATGGGCAAAGGCTGACTAGATATCTTTATCATCTGACAACATTGTTTTTTGTATCTATCCACGGAAATAATGTTGTGAATTTCTTTCTATGTATGACCTTACCAATAGAGGGCCATAGTATGAGCATGTGGGAACAAATAAACCAATAACCATATTCTAAACTCAGTTATACTTGGTGCTTCATATACATGTATTCATATAAGGCCATGACTACCCTAATTGAAAGTTAGAGCATATTTCTTTGGAATAATTAGTTTTAAGTTATTGAGACAAAAGGAATAAAAACTGATTAAGAACAGTGTTTCCTTTTGATACTGTGGTAAAGTATTGAGGTGTTTAGATTTTCAACTCCAGGTTGAATATACTTAATCAATACCGAAGGGAATGATTTCAAAGAGAAAGCGGATTTATGGATTGAGCTTTTTTGTTTGTAATATGATAATTGTTTGATATTGTGCTTCTTTTTTGATAGAAATTTTGAATGTGCATGTTTATGATTTGAGTGTATTTGCTGTTTGAAATATTGAGTTTATGTATGAATAAGGGATCTTGTGAGAGGTGCCTCTAATAACTACCTTTGTGAGGATTTTGTGATTCATCTCCAGTAGAAAGCATTAGCTTACTGGTATTTAAGTACAATGGCATAAGGCTGAAATTGAATAAGGAGCATTCATACAAAAAGTATGCAGCAATGAAAAGAATAATCATGGTTTGCAATTTACACAGATTTACTTCAATTTTTATCAAAATTGCTTATTTGAAGTTTCTCCATTTCAAATACTCAAAGAAAACTGACCAAATGATGACTTCTTGAGTCTTTCAAAACATTTTAAATGAACAGGAAATGTTTTGTATTATTCACAAATCACATCACCTAGTTTGACATCCATAGTATAATTACTGCATTATGGGTTAACTTGTAAGGGCACCATGCACAAGATCTCTGTTGATATCTATTCTTTCTCTCTACCAAACAATACATTTTCTGGTTTGAAATTAAAAAGATTTACATACAACTATTGTAATATTGTATTGTACAACAGTTTTTTAAAAGGAAATTCAAATACTTATGGAAAAAAAACAGAATTGCTATTATCTTCTGCTCAATGTAGTGCTGCTGTATGTCTTTTACACACTATTGAATTTGGTGTGAGCCATCGCTCCTTTCCATAGAATGATTTCAAAAAGCCATCTGCTTCAGACCCAAATTAAGTGTTTTGTTTGGTAGGGATTTATTGTCTATGTGTTCACATCTTGTTTTACTGTGGTATCCTCATTTCTTGCTCCCTACAGACCTCCCCCACCTGATTTCCATGGAAACCATTCTCCCAAATCCCCTCTGCATGTTTTCCGCTACTCTTCGCATGCACAACCAGGAGACCCTGGGGTCCCGGGCGGAGATGAGGTGTTTGTCCGGAGCCCCGCACACAGTCCCCGCCCTGGGGGACAGGGACACAGCCCACGGCACTCTGATCACATCATGAGTCCCGCTGTCGATCCGTATCTCTCTGAAGACGAGGCCATTCTGATGAGAAAGGCTACACTAGTCTTGTTGTATGTGTTGTTTTTTTTTCTTTCCTTTTGTTTTGAACATTGATTTCCTAATTGAATTTTTAAGTAGATATTCTCTCTAACTCTTAAAGTGCTGGAACTGACTTTATGCTTGTGTAAACAGGTTGAATCCAGCCAGCTGCCAAACATGTGATCTTACCTGTTTGCTATTGTTAGTATCTTTCCTCAACAAATCAAACAGATATTAAAGGTTTTGGAAAGCAGATGACACAAAAATCTATTTTTAAAAAATTACACAGCATTCTTAGGGTTAATCTTTCTTTCACTGTCATTATTGTCAAGAACCAGACTTCCAAGTGATGCTATGTTGAATCAGACTTGCCGACTTTGGTAGTGAAGCACATCATCATTTCTCTATAACAATTGTAAATGTGGCAACTATACTTCCTTTTTTAGTATTTTGGATGAAGCCTTTACCAAGAAATAGAATTTAATATTGTAAAATGTTATTTTTGTAATAGAGGCTTCTACTGGAATATTGATCTTTTTTTTTTTTCAATTAGAAATATATCTACATTGTATTATACTTTCACTTTTCATTTTCTTTTTTGTTTGACTTGGCATGATATTATGTTTGGGTGGGTTTTCTGACATTGCACCTTATATAACCACCATTTACATTCTTTGTGTGGCAAAGCTTACAATTATTGCCTTTTTTTGTGCAAAAGTGTTTTTAGTTAAATTATTTCACAATGTACTTTATGTTAGAAACAGCTCGTAATATTTTGAATTATTGATATCTTACCCCTTGACCAAGATCAGATCAGATCAGAAAATTTTCTATGGAAGTTTTATTGGTTAGACATGAGTAATTATCAATAATCCCTTAAGCAATATGCATACATTTATATGATCCAAAAGCACAAGATTGAAAAAAAAAGTTTGAGTATATGGGAAACTGCTTCTTCATTATGTTCCCTTATAACAAATTGGCATCTATCTAGACATTCAATGTTGGATATGTCCTAAAGACTTTTACAAGAAATCATGAATGATATCAGTAATTTTCTCTATATATTTCCTCAATGAAACGAAATATTTGACCAGTTTTACAATAAGAAATGCATTTTCCATACCAACGTCACATCCAATATATCAGCCATCCTCTCTTTTCCTTAACCCATATCAGTAATTCAACATGATTTTTTTTGCTGGTTGAAGGAATATTGAGTACATTTAAAGCATCCTTTTCTAAATGTTGTAATGAAAATTAAGTTTTTAGATCAAGATAAACATAAGTCTTCATTTTATCCCATTCTTTCATATATTCAACACAATTGTAGAAGAAGGTTTAAGAAACTTTTGTTGCAAAAGAAAAAACTGTGATATGATGTCACAAGATAAATTAAGATTTTCTTATCTTAATGGTTTTCATCTTCTCTTGCTTCTAATTTGGATCAGTTACAAAATTGCATATGAGTATTAAGGTAACAAAGAGATAATTTTATTGTTCCAAACCATTTTCATTTCTTTAAATGGCATTATTTTTTAAATCCATAATATCCAATTTCAGCTCATCTCAATGCATTGGCCTATTTGAAGATGGTTTGATTAAAGTTTTACTTAACAGACATGTTCTTGGTTTAGGTTTATTTATTGGGAAAAAGCTTGTTGAATGGCTGATATGTATGATTTCCAATTTGGCTTCTTTCTTAAATGTATCTATATACCTTTATTTAACTTTTCAACTCTCTCTAAAAATGTATCTTTATCGTCTGCTTTTTATGTCTCTACCGTCTTTCAGTTTCCTTTCTTAAGATGTAGTGATTATATTACTTTTGCTCTTTATTTTGTTTGGAAAGCCTTTCTTACCTTGAATTCTTCTGTATTAAAAGTGCCTGATTTATAAATATTCATTAAAGTATCAATTTTTTTGTAGGAAAAACAAGTCTTTCAAAGCAAGATCTCGACCCCAAACGGTAAGTTCAGTTTCTTTGTTTTCAATTATTCTAATTGAATCAGGGTTATCAGATAGAATTCATACATAAAGATATGTGATAATTTATCTATTGTAACAACAATTTATGATCTCAAAGGTTGAAATGCTTTCTGTTGCAAAATATGTAATTGTTTTCTGTAGAGGGCAAAGCTTTTGCCAATGTGAACACTGACAACACACTTTGATATAAAAGTAAACCTACTTTCCTATTTGCAATTGTCAAATTGAAATCAACCTCAGTTATGACAATCATAAAGTAAAGACAATAACGTTTCTTAGGGATATTGAGTAGAAACCATCATGCCAAAAAGAGAAATTGTTCACTCATTACGATAAATTATAATAAGATATAGATAAAGCTTTACAATGTATTTGGTTTATGTATAGGGTGAAATATATAAGTGTACATAAACTTTATGTTCTTGTTCCTTTCTTTTCCAGATGTTTTCAGACATCAAAACTCTGAAAGCCATTGCTAGTCGGACAATGTACAGTGGAGGAAAAGTTAGTACAAAACAGAAACCACCAAGTGTCAGTGCTCAATTTCAGGTAAATACAGGTGCTTATTGTTTATGATCGAAGGAAGACACATGTTTAAATGCCCATCATGGCTTGGTCAAGCTGGATATGATAATCAGATGAAAGTCTTCCTCTCAGAAGAGTAAGATGAATACATTTCCCGATTTGTATTCATAGACACTGAATTTTAAATGTGTTTTCATGATTATTTTTCATTGTAGTCTTTTCTTTTTGAATAAAAGATATCTGTTAGTTTTTATACATTTGTATTTATAAGTTAGGCCATTATTAATCATATGTTCAATCTTTTTTCTTTCTTTGATGATTGGGGTTTATATTGTGTGCTACAATTTTCATTAGAAGAGAATAATAATTACTTAAAAAGATGCTTTTGTATTTCAGTGGTCCTTATCGAGACTGATGTCCACACTAAACCAAGCAAACCCTTTCTTTATACGATGCATAAAATCAAATGCAGAGAAAGAACCTTGTTCATTTGATGAGGTACTTGTGCTGCGACAGTTGAGATATACAGGAATGTTGGCCACAGTGAGAATTCGGCAGTCTGGCTACAACTATAGACTTACATTCAAGGTATGCTGTGGTTTTGTTTTTTATTATTGGTCATCAAGAGACCTTTTGTAATGGCCATAAAATGATCTTTCCTCTTTCTTGGTTCTGTATTATGTTCAAACAAAACAAAGTTTATTCCTGAATTTAGAAAACTGAGCTATGAATTTTGAAATCATTGTGACAAGAGGAGAATTTGGTCTTTGGGACTGTTTTACTTAACAACTTGGGAAGAATATTTCTGTAAGTCAGTACTTATGTACATGGGTATTATGCTAAATAAAGGAACAATATTGTAATGTGATTCATCACTGGAAGCATATTGAAAAGACAGTTACAATGATGTGTTGCATTGCAATATTGCTTATCTCAATATAGAAATAAGAGGGAATGTTATTTTCTAACTTATGCAAATTCTTAGCAGAAAAAAGTTTAGTAAAGCACTACAATGTTATACATTTTTCCCCACAAAGAAAAATGATACAGAAGAAATGGAAAGAAATAAGCAGTTTCTTCCTTTCAAAATGGTCTGCATCCTTTATAAAGAAAAGAATTGTAGTAATTTTCCAACCATTTGATTGTCCTATATGGATGCTTTTAACTTGCACCAGAAGCAAGTTCACATAACAAGGAATGACTGAGTTTACTTACATGCAAAGGAGAGCAAAATATTTCTTTTAAGACTATTTATGTTTTCTTTGCAGGAATTCACTCAGCTTTACAAAATCATACTACCCAAAGGGTTGAATAGCGATAAAACTGATGTGAAGAATTTCCTAGAGTCATTGAACATGAACCCAGATAATTTCCAGATTGGAAAGACCAAGGTGAGAAACTAACCCTTCAACAATTTAACATCAATAGAGATTAGGGGTTTAGTCAGCAGAATCTAGGTTGAAATACATTTTATTCTTTGGGTACGTTTTTGAGCATGTATTAATGGGAGGATATTTATAAATGTTAAGTTTTATTCAATAAAGACAAATCACAAAACATTTGGCATTTACTGTCTTTCAATGCCTTCACGTTTATGGAACATTCAAAACAACAAATTCCCCTTTTCAAACAATTTTGGTTGGTTGTCTTGTTTTTGATATGGGTTTTTGCATCACATTTCCATTTTTTTTTTTTAAATGCCCAACTCTTAATGATGAAAGAAAAAACCCATACCCATCTGTCCAAAAGGACTGGTCAAGCTGGGTAGAACCATCAGTATTCAACAGGTCTGTCGGGAGAGACCATTTTCATAGCATGCTTTGAGTGAATGAATTCCCTCAAACTAATGACCTATCAACAGCTCTACAAAATACTAAATTATATCCTTCACATTTGCAAAGGAATTAAATAGTATTGTTAAGAGCTCTCAGTATATATTTTGGTCTTCATGATTGGGTTTGAACAATTTTCTGTTATTTATGCTGATTTAAAAGGTGTTTTGGGGCACAAAATATATTTTTTTAGGACTCGATTTTATATGGTAGTAATCCTTTCTCATTTTTGAACAACATATTAGCATTTTCCAAAAGCCCTCAGTACATTTATTGGCCTTGGTAAATTTTTGTACCTGAATGATGTTGTGTTGCACAGAGTCGTAGAATATTTGTTGAAATGATTTAAGGGGCACTTAGATGACATGTTTTTGTAATTGTTAATAACTTTTTAATGTCTATGTTGATAAATCAGGTGTTTCTGAGAGAAGCAGAGAAACTGTATTTGGATGAAAGCCTACACAAGGCCATCATGGCGAGGGTGATTTGTATACAGCGATGGGTGAAAACCAAGGTGGAGAGGAAAAACTATGTACTCTATAGAGAGAACACCATTATTATACAGGTATTTGTGATACATCAATACATGATATGGTTTAACCCTTTCCCAAACAATAATGACTTTTGACTGCTTTGTAGACGACTTTAGAAATCATTGTGGGAAAAGGAGAAATTGCTTGTGACGAGCAATTTTTCCTTTTCCCACAAGGTTTTCTGCTCTTTCTGAAGATTATTTTTCAATTTCATCACATTTTGAAATGTTGTCTGCAAACTCTTTCAATTTGGGACAGTTGAAAATTTATTGTTTGGGAAAGCGTTAAATAATGTAACAATATAATACATTATCATATAAAAGCTTATTGGTGAAGAACTAAAGATCTTGAGTAATGAGAATCAGCTAAGTACTGCAACTATGATAAATGTCACTTGTTCTTTTAGGCAAATGGTGAAGTTTTCTCTGTGTGAATTAATTTTCATTTGTAGATATTGAATCAGAGCATTAAACTGTCAATAGTTATCAAAGTCTTAATCTTTTAACTTTTGATTTTTGAGCTTTGAAATTATTCTGGTAATGGTGAATTCACTCATGTGTTAAATGTTCTATTTTCCCAATATTTTAATCTTATCCCAGCTTTAAGCATGTTAAAACGTTATTTATCAAGGAAATACAGTGTTCATTGTAGGCAAAATCAATTGTCCATATTGCCCAGCTTGTCTAGAGGCCTTTACGGACAAGTGAAATTTTTATTGAAATCTACCATCTAACCAACCATATTACCATCATGCAGACCTGTGCAAAAAAGTTTTTGGCATATACAAACAAGAAAATTGAAATGAGAATTTGCCACCCCTGGACTGTTGAAAGATTGTTTATCCTGATGCCATATGATTTATTACAGCGACATGTCCGTATGTACCTGGCAAGGAAGCGATGGCATCGAGTACGAGAGGCGGTGTTTTTCATACAGAGATGGTATCGTGGCTCCCGTGTAAGGATGGAGTATACTCTAGTCAGAAACAGTGCCATATGTATACAGGCTCATTTCAAGGGTCACCTGACAAGAAAACGGTAAGTATAAACAGGAGAATGTTGCTTATTTGTTGTGTTACGAATGCACCATATTCTCAATATTCATTAGTTTTATCCCATTGCACCGTTTGCGATCTTTCTGTTTTGTGTATCATAGTTTTAATGCATTTCTTCATATATATACATTTAAACACTTCTACAGCAGAAAGTAAAGAAATAGCTGTGACAAAAGGAATATTGTAACAAGCAATTTCTCCTATTGTCACATTAGTTTTTACCTATTTTTCACAGCCATGTCTTCCAAATACAGCAAAGAAACCGATACTTCTGCCACTTTATAATATAGTTATTGTCCGCTGTTGTTCTCAAAATGGTCAAGTTAAAAGTCTCAACTGAGAGATTAGGCTTATTGACACACTGAAATAAATGCAACAGCTTTTGAACTTTATATTGCTGTTTTTTCTTTTGTTAATTTTAGTGGTCATTGTAGTAAGATGAGAAGTTTCTCATTACAATAAAAATAATTGTCATCCTTACTTCTACAATAAATTCAATTATGTTGGTTATTTATACAGGGTCACATATATTGTATTTTAAGTGTTCCAGAGGGCCTCAGAGAAGAATAGCAGCAGTTTTACTGTGAAAGCTAAATGAGTCATAACTATCTTTAAATTATGCATATAATGGTAGATATTACCTTGTAGGTAATAGCTTTATTTCGAGGATTTTGTAACCTCTCCTTGTGCTGTTACCTCCTATTCCTTAAATTTACGTTAGCTACTCACAGATGTACTACTCAAGTAAATGAACATTTTTTACCAATACCTCAGAAGAAATGGTTGAAGGTAGATTTTTTCTATGACCAAAAAGGAAATCTTCCACTCATAATTACAAATGTGAAGTGGTTTCTGTTACCTACTTATGACTAATTCTGGTTTTGTATCATATTTTTAAAAATAATTGTTATATATGATTGGTTGGTTTGTTGGGGCTTTCTTTCCAAGCTGCTGACTGCTTCCCCACTATAAAGTAACCAATCAGCAATGAGCGACAAATTGTTCTTGTTGCATTGACTTCAGTTAAAGAATGAAAGAATATTGGCAAAGCTAGGTCTGAAGATGATATAGATGTATAAAGATACTGATTACTGCTTTTAGTGCTGGAACTGACAATGCTTATGCAAACAGGTGAGATCTAGGACAGCTGCCAAGTAAATTGGCAGCTGGCCTATGATCTAACCTGTTTGCTACTCTGGATATCTTTCCCCAACAAAATTATTCAGATATTTATGGTTTTGGAAAGCAGACACCACAAAAATCTATTTTTAGAAACTTATCCAGAATTCTGAGGGTTGAATACATCTGCATTTGAATCAAGGACACTGCCTTCTGTTATTGACCATGCATTTTTTGTTTTTTGTTGTTGCTTCCTTCTTCTGAAGGCCTGTCCAAAAGAGGCGGTATGTTTTTTATTCCATGTATATAGCATATACTATCATCATATAATAGTCCATCTGGAAGAAATCTCTTGTCTTATCACATGTCTTATATATTCACATACACATTATGGTACAGCTGAAATAAAAGATAAAAGAAATCAATATGACATACGTAGAAATTACCTGCAATCAGCATTATCTTCTATCATCATTATAGATTCAATTTAAAATGATAAACATGAAGAAACTGGCTGTGCATACTTTGTTATTGTCTGCTGTCGATTTCAATTTAAACGTGTCACATAACATTATTGTACGGCTATCCTAAACAACTTAGGGAAAATATTTGGGTTAAAACTGATAGACATAAGTGAAAACACAATATTGTCATTTGACACATCATTGGACCTGTTTCGGAGAGATGATTACAATGGCGTGTTATATACAATATTACATAACCCAATATTGAAATAAGAGGGAATATTGTTTTGAACTTACACAAATGTTCAGCATAAAAATGTTTCGTAAAACAGTACCCATATTATTTGGTTAAATCATGACTCATTTTCTCATTATGAGTTTTGTGATGGGATAACATTGAATATAAAGCTACCGAAGAGCTTAACAAATTGTGACAAAAGATATGGTTACATGCAAATGGTTCAGATGGGTGAATGAGTGGTATCGGTATTATTCCATTACCAAACAATAACGACATTTGACAGCTTTGTTGCAGACGACAATGGAAAAACATTGTGGATAATGGAGAAATTGCTCTTAACCAGCAATTTCTCCTTTTCCCACAATGTTTTCTGCCCTATCAGGAGATTGTTTTTCAATTTCATCACATCTTTCAATTAGGGACAGTCGAAAATTTTGCATTTGGTAAAGGGTTAAACAAATGAAAATGTATAGATAGGAAGGAGCCTCAATGGCCGAGTGGTTAGAGAACAGAACTTTGAATCACATGACCCCTCTCTGCTTGGGTTTGGATTTTCATGAGAGATAGTCTCCCGGCTGACTTACGGACTCCCAATGGTTCTACCCATCTTTGCTAGCTATTATCCCTTTCCCAAACAACAAATTTTACACTGTCCCAAATTGAAAGGGTTTGCAGACGACATTTCAAAATGTGATGAAAGTGGACAATGATATTCTGATAGAGCAGAAAAAACATTGTGGGTAAAGGAAAAATTGCTCATTACGAGCTATTTCTCCTTTTCCCACAATGTTTTATAAAGTCGTCTGCAACAAAGTGGTCGAATGTCATTCTTGTTTGGGAAAGGGATAATTATAGTGGGCAGTTGAGTGTTGGGTCATTGAAATGATATCGACGCAATGTAAAACACCATATAAACAAATGTATAGATATGTGTTATTTTAATGGTGAATGAGATGTGGTGATTGAGATTTTGATTCTCAGTAAGTAATTATTTATCCCATCACAGACTGGTTTTGGAGACATACTGATTTACTTCTGTCCAACTGTCTGTTTGCTCTCTTGTTCTCCAAGCTCTTGTTCAATCCTTTCCAAATAAATCAAGACATTGTTGCTATTCTATTACCTTAGTCTTCCTTGAAATAATTACCAAACTAGATTGTTTTGTGAACCTTAAAATATGATATGATTTATGCACAAATGGCCTTTAACCCTTAACCAAACACCAAATTTTCGATTGTCCAAAATTGGAAGATTTGCAGACGACATTTCAAAATGTGATGAAATTGAAAAATTGTCTTTGGATAAGGCAGAAAACATTGTTGGAAAAGGAGAAATCGCTTGTTAAGAGCAATTCTTCCTTCTCCCACAATGTTTTCCATAGTTGTCTGCAACAAACTGGTCAGATGTTGATATTGTTAGGTAATGCATTAAAGCCATATCAGTTTTTTCATTAATAGAGTTGTTTCAATGTTAAGATAATTAAATCTGTTCTTGTAGTATCTAAGCTACACTGAAATAGTCATCAAGGTCGACCAAGGCATTTCAGAGTCATGGACGTTGTATGAAACAAAATTAGATTAATATGTTTAGCCTTTTCAACATTATTCATTAATTTAGTCCTCATCAATTATTAAACAAACATTCTGAGAAATTGCACAGGGATGTACCGAAGATTTGAGACTACTATTTTATGACATTTTGAACCAATAATTTCACCTATATGAAAATTAGTGGGTTTTTTCACATTGGAAGTAAGAGCTGATGACAAAACATGAAAATAATGTTGTTTGGATGTTGAAGGAACAATTATGACAAAAGGATGGTTGCTCTTATGGAACAATTTGTCCGTTTTTCCAGTGTTTTTCTCAATTCTTCTGCATCAGATGTGTCAAATTAAGGTTTTATGAAGAAAGGGGTTAAATGTTTATTAAGATATCTAAGGCCTTCAGAGACAAGATACATTACGTTACTGAACATTGGTCAATCAAGCCATGTATGAAATCTTGTAAATGAATTGAAATGAATGTTCCCTGCATTTCTTAAATTTAATTTTTTTTAGTTTTCAACCTTTTAGGTTTTCTTAAATCTTTTCTTTTCTCAAAAAACTAACTTTAGTTTAGCTATTTACAGTTTTCTTTTCTTCTGTCAAATTTGAAATTACTTTTTGATGAATTTAAGATGTAACTAGATTTAATTTTACCATACAATGATATATAAACCACACAAAAAACCTTTATATTGTATATAAACACCCATTACTACATACCTTGTCTATCTGAGCTGTTCAGCAGAAAAGTAGATTTTATGTTGCCCTTATTTGAAAAGAGGTTAAAGACAACAGTTTTAATTGAAATAAAATTGGATGATATCTATATATATATGTATTCGTGTATGACTTTTAGATTAGATTGGAATATATATCAAGGGTTCAATGCAAGACTATAGTAAGTGCTTCATAAACATGAAGCACTTACTATAGTATTGCACTGAACCCTTGATATATCCTTGTATGACTTTTAGATTAGTGAGACAGACACTTGTATTGCTTATATTGGCTATACATTTCATATTCAGTCTTTAGATAGATTAATGAGTTTTGTACCCTCATTAGTAAAGTAATCAGAAACTGTTGTTATAATTCATAGCTGGTTATTGTACTTGATACAGTATTTAGGAACAAGAATAGGAATTAATAATTTTGTCATGACTTGCCATTCCCAAGATCATTGCAAAGTGAATGTGTTTGAATTGATCTAATTAATTACATGGCTTTATTTGCATTACATCAGTAAAGACAAAACAAACCATTCATAAACATTTTTTACAATGACTGCAATGATGTTGATATTTGGAAAAAAGTTAGTATTTTGGGTGACCCATTCTTTGACATCAAATTGAACTATTACTTTTGTTGTATTGTTACGATTCCTTTTGTGTGGAAAATGAATATTAAGCTCTTTGTAATATCTCTAGGTTTTGGTGCTTTTTATTTTAGTTTAAAGAGACATGTACATATAATGTATGCATTTATGTAGCTTAGTTTATGTTTGAACAAGGGGCCTCCGTGGCCTTGTGGTTAGAGTACAGGGTACCGTTTTACTAAACAACTTAAGGAAAATATCTGCGTAAGTCATAACTGATAAACATCGATAGTATCTTCAAAATTACAATATTGCAATGTGACACGTCATTTGAAGCGTCTCGGAGAGACGATCCCAATGATGTGTTACTTTGCAATATTGCTACGACCAATATTGAAATAAGAGGAATTGTTGTTTTAGACTTACGCAAATCGTAAGGGTAAACTGTTTAGTAAAGCGGTACCCAGAACTAAAATCACATGGCCCCTCTCCGCGTGGGTTCAAATCCTGATGAGGGATATGGATTTTCATGAGAGGCAGTCTCCCGACTGACTTACTGAATGCCGATGGTTCTACCCGACTTGACCAGCCCTTATGGGCAGTTGAGTATGGGGTCTTCCTCCATCATTAAGAGTTGGGCATCACTACATACCTGAAATAATGTTGATGTGATGTAAAACCCATATATATAATAAGTATTATGTTTGAACAGTAATCCTTAAAGAAACGTTTAAGTTAAAAGAAAAAAGAAAACTCATGAAGTGCTGTATTGTTGATCAAAAGCTTTGTAATTACAGAGACTTGAAGGCAGATTTGTACTTGACATGCAAACTGCCCTTTTGTATATGATACTAGCAACTGTGCATTTATCATTTGCATTTGGGCAAGTGTTATATAATATCATACTCAATGGTACTTCACTTTACTGTATCTGCTGCTGAAAACTATTTTGAGAAAAATATCAATTGCTCATGATGAGTTTTTTATCCTTTGTCACCATGGTTTCTATCCAATATCATAAGTGTTTTTGTAACCTTTTTTATCACCTGTTGTTGGTGTGATGTTGCTTTCAATTAGGATGGGTGACAGATTCCAATATGTGGGACTTACATGTAAATAACTAAATCTACTGCAAGTGTCTTTTAAGTGCCAATCATGTGAACCATGTTGAAATTCAGTGTTAATGTTTAGCTGTGACAGATCTATTAAACCTTATCCCTCTTTTGAGGAATATGCATCAGGCAACATTTTACCTATGATGTCCAGTGACCATTGATATTTTGCATCACTGATTAAAACAAAGCATTTATCATGGCTAAAAGAGAACTTTCTTCTGATGAGAAAGAATTTTATTAGTCTATATGGTTTCAATCATCCTCTTGTGTGAAAGTGATTAGACTTGGGAAAAAAATTGCAGGTATTTTGGTAGTTGGAGTGCATGATGGTTTTGCGTTTCTTCATTATGACTCACTTGACATATTTTCAATGAACCTCTTATCAAAAAAGGAGATATTGTTTGTAATGAGTGAATTCTCCTTGATACACAAAGAGTTTTTACTCAATATCACTTAAGAAGTTAATATCATTTTTCATTTTTTATGGGTTTTTTTTTTCCTGCCTTTGCTTTCAATTTTTACCAGTCACAACATTGAGAGGATGAGCTAGAAATGTGAATAGATAAGGGTGAATGAAAATGTTGTTGGTCTGTGTTTGTGCATGAATATCTGTCTTTCTTTCCTCATTGAATCAACGAATTGCCCAAATGTTTCAAATTATTGAAGTGCTTGTTCAAAGATGTAAGGGAATTTGGAAGTAGAATTTAATGTCTATAGGACTGCACACCAGCTATACTGTTTCCTGGTATATGATTCGCACTGAAGAATAGTCATTGGTAGAAAAAATTAGATTGTTTTTAATTCTTTCAAGTGTGTTGGTATACAGGGAATTGATATGTACTTTAATTAAAAAATGTGACTTTTGCTTTTGAGATCCACCACAAATTGACTGGACATACTTGTATAAATTGACGCTTACTGAATTTATTATGCCTTCAATAACTACTTTTAATTTTATATCAAAGGTCAATATGGATGGAGAAAATCCAGCCACAATACATTTACATAAGTCTGTCCCTCATAAGTACCTATCTGTTTGCAAAAGCATGAAGTTAATTCCAGCACTGTAGGGGTTAAGTAAGTACGTAACAAATTATATTTCAGGTTTAATCAACTTCGAGAAGAAGCTCATTTGAAGCGCCTTTTGGACCAGGAGGCCTTAAAACAGTCTGAGGATTTGTTGTCGTCTGCTAGTGATGAAGGAGTTCTCATCAAAGATACAAGCGCAGACGAACTGGAAATGCCTGAATACAACAGGAGGGACTCTGAAGAGTATGTTTATTAGATGATGTATAATGTCTTTCTATGCTAAATCATGGAAGGAGAGGGAATCTGAAGAATTTTATTCATTTTTGACCTCTTCTTATGCCAAATCAGGGTAGGGAAGGGAATCTGAAGAGTATGTTTATCAAACAACTTTTGACATCTTCCTATGCCAAATAATGATTAGGGAAACTTTTATATATCTTTACTTAAAAGTTTTTGAAAAATTTACATAGATAAAATGAAATGTAAATTGGATTCTTGTTTCCTGGCAATGCAAACCATGTAACGAGTTTGATGTTTATTTGCAGGAGTAGTGGTATACTTGATGACTCTGAGTCTGACACACTATCTGAGGTGAAGAGTCGGGGAGATTCTATTGGTTCCCCTCCCCCTACCCCAACCTCACTCACAGGGCCCGATATAGTCATTGGTACACTACCAACAACAAAGGATGATTACCTCTCACAGGCAAAACAAACTTCCAGGTAAAAGGATGATTTCAACACTGTGATTGAAATTTTTCTAGTGTATTGAAAGCCACATATACCTACATCATGGTTTGTTATTGAGGCAAATGTGGTGACTTAAAATGATATTGTTTATTAAGAGCATTTTTTTTCTATTTTCACCTTTTTTTAGCCTTTTTGAACACTGAAGGGTTCAATACTTTAAAAAAATATATTTCCACAGATAGTAAGTTTGTTCCATTATGCAATGTTTTCAACTGATCTCGGCTACTAATACCAGAGGACTAGATCAGGATGTTATTTTGTGTGCCTTATCATCTATGAAAGTAAGCATGGAAAATGCTCCTAGTGTCCGAAACCATGCAATGTGTGAAGTCCTCGATCAACATGTATTATTTGGGGTGCCAAAATCAATTGTCCATATTGCTCAGCTTGTCCAAAACCTTAACTGACCAGTAATTTTTTTACTGAAATAGACTATAAATTCATTGTATAGACAAGTGCTGAAAGAAATATGGCATTTACAGACAAGTAAATAAAACTCAGATTTGGCCAGCCCTGTATTATTATAAGCTTTTGTTTAATCTGATTCCAGGGTACAAGGGTTGAGTAAGGTGTTCCAATCTCCCAATGGATCTCATGGAGATGATGTAAGTATAGGAAAACTTGTATTAAATGACCACCTTATAGATAGAATGATATGTTATGTAATAACCGAGAATTTTTTCACTTCTTATTTTATATTTGTTTACTTGCTTTTAACCTACTAAGATAGATGATTTAAGAAATTATAATGACCAAAGAAGGAGTTGATTGATAGAAGCAATTCCTTCTGTAGTCACAATGGTTTCTACACACTGTCATTAAGAAGAAAAATATTTTTCATTCTTCATATTTGTCGTCTGCTGCTGTTTTGTAAAAAATATGTGTGATACTATTTTAAGTTCTACACCAGACATGAAGCAAATGTTTTGTGTTACAAGGTTTGGAAAACATGTGTATTGGATTAAATTATTATTCTACTCAAGAGAGTGTATTGAATTAGTTGTATTTTACTCATGGTGGTTGGCTTTCACTGTACATGGAATCAAAGCTCAGTAAATAAATTGACATTGATTTGAAAAATGAAGTCACTGATTGTGTTATTGTCAATAAAATTCTCGTATAATGTTGATATGAGTTTGTTTGCTACCAGTATGTAAAAAAAGGTCCATTTGAATAAGGACAACATTGTTTGGTAGTCTGTTCATGATAAGTAAACTATCCTTTTGCTAGAAAAAAATAGACAAAATCATCTTCGTTGATGAATCATTTTTAGTTTTCTTAAAGGGAGTTTTAAATCACTCTATTAACAAGTGATTATGTCATAACAATTTCTCCTAAATCACTGAACTAAATGATATATGCAGCCTTTAGTACTATCACTTTATTAATGATAAATGCAGCCTCTAGTACGATGATAACAGATTATGTCATTAATACAATTTTCATTATTCACCTCACCTTAGCATGCTCATGTAAACTGCATGTAGAAATATGGAACCTGTTATATCATCTGTAGTCAGTCTGACTGGGAGGGGTAACACCATTTTCAGTTACAATGGAGAACAAGTGTGTTGGTAAACCCTTATAGTGCTTGAACCGACTTCATACTTATGCAAACAGGTAAGATCCAGGCCAGCCACCAAGTAATGGCTGGCCGGTGATCTAACCTGTTTGCTTCTCTGATTATCATTCCTCAACAAAATTGCTTAGCAGATAATTGAAGGTTTTGTAAAGCAAACAACACAAACCTTTATTTTTAGAAAATTACCCAGCATTTAAGGTTTAAAGCTGTATTGTTCTTGCACTGAAGTTCATATACACATACTCATTCTTAATGCTCTGCTACTGAAGGTTAAAGAAAACCCATTGAATAAGGGAGAATCATTCCATCACAATAGTTTCTGCATAAATCCCCATAACAAATGTTACTTATCATACTTTATAGTTATATTCTGCCGGGATTTTTTACAATGAGGACCATTTATATTGTCTCATATAAACCCATTACCAAACAATAAAGACATTTTACCAATTTGTTGCAGATGACTCTGGAAAACATTTATGGGTAAAGGAGATATTGCTCTTAACGATTCCTCCTTTCCCACAATGTTTTTTGCCCTATCAGTAGATTGGTTTTCAATTTCATCACATATTGAAGTGTCGTCTGCAAACTTTTTAGCTCACCTAAGCTCTGCTCAGGGTGAGCTTTTAGGATACTTGAATGTCCGTCGTCTGTCGTGTGTGCGTGCGTGCCTGCGTCGTCAACAATTTCAGTGTTTACACTCTAGAAGCCACATTTTTGGCCCATTCTTCCTGATACTTGCTCGGGATGTTAACCTTGATGATATCTCGATCGAGTTCGATCATGGGTGGGGTGGGGTCAAAAAGTAGGTCACTAGGTCAAATCTTAGTAAAATCTTGTTTACACTCTAGAAGCCACATTTTCTGCCTAATCTTGATCAAACTTGTCAGTTTATGAGTAACTTGGGGTCAAAAGTAGATCACTGTAAAATTTAGACAAATCTTGTCCATTACTCATGTGTAACATTGTTGTAACCAACACTTTACAAGTGTCAGGTGAGCGATCCAGGACCCTCAGGGTCCTCTTGTTCAATTTGGGATGGTAAAATATTTGGAGCTTGGTAAAAGGTTAAAGGAGTGGAATGATATCAAATATTCAGAATAATGTTCACAGCAAATGATAAAACAGGTGGTTCGTAGTCATCAAACTCTCATATTATCATGTTTACAAATGATTTGAGAATTCCAATATTTTGGAATGAAAAACTAAAATATATGCTTTGATGAATGTCATTTCTAGGGCTTCTTGATTTTATCCTTTTCAGTTTATAATACTTTTTAATCCATATATAAATATTTTTTCTTCGTTTTTGTCCATCCTTAAACTCATGCTTAGCCCTTTACTTCATTTTAATGGAATACTGTAGATACCAAACTCTGCAAAGGATTCAAGAACTGCGTTCATGAACTGCATAATTCGACATGGACAAATAATAGCTGTTCATGAACACACAATTATTGAACCTCCATATGAACATTAAGACTATGTTCATGTTCGTGATCATATTTATGGAAATGAACATGTCCCTGAACACATTTATGAACATGTTCTTGATGATCATGATTATGTTCTTGAAATTCATGAACATGTTAAAGAATAACTTTGTGTTCTTAAACAGCTTCGTCCATGTCTTATTTGAAGAACATGAACATAGTTCTTAAATCCTTTGCAGGGGTTTTGACCAAAGGTAGATATTGTCAGTGAAATACCATTTGTACACATCTACACTTTCCTTATTCTATATCGGGGTATGGTAGAACATTTTGCAGTAAGGAACTTATAAATAAGGAAGCATTATTTTTACTTTGCAGGCTTGTGTTGCTTTCATTTTTCAACTTGTCACGATGATAAGAAAAGTATTCTTTGATGCACCAATTACCAATTATTGAAAGCATTTTGGAGATCAGAAATTCCTAAAGACCTTTTAACTCTTCACTCAATTCATGTTTTTTGTTGTTGTTTTTATCATTTGGGTTTTAATCATCTCAAATTAAAAAGGTTTGCAGGGGATATTTGGATTAATGATAGGAAATCAAGTTATACCTTTGGTTGATTAGGAACCAAAGTGAGTTGGTTTGAAGTAAGGGGTTAAGTCCCATATGAATGACATATAAATGTATTTGTGGCGCAACTTCATGCTTTAATCAGGATGCTGTAACCCACTATCCCCATTCAAATTTGTAATTTGATGAAATTGAAATAATTATCAACATCAACAATCAGCTCATATGAAAAAAAGCTATTTTGTATGAAATTGTAGGAACTGGAAATGACAATGTGAGCAATTTGAGGGTTCAATGCAAGACTATAGTAAGTGCTTCATAAACAATGAAGCACTTACTATAGTATTGCACTGAACCCTTGAATTGCTTGTAACTGTCAATTTCCCCCTTTTTGTCCTAATCTTTTAGTTCTGCTTGATTTGACCATTTTCTTTACCAATTCAAGAAATTATGTTGATTTATTTCATTTTCATTTAATTGCTGATATCTTTAATCATTGATAAAGCATTTATAGTAAAGAACTTTAATCTAGCCTGCAAGCAAGTGAAATAAGCCTTTTTCTTTTTATGCCCATAGACATGCATTTCATTAACAATTGTATGTTTGTTGCTATGGTTACACACATGTACACACTACTGACAGGTAATAGATGGGCGGAGTCCACATAACACCATCTTTATTCCGCGAGGAGCCCCGAGACAGCGCCCAAATAAAGAGTCAACGCCCGCCCCCCTGGCTAAGCAGGAATCTTTCTCTGACCTGGTGTGTGTTTCTAACACTGTGTAGTCCTTACAATTACTGATAAACTTACTAAAACCTCCATACTCAAACTATAAGCTGACAAACTGTGATAACATACTGAAGTTTTTATGTCAAAACAAGAACTTCTTCCTCTTTTTCAATTGCTTTCTCATTGGCTTAAACAGTTTTTTGAAATTGTTCATATTTTGATGTACTTAAGTTTTGCAGTTGACAATTCATCTTTTAACTTTTGGCTTCTGCAAGTTTCCATTCCCATCTTTCAGCTACAAATGGGCAACCTATATCTCTGAAATATTGAGGTATATTTTGGATAAAAAGTATTAATTGAGAAACTGTTGATATATTGAAATTTGTTGTTATTGAAAAAAAAAAGTTTTCTAATGATGAGAAAAAAGATTTTGACATATAGGAAATTGCTTGTTGCGTGTAATTTATTCCATTGTTTAAATGGTTCAAAATATTTGGCTACATGTGCATTGAAATGCTAATACTTTAGGTAAAGAGTTTATCCTAAGGTATGGAGATTTTAAGTCTAAGTGAACTTTAATTGAAAGGATACTTGTTTTAAATGTGTGTGCCTTTTAATAGTCGGTTCAACTATGCTCAGTTCTTTTATTTTGCATCCTGTTTTTTTGTTTGATTATGTTAATTGTGTCTATTTAACGATCCCAGTAGAATAGCATGTATATAAAATCATAAGCACCCAGGTAAAGTACATGTCATATCTTAACCCTTATTGTACTGAAACAGACTTCATGCTTATGCAAACAGGTTAGATCACAGGCCAGCCGTGAAGTATATTGGCGGCTGGCCTGTGATATAGCCTGTTTGCCACTCAAAATATCTTTCCTCATCATTATTAAGCAGGTTTTTAAGGTTTTGGAAAGCAGACGTCAAAAATATATTTTTAGAAAATTATTCATCATTCTAAGGGTTTATGCATTCCCCTGTGTGGGAATTTGTGACTGGCCAAAACGAAAGCAACAACACAACAGAAAAACACATTGAAACTAAGTCAACAAAATTCATTACGATATTTTTTAGAAACCATTGTGAACAAATGATAAATAAAATCTTATACATCCTGTCTAACAGTTGAAGGTTATCATAGCTTAGAAAATCTGATAAAAATATCAAATTGGGAAAACAAATTGTGTTGGAAAGAGAATACCAACTGTAAAATTGTGTTAACATGGGTGAAAGTGCTCAGAATTATTCCTGATGTTAAGGATTATGACTCTCTGGACTCTTTGTCTCAATTGAATCAAATAAATAATAGAATAACCTTTCAGGATTAAGAACCCAAACAATAACAACATTTGACTACTTTGTTGCAGACAACTTAAGAAAACATTGTGGGAAAAGGAGAAATTGCTCATAACGAGTAATTTTTCCTTTTCCCACAAGGTTTTCTGCTCTATCTGAAGAATATTTTTCAATTTCATCACATTTTGAAAATTCGTCTGCAAACTCTTTCAATTTGGGACAGTCGAAAATTTGTTGTTTGGGAAAGGGATAAGAATTCAAAATTTTGAAATTTTTGAACTTTCTCCCATGTTTTTAAAGTCAGTTTTATCTATTCTTCTGCTTTGCTTGCTTCCTCTTAATATTCAATGTGCTTGAATGATCAATTTGATGCAAAGGCTTTATATCATATAATTTATATGTTTTTTCTGTATTAATGTTTTTATAGTTAAAATAAGCTTCTCACCCTGAAAATGTAAGGGCTAAAGTCTTACTTGATTTTACTCTACCTCCCTTACAAGCACCTTCTGCAGTAGTATTTTTGAAACCAATGTGACAAAAGGATGAATTGCTTTTATTAAGCAATTTGTTCCTTTATCGCAATGGTTTTTTCCCAATAAAGAAAAAGAATTTTTTATGGTTAAGTTGTCTGCTGTTGCTTTCAAATTGAACCTGTGACAAATTTCCAAATTGAGAAATGGGATATTTGAAATATTTTTCATTAAAATTGTAAAAGTTGATTTATTTAACACTCAAAGTGCTGGAACTGACTTCTTGCTTATGCAAACAGATTAGATCCAGGCCAGCCGCCAAGTGAATTGGCGGCAGGTCTGTGATCTTACCTGTTTGCTACTCTGAGTATCTTTTCTCATAAAAACTAAGCAGATATTTAAGGTTTTGGAAAGCAGAAGACACAAAAATCTATTTTTAGAAAAGTACCTAGCATTCTAAGGGTTAATACCAGTTTTAGTGTTTCTTTTTAAGCAAATGATCATTTAACTCATTCTCAATTGAAAGTTTTCACAGATTGCATGGCAACAATTTTAAAGTTAAAAGCACTCATCATCAAAATTGCTAAGTGCATTTGATGAATATTAGAATAACTGTGGCAAAAGTGTGATTTTTACCCACAATGTTGAAATTCTTTCTTTTTGTTCTAGCAATTATTTCAATTTTCACAAGTTGCAGAGGCATTTAAAAGTTATCTGTATTTAGAAAAGGTTTGCAGGGAATGTTTGATTCCACCCGACCCCCCATATCATGGGTTCAATGCAAGACTATAGTAAGTGCTTCACATACATGATGCACTGAATACGAGGGGTGTTCGAAAAGTATCCGGAAAACGTTCATAACTTATTCGTCAATGCGAATATTCGGATGAATCTTTCAACAGCTATACTTTGATATTCTATGCACATAATCCAAAAGAGACCGGGATACAAATTGCTTTGATACACAATCCACAGTCACTGTGGCAACGTCGGGTAATGTTGAGCGGGGCAACGTCATGTAACGCTGAGCAGAACAACTTACTCATAAAGCATCTACTAAATCTGTCTGAAACAGTTAAATGTTACATTTTTTCAAAATATTCTTCTTTACATGATACACACTACTGCCACGTACGTATCAACTTATCAAAGCATGATCTGAAATATTACTGTGGAATTTTACGAATGGTTTCTCTGACTATCGTAGGTAGGTCATCAACATTATCAAACCTTTTGCTGCGCAACTCTGATTTCAAGGTTGGGAAAACCAGAAATCGCACACGACTAGTTCCGGTAAATATGCAGGATGCTTCATGGTCTCAATGTCTTTCTCTCTGAGTGTTGCTTTGGTGACCATAGCTTATAATTGAGTTCATAAAGCCGTGGCCATAGTTACAATAGCGTTCAAGAAATGACTTTGCAGCTTCTACACAAAGACTTTATTGTTAAGCTGTTAGAATTCTGGGTACCCAGCGATCAGAATCCTTGGACATGCCTTGCTCTCTAGTAACAATGGAATTGACTGTAACCTTTAAGCCTATGTCTCTTATTGTAAGCCTTCTATCACACTGCAGCAACTCCCTTATTTCGTACACTTTATATGACGTTATGCTGTGACGTTCAGATCTTGGGCGGTCAGTACCATTGTGCGATGGATCTTTTTTGAAAACGTTGAACTACTCGTATATGCTGGCTTCGTTTATTGAACTTGTACCATAGGTGTCAGTAATCATGGAGTGAGCGTCTCTGATTTGGGTTTTCCAATTAACACACAAAACTTTATGGAATACCGCTCTTCAAATGCCATTTTCACGGGCTCCGTTCTGTGTTAACGTTGTTTACAAAAATTACTTTATATTTCTGCACATGACGCTGCGTAAGCTTTGGCAACAGCGTGCGGAAGCTTTATGTAAAATTTGAATTAGTTTTGATGTTAGGAACATGTCATATTTATTCCTTAACTGCATCTATAAAAGTGAAGAATATCAAAATTCGCCCCGCTCAACGTTACCTGACGTTGCCATGGTGAATGTGGGTTGTATGTCAGAGTAGTTTGTATCCCAATCTCTTTTGCATTATGTGCATAGAATATCAAAGTATCATTTTTAAAATTTTATATGAATATTCGCATTAATGAAGAAGTTATGAATGTTTTCCGGATACTTTTCGAACACCCCTCGTATATCATTGCACTGAAACCCTTGATATTAGGACTTCTAAACTTGTTCTCAATTTACAAGTTATCTTTATCTAGGTGGATGGTAGATTGTATGCTGTAAGTAAAAATGCCATTTTAAGTGTGATGCCTTACACAACCTTTCCCCATTTGTATCCCTATGTCCATTTTTGGGTGGATTATTGCAATTTCGCAGAACTGAATTTTTTTTTCACATGTTTACAAAGCATCTGCAGGTGGCAAAGAGATAAGCTCTGTATCAAACAAAGCATTTGTGATGGTACTGGTTTGAATGACTGTTATAACCTTAAAAAGAATTTGTGATGACAAAAGTAGAAATGTTCGTTTTCAAAAGTACAGAAAGCATAAGCAAAAAATGAGTCTGTGGATATAAGATTATTTCTTTTTGATGAATGAATTACTGATTTTCTTTCTTTTATATGAGTCAACACATTTTTTGAAATGGAGTAATTGATCATAGCTGCAGTTTCTCCTTTTCTAATGATACTTCCTTTATTCCGGACAAAAGATACACATCATCTTAACTTGAAATGTTTTGATACGGCGTTAAATACCATACAAACAAACATTTCATCTCTGCTTTGTTTTATAAAGGGTCTTTCTTTGTTTCGATTTAGGAATTTATCATTTAAAATGGAATAAAATCTTATATGAGAATTTCTTCTTTTTTAAATGATAACTCCTTATTCATCATTTGCTGAAACAATACCTCTAGGTTTTGTTAACAAATTGTCTGATTGAGCGCATGTTACTCTCCTCCCATATTTGGACTTGACATAGCCTTTGTCCTTGGTGGTTGTTTGTAGGCTAGGCCTAATATGGATCAAAGCCCATTAAACCACAGTTATCCACAAACATGTACTTGATATAGATTAAACTTACAACATAATGCAACAGCATCTTTAGGACGTTTTTGTTCCAAAAGGAAAAAAGTCGTCACTGGCATTTTCTCCTTGATATTTTTTTTCATACTAATTTCAAGAAAAGAACATTTTTTTTTTTTAACTCTCATCAGCTGTTGCTCTCAATTTTGATCAGCCACATGATGGAATGGGTTAAAGTTTAACCTTTTTAATCATTGTGTCTTCCTCTCCTTCCCTTTCTTAGCCTCTGGTGTCATGGCTTAATGTTATACAAACTGTAATTCCTTTATATGTAGGTTTTACATTAGTAAAGTTAAAAGCTATCATGGTGCATCTTGTTCTGCTATATACAGCTCTTATTTGAAAATCAAAGAGATATGTCTTTTTCTCATCGGAATAGATTTTGTGAACATCATAACAAGATTTATGTTCATGTTTAATAAATCATCTCGTGGACTGTGGCCCCACTCAAGAGCTAGGACTGCATTAGTATATTTCATGTACCTTCTAGGTAAGCATTAGCCAATCACAAGGGGCATATTAGATCATGTGATTTGTTTTTAGCTAATGAGATCCTTGCTATCCATTACTGCATATTTTTCATGACAACCTAGCCTATTTTAATTCTAGCCATCAATGTCCACTCTCAAATCAATGTCTGTTTTTATATTCTCCATACAGAGTTTTGCCTTGTGGAACATCCATGTATAATCAGGATTATGCATTCATGTTAATTAAATAAAGAATTTGAAAGAAAATAAGGAGTATTAAAACTTGGAAACATTATACAGTCAAATCTGAGGGAGCGGTCATACCTGAACAACGGCCAATATGTCAATAACGGCCAGCTCAGGTCCGCCCGTGCATTTTCCTTCTTTAAATACACTGCACCTAATGGGAGTCTGTGCAATGCAGCCAATTAACGGCCACTCTAATTGGTTTATTTGTCCTGTATATCACACCTGGGCAACGGCCACTTTAAATGCGACGCGCAAGTTTCACAACTTTAACAAAAGTGAGCATGTGCAAACAAAGGAAGTCGATAACACGTGGCCTAACTAGTACACAAACTGTGACCCGAGGGATGATTTAAGCCTATGTGTACACTTTGTCAATAGATTACATAATATGTTATAGTTTGTACACGCTAATTTAGGGGGAATTTTTTATGCTTAGTAGGCTCAAGATATTTGCAGAAATTGTTTTCCTAGTATGGGCGGTGTTTTCTTTTTAAGTAGCGCAACTGAATTGAGTTTTTGGAGGGTTAAATATGTGTTTCACTAACAAAGCATATTAATTTGTCCTGACCTCTTCTGTTAGAAAAACATTTAAAATTTGCGAATGATTCTGGTGAATATGACTTTCAATGGTTTTATGGTTAGATTTTAAAATGATGTCTAAGATTGAAGATTAAATTTGTTACATGATCGGCAATGATAGGAAACTCAAAATGAATCACTTACCCTCTCTTGATTTGTGTTTTTAAACTTATCTAACATCGTTGTTTTTTTGGTTTTTTAGGATAAAGTGTGGATTAATTTGCAAAGGATAAATGGTTTAAACAATGCTCATTTTTACATGTACATTTTTAATGTACAACTACCCTGTAAGAGAAATATAAAATGGAGGGCTAATGTTGTGAACAACAGCCAGTCTGTGCCCTGCGGCCACTTTGGGTACTTCCCTTCACTGGCTGTTGTACACAGATTTTACTGTATCTCGAAAAACAAAATCGATCTTATAATATTGTGTATTTCATCAGTAGAATAATTATCAACTGCAGAACATGTATGAAAACATAGAATGGATTTCTCTTAAGTAAACCCTTTCCCAAACAGTAATGACATTTGACCACTTTGTTGCAGACAACTTGAGAAAACTTTGAGGGAAAAGGAGAAATTGCTTGTGACGAGCAATTTTTTTTTCCCCATGTTTTCTGGCCTATCAGAAGATAATTTTCCAATTTCATCACATTTTGAAATGTCGTCTGCAAACTCTTTCAATTTGGGACAGTCGAAAATTTGTTGTTCGGGAAAGGGTTAAAGTTGAATTAACTAGGACAAAAATATATGTCCAAATTATGATTTTACTAAGTTACTGATACATGAAATGTATTTCTTACATTGGGTATGAAATGTTCATTTTTTTAAACTCATCCCTTCCTGTTTTACTTACTTTGGTGCATTAACAGTTAGAAATGTAAGAAAGAAATGTAAGAAACCACTATGACAAAATAAACAATTGCTGGTTGTCAGAAATGTCTTATTTTGTCACCATGGTGTCTATCACATGACAAAAAAGGAAAGTCTCTAATCCAAATACTTAATAAATGTTAAACACTGCAGTGTTCATTTTTGATCATTCATGAAATTCAAAATGGGGCAATGTGTAAAAGAAAGAGTCTGTCTCTAGTGTGATAATGTTGCTTGGCATGCTAAGTTCTGGGAATATTGTTTTCTTGAAGAGGACATATAGTAGATATTTTCTGGACATAACTGTGAATTACTCCATCGTAAAATTTGCCTTTTCAAAGGTACCTTGACTTATTTGGATCTCTACATTGCACCAGTTTCTTGCTTTTCTTTAAACCATTGTTCAGGTTAAATGATCTCTTCATAAGATCAACACATCTCCATAAAAGGCTTAAGAACAACGGTTCTATATCCCTGTTTGTAACAGTTCATTTCTGCTTGAAATTACAGACAATGTTATGTTTCATACTTTATAACCGTTTACAGATTAATATGAAGAAAAGGGAAATCCTGTGTCAATGTTACTTGGCATGCTCAGCTTATCATGAGAGAAGTTATATGGATATATTTGAAGTAAAACTATGACAGCTTAGAATAGTTTCAGCCCAGAAACCCACATGTTTACCAAAAGCTAGTTTATTTACCTCTGTGCCATAATTATAGATATGCATATGGAAATTGTTTTGTGTGTTCCTGTTTTAACCCTTTACCAAACGCCAAATTTTCGACTGTCCCAAATTTGAAAAAGTTTGCAGAAGACATTTCAAAATGTGATGAAATTAGAAAGTGATCATCTGATACAGTAGAAAACATTGTGGGAAAAGGAGAAATTGCTCATGATGAGCAATTTCTCCTTTTCCCACAATGTTTTCAATAGTCGTCTGCAACAAAGTGGTCAAATGTCATTGTTGTTTGGTAATGGGTTAATTTTGCCATGTGTGAGTTTGTATTGTAACTGCATGTTTATTGTAATATCTGTTCCCCTTATTCCGAACCCTCATTTAGATATATTGTCATAGACATTTCCCTAAAATACTTGTATTAATTCCTTATGAAAAAGGAAAATTTTTATTGTAAATTGGAAACCTTTGCATACAGCAATTAAAATTGATTTGATGTTAGAAGAAAGTTCTCTTGTAGAAAAAATGTTTGTAACAATAGCATAAATTGCTTGTTCAAGCAGTCTTTTCTGATCTGAATTGTTATTTCAAAAGGCTAAAGTAAAGTCGTAGTGTCAAGTGAAAATATGATAAATTGTCAGGTTAACTATAAAAAGAAAATACTTTTTTATTATAGTGGCATTTGGTTCATTTACGTTCTTTTTTCTTGGTACAAAAAGTATTGCATTTACTTGCTCTTTAGTAACAAAACATTATTTTACTAATAAACAGTTCATTTCATTCTATCAAGCTAGAAAACATATTTGCAAATTAAGCCA
Organism: Cerastoderma edule; assembly: GCA_947846245.1. NCBI lineage: Eukaryota > Metazoa > Mollusca > Bivalvia > Cardiida > Cardiidae > Cerastoderma > Cerastoderma edule. The sequence goes on from OX401412.1 coordinate 12,254,527, forward strand.
ATGGTAATTCAAAATTGTTTTATTTGTATACTGATGTTTACCAAAAGAAATTGTTGCAAATAATGTTATGGTAAATATAGGTATGAGCAAGTTAATGGGGGTACTTTAGATCTTTGATTCTTATGGTGTTGATTGATTTTTAATTTTGTGATTAATGTAAAATGTGAAAGGTAAAGGTAGTACAATTCAAGATTTTGGTGTCAAACTTGTACAACTTACAACTTTAACTGTTTAAAAGGTTGAAAAGCTTGAAAGCTTGAGACCTTGTTATCTGATCTTATTCTTCATGTTGTTGCTGTTGAATTAAATTTTCCTCAACAAAAGCTAATGGAAGTTCTCTGAACTGATCAAAAGGGTCTTTTTAGTCAATGATTTAAAAAGGTTTGTAACCATTTAAGTTGAAAGGCAGTATAAAGGTATGTCTCTGGTTGATTCAAAGTCTTTGTTAGAACAAGATTAAATCACTCTTGTGAGTTATTTAATTTACTTCCCATTATAATGAAAACGTTTTGCATCATTCCTATGATGCCAACCCGGTATTGTAAACCTAAAGTGTTAATCATTTTCGTTCTTCATCACAGGACTCCCCAACTGATAAGCCCACAGCGTTGTCACCGGAGAGAGTCAAGCATATTGAAGATGCCCTGAAAAAGCCCCGAACACCCAACACACTTCCTATCTCATCCACTGATGATCTTCACAAAAGTCCACTGAGAAATGCCTTCAAGAAACTTGTTGGTATGCTTTATTTTTCACACTTTTTATTGAATTAGTCAGATAGAGCTATGTCTTTGACAGAACACCTTGTACAGTAATTGTGGTATTTCTTTTGAGGTGAAACTGAAATTATGGCAATGATGTATTATTGGAAAAAAGCAGGCCAAGGGTTTTAAGGTGCTTGTTCGCATATAAGACAATTTTTAAGTCAAAATTAAATGCCATCGAGACAATACTGATTTTGTATTGTGATATAATATTTAAATAAAGATAGCTTCGGAATGTATATTGATGAAGAATTTGTCATTATAACGAAGTTTGCTCAGACAGTCTGTGACAGATTTCAAAAGTGTTACATAGCCTTTGGATCTGAATACATAATAATTCATTGTATGAAGGCTCTGAAAACTTAAATACAAGCTTATTTTACTTCCAATGTCTGTTCTCCAATATGTCTACTAAAACAGTCAACTGCTTTACAACGTTAATAAAGGAAATTTGAAAATATTAAGTTCCTTAAATCTGTGAACAAACACCTTTAATGTTAGACTATAGCAACTCCCTCAGACAAATAGAGGAGTTGCTATTGTCTTGCATTGAATCCTTTAGGATTTACTTATCTGGAACAAATTCTTCTTTTGTTATACTGCTGTATCTTTTTTATAGTCAATTCCCCTAATCTCGTGGTATCCCTAATTCCGTGGTATTTGCATAAAATCATACTGCTTCCATAAAGTAACACACCAACCTGACCTACTTTCGCAGCCCAATGTAAGAACTCCAAAGAAGCAAGAATGAATGTATTTCTGGTATAAAACCAATTCAATCCAATAAAATTCTCCTCATATTACAGAGAGCTCCGAAAATCCCCGATATTTTCATACTTTTTACTCAGATCTAAGACCCTAAACAAATCCTTTCACATTGTTGAGTTTGTCGGCAATTCTCCACCATTCTTGGGTCAGACACGACCAAATTGTTTCAGAATTCGTCCCTAGTATGTTTCACCCTTATTATTTTGGACTGATACTTAAAAAAATGTGTTAGACCTGAATACCACGAATTAGGGTAAGACCTCAAAACTGCAAATGGCTGCCAGTGACCCAATTAATTTTCGTTATTTAGAGCATTTCTATGCTCCATTTAAAAATAATGATGAGAAGATCATAAATTAGGAATGAAATATGTTAGAAAAGCTGAATGTTGACAGCTAAGTTCTCCTCTTCCTTTCTGTTATTCATGTAACCATTAAGTACCACGGAATTAGGGTACACCAGTCTACAAACAGTTTCATGACTGTTTGTAGCGAAACACTATATGATTAACTCTTTCCCAAACAACACATTTTTTACTGTCCCAAATTCAAAATGTAACGAAATTGAAAAATAATCATCTGATAGGCCAGAAAATATTGTGGGAAAAGGAAAACTTATTTCTCCTTTTCCCTCAATGTTTTCTAAAGTCATCTGCAACAAAGTGGTCAAATTTCGTTATTGTTTGGGAAAGGGTTAAGGAAACGTTAAAGTGAATATGTATGGTGTATGATTGTATGGTGTAATAAGAGAACAGAGTACTAAGCTGCTTTTTTAAGACCAAAAGTAGTTCACTGATTACTGAGCCACCCACTTTGGACTTAATGCTAACATTGCTAACCTCACAGCTATGTCTGGAGGGTTTTACAAATTACTCTTGGTAATATCTTTACTGATTTCTTTATGTGAGTTATGGTGATTAGTTTAAATTGAAAGTAGTACTAATGAAACTTATTTAGTTTATGCATCAGAAACCATTGTAGCATAAATGAAATGCTGCTTGCCATAAGCAACTTCCCTCTCTGTTGTTATGGTTTCTTATGAATTCTGCTGCAATTGTGGTAAAAATGACTATGATAGATCAAGAAATAGGTAATAAACAACATGTAAAAAGAATTTGGTACTCAAACAAATTGTTCCATTCCAATGACTGGTTTTGATTCAGCACAAGAGACACTGAGAGAGACTAAAAGTTTCCCCACCGCCTCTGATACGGACTCGCTCCGTAGAAAGCTCTCCTTTTCCTCGAGTCTTATTCGACGGACAAAGTCCTCGATCAAGTTGTTACGGGACATGAAGAGTGAGTTGAGTGAATGACCTATGGAATGCAGTTACTTGTTATCACAGCAGACGGCTTTTGTATGCCTTGCAGCAGACGATGAAATAACTATTCAAGTGTCCATAAACTGGATCTTTTGATATGTTTGGGAAACATGCCCATGACAAAATGAAAGTGAAAACATTGTGGAATAAGACTGTATTGCTAGTAATGAGCAAATTCTGTTTGTGTTACAATGTTTTCATGATGTGTTTGTTTCTGAATGTAAGAAATCATCTGCAGTTGATACTGAATGAACAGAGCTATTAACACATTCCCTACTATACATTTATCCATTACAAGTTTTTCCAACTGAAGGAAATATAAGAAAATATTGACAAAGTATGATATGAAAACTGTCCCAAAACAATACAAAAGCCAATTGGTCCACGGTATCGGTATGCTTTCATGATCTGTCTTCTGTGATTCACATGTCACATGGATCAAAGTACACTTGACCACTTCTCATACATTTCCTTTAATTCTTCTTAGCTTGTTATCTTAACCTTAGTGATTTCTTTACAAGGAGGTTAGAGTTTTCAGAAAGTTGTCAATGTCCTCTGAATGGATGTAACATTATCCATATAGAAATTGAAACTTTGTTCCAAAAAGGCAGTCTACTTAGGATATGATGTGATGATTTGATATCTATTCGTTATAATGATAGTTGTACTCTTGCGGCATATGTAACAATTAGTATGAATAGTAGGGTAATTGTTAAAATGCTTTCAGTTAGGGAAATATTTGTGATGAATATGTGTTGGGACTGTGTTTATGTATTACCCCATAGGTTTCTGTACTCACTAAAACATACCCCCATAAAAACTCTGGGAAATCAGACTGACAAAAAAGCCATTGCTTGTTATATAAAAAAAATCTTTTTATGCCATAACAGATTTTAAAAAATTTCCACATAACCTGTCATACAGAGAATAAAATACAATGCTATTACAAATCATTCACAAAAAATGTAGGATTTAAATTTTGACTTTTATTAAACCATCATTTGCCAAATTGAAGTTTGAATGTCTAAGTTCTTTACAAATGTGAATCACTTGAGTGTGAGAACACAGTTTTATATGGGGTAATATATTAAGATTACTGTTCTTCTCTCTGGTCATGCTCACTTGTTTTATACCCATGCTCCTTCAAATCAATTAACCCATTATTCAATTAATACTCATTTATAGAACCACCTCAAAGTAACTGAAGAAACTATTGTTTCAATTTCACCTCTGGAACATTATGATTTTTATTGTCTTTTTCAATTTCGACTCTTTATGACCTGTTTATTGCTACTTTTATATCAAAGGCCTCATCTGAATCTAAATAGTTCTGATGACTTCAGAATATATTTCTTTCTGTTGTAACATAGCATTTACTGTTTAGAGAAATTCTGTAAGCTAGCAAAAAGGCAAAGAAAAATGTCCTTATTGTGAAGTGTTATACAGCAATAGATGTGAATTGTTCTCAAATTGTAACTTATTTTGGGCCACTGGTTCTTGCAATTTGGATGACTCACATTGGTCGTCAAAGTTCCCTTACCCTATAATACTTGAATTTAGCATATCTATTGCAGAGGACTTTCAACAAAAGGATAACTTGCTCCTTTTGTTGATATCATACATTAAATGTTAATAATTATTGTATGCTGTTGCTTTTGTTTTCAACCAGACACATATTCTTCTATAGGGGAATGGTTTAAAACCCCAGTTACATCGCTGAGTTATTACCAGAATTTCTTCTGATGTGTTCTTGTCTGAATGGCATCTTAAGTAGACTATTTCAACCCCTTGCCATCACGCTATATTAACAAATTATTTTCTGAGAATCTCAGTATCTAATAATATTGTACTGAAACTGTGATTTGGCTTATTATTTATTTGTTTGTTAAAAGTATCATTTAGAGGGGAAAATATCCGTTAATTTCAATTTTCCTTTGAGTACCATATGATTTCTTACTCCCATTTATTTCATACAAAATAACTGTCTGACTTTTCTTCACTTCCCAACTGTTTTCTCACACATAACTCTTTATTCAACAACTCGATTCTTCACGTGAAGGATCTAGCATGTTGTTGATTCTGTCCCCAATGGTGATGCTTAAAATCATCTGTTCAAACTTTGTCTTGAATGTCTTCACTTTTATTGCATGCAACCAGTCATTTATAAACATGTTGACTTACTTCTAGTATAAAACTTCTACCAAAATATGCCATTTTCTCCACCCGTGGCCTTAAATCTGTTAGACTTTAATGTAAATGACAAAAGGGAAAATGTTTGAAACAATATTCAATCAATTTCACTATTTACAGAATAATCTGCTTAAGGACATGTTTTACAGTTAAAAAAAAAAAAATCCTTCCATAGAATTTTCTAAATTTTTGATATGTTATTTAAAATGTTATTGTGAATTCAGAAATGAAAAGAAAAATGCAGGTTGACTAGTTAGATTTTTTGTAAAATGACAGTTTCTATGGTAACCATTTGGGGCAAAAATGTCATTATGACCATACCATCTTCAAAGGTAATAAGATAATTTCTGGAAGGTTTATTAACAAAAAAACCATGAATTCAAACATTCATTACTTTATAATTAAATGTTATTTTAAATCATCACAATCTGAACAATTTTTGTAATCCAAATCAGTTTTTCAAATTTTTGTATTTGACAAAAATCAATCAAAATTGATATGCATATTGCAAAAAAATGAAGAAATTTCAAAATTCCTTTCATAGAATTATTTTATTTTTCAGTATGTGAAGTAAAATTTATTCTTGAAATACATAATGCAAAAAAAAGGATATATTGATGAGTTGGTTTTTCTGTAAAATGACAGTTTCCATGGTAACCTTATTTGAAAAACATTTATAAAAACGACTAAAATAACTTTTTATTTGCAACATAGAAGCTGGGGGCTTAGTATGCATGAGAAATATATTATAATGTTAATAATCTTTCATAGTTTTATGAATAATATGATCATTCTTTGAAAAAAATTGCATACATTAAATTTTATCCGAATAAAGACATTTGTCTCACTACTATGCAAGCTCCTCTTCGGTTGCAGATTATTATCTCCCTTGGATGCGTCGATGAAGTGCGCAGAAAAAACTACCGAGAACGTCCTTAATAATCCTGCTATAGATAATAGAGAGTTGTAAAGAAGTCTCCTGTGACAACAATAAAAGATATGGGCATACATTTTTTTCATATTAGCTATTTGTGCCATAAACTCATAATGAATAGATCACTGTTGTATAGAGTGTTACAATAATGCATCAATAAGTCACTGTATTAATTAACCCTTTCCCAAACAACAAATTTTCGACTGTCCTATTTGGAAGAGTTTGCAGACAACATTTCAAAATGTGATGAAATTGGAAAATAATCATCTGATAGGGCAGAGAACATTTTTGGAAAAGGAAAAATTGGCTTTTCCCTGGTAGGTAATGCTTGTTTGAAAAGGAATAATTGTTTGTTTTAATAATTTCTCTCTTGCCATGGTAGTTTTCGGAATGATTTTTTGCTGACATAGAGATTATTTGAGAAAGGGTATAAGTCGTCTATCACAATTAAGTTACATGTGTTAAAAGGTAAATTTCATTTGATTCTAGAAATAATAATGAAAATATGCAAAATAAACAATTGTGAATTTCTTGATATTATTTTCAGGCACTAAGAAGAAGTAAAAATGATGGACCTCACACACAAAATTAGGAAAATTGTGAATTTCATTATTTTGTTTTCAGGTACAAAGAAGAAAAACTCCTGTGCAGACGACAGTGATAATGATGACGATTCCACACTGGGACATGGCAGAAAACATGGTATTCTATTATATTCTGATTCAACCAATTCTCTCATATGATATATTATTTAACCCTTTCCCAAACAATGAATTTTGACTGTCCCAAATTGGAAGAGTTTGCAGACGGCATTTCAAAATGTGATGAAATTGAAAAATATTCTTCAGATAGAGCAGAAATCCTTGTGGGAAAAGGAAAAATTGCTCGTTATGAGAAATTTCTCCTTTTCCCATAATGTTTTCTAAAGTCGTCTGCAACAAAGTAGTCAAAAATCATTATTGTTTGGGAAATGGTTAACTTGACAAAATTGAAGGCAACAACAGACACCATAAAAGTACATAAAGAAACAAAAAGTTGAAAGAGCTATGACCTTGTATTGTAGGGTAGAATGTGATTTGACAGAATTGGCTCTTCTTGAGTAATTTACTCTTGTGTCAAAATTATTTGAAAAGCCTTTTTATGGTGTGCCTGCAACAAAATTGTCAATTAACCATTATGATGATAACTCCATTATGACTGTAATACTGTTGAAAGGAGCTTAAAGTCCCAATCCAACCAAATACAACACCATGGGTTCAATGTACAACTATAGCAAGTCCTTTAAGATGAACCTTTCAATGCTTATTTACAAAATATATATTTTAACCTTTTATCAAACGCCACATTTTTCGACTGTCCCAAATTGAAAGAGTATGCAGACAACATTTCAAAATGTGATGAAATTGTAACGTTATCTTCTGATAGGGCAAAAAACCTTGTGGGAAAAGAAGATAGTGCTCGTTACGAGCAATTTCTCCTTTTTCCTCAATATTTTCCAGAGTCGTCTGCAACAAGCAGGTTAGATGTTGTTATTGTTTTGTAATTGGTTAAGAATCTCTCCCAGCAGGTGGAGTACAAGTTTTACCTGTACCAACATCACCAAAATCACCCTACAAAGAGGACCCACCGTCTGTGTTCTCCGATAGTGAACATCCGGAGGATAAACGAGCAATTAAAAAACAGCGCAGGACATTGAAACACAACAAAGACGGGAAGGAGAATCGCCCCGTAGAACAGCAGAAAGGCTGGAATGTGTCAAAGACATCGCAATGGCAGTATCCTGCAGATTGGATTATTTCAGAAACATACGAGTTACAGCTACTTGATGAATTTATTAACCTCAAGGTAATATTGCCTTACTTTAAGCATACTTGTTCAACACACCTACAGTAGAATGATTGAGGAACTTATGTGACCAAAGAAACAACAACCAGAAATTGTATCAACAATTTGTCAAAAAGGTTCATTTAATATTTGAAGGAGATGTTATTATCTTGTTGCTTAAATTTATCAGATATTTTAGTTGTCAATTAGACCAGAGGATTTGTGTAAAATTTCTCTTTTTTATGCCAATGCCACCAATTGTTTTAGCAACAAATAAACTAATTCTTCAAATAGAGATTTTGCAATCTCATATGGGGTTATGAGTTAATTGGCTTGTTCTATGTTTTCTCTTCACAGATTTTAGGACTGACATCTGAGAGTGGGGAAAAGGCCAAAGAGTCGCAGTTTGATTCCGTCTTCCAGAAATGTCTTCGATCATTCCATTCAGAGTTAAAGACTACTTTATCAGTGGTGTTACAAGTATGTACATATTATTTATCATACTACATTTGAACTAAAATAAAATAATAAGTTATTCCTTGGGCGGAATAGATTTTTTTTCTTTTTAACGCTTTCCCAAACAATAATGACATTTGACGACTTTGTTGCAGACGACTTTAGAAAACATTGTGGGCAAAGGAAAAATTGCTTGTATCGAGCAATTTTTCCTTTTCCCACAAGGTTTTCTGCTCTTTCTGAAGAATATTGTTCAATTTCATGACATTTTGAAATGTCATTTGCATACTCTTTCAATTTAGGACATTCGAAAATTTGTTGATTTGGAAATGGTTAAGCCTTAATTCCATATCGAAGTTTGTGACTAGTCCATTTGAAAGCAAGAGCTGTTGACTATAGTGAAAAACAAGATAATATATCAGTTTTGATATCAAGGAAGAACCATTATGACAAAATTAACAATCAGTCAATATGAGTGATTTCATCTTTTCAGTAATAGGTTTTTGACATAATATGGATTAAAGCTAGACTTCTTTACATGCTGTTTAACATTTTCTGTTGCAAATCTTATCATTTTTTTTTGTCTTTCAATTTTGTCACATATTACTTTTAGTAAAAGGACTCAAAGCATGTTCTCTGCAATATCAATATGAACTTAATTCACCTGAAGATGGTTTCCCTTATTTTGTCTCTTTTCACATTATTGTTTTTTTTTCCTAATTTCAGAATCGGAGTGAGAAGTGCAATTTAAAGTATCGTGATTTGTTTGCCCAGTTTGAAGGAATCATGGACTCTATCTGTCACTCAGAAAACTTGGACTCTAACTTTCCGATGACAATTTGTATGAATGCATTCCGCGGCTTCTTGGACGAGTTTAGAAATAGTTTGAACACGAAAAAGAAGGAAAATAAATATAAAAAGAAGAATCGTCCTAAACGGGAAAAGTTAAAAAAGGATACAATAGTAAGTTAGCATTTCACTCAGGTGAGGTGTGACTAGCAGTTGATGACAGTTTACCATTTCACCATTATAGGAAATTATGGCTGTGATATAAGATGAAAGCAAAATCTGAGCACAATTATTATGTATGAAACAATATCTTCATTTTATTCTGTTGTTAAAGGTGCTTATTCACAGAAGAGAAAATTTGAAAGTCAAAATTAAATGTTGTTTAGACGATACAGTTTTTGTATTGTTGTTTGATAAACAATTAAAAGTAACTATTGGAAGCATAATTAATTCAGTAAGTGACAATTCATCTAAGTATATACAGTTTACCTTTTTTACATTGAAATAATGAGAGGAGATAAAGATACGACCCAGCATTTTACCTAAAGTTCTCTGGATAAATACTGCAGCAAGATTTGATACATCAACAATAGTGACATTAGTTTCTGCTGATAGCATCAACCTTTTCTTAGTTCTAATTAACGAATTAAAACTTCCAAGTTAAATGTTACATTGGATATCTATTGGGTTAAGAACTTCAACTAAAGTTTGTACACTGCTTTAAAAAAGAATACAACTACAGTGATGGGAAATAAAATATGATTAATGGATTATTTAATATTTGGATAATAAACATATTTTGCAGGATCATCAAGGCCATAAGTATAATCAAGTGCAATTTGGAATTCCAACATTTTGTGAATTGTGTTCAAACATCATCTGGATAATGGAAAAGGGACATGTGTGCCAAGGTGGGTTTCATTAACTTTTTTCTTACTTTTCTTGTTTTACCTGTAATTTTACCTTTTTCCAAACAATTCCAAACAACTGTTTCAAACGACAGGAAAGCAAGTGGAAGATTTGCAATCATTTGAACACATTAACGCATCTTGGGAAATCAACCTGACTGTCTAGATTGAAAGCAATACTGGCAGTCAAACGCAACATGAAACAATTTTCGACAAAAGATGCAAGACTGGTTTCAGAACTTGCGTCACAGTGGATTCTTAGATTGTTTGCTGAGACAAAGCAAAACCCTAGCTTACCACTGGTGAATCCAAGGAATGTTAAATGGCTGAAAAACTATTGCTGTGCCATTAGAATATATCACCTGCTGCAGATGCATCAAAATGAGGTGTTGTGGAAGACGGTGTTAAAGTCATAATGTGTAATATACACGGTATATCTTAACCCTTTCAGTGCTGGAACCAACTTCATGCTTATACAAACAGGTTAGATCCAGTGGCCAGGTAAATTGACGACTGACCTGTGATCTGACCTGTTTGCTTCTTTGGGTATCTTTCCTCATCAAAATTAAGCAGCTATATAAGGTTTTGTAAAGCAGACGACGCAAAAATCCATATTTAGAAAATTACCCAGCGTTCTAACTTTCTAAGGGTTAATTATAACAGTACTTTTACCAGAATTATTTGAACCCCACAAAGTTGTTATGGAAAATACTCAAACTGTGACACTATTTTCTTCCAGTTTGTAAATATACGTGCCACAAGAAATGTGCGTACAAGTCAACAGTGATATGTAAGGGTGCTCAAGATGCTCATGATCAGGTAAGTCTGGTTACTCCTTCCACTCGCAGGGTGACTCTTTCATGTCTGCTTTATCCATCCTGCTCACTTCTTTACCTGTTACATTCATCTGGAGTGTTAGCTGTAGCAGATTCGTTGGCCTTTACTCGCTCTTAACCTTTTACCAAACATTGAATTTTCGACTGTCCCAAATTAAAAGAGTTTGCAGATGACATTTGAAAATGTGATGAAATTGAAAGATAATCTTCTGATGGACATAAAACATTGTGGGAAAAGGAGAAATTGCTCATAAAGAGCAATTTCTCCTTTTCCCACAATGTTTTCCAGAGTCGTCTTCAACAAACTGGTCAAATGTTGTTATTGTTTGGTAATGGGTTAAAGGGGACTATCTCACAAATTGTGTTCTGTGAGTTGCAAACTTATAAGTATGATTTAAACAACCCCTGTCAATAGTTAAATAACCACTCTCAATATTTCAAGGGAAAGAAAAATTTCACATGAAAGGAAAATTCTGATATTTTTTTATTTTTCTGTAAATTAAGTATCATGAAACAAGTGAATATTTTTAGCATGCTGTGTTATATTGCAAATGTTCTCATTTTAATGCAATGACTGCAGAATGCTTAAAAATCCTTTGTGGCAGGAGGAGAAACTGCTTATCATAAAACAATATGTTTTCTTTTTACATTGGTTCCAGTTTAATGAAATGAAAATATGATTTGTTCCTATTGAAAATGGTCATCAGCTGGGGCCCGTTTTACTAAACAGTTTACGCTTAAGATTTGCGTAAGTCTAAAACAATAAGTCGTTTTATTTCAATATTTGGCAAAGCAATATTGCAAAGTAACACATCATTGGAATTGTCTCTCCGAGACGCTTCCAATGACCTGTCACATTGCAATATTGTACTTTCATTGAAGATATTATCCATGTTAATCAATTATGACTTACGCAAACATTTTCCGTAAGTTGTTTAGTAAAACGGGCCCCTGGTGCTTTCTATTTTCCCAAACTCACAATTGCACATTAAGTGAAGAGGGTGAATCCTGTAGTGAAATAATTTTTGATGTATCCCAATGTTATGGGTGTAATGATGATTTAATAAAACAAATCTTAAGTGGAAGTTAATTGGGCACAATTGAGCAAGTTCAAACCCATTTCCTTCTTTATGTGTTTTAACTCACCAATAGTAGATGACTCAAGAATCAATTTAGACAAAAGGAGAAATTGCTTGATATGAGCATTTTTCTCGCTTAAAAAGTTGAATTGTTCTTACTCGATATTCATCATTGCTGTTTCTTTGAATACTGGATATGTGAGGTAACAGGTAAACATTATTGGTGTGTAAATTTACTTTCAGCAAAGATCTTTCTCTCCTCCCCCTTGCCCTAACGGTATCCTACTGGGACGATCTATGAATGATCTTATATTCCAGTTTAATCTCATCACGCAGGTCGTGTCTTAGTCATGTGAAGGTCAAAAACGTCTCTCAGAAAAACATGTGTATCTAGTAGGATTTATGTTTAAACCATTACCAAACACCAAATATTTGACTTGAAATGGAAAACTTGAAAGAGTTTGCAGAGAACATTTCAAAATGTGATGAAATTGAAAATAATATTCTGATAGGGCAGAAAACATTGTGAGAAAAGGAGAAATTGCTTGAAATTGCTTGTTAAGAGCAATTTTTCCTTTGTCCACAATATTTTCCAGGGTCGTCTGCAACAAACCAGTCAAATGTCATTATTGTTTGGTAATGGGTTAAAGTAGAACAGCTGTAATTGTCCTATGTAGACTTGGTCACAAAATTTGTTGAGCTATTTAGGGAAAAATGGAATTCTCTGCTACCTTTGCAAGCTTTCATGTCAAGTCTACTATGGATCCATTACTGCATGTTTTACCTCAAACCATTGTTGTAATATAAATGCAAAACTATTAAAATGGCATCCAACCCTATACAAAAATAAAAGACAATTGCTTTTTATAAAGGATTTGCAGCAGGAACAAAAGGAATATACATAGTGAAAAAGTTATTTAAACTTCAGTCATTTACGAAACTGTCATTTGATACATGATATGTTTAAAGTTCATTGGTATAGCAACATTGAGAGACCACTTTGACCTTCAATATTTGTTGTCTTGTCATTTAGCTGTGATGTTCTAGATTTCTACTTTCTTCGTCTATTCTCTGTGTAATTTTAGATGTTTATCATTTGTGATTTGTTGCTAGAGATTCCTTAGTTTTCCCTTAATTTGACTTTGATTTCAGTTAGCCAAATCTTACCACTTATTAATGTTTTCTTTAATAAAGCTTTTGTTGTAGGAAAAAGGTTAAATGTATTGATATGGTGATATGTTGCTAATGTTTCTTGCTCTTGGCTGCCTACCTGTTCTTATGATCTTTGCCAAAAACTTTTGTCATTGTGATTGTTTGTCTAGCAGCATAACCTTTGTGTTTAAACATGATATGACCAGAAACACTAAAGAAATGAAGCTGATAATACTTAAGTCTCCTTTCTAATTTGCAATCTTCTACTCTTGACATTTGGAATTATGGAAACCTTGCCTCTTTTACCTACAAAAATTGAGTGTTCAAAATAAGACTGGAATGAGTTTAATGATGGACGAAATGTAGTCTTGCACTGAAGACATCATAATTATTATCTATTCCAATGACGAGCGTCTTTCAACAATACAACATTTTCTATGTCATATACAAAATCCTCCAACGATAAAGGATTGCAACATTCTGTCATTTGATAAGATAACATACAGACAGGCCTGGATGCCTACATGTTTGCATAGTTGAATTAGCATGTTTTCTTACTTTTGGTTCATCATGACCATACTTCATTAGCAATATTAGTTATATGGTTATGTTTATGTTGTTATAATGAATTACATGTACGTTGTGAAGAACTAAATGAATGTAAAAATGATTAAAACACCACTTCATATAGGCTTTTTTGATCATATGTTATCAGCTTATTTCATCTTTGACCTTCCATAGAAACAGATGTGACAAAAACGGAAAAGATGCAATTTTGAAAAGAAAAGAAATTGAAACAAAGGAAATTAAAATGTGACAATTGTTTCTGACTGTCAGTTGCTGCAAATATGATAATAAGGAGGTTTTTATCTAGTTATATTGATACTCGTGTGAATGCTTTACAAAGATAGAAGCTATTGCTTATTTCAAGCAATGTATTCTGTTTCAAAAATCTTTTGAGTGGTTTTCAAAATGGTCTGGACTGAAATATGACAGTGCATTGTTACAGACCTGATATTATTTTATATCTTTATGTTTGAATGTATTCTGTTTATGAGATGTTTATATTGATATTACTTATTTTTTTTTACTTTTATCATCATTTTTAATTTTCTTGGTGAAGCAAATTTTTGTTACTGTTTTGTATGCATTTTAATTGACAAGCAATTTTGCATTTCTTATCTCTAATTCCTTCATTTTATCAATGCTGCTTTTAGAACACCTGCTGAAGAATGTCTTTAAAAAGAAAAACAAAAGAAAAGACACACTCTGACAGAATATTGGTCTCTGTGGCTGACAAAATATTGGTCACTGTGGCCATAGCCAACATCACTAAAGAAACATTTCTCTAGATACTTTTTACTGCAGCTTATGTTGAAATCCCATATGAGTAGATTGGATGAACTAACAATGAATACAAACTCTTTCTCAACATAGTCTAACATTAAATAATAGACCTCCTCTGAGTCTCCGGACTGACTTACGGAATGCCGATGGTTCGACCTGCCTTGACCAGCCCTTATGGGCAGTTGAATATGGGGTCTTCCTCCATCATTAAGAGTCGGGCATCGCTACATAACTGAAAAAATGTTGATGTGATGGATGTATAAACCCATATTAAACCTCCTCTTAGATGAAGGATAAACATGTAGCCAGTCTGCCAATACAGAGTACTGGTCATTCAACGCCCTCAACACATCTAAGTTTCAGCATAAAGCATTGTTTTCATATAGAGTCTATCATCAGATTAAATACATGAAACACATCAAAACTTGAATGCTTTTTGTACCACCCACAATTGTTTTGCAAATATTGTCACCTGGTTATGCTATCATGTTAAACAGGTGACAGGTTTTCTTATATGGTTATTGTCTAAGTACTTCAACCATTAGGATTTGAAAAAAAAGAACTTTTCCTAAACGAATTAAGGGTTCAATGCAAGGCTACGGCAACTCCATTACAAAAGTGGAAGACTTGCCATAGCCTTGCACAGGACAATTGAAATGTTGCACATGTGATATATTTCATAATACCCAACAGTTATTATAAATGTGTAAAATACTGGAAATCATTTGAGAAGTCTTTCGAATTAAGAATGATTGGTATATGTCTTCTGACAGCAGTAGACTGGGAAAAGGTTGTAACAAAAGGAGAAAATACTGGTAACAATCATAGTCTTCTTTTGTCACGAATTGGATGCCTATTGCTTTGTTGTTCTTCCTTTACCTTTTCTCATGTACTGATCCCTTTAGTTTGAACCAGTCACAGAATTCCATAACTTGTCCTGTTTCTAATAATAATGGTTTACATTTTCGAATTTTTCAGAGGATCTCTGGCACCAAAGTGTTTAGCGTTCCATTGCCAAGTCTGGTGGAGAAAGGTGAAAAGGTTCCTGTGTTTTTAGAAAACCTCATTATGCTTGTGGAAAACCATGGACTGTTTACAGAGGGTATATACCGTAAATCAGGCTCGGCACCCAAAGTGAAGTTGCTCAAATCTGCTCTAGATAATGGCACAATAGGTTTGTATATAGGCGGATTTATTCTCTCTATTAACATGTAATTGCCTAACGTCACAATGTTGTGTCTTGCAGCAGATGTCTTAAAAAAAGCATTGTGGCAAAAGGAGAAATTGCTTGTCACAAACATACTATTTTTAGCTCACCTGAGCACAAAGTGCTCAAGGTGAGCTTTTGTGATCGCCCAATGTCTGTCGTCCGTCATGCGTCGTCTGTCGTCAACAATTTCTTTAAACATCTTCTCCTCCTAAACCATTGGGCCAATCTTAACCAAACTTCACAGGAATGTGTTCAATGAACAAATCTTCTTGTCAAAAACCACTGGTCAGATTTCAAAATAATTTCACAGGAATGTTCTTTAGGGGCCCTTCTATAAAGATTGTTAAAAAAAAATAGATATCTTGAAAAACATGGCTGCCAGGGTGCACAACAAAATGGCAACAATAGATCATACTGGACAAACGTACAGGCTGATCTTTGTACATACACAATCTGTGAGAGTAAAATATTCAGTTTCCACATTGTAAGAATTATGTACCATTTTAATGTCCCACATCAAGCATACAGTGTCAAACTTGTAAAATTGGACTGAAAATTAGGTCAATGCATAGAGACATAAGAAACTCTGTGTCAAAGTTAAAAGCAATGTTTCTAACTATTCTTCAAATAGGTGGTATCTCAGGTGAGCGGTTCTAGGGCCATTATGGCCCTCTTGTTCCTTTTGCCACAAAGCTTTTTCAATCTATTCACATATTACAACAGCAGAACTAAAAGGTTTTTCACATGTTTACAGAGCCTCTTAACAGTTGATTTTTATTCTATCAACACATTTCTCTATACTGATCTTCTTGTTGCCTGGTTCTAACAGAAAGCAACATCATATGATAATGATTATACGATGGATACTTTTTTCTTTGTGATATTAAGAATAAATTATTGTAAAATTAAAATTCTCATAAACATTTATTTTTTTAGTTTTCTTTGTTTAAACTTATTTATTTTACACAATGTGAAAAGAGTTGTAACGACTTAGATTAATCACTCTTGATTCTGCTTCTGGAGTCATAACCAGTACTTGCTCCGAATGTGGATTAATGAAGGATGGCAGTGCCGAACTCTTGATTTTCTTCTGTAGATGATTGAAATGAAGAATTAGGGAATCAGGTTAAACAACATTTTATACCATTCATTATCTCTTGTTCAGATGTAAATATAGACGATTTTACCATCCATGTGATAACGAGTACGTTGAAGTCATTCTTCCGGGAACTACCAGAACCATTGCTGACCTTTGAACTATATGATGAGTTCTTACAGGCATCAGGTATGTAATGGCGGTGTTCACATTGAAACTTTGACCTTGCTTTTACTTCGGTTGGAATTTGTGATTGTTTAAATTTGAAAACTTCATTGGATGACTGGTGGGAATTATGAAAAATGACTTTCCATTTTTGAATTTTTATGTTTACTATGAAACAAATGAGTATGTTATAAATTTATGACAAACTTTTAATGGAAATTGCTAAGTGGAAAAAGGAAATGATTAGAAACAAAAGGATGAATTTTTAAGTTCATGTGTCTTAATGCTTTTTTATCCTGTTTTAAATAAGATTTTCTTAAGAGCTGAATTTGAAGGGAACTGCAAACCATCCTTATTAAGTATCAAAATGTAATTTTCTTCATTTTATTTGTAAAAAAAAAGTGTTTGCAACAAAAGAAGATATTGGTCTTTGCAAGAAATTTCTCCTTTTGGCAAATTGTAAAATTGTTTGTTAGATCTCCCTCTGCAGGTTTTTTAAATTGTGTATATATAAAGGAAATAATTGATGTCTTATTACAGAAATCCAAGTAGAGAAAGAAGCTATACAAGTTTTATATACCCTGGTAGAGCGATTACCCAAAGTAAATCACGATGTATTTGAGAGAATAGTCTTCCATCTAGCCAGGTATGTTACTATTGAATCTATCCTCTCAGAGTGCCCACATACTTTTGTGACTAGTTCAATTAAAAGCAATAGCAAACTGCATAAAAAATTATGTTAAATACTAAAATTATTTGATTTTGTGTTATTAAATAGGTACAAATTTGTCAATAGGAGAAAGGCACTTTCTACATTCCTCATCATTGTTTGTTGATTTTGGTAATAAGTTAGTTGTAAGTATTGAGCAAGGAATGTAATTGTTCCCAAAAAACATCATCATTGTTGGTTGATTTTGGTAATAAGTTAGTTGTAAGTATTGAGCAAGGAATGTAATTGTTCCCAAAAAACAATCTTGCCTCCAATACATTGTTCCAAAAGAGAAACTAACTCATTTGAGTGAACTTGCCCTTTTGTTACAATGCTTGTGAGTGTTTACTGCAAAGGTGGTATGAGTTGTTCGCTATGATGAAATGATAATTTCTATTTATATGTGAAGAAGTCATGAAGAGTTTGTGGCCTTGTTTTGTTTTAGGTTTATGTGGTCTTTTTGTTAAGAGTAAATGTCATATTTTAGAGCCAATGCTTGCGTTTTACTACTCATTGTAGTGTTTTGTAAAGAATCCATGTTATATTATGGTTCATAGAATTTATATGATGTATGAATGTTGAGAGTTAATGGTCATGTGTTTGTTATACAGAGTTGCCAACCATGAGAAGAGTAATAAGATGTCTGTGAATGGGCTGGCAATAATCTTTGGTCCCTGCCTGCTGAGAACCAACAGAGCGGTCCAGGCACAGGATATGTTGATGCAATGTTCTAAACAAACCATGTGAGTAATTGATCGGTTCATAAAACCCCACTCAAATGTTTGGCAGAAGGTATTTTACAGTATGAGGGTTAAATCCTACACTAGCAAAGCTTTTACTTTTGTAAAAGGAGGACTTCACTATTGTGAATGACTTGCCACAGTCTTCCACTGAACCTTTGAAGATCAGTTGTGATAGCAGTGTCTGCTTGTGTTTGTGTGATAGGTTTTTACACGAGGTCATTAAACTATTATGAATATTTATTATGAGGTTAAGATAACAACTAATTTTCTTTATGACATATGGCAGAAGCCATAGAGACAAGAGATAAATTGTTCCATTCATTCCCTTGTCAAGACTTCTGCTGCAGAAATCTAAAAGTGAGCTATTGTGGAGTATGCTCTCAACTTGATACCTCAGGGGGAACTATGACTAATGAACTATTGTCCAAATTGAAAGCAACAGCAGACGACAATTAAAAAGTATGAAAAAAATACTTTTTATTTATGATATTTGATAGAAACCTCAGTTTCAAAGGGAAAAAAAACCTGATTGTAACAAGCAATGCGTCCTCTTTTCAAATTGGTTCCCAATCAAAGGAATGAAGGGAAACAATTTGAAGACTTAGGTATACTATTTTAGAAAAAGATTCCATTTTGTTGATGGGGAGTCCAGGTTTCACACACAACAGATTCCATTTTCAGAAAACTTACCTTTGAAGGGTTACTCCTATTCGAACAATAGCTCTCATCACAAAATATTTCTTTTTTTATCTCAATGACCACTGTTGTCTGACTCCTACAATTTAGGAGGATATACTCTTTCTTGTTGACAGATACTCTCAATAAATGTTTTCTAGGCTCTACCGAATTGGTAAAAAACAACAGAGAACAATTACAAATTGTTTATAGCAAACTTTTATGATATTGGGTAGAATTCTTTGGTAGCAGTAGGAGCAAACCATTTTGACTTGCATGAGCAACTTTGCACTTTGACACGTAGTTCTTGCATTTTCTTCTTAGATATTGAAGGGATATGTATGAGTAATAGGGTTAAATGATACAAACAAACTTGTTGTTCAGTGAAAAATAAATTAAACTTGTCTTTCTTTTCCCATATAGTGTGATTGAGAAGATTCTCATTGAGCAGTTGAAGAAGTTGCAGACGACACTGCAGGATATAAAGACTCTGGAGTCTGCAGAGAACACAGCCAATGAGAGGCTTACAGTGGTCCGGGCCAGTATGAGAAACTCAAAGTCGGTGAGTAGTCTGCTCCATTATGCCTTTTTATTATATACCAATGATTATTCTAGTGCAAGTACATACTTTTTCAGGTTTCATGAGGGAAAACATGATTTTCACTCATCAAATCACACATTAGGGATGAAAACATTTGTGTTTTCATGTAAACAAATACAATTCGGGGAATTTACTGCAACCTTGCATATGGAAAGGTCGGACCAGTTGTAAAATCATATATTGTGGAAATCCTGAATCAAAGTGTTTTCAAATAGTTGTTTCCTCCCTGAAGCTTATCAGATGTTATCACATTTTATTGCCAATTGAACAAGTAATACATAGTACACAACATTGGTAAGATGACATAATATCAAATTTGGCAAAAGGGTCTGGACACAAGTTCTCACAAGTTAGAAACGGCCATTCCCCTTCCCAATTCCTCATTCCCTGAAGCTTAGCAGATGTTATCTTTGTAAGGGTACATGCACACGATTTTATAACAAGTAACTTTCAATAGACTGATTGGATGATCTATTTTTAGCCTCAATCTCCGAGAAGAGTGGAAGCGCCCCCTTCACTGACAGAAGATCAAGAATGTTTACAAGATCAAGAATGTTTAGAAGAACAAGAGCGTGTGATACACTCCCACATCAAAAATCTACGAAAGGAAAAGTAAGTCTTCTTTCTGACTCTATTTCTCATTAGAATTGATTATTTTACCATATTGTTAACATCGTACAATTTCTGATCTTGAGTCAGCACAGACTCCTCTATATACTTTCAATCTGATTTTAACCCATTACCAAACAATAACGACATTTGACCAGTCTTTTGCAGACAATTCTGGAAAACATGGTGGGAAAAGGTGAAATTGCTGTTAACGAGCAATTTCTCCTTTTCCCACAATGTTTTTTTATTTATCAGATTTTTGTTTTCAATTTCATCACAGTTTGAAATGCTGTCTACACCTTCTTTCAATTTGGGTCAGTCCAAAATTTGGCGATTGGTAAAGGGTTAATTAAAACCAAAGTGAAAGGAGACAGAAAAGTGTTGTATAAGACAACCAACAGCATAAAATGAAAGTCAGGCATTTAGAAAGCTTCAGTAGTTGTTAATGAAAGGTGTATAATAAAGGGTTATATTAAATCTGCTGCCACAAACTATTTGTATTTCAAAATCATATATCATGGCGACCAGCTCACATTAAGAATTCCTATTTCAAATATAACTTTACACAACCAAAATCTGCTCACGCAAAATGTTTCCATATTTCAGGGATGATTTGACCCAGGCATTACCTACGCTGGAGTACCGCCACAGTTCAGACGATGAGATGTTGTCCATCGATGATATTGAATCTGTTTACGATACTGCAGATGAAGATGCCTCATCTGCGTTTGATCTGCCAGGTTTGTAAATAATACAGATAATTTGAAAAGAAATATAAATGCCCCAAGCATAATTCCAAGCCAGAAGTTTCTTTGAACCCTTTTTCCCTTTATAAATATGTTTGTAAATGTATCCACACTGAAAGCCTTAAAGGTGCTTGTTCCCGGATTAAAGTCATACACACAATAAATCAAAACTTAACAGGATACCTATGCCCTTTTCTCTTTATTCCTGAAGACAGTGTTTATTCAGTCAATTCAATGTGTGATAAATGACTTTAACTTTTAATCCAGCCCTGGCACACTCAGGGTTTGGGAACTACAGTGATAAAAGTAGACATGAAATTGTTCGCAAGTTTCATTGATCAAATTATCTAAAGATGAAATGGATGTCTATTTTTAGATTAAATTAAGATTCAAAAGCAATGCTTGGGTTTTACAATTGGCATCGTTTCAACTGCAATTACAAAATATAATGGCTGTCTTCGAAGCAAATTAGCTGTCAATTGTGTTTTTTCTTTGCCTGGAATACCAGTACAGAAACTGTTATGTTTAAACGCACTTTTGTTTTGTTTTTCTATTTGTTCATCTGTGAACAAGCACCTTTAACGCCCCCTCTGAGATCATGAAAAAAAAACAATCCTGGTGTCCAATGTCTGACTGAAGCTGTTATTTGTTGTCCAATGTTGCATTCACTTATAGCAAATATTCAATCCCAATATTGTAATACCCATTTTATAATCAATGAAATAACATTGTGTATTCTAATCTGATATTTATCAGAGTATATCTAAGAGTATAATTACAATATAGTACTATACAAGTATTATATAAGTATGCATTTACAAGTATTATAAATTGACATAAATTACACATATACTTTCAGAAATCGCTTACAATAATTTGAACTAATTTTTTTTGGTCATTATATTGCTTTTGTTTTACTCTGGGTTTTCTAATCTTAGATTGAACGGTTTTGAATAGAATATCTTTGCTGTAGTACTTCTATCACCGTGTGACGTGGATTTCTTTTCAAATTAGAGCTCAAATGGAAAGTCTCCAGCTGCTTTTGATAATCTTGCTCTTCCTTTTAAATGTAGAAGAATCTCATGTTTGGTGTCGCAATGTAATAAAATTACTAATAAAACAATATTTCATCAGTCTTACCTCTTTTAATCCTTAGAATGCTGGGGAATTTTTCAAAAATAGATTTTTGTGTCACCTGCTTTCCAAAACCTTAAACATCTGCTTAATTTGGTTGCCGAAAGATACTTAAATTGGCAGAGAGGTTATATTATATCACAGGCCATCCAATGTACTTGGCGGCTGGCCTTGATCTAACCTATTTGCATAAGCATGAAGTCGGTTCCAGCACTATAAGGGTTAATTTCCAATATGTTTTAATGAGTTTTTTTATACCAGGTAAAGGTTGACTGTGCTTTGTAATTGCTGTTTTGTGTTGATGTTGAACCTGTTAATGATCTCATTACTCCAACCTTTCTTGATCTAACACACACCTTGAGAAAGAATTTGTTATGACAGATAAAGTTCAAATCTATCCTGATACTGCAATGTGTTCTTTTCTCATTTTACATTAATCTTTTTTTGTGTGATGATTTTGATTTGTTCAGACATTATATTGATCTTGTCATTTAGATCAAAAGGACAAATTTCATTAAAAGGGCGTTTTCCTGTATGGACTAGTGGTCAGGGTGGTTGACTTGTAATTCAGTGATCTTTGGTTCAAGCCTCACTAGCTCAGTTGGTTTCATGGGAGTGTCTTTTGGCAAGGCATTCAAGAGCCTAGTACTGGTGAGTCTGAGGAAAGCTATGCTGTAACTGTAAAGTTGTGACACTGCATTATACGAAAATATCAATACATGTTTTGTGGTATTGTTTTAACTGTAAAGCTAAAGGTATGGGGCCTCTGTGGCCTAGTGGTTGGAGTACAGAACTTGAAATCACATTGCACGTCTCCGCCTGGGTTCAAATCCTGAGAGGGATATGGATTTTCATGAGAGGCAGTCTCCCTACTGACTTACGGAATGCTGATGGTTCTACCCGCCTTGACCAGCCCAGTTGAGTATGGGGTCTTCCTCCATCATTAATAGTCGGGCATCGCTACATAACTGAAATCATGTTGATGTGATGTAAAAACCCATATAAATAAAGGTATGGATTTTTGTCATGCCATTTGAGTGAAAGTATCCAGTAGGAGCAGCATCTAAGTAGAATGTCTTGGTTTGTGGTCTTTCACCTATGTTCTTTCCCCATCAAGTAAATACTTGTCACATTGAGTTTTTGTAATTTGGATATTGTAGATGTTCCTCATTCTCACATACTTTGTAGCATCTACTGTCACACCCAGTGATAAAGTTTATATGACTGCCTCTTGTTCAATTTGTGGCTCTACAATCTTTGGTTGACCTAGAAAAAACCTTGTAGGACACGGCACTTTCAAGGGTGTCAACTTTCTTTTATATTTTTTCTTACCATATTCATTTATTTAGGCCAAAATGAATAGATTTGTTTTGTACAGTACTTTTTCAATGTGTTTTACAAAACAAGAATGACTATGAGCACAATGATCATTGTAATATTTAGCTTACGGTTACCATACCCGTTTGATTTTGAAACAGAATGTGTATTTGTTATCCATAATCATGTAGCATGTCATACTAATGAACCAAGGTCAATGTGAAGGTTATGTTTCCTATGTGCTAATTTGATCAACACATTTTATAAATTTATTCATAGTAGTGGCTAGTGCTAAAGTCGTTTAGTTTTAAAATATTTTTATACATCAAAATGTACACAATATACATAAATATCAAGTTATACGATACATATGAAATGGATAAGAACAAAAGCATTGCTTATAGAGTTCTGTTCCTAGTAAAGTAATTTAATCATTGATTTCAATATTTCAGCCTTTTTAAACTGTTTATTTGTTCTTATGTGTTTATTCATTTGATACTATGGTGAATTAAAAGAACTAATGATTTCTATTTTAATCATTATGATGTATATATATATATATTTTTTTTTTTTCATTTTGTTAGCTTTAACACGTCATCACCAGAAGGTTTATGCTATTTCATCTGACATTAAATGTTTCCACCTAAACTGTTACACCTCTTACTTTCTATCAATTATCAACATTAGATGATATTAACCCTTAAAGTGCTGGAACCGACTTCATGCTTATGCAAACAGGTTAGATCCAGGCCAGCTACCAAATTGGCAGCTGGCCTGTGATCTGACCTGTTTGCTACTCTGAGTGTCTTTCCTCAACAAAATTAAGCAGATATCTAAGATTTTGGAAAGCAGTTGACACAAAAATGACTTTTATAAAATAACCCAGCATTATAAGGGTTAAGGAATTTGTTCTATTATCAGTATACAGTTTGGTGCTTATTATCAAATATTGAAGAAAAAAAACCACTTATGCTTTCAGTTTTGGAATTATGATCACCAATTCATATCTAGGCAATATTGCAAGACCACTGCAAAGTTCTTTACATTTATGATGGAAAATTCGTAGTTATGCACTTAACCCCGTGGATAATGCAGTGGATTGTTAACCTAGGGGTCCCTGGTTCAATCTCCACAGGTGTAGCGCGGTTGTTGGAATGTCCTTTGGCAAGATACTTGAGAGCCCTAGTCTAGTTTTAGGGAGTTCCAAGAAAACAGGATATATGTGAAGAGATGTTCTTTATCGTTTAATATCATACATATTCACTAAGCTATGAATATGGGATTGAAAGTGAATTTTGGACTTATAGATTGCTTGGGGTTCATTAGATTGATTGATTGATTGATTGATTGAAATATGGTTGCACTTCTTGTAGGATGTACTAGACCCTGAGTTATAGGTAAGGACAGTTAGAATTGTGTGCTTTCCTTTATGTTTTGCTCTCCTATATACATATATATTTATATTGTAATGTGATCTTGTTTTGCTCTCTCATCCCATTACTCCATTAACATACCGTACTCAGAGCTCCCAGCAAAGATTCAGAATAAGGGGAGGTAATTAACATTATTTCTAACAGCTATTAGGTTTTATTGTCCAATCCTATTATTGGGGTACTTATAAGGGTTGCGTATCTTTGATACGGCTTATGAGTTCATAGCATGTTTCCATCAAATATAAGAGAAGGAAAGTTAGGTGTAGTAATACCTCTCATAAATCAGGCCTGCTAATTTTCAAGCCTGGTCCTGATTTCAGGCTTTGAAATGTTTAGTTTTCATTCTTTGTTCATATTGGAGAGGTTTAAATTCAGGATTCAAGTAAAGATTTTCAGGCTTGAGCAATTTTTAACAATAGCAGGCCAGTATGTGAAGATCTACATAGCTTCAAATGCTGCAACGGGAGACTTAAGAAACTGTTAAAAAAATTCATATACATTGCTTGAAGTCAATGATTCTTTTAAATCATCTATGATTGATAGAGGGTTATTCTATAACTTATGCTGCCCTGTGTTGATATTTTCTTTTTGAGGAAGTCTCTACATTGTTAATGGGGTGATGGGCAATGCATTGTGTTATATTGTTTTCTTTTTTTGATGCTCAATAGAGAATCAGATAAAAGGATTGGGAGTTAGTTTTCCATGGCTTTCTCGATTGCTAGAGGTACTCATTATACATTCTTGATGGGACTTTTATAATGAGTATATGTAGAATAAAGAGTTAGAAATAGGAATAAAACGAAACTAGAAAAATGAATCCCCACCCTTTATCTGTGAATCTTGGAAAGGAAATATTGGCATGTTTTTAAAGGTTTTTATAAAATGATTCTTTTAATAATTACTTTATGAAAGAAACAAGTTATTGTTTGCACCTGGAGCCTTTTGCTTAGAAAATGTTTTAACAAAAAGAAATTGCTAATAAATTTCTTTTGTTACAATGCCTAATCGCTAAGCTTGTGTTGTACAAAAACAAAGAGTGATAAGTTAAATTTCGGAATTTTCACGAGTTTATTAGATAAAGACTTGCCATGTGTTTGTTCTCTTCCTCTAATGAATGTAAGTAGATTATCAGATATGCATGTGCCTTTTGAAATTTTGCTTTTCTTTGCAATGATTATTAAATTCATATTTTTTCTGCCCATCATAAACAAGAGTTTGTTTCAGATTTCCAACATTAGATTTTCAACATATCTTTCTTTAAAAGTGAACTTTTACGGTAATTTGTATAGTCAATGAAACAAAATGTAACTTGTATTAGTTGACCTGAATTGGTTTATTTCGAATTAAAAGACAAACCGTTTACACAGAAAATGCTGTTTTTTCTGTTACAAACCCTCTCTAGAACTAATGGTGCTGCCTTTAGATGATTAATAAATTTCTGAGAGTATAGAAGGTAGTTACTGGTTCAGTTTTGTAACCCCGTTGTTTCAATTCTATAATGGAATTTTCTTGTTGAAAGAAAATGTTGGTGTTACAAATTAAGACAAAATGCACAAATTTATATCAAGCAGTATAATTGATTGCGCTCAGTCAAGCATCTCCAGCGTTACATCTGGCTTGTATCTTCAAGATATTTGTAGTTCCATTACACTGGTATTAATGCACCTACTGCCATAGATTGAATTAAGTATTTCTGTTGCAACTGTGAGAACTTAAAAGGTTTACCAATTGAAAATAAGTATCCATACAACAAAACTTTGGTTAATATTATAGAAAAAGGGAGTTTTTAAAAGAAATTATGATAAGAGATAATAAATAAAAGAATAATAGTATAAATGCCTTTAGTATATGTTTATGTTTTGTGTATTAACTGTCTTTGTGAACTAATAATCAATTGTTGATATGTTGCCCTTAGATGCCAATTACCTAGATGTTAAAACTTATATTTTCTACTAGGAACTCTCCATGCTAATATCTTAGATCTCCACTTGAAATTTCTACTGTTGTGGTATCCTTAATTTCTCCTAGTAAATTCTAACAGTCATCTTTTTTTTTAGCAATTTGTTGTTATCTTCAATCAACCAAGGCTTTGCTGAATAAGGATTCTTCAAACTATTTCCTCTATATGTGAATTTGTGACTGGGTCATATTGAACGCAACTTAATGTATGAACAATAACATTTGGGTCTGATAAAGGAAAGAGACCTATATGACAAAAGGAAATTAACGCTTTAGTTATTGTTTCTGAAGTATTTTGCAGTTGATTTCATCATGCGGTAAAGTGAGATTTCTCGTGTAAGAAATGAATCAATTGACTACAATCATGTTAATATTAATTTGTCAGGTATATGAAAGTTTACAAGTCATTTGATCAAAGAGAATTTTCATGTTGTTTTACCCTTTACCAAACGCGAAATTTTCTACTGTCCCAAATTGAAAGAGATCGAAGATGACATTTCAAAATGTGATGAAATTGAAAAATCATTTTCTACAAATCATTGTTGGAAGAGGAGAAATTGCTCCTTAAGAGCAATTTCTCCTTTTCCTACAATGTTTTCCAGAGTCGTCTGCAATAAACTGGTCAAATGTCGTTATCGTTTGGTAATGGGTTAAGTAGTGAATCTACAGATTTTGTTTGTTTTTTACAAGGAAGGAGAAAAGAGCTTGGATCGTGGTAGAGCTTGGTGAGCCACAGCACATATTTATTAGTTAACAATAGGAAAATGTGGCTTTAACATGTTTTTGTCATAAGCTTATTAAACCCATTACTTCATACAAACTTACTTCAACTCTTTACCACCTGCAGATGTACTTTTACTTGAAGCAGATGACTGTTATCAATGGAAAAATGCATTGCTAGTGATGTACAATTTATCCTTTAATCACAATGGTTAAAACCCATTGCCGCAATGGAACTGTTATTTCTCATTATTTATTCATGGTTCTCTGCTGCTACTTTTGATTTGGATTAAAAGTGAAACCCCAATATGAGGGAATTGATTGATATGTAATTGACTTTTTACCCATTGCCTTTTAAAGAATTCATAATCAATAGCCCGTGTAATCATTTTTTTTTCTCACTTTAATAGAAAAACAGTGATTGCATTAAAAAGGACTTAATCAGTTATTCTCTGCTAAAGATACTATTAAGTAAGTGTGTATGGAATAATGGGCCTAGATTTACCCATTTCCTCAAATAAAAGTGTGCAATTTGCCTAAACTCAAAGCAAAAGCAGATGACAACTGCTAAGGAACAAGGAATAGGTAAGCAAAAATTGTGCCAAAAACTAGAAAAACTCTTGACTCAAGCAATCTCTTCTTTCGGCACAATTGTTTATTGAATTGTTTGACTTCTACAGATATGTTAACCCATTACCAATGAGCAATTTCTCCTTTTCCCACAATGTTTTCTACTCTATCAGAAGATCATTTTCCAATTTTATCACATTTTGAAATGTCGTCTGCAAACTCTTTTAATTTGGGACAGTCGAAAATTTGGCGTTTTGGAAAGGGTTAACAGGCATATATCAAGGGTTCAGTGCAAGATTATATATAGTATGTTCAATTTTGGAAAGCACTTTTTATAGTCTTGCATTGAACCCACACATTATATTTGAGGAAAAGGGGTTATGTGAAGCTAACAAATGAGCGTTGTATTGTAGCAAAATCGCACAAAGATTATACCATATAAACAAGTTCTAATAAATAGTCTTAGAGAATTTTTTATTGCAGCTTTCATTGCTTCATTATGAACCATGCATTGCGGAAATATATGTACTTTTGCACATATCATTCTATAGGCAGCAGATCATTTTCCCAAATATCAATGATTTCTTTTGTGATCAAGCGTTTCTTTATTTGTCATGATGGTTCCTCCGATATATGAAATGATCACATCTATCTTCTAAAGCTTTCAGTCCTTGGCCAATCCCAAAATGAGGACTTACTGAATAGGTTAGCAGAGCTTAATGTATTAGTACTTTTCTTACCCTTACTCTTTTTTTTCATATTTAGATGCATGCTTCTAGGTTATTGATTCTTAATGCAAATTTACTATTTATAATCTTTGCTTTTTAGTTGCTTTTTATTTTTGGCTGTTCAGGTTCTTCTTTTAGCATGAGAAATAACAAAACAGTTGTACTTAAAAAGAGACAACAACTACTTTTTATCAAACACTTTTCCAATGAATTCTAAGAGAGCATTTCATCATGGTCATGGTACCTATTTTTCCTGCATTTATTGCAGAAGACTTAAAAAACTGCTGTGACAAGGTTTCTAACAAATATTGTAAAAAGATTGTAAAAAGGAAATTTCTTGAGTCTCTGTATTTTGAAATTTTGAATTGTATCATTCAAGAGGAATTACACAATTTTGGTTCTCTCTTGTTAAGTTTTTAGATTTAGAAAATTTTAAGAAAACACTGAATTTCAAATTTTTTGGTTTTAATACAAATAACTTAAAAGTTTGCAATTAATGCAAACTTAATGTTTCATATTTCTCTTAAACTACTGTTTCTATTTTGCTATTGGTTAAACCTTTTAGGGAAGGACATCCAGTAAATTATTTTGGATTAAAATTATCTTGTTCATTGTTGTATATCTATATACATTTGTCAACTTTTTTTTTTGGCAGAAACAAAAGTGCGTCATATAATACTTTTAACCATGATCTTTCTGGGTTCATTGCAGCAGGCATGATTAAGACTTGATTTCTAAGTGACAGAGAGTTTCATGGAAAATCTTTAAAAAGTACTGAAAGCTATCAAAATCATTTACAGGAAGGGATATTTTCAGATATTATTTTACATGTTAGAAATCAGTTTTGCTGTTTTTCCATTGATATTGGGTTTAATGTAGTCTATGGCAAATTAATTCGAAAAGGGAAAGCTTTAAGTAAATCATAACTCTTTTCTAGAACTTGTTGATCGTCCTGTTTGCATGGACAAGTGAATGTGAAAATGTTCCTCACTATACATTGTAATACTGAATCCGAAAAGAGATGAAAATCAAAACAATGTTAGTAAACAGATGTGAATAAAATCCTCTTTTTTCTTTTCAGTTGATACAAATGAGACACTCCAACATCTTACAAAACACAGAGTTAACGCTCCACACCGCCGTCCTCCTTCACATTTCCATCAATATGCAAGGGATGGAGCAGACGACAGTATAAACCAATCAGAACTCTTTGATATAACATGTGATAACCAAACTCTCAATGACGACAGTTCTATAAATACAACACATGTGACTTATAGTGAAATTCAACCAAATTCCCCTCCTAAGCAGGAGAGTCTTCCTGAAGAGCCTGTACGGAAACCAAGGATAAGTCTAGATAATAGTGTAATGCATCTTAACACTGCCACCGGAAGTGCTTTCTTCCTTAAAAAGCCAGATCATCAGACGAAAGAAGTGCATCACACTGCCCATAAACTCACTCAGCCACTCTCTTTACCTTTCATGACTGGAGCAGGTCATAGCTCCTCTGATAAACCGGTATACAAAGGGCACCAGCTTGGATACTCTCCACGTCTACGAACAAAACAAAAACTTTCAAGGTCAAACTTAGTTGATCAGTCATATAAGCCTCATGTACAAAGTCGGGCCGAATCGCCTAGACGAGAATACTCTTCCAGTATTGATCCTGATTTGTTTCATGAGGACTCAAGTGGTAGAGACCGGTCAAGGTCGTTTAACAGCAGCCCTCCAAAGCATGCACCACTACAGCGATTGTCGTTAACTTTCCATCATGATTTTAATAAGGAGAGATTGTCCTCTCACGGTAATACACAGATAGATGCCTTGGAAACAGACAGTGAGACAGACGATGAAATAATGGTGTAGCTAACATTATTAACCCATCCCTTTATGTTGGCCTTTATGAACCGGTCTAAATTAAACAACAGAGCATATGACAATCTATAAAGTATGGAAACTTTGTGTGTGCCAGCCTTAACAACAAAATAGCACCTTAACCCTTTCCCAAACAATGACGACATTTGACCACTTTGTTGCAGACAACTTTAGAAAACATTGTGGGAAAAGGAGAAATTGCTCGTAACGAGCAATTGTTCCTTTTCCCACAAGGTTTTCTGCTCTATTTGAAGAATAATTTTCAATTTCATCACATTTTAAAATGTCATCTGCAAACTCTCAATTTGGGACAGTCGAAAATTTGTTGTTTGGGAAAGGGTTAAAGTAAGAAAATATTGTTATTTTAGAGGTTTTATAAAGAAAGGCAAGCAATCAATTGATATGAGATATATGTTAGATGCTGTAGAAAAGTTTTAAATCATGCAGAGAAGATGCTCATTTTGGCATTCTCTCCTTTTCTATTTTCTTCTTGATACATGACCCTCAACATTTAGAGCCGGACATTGCAACATAACTGAAATAATGTTGATGCATAAGAGACATACTTCTGAAGCTAACTTTTTTATTGCTTCTTAAAACGCTATATTGTAGGTACTCATAACAATCATCAGGATCAATCATCTTACTGAGATTATTCCTATAAGTGCACCCAAAGTAGGTACATGTATTATCACATACATTTTGAAGTACTGTTTGTATAAGATTTTGGTATGCACTCCTTGTCTATGCCACTGATAAAGGCAATGGATGTTACATGTTTTATCAAACCACTTGAAATCTTGTCTCAAAACACATGCAAAAAAGGATTTAAAAAAACATGATGACAATGTGAAAAGTTGCTTTTCTTTTATCGCCAACTATTACTAAGGACACATTAATTCATACCAATGTTGTCTATTTTGTTTTTCAATTTGGATTATTCACAAATCCCACAGAAGAGGTTTAGGGTGTAGGAGAAAAAGTGCTGTTAGGGAAAGAACACTTACCATACTCATGATGAGAGCAATGGTGTTTTTGTCCCTTAAAGGTTTTGATAGTGTGTGCCAAAATGACGTTGAAGAGGTAGTAGCATTTTTGCTATACTAAGTATAGTAGTACTACATTTGTAGTTATGTAAGTAATCTGTCAACCTACTTATTGAGAGCAAGTTATCTATTTGTCACAATGATTTCCGCTTAATATCTTACAGGAATTGTTTTGTAGTTGTTTTTATGCCTTTTTACTTGTTTGCTGTTTCTTTCAATTTGTATCAGCCGCAGAATCTTTATATCTTTTTATCTTCTGCAGAAATATTGGCAGTATTGAAGTAATATTTGCTTATTTGAGCAATTTCTCCTCTTCCAACTTTCTGTTTATACTATATATAGGACATTTCATTTGTCTCTTGTGTACTAATTCTGGCTTACAAAACAAAACTGTTGTTATAAGAAATAATCATAAATGTGATACTTGGAGAAACTTTTAAGTTTTTGTTTCTGTTTACATGTGTAGTGCTATTTATTATTTCTGTGTAGTGCCTTAAAATTATATTTCACAAGTAAAGGTTTGTTGATGGAAAACAATGTTACATTGCTAGTCATTTGCTGTCATCATAATCAACATACTCTGCCTGAGTGGTTTCATTTGAAGTTGGCTGAAATTCTATGTTTAAAGCCGAAAATCTTTAAAGTTCAAGGATAGCACCATAAAGCATTGAATAGTTGTCTTGAATATAATTTGTTATGGAATCACGCTTTTAGGAAAGTTGTGGATTTCTCTGTTTGTGACTACAAATATCATATAACTTTGTTACAAGTTCCTTTATTATTTTGCTTTGTGTAACACTTACAACTAAGGTCAACAGCTTTCTATTCTAGCTTTCAAGTTTGGCTGCTAGCTATGATTATCTTAGTGTAGAAAGCACTAAATGTCGCTGTAAAAATGGAGAAAATTCCCCTTAAGAACAGTTTATTCATTTGTCTGAATGGTTTATATCAATCTTTAGTTTGATACTGTTTGATTTAGCAGTCACAAATATTCACTCGGGAAATCTGTTAAGTTTTGGGTTGACCTCCCTCACAAAGTATCGTTATTGCTATCAATATGATGTAATTAACCTTATAAAGCTTAAAACAGAAGACAAATTTGTGTAATATGTATTTGCTTCTAGTGCTTTAATGTAAACATTTAGAAACTCATCTATATGTGTGATAGATTTGCACAAATGGATGCTTCACTCTGTAGAGATAGATTACCAAAACAATATATTCTCTATCAACCCTTTTTCTGATGCAGAAAACTTTTAACTCCTTTATTTTGTACTATACAATGGAAATCATTTGGACAGAAGGACAGTCTGTCCGCCATGAACAAAATTTCAAATTTCCACATCTTGTGTAACGGGTAATTTCTCATGACATTCTGACAATTTG
Source organism: Cerastoderma edule (assembly GCA_947846245.1). NCBI lineage: Eukaryota > Metazoa > Mollusca > Bivalvia > Cardiida > Cardiidae > Cerastoderma > Cerastoderma edule. The sequence continues at coordinate 12,287,616 of OX401412.1, forward strand.
GTTTGCTTTTTAACAATATACAAGAGTAACCTTATTTGTACAATTTATTGAGGGATTCATGCCAGATCTTAGTCTTGCTTTGAACCATCAATATATATATGGAATTACTGTGGCAAAAAATGAGTTTGCTTATCATGTATGATATTTTCAAAAACAAGTATAAAAGCTCAAATCTTTGTCTTATTTGCTCCTAATGACTTTGATAAATGACCAGAAACTTGTATGAGAAATATTTTCTCCTATTGTTAAAAATTTCGAAGACTTCAAAAGTAAATGGTGATTTTGTTGTTGATGATTCTTCATTGCTAGTTAATCACAGTTTTGTATACCTTAACTAGCAAAGATTTGAGAAGACCTTCCACAGAATGAAAATTTGCTAAAATTGACCCAATGTTTTCTTTGTTAATTTTTGTTTTGGATTATCTTCATGCAAAATGGCAATACATAACATGTACAAACAATTCTTTTTGATAATTTGACAATTTGTTTTTGAATTGTTACTTGGCAACGTAATTGATGGCATTGATTGATTAATTTCAGACCTGTGTTTGTTTTTTGCTAAGACATTGTTCTTTTCTGCATTTTACAACTCACCTGTGTATAATCTCAAAATAAACCCTTTCCCTCATGGATTGTAAATTTTATCCATATCAATAGTTATTGCAGAGGAAAAATGTAAAGTAAAAATATAATAAGGTATTTTAAAGAAATTATTGTGACAAAAGGAAAGAAACCCTTTGTTATGAATTACAACTTTTAATTTGGTGTTTTACTTTAACTCTTAAACACCTGCAGACGACATCTTTTTACTTGAAGTAGGCAACTTTAGAAAAGCTTTGTAAACATGTGAAAGACCTTTCAGTTCTGCTGTTGTGATATGTGAATAAATTGAAAAAGTATTATGACAAGCAATTCCTCCTTTCACCACAATGCTTTTTGAAAGTAGTCTGCTGCAAGATGCAAAGATATAGTGTCATGTGGTAATGGGTTAAAAATCCTTGTGTGGCACATTAGTTAACCCATTACCAAACAATTACGGCATTTGCCTAGTTTGTTACAGACGACTCTGGAAATGTTGTGGGGAAAAGAGAATTTGCTCTTAACTAGGAACTTACCCTTTTCCAACAATGTTTTCTGCCTTATCAGAAGATTATTTTTCAATTTCATCACATTTTAAAATGTCGTCTGCAAACTCTTTTAATTTGGGGCAGTTGAAAATTAGGCGTTTGGTAAAGGGTTAAGTTGGTAGACTTTGGAACATGGCCTCACCAGTGCTGCTGGTTTTGCAACAGTGTCTCTAAGCCAGACACTTGGGAGCCTTGTACCTGTGAATCTAAGAAAAGCCATGGTATAGCTGAAAACTGTTTAACCATGATGTTAAACCAAAAAGTTTAAAAGTATAAGGGAAAGGGTTAAGAGTGGGTATAACGGCACTATAGACTGTTAAAACTGTTGTATAGTAATGTTGCTATATGATTCAAGTTAAAATTTGTTACAGTTATGAATGTGATGTAAAAATTATCCCTCATTTTTGAAAAAAAAAATGTTATTACGAATACTATGTACAAATAATATGTACAAAATTGAGATAATTTGTTACATAAAATGTATGAAAACTTTAAAATTATGTTGCTTGTTCTTCTTTAATTCCAGGGCTTTTTGATTTATATAACATTTGGAAACTCTTTTAAAATCATACAGTTTTCCCCAAAATTCAAAGCCACACCAGTTTTTTGTATCCCAATTAAATGATTTTATCAATACAATTTCCCAAAATAAACGGGCCTAGGCCTCTTCCAAGATTCAGAGAAAAGAGGCTCCAATTCTTATGATCTCTATGAAAGAGCATCCTGCCAAAGAACTCTACAGATGATGAAATATTTGGGCGCTATCTAAATGGAACCTGGGTTATAAGTTCTAAAATCTCAATAGCAAGCTAGTATATTACTATGGATTACTGTCAATGGTAAATGTGCATTTTATTAGGATACTGATTTGTGATAATATTGGAAGGATGTTCTAAAGACTTCGATTACCATTTTAACAGTATTAAAGTTATATTGTGGCAGTCAGAAGCTTTTCATACTTCTGGTTTTTTCTTAAAATGCAGCTGAATGCTTTGTCCCAGTGATGAGAGATGAACAAATTATGTAGCATTGAATATAGACTAAGCAACGATTTAAATTTTGAACCCTTGTATTCCGAGTGGGTCTCCCTACTGACTTATCTACTACTGCTCAGTTTCCTTTGGATAAACATCTTCGAAAAGTCAGTTTAAGGAAAGGAAATTCTGAAGACAGTGTCATTATCATTATAATAATATAGCATCTACTTTTTCATAGAATAGTGTTTCCTCTTCAACACCATACCATATTCTTTACACCAGGGTACAATTTTCTGAACAACATCACATCTTCTGTGCAACCGAAAACAAACTATATAACTTATTCTTAACAACAGAACACCATCACCTTTAAAACACAGTATGATATCATTTACAAGTACATAACTGTATCTTCCTAGACAACACAATAATGCCTTCTTGTTATTGTAAAGGATATCATGCATCATCACCTTTAAAACACAGTATCATCTCTGTTATACAAGAATACTATTCTTCCATGGCAAGACATTGCCTACTTTATCCTAAAACCTATTTCACAACAGAAAATGATCTCTAACCTGGCAGAGCATTATTTCTTTTGACAAAAAAACCCATCTTATTTACAGCAGATAATCATCCCCTACTAGGCTGAAATGCATTTTCTTTATGTTGAAGTATAAGCTTTGATGACGATAAACATCTTACCAATGACAGAATTACCACCACCACATTAACAAGAAAATACCTCAAAAGACTTATTTTATTATTATGAAGATATACCAATCAAAACAGCAATGCTCTTGGTTATTGGACAGGATGTGCTGACAAAAAGGATTTCTAGTCACATGCCATTTCTAATTTCATCCAAAGGTTATTTGTTTTAGGTTTCCGTTTTCATTAGACATAGATTGTGAAAGGAGTCCTTACAACTTATAAAAATCTTTATCTATCTTGCTTCGTGGATACAAAACTTATACTCAAGGTGGATCCCACTACTCGCATGATTAAAACCCTGAACTCTTGTCCTAAGGCTGACACTCTACTCCTAGACCACTGTCCTCCATAAACTCATATATGCATTGATAGAAAATGTTGGCAGATTTGGGCACATAAAATTATCTACATGCTTAGGCAGTTATCATAAAAGTCATATGTAGACTTAGCTCATAAAGAGGCGTTACTTGGAGACGCCGTGAATCTTTAGTGTTAATCATGCTAAGTACATCTAGAATTGTCATAAACCATATCAACTGAATAGCTTTCAAACCTCTCATTTCAATGAGACAAAAATAAATAGGCCGACTGGTATGATAATTATGAAGATGAAGACATGAATTTTTGCAGAATTATTTATTTTTTTCTATCAAATAAATATAAAACTATAATGTACATGTACTTATATAATCATTACATACTGAATAATAAAGAAACTATAAATCTTTGTTCTTGAAGGTGACTTTGAAGTTTAGTCCATTAGTTACTATAAACCGTTCCTTCATATTGGGATTTGTGAATGGTCCAATTTGAAAGCAACGGCAGAAGACAAGAAAAGCATGCAAAAAGAAAATTTTATATATGGTGTCAGGTAGAAACCATTGTGATAAAAGGATATGTTGCAGAGTTGAAGCAATTTATTCATTTTTCAAAATGATTTCTAGACTTTAGAATCAAAGTGAGATATTATGGAGTAAAAGATTTAAGGACCTTCAGGTTTGCACTTAACACTCAATATTCTGATTTCATTAAAACTTCCTATTTTCATATGTCTGCCTCTGATGCAAATAGGAAATGCAACAGAGATATCAAATACATTGAGGTAAAACCAACAAAATCTTTCAACACCTACATACCGTACTTTTAACTTCCTGGAACAATGGAACGTTGTAAAAAACAGGTCAAGATAAGGCAGTGAAATAGTCTTTTGTTTATTATATTTCAAAATGCGTTTTGTAAATCCCATTTTATACACTCTCATGGGAATCTTCAGGATTCTTCTTTAACCTCAATGAGAAGGCTCTTATGAGTACAGGAGATCTCCGGTTTAGAAGAAAAATAGTTCAGCAAGGAACTGCTACTGAAAGAAGATATTGTCTGTCAAGTTGGACCAAGAAGAAATGACAATTGTTGTCATCTGTAACTGGCAGAGGCATAAATCTAAATGCAAATAATTCACTTTTAATGAATAACATTGTTAACTTATCATCTCTTACAGGGTGTTTGCTTGAAGTATGAAATAACAACAGCTATACTAAAAGTGAAATTAGGTTGTCTTTAGCAAACTATCCTTTTTACCTAAATTATATCTTAAACTGATTAGTTATCAAAAACAACTACATGTTTCAATCCTTCAAATTACCTACTATATCACATTTGTTCACCAAAAACGAATGAACATGTGCACATTAAAGCGGTTAATGGCATGAATATCAAGCCTGTATCAATTTTTTTGTGGGGTTTTACATCACATCAACATTATTTCAGTTATGTAGCGATGCCCGACTCTTAATGATGGAGGAAGACCCCATACTCAACTGCTCATAAGGGCTGGTCAAGGCGGGTAGAACCATCAGCATTCTGTAAGTCAGTTGGGAGACTGCCTCTCATGAAAGCCTGTATCAAACAAACAAATACAAATAAATTAAAAAAGGAATGTACTTATCACAGATCTGCTAATATTAATGACAAAGCATAAAATGAACTGATAGCTTAATGCAATACTGATATAAGCCATTTTCTAAAGTGAGCACTTACATAAGTATAGTATGAAGTCACAGCCTGATAGATTATATCATACAGCCTACATAAGGAGAAGTAAACATCTACTTCCTCCCCCAAACAGATAATTATAAACAGCATTAGAGCAGACAACACCTAACATCTTAACCCTTTCACAAACAATAACGACATTTGACCACTTTGTTGCAGACGACTTTAGAAAACATTGTGGGAAAAGGAGAAATTGCTCGTCACAAGCAATTATTCCTTTTCCCACAAGGTTTTCTTCTCTAACTGAAGAATGTTTTTCAATTTCATCACATTTTGAAATGTCGTCTGCAAACTCTTTAAAATTTGGGACAGTCAAAAATTTGTTGTTTTGGAAAGGGTTAAGTTCTTTTTCACTTGACTCAGTTAAAGTAACATGCAGCAGAAGACTTAAGAAAGAAAGGAGAAACTGCACCATGAAATGAATGTTTATTTTCAAGCTTCATAATTTTCATATGCTGGTATTTTTAATTAGGGCAAGTCAAAAAGATTTACATGAGGAAAATGGTTTTGATGGATGGACAAAAAGAGAAATTGCTCAATTTATGCAAAAGCTTCAGTGTCAGAGGATCTTACAAAAATGTGACAAAGGAGACATGTTTAAGTTGAGCAGGTATCTTTCTACATAATGACTACTTTCATCATTCCAACTTTCCCTATTTTCAAGAGTAACTCTTACCACTCAAATCGTCTGCTGTTATCTATTGGAAACCGAGAGAGGATCAAAACAAAGTTTATGAGGGACTATTTCTGATGGGTCACCATGTTTTCGAAACAGATCCTTGAACAGAAAGGTTGTCTAAACTTTTCCAGTTAAAGGGTTTCATGTGAAAGCATGTTTGAGCATGAGAAATTATAGATGAATTCCTATGAATGATGTAAACAGTGATCAGGTCAGCTTGTTGTCTGTAGTATCTGTTCTGTCTGGACGGATTGTTTATGCTGATACATCTTGGCAGTGAGGTCGTTTCTCTCCTCTAATTTCTGGATAAACATATCCATTAATGGCATCGCAAAGTCATCCTACAAAAGAATATATAAAAAGGTATAGAGACATTGGAAAACTATCATGTGTAAGTTGAAACCTTTTCCAGCATACAATAAGCTCTGATTTACTTCTTTTCGAATTAAAAGAAAATAGAATTATTATCCTTTACATAAATTGGTTTGAAAATTAAATTGAAAACATCAGAAATTCTATGCAAGATTTCATTTATTTCTTAGAACTTTGATGATGTTTGTAATTCAACTATGCCATTTTTTTTAATATACATACATGTATTCCTTTCCACAAGTTTTAAAAAAAACTACTAAGACAAAATCAGAAATTCCTTGTAAACCAAAGCTTCCCTTTAATCACAATTGTCTTTAGCTGTAAGTGCATCAAAGTACATCAATACGAGGTTATGAATAACATATGTTAATGCTTACCTTGCTATTTTGAATTTTTTCTAACCGCTTTATCCATTTTCTGTCACGTTTTCTCTCCAACTCTAGTTCAGTTTCCTGCAAGTAAATAATCAGAAAATAGAATTAGTTATACATATACACATTGATGTGAATGTTTTGGTTTTTTTGACAGATGGAATAAACTCCTTCTCTATTTAAGTTTTTTGTGATAGGCCCAAATTGATAGCAAGATTAGATAACAGTTATAAAGTAGGTTCTTAACTTATCAACTTCAGGTCTGTCACATCAAATACATGTGAGGAGATGTGTTATAATAACTAGATCAGTGAAATAAAACTGGAAATTAAACTTTTAACTCTATATCACATGTCAAGGTTTTTGAAGATCTCAAAAATATATCTAAAAAAAAAAGACTTAGCAAAGAATTAGAACAAAAAGCTTGAAAGTATATCTAATGTAAGATAGAATTAATTGTTGGAAAAGAATCTCTCAACTAAGTCATCTACAGAAGTAATAACAGTTAATTTGTTTGTTATAGGGCTGGCCGATTCCTAAATATTGAAATACATCACTGTTCCAAAGCTTACAAATCAGCAGACAACAAAATAACATAAAAATCCTAGCTAGCATTACACAATACCCCAAACTCAACTACCCACAAGGGTGAGTCAAGCCATATAGAATCATCGGCATTCCGTAAGTCAGTTGGGAGATTATCTCTTATGAAATCCACCAGGTTTGAACTCACACTGAGAGGGGTCATTTACTCTAACCATTATGCCACACCAACCTCTTCATATACCCTATAAACATGTATTTACCTGTTAATCAATTTTGAAAACCCTCTAGAAAAAGATGGGTTCTTTTAACTGCTTATCAATTTTGATCACTTACAATTTTCCTGATCTCTCCATCGGCACTCATTATCTCATCAATGTCGGACTGACTTAAGTTCAGGATATCCTTGGCAAGATCCTGGGCTCGCTGCATGGACGAGTTGGTATTGTCTGTGTTAGTCTTTCTGTTCTCTACCTCAATCAACCCTGATCGTGCTTGCTGTGTCCTTCGTAATATCTCCTGGGCCAGGTTCTGTAATAACATAAATCAGTACAATTGTTTTGATAGTTCATAGGTGAATACTATGGTAACTTATTTTACATCACATGTATTTTATATAAAAGTTCATTTGCATATATATATATATATATATATTGACAAGAAACTTCAAGTTCATAGGTCAAGGTCTAGGTCTCGAATTAAATACTGTCTTGTCATTGTCATACAATCTAAATATCTTATACACACAGAATTTATCTAGTGTATTGCAATGGAAATCTTTATGAAGTAAATGCCAAAAGACAAACTAACATATCATAAAGGATTTTGGTACTTCTTGTAATAAAAAACGGGATATGTTAATACATTAACTTTCATTCAAACCCTAACCAATTGATAAATGACCTTTTTTTTTAAATTTCATTATGATAGTTTGCAGATTATAATTGAAATCATAAAATAGAATTGGACCATATTCCTTTTTATGGGATAAAGATACATTGATGGATAAACAGAAATTCTAAGTGGCCTGTGGCAGACAATTCTGAGACTTCTTGGAGAAGGGTAAAATTTTGAAATGCAAGTACTATTAGAAATGACTTAAAAACAAGGAAATCATTATTTTCTATAATAACAACAAAATAGAATTTAACAAGATGCTTTTATGTAAGCCAAACTCACCCTAACAAATCGTTGGTAGGCCTGCAGTATGATGTGTATCTCGCGTAACTTTTCCTGCGCTGTTTCTAAAGCATCTTCACTCTCCCTTGCAAGACTCTTCATCTGTTGGGTAGCCATCTTCTCCATGGCGTTTAGAGAATCTTCTAATTCACACTTCTTGGCTTGTGAGTCCAGCAATAATTTGTTCTAAAATACATGATAACCAAATCTGAATATGATATCAAGTTAGAATTTTTGGGCCCAACTCTCATTAGAAGTGGTATTGATGGAATGATCAAACCAAACACATAACGAGATAGTAGTAGTAATAGATGTGGTAATTTGAAGTGCAGACCTAGAAAAAGCCCCCCCCTAATTCTTGTCTTGATCTTATTTTTTTTCTCCACACTATTTCTACGTCTTGTTTTCAGTAAAGATATAAAAGCTTAACCCTTTCCCAAACAACAAGTTTTCGACTGTCCCAAATTGAAAGTGTTTGCAGATGACATTTCAAAATGTGATGGAATTGGAAAATAATCTTCTGATACGACTGAAAACGAGCAATTTCTCCTTTTCCCACAATGTTTTCTAAAGTTGTCTACAACAAAGTGGTCAAATGTCGTTTTTGTTTGGGAAAAGGTTAAGGTATCGTTGCAAAAAAATGAGTTTGTGTACCTTTTTCTCAATCTCAGCTGTCAGTTTTAAATATCTTTCTTCATATTCGCGCTTCTCTCTCGTAACAGCACCAAGTCTTTTCTTGTAGGAATCAATCTGTAGGTATATTAATGAGAAAGGATAATATCAAGGAAATTCCAAACCTTTCTCTCCCTAAAAGATATTGACGTGGAAAATATATCATTTCCCCAGGCTCTAGATACTTGATAAGTTAACATGGATACAATACATACAGGTGTAATAATAATCTTTCTATTTTAATACATATATAGCAATTGTCTCAAAGTTTCCTTTTGTCACAGCAGTTTCAGCTCTGACAACACCATATCATAAATATGAAATGATAAAATCCAATTGGATAACTTATATGCTAACATATATACACATTTAAAAAGATCTAAAAAAAAAAGGTTCAAAACATGACAAAAGGAGAAATTGTGTATTTCATGGAATTCTGTCTTATTGCTTCATATCTATCCGTTGCCTCAAAGAAAATGCTTATTTTGATACCTCACTACTGATGTAGAGAAAACTGATCCAGCGCGAAGAGCATTGACCCTGAGACATGAGGGTTGTTGGTTTTGATTCTCTGAGTAACAGGTCCATTTAGCAGCCTTTCATCAATCAACATTTTGCACATATACTGATTATATATCCAGGAAGCAGAATAGAGATTGATTACATTATAAGTTGAAAGAACTTACTTCACAATCAATGTTAAATAAAAAAATAAAATATAAATAAGTTTAGACGTACATGTTTTGCTCAGTTGCTCTTTTTCCTACTAAAGCTCTGATAGTGCCTTACCTGAGTTTTTTGTTTATCACTAGCGTCCTGTAAGAGCTTCATCTTGGTCTCTAGCTGCTCCTATAACACAACACACAACACAAACACACTATAGAGGTCTTTACTTCAATTACAGATATCTTAATAACAGGCAGTGACTCACATTTACCTTTTCCTTTATATCTATATGTGTTTAAAAACACCTGTAGAAGGGCCTCAATAGCTCAGTCAGTAGCATGTAGGACAATGAGGGTCCTGTGTTTGAAACCCTGCTTGGGAAATATTCTTTCCAATATTTAATGAAGTCAGTTTGACATAATTTATTTGTATCTCACCACTCGTCAAACATGTCCATGTAGGACAGTTGCTTGGAAAGAATACTGATCTGTCCTGGTGAGGAAATATCATGCGCTGCACATTATGACTAAAACACTGTTGAAAATGGCATCAAACTTCAATGCTACCAAAACAAAAATACCTATAGCAGACTAATTGAGAAAAGATTGCGACAAATGAAGAAGTTGCTCTGGCTGATATAAAAAAAATGACCATTCCCCTTACTTAGGGCTTTGTCAAGAAGATAAAAAGCAAGGGAGAAATCAAAGAACGTCAAAATTCTTTAAAACAATAGCTTATCAGTCAAACTGTGGCAATAAGAGTTTCATCTAAATGTTTGATGCATTTGCTATGTTTAGCAATATTTGAAAAAAGCATATCAAACAAAAAGAATGTTTACTCCCTTTTTAATCAACAAATTCTGGTTTTGCGGCAACTTTTCAAAGGTTTATCATGCATTTCATTCTAGAAGACAGATTTATAATAGAATTATAACAATAGAATAATTTGCTCATAACGGTTTTGTGGTTATCATTTCAATGTTTTCTTATCTAAATATCTCAATGCAGTAGAATATGCTTACTCTCTATATTTTTTATCACATCACTCCTTCAATATATTCTAATGAGCAAAACAATAAAAAACAAAAAAAGCACAAGCAGACTAACAAACCTACGCCAGCAGAAGTTCAATCCTTCACAAGAGTTTTTTTAAGATTCATCCAAACTGAAAGCATCTACAGATGATGAATCTTGTGTAAACAAAATAAAATTCTATTATGATTTTGGGAATTAACCATTGTGACAAAAGGAGAAATTCCTAGTACAAATTAACCTTTCCTTTTGTTACAGTGCAGTCTTACATCGTCTGATGCAGTTGTATCAAATTTAAGTTAGAAATTGATGAAACACTTACCAGAGAATCAGCATCTGATTTGGCACTCTCCAAGGCCTGTTTAACACGACTTCTCTGGTCCTCCAGTAAGGTTCTCTTCTGATTACTGTCTCTCTCCGCACGATTTGCTCTGAAGAAAAACCGAAATGTCACCATTTCTAGTTATAAAAAGAGTTTGATAAAAATGTATATCAAAATTCTTTATTGATGTTTTTTAATTGATCTTTAGCCTTTAGCAAAATCACAACTGGTTGTTACATGCGATTTATTCACTACAACTGTCTTCTTCAAGTCAAGTAATAGACAAGTTGGAACAATATTTTGTAATTTACCAGCTGTATTCAGTCTTAATGGACAGTTTAGCTGAGGGTTGGTATTTGTCAATGGTAAGTTGGACATTGCAAAATAACTGACATAATGTTGATGCGATATTAAAACCTAATAGATTGATTACAACAACTTACTTGTCCTGTAGAATTTTTACTTGGTCAGTCAGGGACTCATTTTCCTGTTTCAGTTGTCGCACAGAAGTATTTTGTCTGGTCAGCTCATTGGTGGCTCCCTGCAACATATTAAATCATGTACATGAGTCACTAAAAGGCAATCTGAAACTAAAATAAGGTATTTTAGAATTCAAAAAGTTTTCCACTAGGGGATGAGTAACAACAAACCATCAGTATGTGTGTTCACCGAGGTAACATTTTAAAAACTCTTATAAATAGTTGTTTGGTTGAACTTGTGTTATCATTTGGAATATCAGTCACATTTTGGCAGTCAGTGCACCTTTCATTGCTTATGATATTTACTCATCAGTACTGCACAAAATTATTTTTAAATTCAGTTATCTGTTACAGGTGCCTTAACCCTTTCCCAAACACCAACTTTTCGACTGTTCCAAATTGAAAGAGTTTGCAGACAACATTTCAAAATGTGATGAAATTGGAAAATAATCTTCCGATAGGGTAGAAAACCTTGTGGGAAAAGGATAAATTGCTCGTCAAGAGCAATTTCTCCTTTTCCCACAATGTTTTCCAGAGTCGTCTGCAACAAAGTGGTTAAATGTCGTTACTGTTTGAGAATGGGTTAAAATGCATGAATTGAGAGGGTTTAAAACCCTCACCTTTAATCTAGACTCTAGAATCTTCCAGTCATGATCTGAATGTCCCGATTCTGCCGATCCCATAGCCTCCATCTTCTGTGTTAACTGGGTCACAACCTCCTTCTTCTCTGTGTGCAGCTTATCAAGGTCGTTATTCAACTTCTGTAAAAACAAACCCTCATCGTCATCTCCATACTGTATCTACCTATGTTAAAACTTTTAATACGCAGTTTAAAAACACAACAACAGTCTTTGCTTTATCTACAGCTGGCTTATGGTAAATTGTTTAAGCTATCAATGTGGTGTTGGCTTAAAACTAGTGACAAAAATAGAACTTGCTTGAGACCGCTAAAAGTTTGTTACAAATGTTAAAAAGATTTTTTGCGAAAGCTAGTTAAAGCCTGCCTTGATTTACATATCCAATGTATTCAGTCATTCTTAATGTATACAAACTTTAAAGAATTTTCTTGTATGTGATAAAATACCAAACTCTTTCAAGCATACTTAAAACATTCTTATCTTAAATTTAGAGGCCTTGAGGTAGAAAAATGTGTGTTCTCTGATTAAAACATACTTAAAATGTCATAATCTTTGATGAAATAAGTCTGGGTGTATTCTTACATATATTCTCTGTGTTATGCATATTTTTAGTAATCTGACCTTACAGTCTTACATTTGTATGCTAACCAATATATATGCTTTGTTTTGAGTATGCTAAAAATATCATGAGTTTATAGCTAGACGCTAGGATGTTTCACCAACCTGTATGCTCTGTTTTGAAACCCGTAGTCGCTGATTGGCCAGATTGAAGTCACTCTGGAGTTGATTGTTGGCCTCTTTCAGATCTTCCACTAACTTCAATGCAGCTGCTCTAGACTCACGTAATGTTATCACCTAAACAAGCAAAAACATATTGTGATAAAACTTCACCACACATAATCACATCGTTAGACAGGTCTATAGACCAGTCTTTAATTAATGTATGAAAAGAGAAAACAAGACGATACAGAAACATTGATCAATTAGTTCCTCTTTTATTCACAATGGGTCCTCTTTTAAATTTTGCTGCAAAGTAGTTGTGTTAAAACATGTATTTATGAGGGAAATATTTGAAGTGAGTTAAGAGCTTTATAGATGTCATAGACCTGTTTCTTCAGGGGTAGCAAAATTGAGTTTGATTTACACTTCGGTAAATGCCAAATCTTATTAGTATAGTATTTATACTATAAAACAGGAAATTCCGGTAAAAATTCACTTGTCCTTTAAAGTTCACTAGTTCTTTATTTTGAGAAACTGGACAATACAGACAATTGATTTTGCCACCCCTGTTCTTCCTAAGGATTCTAACCAGTTAAAGTATTTGTGAGCTGACCTGTTGTTGTAGATAGCCCACCCTCTGTTTCATGGGTTTAAGTTGTCTGATGGCGGCACTCTGACCCCCTGGGGACCTCTTCTGTACGGCCCGGCCCTCCTGGGGACTGGGTGTGGTAGGGGAGGTGGCAGCATCATGGAGGAGTGCTGAAGGAAATGAAAAAATAATTCTCCTTTATAGGTATATCTTTTTTAACCGATAATACAACTAATTTAAGAGTCCTTAATAATCTTGCTACATATTTCATCAAGGCAATGGATAAAAGAAAATACATAATTAACCTACTTAACTATATATAATTAACCTACTAAACTAAACGTTTCCTAATAATATTTAGATAAAAGCTCAATTTACAAAAACATTTATAACATTCCTTCATAAAACGTTTTTTCTTACCAGCTTTATGAGTACCTATATACATGTACTATTATTGTTAACCTTTTTTGATTGAAAACATTTCGCTGAATTTGTTAAATTAAAACAACAATAGATTAGATGTATCATACAAGGTAGTTTCCTGGCATAGTCATGGAATGCTGATGGCTCTCTCAACCTGATTAAGTCCCTATGGACCTTAAACCTAGGGTGTCTGTTGATCGATTTAGAGCCAAGAGTTGCAATTAAGGACGTTCTCGGTAGTTATTTCTGCGCACTTGATCTGTGCATCCAAGGGAGATAATAATCTGTTACCAAAGAGGAACTTGCATAGTAGTCGGACAAACGTTTTTATTAGGATGAAATTTACTGTATGCCTTTTCTTCAAAGAATGATCATATAATCCATAAAACTATGATAGGTTATTAACATTATTATGTATTTCTCATGCATACCAAGCCCACAGCTTCTATTTTTCAAGTTTAAAGTTAATTTAGTCGTTTTTATAAATGCTTTTCAAATACGGTTACCATGGAAACTCATTTTACAGAAAAACCAACTCGTCAACATATCCTTTTTTTTGCATTATGTATTTCAAGAATAAATTTTACTTCACATACTGAAAAATAAAAATATTCTAAGAAAGGAATTTTGAAATATCTTCATTTTTTTTGCAATATGCATATCAATTTTTATTGTTTTTTGTCAAATACAAAAATTTGAAAAACTGATTTGGATTACAAAAAATATTCAGATTGTAATAAATTAAAATAACATTGAATAATAAAGTATTGAATGTATGAATTCATGTTTTTTGTGTTGATAAACCTTCCAGAAATTATTTTATCACATTTGAAGATGGTTTGGTCATTTTGACAATTTTGCCCCAAACTGTTACCATGGAAACTGTCATTTTACAAAAAAAAAACTAACTTGTCGACCTATCTTTTTCTTTTCATTTCTGAATTCACAATAAAATTTTGAATAACATATCAAAAATTTTGAAAATTCTATGAAAGGATTATTTTTTTATAAAACTGTAGAACATGTCCTTAATTGAAATCTAAATGACTCTATTTTAAACCCAAATCAAACCAACCTCTCTGTGCCCTAGCCTCTGTATGTTTAGGTGGTGGGGGAGGTGGATCTCTCAATCTCTGTACATGATGACTCGAAGCTTGTTTGGCACGGATAGATTGCTTCATCGGCACACTCTGTAATAATACATCATATCAATATCTTCCAAAAAAATATGAAAAGCAGACATATGTAATGATAATTAGAGCTGATGTGATAACTTGTAAAAAAAGAAATCACTTTTCTTTGTTATTTCTTTTTATATATTGCCATTGAATGAAATAAATCTTTCGAAAGGTTTATGTAAATGGTTCATCCATACATCTTTCGCAAATACAGTAAATCCATTTGTAATAAAGTAATGAGTTTTGAATTTAAGATGACTTAAAACCTACCCGTCTAATTCTGTAAGTGGTTTGTTCAGATCCAGAGTCACTTGTTTCATCTTGATGACGACCATGTCTGTAGGTCTTTTGTCCTTCTCTGAAAACAAATAAATGTGTGAACATAATAATCTTTTTCAAAGGCAATCTCAATCTATGAAAATAGTTCATATGAAAAACACATTCCCCCTATAAAATACCACAGTGTTAACCCTTTCCCAAACAACAAGTTTTCGACTGTCCCAAAATGAAAGTGTTTTGCAGACATTTCAAAATGTGATGAAATTGAACAATATATTTCAGAGAGAGCAGAAAACCTTGTGGAAAGGTAAAATTGCTCGAAAAAATGGCTCGTTACGAGCAATTTCTCCTGTTCCCACAATGTTTTCTGAAGTCCTCTGCAACAAAGTCGTCAAATGCAGTTATTGTTTTGGAAAGGGTTAAAACTATTAATGAGATGTTCCCCATCATTATCTATAGACTAAAATTGTTTGCACTTGGTGGTTCCAAAACACATGCAACATATTCCTTAATATATACTCATTTTATTGCACTTGAAGCAGATATCTCAAAGCAATTCTTTGTGAGAAAATTTGATTTTTTGTCACAACAGTTTCCCAACAACTGAAGAATTTAATCAAAAGTTTTAAGCAACAGTTATCTCTATCACCCTTTGCTTAAAAAAAAAGTGTAGGCCACTCACTCTTCATTGTCTGATTCTGATATTTCCTCCCAGCCCTCCTCTATCAATTCATCAAACTGGAAATAGACATGTACAATGTTAGTACATGGTGCTGATACAACACTACTATCAAAGGCAAAACATTAGTTATCTATAGCTTTAACTCATTGCAAAATCATTTACAATTTATTAGTAATTTTACACACAAAACACTGAGACAGTTAATTGATACCTTCACAATAGCAACAACTTTTAGGATACCATTATAGGCTCTTTTTATGATGAACATTGATTTGAACACTTTCAGATTCCACCTGCTCAAAAAGTTGGGGTAATGTAACATCATCTTATTTGTAAGAATCTACAGATATGACATCCAGATATCAGGACCTAACAATAACACAAACTTTGCCAGGTAAATATCAAGGTAACGGTTCCATAATGTATCGATCCCAAATCAAATGTCTGTTTGTTACTGAAACCAGAAAAATACATTTAGCGAAAAATAGAACCATTGCTTTTTCAAGGCAATTTCTCTTTGTCAAAACATTCTTAACCTTTATTGTGCTGGAACAGACTTCATGCTTATGTAAACAGGTTAGATCCAGGCCAGCCGCCAAGTAAATCGGCGCCTGGCCTGTGATCTGACCTATTTGCTACTTTGGGTATCTTACCTCATCAAAATTTACCAGATATTTAAGGTTTTGGAAAGCAGACAACACAAAAATCTATTTTTGGAATATAATCCAGCATTCTAAGGATTGAATAATTATACTGCACGTATAAGACACATTGCCTTCTACCATATACCATAAAGACAATGCTTTTTCATGAATAATGTTGTTTACAACTGCTTTAATGAATTAATGCCATAAGGGATTAAACAGCTCACATGCTTAAAACTGGAGCCAAAAGTTAAACCTGAATTAATGCTTTCTTACCTGTTTCATGGCACTTGTGTTCAATCCTGGTGATTTAGATTTTGGGGACTTCCTTTTAGACCTTGTTTTCACAATCACTGTCTTTACAACTGAGGCAGGTCTATTGGCATTTACTCTGCTGATAGCTCTTTCTTCCTCCAACTCCCTCTTCAACCTGAAAACAACAAACAGGTGATCGTAATTTGATCCTAATACAACGATGATCCTGCATCAAAAGAATTACAATCACTTTGCGATGTCAATCAGTCAGTTGGCCCAAAGATTAAAAAATGAAGAACATGCATATTATCATAGTTTGATAAATTGAAACAAGGATAACTAAGCTTTAGGTTGCCATTTGTTTGATCTTACATGTCTAGAACGGACAATTGAAACTATTGTAAAGAATGATAGAAGTTGTTCAAATGTTTCCCTAAAATATTTTTTATTTTAAGAACCAAAGTTTTTATCTTAATATTATTAAAGTTTTGCTGGTTCAATCTAAAATGCTTTGTCTTAATAGACTTCAAATCAGTTAGAATATTTTGATCATAGGCCATTTCTTTTCTTATCATAATTTGTTTCAATCCTTCAATGGGTTCTCATGACTTCTCCAACAAATATGTAGAATTATAGAGTTAAAATTGAGAAAAGAAATTCAAAAATAACAAAAACCCCTCCCTAACCTTTGTATCTCCCGTTTAAGGTCAGCCTGATCCATTCTATGTTGGGAGTAATCCTGTTTTAACTCCACTATCTCTGCTTTCAGCAGTCTAAAACAAAGTAAGATATGTGTTTAAACTTTGGTCTTGGTATAAAGCCAACAATACCTTTTCATATCAGTTCCTTTTTTTTTTTTCTTTTTTTTTTTATATGGGTTTTACATCACATCAACATTATTTCAGTTATGTAGCGATGCCCGACTCTTAATGATGGAGGAAGACCCCATACTCAACTGCCCATAAGGGCTGGTCAAGGCGGGTAGAACCATCGGCATTCCGTAAGTCATTTGGGAGACTGCCTCTCATGAATATCAGTTCTAGGCATTAATGTTTACAATGATTAGGTGGCATAATTCAGCACATCTATGTACTTTTGTATAACCATTTGTTTTTGTGTTTTTGTCTGATGCAAATTCTCCGAATGCTTTCATAGTAAGGAGTATACACATTAATGAATGCTCCTTTCATAAATTGTACAAAAAAAAAGCATCCCAATCAATTCATCTTGATTACTGACTTATTCAAAATCTTTCTATTACTATCAACAAATGTAAACTATTCCAAGATGTCAATTATGGATGCTGTTGTAACATTGGTTTATTATAATTTTTAAGCAGATTAATTTCATTCCTACAGTCATCTGTTAAGTCTTTCAATATATGATTGAAATGTGTTGTTCGTTAAAAAGTTAATTAACTGCTTTCAAAATGCATCTGCAATAAATAGTGTCTATAGAAATAGAAATGACAATGGGAGAGAGATATGATTTAGTAAGGAAGAAGCCTCATTTGATGTTAGATGAAATGAATACTGACTTTTTCTCTTCCATAAGGGCATCTCTGTCAGACTGGGCATTGTGTATTTCTCTCTCCTGTCTTTGTAGTGTCACCTTTTGATTCTGAATCTGGAAACAATCAAAACATTATAAATATTGATAACAATATCACTGCATTTATCAATTACATTACCACTGGAATTATTGAGAAATAAGGAATGTTTAATTGTGAAAAAAAGGCACAAAGATTCTATTATGGCATCACATATGGGTTGGATATAAGTAAAAACACAATATTCATGAGGTGATAATACAATGCTTTAGAAATATCAATTCAAAATTGCAAAATTTATTGATATCATTAAATCTATTGAGACAAAAGGATAATTGTAATGAACTCTCATTTTGTAAAAACACATTATAGAATAATATAAATGTATTTTAAGTTGTTTTCAAAAGGGAGAGAGCTTATGCATAAAATTTATCTCAGATTTTAGTACTAAAGGTATGCAAATTCACTCATTTAAAATTGCATCCGCTACATAACCATTGTTAGGCTTTTGATTGCACATGTTCAATTACCAGGGTGTGCGGCTACAGTTTTTATGAGGGGAAAATTCACAGCTAGATTTTAGAAGATAATTGAAATCAACCAATCCTAATACAGCTGTTAAAACTTCAGTGACTCACGGTGCTCTCTAGCTGTCTTAAAATGTAATTAAACCTCTTCAATAACAAAATAACGACAAACCTCAGACTTCATGAGAACTATCTCAGATTTCTGTGTAGCTGCTCCCTCTAAATCTCGGTTGATTTTCTTCTTATCATACAATCGTTCTTATAAATACAAAAAATAAAGAAATCTTACAAGTTTTTATTTGTAACCTCACTAACAAGTAATTAATTATAATCAAATATACAAAGGTACCACAAACAGCAAAACAAAGCCTTCCATAAGAAAACAACTGTGACAAAGGAAAAATTGATCATGATGAGCAAGATCTCTTAATTTGAAAGAGATTTTGTCCATTTACATCAAAGAAAATGTCGTTTTTCATATTCTTAAATTCAAGGGTCCGTTGCAAGACTATATGTAGTATTTGCTTCACAAATATGAAGCACTTACTATAGTATTACATTGAACCTTTAAAATGTTTCCAGCTTTTGCCCTCAATTTCGACCATTCACAATATTATATATACGATGGAAATATGTCAAAGAAGAACTCCTCACCTTCCTTTTCCTGATCCAACGACACCCGAAGTTCATGGATTGTTGCTGCATCCTGGCTGGCCTGAACCCGTAAACCATCCAGCTCTTCTTCTAGCGCCATTCTATAAAGGGAACCAGGCATAAATAACAACTACATTGTGCATTACAGCTATGGAAATATCAGCAGCATTGATAGATGCACTGGCAGTCGAAATGTGATAGAGTTTTGTTGTAAAAATCCAATACATAAAATGAATAAGATGGCATATGTGTAGAAAATGAATTTGTAAGTATAATGTTTCAATTTTATAACATTTATAATTAAGTGAAAAGATCTATTCTTTCTATGATCTCATGGGTAAACACATATTCTCGTTTCAAGACAACTATGGCAGATAGAAAATTTAGATGAAATAAGGTGACAAACCTTGAAAAAGCTAATCATTAGCAAATTATCCAATTTTTAATAGCCATTTTTACCTAAAAATATACAAATAATGTAGAATTCAATTAATTTACATCACAAACTGCTTTTAAAATTGGATTAAAGGATCACCTCTCCACTGCCATGTTTCTGTTCTCATTTTTAAAGTAAGCCAGTTCATTCCATACAGCGGTGCTGTCCTCATGTCGTAGTTCTTTAGGATCTGCTCGCTTGACTTTCTTACTCTTCTTCTTCATCCTGTAAATAAACCAAAAACATAATGATGAAATATTACTTTCTTACTCTTCTTCTTCATTCTGTTAATGAACCAAAAACATACTTATGAATATTCAAACATACATATGAACACATCTTCAGCAGGAAATTCAAGAAACCACAGTGACAAAAGAAGCAATGGACAATTAATTTTTGGATGCAATGGTTTCCACATAGTATCACAAAAACAAAGATATTTTTCACACTTAATAATTGTCATAAACTAATACATTAAATTTGATACAGCCAACTATTCCATATTTGGGAAAAAAAGAATAACATTTGCTCAATTTCCAAATAGAAAGGTACAGAAAAGTTGCATGATCTAAGTCAAACACTTCCAATTTGAAAGGGTATTATCTTTTATTTCAGGATAGCAAGATTATTTAAGTCAAATTTTCCCCTAAATTAGAAAATTCAATTCACAAATACATATACAGCAGACAAAACTTGATCAGGAGTTATATTTTTAAAAGTTTCAAAGCGAATAAAACTTCGTCCAAATATCATCTAGGTTCATCAAAAAATACAAACCCATAATATTCTTCCTCTAGAGTCTTTAGTTGTTCTTTCACATTTTTGTAGTTCTCCTGAACTGTTTTAAGTCTCTCCATGCGTTTACTGTGGGCCTTCTTCAGTTCATTCAGCTCCCTAACCTGATAGTAGAAACAACTCATTTGCCATTGATTGTTAAGCCATATTAGTACAGCTCTACAAATATTATGTTGATACTTCATCTGCAACAGGATACTTCATAAATGAAATTTATTGAATTCTCAATACAGAAATTTCTAGTTAGAATTTCTAGGTAAGAGTCCTTTCAGCTAGCTAATTGAATGATTCCTTCCCTGAACTCCATAATGTGATTAGTCATTAGATTTTATTAATATGGGGTTAAAGCACATGGTGAAATGAATTGAAGAGAGATAAAATACCTTTAGTTTCAGAATAGCTTTACAGTCTTCTAAATCCTTCTGTACATGGAGTCTGGGTCTCGCCTGGTCTCGTCTAGAAGGGGACTCTGATCGACACCGTTTCCCTGCCTTTGGTTTCTCTCCCCTCTGTTTAAATGGGCTCAAGCCAACACTTCTAAACTCCCGAGATGGTGTGGAATGAGTCCTCTCATGTCTGTTCAAACGAGCCACATCAAACTCAATAGTTTGGTTGATGGCATCTTCTTCTAGCTCTTCAATTTGTCTAGTAATAAAATGAACACCAAAGGTTAATACTTAACTTCTATAGGTTTAAACCTTACAAGGCTGGAACCGACTTCAGGCTTATGCAAAAAGGTTAGATCTAGGCCAGCTGCCAAGTAAATTGGTGACTGGCATGTCATCTAACCTGTTTGCTACTATGAGAATCTTTCCTCAATAGAATTAATCATCAATATTAAAGGTTTTGAAAAGCAGGCAACATAAACTCTATTTTTAAAAACTTACCCAGCATTGTAAGGGTTAATTGTGTGACCGGTCCTCATTGTAAAACAGGAAACATTCATCATCTTTAATTTCTGATGCAAACATATTCAACTTTAGTACCTGATGTACAAAGTTCTTTTGCGACCTAGTGGTTTGAGGTTCTAACCTAAAATCACTTCAATTTTAAATTCAATTCAAATCCTGATAATTGTAGATTTCGATTTTCAGGCCAACTTTCACAATGCAAAATTGCCCCAGACCTTATGGCCAGTTAAAATAGGAACATTTCTTATGGTAAATATCACAATGAATTCAATTTGAGTTGCAATCAGAAGGCGTGTAAAAACCTTACATTAGATATTATTCTGTTTACAGTAAACTTACCCTTCTCTAGCTGCTAGTTGACGTCTCAAAGTATCAATTTCTTTCTGCATACTTTTAACTTTGTATTCCAAATCAAGCACAGGCTCAACCTAAAATACAGTAATGAAACAATTATAATTGTTACATAAAGATGGAAAAATCTATGCACTCAAATAAGTGTACCTTGCAGAAGACATTTCAAAAAGGTTTAGAAATTAAAAACTCATTTTGCCAAATCAGTCCAATAAGTAGAAGCAACACATTTCATCAAGCTATCGATGATTAAATTATATCTACAATCCATACAATGGCTCCGTGGTCTATAAGACTTACCTTTTCATCTGCAAGAAAACTTCCACTATTATCAGGTTTATGACGTCCATACTCGTGTTTCAGCTCCTGTATTGCATCGTCCTTATCCATTAGATCCTACAGGTAAACACAGATAAAGTTTTGTCTTTGTATCATTTTGAGTTTCCTTATCATTTGGGAATGTATGGCTTTGTAAAAGGTTTTAGGAAATACATATCAATTGAGACAATATTCCCAATAATAGGTAACAGTTGCATTTTGAGAGACTAATTCCAATTTTTTCTTTTAGGGATTGTGTACAAAATTTAACCTACTGGTGCTTCATTACTTCAAATCTGACTACTCTCTTACAAAAAGGACCAGAGAGGTTTACATATATCTTAACTAGATAAATTTAAACTAAACAAGTATCAATTATTTTATCAGCCGTGCAAAACTTTCTCTTGTACAGAAATCGTATGTGATGTGCCTTTAGAGAAGAAAGCAGTTTACCTTCTTTAAAGCAAGAACCTGTGATCTCAGTTCAGATTCAGCTTTCTTCGCCAAGTCATATCTTTCTGTCAGCTCGGAGTACATCTGTATTTCAATTAAATACCAATTGATCAAATAATATTCCAATTTTGTACTTACTTATAATCATTCAAAAAACATTCATTGAAGAGAGTCTTTAAAAATGTTGGAATTAGTAAACTACTCAGTACAATTAATCCTTACTTCCATAAAAATATTCAATTCACAAATAAACAAGTTTACAACACCTTTGATTATATGTACACTTTGGAATAATCAACAAAAGATGAAATGTCATACTTTGTATTATCAACTCACATATTATGACGTTCATTCATATCGTTCAAAGTCTCAAAAGACCTTTGAATTTTTAACTCACTTCTAGGGTAAGTATTCATTTCACTTTATTCATTTATCTGACTCGCTGAAATAGTTGTTAAACTCAGGTTGCCCTGCCTTAAAATGGCTAGCCCTCTGACCACTCAAGAGTCATCCCCTATCAAGACTTAATGGTAACACAGGACTAAAAGGAAGAAACAATTGAGCTAATCACCTGTTGGACTGATTTGGTTTCCAAGCAGTAGGCCGTCTCCTGATTCTTCATCACTGCAAAAAAAAAATCTTACAATGTAGCTTATTATTGGTAAGTAGTATGAACAGATAAACTAAAACCATAAAAAAAAGTTTTCCCTCTATAATTAACAAATAATTAGTCTTAATTGTGAGCAACAGCAGAAAACTTAAAATGTATGACAAAAAAACGTTTTCTTTATGGTATTAAGTAAAACCCATTTTGATAAAAAAAACCACATGAATAGCAAAATAATTGAGAGGAAAGGATATTTTTCAACTTTTATATTGTAAAAAATTGTCCTAAGTTGTTCACATAATCCATTACCGAACAATAGTGACATTTGACCAGGTTGTTGCAGACAACTCTGGAGAACAATGTAGGAAAAGGAGAAATTGCTATTATTAGCAATTTCTCCTTTTTGCACAAGGTTTTCTGCACTATCAGAAGATAACTTTTTAATTTCGTCAGATTTTGAAATGTTTTTCTACAAACTCTTTCAATTTGAGACGGTCGAAATTTCACGTTTGGTACAGGGATAAAGGGAATCTTGTAGGATATATTAATGACCAATACAAACTTTTCTGTGTGTCTGTCTGCAGTGACTGTATCTGTCGTATGAGGTCCGCCTGTTGACTGGAATGCTCCGTTAACTGGTTGTGTGTAGCCCATAACTCTCCCAGCTCATTTCTCACCGTCTCCAGCTCGCTGTTCTTAAAATCAAGATCTTGCTGTTGCTGTCTTACCTGTGACTCAAACCTTCGCAGCAACACCCTGGCATCTTCAAGCTAAATGATAACAAAGGTATGTGAGTAATGCATTGAATACTTGGTGACATTGGGGAGAAATAATTGCATGTTTAAGGCACTTTTTTCTTTTGTCACAATTGTTTTCTCATAAACTGCTGTAGATGCATTAAATACAGTTTCCTCTCAGATTTAAACTAATGAGATTTTTGAGTAAAGTGTGTAGTAAACTGAAGAAACATCATTAAATGTATTCAGTATGGTTTATCATCACTGAGGAAAGTATTATCAAAATTACAAAAAAAAGCGCATGAACATGGTATACATCAGGTATCATGAAACATGAATGAACAGAGTTAAACCTTTTTCTCAAATTTAAACCATTTAACATGTTTTCAAATAAGTAAGCACGTTTCTTACTGTTTAATGTTTTAAGATACCAAAATCGAAAGCCTTGACTTATGACAATTATGACATCCAGAAAAGTGCATCTTACTTATGACAATAGGTAGAAGCAACTGTGACAAAAGCAGACCTTGATTGTTATAAACATTTTCTTCTTTTATCTGCAATCAAGGCAGAACAATAATATTTTTATATATCTTCAGATGATGGTGTGTCAGATTCAAACTGATAAGAAAATGAGTAGAGTGTGTAGTTCACTCAAAAGTAAATAAAAAGTTAAATGTTTTATCACCGCAATGAAAAACATATCTAAATAGATAATCCTCTCAATAAATATTAATTCTACAGCAGCATTTAATCTTCCTGTTTTATTTTATATCTTCAACAAATGAATACAAACTATTGTGAAAAAAGAAAAAAGGAATTTTCCCACTCATCTCAAAATTTAGGTTTCAACCCAAAATTTAAGGTAAACAAATAATTGTATTTAATCATTGTCATATGCTTTAGCTTAAAAATTGGACCATGACAAAGTCCAAATAAAGAGAATAAAGATTAAGTTTGATAATTTCCTCTCAGATTTAAACTAATGAGATTTTTGAGTAAAGTGTGTAGTAAACTGAAGGAACATCATTAAGCACATTCAGTATGGTTTATCATCATTGAGGAAATTCATCTAATTTGTAAATGAGTGGGTATCAACAGCAAATCCCCCAATTCATCCTCTCACATTATTGGATCCATCCAAATTAACCAAAAGAGACTTCTTAATTGTGTAATACTTCTATTCCCATGGAATCATGTTGTAAAGGGTTTAAAAGGAGTTTAAAACTTCTGGTCTTAGTTGCTCCCCTTTAGCTGACAATCTGCAATACATGAATCACTGCGTAAACTTTCATAGTGCGAAATACATGTATGAAGATATATTTTTAAAATTCATTCAATACAAGCATAGAATTCTAGACTCGTCTATGAACTGAAAAACCTATCACATAATTCTTGTGAAAATTTACCCTTGTAGATCACTGACCACTCAAAAAGCAGAAATTTGGTTTATTTCATACCTCTTTTACAAGGGTCTCAAATTTTCCCATCTTCTGTTCAACATCCCGCTCAAGAACCTAAAAAATCAAATCTCAAATGAAAAAATCAATTTATTACATTTCACCATGAAATATAAATTGTAAAAACAAACAACTAGGAAAATGCAGAGCTATCAAAAGAAAAAGCTTATAAAAAGCAATTTCAGCCGTCACATTTGTGATTATTTAATGTCACAAAGTCACAAAAAAAAAATTCTTACAATACAGTCTGAGGCTGGATGCTGTTTTTATGAGTCAACAAGTACAAAATGAGGGAATTAAATGATTTAACGATGATTCATGCAGTAATGGGTTAATCTGTCTTGCTCCAGTAGAACAAAAAAATTGTGATTAAAATATAACCTTGTGGGTGTCCCGATGGTTTCATAAAAGATTATATTAAAAGAAAAAACATTTTTGCCAAGAGTTTTTTATCATTCTGTCCTGTCCTGGCATTTGGAAATAAAGTTTGACCTACTCTTGTCTACTAAGTAAAGGGTTTATTTGAAATGTTCAAGGGCTCCAATATTTTAGTGTCCCATGTCAAACCAGAGGCAAAGGAGTACTTTGATCCTGGTACTTAGCAACTAAAGTACTGTTGTTTTACTGAATTATTTATCAAGCAGGTCACAAATGGAAAATGTCACCCACCAATTGCGACACCATAATTATATAGTATGTATACTGGTATGAAATATGTGTGCCTTATATAGAAGGTTATCTCTGAATGTTAAAAAGAGAAGAATTCTTTGATTATTCATCCTAAACGTAACCATTGTCTGAAAAGAAATTCTCTCAAATTCATGTAAAAAAATCATGTTTGGTAAAGTGTTGATTGTGTCTGCTGTTAAAGACATAAGACATACCCTCATTTTACTTTCCATCTGCACTCTCAAGGCCATCTCATCTGCTTTTTCTGACCTTGACTTTTCAAGGTCAGAGGTGAGGTTTTGAATCTTGTGCTTGAGATCTGAAAGGTTAATAAAGGAAAGCAATCTATCATACAGCATAACTGCAAGGGGGTATCAAGCTGCATGACCTTAAAGTCTTAGTTGCTATGAAGTTTTATATAGGGATTGAATTTGAACAGTGGTGGAATGTATATTTTTTTGAACAACTTATCCTAAACAATAGGACAATTTTTGTTTGCATTTCACCACTGGATAATGGTGTTCTCTAGATTAAAAGAAGTCAGGGGCTTACATGAAATATATTGATGCAGTGCTAAGGAAGAACCATGAGTATTGAAGGGTTAAGTAACAAAAGTGATATACCTAAACTACTGCTGAACTGGGCGTAAACTTCAATCCAAAACTTCCAGAAAATGAGAATTTGCTAAACATCACCCTTTCTGTTGGTTTAAACATCTACAAAATAACTTACTGGTAATTTTTAACTCACCTCTCTTCTCTCTCTCAAATTCTCGCTGAACATCTCTCTTAACATTTTCTGTGGTAATTTCCCTGCTTTCCACACTCGCTACCTGAATAAAGGAAAAAACAACATGGAATTGATATATCAGATAATTCCGTCATCTTTCTCTAATTCAGATCATTGTAAAGCCTTCCTCCATACAATCTCAATCTAAAACATTTCCCTTACAAGATTTGAGAAATACTTGTTATAAAAGAAGAAATTGCTGTAAGACAGCCATGTCTCTTTTTCTCCCAACTCTTCTTACTAATTTCTTCATAGTGAGTTGATTGTTGTTGTCTGCTGTTGCTTTCAATATGGACCAAACTCGAAGTCAAATGTGAATGTTTAATAACTGTTACCAAACAAAATACATGTAGGTTTTTGGGTTCACCCCTTCCCCCCATGATTTGAAAAGCCCTGCAGCACAAAATTTGAAACCAAAATAGAATTGTAAGACATTGGCATTTCTCCAATAAAACATAAACAATTGGCTGAAAAACTGGTCAGCGGCAGGCAACTGAATCTCATGATTTTGGGTTAAGTGTTTTAAGACAATTGCAGTGGGCTTATATGAAAGCAATTGTGACAATCATTTTTTTCTGTTGTCCCAGTGCTTTATTCTAAATCAATACTTCAACATTTTCAGTTTAGACACATACAACAACCATCCATGAGCAGTTTATATAATTGAATAACACATGTCTATAAATAGCTACAAACAAAATCGTCATAAAAAACAATATAAATAATTTCAAGTGATAAGGACTCAAATGAAATATTTGTTTTGTCAACATGCTTTTGGTCATAATTCCCATATCTGCAACGGAATGGGTAATAAAATGATGATGAATTATTAAAAAAAAAAGGACCAAACCCCAGCCAAAGACAAAAAACAAAAGAAACGGACAATAAAGCAGCGGATAGAAATCCCACAACAAGGTCTGTTTCCAGTCGACATCTCCCTGGTTATTGAGTTTTCTCCTCAAGTTACGTAAAACAATTGACAAATTCACTGTCCTAGCATTTCAACAGGACCACTGATGGCTCCCAAACGACAACTCTTTATTGATATTTAATGAAAATAAATTACTGCATTATTTAAGAACAATTGACGAGGGAGAGATTCAATTATGTTTTAACGGTGGAACACAGCTTTACTGTCCTCTGGACTCCGCAATGTGCATTCCATCTTCAGGACAAACAGCTTCCAAACGGGTCTTTATCCCATACCACCATACTGGATTTTGTTGACTGGTCCAAATTCGAAACAACTGCAGACGACAACCATAAAGGATGGAAAGTTCACTGTTACCTTTAATGATATTGATCAGAAACCACTGTGACAAAAATAAGAAATTGCTCTAAAGAGCAGTTTCTAGATTTTTGTCACAGTGGTTTCAAAAACATTTTGCGGCCAGCGCGTAAATTAGTGTAAATATGAAAACGAGGTTTGATTCTTCAAAGCGACAAGTATTTCCCCAAATAAAAAGGGCTCCCAGAAGACAGTTGGTAATTAGTTGGTAGGATTTAGAATGTTGGAAAACTGAGCTGTTGCTTTGCAGATGAGCAAAATCACCTTTTTTTACAATTTTGCAGCAGATTCACTTGTAGATTGTAGGTTTAAGGTTTCATCCATATTTACTTATTTAAATGTGTTTCAAGTTATATACAATATTAAAATCAACAGAAAATTTAAAAAAAAAGCTACAAAACCTTGAATAAACATTGGGATTAACCCTTTCCCAAACATAACTACATTTGACCACTTTGTTGCAGACGATGTTAGATAAGCTTGTGGAAAGAGGAGAAATTGCTCGTAACGAGCAATTTTTCCTTTTCCCACAATGTTTTCTGTCCTATCTGAAGATTATGTTCCAATTTCATCACATTTTGAAATGGCGTCTTTGAACTTGGGACTGTCGAAAAGTTTGGGAAAGGTTTAAAAGCATTTGCTTATCATAAACTTGAGAAAGTCTTTTTTTTTTAATCTTTACACATCTGTGTAAATAGACAAGAACAATTGGGACAAAAGGAAAATTGATTGTGATATACATGGTCTTCTTTTGTGCCATTTTATTTTTTAAGTTGCTGGTAAGGTAACAAAACTACATGCATAAATATGCATCTAAGTTTTGCAAAGTACCAAAAAGTCTACTTTTTAGCCAAAGTTAGTTAAGTGAAGTACAATGTAGAAGTTTTTTCACATGTGTACTTATACATTTCAAAATGGCTTTAATTAATACAACCTGTTGCAGAGATAATTATAATGCTGTCTGCTGCAAAAAGGTTAAATCAACAAAACTTGAAATCTACACGCACTTTTACTAATTGTCAGCTGCAGACTTGCTAGAGCTATCTTTAAAATTACAAGACTTAGCAGACTCTGCATATTTTTTTTCATTTTTTTTTGCATTGCTACTGATGTCCAGTTAAAATGGCCGAAGTCTGAGTTGCCTTTTCTTCCTTAGGCTGCACAACCCTTTTGAATTTGGTAAATGCAGTGAGACAGACTGCCCAAATTTGAAAAGAACTAAAAAATTAGAACTCTTTTCCTTCTGCAAACCAGATTCTCAGCAGGCGCCATTTAAGACAAGGAAAGCAAATGGTCATTATAATCGAATTCTCACTTATGACATTGTATTTTCAGATTCCTTTGGAAAAAAAATTACCAGAATCATACTGATATAGGCTAGTTTGATCTTTTCCCTTAAGAGTTTCATAAAAATCGTCTATTAGTGAAGTTTCATTACAGAATAAAAAGGTTCCATCATCAGAGGGATTGGCCGAGACTAACACATGAGGATGGAACCATTGTCATATTGTCCTCTCTCATAGCGTTCTGGTAAGAAAACTGAGACAGCACTCCGTTATGAGTGTGATGGGGGGATCAATAACCTCGCTCTACATTACAGGCCCAGCATCGACAGTCAATTGTACCGGCAATAATCCTCAAAAACGACAATTACGCTGTATGCAGAGCTGTCCAAGCAAATTAATCCAATCTAAACTTGCTTTGACATTCATCTAATCAAGCAAGTTTTGGGCAATCTTTCATTTAAACCCATTACCCCCTTGTAGAATTTTGAGATGTGTGTGATATCGTGAAAGAATTGGCAGAAAAAAAAACCCAGATAATACGTAAAATGGTTTCCTCAATTAAAATAAATACAAGAAAAGAAGAAATTCTATCAGCAGATACCACTTTCTATTCAGTCCATTATGCTTTCAGACAATTTTCCTAGGAGGTATATACAAAGTTTCATGGTAAGTGCTTTATATTCATGAATGACTTAGATAAGTCTTGTCTTGAACCTTTGATATGATTTTGAACCAATATCAAAGAAGTAATTCTCATACTGAATAATTATCACTTGGTTTCAATAAGACCAATAAGAATATAGAAATGAGATTGGTTGACACATCTTGCAGACCAAATCCATTCAGAATAAAAGCAGTTGATACTTGACTATCTTTTATATATTTCATAGCATTACCTTTTTCCAATTACTAAACATCTGCAGAAGAAATATTTGAAAATTGTGATAAAACAAGAATCTTTTTATTTTGATGTCGATGATTATCCATCAATAATTGAAGTCTTCAAGAAATCTTAAAGTTATCACTTTTATATTTGGTTTAAAAATAGTCTGCTCAATTAGAGACCCCCCAAATAATCACCTTAAATTCTGTCTGCTGCAATCATGAAAATCTTTCTGCAGAAGACTAACAAACTCTTTTGCAGCAAGAATTCATTGATGTAGGACTGAAAAGTATCTTATTTTGAATCCTTTATCTCATTTCTACATGTGGAAAACTTGACTGATCCAGACTTAAAGCAACAGAAGATAACAAAACATATTCAATTCAATTCAATTCTTTATAAGCAAGAG
This sequence comes from Cerastoderma edule, assembly GCA_947846245.1. Taxonomy (NCBI): domain Eukaryota; kingdom Metazoa; phylum Mollusca; class Bivalvia; order Cardiida; family Cardiidae; genus Cerastoderma; species Cerastoderma edule. Next base: position 12,318,330 of record OX401412.1, read on the forward strand.
TCGGCAAAGCGTTTTAAATTCGGCCATTTACAATTCTTTTCAATATAATAAGAAGAAAAATACATGTTCTTTATTTTATTGGTCAGCAACCCTTGTGAGAAAGGAAATAATTGCTTAATATGAGCATTTTTCCTTTTCGTCACATATGTTTCTAAAATACAGCATTAGGTGAGACCAAGTGAGGTATCAGGGAGTAAATGATAAAGAAACACCGACACAAAATGAGAATTTGCTTATAAATTTTTTTTTTTCCTGACACTGCTTTCCTTAGAATTAAGTGATATCTGGTAATTGATAATTGGTCTTATGTTGTCTAAGAACTGACAGGTTAAATCTTGGTTGCACTGAGAAACGCATCTGTCTACTTATTCTATTGAAACCTAATAGATAATAGCTTAAACTGAATAAATGGTCTTAAAGGCTTTAAATACAAAGAAAAACTTGACTTTTCAATTAGTTTTTTTTTTTAAATAGAAGGTTAACCAAAAGAGAAACAAGATTTTCAAATGTTTTAAAACAAGTCTTAGTTTTTATTTTTCAGTGCATTTCGAGTTGTCCTATTTGAAAGCACTAGCAAAAACTTATAAAAGTTGGATAGGTCATGTTTTCATTTTGTCCATTTCTTTCTTTGGTTTCCTGTTATAAGAATTCCTAAATAAGGATATATGAGGGAAAGAATTAAAACTAGTCCTTGTCGGCACTAAAAGATTTAAGGAAAAAGGACTCTAATCATTATCTACAGTAGGAAAGCAGTTAACCTTAAGATTACAGCAACTGTCTTGCCAGAAAGTTAAATCGAATTATTGAAATTAGCGCAAAACCGAAACATTGTCGTTTAGTCACTGTCATACGAAATGTGTTTGAAAATGTGTATATTCTACCACTTACATCTTAGAAGAGACGTCTGTCACAAATTCAATATATTATTTTCTCTCCATGCCTCGGAACAAATTTGAGAAGACAAGCATGTGAGGCTATGAGACTACTGACTGACTAATTGAAGGGTTCACCGTTTATGACACAGCATCGGTCCATTCATTTATGATTGATTCCCCCAATCATTAACCCATTACCCCACTCACAACTTGTGTGAGGGATTCATACTGAGGGTTCAATGCAAGACTATAGTAAGTGCTTCGCAAACCTGAAGCACTTACTTTAGTATTGCATTGAACCCCTGATACTGAATTCATGAGATATGCCCCTGTGACAGATTCAAGATTTGTGTTCATTGACTTTATGAACAGACATGAACAAACAATGGTTGTACATGAACAAGTTTTTTGTTTAAAAAAAACAATTCATGAATTCCAACATGTTCATGAATTTCAAGAATATATCCATGAAGCCATTCATGGAAATGTTCATGAATATAAGAGAAATTTCTTATATGAACAAACAATTTCCCTGAAACCCCCAATTATTTGAATAGTCATCTGCCACATAAACATATAAAATCTCGATTTCTTTTGCAAAGGGTTTAATTTGTTGTTGAGGCTTCATCTATCTATATTATTTAAAATCATTGATGCAAATGGGGACATTTAAAATGAACAGATAACAAATGGCTTTGACAAAATTGTCGTTAAGTTACATCACTTACATTAGCAATTACTTCCATCTTTTGTTCACTCTTACCCAACATGCATTAAGATTTGCATACACCAGAATTTAAATTTTTCTGCACCGGATGAATTTGTTTGGAAATAGAGACAACAAAAAATAAACTCATTTGGGGAGAAATCTCTGATTAACCCATTAACAAACAATAACGACATTTGACCAGTTTGTTGCAGACGGATATAGAAAACATTGTGGGAAAAGGAGAAATTGCTCTTAGCAAGCAATTTCTCCTTTACCCACAATGTTTTCTGCCCTATCAGAAAACTATTTTTCAATTTCAGCACAACTTGAAATTTCGCCTGCAAACTCTTTTAAATGTAGGAAAATCGAAAATTTGGCGTTTGGTAAAGGGTTAACACAGTTCTTTAGACACAGACAGACGCTCTACCTTATACAGTCTGCTTCCATTGTGAGAAAAGGATTTCATAATTCAATCACAACAGCATGAATAAAAAATAATTATGACAAAAAAAAAATAGTGTTAATAGAAATAAACTTCTCCGTTGAACAAACTCAAAACCCTACCTAAGCAAGTACAAACCCGATGAGAAAGACCAAAAAACAATGACAGTAATGACTTTCATCCATGGTACACTGGGTAATAAGGATAGTAATAGGTCTGCAGAAGCCAGTTTCAAATCCTTACAAAACATACTACTGGTTTGGTTGCAGGACACCCAAAAGTTTCAAATAAAAAAGCATAATTAAAACTGCTTTTTTTTTTAAGTTGAAACTTAATTTCTTTAAAACTATACAACAGCTGTTCTGTTCAATGAAACCTACCAGAGTGAAGCCATTGGAAGCAAAATTAGCTAGTATTTTAGCCTTAAGTCTTTTTACAGTGAATTGATATGCATTAAGATTAGGGATGGGAACGAATATTCGAATATTCGAATAGCGGGTCGAATATTCGAATAACAAAATAGTATTCGAATATTCGATTTTAATGAACCCATATTACTGTATGTTTACCATAAATTTTATGCAAAAAGAAAGTTGTTTTATTTTCATTTTCTTCCTCTAAACCGATCCCAAATATCGAAGAACGTGCCTAGCTCCCAGGTGCAGTTACGATGTTTTTACAACGTATGTCACACAGTAAAACACCTGTGACAAAATACCACATCTTTTGACAGTTTGCAAAACGATTAATTCCTAAGTGTGAAAATAGTCGATTTTAAGCCGCTAAATCTAACACCTTAATGATCTGCACTTGCTCCTTATTATCCAAAACAAGTCAATCACGCTAATTGACAATTGTCAGTGTCAACCAATCACGTAACTTGTTTGTCGTGAAATTAAACAATTACTCTTTCAATAACCAATCGTAATCATGATTGCATATGCACGAAGACCAATCAAATAATGTGTAAGAAAGTATATTTTTCTTCAGAATAATTTGTCAAACTTCTCTTCATTCTAATTTCTACATCTATTCGATAAACATCAAACAACATCCAACCTACTGAATCACTTGAATGGCAAGCATCCATCCGTTTTGACAACTATTTACGTTTCTGATGGACCAACTCTGTAAGAAACTGGAAAAGTTGTCTGTTGATATAAAAACGAAATAATGGTTATTACTGCTTTGATATTGCATGCACGTACATGTATACAGATATCGGCTATACACAAAAGGTTTGAACAGAGGACTAGTGTACTAGTATTCGGACATGCAGACATTTGGACATCAAAACAAATTCTAAAATCGAATATTCGAATATATTCGAATAGTTCTAGTCGAATATTCGAATAGTGATTTCACTATTCGTTCCCATCCCTAATTAAGATCCAAAATCATTGAAATGGTTTTGACATCGACTGCACAATTATTAGACTGTACATACTTAGATTATTGACCCTTCCAGAGTTAATGATGCTTTCAAAAGCTGTTTTTGATAAATATCATGAAACATTTAAAAGACTAGTGTTTCAACAATTTATTTGGTATTTCAAATTTAATTATTTGTGTTCAAGTAACTTTGAACCACATGTATATCAAGCCTAATGCCTCGTACAAAGCATCCCAAAACAACGTCAACAACAATTTCATGAATGACTTCATGAAGATACATAACATGTTGGGGTCTAGAGGGACCAGAGGTAAACATAGCCAAACACAATTGACTGTGACACATCCGGGAATTGGAAAAAACATCATATCAACTATCCATTACTCCACCAACGCACCAATTTATTATCACCACTAACTGCATTGACAGTGCAGAAGATCTGCAGTTTAAGGGTTCAGTACAAGACAATAGCAAGTCCTTCACAAAAGCTCTTTTTCATTGTGACAAGCTTTAATTTGTATCTAGAAAAAGACTATAAACAATATGAAAAATGAAAGGAAAAGTTTAAGATGTAAGGTCACATTTGTCTCAAAGGCTTTTACTCGATATAGATCAAAGTATGTGTTTTTCGTCATATGATACAAGTTAAATGACCTCTGATTTTGGCTTTCAATTTCCATACAAAGGTATGAGTAACCCCTATATTATGACTAAACAAGACATTGGATCTAGGCAGGAGTTTGCTATTTGCATTGCGTTTAAACTGAATAGTCAACTATAGGTCATTAACATGACCATTAATGCTTTTGATGCAAATATTCCAAGGAAAGAATATTTTCATTGTCATAAACATAATACCCTTCTGTTAAAACCATTAAATGTTACTCAAGCAAATTTGATCATTGATTTGAAATTTAAAAAAAAAAAGAAAATAGAAAGCCTGATGCACAACAATGAACACTACCCCACCGCCAATCATAAGCAAAACATAGAAAAAGTCCTGATATTGCATGCCATAACCCATAAACCAGGCACGGTCAGTAAATTGCACTTACAGCTGATGGTTCACTTACAAAGACACTGCCTTCTCGTTGGTTCACCAATAACATTAATGTCAAATGTAGACCTCACTAAGTAAAGACACACCCTCTGGGGACACAAACAGACAGACAGTGTCAAATAAAAGAGCATTAGTATCCATTGGACTTGCATGACGCCAGCCATCTTGCTGGCAAGCGTGTCCATCATCGAGTTAGCCTCCAGGTCCTTGTGGGCGCATGATATAATGGTGAGGGCCGTTGGTGATTGTTTAGTGCTTCATAAATTGATAGCTATTCATTAAGCCAATAACCCCTATGCTGAAGTATGGGACTGATGCGAAATTGAAAACAGACAGCATGGTATTGAGTGACCATCCCTAAACAGTGCATGAAAGATTGTTGAAAATCATCATTCAGGAGCTTTCAGAATGAATGGCATTCGTGTTTCCGTCTCCTATTACAAGTAACTGTAAGTGACAATTTAGAATAGGTAGAATCTGTCTATTTCAAAAGTGAATGTTGTGAAAAAGTATACAACAAATGGAGATGATGTTGGCCTGGAGACGATTCTGGTCAAATCTTTATAAGTGCTTATTTGTTTGCTTGGGATTAAAAATCTTTTTTTTCAACAACATTTGATTTATTTACTGCTTTCTGGGTAATCCATCAGTTCAATGTTTAAAACAATGTCCTGCTCAAAAACCCTTTACAGCCAAATAGTTTTTCTTGTCATTAAGTGCTACTTGTGTAATCACACAGTACTAGAGTCTAGGACATGATGTCTTGCCAAAAGACACTCGGGATTGAAATAATTGGTTTCTATCTTGAATTGGACCAGGTCTACGGGATCACATGTCCCCATGCTACCTGCTATGCCACAGAATTATGTCAGTGTATATTTAGCAAAGGACATTTTCTTCATAAAAATGACCTCATTAGCAAAAAATTGTCATAAAAATGTGAGAAAATTTAGAACTTGCCTCAACAATAAACATTTTTTTTAATCAAAATATTATCTACCCTGTACATACTACAAACTTCATCAAAATTATATACCATTGCAGCAAAAATCATTGGTAAGTTTTCTTTATCATGCCCGTTGAAAATAAAAATATGTCAAAATGCCAACTTTTAGAAAAACGTAAGTTATATATTGTTTTGCTTGTAGAAATCATTCTTCATAACGTTTTGGAAGCTTCCACAGACAATCACTTTTATCTAAACAACAAAAATGCTGTTGTAACTTCAATCTGTATAAATTCTTTTTATGTATCTGATTATACATCAAATTCTTCATTTACGGCATCACCATTTTCTTTCACTTGTGCTTTCACTTTGGACCAATCATTACATAATGCACGGGGCAGTTGGTTGTAACAACCTAGAGGGAATTGCATCCAGACTTTCTCAATTGACATATCACTCTGGTCTACAACAAAAGGAAAATAAATAAAAAATCAAGCTGAAGATTTTGTACCTTATATGACCATTTAACATGGCATTCTTGTCATGTTGTATAAAAATTCATACTCTGATGAGTCTAAACCATTTACTGCTTTCTGATCATTTATCTGTCTGAAGAGTGCTTTAAAACGAATTGTGACACCAGAACAAATCCATACCAAGGTAATTGAATCAACTGCTTATATCTATAAGACATTTAACCAGAAGAAAGCTGAGTAATTCTCTAAAAATAGATTTTTGTGTTGTTTGCTTTCCAAAACCTTAATATCTGCTTAATTTTTATGAGGAAAGATAATCAGGGTAGCAAACAGGTTAGATCACAGTCCAGCTGACAATTTATTTGGTGGCTGGCCTGGATCTAACCTGTTTGCATAAGCATGTCATTTTGTGTTCATTTGTCACAATAATTCCTTCCATATGTTGAAAGCTTTTAAGAAAATGTTAGTTTTCATACTTCATAGTTTTCATCAGCTGGTTCTTCCAATTTGACCTGTCACATAACCTTTTTTAAGGGAAAATTAAAAAAAAACCATTTACTTGCTTTCAAAAACTTCAAATTTCATCTGTAGAAGGCTTTAGAAAAAACATTAAAATTTTAAACCTTAAAACACGCCATAATTGTAATTGAATCAAGTGCTTCTAAAAGTCATGTATTATCTTGTTGCTTTTTTTGTTATGTTTTGTGCGATATATGTATTTTATACTTTGTTTCGTAATATATTTTTAACACTAATGAAGTGACTGTCCAAATTTAAAATAAAAGCATTAAGTCAAACTGAAAAATGTGCATCAATATCACATAACTCAAGCACACACAATTGCATCTTACATAAGGTGTCCCCAACTCCCAAATGAAGAACAGTATGCTTGCACACTGTTCAAGCTCCTATCCAAATTCAAAAACTGTATACGTATGGTGGCAATAAAATCAACTATTCACATTTTCTTTACATTTACGTTGCCAGGCCAATGACATATGCTTGCATTCATGGGAGGCTCCTGTTTGATTAATGATACAATACATTACAGAAAATTTGCATATTTATAATAAAAAAAGACATGTTGTTGCGCAAATCATACAGTCACATGCAGACAGGTCTACAAATGTCTGGAGTAGAAGTATTGTAACAAAAGGAGAAGAAATAATCATTGGCAAAATTGTAAGCAAAATATATCATATTTTAATTGTTATAGCGATCTTAACAAATTGTGACAGATCAAGATGACTTGATCAAATTATCATCAAAAAAAACTTCAATGGAAAAATAATCAATATAACATAACAAGAATGTCTCTTTTTATTGTTATTTCTACCAAAATTCAACATCTTAATGCCATTTTCAATACAGTATTACTTCCTGCTGATGCTTTCAAATTGGGCAACTCTACGATTCTGTGTAGGGTAATTTTTCAACAAATTTGTGATCTGCAAAATTTGAATGCTTTAAGTTGGCATCATTTCCATATTATGATAAAGCATAATATCATATTTTCATTTTAAAATCTAAGGCTTCTATCTTTTTATGATACAAAAAGCAAATTGTATGTTACAATCAAAGGAGAATGTGAGTCAAAATGACTTTGTAAGTTATCTGATGTAAACAAGTCACTTTGAATATCTATAAACAATGGGTCATTACAACTTAATCAATTAATGAATTGAGAGCCAATTGTCATTTTGTCACAATAGTTCTTTCTTCCTTTTTGATGACACTGCATCAAAGTGAGTAATTGCAATTAAATTTGAATCTTCTGATGGAGGCATAAACCTGGACCTGTCCTAATTCTACCTATCTGATATGTACAAACTAATATGACACATACTAAGGCCAGGCCGACTGCCATGTTACTCATGCGAAGCAATCATGGCGGCATCAACTGTGATATGACAGGGTTTCCAGATTACCTCATTTCTTTAGCACCAATTACCATGTAAATTCGTTCAGCGGTTAGATTTGTACTTGTCAGATACAAGTGTCAAATGCTTTACATCTATCAAAACTTCTGTCCCTATGTAAAACCCATAAACATTTTGTATGAAGAATATCGCTGTCAATTTCTATCTGCCCAATTCTCCGAAAAATCCGTAATCGTACCGACAAATGAGCATGCCTGGCACCAATGGGAAATCCTAAATGTGCGACCTTTTCTAAGAGCAGAGGAGCTTGACAAATTTGAGTATTTGTCAAAACAGTAATTGGCCTTCTTAGATCATTAGCTCAAATCAATCAAATGCTGGGAACCGGAATATTTTTATTAATGTACGTCGTCTTAATTTGATGTTCTGATGCAAACACCAAAAAATGTTGATATTAAATCTGTCACTACTGTTTAACCTATAAACTTTCTCATCTACCAATTGGACTCATCTTTTCTGATCATTGATTATATCTTTCCCCTGCACTGTCGCAGAGGAATTATTGCTTGTCTGCAGACAATCTCTAGAAAATCATTTCTACAAAAGGTGGTTTGGTGGCAGGTTAACCCCTTACCAAACAATAACGATATTAGACCAGTTTGTTGCAGACTACTTGGATAAACAATGTGGGAAAAGGAGAAATTGCTTGTGACGAGCAATTTCTCCTTTTCCCAAAGTTTTCTGTTTTATCAGAAGATTACTTTCAAAATTTACCCAATTTTGAAATGCTGTCTGCAAACTCTTTCAATTTGAGACAGTCAACAATTTGGGGTTTGGTAAAGGGTTAAGATAACTTTTGGTAATTTCTCTATAAGGTTTTGAGATCATCTGCTGTAGGTAGTAAGTAATGTTAATAGTAGATGATGACACATTCCTTTCCTGATAATAATCTTTGAATCATTGGTGAGACCTTAAGATGAAAACAAAATCTCATAACAAAAGTAGACCTTTTAAAGAACTGCTCAATTTGCTTTCTCCTTGTATTGCACTGTTCTCAAAAGTTATTTGCTGTAGATACAGAAATTTGTTATGGTGATCTGTTAACCCCTCACTTATACCAAAGAAACCCATTGTAGGAACTTTGAAGCCATAACCCTTTCACCAATAAAAAAGAGACAGAAAGTTTTAATAAAACATGATTTCTTTTTTCGTATCAGATATAAAATATTGCGAGAAAAAAGAACAGCTTGTAACAAACAATTCTATTATTTGTCAGAATAGTTCTATCAGTTATAAGTGAAAGTATTATTTTCTACATATTGCGCAGAAATTGATAAACTCATTCTTTCATTAATTCAAATTTCTGTAAAAAAAATGTGACAAAAGGAGAAATTGCTTTAATGATAAATTTATCCTATTGTACAATCAACTCTAACCAATATGGCAAAGTAATTGTTCTTTGTAATAATTAGATAGTGTCACCTAAAATGGCTTTTGATTTGAACTATCTATAAAATGATGTATGAAGAAATGATTCAATATAAAATAATCTAATTATTTTCTTATGTATTGAAGCAAAAAGCTTTGCAAATAACAAACATCTATTTATTTTGTTGTTATGATATCAACTACATGTAAATGAATATACTGCATTCTGATGGTTCAAAATTTCATATACATGTATCCTCTCTTTTTGCATCACACACTCATGAAACACTTGATAAATCCCTTTCAATACAAATGTGCATCACCAAAGTGCCATCTCAAACCTTTTTGTTGGAAGACGGAGAAGTTTTGTGTTTTCTAGATGGAGATAAATCATGCTGTGGATTTCTTGGTTTGGATTGAGATGATTTTACAGCTTTGTTCTGTTCAATCTAAATAAACAAACACTAATTATGACCCCAGTTTAACCCATTTTAAATCTATAGAAAATAATTAGTCATAACCAAATTTCAATTTTCAAATTTTAGTTGTTGTTCTTAGGTATGCTGTCATTTTGCATGGTTCTTTTTTTTTATCTTCTACCTCAGAATGGAGAGAGAACTGATATTGAATTACAATAATAATTATCCCAAGCTCATACCAATCATCATTATATACTTTCAAAGGATCAAACAGATCTGTTCTGTTGTAATTCTGTTACAAATTTATATTGGCAAATGAGAGACATACAAGAATACCCACAATAGAGTATAACTGAGTAATAAATATGGTATAACTATAAACTAAGCAACTAACATTCAAAATGTAACTTCATCTGTACCAATGATTAACAAAACTTGAAACACTGATTATAACATTTTCATGTTGAACTAATGAACCCAAAGCCTTTGACCAACAACTCCAAAAGCACTTATTCTATCCCATTAACATGTACCAGGAAATAAACATCTTAGTTCACCATAATGACAAAAGAAGATATTATCCATACTGATAGATATCGCTTTAAGTCACAATGCCTTTTAAAACATTTGATACACAGTCATTTAAAAAAAAAATTGTTAGCAGGATTTGCACCTTTATTGTGGATGGTGTAGAAAATTCCTATATGAGTAATTGGTCTTAAAGAGATGAAAAAGAAAAATGAACCCAAAAAGTTTAAAAACATGAAAAGAAATTGTTAACCCCTATAGTGCTTGAACCAACTTCATGCTTATGCAAACAGTTTCATCCAGGCCAGCTGCCAAGTAAATTGGTGGCTGGCCTGTGATCTAACCTGTCTGCTACTCTGAGTATCTTTCCTCATCAAAGTTAAGCAGATATTCAAGGTTTTGGAGAGCAGACGACACAATCTATTTTAAGAAAATTACCCAGCATTCTAAGAGTTAAATTGCAGCAGACTGCAGTATAATAGTTTAATCACATGACAAATAATTCACAGCTGATCCAAAATAGATCAATATTCATTGAGATTATTATGGCTAAAAGTAATAAATGCATCAATGATATATTGAAACTTTTTGTTTGTATGATAAAATGGTAACAGTCAATAAAAAAAAAAAGTATAACACAATAATACTGTAATATATGTATAAATCCCCAATCTTAAGTCATATCCATGAAAACCAGTCTTTATTCTTCTGCTTCCGACTCTTAAAATAATATGAATACTGGTATATCAATAGCTGATCTGTTAATCTTAATGAAACCTTATCAATCAATAAATAGGAACTTTTTACAAATTATTATGTTGTGATTTTCATGTAACATTTTTCAATTTTCATCTACAACATCGAATTTTATTCAAGCAATTACTGCAATTCACAAATTAGGTTATCATTGTGAAATGACAAAACTGATTATGCTTATATGAGTTACTTTTTGGGGATTTTTTTCCCACATTTTTTCTTTCTCTCATAAGAAGAACACCATCATATTCCATAACAATCTCGACTGCTGTCTGCAAAGTCTACTTTTGTTTATCTGCTAACTAACATGCATTCCGACAACACTTCAGACAGATGTATCAAGTCTGGTTTTCGCATGACATGCCTTCTGTATATTCATGTTATACTTACATCTAAAACATGCTTTAGAAACAAACAAGAAATGAGCATTGTTAAAAATACAGTTTCAAATGTTAGTGAGAGCTAGAAAGGTTTCTTCTTTAACCCTTACATTGCTAGAACTGACTTCATGCTTATGCAAACATGTTAGATCCAGGGCAGCCGCCAAGTAAATTGGCGACTGGCCTGTGATCTTACCTGTTTGCTATCATTCCTCATCAAAATAAAGCAGATATTTAAGGTTTCGGAAAGCAGATGACACACAAATCATTTTTTTAGAAAATGACCCAGCATTTTAAGGTATAAATAAAAATCAAATTTGTTCAACACTGATGATGGTATAGAAAGATGTCTGCTTCTTATTTGATACAAGTGTTAATGTTGATACATTTGATGTACATCAATGCTTGCTTGTTGCCAATCTTTCTAGATTTTCAAAGAAAATAATTGTCAACAAACACTTACAACTCATTTCTAGCTTTTACAGATCTGTGGCCAACAATGACTTAAATTGTCAGGAAAAACAACAAGCTATGGCTTCTTTTTTGACAACTAAATACTGGCTATTCAGTGCATCATCTTTCAATTCCAAACAATCATTATCTTCAGAGTCACCCATTTACAACACTCACATCTTCAGAGTCACCCATTTACAACACTCACATATAGAGTACATGTATTAGATTGTTAGAATTATATAACTGTCACTATTGCACATATAAGCAAGATAGTCACACAAAAAAATGTACTGAGTGGTTAAGGCAACAGAAGAGCATTTTTAATTCATTATAACCTGAATAAACTCTTTGAGATTTTTAGAAAATCGCATTTGTTAACTACGTAAAGTCCTTTCAGGGTTGAAATATTATCAGGAACAATGATTTCTCACAATCATAGTAAAGAAAATGTCATTTTTTGTCATATTTGACATTCATGTTCCTCATAAGTTTCAGTTTGGACCATTCAAAAATTCACTTATGAATGAATGGGATATGTAGCAATTAATTGGGTGTAACTTATTCCTCCGGGTATGAATGATTATTTAGTCTGAGACTATCTTAATACAGACCAAAAGTCATTCAGAAAGTGCATACTGGAACTTTCTGATGACCTCCATCCATATTAAGCCTTTAGTTGTCTTATACACTTTGATTTTATCTTCTTTTACAATGGTTAACTATAGAATACTTTACAAACCACTGTGACAAAAGGATTATTTGCTCAAATAGACCAATTCATCCATGTTACAATGAATTCTACTGATTATTATAAGAGTAATGTATCTTTTCCATCTTGTTTGTTGTTGTCTGCTGCTGCTTTCAATTTGGAATACGCTCAAATGCATTCACATTCTTGAGAACAGGTTTACACATGAGTCATTTACAGAAACCTCACCTGAAGTTCAAGGTCAGCATTCCTATCACGAAGAGCCTCGTTTTGTCTCTGTAGTCGTGTTATATCATCCTGGACATCAGATTGCCTAAAATAAACCGCAAAAATGGCATCTGATCAGATAATTCTTAACATTAAAGCATCTGTTCTGAAGACGTCTAAAAGACTTTTTAGCTGAACACGTTAATGAGTTAAATTTTGTATTTCTGACGGGGGAGGGATTCGAATGACACCGCCCGGAAGAGGAGGTTCACGCCACGTTGAGTAAATAAACAGTAAAACTAGCTTAGAAAATCGTTTTATTTCAAAGGATGGTAAGGAATAGTAAAATATAGCGATAGCATTAGAACAGCACCAGTAGCACTAGTCTAAGGATACCACAATAGCAGCTCAACAGAGAAAGTGCTTAAAGATGTTATTGCAAAAGATAATAATAAATCATTTCATGATAACAACTTGAACAATATTTGAGAAAATCAAAATTGTAAAGAGTGCATCAAATCATACTTATGCTACAATGATCAAAACTCTGAAAATGTCACTGCTGCAGGTGAAAATTGAACCATGCAGGACACTCGATGTAGGTTTCAGCTGCAGGCACATTAAAGTGGGTTATGATAAAGGAAAATTGGACAAGATACATAAATGTGTTTACTGTTAAGTATAAAGAGTAACATGCATGACTTATGTAAGTCCTTCATGTTTATCTGGAAGAACATATAGAGGTTTCAATGCAAATCTATAGCAAGTCCTTCATCTTAATGATGCACTTACTATAGTTTTGCATCAAACCCTCTTTATGTTTTCTTTTGTATGTCTTCTGATTGGCTAATATTTGAATGATCAAACAATAACCAATCATCAATCGGAGTTTTACGCTTATCTAGATACTTAAATCTTCTTAATATTCCAATAATTCAAAATTGTCAACCAGATTTAGAAATGTTTACCTGATGGCAGAAACTCCAAGCTCCTGGGTTTTATCGGACAAAACATCCTGCAAATACTCAATTTTCTCATCTTTCTTTTGCAATATTTCTAAAACTTTCCTATCTCGGATCTCTGCCTTCTCTCGTTCCCTGTAAAAGAAAATAAAGGTTTACAAAAGCAATGCCAAAATTAAACTTTTACAAAACTATGACATGAACGCTTTTAATTAAATTCGAACACTACTTAGTAACATCATATCACACCACATCAAACCAAATATCATTTTATAACAATTGATGAGTCCTAGCAATTCTTCCATTCCCCTAATAAAGTATAAAAGGTCTCTTTAAGAGGCATACTCCTCAAGCAAACTTCTTTGTTGCTTCATCGAATTCTATATTGTTGGTACTCATAAAAATTGTAAATAAAATTACTGGTACAAACAAAAATGTAATACCGCCAGCAAAAGATTAAAAAGAAGACCTGTGACAAAAAGAACAATTGTTTGCATCAAGCTACATGTATGGTTCACCATAGTTTCTATCCCACAACACAAGCAAAATAAAATTATTCATAATTTTGATAGACGCCTTTTGTTGCATCCAGTTCTGACTACTCACAATAGTGGGTGACAGTGGTGCAGCAGTAAAGCTTTGGGCTCTTGTACAGAGGGTCTTGGGTTCGAATCCCTGTTGGGCGAGGAGAGAATTGCCGGGACTAACCCACAAACCGGTGTGAGTACTGGTTTAGTATCCAGGAAGCAGTCATTGAGAATGGCTTTAAACAAGCTTTAAGCTTCCTTCACAACTAATATTAAGAAATAAGGAAATAAATTAATAGGTCAAAAGGTTATCAGGTCAGTCAATCAGCTGCTCTTCATGCAGTTTTCAGAGTACTGCAATACTTGCTTTTAAATTATCAATTCTTTATTCTAACAAAATATTTACTTCCCGCTCTCTGGTTTGAAGCACTGAAAGTCGAGTTCAGGACATGAAGTATAAAGGGTTATGGAGTTATGTTTCACCAATCATAAAAGGTACTAAAGTCCACCTAATAAATTGACTCTGGGAGCATATGTTCATACCATCTCCTCATCTCCATTTCACATATTATCCTCAGAAATGTGATAATTTGTCATATTTTGGTCACTTCCCTTTGAATTGTTTCCGACACGGAGATCTCCAAACTATCTTTACAAGTTACGGTGATAATTGTATTTGCGATTGGTAGGAAATGTCGTATGATGCCTGACAGCTTGCTCGACACAGACGGTATTCTAATAATGGCTTAACCCTTTAATAAACAATAACGATATTTGACCAGTTTGTTGCATTCAATTCTATGAAACATTGTGGGAAAAGGAGAAGTTGCTCTTAATGAGCAATTTCTCCTTTTCCCACAATGGTTTCTACCCTATCAGAAGATTATTTTTTCAATTTCATCACATTTTAGTGGCATCTGCAAACTCTTTCAATTTGGGACAGTCTAAAATTTGGGGTTTGGTAAAGGGTTTATGCCCCCTTCCCCTCTCCCGATCACCAAGGACCTTAAACTGAAGAATTGAGACAAGGCTTAACCAATTCCCACCAATAGCATTTTGTGACCGGTCCAAATAGAAAGAAACAACAGACAACAATAATAAAGTTAATTAGGGAATAACATTTTCTTTGTGAATTGACTGATTGTGCCTACCAATTTCTAAAAAAATAAAAAAAAATATATACCTATATATAAGTGGAAATTCGCTCATTATTACAAACATTTAGTTCCTATTTTGTCGCAACATTTCTAAGTCTGTTAAGAAATTAATGCGGTACCAGGGTTAATGTGAGAAAAATGACTTCTTTGGTTTCTATTTACCCCCGAAAAACGCTTGAAGCTCCAGCGTAAGTCTCAAGGATGGTGCTAAATGTCTGGGACCAAGGCACATTTAATCATAACTAACATCACCGATTTATCAATATTTTATGGAACCAACCCATTACCTCATTACTCAAAAATTTGGGAGAAGATGAAAAGGAAATAATCAGTGGCTAATGATGGTAGTTATGATATATCAATTGTCGTATAATTGAATTAGTATGGCAGTATTTGACAAAAGATTGAACAGCTTTTTTTTCTTTTGTCATGTTAGTTTCTTATTCAATCGGTATGGCTTGGTTAAAATAAATATTCATGAAGAGAAAAGGTTAACCTTTCACAGATACAAATGGCATTTGACTCTGCTACAGCTGACAACTCTTGAATTTGTTCTTGGGAAAGGAAAAATTTTCAAATGAAATTATCTATAAAAAGCAGCAATAATGCAAGACAAAATATAATAATGTTAGCATAAGCAGATGCTTGTCATAAGTTATTTCTCATTTTGTCATAATCGTTTTAAAATCTTTTGTCATTGGTACATAAAGAATTGGTATCTATTGAGTTCAAGTGCAAGTTTGTCTGTTTGTATGGTGTTTAAAGTTGTGTCAACAATTTTTCAGTTAAGTAACAGATTTGCTGGATCAACCAGTAAAAGGCTAGGCTCTGAGATGACTTGCCAAAGGCCACTCCCACGATACCAGAGGTATCAGTTGGGCTTAAACCCAGGACCCCTGATTTCTAAGTCCCCCAACATTAAACTGGGCCACACAGGACCTCCTCAAATGCAAGACTTTACAAACATGAAGAACTTCCTATAGTCTTGCACTGAACCATTGATATGGTGTGATAAGAAGTTATGAGCTGAAAGCATTCCATTCCTGAATTATCATATTCTCTCATGTATAGTCTCCTTCTGGAGCTGATATGAACTATTCAACACTTAAAGTGCTGGAACTGTATTCAAGTATGGTGGCTGACCTGTGATCTAACCAGTTTGCTACTTTGAGTATCTTTGGTCATCAAAAGTAAGCAGATATCTAAGGTTTTAGACAGCAGCCAACACAAAATCTATTAAAAACAACCCAGCAATCAAGGGTTAAGATAGCAAAATGTCTACTTTTGTCACAACATTAATTTCACTCTTTCGCTTCAAATGTTTCATTGAAGATTTATGAAGCAATGACTTGATGAAAACTCCTCAAGATGGCATTTCAAGTCAAACATCAATATTGACATTATCTCCCATCTCCCCATAACATCATGGCTACAAAGAAACTAGCTAATGTCACTAATTGTCATTAGAAATTAATACTTAATTAAGGAATTGACTAGACCTGTCTCTATTAACCCTTTCCCAAACAATAACGACATTTGACCAGTTTGTTGCAGAGGACTTAGAAAACATTGTGGAAAAAGGAGAAATTGCTTGTGATGAGCAATTTTTCCTTTTCCCACAATGTTTTCTGCCCTATCAGAAGACTATTTTCCAATTTCATCACCTTTCGAAATGTCGTCTGCAAACTATTTCAATTTGGGACAGTCAAACATTTGTTGTTTGGGAAAGGGTTAACCCATTCCCTTGTACAAATCCTTTTGAAAATGTCTCGGACGTGCAGCAATTGAAAAGATCATCAGTAATATCTCCTTTTCTTGAAATGTTTTCAATTCTTCCTTATGGATTAATAAAATGCAGATTTCAATGACTCTGATAACTATCTCCTCCTTCAAATAAATAATTTTGAATACTAAAAGAAGGTATCCATTCAGAAATGAATATATTTATAATGATCGAAAATATAAAGCAGACGGCAATTCTAAATCATGAGAATAGCCATCTTCAATTCTTCATTAACTAGAAAATAGTGATATGAAAAAAGAAAATGCCCCTTAAAGCAATTTCCACTTTTAAGTGTATGGAGTCAGAAGTCAAAGTCTAGTTACACAATCAGACCTTTTCTCACAGCTGACTAAATGATTTAATTTCTATTTGCTGCCAATTGTCTCTGAGCAGGTAACATTTTAAAAAACACCTATCTCTGCCAGCAAAGAAACTCATAGGGATTAAGTGTATGAGGTTATCATATAACATGGAATACATGTATCAGATAACATGCACAAACTTAACCCTTGCATGCTGAATGTGGTGTGGGTAGCCACCATGATGCCAACCAATGGGACATCACTTAACCCTTTACCATGCGCCAAATCTTTGACTGTCCCAAATTGAAAGATTTTGCAGACGGCATTTCAAAATGTGATGAAATTGGAAAACAATCTTCTGAAGGGGAAGGGGAAAACATTGTGGGAAAAGGAAAAATTGCTAGTCACGAACAAATTCTCCTTTTGCCACAATGTTTCTTTAATCCCATCCAGCAGTTGATTTAAAATTTTATATGCATAAAAAGACTAATATAATCATGGATGCTAAATTGAGCTTCATGTTGATGCCAACCAGTGATACACCTGTGCAAAGTGTCCCCACAAGATTATCACAGGCCTCATATAATATTTCAAGGCAATTTTCTACCACTTGTGACCATATGTGGCAATGGGTTAAAAAGGTGATAAAAGACGACTGTGTTCAGGTATAGGTTAATTACAAGGACACTTTATTGCCCTCCAGCTTGGTAATTAGGAAAACATAGCTTGTGGGCTGGTAAATATTTAATACCCGATGGACAGGTAAAATATTGTCCAATACTGTGACTGAATAACCTTAATACCATTGGGATACACTGATTGACATTATCAATTCTGTCCCTGTCCCATAACCCCATACTAAAATGATGTGGTGTGGCTTAATCTAAAGAGTAAACTTAAAACTCCTATCCTTATGCAGGGTTAAATGCAATACTATAGTAAGTGCTTCACATACATGAAGCACTTACTGATAGCCTTGCAATGAATCCTCAATACATGTTTTACCACACCAGCAAATTCCTCAAGAACCAATTTCGACAAGAAAAGAAATTGAAAGTGTTTCTACCAACAGTCACATGGAAAATATCAGGTACCTTTGAAATGTTGCTGCTGCTTTCAATCTAGGCTAGTCATTCAATTCCATTTAAGGAAATCAATTAAGCAACAGCAACTGGAAATGTGTTGTCAAGAGCATAAATGGCCAATGACATGTATTTTTGCTGATTGATAAATCATTTTGCATTGAGAATGCATTTTGAAAGATTTCAACATTAACCCTTATAGTGCTGGACCAGATTGCATGCTTATGCAAACAGGTTAGATCTAGGCCAGTCGCCAAGTAAAATGGCAGCTCGAATGTGATCTAACCTGTTTGCTACTCTAGGTTTCCTTCCTCATCAAAATTAAGCAGATATTTAAGGTGTTGGAAAGCAGACAACACAAACATCTATTTTGAGAAAATTACCCAGCATTATAAGGGTTAAGATCAGAATACCTGCCTGCATCATGCATCAATAAAACAATGATAAAACATAGAAATAATACCTTTGTACAACAAGTCCTACAGTCTGTGTGACATCGGGATTCGTGACTTGTAACTTCTTCCACAGAGACCAAACAAAGTCCTTGTCGCTCTGGAAACAAAAAGCAATAATGATAAAAAAAAATCAAATAAATTGAATTGAAGGGGTCTCTGAAATTTAATGATCTATTGACATTTTAGCTGTTTAGAAACAACTGTGTTTAGTCTAAATTACATAATCATCCATCTTTTCAAAATTGGAATTTGTAACAATACAAATTTAATGAGAGAGTAGACTACAATGAAAGGCAACACACAAAAAACATATTTTCTTTGATGTTGGGTAGAAACCAAAGTGACAAATGAATAAATTACTCACCATTAGCAATTCATCATTTTGTCAAACAAGTTTCTAATGACTTCTGCAACAAATACGTTGAAGTGAGATATCATGGAGTAAGGGGTTAAAGAGCAACATTCCTTTTGCAAAATTGGTTTCTACAAAACATTTTTATTCATTCTTTATGTTAATTGTTGCTTTTATTCATATTCTATGAAAGAGAAGATAAACTTTTTAACCTTATGATAAAAACCATAATGACAAAAGAAGTCATTTGGTCAGACTGCATTGTTTCTGACAGGAAGGAAAGCAACCTTGTCAGTGTCAGCCAAAAGAACAGAACTAATTTGAGATTCGGTGCATTAAAAAATAACACACAACTTGAATATATCAATTGATTAAGGCACAGCAACTCATTTTCCTCATTTTCCTTGTCATAACTTGATTGTATTTTTTTTCGATGAGTGTTCTTTTTACTTACCTGACATTGCTTGATCTCCTGTGATAGGGACCTGTTCTCTTCTAAAAGGCGACTAATCTCAGCCTCTGCAGCTGAAAATGCACAAGCATACAAACTATACATGCATACAAACTATACAAGCATACACACTATGACATGAATTGTAAAAGCATGCAACTTAATAACATGCAAACTATACAAATAAATAAACTGTACTATCATACAAACAATACAAGCATACAAACTATACACACATTCACTCTTTATAGGCATACAAGCATACACCATACACACCATAGGAGCATACAAACTTTACAAACTTCGCAAATACACAAACTAACCAAACATATACGAAATATACAGAAGTACAAAACATACAAACAATAACACAATATAAATATGATTCTTATAGATTTGATAACAAACATCAATTTTAAAACATAAATTTTGTCAATTTGATAATTGGATAATCCCAATTTAACTTTTCCGACTGAAAATGCATGTAACTCACAGCCAAGATAGTGTTTCATAACTAATTTCCTTGATACAACTGTGGTTAGAGTTGAGCTGATATAAGTCGTCTGGCCGGCAATTAACCACACTACCCTGTTCTCGGTAATCTAAATCTTAATCACACAAGAATAAAGTCAAACACCAAAGTGAAGAAAGTAGCTTTTATAAACATCATGGTTCATAATAACCATCGCAATAAGTTGTTATCAAAGTAGAATTCGCTGATCATGGGAAAATATCCTTTTTGTCAATATGTTTTGTAGTGCCGTCTGCTCTATGAAGAATGTACTGTCTGCTCTAGGTAAGCACCATGCTGCCTGTATTAGGGAGAGGGTTTACCAACCAGTTCAGTGATGAAACATAAAATACAAGTTGACACCAGCTACAAGTCATTATACTAACCTTTCTGTGTCTCATCACCAACAGTGTCAATTTTAATTTCAATGGATGGATAGAAACGTTTGGAAATATCCCCTCCCCCCTCCAACCTCCCAAACCCTCACATCATTCTCAGGGAAAACGATGCATCAAGTGCCATGGAAAGGGATCTTGATTACGTTTCCAAGATCTTTTTTGATATTGGTCAAATGAGACAAACGCTAGCTTCGAAGTGTTCTCTCTGTGTTTTGTGAAATTAATATTATTAGTTTGCAGCGTGGCCTAATCCCAAATCCCTGACACTAACCACTACACCAGTTCTAGAAAGGTATATAAGCAACAAAAAAAATTTACAAAATCTTTTAATTTTCTTTTGCCACAATGCTCTCTTCAAATCAAATATGTATACTTTTTTGCTGTTTGATTATAGACTCAGTTTAGACTTCTGTATATTGATCTTATTCAACTCAATTCAGTCATGCAAAAAAGACCAGCAGATAAAACTTAAAATGTTTGTTCTTTTCTAGAAATGGAACTAGCTTATCAAAAACCATAAATTAAGTTTAAAAATGGAGAAAAGAAGAATATCCTTCTAGTTGTGAGCCTATGCTCTAGGCATAAAGTCAAAAGTCAATGAGAGACGTCCTGAGAAAGGTACAAGGTGTCAAAAGGCATTCTGGTCATGTAATAAAGGTTTTGCCTCAAAGTCCTAATTGAAGAACAATTAATGGACAAAGTTTGGTGGAACCAAGTTCACATTTTCTGATGTATGCATCAACAGCATCCTTATATCTTTAAAACCGTCTGACAATGGGTTGCCTAATTAAACCTTAACACTGCCTGGGAGCAAAAAAGAATCAAAGTGAACCAAACTGGACAGATTTTCTGACAATCTCAGCCTGAAATTGTCCCAAATTTGTAAAGATTCACACATCTGAGGGGCAGGCAGTAATCACAGGCATAGACATATTACCACTCGCCCGTAGTCTCCCCCCTCACTTCGAAAATGGCACAAAATTAAATGTTGGATAGCATTAGATTTATACCTTTTGACTGCCTGGTACAGACAACATTTCATCAATAAAAATGTTTGGGGGCCAAGATGACAAAATTGTAACTTTGGTATAGTAAAAAAGCGGGGGTTTTATTGACCGCTGGATGACTGTAAATATATATTATAAATGGCATCATTAAGACAAGAGAAGAACTTCATAATTTTAAGTAAATTCTTCTTTTTGTCATAAAGCTCTGCATTTTAACATATTACAGAAACCATTGAAGCAGACTTGATGAGAAAGAGTTAAAATTTGTTCATTTCTGCATAGGTCTTTGAAGATTTCTTTAACAAGGAGTGCTTTAGAATAAATCATCAAAGATTTTCATTCACATTCTCCAAAATGGAATTTTGTGACTGGTTAAAGTTCAAAAGCAACATCAGGCAAAAAAGGTAGCAAGTAAAAAAATATATTGTATTGTATTTATGTTATAAGGTAGAATTCATTGTAACAAGAGGACAAATTGTTTATTAGGAGCATTTAAGCCTTTTGTCACAATGATTTTCTCAGCAGATGCGACAAAGAGAAGTATCATGCAGTAAGGTGTTTAGAAATGAAGCTTCAATGCCCTTCTCTCATGGCTTAAAAGCATTGACGTAATTCAACACTCACTTGACTTATTGGTGACAGAACACTCTGAACAATAATTTGAAAGGAACAGTGGTGAGCAGAATATATAAGTCTAGTTTGAAAATGTAGATTAGAGAACCTGTCAATTTGTATCCAGCGCTACATATGTCAAGCTGGGGCTTGGAATATTGCCCATTTCTAGAACATTAATTCATTAAGCCATGGAGAATTTTGTGATGGGTTCAAATTGAAAACATCCGCAGATGGTAATAATAGATTACATCAAATGACAAGTTTCATCTAGAGTAGACAGTGAATTATCTATATTACAAAAACCTGGTTCAAAACTGAAATTCACACTCAATAAAGAGAAAAATAGAAGATAACTTTTGGAAAGAGAGAATCATGATATGTTATGATAACTGAAACATTTCTATACAATGTTTTCTAAAATACCGTAATACATGCTAGATTTCTTTTCCCTGGAAGGAAGACCCAACATTTTCACTGTTTCATGTTGCGGTTACATCTAGCGAGCAGCATTTAAACAAATTATCAAAGTGATAATATAACCAATTTGCTACATAATTAAGAAAAAAAAAAACATTACACTTTTTCTGACAAGATTAAAATTTGCTCAAAAACTCAGTTTTAACAATGCTTAATTGGCACTAAAAGACGTTGTTTGCTGAAAGGCATGTTTAGGCATTTCCATAAAATACATGGGTGATATCAAGCTGTATATTGGGAGGACAGTCAATTAAAGTAATTCTACCCCTATCTGTTTTGTTTCTTTTAAAAATCTAAAAGAATGATATGAGAAACATTGTGAAATGTTGGTCAGGGTAAAACATATCATCCATTATACAAGATTTGTAATTCTTGACAAAAATCTCACAAATAAATGTCAAAGAACATTTTTTGTTCAATTTTTAATACATTTGTAATTACTTTTTTTTAATTATTGTAAACCAAAAGAAAAAGAAGTGAAGAAAACGAATAAAAAAAACTTTCATCAAGTCAACTCATTCATTTAAGTGATAAGTCCAAAATAAAACCAACAACAGAGCAATAACCAAATTTATTTAGTAATATTGGAAAGAAATAACTATTAGAAAAGCATCAAGTTTTCAGCTGCAGGTGCTTCAAAATGAGTATTGTAATACAAAGCTTTAGATTTATGCAATGATGCTGCTAGACCCAAAATTGAGATTTGGGCACATTACTTGTTGGTGTCTTTTGCACCCAGTATTTCAATGACTATGAAGCCAAACCTATTCTGAGGGTGCTTATTTGAGTTCAAGTACCAACCTTATGGTGTTTAGTGAAGAAGTGAAGGTGGCAGTGTTTTCATTTATTTTTGGAGTAAGAAGCCAACTTTCAATTTTGAGGAGGCCAATGAAGCAAACACCTCACAAAAATTAGGATCTACTTAAGACCACATGTCATATTTTTTGTTATTTCAGCCAACGAAAAGGTCATTAAAATTGGCCAGTGGCCAGCTCTTAATGACAACCCTGAGGTGGTACCAAATTTAAAAAAAAAAAAAAACAATGTTATTTATCAATTTTATGCACGACATTATTGAGTAGATGATGAAAACCTTACCTCTTGACACACCCATTCTGTCAATCATGTATTACCATGCTCAACATCGTAACTGGCTCATGAGGCTCACAGAATATCTATAAAAAATATATAAAAGAATACACATACTACATGAGAGTGCACAACATACATATTTTTTTGGCAGCATTGTACTTAAAAAATCAAATTTCATCTCTTATCATCAAATATGTTTACATACAGGAACAATTTAAAATGAACAGTTTTGGCAAAGGGCAACCTCTTCCAGAAATTAGAGGAAACATAGAAATAGAAGGAGAATGCATGAATGGATTAATATGCACTAAAGCAGGTTTCTCTTGAAGTTTAAAACCTATTGAGACATCATGCAGCTAATATTTACCTGAACTTGGAAGCTCAATTGGAAGTTGTCAATGAAAATTCAAACTAACAAGAAAAACACAATGCTGGGCTATTCATAAAGCTTCGCCATTCGCCATAGGCGAAAGTCAACTTGGTTTGGCGAAAAAAGAAATGTACCCTTTCGTCAATTTGGCGAAAGTAAAATTGACCCCATTTTGTATAGAGTCTGTAATGGCGAAAGTGGGAAGAATGGCTAAAGTCTTTTCGCCACTACGAGTGGTAATCATTAATTAAAATTGAATAGTTTGACGTTGAACAGCTTAAATATAAATAGAAGTGTTTGGTTCCTTAGCCGATTTTCTAGTGAAAGCGCTCTTTTAGAAAATCCGGAGACCAGACATTATGTATATTTCCAACAGCAACATCTAATGAAAACGTTTAAACAGGCCGGTTCCCGGTTTCAGTTTATGTGTCACACTAAAGTCGGTACCAGAATAATAAAACGCACAAAAACGTTTTCGATACTTATTTCTGTAGCTCACTGCGTTAAAAAAAAAATACTCATAAAGGTGATATGGGACTTATTGCAATAAAAAGCACGCGAATAAAAAACATTATTTGTGTGTAAACACATTCAATATATCAAGCGTTTTAAATGATTACATCGATGCAATATTAGAACGAAATTCCATGGTACGGAATTTACGGACAACGAAACAACAACAACAACAACATGAGGGAAAGGGACTCCCGGTGAAAAATGGTAATTAAAACAAACATTCAAGGAAATATAACCTTTTATGAGCATATCTTAATGCATTGGAACTCCCACATTTAGTAAAAAGAACGTCATTATTGTACAAGTACTGTCAACTTGCCAGTTCAATGACTCCAAGATCACGTAAACGCTGCAGCATACCCTGCAAAGAAGCTATATCGGCCCGACGTTACGACGTCGGAGTTAGTTACGACGTTACGACGTCGGGGTTACGACGTCGGGGTAACGACGTCGGGCCGACTTCAATGTTTGCTGGGTATTATCGCATGTTTACCAATTGAAAGTCTGTTCAAATGTGTGCATGGTTTCTTGAAGCAAAGGCAAAACAGTCTCTGTTTAGATAATTTTCCAACAATTATGATATGCATCCCTACAGGCTAAGCGTGATTGAGAAAAGCCCTTCATCCGTAACTGTCAAGTTGACTGTATAATACTTGTCAAGTTGACACTGTCTGCGGTTTAGTGTTTTCCCAACCCAGTATCATTCATGATTGTGTACAGCGGACAGTAAAGTTTACTGTCCGCTGTACACAATCTTTAAGTTAAGGATGCTGGTTGGGAAAAATGCCATCTACACACTATTTTCTGTTATTAATGAAAGACTGTTACAATAAAACAATGATAAAGGTAAAACATTGTTTGTAATTTTATTATTGATTTGTTTGTTTGGGGTTTAAAGTCACTTTTAAACTGCTATGGTCATTTCATGGCAGTCGGCGCTACTATGCTTTCCTGGCTTTCTCACACCAGTACTTGCACTACTTGTTTTCCATGTCGCTGACTAAATACTCACATGATCTTAGAAGCTGAGATGAATGGAAAATTTTATTGCTGGAAAGAAGTTACCCTGACCGGTTATCGAACCCACAACCTCTAGGTCATGGGCCCGCTATGCAAGCCTACACACTGAGCTACCCAGCCGGTTTTAATTTTATAGTTGAATTTTGAGAACAAAACTATGTTTAGAATCAAATTAAACATTACGTTCATGGAAAGAAGTAGTGTAAGTACTGGTGTGGGAAAGCATGGTAGGTGCGCTGACCGCCGTGATATGACTGTAGCTGTTAAAAGCGGCGTTTAACCCCAACATCATCAATGAGCAATTTCAGCTTTTGTAAATTGTAATATTTTTATAACCCTTTTTAAGTTTTTAATTGGTATTTGACTTTGTGTTAATGTTGTCCACTACAGATTTCATTGTTTGATAAAAGCAGACAACCTTTGAAACCATTGTGACTTATTAAGCTGCTCGTGATGAGCAATCTCCCCATTTTTTACCAACCCTCAGTCATGTATCGAACTATCAGATGCAGTAACACAGGAAAATGAGACTGTTTGCACCTTACCATGTAATTATTTAATTATTCTTAATACAAAATGTTCTACTACACACTATGTACTGGTCTGGTTCAATTGTTTAAAAAAAAAGATCTTGAAATCAAAGGTTAGATATTCTTTTTTAAAATGTTTAATTTATTTTGTTTTATTTACAATCAAAAGTTATTTTATATTCTTTTTTTAAATGTTTATTTTGTTTTATTTAAAAAATGAATCATGCCAGGTGCATGCATGCAAGTTTAATTATTTTCTGTCGTCTTTCTAACCCTGTCCCAAAGTTCTGTAAACATTTATTGAGGTATAGGATGTAGTACTCTACTAAGAACAACCACACAATGAAGTGGCTGATACAAGAACTGTTATTTATTTGTTCAATTTACACATCATTTATTTTATTATGTGATAAATACCATTCTAGCCTATTTCAATAATTGGTCTGTAAGTTGAACAAATGAACTGTAATTTATATTTAATATTTCTGCTAAAATGGCTAAAAAGACTTAGCCAAATTTGGCTTTTCAAAAATCCAAGTGGCTAAAGAAAATTTGGGTAGCTTAGCCAAAATGGCTCATAATATTTTGGTCCAATGAAGAGCCCAGCAATGGCTATAAATTTTATATTATAATCATTCTGCAATGCGTTTGTCATACACCATCTTAACGGCAAGAATAAACCAGGGTTAGTAGAATTTGTAATGACTCAAGTCGAAGGTATATTCTAGTACTCTATCTGTACCTGGGGTTCACTGTAGTATATTATTCAGAGTACCTGGGGTACCTTGAAGAAGGATCATCATTGAAAACAATCAAATGCCACTTTGTCATGATTTCCTAGGCTATTAAGCAAAATCAACTTGAATTCAAGCCTTCTTCCAATTTACACATCACCTTGGCATTGTTTATTCTAGAAATGGATATGTAGGGGCGCAATTCCCCCTTCTTTTTAAAAACTGGGGTTTCAGGGTTCTCTCTGGCTAAAATTTTCTTTGTGCCAACACTTGCGCCAAATTGAAAAAGTTGGAGCCAAATTTAAAAAATTGGAGCCAAATTCAATAAGTTGGAGCCAAAATAGTCTTCTGTAGAAGGGGAAATCCTTCATCAGGGTCACCTACGGTTCTAAAGAGGTTCTCAAGTGTTCGTTTGTTCTATCTATTTCTACGTGCTGTTTTCATTAGGTTCTATGGATTAAATCCTCTCTCACACTCAACATTTCAAACAGGAAATAGCAGAAACATGACTTTCACCTTGGCGTCATATTATAACCAACTATTTCCTGTCCTCCAGACCTCCTTGTAAGATGTTTATTCTATTTTTAGTGGGAGGCATATTCAACGACTGAGAAGATCAGAATAAAGTGTCACTTAAAGTCGCAGATTTTATATACCAAAACTTCGGAGCATAAAAGAGTTTCATTTATTTGTCAATCAACACAACCGACTTAGTCGATGTTTGATGTCAACTTCTTTAAAAGGAGCGCGAGGGCAAACATTTTGATTGAAAATCAATTTAAGTAATCAAAGTCATAATTTCCATATAATTGAAGTTGTAAAGGCTGGCCAATGACTAAATGGTGTACACAAGAAAGTGTCACCTTCAACAAACTTAACAATTAACAGATAATGAACTGAACAAGTGTGAAAACAGGATTATCCCGTATCGGAAATCGCATTTGATAAACAAGCTGGTTCCCGAGTTCTAATTCAAAGTACTGCGATTACGGGAACCATCGATACATGGTTCTCGGCTTTACAGTGAAAACCAATCGATATTGACTTGAGATCAGCAACCATGCGGTAAACAAACATCAAATTCTCGCGGAAAATAGTCGGCGCCAGACACTTTCGCCAAATTTGTTTTTCTTGCCCCAATTTCTTAATTTTGTCGCCAATGGGTTTTCTAGAAACATTGGGGGATCCAAAACAAAACAATTCTTCAATTATAGGAAAGAAAATATGATTAAAAGGGTTAATTGTAAACGTTTTTCCTCCTTTTGTAACTGGGTTCGTTTATTTCCAATCTCCAGATTTTATATAATTTGCCAACTAAGGAAACAAACCTACATTTTTTCCCAATTGCTAGATTCCACTACTTCTCAAATGTGGAAAACGGACCCGCCATCTTTCCAAAACGTCAATTGTCCAAATTTATACCAATCGCGGCATTCAAAAACCCAACAGAACGCAAGTAATTCGTGACAGAACGCTCGAATCAAAAGGGTAAATTTTGACCAATACTGTAAGATAAAAATCAAGGATCTGATTCTTGTTGGACAGTGTTAAATAAAAATATCAGACCGTGTAGAACGTAAAAGTTAAAAAAAAGAAAAAAATCATAAAATATCAATTCTAAGTAACCCCTGTTATAAATTATGCAAAAAGTGGGAGATCCCAGGTCATATCCATTTTTAGATCATAACTAGATCTGATGGCTTTCAAAATGATCTGGTAGCAAACACTCCATTTCGTACTAAGTCCTTCGACTTTTAATCGGAAAGCTATTCTTTTAGTTTGTCCAAGATCTTTAGACACTTATGAAGGAAATTTTTAATAAATAGGGGCACATTGGCATGCATACAGATCTAAAACAGGGGGATTTCAATCAAAAATAGGGGGGGGGGGTTCGCACAATCACACATCCTAGAATAAACACTGCCTTGGTCATAAGTCATAATGTGGATGAGCCCTTTTTCATTTGCACTCAATTTGTAAATACACTTGTCTCAAACAGCGAAATTAAGGTGAAATAAACAGAGTGGCAGGATTCATGACGTAAGTCACTGCATCACCACTAAAATCAGGGGTCTCCCTTAAACGCAGATGCTTTGTCTATATTGTCGGCGTATCCATCTAGATTTTGGCATGAGCATGCTTCTACAGCGAAACCCTATTACCTTCGCAACTGTAAAGGTTTGCAATGTGCGCGTTTGAATGGGTAGATTGGGTACAGACTCCAAACTGAGCTCGCCACATACCAAGAAAACATTAAAATAAATGATCTACCACAAATAATCGAAGCATTATTGCATTTACTCTAGAATGTATAAACTGTATTGTTCTAGTGACATAATTTTCTATAATGCATTACAAATTGAATAAAAACCCAGTTACTTGTTTTATCAACAATGTGAAAAATATGCTATAAAGTGACAACTGTGTTATCAGGTGGCAATTAAGAAACCAAATCAAACATTCTGTCTTCTTTATAATATCAATTTCATCATTGAGATTTATTGCGATGAAACACATTGACAGGTAAAAATGAAAGGCAATCTGACCGTGCATGTTATGTAAAATGTATGAGCAAAGGAATGAAGACCGATACTTCAAGAAATAAACATTGGTTACCCCACCCACTCTCTTCCTGTAAAATACAAGACTAGGCACGTTACTTTGGAGTAGTTCCTTCGATTTTCAACGTAAATGTCATGAAATGTTGGTAAATTCAATTTGGACATATGGTAGTTGATGTTTTCTCTATATGTAAGAAGTATTGCTCGCTTTTCAAGAGATTACAATGGTAAGAAAAAGAAAAATACCTTTTAAATTTACTATTTCTAATCCGCTTTTACGAAAAGTTAACTACGGTATGTCGTAAAATGTAAACAACTTTTAAAACATTAGTTACAAAACTAATTAGTGTTTAACTCGGATCAAATTGCAACGAAAATAGTTTTTATATTCATTTTATTTTCAGCTGTGGTCATATGTTGCAATTGATATTGAGCTTAATTTACGACAACACCAATAAAGAATGTCGTGGCGGGAAAACTTGACGGTCAACGAAAACGGCATGGCCAAAGAAATTGTCGGTTTTGAGCTGTTGATTCCTCAGCAATACTTATTCAATTGGTATGGGACTTTTTACCGAAAACAACCATTTAGACTTATGATGCATAGGCGTAGGAGCAGGGGGCCCGGCTAATGTCCAGACTGGGGGCCAGAGTATACTTTGGCCCCCCCCAATATTCACAGTGGCAAATGAAGATATTTGTATAGAAAAAGAAAAGAAACGAAATTTAACAGCAGAATAAAAATAAATGTGTATTTTTGTGCTCTATGTAATACCAATTCGCCCTTTGTTACGAACAATAACCAAATTCTTTTTGACGTCATCGTCGCAAATGGCAATCTGAACACATCAGGTTTATCCAATGAAAACTCAGCTCACTAAAATACCCAGGAAGTGTTGATCGACGGAAACAGTGGTGTAAAACATGTTCTTTAAAAGGTGTCAGACTCTATATTGTCTTCAATTGTTAGCTAAAGCTTAAAGAATAATATAATTGTTTGACTTCTTCAAATAGTTGGATTCGTGGCTGTGACAGTCTGGTCGCTGCCACTTTTTGTTTAGTTCAATACAATTGATTTCCGCGTGAGATCGAGACCTGGCATATCCTTTTTTTATTTTTTTATTAAAGATACATGTTTTCATACGCTTTCTTTTAATTCTTATAATGTTATTGAATTTGTACATGCATGAATAGTCATGAAAAAGTTTAGGAACATTTATTCTTAGACCGGTCCTCATCTGAAGTTGGCCCCCCCAATGTTGAAAACGCTCCTACGCCTATGTGATGGACATTCCTTGTTTAATGTAGATAAGTCTGTTTAGTCTACTGTAAGTATAGATCTACAAGATTGGATAACCCAGAGACATACATGTTATCTATGTCTCTGGATAACCTAACTGTTGACTCGGCCTGGACCTTACTAAAATGACTTTTATCTTATGTCCTTGATGACCAAAAGAATTTGGGGGAAAATACGTACATATCTTAAAAGGACAACTTGAAGATGACTAGGTCTAGTCCATTTAGATCTAGAACTAAGCATAAATTTTGTTCTGCTTCTACAATAATTTGCCCTGTTTTTGTTAAAGATTGGATGTTTGCCTCTCCACCAATGTTTTAATAACTTGTATTCAAACACTGGAAGAGGGTTCTTTTCTATAAATATGAAGGACATTATGCATGTTCAAAGATGAGAACATTTCAAAGTTAAAATGAAATGTTGAAACAGTAGGCTACAGTAATTGATTCTCTTTAAATTGGATGTGAAAAGGGTTTATGATGGAATAATTGCATAACACTTTGGGCGCTGAAGTCGCATTTCTGCGACTGCCAGCAAGAGCGCTGAAGTCTCATTTCTGCAACGTTAAGATGTGTAATGTTGCATTTTTTTCCATATTGTCACAACTAGTCGTTTAAGAAAACATTATATAACCAAATTTGTTTTAAAATGATGGTTCTTTAGAAAGAAAAAGTTATAACCAATTTACTGTGTAAATTTGAAGCAATTATTTTTAATAAGTAAACTATGATATTTTGAATCTGGTCACTTCATTTCCTGGAAATGCCACAATTTATTTGGCAGTGAGAATGACTTTCTGCTATTTATTTGGCGCCGAAAGGGTTTCAAAAGATAAAAATAAGTATATTTTAGATAGAATCTAATATAACAATAATCCCTTCCTCGCACAAGTTTCACTGGACACCTATAGATTACAGTGATCAGGCATTTGCTTTTATGATTGGATGAGCGTAAATAACCAAGTGTCGACAACCAAAAATTAGATGATAAAGATGTTATTTTAATTTTGATCATTTAATGTAATACAGTCAAACTTATTTAGAATTCAAAGATGAATTTGTTAGGGTACATGGCAAAAGTCTGCCATATACCAAAAAGTGGGCAGGACAAATGTTTGGGGAGGGGCAATTGCCTGGAATTTATTAGATCCATATGAAATAGACAAAGATCTATATTGAAAGTATTTGTTGTCTGCTGGCTCTTCGAGATTTGGATGACAGAAAAACTTGCAATTCTCTAAACCTTTCTCAAACAATTCAATGAAAATGATATCAATAACTTTACTAGTGAATTGTAGTCTATCACTTGTGTCTTTAATTGATTTTCTTGATGATGAAACACATGGATTTAAATGGGGAAATTGTCATTTGTTATTTTGGGTTTTACATTGTATTAGAATCCATATGAAATTGAATCATCTTCTGATGTTTTACCAGATATCTCACTTATCAACAATTCTTTTCTTCCTGTAACTGGTACTTGCTAAGGAGCTAATTAAAAATTCCCTTCTAAATACTGGGTAATATTGTTTAAAAACAGATTTCTGTGTTGTCTGCTTTCTTAAACCTTAAATACCTGCTTAATTTTGTTGAGGAAAGATACTCAGAATAGCAAACAGGTTAGATCACAGGCCAGCTGCTAATTTATTTTTTTTGTAAAGAAAATCAGTTCAAAGCTGTACAGTCCCAAGAAGCTATTGTTTTTTGTGCTACATGTATCTTATACTTTTATGTTTCTTCAACTATTTCTCAATCAGTACTGTATTTAAGTGGTTTAGTAGGAAAACCAAATATTGCAAATAGAAAATACTATGAATGTACGAAATAGGGGTTTATTTATTTGGAAAATACAAAAGCCATGATGTCAATTCACAATTAAAACACATAGATTTTTTTAACGATTTTAATAGGACTGGACCCATTAACAATCAAAGAAGAAAAAGCTGCTTAAAGAAATAATTCAGAAGTGCTTGCTATGAAGAAGCCTTCCAACACCAGTAACTAAAATATTTACTCACACAATTCTCTTTTTAACAAAATTTCTGAGCATCATACCTTGTAATGACAAAATTCTTTAGAAAAAAACATATCTAGGATTCTTCATGTTGATTTGAAGTTAATCATGACAAAAAGGAGAACATTGTTCATCACAAGAAAATTCTCAATGTGTCCTAATGATGTCTTGTAACTGTCAATGTGCAAAAGTGTGCATATAATGGGTTAAACATGCAAAACAAACTCCAAAGACACTTTTATTAGATACCTATTAGAAAAAAGCTGTTGAACGTCTTAGTTAGATTTAAAAAAAAAATGCTATTTACATATTTACTTTTGTATAGCATTGTGCACAGCTCCTTCATTATTGAAAGCTCTAACAAAGTCCTAGAGGCCTGCCCAATGAGCATGAAAAGATTGGACTTACACTGTGATATGACTGAGAAAATGGTTGAAACTAATGTTAAACCAGATTAAAACATATTTCTATATGGAATTATAATGGGTTGAGAGCCACATTAACTTCCATCATCTTACTGCATAGAGTTATTTATGAATGTGGTATTGTTTTTCATATCAAGATTTAGGACCCTCACTTTTATTGGGAAATAAATTGACAAGTAACACAATTTTGTAGGCAGATTCTTAGCAAATTAAAAGATGATGTATAAATTCTATTCAACTCATATATTGTCTGTCATCGTCTGTTTCCTTTTTATTGCGGATGGCCTGGAAATCCGCTGCAGATTTAATTGTTGATTTTATTATAAATAAATCCTTCGGACTGTCATAGGACAGGAAATGAAATTCATTATCTCTCAAATAAATGACAAAATGTTATTGAAATGAATTGGAAATTGTTGATAGTTGCTGCACCACTCAAGACATTCTGTGACAAATGAAACTGTTTCCATGGTGATGTGGTATCGGTTTCGTTTCCATGCCATCGCTGGCTCCAAGAGGACAGCCCAGGAAGGCATCAGTGGTTATGTGTTTGTCAAACTTATTCAGAAATTATGAATCTGGGTGTCACGTTCCACTGGCTTAGATGATTTTATGCATCTATTCTGACGGCGCCAAGTCTGAAAAAATAATCAGTTCTTGGACATGGGTACTGTATTGCCGCATTTTCTTATTCTAAAGTCAACACTTGTCTATCATCAATTCAGTCATAGAGATGTTGTTTGGTGCAGAATTTTGGTTTCTAAAAGTTGTGCTAAAAAGTATTTGCTTATTCCAAATTTCCCATCTTGTCACTTTTCTCAGCCCATGTACTTGTTCAAAACCCTTAGAATGTTGGGTAATTCTCTAGAAATAGATTTGTGTGTCATCTGCTTTCCAAAATCTTAAATATCTGCTTAAATTTGTTCAGGAAATATACTTAGAGAGACAGTTAAGATCACAGGCCTGTTGCAAATTTACTTGGAGGCTGGCATGGATCTAACCTGTTTGCATAAGCATGAGGTCTGTTCCAGCACTTAAAGGGTTAAGTCTAACATTGCTGATGAAAAGGTTGACTATAAAGCATGGACATGCTGTGTTATCCTTTTTCTCCTTGTTGACTCAATTAAAAAAGGAGTCTTTTTTTTTCATGCATTTTTCTTTTATTTCGCAATGGTTTCTTCTAGATATCAAAAACTGATTGCAGTTTTTCATTCTTTTACGCCGATGTATACTGTTGATTTCAACTTGGACCTATTACCCAGTTCCATATGAATTAATGGACTCATCCATATTTTTTTTTTTCAGGAACAGAAATGAAGCAGAAAGAGTCTATGGTTTGTGAAGATTGTGTTTGCTATTTCACCAACTTAATTTGTTAGCACATGCAGAATGGATTGAACAGAGGGATGGTTTCAAGGTAAAAAAGTTTTGTAATTGAATTCATTACTTTTGAAATAAAAAAAAAGTTTTGCCCAACAAAACCTACTTATTCTGTAGAAAGTGATCAAAATCTTCTCTCTTATGTAAAAGACTTCTAATTGGGTGCCAAGAATAGAAGACAGCATTTGAATGCATCATGACAGAAAGATCTTCTCATAATAAGTAAAGCAAAGTTGGGTGCACTGACCATGGTTATAAAACACTGAAAATCTGGCTAAAAATAATTCCGATCAAGGTCGATTGAATATCTACAAAAGAAATGAAAAGTCTTTTATTCATTTGTCAATTTATGAAATTGCTCTTGACTATCATATATCTAAAATGATGATGGCAGTATTTGAGTGTGCCTCTTTTATTGGCACAAATGAAACATGATGCACTATATTTTCTCCACCAAGTATTGTATTGTGATAGTAAGAAGGAACCTATCTGACAAAGAACTAATACCTTATATTGGGAGAAATTTCTTGTTTTTGTCACAAATGGCTCTGGTAAGAAGACCCAACTGAGTAGTGAAGATATGGGTTAAACTTTCTTTGGAATTTTTGTTGAAGTTGATATGTTTGAAGTAAGCAATTAACCTATCCCCAATAAGGAAACACATGCCAGTTTAAAATTGACATAGTACCAGTTGACACAGATGCATGAAAAGAGAACCCAACATCTAAACAAAGACCATGGATCAAGTCATCATATTGTGACAAAAGGATAGATGGTCATAAAGATTTCAGTAGCAGATGTATCAAATTGAGGTATTATGGAGGACAGCGTTAATGTCCTTTTGAAAAGGGCTTGTTTATTTGTGGCACCACCTTGACATTCAGTGAGAATGTCATGAAAGACATGCTCTGATTTTCTGTTTGACTTTATCTTTGGGAAGCATTAATTATTCAGGCTAATTAGTTTACCTGTGCAATTAAAGCCTAAGCTTTCCGTCACTGAATTATTCAAGATTGCATGAACTGTGTTTTTATTACACTGTCTCTTTCATACTAATTCATGTCCCAGGAGCTGTAAAGATGAAGGCTGTGATGGTTGTCCCCCGGGGAGTTTTATGGGTGGACCTGGTAAAATCACAGATTTATGAAAGATCCCGAGTGACTGTGTCAAAGCATGGAGGTGAAAGGTCAGAATTCTTGTAGCATCTTGCAATGCTGCTGTTCAGTGTGTTATGCATTTGATCTGAATTGCTGTCTTTAATGCCTTGCCCATGTCATGGGAAAAGATAATTGGCAAATTGATGAATTGGCTGTGTTTTTGCTCTGGCTGATTCCATCATTTTGTATGCATTTTAAATGACCAGAAATAAGCAAATTCTTTCTTTTATTTTTCTAGCAACAGTATGTTACCAATAGAATGTTTAAAACCTTTAAAAGAAGAGATATGCTTATATCAATCAAATCATTTTTTTATTGCATTGTTTCCAAAGGATTTTCAGCCAACTTTTCTTTACTAATCCCAGTTCAGGGAAGATCTCATAAAACAAGAGTAAGAGTGTCATGAAAGGCTGCAAAGTTATTTCCATAAATGTTTTTTACAATTATCCTTTGTCACAATGATTTGAAATCGCCTCTGCCTTAACCCTCATAGTGCTTGTACCTACTTCATGCTTATGCAAATTGGTTAGATCCAGGCCAGTCGCAAAGTAAATTGGCCGCTGGCCTGGATTTAACCTGTTTGCTACTCTGAGTATCTATCCTCAATAAAATTAAGCAGATATTTAAGGTTTTGGAAAGCAGACAATACAAAAATCTATTTATTGAAAAGTATTCAGTATTCTAAGGGTTAAAATAAAAGTGTTTGTTAGGGAAGTTACCAAATTTATGTTAGATAATTCTGTCAAAGGAAGGAGGTGTGTCCCGTAATTGATGAACCTGTCTTCAATGCCAAATGATAATTCCTGCTTTCTTTGTTACTTGTTGTTTCATTTACTTACTCTTTCTTTTATACGTATTACCTTCAATTCCTTCCTAATAGGTGATAATTGAAAGCATTATACCGAAAGAGAAGAATAATTAACACACAAGTATTTTGTCACAACACTATAGCTGCTGGAACTACTTGTAGTTTCTTTTCTTACTATTCTTCCAAATT
The DNA here is from genome assembly GCA_947846245.1 of Cerastoderma edule. NCBI lineage: Eukaryota > Metazoa > Mollusca > Bivalvia > Cardiida > Cardiidae > Cerastoderma > Cerastoderma edule. The sequence goes on from OX401412.1 coordinate 12,355,168, forward strand.
CTATCACCCTATCTGGAATTTATCAAAGGTACATCCTCTTGCTTGAATAATGGAATAAATGAGTTATTTGTTCCTGAGATAATATCTTAACAGGACCCTTAGAAAATGATGATTGTATTCTTATTTACCTCAAACCAAACAACAAGTGTTTCATCATATCAAAAAGAAAGAGATTGTTAATGGCAATTGTAATTGGAAAAATACAATAAAATATATCCTTGTTTAAGACAAAAAATTCTTTTGTGAAAGAGACAGAGAATTTGCTCATAAGTTCTCTGTAAAATAAAAAGGATAAACACAATCAAGAAGACCTTGTCCTTTAAACTTATATTCTATATTAGAAAATACTTGATATCTTTCCATTGTAGTTAATAAAGTGTTGGCAAAAATGTGTTGATGATGTTGATCAATTTAACCCTTAGAATGCTGGGTAATTTTCTTAATATAAAGTTTTAAGTCGTCTGTTTTCCAAAACCATAAATATTTGCTCAATTTTGATGAGGAAAGATACTCAGAGTACCAAACAGGTAAGATCACAGGCCAGTCGTCAATTACTTGGCGGCTAGCCTGGGTCTAACCTGTTTGCATAAGCATGAAGTTGGTTCCAGCACTATATGGGTTAAGCATAAGAACAAGGACATTGCTGTTCTTGTCTCGATGTTCTTATGAATGACTTAGTGCCTGACTTTCAGCTGGAGATCTGAAAACTTGGCAAACACTATGGACTTATCTTTGGCTTTCATTTGTATCACAACATGTGTTCCTACACCCAAGATTAGGGGTCAAAGGCTGTCTTTTAAACAACATTTTGACATAGAAAGAACTCACTCATAACAAACCTTTATTTCATGGGTTTGTTTCACACAAGTTTTGATTTGATATTTCTCAATATAGCCAGCCTCTCTTTTTTCTTACATGAGTGAAAAATGGCTGTTCATGAACACAAAATTGTTCTTGAACATATTCATAAATGTCAAGAACATTTTACTCAACCTACTCATGAGCAGGTTTGTGAATATGTTTCTGAACAAGTTCTTGACAGTTTTTAACATGTTTATGTTGTTCATGAACATGCCCAAGACCCACTTTGTGTTCATGAATAGCCAATTTTTGTTCATATCTGTTCATGCAGATCATGAACACAGTTCTGGAATATTTCACAGAGGTTGCTTCTTTGTCCAGCTGTCAAAGGGATTATTTCTCAATTTGAAAATGGATAACTCGAAATTTGTCTGTTTATGCTATAAATTAGGACCAGCCATGCACCTGATAATGTGGCAATGAGTTAACCCCTTACTCCACAACTCCAAATTTTGGTGCATCTGCTACAGAAATCTTCAGAAAACATTGAGACAAAAACATAACTGCTCCAAATGAACAATCAATCCTTTTGTCAAAACGGTTTCTTGACCAAATGTCATAAAGAAAATGGGTTCTGTTTCTGATTTCTAATGTTGCTATCAATTTTGAAAAGTTACAAATATCCGTATGAGGGAATGGGCTAATCCATTAGCAAACAAAAACAACATTTTACTACCTTGTTGCAGATGACTCTGGAAAACATTGCAGAAAAGGAAGAAATTGCTCGTGATGAGTAATTTCTCCTTTTCCCACAATGTTTTTACTACCCTATCAGAAGACTAGTTTCCAATTTCATAGAATTTTGAAAAGTCATCTGCAAACTCTTTCAATTTGGGACAGACGGAAATTTTGCGTTTGGTAAAGGGTTAATCAATTCCCTACAGGTGCCTCCATGGGTCACCAGTGTAGTAAATGGAAGCTTGGCTATCGGTCCAATTTATTTTTGTTACCGTTTAACGAGTGCCGAGGTAAACATGTTCACATAGATCCAAAATCAGAGTCACATGGGACAGCCGCTCTAGCCTTTGAGGTTAGATATGTTTACTGTTAGCCTGGCTGATCAGCCATGGCTGGCTGTGATAAATACTCCAAATTTCTGCAGTAGCCCTATCAAATGACAAAACTAACTGTATATTACCGTAGATTCTTGGCCCTGTACGTCGAGATCTCTTTGCTGGTGAGCCCAGTGACGCTTTGTCCCTTTAACCCTTTATCAAACCACCTGGAATCGTAACCCTTATAGGGCTGGAACCGACTTCATGCTTATGCAAACAGGTTAGATCTTGACCAGCCACCAAATAAATTGGCAGCTGGCCAGTGATCTAACCTGTTTGCTAATCTGAGTAACTTTCCTCATCAAAATTAAGCAGATATTTAAGGTTTTGGAAAGCAGACGACAAAAATATCTATGTTTAGAAAATAACCCAGCATTCTAAGGGTTAAAGGTTTGCGAAAGTTGAAATCAAAGTGGGAGTGGGACAGGAAGGAAATGCATTTATAAACAGGAGCTAGGTTATCATTTTTACAAAACTTATTTCAAACCTACTAGTGAAATATTGCCCCATACTTCCATTGATCCCTTGATTTATAATAGTTTAGAGGACTGACCCCTTATATATGGAATAATCTGATTTATGAATGAAAGATAATGATCTTTAAGGATCATATCCAGGAATCGGGGTCATTTACTTTATAAGTTAGGGTCAAGAAAAAGCCAACAATATCATTTTGTCCATTTCATTTGCGATAGTTATAAATAAATAAAAGTTTATCCAATAGATATTAATCAGGATTGGGGTTTTAGGCTGCTTTCAACAGGATTTCATATATCAGTAAGTGCACCTATCCATGGCGTAGGTGTTTTTCTCCTGACAACATATACTACCTAACATGCTTTCCAAACTATAAGCTGCTTTCCTAAATGATTAAAACTGCTCAGTGGTGAGAATCAAATAAACCATCTTTCATTGACGTCATCTGATCTTGGAAAGAATATTTGTTGAGACCAAGTCTCAAACTCAGTAACTTCTATCATCTTCACTGAGTAAATATCAATATCAAACAAATCCCCTATTGCCTTGCATGAGATTTTGTGATGGTACAAATTGAGGCTTCTATTCAAAATGGCAAGCAACGTCTCCTTTGTTCACAGTGGTTAGACTAGCTTTCTTGAAATGACATCTACAGCTTAGCTTAAATGATTATGTCCCTTAAGGGCAATCAAGGTTTGAGACGTCCTTTGTCATTGTGAGCCATGCATCGCAACATAACTGAAATATTGTTGACATGATGTAAAACCGATATAGAAAATAAACAAATATGCTTGAGGTTATGGGTTGTATTGGTTGAAATCACACGCACAGTTTTCATTTCTCAACATCCTTAACTAATTAGCCGAGGGGTGGACTATTTTGTGGGTTTAACTCCTTGGCAAAAGGCACATGAAAAATGATCTACTTTTGCTTTGAATTACTTTATAATCTAATTATACCATTATATTCAGAGGTGTGAAACATTTAATCCACTCGACATGTTAGCTGCTCAAGCTTTTAACTCAATCCCTCATAAAGTTTGTGATTTGTCCAAATTTTAAGGTTCAGAAAGGACAGTTATTCTATCATGAAAAATGATTCACTTCTTTTCTGGCATCAGCTTCATATCAGTTAAAATGTATGAAAATGAGGGAATAGTTCAATACTAACCATTCTGTTTAAATTTGCATCAGAAAGTCATGAAATTCAATAAAGCAAAAGTACATAATTCTAGGGTTCAATGCAAGACCACAATGACCGATGTCGTTTGACATACATATATTATCAATATATGCAAACTGTATATTGGTGATAAAGGTATATCAAACGGAATGTGTCCCTCTATGCAAGACTAGCAAGTCCTTAACACATTACCACCTAACGCCATATTTTTGGGTCTTACAGCAGACGACATTTAAAAAGAAAAAGCTTTTTAATTTTCATTTTCTGTTAATGTTTATCATTTATTATATTTCAGATGAGTTTATCCGATTTCTCCAGAACCAATCCTTTCATTTGTACTACATAAGCTGGTATGATCCTTATCATGGCACTTCCTGAGTGGGTGTGGCAGGAGATCAAACACATGACCGCTGTAAGCCTGTTAGAACGGCAGATAAAAGGTAAGGCTTGTGAAGGAAGGCAAGAAGGAGCAATGAGTTCTACCTTCAGTCCGTTCCTCTGTGTCAGATTTCTGAGACTAGTCAAATTTTGATGCTACAGAAAACAATTATTTAATATTTAGGACAAAGAAAAAAGAAATTTATTCTTGATTATGTGTATAAATCATTGTGAAAAGAGGAGTAATTTCCTTGTCTTGAATTGGGTTATTTTTATGTAGCATAGCCTCTAAACTCTTCTAATGGTGTTTTTAGTGGAGCCTTTATGAAGTAATAAGGTCATGGTCTTTTACTAGTAGGCTGCTGAAAGACACCTGTATTAAATAATAAAGATAACATTACCAGGTAATTAAAGTATACATCACTAATGGATTAAGGGGCCTTCATGACCCAGTAGAAAAAGTATTGAATGTGAAATCATAGGGCCCATTTTGGTATGGGCTCAAATTGCTGTTACATAAGATATGAATTTTCAAAAGATGTAGTTTCTCTGCTGACTTTGGAATGCACATGATTTTACCTGCAGTAGGCTTTTGACCCAATGACAATCCATAACAAGCAGAAATAAATGTCACAAGTGTGTAAAAGTATTTGTTGTAAGTTAATTGAATTAAATGAAACCTATAAATAATCATTTAAGTACATGCTACTTACAGTTTATCATTTAAGTACATGTCACAAAAGGGTTATCATTTAAGTCTGTGTCACCAATGATTTTTTCATTAATAACTTGTCAACCACACTAACTAGTTATCATAAAAGTACATGTCACTTACTGGTTATCATTAAGGTATGTGTCACTAACAGGGATTCATTTAAGTCAACAAAGGGGAATCATCAGAGTACATGTCACAACTAGTTATCATTAAAGTACATGTTACGAACTGGTTATCATTAAAGTACATGTCACAAACTGGTTATCATTAAAGTACATGTCACAAACTGGTTATCATTTAAGTACATGTCACTAACTTGTTATCATTTATGTACATGTCACTAACTTGATATCATTAAAGTACAAGTCACTAACTTTATATCCTTTATGTACATGTCACTAACTTGTTATCATTAAAGTACATGTCACAAACTGGTTATCATTAAAGTACATGTCACAAACTGGTTATCATTAAAGTACATGTCACTTACTTGTTATCATTTATGTACATGTCACTAACTTGTTATCATTTGAGTACATGTTACCAACAGGTTATCATTAAAGTACATATCACCAACTTGGTTTAATCATAGTACATGTCGCCCACTTGGTTTAATCATAGTACATGACATCAACAGAAGTTCATTAGAGTACATGTCATTAACAGGCTATCATAAAAGTACATGTCACTTACAGGTTTGCATTAGGGTACATGTCACTTACAGGTTTGCATTAAGGTACATGTCCCTTACAGGTTTGCATTAGGGTACATGTCACTTACAGGTTTGAATTAGGGTACATGTCACTTACAGGTTTGCATTAGGGTACATGTCGTTTACAGGTTTGCATTAGGGTACATGTCACTTACAGGTTTGCATTAGGGTACATGTCACTTACAGGTTTGCATTAGGGTACATGTCACTTACAGGTTTGCACATGTCACTTACAGGTTTGCATTAGGGTACATGTCACTTACAGGTTTGTATTAGGGTACATGTCACTTACAGGTTTGCATTAGGGTACATGTCACTTACAGGTTTGCATAAGGGTACATGTCACTTACAGGTTTGCATTAGGGTACATGTCACTTACAGGTTTGCATTAGGGTACATGTCACTTACAGGTTTGCATTAGGGTACATGTCACTAACAGGTTTGCATTAGGGTACATGTCACTTACAGGTTTGCATTAGGGTACATGTCACTTACAGGTTTGCATTAGGGTACATGTCACTTACAGGTTTGCATTAGGGTACATGTCACTTACAGGTTTGCATTAGGGTACATGTCACTAACAGGTTTGCATTAGGGTACATGTCACTTACAGGTTTGCATTAGGGTACATGTCACAGGTTTGCATTAGGGTACATGTCACTTACAGGTTTGCATTAGGGTACATGTCACTTACAGGTTTGCATTAGGGTACATGTCACTTACAGGTTTGCATTAGGGTACATGTCACTTACAGGTTTGCATTAGGGTACATGTCACTTACAGGTTTGCATTAGGGTACATGTCACTTACAGGTTTGCATTAGGGTACATGTCACTTACAGGTTTGCATTAGGGTACATGTCACTTACAGGTTTGCATTAGGGTACATGTCACTTACAGGTTTGCATTAGGGTACATGTCACTTACAGGTTTGCATTAGGGTACATGTCACTTACAGGTTTGCATTAGGGTACATGTCACTTACAGGTTTGCATTAGGGTACATGTCACTTACAGGTTTGCATTAGGGTACATGTCACTTACAGGTTTGCATTAGGGTACATGTCACTTACAGGTTTGCATTAGGGTACATGTCGCTTACAGGTTTGCATTAGGGTACATGTCACTTACAGGTTTGCATTAGGGTACATGTCACTTACAGGTTTGCATTAGGGTACATGTCACTTACAGGTTTGCATTAGGGTACATGTCACTAACAGGTTTGCATTAGGGTACATGTCACCACTATTTATCATTAGCCAATAAGCATGTCGTAGTAAATGTCACCAATGGTCATTTAAGATTGGTAGATACAAGTTATCATTAGCCTATAAAGATGTCATGGTACATGTCACCAAAGGCTCAAAGCTTTTTAAGCAATGGGTAAATACATGTTACCATTAGCCTATACACATGCCACCAATGCTTCATATTACATGCCACCAATAGTTCATATTACATGTCACCAATGGATAACCTTACATTTGGAAGGTGAAAATAAGAAAGGGTTCGTAGGCATTTTGTCAAGAATCTTATCCTTTTTGATGTGTTTTATATAAGATCAACTTTTAAGAAGAAGACTCACAGCTAACAGACTTTGAGACATTAACCAATCATTCTGGAAGAACCATAAACATATTGCAAGTTAGCCTGAAGACTGCCACTGCGGAAAATGTCATCTATGAGAATAATGAATGATATCTTTGAATTTGGCTACATGTAACTCACTGATAAAAGACATGTCCAGATGATTTGAATATGATTCAACAAATGAGTTAAATGACATGTAGAAGCTTAGGTTGAATAGTTTTCTACATATAAGCTGTATTATTTGTATGGAGAACAAAAACCATGGAAATAATACCACATTAATATCTGTATATAAATAATGATTGCACCTAAATGAAAACTATCTTAAATAAAGCTCAGACTTTTTGGCCTCCATAAACATAGTTTACTTTGAGTTCCATTTAAACAGCCACACTTCTTTGTTTGGTTGCCAGAATCCAACAGTGCCACATAGTGGGTGGGGTAATCTTCTATGCTGATATACACAGCTAAGTAAAAGATAGGACGTTGTTGATAAGTCGCAGCTTCTTCCCTATGAAGTATATCTCTCTGACAGTGACTCGACCATCTTTTACAGGCACATCTCCCTATCTGTATGTCTTGTCAGTTTTCCCCGGTAGCTCCATTCAGCCAAGCCTTCCGCCACAGAAGCTAAATAAAGTAACAAGACTCTGTGTACATTTCCTCTTGTCAGAGGTGTGTAAGAAAAGAGGTAGCATTTAACAGTCGTCATAGCCTCCACCACACATACGGAATTGTTGTGCCTTTTCAAAAATTTGTCACTGAGACACGGAATGCCCCTGTGATCGGACAATCATGAAACCTCTGGAGGTGAGCTATTTTGTTTTAATATTTTATTTGTACGATTTGATTCTCACTTTATGTCATTATCTGCTTGTACTAGAGAGACTTGTAAGCCATAGACCTGTCAATCAACCAGTGTCATGCCTAGAATTTGTGTATTGAATGGAATTCAAAATGGTGGAATTTCAATTACTTTGAAAGTTTTAGAAGTGGGTTTAAAGCATTGAAACTCCTACATGTGATACATTTTATGATATTCAACTAATAAAAAATTAATTTGACACTTTTTTAAAGAGAAAATAGATATCACATACATGTACCTTGATTCCCAGAATGTTCTATTGGTAACCAATTTAACATCCAATTTTTGTCAGAGCTTCTAATTTTCTGTAATATGACACTAACTGAGTGTACAGAATGCATCATTATATTTGTTATTGTCAATAAGCACTTAAAAGACACAATTTGAAATAATGAAAAACTTTGGTCATTAAACAATAATAGCTAAAAAGTTAAAAATGTGGTTGTTTACATTACAATGTTCTGTTGCTCAAGTAAGATCATGTAGAGCTGAGTGAGTCTGTTTATCTGTATCAGCGTTGGAATGATATTCTTGTATCCAATAATATTGAACTTGTGAATCTGTCAACCACCCATACAAGAATGGTAGAATTGGTGTGCGTTTGTTGTGCAAGTTCACATGATCACATACCCCTATGGTGTGGGTACTTATGTATATAAATGTATATCCAGTATACAACTTTGATACAAAAGAAGAAATTGCTTGGGATGAATAAATTTTTCTTTTGGCAAATTGTTGTTTTTCTCCCTCAAATCATAATGAAAGTATGTGTATTGTTTTAGGTTCTTTGTAAATGTTGTCTGCTGTGGCTTTCAATGTGGACCTGTCTCAAGATCCTGTATGGGGAAAGGGTTAACATTAGTCCCAATTAACCTGAGCTATCTCATCTTTAGCAAAGGTCTTGTACCTAATAGTGTAAAAATATATATAAAATGAATAAACAGATTACACCAAATTCAAAGGATATGTAATCAACAAATGAAAAGCTTGATTTTGATGTTGAGTGGTAAACATTATGATAAAATGTGACATGCTCAACAAATATTTGTCTTTCATTTTGTCACAATGGTTTCATAAGATTAATTTTCTGCTGTTTGTACATAAAAAGAGATAATTTTGGAAACATGAGTTTAGAGTTTAAATGTTGATGTCTTTTTGTTGTTTTCATAATCTGTCATTTATTTTGACAAAAAGATTTCCTGGGTAAAGTCAGAACAAAAGAAAAGAAAAGAAATTTCTACATACCAAATGTCATTTCTTTAATTGTGATTTTGATTGATATAATAAGGAAAGCTTAAATGAGAAATTCTTTGCTATATGTAACCCTTTTCTTCAATCATACCCTTTCCTTAACCTTATAAAGGTAAATAAAAGAATTGCTAATGATGAGCAATTCATTCAGGCAATATATCACATGATCGTTTCCACCTATTTCACACAAAAAATGTGATTGGTTGTACTCTTTGATTGTTGTCTGCTGAAGCCATCAAATTGGGCAAGTCATTACATTTTTTGTTATATATAAATATGAATAATATGTTAGATAGTGTATGCTAGTGACATACTTCAGGTGGGTGAGGGTTTACAGAATGCATCAACAACATGCTGGTGTTTTTCTTGTACGACTGTTTCTAAGTGCTTCAACTTGTCGTGTTCTAAAGACAAAGAACCTCTTTCAAAGACAAATAGTTTTGAAGATTTGATTTTCACAATAAACAATTTCAGATGCTGCATTGATTTTATGCAAATTATTGATAAAAATACAAAAACAAAGTATTAAAAAAAATATAAAACATTGGTTCTTTTTCTCTCCGTCAATCATTTCAACATGGAGGATAACTTTTCTAGAAGGGTTGCCACACCAATGAATGAGTGTACTGTCCTGGCAACTAACAGTTCTTTATGACTTCCTAAAAACTTGAGTGATCTGATCTCTGATTGGCTGACCTTTGAACCTCTCTGTAGGCAGTCACCAGGTATGAATAGATTATGTGAATAAGCTATCCTGTCGATGCACAGGTGATAGGCTTACGGAATGGAATCTTGTCTCCCTGATTTTACACAGAAAAAAAGAGGATAGTTTCAGGAATGCTTTAAAAAGAGAACCTCTCTTTAACCCTTGAAGTGCTGGAACCGACTTCATGCTTATGCAAACAGGTTAGATCCAGGCCAGCCGCCAAGTAAATTGGCGGCTAGCCTGTGATCAAATCTATTTGCTACTCTGAGTACCTTTCCTCATCAAAATTAAGCAGATGTTTAAGGTTTGGGAAAGCAGATGGCACAAAAATTATATTTTTAGAAAATCGCCCATCATTCTAAGGGTTAAGAACACTAGATTCCATTTCATTTTCTGCATGTCTAATTTTAGATTATCTTGCTTAGTGCATCACATTCATTAACAGTTGATCGTGCTTCTTGTCACAATTCTTTCAAGATTCATGTTCTCTAGCAGCATTAAGAATATATCCCAATATTAAAATGCTATGTTGTTGGTTAATATGTTGGAAATATTTGACTTTGAAGATTTTGATAAACACCAGCAATGATCGGTTCTTTATGTCCAGTACCTGTGATTTATATTGCTGATAGAGTAAAGGGATAAGCAGGAAGTACGCTAGAACCTTGACAAAACACAAATAACAGGAAACGATGGGCTTTTGGTGAATGATATTTAAAATGATAAGTATTTCTGGGGGATTCTGTGCCTCTTCACAAAATCTGAAGTGGCATCTTTTTTTATACCTTGCTTTTATTTATTGTCTCTCGGGATTTGTGAAGTTTATAGAATGGGAGACAGACAAATTTCCTTGGTACCTGGTTTTGCCCCATCCGTTATCATTTCTGCTCAACCTTCTCAATGTTCATGCTGGTAATTGGCTTTAAGTAGGAAATTGAAAATTTTAAAATTGCACACCTTACCTTATGAAAAGCACTTTTTTTATGGAAAAAAAGAAATTGTTAAAAAGGATAAGTTTTTAAAAGAATTGTGAAATATGTCTAAAAAATTATTTTGAAATTACAGTTTGCAGTTTGTGCGCAATTTTGTATTTGTGATGGAGTTTAATCATTAATCATTTTTTATGATCAAAATGATGATTTATTTTATTTTTGTCATTAATCTTTCTATGATTAAAACTGTCTGTAGACAACATAATGCCCTGTAAGTTGTGATGAAAAAAAGTATTTTCATTTTCAAATTAGGTACACCATATTATAATGCATAAGAGAAATTACTTATCAATTAATTAGAACTTAAGTAAGTTTAAAAAAAAAAAAATGACAGAAATACACTAGTTTTGCTTTTGCCATATTTGTATCCATTTATGACAGGTGTTACAGAAGAAGTTACTGGGAATACATGCTTTGTTATGATGATTTTCGATCAATATATATTTGTGGAAAAGACAACTAAAAACTAAGTCTTGAAGTCTCTAAAACACATAGCCTACTAAGGAAACAGAGCTTTCTATAAGCCTGTAAGCCTATTCCCTCATTTGGGAACTTTGTGACTGTCCAGGACATAAAACAGCAGCAGATAAAGATAATAGTGGTGAATATGTCATAAAATTCCTTTCTAAGATTTGATAGAAACCATTGTGACAAATGCATGAAAACCCGAAGTGCTAAAGAGAACAACTGATTATGACTAGCAATTTCTTTATCACATGGTTACTACTAATGGTATTGTATAAAATGAAATATTTTTCATACTTGATAACTGACATTGGCTCAATACTGTCAAATTTTGGTTAGATATGACAAATCATAGATAATAAGAAGCGTAAAACGAATGGATTTCTAGCATAAGGTCTAAATCCTTAATTGTCCACCAACGTTTTTCATTACTAGAAATTTATCAAAGCAAACCTTAATGTCATTGCCCTTAACATGTTTAATGGGATACATTTTGGTTGAAAAAGATTTAATTTATTCTCCTTATCATGGTCTTAGAGAGATTTATGGGTTTAGCTTTAATCTGTCTGATATTAGATGACTTTACAGCCACTTATCAGAGAAAGGGGGAGAGCAAAGCTCATGGGTTCAGTGCAATACTATAGTAGGTGCTTCATGTTCATGAAGCACTTACTATGCTCTTGCACTGTACCTTCGAAATGTCCGCATTTGAACTACATATCACCAGAGGGCCTCTGGCACAGCTCTCACAAGATCATGAACTCCGATAAATAAAACTTTTTTTATTTGACACTTTTTTTTACTTACATGCCTGTTTTAGTGGTGCTGGTTTATAAGGGTTAGTTCCATGAAATATTTCATTCAAAACTTAATAATTAATCAGTAAATCATGTATTTCTGGTTCTTGTAATAGTGGTCTTTTTGAGAGCAGTCAAATGGGTATTAACAATATAGGCTTTGAAGGAAGTTGCTCTTCTAAATTAGTTCTGTTTTACTTTAAATGATGGTCATTTTGTTTAGAAATGTTTAACTTGTTTGAAATCAAATGGTCAAGGAGCATCTGTTTAACAATCATTCTCCTCATGTGAAGTATTGGAGAATAAACATTTTCTTTGTGACATTGGGCTTAACCTATTGTGACAAATGGAGAAATTGCTTGTTTGATTTCTCGTTTCATCAAAGATGTGCATCAAAGTGAATCATTACGCTGTAATGGGTCAATATGTCTACATAATAGATATCAAGGCCAAGGCTTTCCAAGATCAAATACATGTTGAAGGCAGCAGTGTCACTGTAGACAAAGGACATTTCTGCCCCATAGAGGGAGGCGGGTTTTGATTCTTGGTTCCCTAGTCTGGCAGATTGGTTCCTGTCGCGTACATATAGCAAAGTCACATGTTATATTTCTGGGGTCGCTCTTTATTGGAACCTGGTAGAGGCATATCAAATGTCAACCCCTGTAGAACTTTCACATGACAGAAGACAAGTGCTTGAGTGAATGCAGATGTTTGGGGCCATCTATAGGGAGAAAAGTTCAAAAGGGGGGAAAAATTGGCCCCCAATGTTTGTGATGTGAAATTTCTGTGAAAAAGAATGTTTATATGTATGGAACACATGTATGTTGAGGACATTTCAAGTTTCATAGTCTGGGGGTCTTTACCACAGTCTCATGTTTTCCTTTTTTTTTTTTTTTTTTGAAGACCTTTTAGTATGTAGCCTGATGGCTAAAAGGACAAGAAACCATTATGACAAAGAAAGTTTTACTCAGAATGAGCAAATGTTTCCTTTGCGACAATTATTTCAAAATGTCTATTCACATACTTTCAAGTATTTACAAGTAAAACTGCTATTACAGCCGATTTTAAAACAAAGCATATTCATCCATATAATGTAATTATAATAATATTACATTTTTGTGAGAAAATGACACGAAGAGGAGAAGTTTAATGCAGTAACATTCTCCGAATAGTGCTTTGATAAGGAGTAATATACCTTTGATTATTGACATCAGTTTCAACCTTAAAGCCATACCTGCGCTCATTTACACTTATGAAAGTTCTAAAATAATTGATAATTAACTTAAAAGTACTTTGAATTCCCTTACAGAGGAACTAAGACAGTAACACGTTCAAATGATGCTTTTAAAGAGTAAATACGATAAAGTTTGTTTACAATAAGTGATAAAAAAAAAAGATTTCTATTTTGCATTGAAAATACTTGATTTTATCTTGCCTCTAGTTTTCATCATACATATTATTTCAATTTTTGACAAAAAACCTTGCTTGGTGGTAAAAAAGTGAATTATAGGCAGCAGATGACAACCATTCGTTTTTTACCAAAGAACATTTATTTCTCTACCCGATAACTTACAAAATGTGTTGCATGGGGCTTGGTGTGGTGTTTGTCTTTACCATAAAGATAAATGGACCATTAAAACAGTTGCTAGTACTCCCAAACTTACAGAGACTTTATTGTAGTAATGCATGACCCTTTCACTCCTTCGTACATAGGAGTGGGTCATAATGTGAGTGTGATCATCTCAAAATATATATTGCTAAAAAAAAAAGGAAAAACTGTTAGTGGTTTGCAGTTTTGTACAACAGGGAAAAAGTTCCAAATGCTTTAAAAAAAATAAATCTTTTTACTAAATACTTGATATATTTTTCATCTATTTATAAATATTTGTTGCTGTCGCTTTTGCTAGGTAGGGTAAAGGTATAGAGAGAAGCACCGTTGTGCTTTGTGTCTTCCCTGATCTTATTGTTGATCAGAGGAAAACAGACATAGCATATGTTTATACCAGCGTAAGACAATAAGGCATTCATAGGACCTGAGGAAACATGTTGTGAGATTTAGTCAAGGCTTTACCTTAATACACTGATACTCAAACAATGACTAACTTTGAGGTACAGGAAAAAACATCTTTTCTTGAATTAGCTCTTGTAGTGCTGGAACTGACTTCATGCTTATGCAATTAGGCTAGATCCAGGCCAGCCACCAGGTAAATTGGTGGCTGGCCTGTGATCTAACCTGTTTGCTACTCTGAGTATCTTTCTTCATCAAAATTAGGCAGATATTTAAGGTTTTGGAAAGCAGACGACACAAAAATTCATATTTAGAAAACTTCTCAGCATTCTAAGTGTTGAATATGTCTTATGTGGTGAATTCACACCACAAACCTCTATAAGACAACTCATGATTACTCACAGCATATTATTTAGGATTAATGAAAAATAATTTGCACAAGCAATACTGTCTTATCTGAGGTATGGTTGGCAAACAAATATTTGGAAGGTATTGTGACAGAGGTCTGTATGTAATGAAACAGAATTCTCCAAGTCATTACTTCTTTATAGCATAAAGACAATTTATACTTTTGTCATATTTTCAGCACAGAATTTCGCAAAACATTGTTACAGAAGTGGAAGTTTGTTCATGATGATGTACATATTGTGCATTTTGGTATAATATTGATAGCATAGAGTTTGCTGTTTTTGCAAAGATGCTTCAATTTGTTTCCATTTCTGGAAGTTAACACATTACCACTTAACGCATCATTTTTGTGTCTTGCAGCTGACAATTTTCAAAAAGCATTGTGGCAAAAGGGGAAATTGCTTCTCACAATATAATCAGTTTGGACAACATCATGGTAAGGCTTCAATAAAACTTAGTGGACAGTGGTGAAGTAGTAGAGTGTTGGCCTCCGGACATGACGGTCGTGCATTTGAGACCTGTGAGTAGCGGGATCTGCCTTGCAACCTTTCATTGATCCATATTTGGCGCAAGTACTGGTAATGATCCAGGAAGCAGAATAAAGAGGGATAAATCTAAAATGTAAGAACTTGTTTCGCCATCGATGTAAATTAGATAAGTTTAATCATGAACTATAAAACTTAGGACTGGGCGTAACCCTTGCAGAATGACATGAAAAATATTTTATATTCCTGGATAGAGCTTCTTGTCCCTTCATAAAGTAGAACAATCGGCATTGTCTATGAAATAAATGAATTTTGGAAAAATAATGTAAACTTTACATCATTAGAATAGAACAGTCAAAAATGTGATTCAATGTATGTATTTTTTTCACGTTCTAAGTTATAATCAGTTTGGACAACATCATGGTAGGGCTTCAATAAAACTTAGGACTGGGCTTAACTCTAAGGATGCTGGATAATTTTCTAAAAATAAATTTTTGTGTTGTCTGTTTGCCAAAACCTTGAATATCTGCTTAATTTTGATAAGGAAAGATACTCAGAGCAGCAAACAAGTTAGATCACAGGCCGGCCGCCAATTTACTTAGCGGCTTGCCTGGATCCAACCTGTTTGCATAAGCATAAGCAGTTCCAGCACTATAAGGGTTTACCCTTGCAGAATGACATGAAAAGGATTTTATATTCCTGGATAGAGTTCCTGGTCCTTTTATAAATGAGAAGTCTATCTAAAGGATCAACTGTCTTTGAAATTTGGGGTCATTTAGTGCGTTTGCACAGTGGGATAGAAAGCCTTCAAGTAGAGGGTTTCTCTGGGATTATGTTTTATTTCCCATGATGCACCTAGAAATAAAAGCGTCATTTCATAGTTGAAAGTGAATCACCAGACATATATATAGAGTCCACTGTCTTATCAAAGTTTATTGAGTCCCATAGAAATGGGTTAAAGGGAATATTCTTCAACTGCAGGGCTTTTTGGTTATTGGCTTCTTTTTTTAAAACACATCCAATGTTGTTGTTACTGAAGTCATCTGAAATTTGTTTAAATAGTATCATCTAAACTATTTCAGATTGTTGGATCTACGTAATAGATTATAATCAATAGCAAAAATTAGACAATTCTAAAGCTAAAGGAAATGATACTTTGTGATATCAAATTAAGTAGACAAACATTGAGATGAAATGCAATGAGCTTATTTTTAGTCTTCTTTGTCACAATGGTTTAAGAAGCTTGATATTGCAGGATGTTCAAATGGTTACATATGGTATGATGCGTTGATTTATGCCATGTGGGCCACATTATTTCTTATTTCATCTTTTTTTATCTCTTGGTGATTTACTTTTACCACAGCTGACTTACATCTCGAATGTGCATTTAATCTTAGGGTTGAGGACACATCATAAGCTCATAAACAGATGGATTTAACAGCTTTGCTTTTGTCTACTTTTGACATTTTTTTATTATTTGATTTCATATGTCCTAATTTCCCAACATTTTCTCAATCATATTTTTCTATGATATAAGAGTACAGTCTTATTTGTTTTAAGCGACATTAGTACAAGGAGACAGATATAAGACAAAGTCATGTAACTGCTAAATACGAATCACTAAACTCTTCCGCAGCAAATGCAGTAACACGAGGTAGTATTGAGTTCGAGGTTAAAATTCACGATTCAGGCACACCAAACAATTCCCAATGTCGTAATCTGTTGCATTTAAACTAGGGATGGGAACGAATAGTGAAATCACTATTCGAATATTCGACTAGAACTATTCGAATATATTCGAATATTCGATTTTAGAATTCGTTTTGATGTCCGAATGTCTGCATGTCCGAATACTAGTACACTAGTCCTCTGTTCAAACCTTTTGTGTATAGCCGATATCTGTTTACATGTACGTGCATGCAATATCAAAGCAGTAATAACCATTATTTCGTTTTTTATCAACAGACAACTTTTCCAACTTCTTACAGAGTTGGTCCATCAGAAACTTAAATAGTTGTTGATGTTCGGCAGAACGAGTAAAGTAATTCAAGACACGTCATTGAGACATTGTGATGTTTATCGAATAGATGTAGGAATTAGAATGAAAATAAGTTTGACAAATTATTCTGAAGAAAAATATACTTTCTAACACATTATTTGATTGGTCTTCGTGCATATGCAATCATGATTACGATTGGTTATTGAAAGAGTAATTGTTTAATTTTACGACAAACAAGTTACGTGATTGGTTGACACTGACAATTGTCAATTAGCGTGATTGACTTTTTTTGGATAATAAGCAGCAAGTGCAGATCATTAAGGTGTTAGATTTAGCGGCTTAAAATCGACTATTTTCACACTTAGGAATTAATCGTTTTGCAAACTGTCAAAAGATGTGGTAATTTGTCACAGGTGTTTTACTGTGTGACATACGTTGTAAAAACATCGTAACTGCACCTGGGAGCTAGGCACGTTCTTCGATATTTGGGATCGGTTTAGAGGAAGAAAATGAAAATAAAACAACATTATTTTTGAATAAAATTTATGGTAAACATACAGTAATATGGGTTCATTAAAATCGAATATTCGAATACTATTTTGCTATTCGAATATTTGACCCGCTATTCGAATATTCGTTCCCATCCCTAATTTAAACCCATTACCTTACAATAACGACATTTAACCTCTTTGTTGCAGATGTCTCAGGCAAACTAAATGGAAAAAGGAGAAATTGCTCATGACAAGCAATTTCTTCGTTCCCCACAATGTTTTCTGCCCTATCAAAAGATTATTTTCAAATTGCATCACATTTCGAAATGTCTCCTGCAAACTCTTTCATTTTGGGACAGCTGAAAATTTTGCGCTTGGTAAAGGGTTAATCAAACGCACCATGCAACATGTGATTGTTGGACACAGAAGACAGGGTACCCATTTCGGACTGAAATGTAAATGGTTTCTTAGACAAGCACTTTTCTAACCAATTACCCCTGTAATAAAACACAAGATCAAACAACCAGTAAATGCCACTTGACACATCTCTGCAAACGACAAACTCGGGTCTCATGTGACCGAAAATTATTACAAGAGCGTAAATTGCTCAAGAATAAAAATTGGCTAATGTAATAGATTATATTGATCAAATTAATGGTCCGGCTCGTCAAATTACAGATATTGATTTCACAGTGTCAACAAGGGATGGAGGGTCCCTTCTTCTGTTGTCATGCCAATAGTTTGGGTTAAATGTTTTTGGGATAGGACAACTAACTGGATATACCCATCTAACATTCAATGTTCCCAGGTCCCAGGTCACACTGAAGAAGTTTTATGGGGGGGACTCTTTCTCCCATTTGCAAAACTGGTGCCGAAGAACGAGTGATAAGGCTTAGAATTATGGTACTTAACCCGTTACCTCATGTAGGATTTTGTTACTGGCAAGTGTTAGAAATTGATGACTATGATGAGGGTTCAATACAAGACTGTAATACTGTAGTCTTGCATTGAACCTTCAATAAGATATTTAAAAAAGACATCATATTTTGAGGGTTCAATGCAAGACTATGGTAAGTGCTTCATAAACATCACTTACTATTATACCAGGGGAAAAATACCTATTTAAATAAGCAATATCTCTTTTTGTCACAAATGTTTCTTGAATCATCATTGCAGGTACATCATATGTGTGAGTATATCTGAAGGGAAGGGTTGCATTTTTCCATCTAAACTCAGCTAAAAAATGCAAAGAAGTGCATGATACATACACTAATGGATTATCTTTAACCCATATGATATTCCTTTAAGTTCTGCAACATCAATGCCACAATGATTTTTTCCATTCATAGGAGTTAATGGTGCCATTAACAAATTTTCAGTTATATCATGTCAACAGTTCACATTTTCTGAACCCATTTCTCAGAATGCTACTACTACTCCTTTAGTTTTACCCATTACCAAACAATAACAACATTTGACCAGTTTGTTTCAGACGACTCTAGAAAACATTGTGGGAAAATAATGTGCAATTTCTCCTTTTCCCGCAATATTGTCTGCCCTATCAGGAGATTATTTTTCAATTTCATCACATTTTGAAATGTCGTCTGCAAACTCTTTCAGTTTTGGACAGACAAAAAATTTGGGGTTTGGTAAAGCGTTAATGGGCTTTGGTAACTTTCAACCAATTTCATGCTTATGTCCTGCCTTACTTACAGAATACCCCCATCTTTATATTACCTTGTGGACAATGTTCATGATGAGCAATGCATTGCAGTATTACTGAAAAAAAGCTGAGGAAGTTAGCATTTCTGATGTGCATGACCATCTGAGTTTTTTTTATGTATTTGTAAAGAATTGTCAATTGTGTCTATAGCAAGTCATTTTGTTGAAAACTTATCTCATGAAAACAATCTGATATTTACATTGACCTGAGAAAAGAAGAAATTGCATGATTCTAAGTTAAAGTAATTTCCCTTTACCAAATCTAATGAATCAATTAATCAATCACCAGATTGGTTAAAAAAGTAATAATAATAGCATTGGTGTCTTAGTTCAAACTTATTTATTTTACATCGATTTTGACAGAAGCTTGAAGCTTTTTAATTTCACTCTTGATTACTGCTTCCTCTATCTGAACAAGTACTCACATCAATTTGAGGGCTAGTCCTTGCAATTTTCACCTTGCCTAACAGGGATCAAACCCAGGACCCTCTGTACAAGAAGTGGACGCTTTCATTCAATTTGCCCTTTTTAACAATCAAGATTAAAATTCATTGTGATCAAAATAAAAAAAGATGCTCATGATGAGATCATACTTTTTTGGCCATCATGGTTTTGAATGTCGTCTACTACAAAGGACAAATATAAAGTCATCTGTCATTTAGGGCATAAGACATCAATGTGTGTGTGATTTTGGTAATGACTGAAATGGCTCATTCCGAAAAGAGTTAAATGGAACAATTGTGTTTTGTTGGTCCCAGAGTGGTGGTTTGTCATTGTTCTGTTTCGTGCAGGGAAATTTGACATCTTTTGATGTTTATGATTGTGGGTACAGTTATGATGGTTATCGCGCTTTAAAAAAAATTATGGTGGAGTGAACGCTGACGTTCAGTTATAGGAATGCAGATAATGTTTCTAGCTTTTAGCTAATCACCGTAGGACCATGCTGAAAAGTCATAGAACTTTTTTGGAGAGTGAATTTTATACAAGAGAGTATTATTCAACATACTTCTCTGAAAGACACAAACTTTTGAGTTGTGGCGATTTAAAACATTACAAAAAAGTTACAAATTGATTGTAATTAGTAAATATTTCTCTTTTTCATTAAGATTTTAATGTTTATTCATGTTCTAAGCAATGTTCCTGAATATTGATTGCATCTATGAAGGACATATCATGATCTTGATAGTGCTTTACGATTTAATATACAATATAGTAGGTAACTCAATATTTCATGCTTGCAAAAAAGGAAAATCCGAAATATCAAATTATTCTTCGCCACAAGACAACCAATTTTTATAATGTATTATATCTAAATGCATGAATAAGGGCCAGTGGCCTATGTACAGCAAAATATTTGAAAGCCATTTAAAAGCCTCTTACAGGGGAAAACCTTTTATAAGGCAAATTTCTTTAGCTTCAAAATTCTCTGTTTAGCACCAGGTATATAACTTAAAAGTTAACCTATCACTTAAAAGATGTTTTTTTTAGTGCACATGCATCAGACAACTTAACGCTTTACCACCCGAAGACGATGTATTATTTTACCTTATGCAAACAACGTAAAGTCTTTAGAAAAGCTTTTTGAAAGTCTTCTGCTGCAAGATGCAAAAATGTGGTGTTAGGTGGTAATGTGTAAGTAAAACTTTTGTCTTTGTTTTCTGCTCAATTTTGTCAAAGATATGCTTATTTTCATAATCAGGTTTCTTCTTTGCTACTGCTTTAAATTTTGAATTGTTTTAAAATTTTGAAAGATTATAGAATTTAAAATGGTTATGAAATTTTGAGTGGTAACAAAATCTAGAATGGTTGAACATTTTAGAATGGTTATACAATTTTGAGTGGTGACAAACTTTGGAATGGTTGAACATTTTAGAGTGGTTATACAATTTTGAGTGGTGACAAACTTTAGAATGGTTGAACATTTTAGAGTGGTTATATAATTTTGAGTGGTGACAAGCTTTAGAATGGTTGAACATTTTAGAGTGGTTATACAATTTTGAGTGGTGGCAAACTTTAGAATGGTTGAACATTTTAGAGTGGTTATATAATTTTGAGTGGTGACAAACTTTAGAATGGTTGAACATTTTAGAGTGGTTATATAATTTTGAGTGGTGACAAGCTTTAGAATGGTTGAACATTTTAGAGTGGTTATACAATTTTGAGTGGTGGCAAACTTTAGAATGGTTGAACATTTTAGAGTGGTTATATAATTTTGAGTGGTGACAAGCTTTAGAATGGTTGAACATTTTAGAGTGGTTATACAATTTTGAGTGGTGGCAAACTTTAGAATGGTTGAACATTTTAGAGCGGTTATACAATTTTGAGTGGTGACAAACTTTAGAATGGTTTTAAATTTTTGATTGGTTACAAAATTGTGTATGAAGTAATGGAATAACATATTAAACTTGATCTGGATGACAAAAACTATGATTTTCTTGAAGTGTTTGGCAGATTCCATATGAAAAGAGAATTATTGCTCAGCATAAGTAATGATAGTTTTGTCACAAGAGATTTTAGATTCTTAGAATAATCTGGTCCCATTAACCACGAACATCCTGGTTAATGATGTGAAAGAATCTAGACTAGTTTGAGAAAACTGAAATTGCAAAATAGAAAATTTTTTTCTTTTGCCACAATGGTTTATTATGTAATCTTTCAATACAACTAAGAAAACGTAAAGGATCATGTTGTTTTTTAAATTTTCATCCTATGTGTCTTTGAAATTACACCAATTACAAAATTCTAGGGTTGACATGAATATATTTGAATGAAATAATTGAATTAAACTGCAAAGAATATGAAGAATTACGCACCTAAATTACGCCAACGCCAACACAATCTAACCGAAGTTGCGGCGGTGACAGAATTCCCTGGTTTTAATTTAGTGACGATGTACAGCCTGTCCTATGTGACAATTTCGCGGAAAACTAATGTCTACTAATATCTTGCAGTGCTCCACAAGGAGTGCAGAAGTTCTTTCAGAACTATTACTTTATCCCATAAAATTAATCAAGCTCTCACAAACTGATCCCTTTCATGGGACAGCTTTATAGTTTATACAATGTCTCCCGTTTTTCAATTTAATTTTCGTGACAATGACGACAGGCCTCCCCAGCTCCATGATTCACATCTCCAGATACTTGCAGGTCAAGCATTCAGGATGTAACAGTGTATTATTGCTGATAGAGTAATGGGATGGTCCCAATCTAGAATCGGTATCAAATGTCATCATAAGGTAACTGTTTGAAAGCATTAACCCTTTCCCAAACAACAAATATTCGACTGTCCCAAATTGAAAGAGTTTGCAGACGACATTTCAAAATGTGATGAAATTGGAAAACGATCTTCTTATAGGGCAGAAAACATTGTTGGAAGGGGAGAAATTGCTCGTAACGAGCAATTTCTCCTTTTCCCACAATGTTTTCTAAAGTCTTCTGCAACAAAGTGGTCAAATGTTGCTATTGTTTGGGAAAGGGTTAATGCTGATAGGGTAATAGGATGGTCCTAATCCTGAATCAGTATCAAATGTCATCGTAAGGTAACTGTTTGAAAGCATTTAGACAAAAATAGAAAATTGCTTGTAATGTACTCTCCTAAGATATCTGTAGGAAATGACAAAATACTTTTCATTTGAAATTACCATGTATGACTAAAATGTTCTTTAACTCAAAGAAGTCATCTGCTGACTATGGCGAGATGTAAAATAACCTGGTCAATATTTGTCAGCGTCCTTTTTTTTTTAAAAGAATACATTGTACATCCTTTTCTCACAATACCTTAAACCCTACTTTTTATAAGCCTTCTTGAGTAATGTAAAACATCGGATGAATTGGCAACAAATGGATTGTGAAATAAGCAACAAAATAAGGGTTTGTTTTTATTCCTTTAGTTTTAATGCTTTTATCAATCCTAAAAGAGAAATATCCATTTTATCATATTTTCATGAAGCATTCACATGGCACTTTCAGAAATGTGTTACTCTGTAAAATGCTGTTGGCAAATTAACAAAATATAAGAGGTTTTTCTTTTCTTTTTTAAATTTTGATAAAAAAATCATCTGTTACAAATCACTAATATTTTCATTTAATACTTAAAAGAATTCTACAAAAATTGATAAGTAGATTTTAAAAAGAAAATCATTCAAGAAAAAACAAAACAATTTCACCTCTTACCACAATGTTTGTAAAAGTGTTTTGGTAACAAAGCAACACAAGTCTTGTACTGCTAATAAAGAGAGCATCGCGTCCTGTGTATTGCGTCTGAGGAATTTCTCTCGGCAATCTTAGATTGAATGAGCTCTCTCTATCCCTGTTATTTTGTCACTGAGCTTTGGAGTGGATTTGACCGTATATTTTATTGTCCCCTGTCATTCAGAAGATTTATGCTATTGATTCCAACGATACAGCATCAAGTTTCAATCTTGTCCCAGCTATTGATGTTTCGGTATTTCGTCCCAGTGCAATCCAAACAATTAAATCGGGGCACTCAAAACTTTATATGATTAAATCATCCGATTGCATTATACGAAAAAATATTAATGGGGGAGAGACGCCTTTTGTTGGAAGGAGAATCTGTGATCAAATTGTCTCCAGCGTTATGACAATGTCGTAAGACGTCATTAATCTCTGTCAGGAAGAACAAAATTGTTACGACAATACGAATAAAGAGAACCAAGGCATACACCACCAAGCACAAATATCCCAGAGTCTCCATTGAAAGCCGTCTTTTGTTGCCATGAATAGAAGACAAATGTTTGAATTTTCTTTTTAACGCATTTTTTACGGGGATACATATTTTCTGATACATGGAAATTCATCATGGGACAGAATAATCTTGTGCATTTTAGGCGTCAGAAAGCTTTCCTGGGAGTCCCTAGAAGGAATTGTTATTCTCGTTTCTTCTCCAGGAAATTTGAAATAATTGCGATAAAATGATAATTGTTTTTAAATAGCAGACACATTTTGTCTGAGAACTGCCCTGGTTTTCTCTATAACAGACTGAGCTTTAAACTTCTTGTGACCTACAAGATGTCTTCTTGTGTCATTTGGCATTTAAACATGTTTAACTTGTTTGCCTAATAGAATCAAGTTGAAACGCCCCACAACCCATTCTTCTATTTTAGAGTTTTCGAATGGTTTAAATGAAAAGTCAGCACATGAGAAATATTAAGGATGAAAGATTTATGGTTCATGGATTTATGTAGTAGCCAATGCAACGCAAGGCAAAAAAGATATTTAATAGCAATTACTCCTTTTGCAACAAGCTTTTTATAGACTTCTGCATTTGATGCGGAAAAGTTAGGTTTTAAGAACTTAACCAGGCATCATTTGTTACCAAAATGTGAATTGGTCTTTACATGTAAATGTTCTTGTATTAACGATTTAAAGGGATAAATAGCACTGTTGCAGTTTCCTAATTATTTTTGTCACTTTGATCTTTGATTGTAATGCTCTCTGCTGCAGTCTCATCAGAACAGAGGCTCATTCAAGACAAAGTATACAGACGCTGTTAGTCATGGGTTTCAATCTGGTGAGACTTTAACCCATTACCAAACAATCACGACATTTGACGAGATTGGTGAAGACATCTCTGGAAAACATTGTGGGAAAAGGAGAATTTTCCCGTAATGAGCAATTTCTCCTTTTCCTACTATGTTTTCTGCCCTATCAGAAGATCATTTTGCAATTTCATCACATTTTTAAATGTCGTCTGCAAACTCTTTTAATTTGGGACAGTAGAAAATCTGGCGTTTGGTAAAGGGTTAAGACATGGTACAAGCTACTGTAGGTTATCTACAAACTTTGTGAAGGTGGCTAATGTAAAGTGGCATAACAATCATATTTTTTATCAGTAATGTATAATTTTACAAGCTATTAAACTATTATAATTACTAATTATTTTACTCATTTCAACCATTTCTTCTTTTGTCACTGTGATTTCTTCACAGTTTTAATGCAGGTGTGAAAGATGTGTGAAGAAAGGTAAATATCCCCCTAAAGTTCACACTGTTAGAAATTTATTCAATCAATCAAAATATCAATAACAAAACTCTTAAATTTTACATACCAAATGCTTCTTTCCTCACAATGTGTTCAAAAATAGTTCATGTCAAAAGACACTAACAATTTGTTAACAAGCCAAACATACTTTGAAGTTTTACTTCTTTCATGCTCATTTTCATCTGCTTCAGAAATTATTTTTATCACACCATCATGCAAATTTGTCATCTTCAATTTGAAGTGTTTACAAAAATTGGGGAAAAAGCTGGGTTTGGTAGAAATTATCATTGGAAAAGGAACAATTAATTTGCTTCAGCATTTTTTCTTTCTGCAAATACATTGTATTTTATGACTTTCTTATTCATGGAGGCATCTACTGCAGGAGTATCTTTAGATACCTAATAAGCAATTTCTCTCAAAATTTCATACGCAAAATATATTTTCATGTACAATTTTTTTTTTTTTTTTTTTCGTCTGCTGCATTTTCATTTTGTAACAGCCGACAAATACTATGTGGGGAATGGGTGAAAGTGGTCTGCAGCAAAATCCAGGGATTGTTAGCTTTAGGGGTTAAATTCTAATTTCGAAGTTAAAGAAATCTAAATACATGTATACCTGGTGGCAATGAGTTAATGAATAAAAGATCTCTCTCAGATTTCTTGAAAGGTGTCCTTTCTTCAGATAATGAATTTTCATACTAGGACAGAAAAATGAGAAAAAATAGCTATCTGGATTTAAAATTAAATGAAATTGAAATCTCTCTCCGTGTCTGCTGCTACAATGGCATTAGATTACATCTTTTTAGATTAGAGTTATTTCCCCTGATTATACTCACTTTGATTTATCTACAGTTTCGGGATCCCCATGGGGCAGTGCTATTTTATGTCACAGTGTTAAGTCCTGTTGTCAATATTGATTTTCGCCACTTCATTTGATCTTGTGTGACAACGTGGTGACGTCGAGCCTTGTCGAGTGTCACACATCAAAGTTCCATTCGTATAATCTGATTGCGCTTTGGAATTAGACAAAAACCAGTAACCTTCCCATACTGGCTCCCCGTATGTGTCAAAAAACAAGTATACAATAGAATAAAGGACAGTAAAAGAGACATTTCTTATTGTGTCACTGAATCTTGGCAATCCCAGGTTGTACATGGCCATACCATCATGAATAATGAAAGTGAGAGGTTCAGAAACAAGCAAATTTGCTGCAGCAAAAAAACTAGAGGGTACTAATTTTTCACCAAAGCCTATGTTGTTAATACTCAGGAAAGATATCTTATGAATATTGTACTTAGAGTAATGATGACAGCTCAGTTTTTAGAGAGTCAGAATTTGAATTAAAAGGTTCCATGTTCCAGGTCTGGTACATGTATAGCCAAATTCTTTTGACATTGTATACATGTAACAATATTCTTTTACATGATAAAACTGTACAATTTGTATTGGTGGGGAAGGCAGTCAGAGACTTTAAGGCTTAGAATGTTGGGTAGTTTCCTAAGAAATAGATTCTTGTTTATCTGCTTTCCAAAACCATAAATATCTGCTAATTTTTTATGGGAAGTGATAATCAGAGTGGCAAACATGTTAGATCACTGGCCAGCCACCACCTGTTTGCATAAGCATGAAGTTGGTTCCAGCACTATAACGGTTAAAGACAGTTTTGTGCAGTACTGGTTAGGAAATACCTGGAGCATGAGTAGGTGCACAAACTTAAGTGATATGACTTAAATACAACTGTACTGTTGAAAATTATGTAGCAGAAGATATTTGAAAACATTGGTGCCTAAAAAAGAATTTTCCAACAATGATCTCTTGCCTGTAAAAGAAATATATATGTTTTGTCTCATACATTTTCAATACATGTATATGTACATGGAGGACAGTGGTCCAGGGGTAGAGCGTCAGCCCCTGGACACAAGGGTCATATGGATTTATAATACAGGAATCAGAATCGAGAGTGATTAATCTAAGTTGTAAGAACTTGTTTCATAATCAATGTAGAATAAATGAGTTTAAACTGATAAATACATAATTATGATAGAAAGTAATACTTGTATAATCTATATCTGTTTCTACTTTTAGACAATTGTTTGAAATGTCAATGATAGATAGCTCTGTGCTGCTGCTTAACGTTAGTTATCAGTCACACTTGTCAGAATTCGGTAGTTAGTAAGTTCATGCTTTGACAGAAAAATTTCTGTACTGCACCCATACTAATAGCTTCATGTCAAGGGTTCAATACAATACCATAGCAAGTCCTTCAGAAAAGTTAAAGACTTGCTGTAGTCTTGCACTTAACACATGACGTAAGAGTTATCTTAATTTGGCTGACGTCATTTTGGATGACAAAGACGAATTTTACAGAATGCAAGACGTTATTGATATGCAGTGGAAATGCTCCGGTTGATGGATCACTAGACTAGAATGGATCCCTGCTTATGGGTGAGATTTATTTGAATAACAGTTACAAGAAAATTCACTCTTTCATTCGAACACCGTGGTATAATTATGTAAACTATAAATGCCACGTTGTCGAAGAAAATTGATCCATTTAACTCGTTATTCCTTTGGATATCCTTTTAAGTTTCTGAAACAATACATGCTTCAAAATGTAAATTTTTCGGTTCTGTTTAAATTTTGTGTCATTAGGTAATATATCATCTTGGATTGAAGCATTTTGGGACAGGTCTGGAAATTCCCGTGTCAGAAATAAATGCCTTTCATTTGGTTCCCAGTGAACATGTGACACATTTAGAATGCATGATTCTACCATTAAACCAGGAAGAATTAAATGTAAAATATTGATTTCCACGTTTCAGTAAAGTACAATTACACGAAAATGTGATAAAATTGTCTTCAAATTTATTTCAGTGGGTTGACATGGACATTTTTCAATTTGATCTTGCAAGGAAAATATTTATCATTTTTAAGGAGACGGTTTTCTACAATTGGTTTGATAGAACTGCAAATTTTCCTCACAGTTTAGGTTTTATTTATAGTATGTTCAGGTTTTTGAAGCAGAGATGCACGGGTTGAATTTGATTACAAGAAACCCATCACCCAAAACAGAATTGTATGACAAAACTAAAGGTGTTGGAGATACAAATGACAATTGATAAGAATTGTTCCATTTTGAAGAGAAGGAAAAAAGCTTAATACATTGTCACTTGAAACATTCATTCATTTAGTGAAACTATGTTTTTTTCTAAATTTTGAGATAAGCTTTAGATATGATTTTCAGAGAGTGAAGTTTTTTGCCAAACAGGCTAAAAGCCCAAACTTTTCTTTTCGACCACTTTTGCCATGAAAGAATTTTGTTTGAAATGTTCAAAAAAGATTGGCCACATACTTATCATATCTTAGAAACATTTTCGTGACATTTATGTCATCAGTGGTAACATTACAATAAATAAGCAGCAGTTGGCAATTTGAAATAGCTTTTATCCATATCAATAGGTCAGAGTACTGTTTTACTAAACAACTTACTGAAAATATTTGCGTAAGTAAAAACTGATTTTCATAGATAGCAGCAAAAATAAAAGTAAACAATTGTAATGTGACACATCAATGGAAGCGTCTTGAAGAGACGATTCCAATAATGTGTTGTTCTTTAATATTGCTTGCCTCCCTATTGAAATAGGGTGGAATGTTGTTTTGAACTTGGACAAATTCTTAACGTAGTACACTAATGTAATACGCTACCCAGGTCATTGGGTTTGACATGATAACCTTGATCAAGAACCTGCCTTTTGACTTTTTATCCTTTCACAGTTCGATGATTCAATGCAAGACTATAGTAAGTGCTTCATAAACATGAAGCACTTACTATAGTATTGCACTGAACCCTCGAGTTGTAAGTTAGTTGTTGCTAATTATATTGAGAAAAATATTTGCCAAATGTGAATAATTACTGCTTAACATTGAAAGCATCATGTTAAACATAGAACTAATTCATGATAAGAAAATGGTTCCTTTTATCACAATGTTTTCATTTGTCAATGGCTGTTTAGACACTTTTTTCACATGTATTACAAAAAAGGTTAATCTTATAGTTATAGATTTCAAAATCTAAATACATAGTCTACATATTGAGGGCTTTTAACAGAATTGCATCATAGATTATAGAAACTCAGAAACCATTGCAATTCCATCCACCTTCACAAACAGGCTCTTAATTATGTTGAGGGTTCAATGCAACATTTTTGTACTGTGTCATGATTGTGACAATCTTACTATAGTATTGCATTGAACTGTCGATGTGCACATAATGCTGCTGTGTGTCATTCAAACATAATTAAAAAAAAAATCAAGGCCATACAATCATCTTGGCTTATAACAGAATGAACAAGCCATGATGAGACAAATCTCACAGATAAAGCCAGATGATGTGGCAACTGTCAGAGACTTTCCGCTCTCGCTTCCTTTAAGTCTCTGTGTAGCTTATGGTTGAGTTGGACACCTGATTGCCACATTGTAGTTCTCTCCTGGTTGTATCTCTTGTATCATTTCGTCTTAGATAAAGCAAGAAATTTATCCCATTATGTTTTGTTGCAGCAAGATCTTATTACTTGTAAAGTTACTTGAGTTGCAATGTATTCAAATGTCTCCAGCTGCACAGACATGTATAAGGGATAGAATTCATTATTACAAATATTTGGGACCTCACAGTGTGCATATATACATGCAGGACAGATAGATGTGATCTTATCTGTGGATTGCAAACAAGGATTGTATCTGGAACATTATATACTAGCATGTTTGTGATAAAGCTTGTTACCAAAGACCTTAACCCTCTGAAAGATATTAGCACCTTACACCATAATACTGGACAGCATCACCGTATGTCAGATGATTAGAAGGAACGATATGAGGGTTCAATACAGGATTATAGCTAGACCTTCACAAATGTGAAGGTCTTACCATACTCTTCCATTGAAACTTTGATGAAAAGAAGTTGAAACATCATCAGACACTAATGATCAGTGATGAAAAGAAACAAGATTTCAATGCAAAATGATAGTAAGGCCTATAAACTTTTGTTACGAAGTTACTGAACCCTCAAAATCTTGTATATCATGTTTTTTTTTAGAAGAACAATATTACAAGCATAGACATAGCATGTAATGAGCAATAAATCTCCCATTCTCAAGTTTGTCTTAGGTTGAATCATGTTGGTGTCTTAAACCATATACCTACAGATTAACAGGTAATATAACAAGTTTGTACTATTTTCAATAAAACTGGAAGTTATTTTCTTGATGTAGAATTCCCATAATCCACCATTTTGAAACTTCTTTTCTGTTGTATTACTTTGGCTATTCTTAGTATACATCGGTCAGTGCAGGA
Organism: Cerastoderma edule; assembly: GCA_947846245.1. Taxonomy (NCBI): domain Eukaryota; kingdom Metazoa; phylum Mollusca; class Bivalvia; order Cardiida; family Cardiidae; genus Cerastoderma; species Cerastoderma edule. Next base: position 12,385,672 of record OX401412.1, read on the forward strand.
ACTATTCGCTTTACACAGAATAGCTCTGGCCACGACTGATGTATGCCGAGAACGACCGAAGTCGCCCGACAAAAGAATGAGTATAATGGTGGATTCTGGGTATTCTACCTCAAAAGCTGTTGTTCATCCCAAAGGCTTACTCAGTCTTCTACAGGTGTACGACCATAGGAGTGAGTAACATATAAAGTAATGGGCTAAATTAATTTACTTGTCATTGATCAAGGGTTACCTTTCAGTAGTAAATTATGCATGATAATTAGCTCATTTTGTTAATGTTCACTTTGAAGATTAGGTCAATGGGTGAACGGATCATTTACCATCAATTGATGGACAGGACAGTTGTCAAAGAGTGCCTGCTGACTGTGTTATGGTCTGCCCCTTCCCTGCACTATCTAATTGATCAATTAACCCTCTACCAAACGCCAAATTTTTCACTGTCCCAAATGGAAAGAGTTTTCAAACCAAATTTCAGACAGTACCGTAATGAAATTGATACACAAGCTTCTGATAGGGCAGAAAACATTGAGGGAAAAGGAGAAATTTCTTGTTACGAGCAACTAACTGGTCAAATGTTGTTATTGTTTGGTAAAGGGTTAAGCCTGATACCCTAATGATCCTTGCAAGCCAGTAGAGGTAACCTTTCTTTATACATTATCATTGTGTCATGCATAAGTCCTCTAAAAGTATGGGAATTCTATTGTCATTACTATGTGCTGACAGTCATTAACATTGAAGTTGTTTGAATTTGTCTTGCAATAGGCGAACAGTTATCAGAATGATGATATTAGTTAAGCAGCTGTTTGACTTACCATCTATCTCCTTTCTTAAAGCAGGCACCATACAATGCTGTTGCAGCAACTTGCATTTTGAATGGATTTACCAAAAATTCTTCAATTGTAAGAAACTACTGTTATTGCAACAAATTTATCATTATAATCATATTCTATGAGCTCTTTATGGATTCTTTATTTATTTATTGAGCAGTTGCATAAACGAATACTGCTGCAAAATCAAAAGAGAAGGAAATGGAATTGCTAAATAGAAAACTTACTCCATATTCATACATGTATATATAAACTTGTTTCAATACATGCAATACATTGCAAAAACTTAGAAACCACTGTCATTAAAGGGGAAATCGTATATATAACATTCTTATTGTCAGATTTGTTTTTAAGCAATGCCATAAAACAAATATTATTTATTCATATTCGATAATCATGTTCTACTGTCCACTTCAACCTTCGTTAGAAAGATTTTAGTTGAGAGAAACATTTAAGATTAAAAGCCATCCTCTAAGACCCAGTGACAAGGGAAGTAGCCGGTTCCCTGGCTCGTAATTCTCTGTTCATAGATGGCACTAAATACTGCTGCGGTTCCCAAGGTGCGCATGAAGCCATGTTTGTAAATTCAGTCACTCTCTGGAACCCCCTGCAAGAAAATCAAGTGGACTCGTGGGAGAGAAATCAACCTGTGTTATCCATGGCATCAGAACTTTTACCCGTTACCAAACGGAACATTTTCGACTGTCCCAAATTGAAAGAGTTTGCCGACGACATTTCAAAATGTGATGAAATTGAAAACCAATCTTCTGTTCCCACAATGATTTCCTGAGTTGTCTGCAACAAACTGCCAACTGGTCAAATGTCGTTCAAGTTTAGTGATGGGTCAATCCTTCATCAAACTATGTCTTCTTTTATCTTCTGCAATAGACTGCTGAAATTTATTATTGGGAAAGGAGAAAATGCTCATATAAATGAGCATGTGGGATATTGTGACTGGTTCAAATGAAGGGGACATTAGATGTTATCAGTATGTGTTAACGAGGATAAGTTATACCTAGTTTACAGCTTGTTTTGATACAGGACAAAGGCCTAAACTCCTACAGCTTTCCTGGATCCACCAGTACTAGGCTAGGGCTCTGAAGTGACTTCCCAAGGCCATTAAACCAGAGGATTCAGTGGGGCCCAAACCTGGCAACCCCTAGTTCGAAGTCCACCTCCTTAGCCACAAAGGACCATAATGACAAAGGGAGAATTGCTCATCATGACCTACTTCTCTCTTTGTCACAGGTTTCTTGGTTCGTTTTTCTGCTGCTTAGAAGGTGTCAAAAATTTAGAGTTATATTGAATAAAGGGGTTAAATTAGATGCATCATTTGAAACTTTCCACCTGAACTCTACAAACCCTGCATGTAACAGTCAGACACAGATTGTTTTCGGGATAAATTCAAGGGAATTGGCACATCACAAGGACCAGCTAATAGAATAAAAGACTTAGGACAAAGGTGCATGGAACCTTTGGCAAACTCTACAACCTTTCCCTAAAACAGATGGTATTTGTTGTGTCTGCAGTTAGCAATTGTTTGTGAAGAGAGCATTAAATGTAGAATAACTAGTTAGCCTTGGTGCAGTCTTTGAATGTCAAATTGTAGGAGTTATATTACATGTATGTCTTTTTGAATCCTGGCGGGACTTAGAAATTATTTTCTCATTTTTAAGTAGATACTGAAAACTTGTCAATTGAGCCTTTTGTTTCCTTTTGAAAGAGAAGAGTTAACCCCTTACTCCATTTCCCTTCACTTTGACAAACCTGCAGAAGATTATTAATGAAACTGTCGTGACAGATCTTTGTAGCAAGCATTATTTGATCATGTCGCGAAAATCTTTTGCTTATTATTGAAAAAAGGTATGCTGTTTCTTACACTTCATACATGTCATCTGCTATTACTTAATATTTTGACCAGGAAAGAAAGCCATGTGTGGGGGAAGAGTTAATGACAGGAAATTGTGCAAACTGTCTTTTATTCTACCTTTACGACACACTTCAAATCTCAGTCAGAGGGTACCCATACATTATAGATGAGGTGGCAAGGTTAATCTTTAATGATACTGTGACTTTGTTGACTGTTGACTCCTTTCACAGAGCTTCTTATAGATTTTTGTTCACCTTTCCCTAATTGAGATGGCCTTTAACCCATTCCTTCTTGTGGGACTTGGTGAGTTCTCCAATACGGAAGCAACAGCAAACAGGAATTAACAAATGAAAAATATTTCTTTTTGGATAATAGGTAGATGCAAATGTGACAAATGGATAAATTGCTCAGTAATTGCATCAAACACAAATTTCAGTTTACAGACATAAGTTAACCTATTTCCTGGTATTGAATTATTTTACCAGATTGAAAGTACATGTATCACGCTTGTTGACAATTAAGCTTTAGCTTTGTCTTAGATGACATGCATGTGTGTATACATGTATGATAAGCATGATTAATATGAAATAATTGGCTATTCTATGCAATAAATATTTGTATAGTAAAGTTTTAAAACACTTTTCGAGATGGCTATAAGCTAAAAGTTTATGCTGATACTTTTTTTGCATGGTTTACTCTCTAGTCCTAAATCACCCCTTTACCATTCAAGTAGCAGACTTAAAGATATGCATGTGACATAAAAAATCTGTCTTGGTTAATTAAAAGAAGGATTTTCTCCCTTTGTAACAACATGTTCTTAACAGCCCTGCTCAAATTGATTTCCAACCAACTAATGTTATCATGATGACAAGTTCCTGTCTACAAAACACTGCATCATATACTTAAAACAATGATATCAATATGATTAAGAAAACATTTTGCTTGTATTACTTGTTGCATTTTGTTTAGTCTTATGGTTATCTGCAGTGCAATTCTTATCACACTCTTTATTAAAAGCTGACAAACTTTGTGTTGGCATCCTTGAATACTGATAAAAGAGGACCAAGGATTAGGTATGTACATTAAATAACAAAGACAATCAACCTCTCATTAATCAACCAAGTCAGCATGCAATGTCTGTTGGGAGACAGAAACATCCCCTTACCCCACTCAAAAAGTATTTTTTCTTACCCCTTTTTCTGTGGATAAGAAAAAACCTGTTGAAGGCCATTACCTCTTTAAATATGATGACATTTGTTAAATGATTACCATAATGGATGAAACTATTCATTTTGTTATTAAATTGAACAAAGAAATGTTAAAACAGAATATGGTATGAAGAGTCATTTCTTCAGTTACTTTCAATAACAAGTATCTTGCATGTAAGATGAAATGCAGTTACCAAGGATTGGTTATGGATGTCATAATTTCTTGTGGTCCTTTTTCAGTCTTAAGAAAAAGTACATTGATGACAAAAGTAGGTAATCAGTTTTCCTTAGGGCAAACAGTGAAGGTTATGATGTCTTTACTCCAAGAAAATAACAGTCATTTTTGCCGCATTTGACTTAATTATTTATTTAATTATCTAAGGTTGGTTCTCAAGACAATTGCATGTCTTGAATTTATTGTCTGTAGAAAATTGGTTAGTAATGCAATTAGGGCTTCCATGGGTAGTTGTATATCATATTGTCATGTAAGTGCTATAAATATGCAATGCATGTCTTATATTAATGTCATTGAATACATATGTTCACCCTTTCCCCCACGTTACAAAGGAGAAGATTTATAAAAACGCATGAGGCAAGGAGTCATTCCTTGTTTTATCACAATCATTGTTTCTTTCCAATTGATAAAGAAAAAATATTTTCTTGTCATGCTTTACATTGTTGGTCCCAGTTTCTTTCAATTTGGACCAGTCACAAAAGGTCATATAAAGACATGGATGAACCAATTTTCTCTGTGAAGCATATTTTTATGCTGCTGGCTACAGACACAAGGAAAGCATGTGACTTAGTCTTGTAATACTAAAATGGAAAGAGAGGATCACCAGGGAATCAAATATTAACCCTTTACCAAATGCCAAATTGGCGACTGTCCCAAATTGAAAGAGTTTGCATTCAACATTTCAAAATGTGATGAAATTGGAAAAAACACTCTTCTGATATGGCAGAAAAAAATTGTGGGAAAAGGAAAAAATGCTCGTTACGAGCAATTCCTCCTATTCCCACAATGTTTTCCAGAGTCGTCGTCAACAAAGTGGTTAAATGTTGTTATTGTTTGGTAACGGGACAATGTATGGTATTGAAAGATGACTGAGGAAAACGCTGTAGGACCAAAACGGTCATTATAGTACTCAACGGTTACTTCACTCAGCCAAACACGTCCTTTGTGAGGCTCGCAGAACGTTACAGGTAATGTCCTCTGCTTTCCCATAACGTTAGAGTCACATTACAACCCAAGATTCTCACATTTGTACCCTCAATATCCATTCACATGTGGTTTCACAGGATAGGTACATCAGGATGTTGAATTAATTTATCTTTGTATCTTTTTTATGAAGACTGAAAACATTGAAATAAAAGGTGGTTATGATCTTTTAACTACATGTATATAAGGTGCTATTTGGACAATAATGATTCTTTGTGAATGATATTGTGAAAATAACAACTGCATTGATAAAAGTTGATTATCAGAATTTCTCACTGATAGGTCACAAAAGGCATCATTCATAATATGGTCTTATTTCTGTATTACTATCGTCAGAAATCTGATGTTTTCAATTTGGAACCGTCTCAAATCTATTGAGGTGTTGATAAAATAATCAAGGACAGATGTTCGGCCCTTTCTCAATTGCTAAGAACTGTATACAGTATCTTGAAATTACTCAGCATGGCAGCAAACAAAATTAAAGTACATTTGTGATATAAGGATAAGTTTGCTTGTTATTAGTATTTATATTTACTATTTTGATGACTTTTCATGTTTCAAGATAATAAAAAACTGTCCAAATTTTCGACAGTTTCAAATTTAAAGAGTCTGCAGACGACATTTTAAAATGTGATGAAATTGAAAAATAATCTACTGAAAGTGCAGAAACCAATGTGGTAAAAGGACAAATTGCTTGTTAAGAGCAATTTTTCGTTTTCCCACAATGTTTTCCAGAGGCGTCTGCAACAAAGTAGTTAAATGTCGTTATTGTTTGGTAATGGGATAAACACTATATGGGATTAGCAATTTGACCATAGATAAAGGGTAGAGTATGTATGTATGTTTCGGTACAACAAAGATCCTGTGTGACAACTTCACATCTGGTTCCAATGGAGTGTCCCACTGGAGACTAGAGGTGTCTCACAGAAAACACATGTGTAATTGTCCCTTGCTAATCACATAATTAAGGACAAACCATTTTCACCTCCCCTCAGTAAAAGTACTGAAGAGCTACCTAGGGTATGAGGCCCAAGTGGGGAAAGGGGAAAATTTCATATTCATCAAATTTTTTCTCGCATGCTACTGGTACTTTACTTGCATTAGAATCCTTTAATTTTGAGACAATGACAAGATTTGATAAAAATGAAGTCATGCATATTAGCATAGGATTTATTTCAATGCTAATGAATTATAACAATTAGTTATACATGTATAGCTAAAATATTAAGACAAAAGTAACAGTATAAGCAAGTCCTCCTTTTGTTACATTCACCTTTACTAGATTATTTGGGTATGTCCTTTGTGATCCCTTAAAAAATGTCATCTGGTAATAATTTCAAGTAGGACTGATGAACCCCTTTACTCAATGATAACTTATATCACCTTATCTGCTGCACAAATGTTTAAGTTTTAGAAACCACAATGTCACAATGGTGATTACCCAAAATCATATCATAAATAACCCAAAAAACATATCTTTTATACTTTAATTGTCAATTTGAGATGTTTTCAAATTGGTTCTGACAAATTTTTTTTTCAACGATATATCATTAAAAGAAGTATATATTAAATTATGTTTTTTTTTTCCATTTTCCTTTATCAAGTAACTGAAGGTGACATTCTTAATTGCTGCACATTTTGTTCAAAAAGAAACAAAAATCTTAAAAAGAAAAAGACAAATGCTTCCATGATGGATTTGGTTAAATGAAACATAAAGCATTGTTTGGAAACAAATTTTCTCAAAGAATAAGCGTCTATTTACAATAAAGTTAATTACTTCAGAAATTCCCAACTTGACAATAAGATAGTGTAAAACGATTTTGTGGTTAAAAAAAAATGTCACCTTATGAGACGAAATTTGAATAAATCGTAGCTTCCTGCAGACAGAAAGCAGGCAAAGGTTCAAATTGTCTTCCCTAACACGCTGTTACAGGTCTGTCAGGAAACTCTTAGATAGGTTTCAACAAGTCCTAATACATTTTCCTCACCATTTTCAATTCCTCAAAGAACAGTTACTTTGGATAATGCTCCTCGTCTCATATTTCTATGATTTTATGGAGATCCCAGAGTCATTCTTGCTTTCTTAGATAATATTGAGCAGTAAAATACCAATCAAAAAATGACACAAAAAATATTACAGTCCATATTCTTCGTGCCAGCGTAGTTTGTCAATTACATGGGAATATTTTACGGTGTCTCGAGTACCACCTTGGTGTTTACACGAGGGTCGCATCCCAGTTTAGTATTAATCAGCATGCATGAGAATAAACCGCCGAAAGAGCACAGCAATCCATGGAGACTCATAATCGTCATGGTCGAAAAACATGATCTGAGAAAACCAATTAAGTGTACGAAAGCTTGGAGACATACGGTCTCCTGCTTCCTGAATGATTCGGAAATATAATTAGAGGTTATGACAGCAATCTTTGCTGTGTCTCATGTCGACATTTTAAAACAGGAATAAATTTATCAAAAGCAAAAGAGCCTGTCAAGTTTTCCTCACCTTTAAAGATGGTCCTGGCAGTGCTGTACAAAAAGCAATTTGGTTTTCGTAATTGGGAAGCTAATTGAATACTTATACACAAGTTGTCAATCAGGCATTCCGTCCTTTAAATAACTCATAATTGTGTTATAACCAGAATTACCAACTGAATTGCAGATATAATTCATACAAATTTTTGATAAATAGGGAATTAAGTTGCAAATTTGTTGCTTAAATATAAACACTAGTGGTCCTTAGGGGTTTGAATATGACAATAATTCATATCCTTAAATTAAATTCAGAGGATTTCATCTTGTCATTGGATTTATAGGTAAGAGGTTTGATTTATTTAATCAAGGATTTTGACTCCCTGAATATAAATTTTAGCCTTTCCTGTCATAAAGTTGTACATAGTTGCCTTGGTAAGAGATGACATTTTAAAACATTGCATCAAAAGTAGATATTGAGAGATCAGCCTTTTTCCCCCATTTTATTCAGATGGTTAAATGTTTATTCAACAATTATTAAATTTTCATTGATATGTTTTGTCAATTTGATTACATCAAATACTGAAAATATTTTGGAACAACAAATTGGTTAACCAATACCGAATTGACATGTCAACAAAACCTGACAAAATATTGTTTAGAGGTTATATCACAAAAGGTTTGTACACAATTTCATTGGTTAAAGCTTTATGAATATTTATTTTAAACCTTTTTGGCGACTGATCAATTTTAAAAGATAAATTAAAAAAATATATCTATTCAAATTGATTTGAGTAAAGTTTGACAAGGTATCCCTCATCGTCTTAGTAATGTGGCCAAATTAACTCCTTCCTTTTTTTGTGTGTGCCTTTCTTCATATGTACTCACTTTACCATACTGCAGCAGAAGACTTAAAATATCATTATATTCTGCAGATGTCAATAGAAGAATTCCATTGTAACCATCTAAATTTTTTTTTGTCAGGTGTTTTATCTTTTTACTTATTAATTTGCATCTGCTATTGTTTTCAATTCCGAAAAATGGTGAAACTGATGTGATAAAAGTCAGATATGTTCATCCATTTCTTCTTTTCGTTTTCTCATTGAGGATTACAATTCCGGATCTGGGACCCTACAATGTCAATAAACTATCGGAACCTGGCTATGTAAAGTGACACTTACAAGTCCGGTGACACTGTTTATTTGTACCCTACTGGGCCCATGATGAAATTAACACTTTTCCACGGCCCTTGTGGATACAAGATGGGGGAGATTAGGGGATGGATGAGCCTCTAATCGATTACACACATGTCAAGTGGCATTTTGTTGATTATCGCATTAACACCTTCCCCATTCAGGGGACACTTGGCCTTGTTCCTCAAGACTTTTGTTGCATGTTTTGGTGCAACCCTTTACCAAACAATAACAACATTTGACCAGTTTGTTGCAGACAACTCTGGAAAACATTGTGGAAAAAGGAGAAATTGATTGTTACAAGCAATTTCTCCTTTTCCCACAATCTTTTCTGCCCTAGTACAAAATTATTTTCCAAATTCATTACATTTTGAAATGTGGTCTTCATACTCTTTCAATCTGGGACAGTCGTAAATTTGGCATTTTGTAAAGGGTTAACACATTTCAACATGTAGGACATTGGGGTTTGTCATGTTGTTAAAAGCAACAGCAGATAATAATTATGAAATACAAAAAATTAACATTTTTTTGACTAACTGTCGAACCATAATGATAAAAGGAGAAATTGCTTGTTAAAATGGGTTCCTAATGCTTTTTTAGTTGTAATCTACTGTTGCTGTCGATTCAGTATAATTAAAAAAAAATCAACAGGTTATCATTTAATAAAAAAAAAAAGGAATTGAGTCATTCCATATTGAATAAGTTTGCAGGTGACCATTGGAACTAAAATAAGTATCATTCTTAAGAAATTTGGATTTTCTCATAAGAACTTTTCCTCTTTTATCTAATGTAAATTCTATAAAATGTTTATGAAATCCTTTGTTATCTTTGATGGACGCTTGAAAACAAAGTGATTCAATTCACAAATTTGCAAAGACTCTGCACTGATGATGTGAGCAGGTGTCAATAAGGCAATTTTTATTTTGACCCTTTCCCAAACATCAAATTTCGACTGTCCCAAATTGAAAGAGTTTGCAGACGACATTTCAAAATGTGATGAAATTGAAAAACACTTTTCTGATAGGGTAGAAAACCTTGTGGGAAAAGGAGAAATTGTTCTTTATGAGCAATTTCTCCTTCTCCCACAATGTTTTCCAGAGTCATCTGCAACAAAGTGGTTAACTGTTGTTATTATTTGGTAATGGGTTAAAGGTGCTTGTTCACATTTGAGGAAATTTGAAAGTCAAAATAAAATGCCATTGAAACAATATGGTTTTTGGACTAAGGGTGTGTCAGCACCTTAGTCCATTGAATTTACAAACCATTTTTTGAAGGACGGTACTTTTTTGATACACAAACAGCGGTCTGACCCCAATTACTCATTAAACATCCGCCTTCACTGTGCGGACTCATACCTTCTTTGAACTAGGAATGTAGTCCGGATTTACTCGCTTTGTTATATAGTAATGGTGGTAAAAGGAGCAGCTGTTTTCCTCAAGATGTTGCACAAAGAAATTTTCAAATGTATCCTCAATCATCTTGCTTTACTTTAAACGCACCTTAGTCCTTCAGCGCTATCAGCGCTTTGATTTTTCATTGTTGTTTGATATAGAATTTAAAAGTATAATCAATTCTGGAAGTGTCAATTTATCTAAGTATGTACAGATTGTATGTGGTTGATCTCAAAACCATAGCAATGCTTTTGGACCCCTCTAAATACATATGAATTTACTATATATGTATGCTTACAGGATTAGATACAAACTTATGTTGCTTTTGATTGCTATTCTCTAGTGAGGATCATATTACAGTGCAGCTGTTATGCAGTTTAAAAAAAGATTGATTTTTAACTTCCAAATTTCCACACACCTGGGAACAAGCAGCTTATTATGAAAAGAGCTTTTTTGCATAAGGTAAACTTGTTTGTTGCAAGGTATAGTTTGTTTTTTCACAATGGTTTCCAAAGACTTTCATTGTATGCAATAGTTTGAAGTAGGTTACTATGAAATTTCTTGCCAAACCCTAAAATAATGACCGTGCAAGAAATTTGGCAGTTTGTCATTGAAATATTTGATGAGATGATACAAAACTTAAAGATGTTCTTCTGATGTCCTAGGAGATAATTGGAAAGGACAGAGTTGATTATAGAGGCACTTATGATTTTTTTTTGGAAATATTTCCGGTAGTCTTTTGTAGGTGTTGAGTTGAAAAAGGTTTATATTTTACAGAAATTAATGTGCAGCATATGACACTTAAAATATTTCATCAAGATAAAGGAAGGTTATTTTCTTTGGTTCTTTTTTTCAACTAAAATTGCAATTGATAGCAATCATGCAAAGTAACACATCATTGGAAAAGACACTCTTAGATGCTTCAAAATGTATCACATGCCAATATTTTACAATCATTTATGATTCTATCCATACATATATCTGTTTTTACTTATGCAAATATGTTACGTAAGTTGTTTAGTAAAATGGTACCCAGTAACTTAACATAGATTATACTTGACAATAAAGAGCGTTGTAGGCTCTATTCTTGATGACTCTGTTCTTGGATCATCCTTCACCAGTAACCGAACATAGATTACACTTGACAATATTACAGCTGATGACTGTCAAAACATTCCACCAAAATACTTTTTTCTGCATAACTAATTATTTTTTTGTTAACATCATATTACCTACAGGTTAAAAAGAAATATTGGCAAGAACATAAAACATAACTGACATGTGTAACAACATGTGTATTTGATTTTCGTATTGTCTGCTGCAGATTTCTAGACACATATTAAAAGCTCAATGCATTTTGCCTTTCATTCATTTTAAAGTTGTTTTATCACACATGCTGCAAACTAATGACTCTAGGAACAATTATGACATAAGAAGAAATTAATCATTTTTCGCTGTTGTCTCAATTTTTCTATGAAATGTTATAAATAAACCAATATGTGTCTTACTTCATGACTTTTGTTGATTGTCACTTCTTTTCGGACCAGTCACAAAATCTTCTATCTTGGAATGTGGAAAAAGAAAAAAGTTCCTATCAACATTCAAGAAATCAAGACCTAGATGAATTCATTAGCACATTTTGTAACATTGATGTGATGACAACTCTCTAGCTGACAACTTCTAAGCACCCCTAGAACAGAAATTTTGCCCAATCATTCGAATCATCATACAAATGTGCCTTTTCCATATGGCAAACTAGTCCTAAAGATTTTTCAGCTAATGCAAGTTGGGATAAATGTTGGACTTAAGTTTGAATTAAATGTTGGACTTAAGTTTGAATTAAATGTTGAACTTAAATATTTACAACTTCATCACTACAGATTCCTTTTTACTCACCACTTTGTTACTAATGAGAGGAGGTGAAGGGAAACCATCAGTTTGTACTAACTGAAAGATGGTACCTCAGTAATTAGTGAAACTAAGAACTGAAGTGTTTAGATGTTTAATGATAAAATCTTGGACCAGATAAATAACCCCTCAAACCTTGAAACCTGAGCAGGCTTCTGTATATTCATGGATGACTCCTGATAAGCCATGCCCGCTATCTGGTGTCCAGACCCCCTCCTGCTGTTTCCATGGTTACAGGGACAGTTCTCTGTGAGTGTCCCTTCCAGGAGCCACATGTTTTCCTAGGTGAGATAAGTAGATCGGGTCCCAAGTAGATCACCCTTCCTGTGTACCCCCCTGCAGGGCTCCATTGACAATCCTAACTTCTTATTGGACAGTGGGACAGTAGGAAGGGAATAAATAATTAAGTGTCCATCTGTGGAATTTTCAACCTCACCCCCATTACAAATTACTGAGAGTCAGGGACAGTTGCTTACTTGATTGATTAGAACAGGTTCCTTTTGGTTTTCGTCTGGAAAGTTTGGCAGTGCACATGTGTTGAGTACTTTTGTCACAGAGGTTATTTATAGAGGGTCTCTATATAATTATACTGCTCTTGGAAAACTGTTTGATTTGTTTGGGGCAGAGGTTTTGAGTAGGGTGATAGCAGCGTTATAGGACGTTTTCTCAATAGGACAGTCATGTAGAGAGAGGACTCTGTGGCTCTAGTATAGCACAAACTGACACAGAAAGTAGATATTGCTCTGGGACACTATCTAAGTGGTTTGCGGGTCTTGTCGAAAAATAGTGTCGTTGAAACTATTGACAATCAATTGTATCAATTGCCGGAAGGATCATTTGACATTATCTGTTTTTATTCCCAAGAATAAACATGGACAAGTGAACTCTTTAAATCTTACCAGAGCATGGCATAATTTGTCATGATATTTAATTAGTTTGGGACTTATTAATAGTGTTTAAGAATTTGTGAAGTTTCAAGTGGATGATGCCTGAAAAAAGCGCTTCTATGGATACTATATCTTGTAAAAAGGTAACATTTTTCATCTCACTGCCTTATGTTGTTTATTGATTTGTTGATGGTGCAGAGCTGCTCTGGACTAATAAACCATTTGGCATGTTTTCCCGAATAAATTACAAAACCATGCTTTACATGTTGGCTAGGACACGACTGGACGTTAACCTTTTTCTACTTATTAAATTGTTTGTTTCTTTTTCAATTCAAAAATGTAAGATAACATTTAATAGATATGATGAAAGTTTTTTGTGATTTATAGTTGAAGCCATTGTGTCTGAACTACTGATATGAATATAATTATATGGCTTAATGATGACTAGCAAAGTTTTATCATAAAACAAAACTCAGAAGAGCTGTCACTCAATAGATTCCTAAAAAAAGATGCAACATATAACTTTTGATAATTTTTCCTTTTGTCAAATATCTTGAATCATAATTTACATACAACTTTTTAGAATAATGTGATCAAAGAAGAAATTAGTCAATGTATGCTAATTCTTCCATGAGTTGCAATGTTTTATAATTGTTATATACTTTAAAAAGCCAGATTTGTTGTATGGTTTAAAAAATTAAGCAAATTCTATTTAATAGAATTTTGAGAAAATAGAAATTGAAACTCCCCTATCTTATTACAATGTTAAAGATGTTAATGCCAAACTAATTCAGTCGAGCAGCAATGTGATGTTTTTCGGACAAGTGTCTAAGTTGATTCTTTACCTGTATCCATGTTTACTGCACATTTTACTGAAGAATTAAATTCAATGATGACTGTGATAAATTCACTGGAAACCAGTTTTAGTTAATTGTTTGTCAAATACCAAATACACTAGGTGTTTCTGTTGCAAGAAGTTTGTATTTGGCAGTTTTAATGCCAAATTATCACAGACATTTTGAATTTGAGCATATTGAATTTTATTGTTTCATATTGATACAAAGACTTTTAAGGATTAAATATGTAAATTGATTAATAGCATAACTTTCTGGGAAACTATCAAACTGTCAGAGTTATATCATTAAATGGTTATTAATGATTTAAAATGCACAATTCTTGAGATGTTAGAAAATCAAATGATTAAAATGTTCATGATAAAATCTTTTGAGACTTTTTAAAAACAAGCTAATGAGATCCATGCTTTTTTCTTGGTGAGTGGAAATAAAATGTTACACTGTATACATTTTTCTCAAAAAGAATAAAATTCTATATCAATACAGAATTGATTGTACAGACATTTTGCTTTTTTTTCTAAAGTCATCTGCTACGTACATTTCTAAATTTACTTTATTGCTGGTACAGGGAACTAGGTGCAATTGTTGGCAGACTTCTCTGAGGTAAGCTAGATAAAAGCAGATTAAATGGAGACTTCATAAGGTGTACAATAGATGTAGATTAACATTTTAATTGGTTTAATTATAAATGGGATTTAGAGAAAATGTGGAGGTTTAAAACTGATCACTTTGATTCTTAACTTAACAAGTGTTTTCTTCACTATTTTAATCACTCATTATGGTACAGACAGGATGATTTTATGCTATAACATTACATAAGCAAAACCTTTCCCTCATGTTAGACTTTGTGACAAGACACAAAATAAAGAAACAATCAACGGCTATCTTTAAATGAAAAAAGAAACCAGTCCCAAAAAGCCTCTCAAATGAATATACATAATAATTTAATCTACAGAAATAGTTGTACAAACCTCTGACTAGCAAATGTGTGTGAACATTGCTCATGTAAGCTCCCTTTTTTTTTTCTTTATTTTTTTCAATTAACCACCAACAAAAATTTGTGCTGGGTTCTTTTGACTGGTCAAATTACTTGCTACAAGTTTTTCCCACATACATTAAATAAATTGTATAGACTTTTTTTTTCAATTGCATTCAATCACATTGCATATTTTCATTTAATAGATGTGTTTAACATAGCCATACAATGGCAAATTTAGAAATTTCCATACTTATTTAGAATTAGTGTTTGAAAGAACAATTCACTTGCACAAGGCTTTTACCAATGTCCAACCAATAGTTTACCATAATAATCATCCAATTTGAAATAGTTTCAATGGTCTCTTTCAACTGTGAATGATTAAAAAATGATATAACAGGTATAAGAACATTCTAATGACCTTTTTGCAGACCAACCAAGATACCTTGGAAATGTGTGAACCCATTCCTATTTGTAGAAATTTCAAGCTGTCCAAACTGAAAACAAATTCTGGAGACAATTGTTATGATTTTTGAAAAACTTTTATTTTTGGGCTAAGATTGAAACAATTCTGATGAAAGAAGAAACCCACATTTTCTGAATTTGACAGTCATTTCATAAGATTTCTGCTGCAGATGTTATAAAGATAGATTTAAGAAGTTAAAACAGAACTTTCTCTTGCAACTGGGCTGTGAAGTGAAGTTAAAATATCTGTTTCAATGTTTAGAATATCTTTGTGTTTTTTGTCAATGAAAAGGATACAGTTGATTCAATTATCATCAGAATGAACTACTAGAATGATTTAACAGGAGAAAAAGCAAAGTGCTGTGGAATATTAATTCCCTATGAGAACTAGCATTTTGTCCAAATTTATAGAAAGAAATAGCTGGCAACTGATTTCAAGTTTGGAAAAAAACGGACATCACTTTTTTCTTCTTTTTTTTTCTTAAATAAAAAACGTTGTTACAAGCAATTCTTCCTTAAGTCTCAATTATTTTTTTAGTTGCCTTCATTGGGTGTATTAAAATGCATATATATGGGTGCGAAAAGATTAATTTATCTGTCATATTAGTTAAAAAATACATAAAGATGAAATTCATTCAAACATGCTGAAGCATCATATCGTTTGATATTTATTATAAAGAATGTAAAGAATCTTCAGCATTATAAACCTCGATGGATTATGAAAAGGAAGTGGCTGCATCAGGGTATTTAGACAAGGGTTTAGATTTTCGGGGAGTTACACATTGATTATGATAATTTTAAACTGCTGCTGCGTGCCATAATGGTAACGGTATATCCCGAAACCAACAGTTGTCTTACACATTATTGGAAACATTCCGACAGTTCAGAGTTCATAAAAACATGCTTTCCAGTTATGTCAGATTATCCGTCTTTCTTTTGCCAGGATTTTTTTCTTCCAGCTTGTTTCTCTGATGATGTTCATTCCATTTTTTTCATCTGAGAGTTAAACTAATAAGTCTAGATTGTGTTCATAGTTACAGAACACCGACTTTGCTCTGTGATTTATAGTTTTTCTTCGATTGTTTGAAGATTAACTTTTTTAATTAATAAAACAGATGCTTGGTGTTCTCAGTGCTAGTTTTATTAGCAGATGGCCTAATGATTTGATAACAGAGCTCATTTGATTGTTCTAGGCATGTCAACTTTAACACAAAACTAACATTGTTCTCATTGTTTGAGAGACTTAATGTAAAAGAAAGTGAGGCTGCTGCTTGTATAGGAAGTTATTGTTAAATAAATCAGTGTAGACAGTGCAGAAGAAATAGCTTGATATAAATCTTGTTTAAATTGGTTAAAAGGTGATGAGAGTCATCTGAAGTCGTTGAAAGTTACTGGATTAAAAACCATAGACACTTGGAACATAGCAGATGGACTTACAAACCATAGTAACAGTATCGCTGTTTGATCAGTTATCAATTATGTATGAATAAAACATTGACAAAAAATTCAATAAGAGGATAAGGAGTTTGAGAAAAGTGAAATAAAAACATTTCTTCATCACATACAGATGGGATAAGAACAAATAAGGAGCTAGTGAAAGGAACTTACTGTTGATATGACCAAGTGAACATTGTATTATGGTATATGGTTATTGAAATTCCCTTTTGAATTCTTAATCAGACCAAGGAAAGAAGAGAGAAATGGTTGAAAGTGGTTCTAATACCCAGTCTTTATTAGACTTGACGAAAAGTGAGCGATATCGGAGGGTTCTACAATATATTTCATCATCGCGTCCTCGACTCTGTTTTCAGGCAATACGCTGCACAACGCCAAGCTGTCCTTGTGAGTGCTTCTCTCCTGCGAAACTATGTCTACGAACCTGCGAGTCCTGCAAACATGGATGGGTGGCCCATGGTAAGTTTTACTTAAGTCTCCTCAACTTCCTTATATACTGACTCAAATATTTTCTATATATTGACCAAATTGTCCTTTTTGTTACAGTGTTTTTGTATCTTATACGGCACCTAGTTATCGGTCCCAAAATGACACCAGTGACAGGATAAATTAACTTGCACATAATTTTGAAAAATTAATGAACTCTTAGTATTTATTGAATATAATATTTGTGTTTAATTTCAATTTTAAAAACACATTAGAAAAAAGGAAATTGTATTAATTTTTATCAACAATTTTAAATGGAATGAATCCATGGATAAGCCATTACCAAACAATAACGACATTTTACCACCACATTGCAGAAGACTCGGAAAACACTGTGGGAAAAGGCTCGTGACGAGCAATTTCTCATTTTTCCACAATGTTTTCTACTCTATCAGAAGATTACTTTCCAATTTTATTACATTTTGAAATGTTGTCTGCAAACTCTTTCAATTTGGGAAAGTTGAAAAATATGGCGTTTGGTAAAGGGTTTAGATAAAGGGTGAGACTTGACAAATGTACCTGCACTATGAAGGTTGCCAGCAGTTGAACTTGGTGCCAGGAACCCACAATCCATTCCCATGCTAGAAACATCAACCCCATTTCCTCTTTATTTTCTAATATTTATCCCATACCTACAAGTCAATAAGAGAATTTGCAAATGATCTAAAATGAAAGAAACCACAGACAATTTAAAGATAAACATGGAAAGGTATGTATTCTCTATGATATTGGATTGATCCTTTGTTGGAAAGGAAAAATTGCTCATGAGGATCTATTTTTTTTTTTGTCACAATGGTTTAATATTTTTTGTTGTCTGCTATTTCTGTCTGCTTGGACCTGTCACATAAATCCCATATGGTGGAATAAAATTAAAGTAATGCATGTACATAACAGATACATGTATATAATGGGTTCATAAGTTACCTCTTATAATACATTTCACCCAAAAAACAAACAAACAGGTTAGACAAATAAATACCGTAGTTTAGAAAGAGATGTCATGATAAAATGAGAAAAAATGCGTGAAATATGAAATGTCTCTTTTTGTCACAATGGAACCAATGGTGCAAATACTTGTACATGTATTATAAAGAACATGTCCTTATAATCCTTTTTGTATTGCTTTGAATTTGAACTACCCTCGGGTGGCAAAATCAATTGTTCATGCATGTTGCCATGCAAATGAGTTTTCTATTGAAATTTACTGCAAAACCTTTTTGTTATCTTTTGCTCGAATGGTTACTTTTCCCAAGATGTTCAACCCAGACTAGACTGTCTATGAATTCTTGGATTAAAACAGTCCAGGTTTTTTGTTTTTTTTATTCTATTTTTAATTGTTTTTTCTCTATATTAGTTTTATAGCATGTATCTTAAGCTTGAAACACATATTTTTGTCTCAGTAATTTTGACTATTATCAAAAAGTGATGAAGTTTAAGGAATTTTTTTGTAAAATAAACAAGAAATAATTCCTCTGTCTTTTTTCTCACCATTCAAACTTCAAAACACTGAAAAGATTACAAATAATTTAACACAATAACCAAAGCTCAATGCTCTCAATATGAAATACGGCTTCAAGTCTCCAGATAAGAGACATTTCCGTTCCTCACTTCTTCATTTCTTCTCTTCACCCAGATGTTGGAGGATTCTAATGAAATATTCGGGTTTATTTAATCTCTAAAGTACTTATTCAAACAGGTAATATCCAGGCCAGCTGCCAAGTAAATTGGCCGCCGGCCTGTGATCTAACTTGTTTGCTACTCTGAGTATCTTTTCTCATCAAGATAAAGCAGATCTTTAAGGTTTTGGAAAGTAGACAATCTTTTTCTTTTTTTTTGAATAGATATTTAAACAGTGCATGTGAAGTCTGTGACGAGCATGCCTATCTGGATCCATCTTTTCTGTTCCTGGTAACAATGACCAATGTTTCCCCTTTCCTATAAATGATAAGACTGGGTAGGATTGCCTGGGATGGTATTTACAGAATACGATAATGTAGACAAATTTGTTCCATATCCCAAGTCAATGCTCTGACCTTTCGTATGGTCACTTGTCATATCCCTCACATTATTTGTGGACAGGATATGAACCTCTATGACCATATTTGGACAGGGACCAAGAATGTGCCTAAAATGTATCCATCTTTGGTCATCCCCTCCAGTGGCGGTCCGTCACAGAAAGATATTTGTCGGTAAATAAATGATTCCTAGTGTCAAAGCCCAGTGTTTGACAAATTCCAATTTCCGATAGTGGTGACCTATTGGATCTTATTTTGGTCACTTGATTTTAGCCAATATCCCGGAATCATATGACAGTGAATGATGTTGACAAATGGACATGTGCCATGGAGCTAATACTAATACCGAATACAAACAGAGTACACTGCTGGGTCCCTCGTCCCTAATAGACTAAAATAATTAGTTGCATCATGTTCTATCATTATTTTCATTATCATGTGTCACCTTTTTCAGTTGGAGGAAAAAAGTTATATAGAGCAAATATTTGCTAATTTTGCCTGCTACAAAGAGTAACAAACCTACACTAACAAGTTATTGAAGCATTTTTCTCATTTTGAAATTTTTCATTACTTTATTTTTTTTTAGTTTTTTTTTTATTCATGTTTTCTGCAAAGGTAAAAAAAATGGCTTCAAACAACAGATAATGTTTTGTGAGCCTGTGACAGCATAATGAAATTCTCTTTCATTGTTTATATATAATGCATTTCTTTATGAGCTCACTTTCTTGGCTTAATTTTGTCAAATGCATAATTATGTTGACCAGAAAAAATAAAGTATATAATTATGGAGAAGTAGGATAAACTTGAAACTGCAACAAAAGGTATTTCATACTTGGATTTACAGGTGTTTGTTCACAGATGTGAGGCTATTTGGAAGTTAAAAATTAGTTTCTTTATAACCGCACTGAAGAATAATCATTGTAACCAAAATTAGAATGCATTTAATTATTTAAAGTGTGTTTTCAGTGAATAAGTATGTAAACTGTCATAATTAGATAAAAAAGACACTTCCTGAATTAATTATTCTTCCAATAACTGGTTTTGATTGTTAATCAAACAACAAATCAAAAACTGTACTGTTTCAAAAACATTTTAATTTTCAAGTTTTGTCTTCAGCGCACTTTCTATATCCTTACACCACATTCAAATGTCATCTACATTTCGCTAACAACCATCTTTCAAGTGTTTGGCAATTCTTATATGAAATTGTATTTAAATCTCGAAAAGCATTTGAATACATCCATTGTGAATGAAATATTTTGTAACAATGAATTGCCCTGCAGTAGGTCGGTCATTGAAAGGATTGTAATTTTACAATCATTTCTTTGTTTCTTTTGTTTGGAACTCTTTCTCTATTAATCAGCAGCAGACTCATTACGGTACCCACTCATTAAATGCAACTATCAAAATCAAAAAAGCTATTCATCCGAAATCGTTTAAAAGTAGGCAAATGACATTATAAGTGTGATGAAAGGAGAATTTTCTTCAAATTTCTTCTTTTGATGCAATATTTTCATATAAGGTCTGCTGCAAATACACTTAATGCTGCTTTTGTCCGGGAAAGTGTTAATACCTATCAGAGAAACTCAGAATAAATATATGAATAAATAAACATGGTGTTTTTTTTCCATTCTATACTTTACTGTTCTGTTGCATGATAATTCATGGAAGGTTTTATCATAATTCTCATCTTGTGGCAGCAGCTATAACTTTCATAAACCTTTGTCACGCCCATTTTGACAGTCACGATTCTAACCCATTACCCAATTTAGAACAGTCTAGTGGAGAGCATAGGCAGACAGCAATTGTGAAATATATTTTTACATGCATATCAATTATTTCTAATTGTAAAAATAGGAATAAATACTAGTTTGAGCATGTTTTACTCTTGTAACAACTTTAACTTAAATGTTATACTTCCTGTTTAAGTTGTAATAAAGTTAATAATCAAGGAGTAAAACGTCCAAAGCACGTCTGGGGTAGTGGAATTGCCATCCTATCTCAAGTACTCTTTATGTAAGAAAGGACAGCCCGTCAAAGGAAAGTTTTATTTATACACATCGGCCCTACTTAAACGCTTTAGTCCCATTTGTGTCTCTATATTTATTTGACGGAAACCGTACATATAGCGGACCCAAGGATGTAATTTGGCAGATTTGCCGTGCCTGGTCTATAATCTGAGTCAGACGAATGACGCTCAATGACAGTCCTCTAAAAGACATGGATCAATATGAAAAACATAGCGGACATTTTTGAGGAGAGTGTTTGCCATAATTTGTAGTTTTACAACAACTTTATGGCATCACCTATGGCTGGATGGAATACTGAATTCATAAAGGACGGGTTAGAACAGTTTGTTGTCACAGAATGTCATAAATTTCCGCCACATACTCTATTTGTGCCGGTAAAATGTCAGGATGGGGGAATTCATCATGTTTCATTACTTTCTCAATATTTGTACCACTAGCTGATGGGAAAACGACATAAAAAGTTTTTCCAAGAACAGAAAAGGACAATTTCTCAGTATCTGGGACAATAAAACAGATGAAAGTTGCAATTCACCATGATGGTTTTGGATGAGAATGCATTAGTACCTTTCCCCATTTTCTTAAGAATGTCACTGTTTTATACACCCACATTGCATTACTTCTGCTCTCATCTACAAACTCAGGAATTTCATTACGCCTATTCCATTTCTATAGAATTTTTTGACTTGGCCAATTGTAAAGTAACCTGTAGATTATAACAAAAGGAGTTTAAACAATTTTAACCAAAAGGAATTTTCTTTGTGATTTTGGGAAGAAACCATTGTGGGGGGAAAAGGGGAAATTGCACTTAGACATGTAAATATGAAAGAATTGGTTTACAAATATCCATGAAACTCGATGTAATTATGCAATAGACATTGAAAAACATTGAAAAAAATGAATATTGTTTTAGGTACGAACCAAATTTTTTGTCAATTATTTCTGCCACTTATCATTATTGAAAACAACTATAAATGATTATGATGGTGATGATGATGCTGCTGATGATGATGAAAAATACAAACTCGACCATGTTGAAGAGAGACCAAGAAGACGTTATGATCAAGAAAAATGCGGTACCCAGAAAAATGCTTATACTGAACATTAACTTATTATCAATTTATGGACTTTGTTCTAAATCAAATTATTCTTTTAACATGACAGTAATTTCCCCTTTTAATTCCGATGTTACTAAAATCCCCAGTGGGATCTGTTTGAGAAAAAAGAAGAAGAAGAAAAAAGAAAAAAACTTTATAAAGTAATGTGTTATGAGTAATTATTTTTTACCTCTTCACCTTAAAAGATGTGTATTTTGTATCATAAATTACAATATCAATATCATGTAATTCAAAAGGAAGTAATTATTTACCAAGTTCTATTAAAGTAATTAATATAGTATCCAAAATAAATCATTAAGCAACTTTGTTCAGTTAAGAGTAATTAGGGTGCAAACTTAGATTACCCATGTTTCTTAAAAAAGAAAAAGAACCATTACAAATACAGATAAAATCTCAAAGGTTATTGGGTTAAAAATTTTAAGACTTAGATAATCTATTGCTCTGCAGCAAATTTTTAAGAGAAAATTGTCAGAGCAGTTCCTCTTTTTGTAACAATAGTTTAATTTCAAAATGAATATGAATTGAATTACCAAAGATTGACCATTCGTGCTGCTGTTCCTTTCAATTTGGAACATTCACTATGTCCCTTATAAGGGAACTGGAGGAAATAAAATCACTGGATGGTTGGGTTGATTATATGAGTTTGGATTGGTAAGGGTCATAGGGTAAAGACACAATCAAAATAGACAAACAATTGATTCTGTAAATGGATTCTAAACTCACAGGGGACAAAAGACATCGTCCAGAAAATAGAGTTTCCGCGGGGATGCACAAAGACAGAGTAAAAATCAAAGTTCCCATTTATTGTCAACGAGAATTGTGTATGAGAAAAACACAAGTGACACTTGCTACTTCTCCTGCCCTAGCCGCAAGAAAATCAATTTTTGAAGTGTCTTGCGGTATTAATCATTTGTCATAAAGAGTAATTCATGGCCGTATTTGGGGGGAACACAATTAAAATTGTCAATACTTACGTCTCGGTATCATCCAAATGTCTAAGGCTTCTGCGACATTTGAATTACTGGCCGGAGCTCCTCATTCCGAGCTAATTTCCTTTCACAAATTGTACGCTATCAATATAAAAGATTATTTATCAGGCGAGGGTGACACACGTTATTTTTGTTTCATTTTCCGTTGATACACGATAGCCATAGAGGGGACAGTTTCCATTATGAGAGTTGAGGAAATTTCATTTATTTCTGCTCCTTTATTGACTGGTAACATGCAATGCAATGATGGGATAGACCCGGTCTGAAGAAGTTGGAGGGGAGGGGGGGTCTTTACTGACACTGAACCCGTTACATCAATGTGGTTTTTGTGAGTCGTCCAAATTGTATACATCAGCAGATCATAGTAAGAGAGTATGAAAATTATCCAAAATTTGGAGATACTTGGTAAAAAACATTGTTATAAAAAAGGAGAGATTGCTTTATATATTAGTTTCTACTTTTCAAAATTTGTCACAATTTGTGTTTTTTAAATGATTCAATATGAACCCACAAGTTATTCATATTGTTTATAGACTGTTGAATTATTTTATACTGCTCTTCTATAGATGTAGTTAGATAGTGCAATAAAGTCTTAATTCTTGATTTTGGGACTAGAATAAAATGAAATCAACATCTTTTATGTAGAAGATGGTAGAAGATGATGCTTGCATCTATAGTTAAATTGTCTGATTTACTACTTATTGTCAGCAAATTATGTAAATTACTCCGGGAAGATTCCTCTTGCACATGCTACCAGTAAATGCAGTAACCACAATTACATGTATGCTTCAAAATTAGTAAATGGGCCAAATTGCAAATGCATGCTAATAATGACTTTGAGTGAGATAAATGACAGCTTCATTTCGAAATAAGAAAAATGTTTATGCTACATGAAAGAATTGCACTCTTTTTCTACATTTATTGATGTCCCTAGAATGAGAGTAAGTGGCACTAAGTGGCAAATTTTTTTCTACATACAAACACAAACAAAATCAAAGGCGTATTTTTACATGACCAAATGTTATGAAATACAGGGGAAAAAATCTACTTTATACATGTACTTGTCTGATTAGATAAACCCATTGTCTTTGAAGAAACAAGACAAGTCACCCATTTATAAAAAACCAAAACATTTTGTCATAATGTTTTTAAAAGGCTCTCTGAATGATTATACCCTAAAGGTAATCTGCATCCAGGAAAGGGTTAAGTCAAAGGTCGCCTGCATGTTGAGCTTAACCATGTAAATCTAGTTTCAGAAACAAATTAAACCTGATGGGATAATGGTATAAAATTGAATGATGCGCCCAAATTCATGTAAATTGCTTAAAATTCAGAATAAATGCAATTGGAGAATTGACTAGATTTTAAAATCTGATTTCAAAAGGTTCAGTTGACAATCAGTCATCCAATTACCTGTTAGCCGTGTTATCCATTACCTCCTATAGAAAGTGTTACCCAGGACCTCACATCAAGGGTTCAGTGCAATACTATAGTAAGTGCTTCATGTCTTGCATTGGAACCTTGATATAGAAAATATAACGGATCAGTAGATCCCCTATGTGACAGTTTATAACATTTCACAATTAAAAGCTTCAGAAAACAGCAATTACGCTGTAAGTTGAATGTGGCAAAGACAGTAAAAAAAGATGTGACAAAGGGAAAAAGTTCTTGTCAAAACCTAGTTAGTTTCTGCTTTTGGTCTAATATTTAGAAACCTATGTGGCATAAGTTCTTTGAAATATCACTAATTTCCTTTTTTTTAAGTGATTGCCCTATTTCTTTTTCAACCTTCTTCTTTTATCTTCATTTCAAGGAGTCAAAAACTGTTTTGACTTATACAGAATTCTGTGTTTGGTACAATTTTGTTCAATTAATTTTCACAAAATATTTTTGTTCTACTCTTCACTTATTATGTAGATGAGAGTTAATCAGGGTAGTTGTTAGAATGGAAAGCCAACTGTGACAGAATTGCTCCACCAATTTGTCACGTCCCTAAAAAGCATCATTGTCAATTTATTCAAAGTGTTTCGGATATTTGCCTCATGGTAGTCTATTGACGTTTTTAGTGCAGTGATAAATGCCTTGACCAAATGATGACGGCTTACCCATCCATATCGCCAAGTTTCCGTCCAATTATATTTGTCTTGTACCCCGGCGATCATCACCAATATCATAAAATGATCCGTCATCCCGTTACTCGGAAAGGGACTGACCTAATCGCCATTTTTGTTTGCACTCGAGTGAGCGTACTGCGACATGTTTGTATCTGGCGATCAAACATTACTTGAAATTGTGGTGAAAATTATAGACAGCTTGACAGTCTCATTAGGCCTGACCAGCTCGGGACGTATTTGTGTTTTATTTGATCATTTTCTTTTCCCTCCCACAGTTTTAACCCTTATCTCAAATATCCAAGGGATTTTATCGGAAATTTACTTCTGGTGACATTAAAGAAAAACATTGAAAAGGGGCAAAAAATTCATCATTGTCTTTAAAGTATTTTTAAAGCAAAAACAATTTTTATGATATACTTTTTATTAAATGTTAATCAAATAATTGTTACAAACATGGAACTGAACTCATATGAACAATGTATTGTATTGACACATTTGTTTTTGAAGTACTATTGACCGAATTTTTAGGAAACTTGTTAGATAAGAAGTTACTTAAATGAGATAGAAATAATTGTTTGAATGTTTAAATATTCCAAGGGCATTGTCGCAAAATGAACAAGACTAAAACTGTTGATTTTTTCATTTGTCATTTCAATCTGAAGAATATCAGTATAAATCAAATATTTGTATTGGTTTCTACATTTCCCCGTTTTCTATATCCTTGAAAAGTGTGCAACATTTTATTTAGAAATACCTTTATAATACTTGGGCCAATTTCTCATATTTTGGAAGCATGGACAATGATAACAAATATCTTTTGATAATGAACATTATGTAAAATAGATACAGCAGATTTCTTTATTAATGATAAATAATTTCAGTTGTAACTGCCCAAGGAAAAAGGTTTTACTTTAAACTGAAACCGGCCACAAAATCGTGATAGAGGGAACAGGTTCGGAGAGCAATTATTAGTTTAATGTTATGCTATTGCAACATGTTTTCAAAAGTCGTGTGCCGCTGGGGTAGATTATAATAAAGTATGTAAAATGTGTTTCAAATTCACTGAGGAAGTAGTAGAGGAGGGGTGTTTAGTGTCTGCCAGAAGCTGTATGTCAGACCCTTGGCAGGGTTTCCTGTCTCTCCATCGTATGTTCACTATTAACACACCCACGCACCCATTTTGAGACTGGTCCAAAGTGAAAGCATCAACAGGCAATTTTACTGATTTATGAATCTTCAGAGTGAATTTTGTTCCAAGTCCTTATCAGTTTTAACTTTATCTAAACGAAAGATTGCTCTTCAAAAGTTAGTTCTCAATTCATCATGTAACAAAACAATTATAAATAATAAGAAATTTATCTTTTTTGTTGCTGAAGCATCTTACATGTTTGATATATGAAAGGAAGTATGCTACATGCTTTGTTTCGAAAAACAAATGTTTAAACTGCATTGTGCTTTCCAAAATTAAAAAAAAAAACTTGGACAAAATAACTGTTAATGTCACCCAACCCTTTAGGATGTGTTGTCTGTTTTATTGGTATCAATCCTCTTCTTTGAGCAATGCACCGTAGTAAGATGGTAGAATTTTGGTTATTTCAAATATGGCAAAGTAATAATGAAGTAGATAAACTTCGTGCTGGGATGTAAGACCCAAGGGGTGTAAATAATTTACAACTTTTCCTTCAAATATTCTCTGACGATAGTATGATGATAATGGTGCATGTTTAATTGGATGCATATGTGATGAACTTTTGATGAATGAAATCAATGAAGAAAGCATGGTTTCAATGAACTCATTACAGAATTGATGAATCCTTAAGACAGAAGTTGGCACTTAAATATTAGGGAGCATAGTGAAAATAGATGCAACATTTTAACTTTTCACTTTTTGTTGCCTTACTCGTTTTTGTCTTTTTTGGCAGGTGT
Source organism: Cerastoderma edule (assembly GCA_947846245.1). NCBI lineage: Eukaryota > Metazoa > Mollusca > Bivalvia > Cardiida > Cardiidae > Cerastoderma > Cerastoderma edule. The sequence goes on from OX401412.1 coordinate 12,413,066, forward strand.
CAATAAAACTGTGATTTTACAAATATTCACTGTTAGGCACCTAAAGCAGACATAATTTAACCCTTGTAATCAATGGCATCCTATATAAGTCATAAGTTAGTGGTATGACTAGTTGCTAGCAACATGTTCTCTGTAGACTGGTGCTGAAAACTTTTAAGTTTTATGTCCATTAAGCAGAAATTGCTCAAACAAGCCATTTTGGAAGTTGTGACTGGTTTAAATTGGATAAAATCAGCAAGAAAAAAACCCAACATTTTCTTTATATAAGATTGAATGCATTGTGCAAAATAATTAGTTGCTTGTCATGAGAAATATATCGTTTTGACACAGAAACATGGTAGTTTCTGGAATTTTCTGTAAAGTGAGGTATTTTTTTGGAAAGGCATTAAGGAACATGCATTGGGTTGCGATGATTTGGTTCACATAATAAATAAATGTATTGGATGAGATTGATATGGTGAAATTAAGTTGAAATTATCACTTTCTGTGTGATTGAGTTGATTTTTATCCTAATTCAATTCTCTGACATGTTATATCTCCCAGCAAATTAATAATTGCATAAAATCAGTATTATATCTCTGGGAAAGTGCTAATATGACAATTTACGGAGGTTTTTCCCTCCCATTTGCATGAAGCCTGTGATATTTCCTGTCACATTGTAAATTTCTGGTGGCACTCACGGTAACCTCTATACCTCAGTGTTTTACAGAATTTCCATAATTCTTTTAGCTCATCTCTTATCTTAACCCATTCAGAGTTCCGTTGCCAATCTATCTAGAATTCTAAAAGTATCAAAGGAGGATATTTGGTTTGAATTGGTATTTTCTCTTCTTTTTTTAAAGTTTTGTCAGAAAAGTAAAAAAAAAAAATGCCAAGCCCAATGATTTGTGAGTTTCTATTCAATACTGTTGATAAGAATTTTTTGTGAAATTGTAAACTGTAAATGATATTGCCAGTATAATATTTCTTGAGAAGGGAGACTCCTTTTAGCACTAAGTTTTGAATATATAATACATTCAGTCATAGACTTTGATTTTATTTTTGCCAGGATGTTTTCAAAAGTGTCCGATGCAAATTCTTGTGGAAGGATTCATCGTGAATAGGTTAATGCCATGCCAATATCTGGAAGTTCACTTGTCCCGATAATGTCGCACTATGACTGATGCTACTTAAGTGATATGATGCGAACTCGTTTCCTTAACTGTCAATTTCTCCTAACGACTTTCGATTCATAGCAACGGGTCAACCTAGCAGCCGATATCTTCTACTTGATTATGACAATTTTTCAGCCTTTTCGATTATGATTTTTTTCATGTCTTCAATCCAGTAGAGCCTTTCAAGGCAAATGGGGAAAAATGACTAATTTGTGCAGGGCTGTATTGAAATGGGATAAATTCTGTACTATAATATGGAAAAGGCCGTAAGCGCTCTCAAAAGACTCGTTAACTTAAGGACGGGCAGTCAATTGTCATGAAGAAGTTTATTACGACTCATTGACTTTCTCCGGCTAAATACCCGCTGGGGGATGTTGAACAACAAATTAGTATTAGTCTTGCTTGTACAGAACTGTCCTCTAATTTCATTGGATTCACTTGAAACGGTGACATATTATGCCCTGAACAATTCTGTCTGAAGATCCTTGTCATTTCTGGGATAACTGGTGAGGGTTTGGTGATGAAAATGAGGGGGGGGGAGAGATTTGAGTACTGGATTGATGCTTTATTGGAAAGAAGCCTGAATTTATTTTAAAAGCATTATCATATGCAAAAATATTTTGTCTGACAGAGTCATATTTTATAAGTATGTAACTCTTTGTATATATGTATACAGCACTTGTGGTAGACTGTTGAAAAACTTAAGTGCTTATTGAGATATTGTGCTTAGAAAACAAGGAAATTGAGAAGTTTTGAAAGGAACCACTATGGTCATTGAAGAACGCACTATCTTTTGCAGTTTGGGTCAATAATTTTCCTTCCTTAACTTTCAATTAATGAAGGTTTGCTCTCAATATCCTGAAGAATACTTTGAATTTTACTGAATTCTTTGGAAAGGGCTGATAGTTCTCATAGCCCTTTACTAAACGCCCAATTTTCGACTGTCCCAAATTGAAAGGGTTTGCAGACGACATTTTAAAATGTGATGAAATTGGAAAATAATCTTCTGATAGGACAGAAAACATTGTGGCAAAAGGAGAAGTTGCTCATTGTTTTCCAGAGTTATCTGCAACAAACTGGTAAAATGTCGTTATTGTTTGGTAATGGGTTAATGTAATTTTAAAAAATGTACACATTAAAATACAAGTTTTAAGTCATCTGCTATATTTCAAACTAAGGAAATGTTAAAAAAATTGATAGGAAACATCTACTAGAAATGAATATTACTATAATGCTTACGAACCCTTAGGAGTGGGTGTTCTTTTCAAACATGACATAATTTTATTTCCAAACCATCATAATCTGATAATCCCATTTCCTGTATCTGTTTATAGTGTTGTCATCCTGGATCCATGTGAATGAGTTATCCATTAACAATTTAACCCTTTCTACTATATGGGATTTTGTGATTGGTCGGAATTGAAAGAAAGCCATGACATAATAACATCTGAAAATATTACCACCAAAACCCCTATTTATGCATCTTACTGCAGACGACTTTCAAAAAGCATTGTCACAAAAGGAGAAATTGCTTGTCACAACTTATCTTGCATGATTTATGACATGTATCAAGTCTTAAGGAATACTAGTGACTGTTGAACTTGAAAGAAGCAACAATTTGAAATGAAAACATCTTTAAGACATTCCCTTGTCAGATTAGATTCATACAAGGAGAATGAGCAAGTGCTCAAACAAAACGTTTGTCTCTTTTCCCAACATTTGTTTAAGAAATTCAAAGTTGATTTAGAAGAAAATCATTTAGCTCCAAGATTGTTAAACAAAGGGTTGAGAGGTTCAAGAATAATAAGGTTTTCAACTGTGTTTTGCATGTTTGGAAAAGAAATAAAAAAAAAAAGAATTTGGTAAATTGTGAATGGAACATGCAGAAGTTAGTTAACCCCACACATATTATCTAATGGTGAGGTTAATTGTTTTTTCTGTCAAATACCTTTTTTTAAACAATCGCTATGGACAAACCAGATGGTGGTTCCTTGCAAGGTTTTGGCAAAACTGGTCGGTTTTCCTCCAGTCTTCAAGGTGGATGCCATCCTGATTGACAAGCACAAAGAACCTATGAAATTTGTCAATTTCCATCGCCTTCCATCGTCTTGTCAGTAAGATAATGTCTCTGAGTTACCTAGGGTGATCTATTCTCCAGACTTTAAACATAAATACTAATTTTCTGGCTTTTTTGAACGGTGTACCGCTTGTTACTTTAACTCATTGGTGCTGAAAACAAATCTGCTTAGAGAACTTGAAAAAGAATTTGGGCATATAAAAAATATCCTTTTGTCTTTAACTTTTGATGTATACATAAAAACTTTGGTTTTGAGCACTTAATTAACAGATTTCTTTTAAAAACAACAGTTTCCCATGACCAAGGAAATATTTATTCCAAATCCATTTCGATTCAATTTGTTGTCTTTCTGCTATGGGTTTCTATTTTTGAGGTTAAAAAAAAATTGGTTAGAAAAGAAAACGTCATTGGAAAAAAAGTAATTCTATCACAAAGCCTGAAGCTGGTTACCTGGGCCAACAGTCTTAACATGATGTGATTTTTGGCAGCCACAAGTTTCATAGATTAGATGGCAGCGGTTAGTTTTATCATTTAAACCCTTGATATTATAATATAATGCAGTCATTCCCAACATATATATTTTGTATGAGGTATCAATTCAAATAAGTGAGAAATAAGAAATATTTGCAGATTGACATGGCACTCCTCAAAGACTTACTCAGCATGTGAGTAATTCTCTTATACATGTACTTAGGTTATTTATTATGTATGAAAAATTACCAGTATCAATTTTTGTCACTATGGGTTCTTTGTGGTATTTTTTTTCATCGAAATTTGTTGTCCTGTGTTGTTTTTCCAAATTTATTTGTTGAAAGAGAGAATAATTCCCTAATCATGGTTACGGAAGTAAAGTAACCATTATAAAGTATTTAAACTAACATCTATTATATAAATGACATTTCATATCTTAACCCATTACCCCATAACACAGCAATTTGGCTCATCTGCCTCTTAAGTCCTAAGAATTTGGAAATCACTGTGACCAAAGGATAATTTGCCTCCAATGAGCAATTTACAGTATTGTCCAATTTTGGTTTTTTTTATACAACAGTATACCTTGAGGCTTATAAATTTATTGTTTTTATGTTATTTACTATCATCGGCTACATCTTTCAATTTGGACCTGTCACAAACTCCCTAAGGATGGAATGGGTTGTAAGCTTCTTCTATTGTTGCCTTAAGATAGAGTTTTCTATGAGGAAAAGTGGTGCTGCATGGCCCAGTGGTTAAGGTTGTGGACTTCCCGTGTTCGAGCCTCACAAACACCTCTGGTTTCGTGGAAGTATCCTTTGGCAAGTCACTTCAGAGCGCTAGCCTAGTACTAGTTGAGCAAGGAAAGCTGTAACAAAAGTAAAAAATGTTGACATTTTGTTAAACACCATAAAAATAACCAAATCTATGAAGAAAATATGTTATATTGATAAAATATGTTATCCTTTATAGTGTTGGAGTCAACTTAAAGCTTTTGAAAAAATAGGTTAGATCCAGGCCAGCTGCCAAGTAAATTGACGGCTGGTCTGTGATCTAACCTGCTTGCAACTCTGAGTATCTTTCCTCATCAAAATTAAACAGATATATAAGATTTTGGAAAGCAGACAACACAAAAATCTATCTTTAGAAAATTACCCAGCATTCTCAGGATGATGTGAATATTACCATGAGGTAAAGTGTAAACAGAAGGAGTCTGCCCCTCCTCCTGTGAACTTTTGACAAACATGTAGCTGTGATGGGAGATGAAATGAAGCAGATGTCTGCCATCCCGATCATCAGGTACATCTTAGCTTACGGGAGTTTGTCAATTACCTTCAATATACCTTCGAAATGAGGCCGCCATTTTAATTCGACCAGACCCGCGTTTACAAGTTGTAAACAGGACATGTATTTGGCATCAATGAGCATACCTCTTTTACAAAACAGATTTGGACTTTGTCACAAAAATATTTTTGTTTTTATCTGAGATTTTACTTAAAGAGTTGAAAAAAGAATTTATTTTGTTTCTTTTTGTTTTGTTAATGTGTTATGAAGATGCCCTTTGAAGAAATGCTCTAGATCTTTGAAGACTAACGACAAATCATTACAAATATGCATTCCCCGTAAGGCTTTTAAATGGCTCAATATAAGTAATAGAAACATGAATTATAATAAATACTAATTGATATTGGAGAAAAACCCGACTTGTTTTCGAGTAAATCCAGTAATGTAAAGGTCATTCCTTTTAACTCAACATATTCTCTGTCAATCCTATGAGGGCTTATCAGCAAGAATCCTAAGTGGCAAAAATGTGACGATATTAATTTATCTTGGAAAGATAGCGGATCACTCTGGTAGCACCTTTTGATGTCACTTTAGTATGGTATTCATAGTGATATAAATACGCAGGGGTTCAGCACCTGTCCTTAAGTGCAAATCACCGGGAACCATTTATCCCTTTTTTTCCGAAATACTTTACTTTAACGTCATCTGGGACACAATACCTTGAAAAACGCTGTGATTAAAGAAAAAATTGCTCATGTTAAGCAATTTATCCTTTTGTTCCAGTGATTTCTAAACAATATTATGAATTGAATGTTATTTTATCATTCTTTGTAAATTGAGAATGCTTTCATTTTGGCCCTATCATTAATATCATTATGGGGGAATGGATTAAATTCTCATTTTAGTAACACCTCTAAAAGTTAACACCTTTACATAAGACGGCTTTTAACACCATTTTGATTGGAAAAGAACTTGCATTTTCATGAGTGATTTGAGCTCCTGGCTAGATGATGTCGGCTTTAACCCTTTACCAAACGCCAAATTTTCCACTGTCCCAAACAGAAAGAGTTTTCAAACTATGTTTCAAACAGTGATGAAATTGAAAAATAATCTTCTGAAGGGGCAGAAAACATTAAAACTAAAAAGAAAAGAATGACAGATAAACGTGAATGTGCAAATGAGCAGGGAAAAGTCAAGTACAGTTAAACTCTGCTTATCAACATTTACATTTATAACAAGATGGCCTGGACAGGTATTGATACCCTTTTTGTCTTTCTAAATCTGCTGCACACAATTTTTTTTTTCCGTAAGATTTAAAAAAAAAAAAGTAACTATGTTTTCCTGTGTAAATAAAAAGATGGCAACATAAGGAAAATTTGCTCTTGATGTGCCAAATCTCATGTTGCTTTGTTTCAAAACTTACTTTAGGCTTATGTATTTAGAAGTCATCCTCTGTAAGTAAGGGATAGGGCCAAATGGGTTTCTTGGCTGAACATCTCAAAGATGTTTCTAAGTGGCCTGTGGTAATTAGATAGGAAGATAAATTCCACGCTTTCCCAAATGTAAGATGACTTTTGACATGTTCCCCTGCAGACGACCTTCCCATGGCTTGCTGGGATGAAAACCAATTGATCATCCATTTCTCATTTGCCCACTATGTAGTCTTCTTTTCTCATTGTTGATTTTATATCTATCATTCTTTTTCTCTTGTCAGAATTTGTGATCAGGCTTGAAAATATAATCACATCAGACTCTTACTTTGAAAGAAAAGTTCTGTTTGCTTTGTGAAACCAATGATGCAGTAAGAAAAAGAGCTGTTTGTATCATGAATTTCTGTTGAAGGTGCAAGAAAAAAAGTTTGAACAAACTAATAGACATAACTCTACCAAACAACTGCATTGATATTGTATGAAACAATTTCAAATCGTTGTCTGCAAACAACTTCGAGTTTGTATCAAACTGGAAATTGTTTGCCGATGACAATTGAAATTGTGATTCATGCCCTGATTCCAACACACAATAAAAAGAGCAATAAAACAGGGCATCACATTCTCAACCTTTCACTTCCAGCTCATTTGTACTACGACTCAGATTTTAAACATCTACTGCAAACAATGTTTGAAACTAATTCAGAAAAAGGAGAGATAACTCTCCAGCAATTTGTCCTGTCTTCAAAAAATGTTTTGATTTTTAGTAGTTTTTGATGATGACAAACATTTTGTGTTTTGTAACTCAATCACTTGATTTACAAAGCAACACTCAATATCAGATTCTCCGAGAAACAGCATACTTGCATCTTTTTTATTTTGGATACTTAAATAATTACGTCTGCTGATGCTTTCAATTTGGACCAGTCACATAACCCCTCTATGGTGTAATGAGTTAACCCTTATAGTGCTGGAACAGACTCCATGCTTAACTAAACAGGTAAGATCCAGGCCAGCCACCAAGTAAATTGGGTACTGGACTGTGATCAAACCTGTTTGTTACTCTGAGGTGTTTTTTTCTCATCAGTTAAGCAGATATTTATAGTTTTGGAAAGCAGATGACATAAAATCTATTTATAGATAATTACCCAGCATTCTAAGGGTTAATGGAGAAATGGTATCTCTACTGCAGCACTTGTCGAGTATCACCAGGAGACAACACTGTGAAGATGGGGACCTGATTTCAAAGTCTCCTGTGATGGGCGATGGAAATTTATGATGTTATTTTACAGTAGGATGTTAATTGTTTGCGGCAGCAAAAAGAATCATTTGAGTTTTGAGGACCATATCAGGATTTTTCATCGGGTCTTAATTATTAGAATTTGCCCGAGGGGAATCGGCTGAAATTTGAGAAGTTTAATCAGATGTTTTGGAATGATTCTTGTCTCCTAAAAAAAAACTTTGTTTTTGAGAAGTTTAATCAGATGTTTTGGAATGATTCTTGTCTCCTAAAAAAAAACTTTGTTTCATCAGAGTTTTTTATTCTGGATGTATCAAGTCGCCCCTTCCCAAAACTGAAGAGCTCACTAAATTGGAAAAGGGGAAATTGTGACACATTATGCCATGCAGAGTCTTTAAAATGATCTCTTTGGAGAATATATTGTGTATTGATCAGAATTTTTGTTTCTGGACGTTTAACCCTTTCCCAAACAACAAATTTTTGACTGTCCCAAATTGAAAGAGTTTGCAGATGACATTTCAACATGTGAAGGAATTGGACAATAATCTTCTGATAGGGCAAAAAACATCATGGGAAAAGGAGAAATTGCTCATTACGAGCAATTTCTTCTTTTCCCACAGTGTTTTCTAAAGTCGTCTGCAACAAACTCGTCAAATGTCGTTATTGTTTGGGAAAGGGTTAAGTCAACAATCTCAAATACGAAGAGCTCACTAAATGGGAAAGGGTGGAATTTCAAATGCAGAATTTTAAAAATGGTCCCTTTGGAGGATATATTCAGTAATAATTGCAATACTTATTTAATCTTTGACATGTAAAAGCAGCTTTCAATAACGATTGTTACAGTGTTTTCCATTATTCCCCACAATGATTTAAGGTTTTGCCAGTATTACTTGTGGACTTTGTTATACAAGTTTTAAGTCTGTGCTTATTGAAATGTCCAAGGGGCCTCCGTGGCCTAGTGGTTAGAGTACAGAACTTGAAATCACATGGCCCCTCTCCGTATGGGTTCAAATCCTGAGAGGGATATGGAATTTCATGAGAGGCAGTCTCCCGACTGACTTACGGAATGCCGATGGTTCTACCCGCCTTGACCAGCCCCTATGGGCAGTTGAGTATGGGGTCTTCCTCCATCATTCAGAGTCGGGCATCGCTAAATAACTGAAATAATGTTGATGTGATGTAAAAACCATATAAAAAAAAAAAAAAAATTGAAATGTCCAATAAAAAACTCTAAATGATATTCTACTGATGAAGTATGGAAACAGAAATGGTTTGTTCAAGTCAATCTCTTCTTTTGTCACAAGGTTTCTGGGTATGATTCCCAAATTAAGATGGCAAACAATATTATGGGTAATAAACAATATTCCTTGTTTAGATCATTGGTTTAAAGGTTGTCTCCAGGAAGGCTTTTGTAACTGGAAAGTGTTAACAAAGGGTTATGCCTTCATAAAAAGAAGATGCATTAGGCAAACTTGCCAATATGAGGGTCATTTAACATGCAACATGCATAATCAATGTAATTTTTATAATTACAATTACAAAGTGCTGACATCGACAGAACATGAACCATTTAGACCTTTCATCAACCACAAATATTAACATGATAAAAAGTATGGATAACCCATGACATCATCTTAACTCTTTACCAAATGCCAAATTTTTTACTGTCCCAATTAAGAAGAGTTTGCAGACGACATTTCAAGATGTGATGAAATTGGAAAATAATCTTCTGATATGGTAGAAAACATTGTGGGTAAAGGAGAAATTGCTCATCAAGAGTAATTTCTCTTTTTCCCACAATGTTTTGAAGAGTTGTCTGCAACAAACTGGTAAAATTACATTTTTGTTTTGTTATGGGTTAATCCATTATCACTACTTCTATTTCTATTTAAAGGAAGCAGGAGATAGTGTAAGCATTATGACACAATTACTTTGGTTCACCTTTATCTGATAGAATGCCTGTTTTCTTAAAAACAACAATCTGCTTTTGCCATGTTGTAATGTTCATTGAAATTTGGTCAGAGACACATCCATTGTTGGTAAAAGTCAAAGACCAATAACACTTGACATTAAATTAATACCACACAACTATCTGTTTCATATACCCAGTAGTCAAACAGTGGGACCCAAAACTATTAATGATGTGTTTTTGTCAATTATGTGTAATGAATTTCTAAATGTCCCTCCCACATTATTCACTGGCAAATTATTCCTGCCGGCATAACTAGGAAGGGGGGTGAAATCTGAAAAGGGGCATATTTCCAACTTTTACCGCTTACACATGTATGCAACCTGACATAAAAGAAAATAATGTGACAAAAGAAGAAAATCCTTTTCCTGTACTATTTTTCATAATGTATTATTGGTTGTCTAGAGAAGGGACAACACCCCTAGCCATTCATTTTATTGCTTCTCTAAATCCTACATTTTGGGTACTCATTAGAATCGACTCATTGACTGGATTCTAGTGAGTACCCACTCAATAGGATTTGTCCAACAGTTTTTGAAAACTTTGTTGCTTAAAAAACACTGCAATTCTCCCCCTTATCAAACAGTACCATGATTATATTTAGTTTTGCATGGTGGTGTCTGCCACTCGATATTTTGGTTCCCAGTATGTTGTCTGTGGCCCAGTCCTAAGTTGTTTGTCCTCTGGGATTATGTAAAAGGTCATCAGTGTCACAAGAACTACCTTCACAAATAGCGCTTTCCCATTAGCCCTTAGAATGTTGGGTAATGTTCTAAAATAGATTTTTGTGTCCTCTGCTTTCCAAAACCATAAATATCTTCTTAATTTTGATGAGAAAATATTCTCAGAGTAGCAAACAGGTTAGATCACAGGCCAGCTGCCAATTTGATCCAACTTACTTGCATAAGGATGAAGACGTTTCCAGCACCATAAGGGTTAGATCACATTCACCCCTCTGATACCTATGACTAAACCCATTTCCCTCATATTGACTCTTGTGACTAGTCAAAATTGGAAGCAACAGCAGACATCAATTTGAAAATTGGACATGATGATGTTTTCTTTGGGATAATGGGTAAGAACAATTTGCGATAAAAGATTAATTACTAATATATTATATTTCATAACTGTGTGTGAAGTGACTTTTGCATACATCTAGAACGGCTGTAATCATTCGAAAAGTAATTGTTCTTGGCATGTTTTGAATCATAAATGGAGGTGCATATCCTTTAATAAAAAAAAATATGGCTAATATAAAAAAGAACCAAGATTACTGTTTTTTTGTATAGTGTGGGCTGATGAACATGTCTTCCGAATTACCTTTGAGTTTGTCAATGGACACTATTCCTGTTAATACAAGTCAGTTTCACTAGATTACAATAACACCTATTATCAAAGTGAAAAAAAAAATAAACATAACCATTTTACGTTTAAACTTATGCATTTTACATCATGTGTGATGGAAACTTAAAGCTTATTTAATTAGCCCTCTTGATGACAACTTCCTGGATGCATGACCAGCACTGCAAATTCAGGGGTAAGTCTCGGCATTTTCACCTTGCAACTAACAGGGATGGAACCACGGACCATCGGTACCAGAGTCTGACACTCTACCACTGTTGCTGCATTTATAGCTTGATGAGCATTTTGTTCAATGTTGAATAAAAACTAATTTGTCTCAACGTTTTCTGTCATCAACTTAAAAAGTGTGTAAAGTGTCATGAATTTGGACAAATTTTTATATGGAATCCTGGTTGTACTGCTACTAAAGAACCAACTATAGTAAATACAACAATGGTTTTACCAAATATCACAATTGATGTGTTATTTCATTTTTCATATGTTGGTCATTGTAATTCACCTTTTTTGAACCACTCTCATTTTCCCCAACATGAAGTCATAAGTCATCAAAGTCTTTATGGAAAAGACAATGAGTGCACCTGTTTATGTCCGTCCTCTGCTTAATTCATTCACAGATGACTTTGTTGACCTTTGTTCACCCATCTTTAATTTTAATTGATCAAATGAGACACTCCTTGTTTTTTCTTGCAAAGGTTTTACATGAATTGTTTTTTTATTTGATTTCTATTCACTATTTATGATACTTATTTGTATTCTTTTCTCTCCTTCAAGCTATTCAGAGTGATTCTTACGGTAAGCTATGTGCACTATATTTTGTCACTTTAATTATTTCTGTTTCTTCTAGTTTTAGGTTGAGTACTTCTTTTTGGTTCAGTTTGGTGATTTTCAAGATAAAGTCATTTCTTTTGTTAAAAGACCATTTTCTTGAATTCCGCTGATAGTTTGTAAAACACAATGTTTTTTTCTTTTTTAATGAATTCATATAAAATACGGTGTTATGTTGTTTTCTCAAGGCACTTGTAACCACAGGGGTCTATAGTTACCTGGGAGTCGATACTAGTACTGACTCCCGGGCAACTATAGACCCCTGTGCTTGTAACATGCATTTTATTTAGAAAATAGGATGGATTAAGTTTCTCATGGCATCTCTTTTTGCAGACAATTTGACCCCTTACTCAATGACACATAACTTTATGGTGCAAAAGACTTTAGAAACCTCATTGACATGATTTTATATGTAATTTTCAGTGTATCTCTATGTCCCAATGGGTTCTGTGCAATATATGACATAAGAGGTGGGGGTTTTGTTGCTATTATTTTTTGTTGACTGTTGTTGCTTTCAATTTTGACCTTTTACAAAGCCCCATATATAGGTATTCAGACAGAATATTATGAATGGTCCAAGGAAATTATATTCTACAACTTATTTCTCTGTTTGTTACCCGAGTGTTTTATTGTCTATTGTGTCTTTACATGAATTTGTAAATAATTTCATATTGGTTGAGAGTGAAAAACAGAAAAACAGTTGAAAAAGTGCTGTATGAAAAAGACCAACTTTGATTCAAATATAGCTCATTTATATCAATATAGATATGGTATTGTGATTGTGTTGTCTTTTTTAGTTTACTATATGTCTACATAAACTCTCTGAAGTTAAGGTTGGATATTTGGATGTTCTTTGTTTTCTTCCCGTATCAAAACAGTGATATTGTTTTGATGCAATGTTTGGAGTTTTTCCTAATCATTTTCCTTATATCCTTGCAGCTGATGTCATCTGAAAACATATTGACAAAATGCGATTTTGCTTAAACTCATAGCAAGAAAAATCTCATTTTGCCAATATGTTTTTCAAGATTTGCTAGATTTAATTGTTTGTTTTTTTCATGGATATATAATTTGTTGTAGTATTAGGTTTCCTATGTCATCTTTTGAAAATGACTCAGAACATTGTAACCGTTGATATGACTAGGTTTTATTTGTTGTATCCCGATTCATTAGCCAATTTTCTGCGCAATTGTGCGAAAAGTGCTAATAATTTTGTACACTTCTTAACAAAGTAATCAAGTTAATTTCACATGCAATTTTCTGTTTTTAGCTAAAAAAGACATTTTTGTCAGGTAATATGATTTTTTGTCAGGAAAAAATCCAATTGCCAGTATGTGCAATTTGTGCATTTAACGCTTGCTTACAATTAAATGCATTTTTCATTACTTATGTCAAACACCTACTGTGAACATTGAGAAAAACACTTCATACTCTTGATTCTATTTGTGCTAATACATATAACTTTCAACACTTGTAAACATAACTGTTTGACTGCAATCATGTATTACACATTCTTTGATGCAAATGGTTTATCAAAAAGCCTGGGCAATCTTTAGCAGACCATGGTCCAAGCCACAATGGCAAAAATAAAAACAGTCAGTTTATTCATATATCATGTTTTTTTTCAAAATGATTTCATTGTTCGTTATTTGCTAGCTTACATTTAATTTCTTAGTAAACCTTCCTGGATATTGCAATTTCACACTTGTCTGAAGCCAAAAAAAAATTTTTTTTTAACAATGCATAGCAGTGTTTTCAACTTATCCTCTTCCGATCGAAATAGATCATTATGCAATTTAATAAAGAAATGGCCGCCTTTTTTTCATGATCTTAAAAGTGCCGTATATACAATTTTGACCATGATTTTGTCGGGTATTCATTTAATTGCATAAAACAGCAGTGGTTTAGTGATGAGCCCATATCCACTTGTTACCATCTGAATCAGTTACCTATTTCAAAAGATGTTGGAAAGCTTAGGAAACATTTTAATTGTCTTTTCATGTTAGCCTTCAAACAGTCTAGTACAATCAAGATCAGAGAAGCTTTTACCTGTTATTATAAGAGGAATTTCATAAGGGGATTAACATTTTTGGGTGATAATGAAATCCCCAAGTCTTTTATTCTCAACTCTTACAGGTCATTTTTAGACTGGTCCAAAGTAACCAAATCTATATTAAAAGAAAGAATATACAGAAATAATCTCATGTTGACATTTCAAGAAATTGATTATACAAATTGAATGAAAGCTAAAGACATGAAATGAAAAAATGAAAACTGATCATGTACTTGTATTGGTTTAAGTCATGTGTTATGGAAGACATTCTTGATATGTCAAAAGTCAATGAGGGAAGGGTAAACAGACAATGTACCTGTTGATTATCTATAATGTATCTTTTTTACCTTGGTTTATTAATTTGTTTAATAATAAGGCTTAGTCCAAGGGATTTGCCCCATACTTTAAACATTAATCTGTTGCCTTTATTGATTCATCTGAATCTTGCTTGAGGGTCTTCCACCAAATTTCATAATCCAGATGTCTCAGTTCAAAGGGGCAAGTTTGTAATGACGTTGTAAGATTCACTGAAGATTGGCCCAACAGCATGTTCATACGCTGCAGGACACCCACGATAACCAACAAACTTTTGTATAAAATACGTCATAATTAAGACAAAGCAATTAGAACCTTATGGAAAGCAGCAAATTTATTAGACACATTTGCGGAGTTGGCAAGCTGATGTACTTAGATTGCCTTTTTTCTTTCTTTTTTTTTTTTTCCGGATTGGATTTTATACCTATTTCTATTTGGTATGAGCACCTGTATGGATTGGCTAAATGCAATACTAATTTACATCCCTCAATTGTCCTTAACGATGCTAGCACCATCCATTGGGCTCCTTGTCTTTGTATATCCAATAAACCATTTTAGTGTCATGTACCAATTTTGATCCTTTTTTTTTTTTTTTTTAATTTTGAAAAATGAATAGGATAATATATAAAAAAAAAGCTTCAATATTCTAATTATATATAACATTTGAAAAACCATCATTCTATCTAGGTATAGCACTAATGGTTGGACCCATCCTTGAGCTGAGTCTACCATGGCTGAAACATGGAGTATGAAAATGTCCTGATGTAGCCCAGTAATAGCTCAATGTATTAGGAATAATGATTTATTAAAGAATTTGAAAATAGTTACATTATGACCATTTTATTTAACAACTTAATAAGTTTTCAATGAAACTCATTTTTTTTGTAATATTTCATATCTCGTTCAATCTGGGCCCTACTGTGTTACCGAGTATTGTGGCTTCTTCAATAGATAGGTTAATGAGTATATTTATGTCCTTTATTGCAACATATGTTTTCAATATGGTTGTTCAATCCTAACCCCATATTTAACATTTAAAAAACCCTGTATTCTGAAACAAAATGTAGGTTTTTCTTTATCAAGCGACCATTGACAAGGTTAAATCAAGCTTGTATAGATATTGAATTAAATATCGGAGAAAAAGTTGCTTCAACTTTAAGAACTGTATCTATTTGTATTCATTTTCCATTGCCAAAATGATCAGATGGATTTACTGGAGTATTTTGCTAGCATTTCTGTTGAAAGGGTTAAAGACGAGTTACACTTTTGTTTTATATTATTTTCTTATCCCTGGCCTGGCGTTGAGGATTAAGGGGATGTAACTCCAATAAAAGTAACAGCAGACACAGGAAGTAATGTTTTGTCGCCTGTGGTTACAACATTGAACGTTTTTAGAACTTTTTGAAGTTCCTTTATGTTATTATGATTTTATCTTCCTAATTAACTATGGGCTGCTTTTGAATGAAGTCTATTTGTTTACTCAGTTCAACGATTGTTGAGGGGGATCCATGAAGTGTTGTTTCGGTAATGTTGATATACCAAGGCTTTGACATGACTTTTGATATACTTTCCTGTGATTGTATGCTCTTTCCCTACCATATTTCAAATGCACCTTAATTTCTATTCTTCACAGGAAAAAACAAAAACAAACTAAACACTTTACCAACCATCAAATACTTGACTGTCCCAAATTGAAAGAGTTTACAGACGACATTTCAAAATGTGCTGAAATTGAAAAATAACCTTCTGTAAGGACAGAATACATTGTGGGAAAAGGAGAAATTGCTTGTGAAGAGCAATTTCTCCTTTTCCCACAATGTTTTGCAGAGTTGTCTGCAACAAACAGGTCAAATGTTGTTATTGTTTGGTAATGGGTTAAATGAACTGAAACATCAGCATCAGTCTCTTGTAAATTAGATGGTAAAGTCTGATTATTTTGTTTGATACTGATGAAAACAATTTCTTGCCTTTACTGACTTTGTGGGGATATTGTTCAAAAACCAATCTGTTATGTCAGAAAGTTCAAGATCATTCTTGAAAAGAAACAATAATCTTTGGGTTTACCAATTTCTTTTTAGTTGTTGGTAAATTGTTAAGAACCGGAAGATATATCAAATGTTTGATAAATGTGTCTTCAAAACATACCTAGTTTCCCTTACAGTGAATGAGATTTGAAATAGTTTCTTGACAAAAGGTAAAATAATGAATAACAAATAAAGTAAAGAAAATATAAATATGCCTTTTCTTATATTGAGTTATAGAAAAGAAGTAAAGCAAGTTATAATCCAAGAAATGGTTGCCATATCTCTTACTGTCACAATATATTCATAATTTGTCATCAGATGTTTGAGAACAGAGAGGTGGACAGTTTATTCATGTCCTGTATACTTATGGTTTAACGACTTGTCCAAATTGAAAGCATCAGCATACAACAATTGTGAACTACAACAATGTAGCTTTTTAACTTTTAATTTTTTATTCTAAAAATAAACTCTGTGACATAAAGAATAATTGCCAAGTCAAAGCAATTTATTCCTTTTAAATGAGTACATTCACATTACATTCTCTTAGCAGATTCAAAGTTATTTGATAGAAACCAATTTAACAAAAGGAGAAATTGCTCTTTTAAGAGAAATTTCTCCTTTTGTCACATTGGTTTCTACAATCCTCAGTAACACTATAAAACCAACATGGATGGCACAGCAGGTTAAACGTTTGGCAACAGGACTGCGTTGCCTTTTAGGAGCAATTTCTCCTTATGTCACATTTGGTTTCTAAAATCCTCAGTAACATTAAAAAAGAAAAAAACCAACATGGATGGCTTAGCAGGTTAAACGTTTGGCAACGAGGCTGCGTTACCTAAGGAACTTTTGAATAATAAAAGAGAGTCATCACCTCCTTTCTTACAACACGCGTCTCCCTGTCAACCGCGGTGTTAGGTGTGTCGCGGAATCGTCTGGGAGACAGAATTAGAATTAATTTTGTTTGAAAAACAGGACCCACTAATACTGTTATGGCCCACTGAAGGTTTTTGCCACAATTAACTTTTCAATTAACCCTTTTCTTTAGAAGTTTATATCGACTGTTTCAATTTTAAAGGTTAGGTTGTCAACAATTATATTTTGTTTGAATTATGTTATTATACTGATTTTGATTTTGGCAGGAAGCATTCTGAAATAGGAAGAATTAAAGCATTAGAAGCAGGCTATCCTTTTGTATGGATTGTTTAATGAACTGTTGAGTCGTTCTCTCAAATCCATATCTAGATATATTCGGGGGATAAGGTTAAACTTTTTTCCCGGTGCAAGATGTCTGGCTGGGACAATATTTGCTATTGTAATGTCAAGGGAACAGGTGACAAAAACCTATTATGAATTAACTAATCTTGACTTGTTTTGTTGATGAAAAAAGATGTGTAAACTCGTTGTTTATGAGTAATTCATACTTTTGCTATCCTGTCTTTGAAAGGGTTATCTGTTAACTATTAAATATCTCCCATTACCAAACAATAACAATATTTGACCAGTTAGACGACTTGGGAAATCATTGTGGGAAAAGGAGAAATTGCTCTTAACCAGCAATTCTGGTTTTCCCACAATGTTTTCTGTCCTATTAGAAGATTATTTTTCAATTTCAACACATTTTGAAATGTCATCTGCAAACTCTTTTAATTTGGGACAGTCGAAGATTTTGTATTTGGTAAAGCGTTGAAGAAGAGCGTAGAATGATGAGGGTCAGGATGCTCTGTCTTTTTTTCTGCTGAGAGTGATTGAAGGTTTTTTCTTTCCTTTGAAAATATTTAATTTTTGTCTGTCTGATAGGGTCATGGAAACAAAATGTGAAGCTTTTTTTTAAGGGTGAATATATAAACAATGCTTTCTTTAATTGTCAATCACTTTCATAAACACTGACTCTAATGACGCTGAGGCAAACAAGATAAGATTATTGATACATGGAATATAACTGCCCATGATGTGTTATGTCTCCTTTTGTCAAACAATTTTGCTTAAAATTTTGAAATGTATTTTTTGTCTTTCCTTTACTTTTTAAAGGAGAATAATTGAAAACTGATATGGTAAAAGAATTCAGTGGTGGGTGAAAAGAGTTAAAAAGCCATTTTAGTTTTTTTTTTAGAATAATCAAAAACAGACTCATCACAAACATTTATCTTTATCACAGAAAAGAATAGGGTTGGAGGGGAAGACGGGGAGAAAAAAAGTCAAGTTAAATTGTTTAACTGTTTGTCTGATGTTGTAATATTAGTAAAGTCCCTTTCCAAATCAAGTTTAAATGTTAGTAAATTGACACAAGATAGACAGAAAAGACGTTCCCATTCGGAGCCAGATGCTACAGTCTCTGTTGTAATTAAATTCCCCGTGAATGACACAATAAAGGAATTGGACTGTCGCATGTAGTGGTACAATTAATCGGCAGGCTTTCCCCCGATTGATGCAATTAGCTTTTGTCTTCCAAAGGCAACCTGTGTCATTGAGTAGAACCCATGGAAAGTAATAATTTCTACAAACATGGCTAATTTGATGACCTTAGCACTTGACATAGTCAAAAAAAGAACAACACAATGAGGAAATGTTCCGATTGTCACAGCAAGTCGAATGGCGGTGATTATCCACGGCTATAAAACACGTCTGCTCCCATAGCCCTTTCCCAAACAACAAATTTTCGACTGTCCCAAATTGAAAGAGTTTGCAGACAACATTTCAAAATGTGATGAAATTGGAAAATACTCTTCTGATAGGGCAGAAAACATTGTGGGAAAAGGAGAAATTGCTCGTTACGAGCAATTTCTCCTTTGCCCACATTGTTTTCTAAAGTCGTCTGCAACAAAGATGTCAAATGTTGTTATTGTTTGGGAAAGGGATAGAAGGGGATTTTAGAGTGAATTGATGGGCTGCCTGCTCTTGCTTACTGTTCTTGTGGAAACTTGTACAAACCTTTTGTATCACTACTTTTCAAAGGTTCTATGCAAGACTATAGCAAGTGCTTCATACACATGAAGCACTTATTATAGTATTGCACTGAATCCTCGTTTTGTACTCATGCTTGTGCTGTTTGTCACTGCCTTTTGCAGTCCCCACTTGCAAAACTCTGAACATGAGCCTGTGAAATTTTCATGTCTCAGTTACTCTTATCGGGGTTTATTTTTTATTTGTTCTTTACAAAAAATGACATACATTTCATTATGGCTAACACGTATGATAGTAGTTGTATTGTTATTTCATACACTTACTTGAAAGTCAAACTGTTTGATCCTTCAAACTTTGCTAATGCTATTTTTGCTTGCTATTGCGCTGAATTTGAAGCATTCTTAAACTCCTATGTAAAAGAAAGGGTTCCATCACAGTTTGAATTCACCATTTTTAAGTATATTTGTTGTTTGATTAATATACATTATAGAAACGAATTTTAGGAAATACAAACCCAGTCATTGTGTGATAAAAAGGTAAAGTTTACCATAGTTCTGGATCTTTTCTGGTGGATTCTCGTAGTTTTAATGAAAAGTCATTTATTGTCATACGCAATTGAATGTCAATTGACAACAATAGCAATTAAATGGTTCTTCATCAATAGGCTATTTAATTCCGCTACCAGTACAAGACAATAACAGGAATCATTTTTTCAAGAGAAGAAAATATCACAGAAACAGTTATATATCTTTAAAGTTATTCACATTTTTCATAGTTAAAAACATGAATAAGTTCCATCTTAAATTTACAAATTTAAAGCTGTCATCTTAGTCTTTTAATTTGGACATGCCATCATTATATTCCAAAGTATATGAAGGGTTTAAAGCACTGCTCATTTAGTGAACTAATTTTTGTCACAGTGGAACGTCCTTCTCAGAAATCTCTGATCACCAAATTGATTTTGATGTTGTAATGGTGGGAATAAAACAGTTAGCAATCCTGCCATTGCCTGTTTTGGAACCATTTTACTCCAGAAACTAATACATATATGAACATTTCATGATATAATGTTTTGGTTGTTATGTAAAATTCAGTTTATCCCTTTACCAAATGCCGAATTTTCAAATCCAAATTGAGAGTGTTTGCAGACAATATTTCAAAATGTGATGAAATTTGAAAACAATCTTTTGATAGGGTAGAAAACATTGTGGGAAAAGGAGAAATTGCTTGTTAAGAGCAATTTTTCCCTTTCCCACAATGTTTTCCAGAGTCATCTGCAACAAACTAGTCAAATGTCGCTTTTGTTTGGTAAAAATAATAATAAGAAAATCAATCTACTACTACTGCAGTAGCCCGTAACCCCTTTTTTTACCCATTACCAAACAATAACAGCATTTGACCAGTTTGTTGCAGACGACAGTCCTAAATTTGGCGTTTGGTAAAGGGTTAAAAGCTATTCCCTGATTTGGGGTTTTGTGACTACAAAATGAAGAATGTTTTTGAAAAGTTATCCTGAATATCCAGTCTAAGAAATAGAAGAATACCTTTGGACTGACAGCTACAAAATCATCAGAAAACTTATCCTAGTGATCAATATGATATGCCATGTGCAACATGCAAACCCCAGTAAGTCTTTCTCAAAGCTCAAGAATTAATTCATCCATGCATTTACCCTGCATCCAAAGGCTTGTTTTCTAAATTGCACTCTGCTTTCTCATTAATTGTAGCAAATATTGGGTAATTTTAATTGGCAACTGTCATCCAAAACTTTAAATGCCCAACTTCAAAGTCAGTTGGAGAACCAAAGATGGTTGGGATGGCTTCCCTGTTCTGTCATTACTTTTCAACCCAGGTTTTCATTGACATTTCCAACAATTTGCATTAATCAAACATCCAGACTAGAAACTTCATTGATTAGATGGGCGATTTCAGGGCTGCACAGAGGTTCTAATAAGACACATACTTTCATAGCTATTTTTCTTATTACTTATTTAAACCCTATATTGTTGGTACTCATAAGAGTCGTCTCACCGAGTTCCAACAATATAGAGTTTGTTTATCATTTTTTGAAATACTCCTTGAAAAAGATAAAACTACACTACTTAGATGGACAACAGAATGGGCTTTGGGTTTTCTTTTATTTATTTCTGTTAGAAGAAGAATGAGTTTGGATGGATCAAGAATTGTTCTGACATACAAAATGATGGGAGAAGCATTGTCATATTTCCTTACTCACAATCAGTTGTTTAGAAACAATCCATGGACGAGGTTGGATATTATTTATTGCATTAATCAAAGTTTTCTGTTCTTTGCAATTGAACTTAAAGTCTGAAATCATCTGCAGTACAATGCCACCCTGTACTCCTTACATAAGATATTAACCTTTCAGAGATTGCTAACTTTAGATATGGAAAAGGATGTTCTTGTTTTAAAATAGAGTTGAAAGTCTTCATGCAAAGACAAAAAGAAAATTTGATGAAATGGTTTTAAACGATTCAATGTTAGACTTTTCTTATATCTAGACATTGATTATAATCAAAATGTTATAAAGCACTCGCTGTTTGTAATATTTTTCCTAGTTTTTTTCTCAGTTGCGCGTTCGTATGAATTTCTGTAATTCTCAAAATCTCATAAAGCACTGATAGAGCTATGAAATATTACAGAGGACATAAAAACGCTCTCAAAGTGTTTAACCGGCATGATTGTTGTTCTGATTTGAATGGTCTAGAAATGGGGCGTACAGCCCTGCAATGTTATCAGTCTTATCTCGTTACATTTCATATCTAGGTTTACTGATTCTCTAACACCTTGTAATGGTGATGAAATCTGCACAAGTGTTTAATCCTTTACCAATCGCCAAATTTTACCAACTGTCCCAAATTGAAAGAGTTTGCAGACGACCTTTAAAATTTGATGAAATTGGGAAATAATCTTCTGGTAGTGTAGAAACCATTGTGGTTTACGAGCAATTTCTCCTCTTCCCACAATGTTTTCCAGAGTCATCTGCATCAATGTGGTTAAATGTCATTATTGTTCGGTAATGGATTAATCCATTCCCTTTTATACACTCGTTTTTGATGCATGTTTCATCAGATGGTTCAAGGATATATTTTAATTAGATAAGTCTTTTACTCTAATTGTATTTCACTGGTTAATTGAAATGGTCTTATGGAAGTTTGTTTTCCTACAATATTGCTTGGAAATGTATCAGAGAATATGACAGAATGAATTTCTTTGTCTTTATGCTCGTAGCATGGCTACACTTTTATTATTGGTTCCTTTTATTATGTTAAGTTGGTAAAAATTGTAAGGGTATAGTAGAAAGCTAAATATAAATGTGTGGAAAGGGAGAGAAAAAACTTACAGATTGAAAAATCTGATAAAATGTGGCAGATATGAATGCCATGCTATTGTGTACATATCAAATATGAAGAATCTTGTGAAGTAATTTGTCAAAAGTTTGTATTGTTTTATGATTAAATTGCCAGAGTTCCTTGTAGCAGTTGTTTGTTTGATTCATAATTGGTAATAACAATATGTTTAGAAACTTTCAATGTTTGGTAAAAGCATTTAGATATATTGGCTTATTCATGGGACACCCACCAAGTCAAAGAATAACTGGAAAAATGGCAAGAAATGCTATAGATTGCTCATTGACATATTTAACATATTCACCCATATGGATGGTTCAATGCAATACTATAGTAAATGCTTCATGATTGTGAAGCACTTACTATTGTCTTGCATTGAACCCTCTATTTGGGAATTTGTTGATTGTCCAAATTGAAAGCAATAGAATAGATTTTCTTAAGGTTTGAGCATAAAGCATTCTTTTCTTTTTTGTTTGTTACAGTGGTCTGTAAAGCATCCTGCAGAAGCTGGTCTTCAGATTTTGAAGTCCATGTCTATTGAATCATGACTTCAAAATATGGTGGACTAATTTCTACAAAGTTAGGTCATGGGCTGGGACAATTTTGGGAACGAGTATCACTGATGGTATAAGTTCTGGCCCATCATCTTAGAAAATGCCTCAGCAATGTTGTTATTTTCAAATCATGGTAGCAGTAGTTATGTATTTTGATAATTGGTTGTGTTGAGGTGGGCATAGCAATAATGCTGTAAAGAATTGCTCATGAAATGTAAAACCCCATTGAATCAATCAAACAGACCAACATGTCTTTGGGAAAGGGTTCATGAGAAATGTGTTAATGGGGTAAATGTTTAGAGTACAAGCTATAAAATCCTCATGTACTTGATTATCATGTCTAATGAAAGAAATCTGCAAGGGAAAACTTTGAATTAAAAATGAACAGTTTAATCTTACCATTACAATTAAAACCTTGAAACTAGAAAAGGAATGTTTTTCATTATCTAACTGTAAAGTAATGCCCTACTAACTGAATAGTTTTCACATTCATGAATTGACATGAAAAGCTATCATAGAAATACGGCTTCTAATAGACTGAAGTATTTGTCAAAAGTACACTTATACTATGGGTATTAAATGAAAAATTAATTAACAAATAAGAGGTCTTTACAAATTAACCTGCGAGAAACCATTACTCAACAATACATTACTTTATGGTATCTACTATAGGAGACTTTAAAAACAATCATGACAAAAGGAGAAATTGGTCTAAACATGCAATTTCAACCAATTGTCATAATGGTTTCTGCCCAATTTCTAATGATAATGTATTACCATGCCATTTTATTAGTCAGTTGTTGCTTTGAGTTTGGACCTGTCACAAATTCCAAAATGGGGGGAATGAGTTAGGCCTACCTTTAACCCATTACCAAATAATAACAACATTTGACCATTTTGTTGCAGACGACACTGGAAAAAAATTGTGGGAACAGGAGAAATCACTCTTAATGAGCTATTTCTCCTTTTCTCACCATGTTTTCTGCCATATCAGATGATAATTTTTCAATTTCATCACATTTTGAAAATTTTAATGTCGTCTGCAAACTCTTTCAATTTAGGACTTTTGAAAATTTGGCATTTGGTAAAGGGTTAATATACATGAATAGTCTTGCAGGAAGACCAGAATTCCATTTTGCATAGCCAGTTATCTCATCCGTTATAATCGACAGTGATAATGTAAAAAAACATTTGTGCTAAAAAGGCTTGAGTGTATCTTGGAAGATCTCCACGTTGTAGCTATAGATGTTTTATTAGAATCCTGGGGGCGGTTATAACTACCATGACTAGTTTTAATGGTTGATATAAAACCCATAATGGTTTGATCCATCTTCAGACACATGGCCTTTGACTAAAGTCGCGATGGACATAATTTGGGAAGATTTCTGTGTAGTTAAATCCCGCCTAATGACCCAAATTTACCGACAGGATCAGCCATCAGAGCCACGTCTAATTATTTTCAGAGTTTGTTTCTTTTGAATTTATTGTTTCTAATGGCAAACCGACTGACAGTCCTAATTAAAAGCACTTGAAAGGACAGATACGGGAGATCCTCTTTTGAATGTTTGCCCAATTTCCTGATCAGTTCATGAGTTACACATGCTGTCAAGTTTGTGGAAACATGTTTGTGCCTTGCTTTTCTCATTATGAAAACTAGATTTTAGCTTTTGCTCAAATTGATAACCGGGGTCCACATGGCTGAGTGTGTTTGGAACCCTTACTCTTTATACATGTGTGAACGCACCTGTAGCAAAGGTATATGAAATGATTGTGACAAAAGTAGAAATTACTGATCATGATCAGTCTCTAATTTTGCCATATTTATTAGTTGTTTGCATCAGGCTAATCAAATGGAGTAAAAACCAAGGGAATGTTTAACCTTTAACCAAACGCCAAATTTTTGGCTGTCCCAAATTGAAAGAGTTTGCAGATGACATTTCAAATTGTGATGAAATTGGAAAATAATCTTCTAAAGGGGCAGAAAACATTGTGGGAAAAGGAAAAATTGCTCATTACGAGCAATTTCACCTTTTCCTACAATGTTTTCTGGGGTCATCTGCAACAAAGTGGTTAAATGTCATTATTATTTGGTAATGGGGTAAATACCAAGGGAATGGGTTTTAAAAAAACAACGTTTACAAATTGAGGTAGGCCTTGCATATTTTGCCAATAAAATGTGGTGCTTAAGAAAGTGACTGGAGACCTCTGGGCTTCCTTGCCTGTTAAATATATTACAAGGTGGGCATGGGCTCAGAGCGCCCTGCTTGGTGCCAAATGTTATTAAAATTGATATTCTTTGGGAACAAATAGGATTCCCCATCACTATGGAGACCTACAGGTTGTCATGATCATGAAGCCAGCAGATGTGAAATGTCTTACAGTGCCATGGCAACTGGCCACAAAATTTCCGACTGGGATTTTCGAAAATCACACTGAAATATAATGGATGAGCCCATGTAGAAAGGGACCTGAAGAATTTGTGTATTGCTCAATAGCGAATCATATTATGTTTTGGAGAGTTTCAAATTGAAACAGTTTGCAGATGACAAATGAAATTGTGCTTAAAAATTAAGGTTCTTTTCAAGGAAAACTGAATATACTGTTGGAAAAGGGGGACATTCTTTAAAGAGCATTTTATACAAAATATTTCAAAAGAGATCTTTAGCAGCCATTCCTGGGTTAGATGAAGGAAAAAGAAAACATGAACCATATTTAGACTTTTTTTTCAAGTTTACATTAGTCCTTGGAGTTTTTTATGACTAATTTTGCAACTGCTTACCATTGAAGGATTATGCAGGCTAGTCACTGAGCAAAATTTCATTTTCACAAGTGAATGATTATGTAATTGAAGGAAATGGCTATGTGAGAATAGATGTAATTGCACATAGCAAGCAATTCCTTCAAAGGACACAAGGATTTCCATGCTTCCAAAAGCTGCTTACTGGGAGGCACGATTAACATCATCATCTGATGCATTAAAACTTTGGCTTGTCATACCAAGAACAGGTCAAGTTTACATTTTCCCATGGCTCATGTCTCTCACTTTAAACAGACCAGGTATTGATACTCACCTGGTGGTAGGCAAACATAAATTACAATTTCGTTGCACCGTCAGCCATAGCTGTGCTTTAGCCATTAACAGCTGGTAGCCAGTCATTTTCACTTGTACCATTTTCCCTCATAAGAGAAAACATGCCCTTGCAGACAAATCTACAAGAACAGCATAATAAATAGATTGGACAAATGATAAGTTGGATTTATTTATTTGCTTGCATAAACCTTCAAGAATGCCCTATGTTAACTTCAAACTTAGGTTGTTGTATTGATCTCTACGGCATTTTCACCTTCTGTAATAATTGTTTTTTTACCTTTTGACTTGTTTGCATCCACCTGGATAATGACTTATAGAAGGGGCCATGACCATGGAATTATAAACAGATGAACTGTCACTGTGATCAAACTGGTAAAATATCAAAATGATAGGCATTAAGTACAAACATGAATGTTTGGGAAGTTGAGGGGAAACATGGAAGTATGAGAGGGCAAACACCAAAATAGATTCCAACACACTTTCAACCCAGACAACTTAACTTGCCATTTTGTCTGACTGAACAAAAAACCTTCATTAATAGCCAATCAAAATGGGATACCCTGATGTCATAGCACCATTCTTGTCAGCTTAGTTACCCGTTTTACAGTACAAATTGAGGGGTTTGGGATGAAAACATGTTTGGAGGAGTTTTATGACACTATTTAAGTACTATATGTGACAAGAGGGTAAATAAGGAGAATTTTGAAGATTTGCCTGCCTACTGGCATATTCAGGGAAAGCTTGAAACCATTGCTAAGATGATCATATTTGACATACACAGATTTAGCAACATTTTGGAAACACTGTTTGAAAAGTATTTTAATAAATGAGATTCTTTTTAGACTCTTTAAAAATAAGTATTATGGATTCCTTGATGTTTGTAGAATAATGAAAGATCCTTGAATGACTTTTCATGTTTATTATAGTGAATTGAAGTTAAATTATTGGGTTTTAATGATAGTTTTCATGTGATGAGCAATTCATCCATTTGTCTCTTAGTTTCCAAAGAATTATCTGGTCTAGGCATGGTAAAATGTTGTGTAAGCATAAAGCTTAAAACAAGTTTAAGAGGGATGGGTAGCTATCTATCACAGAAGAAAAGAACATAAGTATCAAATAAATTCACTTTAAAATAGGATTGAGTCCTACAACCACCCATTATTGAATGTACAATGTATATCTTAGGTTTTTAGGGGTGCACTTTGTTCGGGAGGCTTTCTTTTCCTTAAAATTGGAGATAAATTGTAGTGCTGAAAGAATGATCAGTCTGTTCCTGGTTTTTATTTGGCGGAAGATGGCTCATTAAGTGTCTGTCACTGTTTTCTGGCTCTTAGTTGATGGGAGTTGATGAAGTTTCCAGAAACTGTCAATTAAGAGATGTGCATCAATTTTAGTTGACCCCTGAAGGTCGTCTGCCTTGTCCACATGTGCTTACAGCTGTTGAATAAAGTTAGGGGAACCGGTCTGTTGCTAAAGTTACCAGAACAGAAGACAGCTGCTTGCTGTCCATACTTTACTAATATCATATACAAACACTGTTCGGTTATTGATGTCTTCCTGACAAGTAGCTACTGTCAGCTATTTCTTTAAGCTTTTTGCTCCCCACTGAACATCATGTGACTTGGTGGTATGATCATGTGACCCTCTGTATTTGGTCATGTGATCTGGACTTCCGGTGCGCTGTGAAGAAAGGATGTCTGTCTACCAGATAAGATAATGATAAAGCAGACATGATCGTG
Source organism: Cerastoderma edule (assembly GCA_947846245.1). Classification (NCBI taxonomy): domain Eukaryota; kingdom Metazoa; phylum Mollusca; class Bivalvia; order Cardiida; family Cardiidae; genus Cerastoderma; species Cerastoderma edule. Next base: position 12,440,923 of record OX401412.1, read on the forward strand.
GTCATTAGGAGCTTGGGCTATAAACTCCCTCAGCAGCCCTCTATGAAATGCTTGGAAAATTGTCAGTACCTGTCAGGTCGAAAGAAAACATAAGTTATTGGTCATAGTGAATGCTTATACCAGGAAAAAAATGTTGATTATATATTCCATCTTCATGGACAATTGTTCCTGTCCATCTAAGTTTCCTCCTGGGTGCATACTCTAGTGTCATTAGTCATTACTGCTCACTTCACCATGTGTTTATAGTCAAACTTACAAAGACAAAGAAAAAAGCCATAGAGGAAAGAAAGAAGAAAAGGATAGTTTTGTCATGTCTTATGAACCAGACTAGGAATTTTGTATTCTTGTCTATTTCGGTCTTAAAAACTTAGCAGTTTAGAAAAAAACTTATACAAGTAAGAGATATTCAAGCCATGATTAAAGTGAGAAAAAAAATAAAAATATCTATGAAAAACAACATAACTGTTTAACAAAATGATGACAGTGTGTACTGTGACAAAGAAAAACGTAAGCTTGATTTGTCTCATTCTGCTGTGAAGGCATTTGAAATGATGTCATTAAGTTTTTCGAAACAGATAACCAACATGTACATGATGAAATAAGACATAAATTGCAGGTTCATTGCATGACTTGCAGTCAGATATTCACATATGTGAAGCACTTATTACAGTCTTTCAAAGACCATTCAACTTGCTTGTCATTGCTTGCAATATTTTCTTTGTCATTTTGTCCGATCCAATTTTTTAAAGCATATTTCTAAAGCAAATTCATTTCCATGAGAAAGGGTTCTGTGAGTGGTTATCCCTTAAAATGCTGGGTATTTTTCATTTAATAGATTTTTGTATGGTCTGCTTTCCAAAACCTTTAATATCTGCTTATTTTTGTTGAGGAAAGATACTCAGAGTAGCAAACAGGTTAGATCACAGGCCAGCCACCAATTTACTTGGCGGCTGGCCTAGATCTAACCTGTTTGCACAAGCATGAAGTTGGCTCCAGCACTTTAACCCTTTCCCAAACAACAATGACATTTGACGACTTTCTTGTTGCAGACGACTTTAGAAAACATTGTGGGAAAAGGAGAAATTGCTCATAACGAGCAATTTTTCCTTTTTCCACAAGGTTTTCTGCTCTTTCTGAAGAATTTTATTCAATTTCATCACATTTTGAAATGTCGTCTGCAAACTTTGAATTTGGGACAGTCGAAAATTTGTTGTTTGGGAAAGGGATAAGGGTTAAGCTGCTGCAGGATGGTTTCCTTCTGTTATAAATGTCTTATTTGCCAGTAAAGCACAGGTGATGGTTTCCAACCAATTTTCAAAATCACATCGGGAAGCATTATCTTCCATTATAATCTTGGAACACAGTTTCTCTTCTTACCTCATTGCTGCCATTTAAAAGTAAATAAATCCAATTTCTATTTTTTCAAGATGATTTTCACAAAATTTCATTGTAATTCTGCTTTGTAGGAATTTTTATTTTGTAACTATCACATATTTGAACAATATTCAATTCTTTTAACCCATTACCCCAATGGGATTTTATGATCAGTCCAACATACAACATTGACAAAGCATGAAAGCCTTTTATTTGGGATGATCAGTGGTTACCATTTTGTTGAATGAATAGTTGAGCAGTGAGCATTTTGTCTTTGAAGTTTCTGACTTCAACAGCTACAACTGTGCATCATAGTGAGTAAAGGTCTTAATGTTTGTGGCACTAAGTCTTTGTCATGTTTTCAAGGATCTTCTGCTCAAGTTTGTGAAATAAAGGATTACAGGAGGGGAGAAAAAATATGGGTGGGGATTTAACTGGAATGTGACACAAAAATCTCAGTGAAATAAGCATTCCTATGACCAAGAACTCATTTAGCCCTTTCCCAAACGCCAAATTTCATACCTGTCCCAATTTGTAAGAGTTTGCAGACGACATTTCAAAATGTGATGAAATTTTAAAATAATCTTCTGAAGGATCAGAAAACAATGTGGGAAAAGGAAAAATTGCTCTTTACGAGCAATTTCTCCTTTTCCCACAATGTTTTCCAGAGTCATCTGCAACATAGTGGTTAAATGGTGTGATTGTTTGGTAATGGGTTAAGGCTTGTGGCAATACTGTAACAAGTCCTTTCAGAATTGTGACGCCCTTACCACAATATTGCAATGAGTTTGGCCCGCTTCTTAACCAGAGATAGAACTAAGCACTTATACTGTAACAAGTTCTTTCAGAATTGTGACGCCCTTACCACAATATTGCAATGAGTTTGGCCAGCTTCTTAACCAGAGATAGAACTAAGCACTTATACTGTAACAAGTCCTTTCAGAATTGTGACGCCCTTACCACAATATTGCAATGAGTTTGGCCAGCTTAACCAGAGATAGAAGGCTTGCATGGATCTCCATCAACAAGTGAAGGGGGGACATAATTCTTTTTCTCTTTCAATAATTTTAGGGACCCTCAAGTCACCCATATGTGTGCCATTATGCCAAGTTTGTTGTTTCAATTTTAGAGAAAACTCATCTAGAACCAATTACTTAGCTGGAAGTGTGGTAAGAGGTAGCAATTAAGAATCACTGTCTCCCCGGAAATGATAGAGGTTTTTTACGACTTTACCTACCTATGGAAAAGAAGGACTTGAAATGATTTTTTTTTTCTTTTGCGTTTCATATCTCTTCCAGATGAACCCTGTAATAGTGGTTTGACAGTTGCTATGTTCATTAAAATCAATCTACAGCTGTTTGCATTACCCCATCCACTCTTGTGATGGATAGAAATGGAACTATATATCAGCTGATGACAAATGTAAATCTAAGTTAGAGATATTTTTTAATCATGTTAGGCTCATTGGAAAGTTTTAAAAAGTGACCTTGGGGTGATGACAAAAAATAAAACAATTAGGGTTTCATTTTAAGATATAGAAAAAATGAGCCTAATCTTATTTCATATGATTTTAACATTTGAAAACACTTTTGCTGCAAAATCAACCTTTTTATAGAGTAAAGCGATTCATATCATCTGTGGGTATCAAGATCCACACAGGAAGTGAGTTGCATGATGGGATTAATGATGGGACATGTATAAACCCAACACACCTGTTTCACTGAATCATGACAGTTCTATCTCTGACTTTAATATTCAAATCTATCAAATACCCATTAAATCTCAATAAATCAGTTGAAGAAGCTTTTACAGATTGAGTCATGAATGACACTCACCGGACAGATTTGGACAGATTTGAACTGACTGGTTTTCTAAGAAATATTTGAATAAAACTGTCAATCTTGCTTTCCAAACTGTTTCATTACTTTTATCTGTACATTGTATGGAGATCCCGATGACCAAGTAGAAGGTTCAATGCAAGACGATAGAATGTCCTCCACAAAAGTGAGGAACTTACTGTAGTCCTGCATTAAACCTTTGAAATGAAACATTTATGATTTTAATCATCTTAAGTAAGGGATGAACTGAGGCATCAATTTTTTTTAAACATTTTTGGGGGACAAAATGTTTTCTAAATGTGTACCCAATTCATAAACAATAACTGTTATTAATAAGGTTTACTAACTCAACATCTGATCTATGTCAAAAAAGTGTTTTACTATTCAATATCTCCGCCCCGTAGTATGTCTAATTGTATAACCTTCTTCTCAAACTGTGCTTGAAATGATGCTTTGTGAATAATACAGTTAGTTATCAAAGAAATATTAAAATCTAAATGACACAATATGATTTATTGAGATTGTTTATCTTTTACTCTCATTTTATTATAAAATCTCTTATTTCGTTTTCTAGATCTTTTGACATGTTGGAAGTTTTTGCTCTCAATTGAAATTTCTTTGGAAATTCTTGTGTTTCTTTTTCCAACTTTGACAGAGTGGATAATTGTTCGAACACATTTTAAAACTTTTTACTTCTCTTTTTACCCTTCCTTTCAGCTTATGTAAATGTTTCAACTTTTAAAAAGAAATTTGCTAAGAAAGTCCAAGTTTCAAATTATATGATAAATCCTACATCGTGGACAAACGTCAGAATTGTCCAAACAAGATATTACTGACAAGTACCAACAACTTGCTGATTAGAGAAGAAATAAATGAGTGAACCATTGAGATACGTCTCATCTGGACCCATGTTAACCATTTACCAGACCTTAAGTTTTCGTTTGTCCCAAAATGAAAGAGCTTGGAGACGGCATTTCAAAATGTGATTAATTTGGAAAACAATCATCTGATAGAGTAGAAAACATTTTGGGAAAAGGAGAAATTGCTCACGAGCAATTTCTCCTTTTCCCAAATTGTTTTACAATGTTGTAAAATGTCATTAGTGTTTGGTAATGGTTTACACAGTGAAGAATGATGAGTTATGTTTAAGTTATTACTTCTCCCCGTCTGTCAGACAGAAGTCCCCAAGTGACGTCACATCCCACTCCAAATTGCCTCCATTCCTACCTCCTTATCACACAAGGGCTTGCTTGTCCTTTATGAGTTGTCATGATCAGCAGGGGCTTGTTTCCAAGATCAGCATCATGGAGATGCATGCAGTAGATAGTGATGTCTTCTGCTACAGAAGCCATTAATTATGATGTCATAGATATTTACCTGTCAATGGTTATACTCAAAGGTAATCAGAGTAAGATGTCCCCTAAGCGGAACTTTATTCTGTAGGAGCTTTTGTTAATGTTTGATGCTGAAAATATCTATACAAGATATTTTAAAAGTAGAAATTAACTGAAGTACAAATGTATGATATGATTAAAAAAAGGCCAAAGGAACATTATTCCTCCTGTTCCAATTCACCTTTTGTAACATTGTTTTTCAGTAGCCATTTGATTCAAGTAAACAAAGGTTGTTTGCATGTCAAGAGATTTCTGGTGCTGCCTTCATTAAACGACTGTTTTCCTCCCTACATAGTCATAGGCGTAGGAGCAGGGGGGGGCCCGGCCCCCCCAATATCCAGACTGGGGGGGGCCAGAGTATACTTTGGCCCCCTCAATATTCACAGTGGCAAATGAAGATGTTTGTATAGAAAAATGAAAGAAACGAAATTTAACAGCAGAATAAAAATAAATGTGTATTTTTGTGCTCTATGTAATACCAATTCGCCTTTTGTTACGAACAATAACCAAAATCTTTTTGACTTCATCATCCCAAATGGCAATCTGAACACATCGGGTTTATCCAATGAAAACTCAGCTCACTAAAATACCCGGGAAGTTTTGATCGACGGAAACAGTGGTGTAAAACATGTTCTTTAAAAGGTGTCAGACTCTATATTGTCTTCAACTGTTAGCTAAAGCTTAAAGAATAATATAATTGTTTGACGATCTCAAATAGTTGGATCCGTGGCTGTGACAGTCTGGTCGCTGCCACTTTTTGTTTAGTTCAACACAATTGATTTCCGCGTGAGATCGAGACCTGGCATATCCTTTTTTTTTTTTTTTTTTTTTTATTAAAGATACATGTTTTCATACGCTTTCTTTTAATTCTTATAATGTTATTGAATTTGTACATGCATGAATAGTCATGAAAAAGTTTAGGAACATTTATTCTTAGACCGGTCCTCATCTGAAGTTGGCCCCCCCAATGTTGAAAACGCTCCTACGCCTATGATAGTTTGGAATTCGGGATGGTAACATGATGAAAGAGTTGGCAAAAAGCGCAGTACATGAGACATTTTAAAACATCCAAAATTTAACTGTTATTGAGTTATAAACATTGTAACATAAACACATCTCAAGCAAGCAATTGTATCCTTTGTGACATTATTTTACTGTTATTAAAAGGTTCTGATATATAAAAAGGAAATAAAACTCATAGAAAGTTGAATTTCTTTTGATGAGAATATACCTAGAGTTCAGCTCAATACTAAAGTAAGTCCTTCACATTTGTGAAGCACTTACTATAGCCTTGCTCTGTGCCTTAACCCTTAGAATGCTGGGTAATTTTCTAGAAATATATTTTCGTGTATTCTGCTTTCCTAAACCTTGAATATCTGCTTAACTTTGTTGAGGAAAGATACTCACTCAGAGAAGCAAACAGGTTAGATCACAGGCCAGCCGTCAATTAACTTGGAGACTGGCCTGGATCTAACCTGTTTGCATAAAGCATGAAGTTGGTTTCCAGCACTATATGGGCTAGATTTATGAAGAAGTCCTGTACAGATTGCCTGATCCAGGCAATAGGTTCAAGTGGTTTCTCAAGTTGCTGGCCGGTTCCAATAGCCCTTCTGTTTAGTCTGAGGCTCTTACACTGGATCAAAAGCAGGGAAACAATGACTGTCATTCACCCCTGTTTATTGCTTAAGTTTAGTAATCACATTTTTCTATCTCAAACGGTTGTTATCAGGTAACACGATTTTGAGCATTTTGAAGTGTTTACGGGACTTGGCACAGAGTCAAGACAGCAGTTACGACTGGCTTTTGGGAGGATGAACTGACAATGTGTTCCGAGTTTATTTTATAAAATACTTACATGATTCCTTCATGTACTAGAAAAGGAAAGTTTATTCAAACAAAGAATTCTTGGTTTTTACACTCCAAATGGACCAAACCATTACTCATTATTGACTTTTGGTATGGATCCAATTTCAAAAGTCTTTAACAGAATGAAACTGACTAATTTTCCATCGCATATTGCTAAGAAATCATTTTGGTGAAATGAGAAGTGCACAGGTTTTTGGTGAAAACCAATAAAATCACACATGTGATAGGTGTATAAATTTAACTCCCTACCACTTAGAGAGTTATTTGAACTCTTGCTTTGAAAGAAGTAGTTCCCGTCGGAATCCTCATTATATCTTAAAAATCATTTAACTCATTATTCACTTGACAGTTCCCTCAGGAGCTGCCTTTAGCAATCATTGTAAAGAAACAAAAAACTTACAGGGAAATTCCCCTTTGTCATAATTGTTTACCAAAAGTCTGTCAACATTTTTGCAAACCTCAAACATATCTTGTGAAAACTGCAACTCTTTTCCTAAGCTGGAGTAGGATTTATCATGAGCAGAAATGGGTGTCTTTCTTGCAATAGTTTTGCTTTATATTTGACTGAAAACTTCTATATTATACATGAAGATTGTAGTAACTAATAACTTATGTTTTCACAATGTAATCCAATGGTAGCTTTCTGTGTGAAGTGAAGGGTAAGAATGTTTGAAGCTTTGTGTATTTACCTTGCATTTGGTGAAGTACAAAAAATGAACCTGCAAATGATTGAAATAGTTTAAGACATGGGATAATGTATGTCTTTTACATATGACAGCTTTCTGGCTAGGAGGGATCACTTTCCATTACTGGAGTTTCCTTTGAAAACTTATACATAATTCTAACTTTTCCTTTGGTTCAAGTTAACAGAGTCTTCTCTTTGTTACCGCTCATTACAGATTGTAAATCGTAAACACATTAAGAAAAGTACAAATTGTTTCATTTTTAATTCGAACATTACTTTGACCAACTTGGTCTTAACATGAGTGAACCATTCAAAATAGCCTACATGTGATCCCATTTCATCATTGCACATGGTTTCACATAATTATTTGGAAAATCACATCAAATATCATACATGATATTTTAAACAAAGCTTTATTTCTGATTTTGCTATGGTCATCTTGTATTATTTTTAAATTGACTTTTCTTAAGATTCAGAATGTTACAGGATATCCATTTTGAGCTGTTTTTGTGTGAAACAGGAATTAGATCTTAAGGATGTTGAATTGTGGGAAGCGCCATCCATGTTTTTTGTGTTAAGAAAATAGACGTCGATGGATTGACTCAAAGTTTCTTCTTCAAACTTTTATTACTTTTTATTAAATTGAAGACATCTTTTTGTGAATCCTTTACGCAATTCTGGAAGACAGATCTGTTGACTGCAAATTGCAGCTGGAAGCTTTACACAGCTATGATTTTCCAAACAGGTGGCTTGATAAAGTGATAATAATCAAAACTTAAGATGAAGATATCTTTTTCTTTTGTAAAAATGTTTTTTCTCTACAACAAGAACTAAACAATGAACTTTTAAGTTGGCTTCAGTGTGCTTTAATTGGTTTGGTAGAAAGCAAAGTGTATTCACAGACTGTTTCTGTAAGACCACACAGATTTATCACAGTTGTTGTATAGAGGTTGGTACAACATTTTGGGTTCTAGAGGGATGGGATAAAGCCTAGGAAGATGTTCCTCATTCAATGGCAGAGTTTATCTAAGTAACAGTAAACTCTTTACTGAAGAACCGAGGTCCTGATACTTCAAAATTGACAGAATAAGCAGACAAACTTTGTAATTAGATTGGTGGATATTCATCTTATTGTGATAGAAAGTATAATTGTTCAACAAAAAGCAAAATTGCTCTTTATATTTTTCCTCCACAGTTTCTGTAAACATCTGCTGCAGGGTCTTAACCCATTACCAAACAATAACGACATTCACTTTGTTGCAGACAACTCTGGAAAACTTTGTGGGGAAAAGGAGAAATTGCTCGTAACGAGCATTTTCTCCTTTTCCCACAATGTTTTCTACCCTATCAGAAGGTTATGTTCCAATTTTATCACATTTTGCAATGTCGTCTGCAAACTCTTTCAATTTGGGACAGTTGAAATTTTGGCGTTTGGTAAAGGGTCTTAAGAAATCTTGAGATTATTTTGTAAAGGGTAATCAGGTCCCAAGGTAAACTTTACAGAATCTGTCAGGACTGACTTTTTACCTCCTGACTTCCTCCATTGGTGTCCAGAACTCTTTGTACCTGTAAATGATGATGATGGCGAAATCTGTGAAGCTAAAAACATACATGCATTAAAAGTACATGTATGCAGTTTTATGTTGATTGATTGTTGAATCTTTAGGGGGGGAAAATATTGTTCCAAAAATATTTTTGTAGCTGATGATTGAAATCAGGACAGGATAAAAAGGAGAGAAATTTCTGCTTTCGCACAAATGGTTTAAAAGACTGCCTACAGCAGACACATTGATATATTTGAATGTTAAAAATTTGTAAATAAGTTGAATTCAAAATCATTCTTAAGAATAACAATTATGGAACCTTGCTGTTAACCTTTTGCTTCTGGAATGTTGTCGTGAAATATTTAGAAATTTGTAACCAGATGGAAAGGGTTAAGTTCACAGGAAGTTTGACTTGAAACATATGTGAAGCATTCTGGGACAGACTCTGAATGGCGGGGCAATACCTGGCATTAATTTAACTAATTATCGGTATGAGGAAACAGAGTTATAAAGAAAATCCCCATATTTTGTTGTAATGTTTCTTTGCCTGATATCAGGTTATCTCACCATGAACATTTGATGTTAACATGTATGTTTCCTTTCCCCTGAACTTGTCATGCTGTTGACTTTTGCTGGAAATGCATTTTTTTTCTTGACTAAAAAAATGCTTTCAAATTTCTGGCTTTTGTAGCTGGCAGATTATCATTTATGGAAGGTCATTGAATATGTCCTGCATCATTTTCAATTTTCTGAACTTTCTATGGTCTCAACATAATTATGTCATGCTATTTTTATCAACCTATTGTACTTTTTCTTTTTACCACGACCATTTAATTGCCCTTTTTGATTGTCAATTTTGTCTGATTTGGGTCTGCTGCTGAAAAAAAAAGGTTGCACTACATGGACAAAATGAATTGCTCCTTTCAAATGATTTATGCTTTTGTCACAGTGGGTTCTTTACAATACCATAATGAAAATGAACAACTTTCTAGCAATTTTTTATTGTCATATACTGTTTGAAAATGAACAACTTTCTAGCAATTTTTTATTGTCATATACTGTTTGAAAATGAACAACTTTCTAGCAATTTTTTATTGTCATATGCTGTTTGAAAATGAACAACTTTCTAGCAATTTTTTATTGTCATATGCTGTTTGAAAATGAACAACTTTCTAGCAATTTTTTATTGTCATATGCTGTTGCTGTCAGTTTGGACTGGAAAAGAAAATTGGTAAACTTTTTATAGGATTTTCTTTTACAATCCTTATCATGCTGAGTAATCTTCTTAATATAGATTTACGTGTTGTCTGCTTTCCCAAACCATAAATATCTGCTTTATTTTGAAGAGAAAAGTTACCCTGAGCAGCAAACAGATCACAGGCTAGCCGCAAATTTATTTGGCGACTGGCCTGGATCTAACCTGTTTGCATGAGCATGAAGTCGGTTTCAGCACTGTATTAAAGGGTTAAAAGACATGGACATCCTTTGTTCTCAAAGGTAGTTTTCAATGATTTCTGGTGAAGAACTTTTAGCTATAAATCTGGTGGCAGGTATGGTCTAGTTGAATATATCTGACATATTTATGTCAAAAATGATCAGCAGATGTTGGTCTAAGTGGGCACAAGTCCCTAAATGATCAATGCACTTAACCTCCTAGATTTTAAACCTTTCCCCTGATTACAAATAGCTCTTATAAGCATCGCATCAGACGACACTTTTAATCATTGTGACAAATGATAAGTTTTCTCATTACGAGCAAGTGTTACATTTGTGACAGTGATTTGTATTGTAATAAATCAATCATGCAGGTTTTACACTTAGATGATTAGTTTTAACATAATCCGAGGTTTCTACCCTGCATAACAAAAATAGACATCAATGTATTATTTCATTATATTTATCATTGCCAACTGTTTCAATGCTAGACTAAAGCAAGTGAAGACCTTGCTATATAGTATTGCACTGAACCCTTGATATGTGTTGGGGTTGTTCCAACTCTTTCACAATGATGAAGAACTTGCGATAGTCTTGCACCGTACGCTGGTTATGTGTTTACATTATTGTCGAAGGACTTGCGATAGTCTTGCGCTGAACCATTGATATGTGTTGTTCCCAGTCCTCTACAAAAGGGAAGGACTTGCTATAGTCTTGCACTGAACCCTGGGTATGTGTTTGGGTTGTTCCCCTGTGTGACTGGTTCACTGGTCCGACCCTAGATAAGTGGCTATTTTATTGGTCTTATCAGGAAACCCGAGTCCCTTTGTCAGAGCAACAGTAGCTGTACTAGTGATAATGTCTTCAGGCTGTAAATACTGCAAACAGCTTGCCTATGAGTAGTGGCCAACACCTCCCCGGCTGGGGGTGGGGTGATTTGTGAAGAATGATATGTGTGATGCATAAACATTTTAACACTTCTGAAAGTTAAGTTTTCCGACTGTCCTTAATTAAAAGGGTTTGAAGACGACAGTCAAAATGTGATGAAATTGAAAAAATAATCTTCTGATAGGGCAGAAAACATTGTGGGAAAGGAGAAATTGCTTGTTAAGAACAATTTCTCCTTTTCCCACAATGTTTTCAAAAGTTGTCTGCAACAAATTGGTCAAATGTTGTTATTGTTTGGTAATTGGTTAAACTCCAAACAGAGTCTCCCATTAACTCCTAGTTTGATTAAACAACTTTTATCAAACAGTAGATTAAAAAAGTTCATGTCAGATGGCATTTCCAAACAAATACTCAGGAAAAGAAGAATCTTCTCATTTATCATCAAATTTCTTATATTTTTCTACACCATTTTTTCACTATGAGAAATGCCTTTCAATTCTATTTCTATCAAGTTGCTGCCTTCTTCCAATTCTGCTCATTTTGGGGTGATTTGAAATTTAATATCATTTGATATTCAATGGAGTCAAAGGGTTGCCCAAACTTAGGGTAACTCCCCTCAAGATTTTATATGATAGCTTACACGGTACTATTCAGCTTACACATAAGAACTTCATTTTGTCATGTGACAAGCAAGCTCATTGTTTCGTGATGAAGTTTAATTTGATAAACATGTTTCTTTTCATTACAAGGGCTTATGAATACAACTGTACTTTAAACTCCGATATCACCTTTGACAGTAACGTTAAAGAGGAAGCCATTTCCTCACGATTTACATTACAACCCAGTTACCTTCAGGCTTATCTTGAAAGTGTGGCACAAAAAGGTATTTACTTTTAGCTTCTGACAACAGTTCTCAATAAATTTGACATGTTGGTTCCTTTGGCAATGCTTTGACAGACTGCTTCCTTGTTAATAAACTTCCTATTCCAAGCTCAAACCGGCACAATTATTACCATCTTTAACCGTCATCTGACTCAAAGAGGGTGTGAATTATGTTCTTAACTCCTACATCATATACATTAAACATATATTCAGTTAAATCCAACCAAAGATTTTAGGAACTATTTAGACAAAAGAAACTGCAGAGTTCCTGCATGGCCCAGTTAAAGTGTTGGACTACTAGGAGGTCCTGGGTTTGAACCAAACCAGGGCTGCTGGTTTTAATGGGAGACTTGTTTTAGTAAATCACTCCAGAGCCATAGGGTATTACTGGAGATACAAAGGAAAGCTGTTATATAAAAATACAACTTAAATACTGTTAGCCTATGCAATTCTTCCTCCTTGTTACAATAACTTACCTATATCCACAATGAAAGTTTTGTTCTTCTTACTTTATAATTGCTTTCCTTTTTTTCCCCACAAATTCTGAATATTTTATTTGAGGAAACAAAAGTGCCTTGTTCGGAAAAAATGATTGTTTGAAAATGTCTTGTACAAAGTGTATGGCACTTAAGTTCAGTGTGGATCAATGATTGAAAAAAAAAGAAACAGAGGTGAAACAATGGGTTTAGGGAATGGAATTCAAAACTGTTTCTTTTTTTCACTTCAGTTTTAGTAATTGTCTGGAGATATTGTGTGCTAGCGTGACAGAGTCCAATAAGACAAACATGGCTTGATATGTCCCCTCCCAATACCGTATGATAGGAGTTAAATATAATTAGTGTGTTTTCAGTCCCTCCCAATTTGACGATTACTACAATTTCAGGAATAATTGCCATGATAACAAGACATGGTACAAGCGAAAGAGACATAAATTCTACTCTTTTAAACCTAGGGTCACACTAAAGAAACAACCATCCAACGTCCAAATCTAGTTATTTCCTGTCTTGCATGAATACATAAAAGAACCATCAGTCCTCATGGAATTGTCAATTATATTACAAACATACTGTGGTGGCCATTATTTTTCTTATTCCTCTAAATTATTTCAAACGGTCTCTGTTTGATGTCAAAGAGCTCTCAAGGGAGGGAATTCTAACATAGTTATGGACTCAAGGGAGGCAACAAAACATACCTATTAGTACTCAAGTCAAGCTAGATCTAATTGACATGCCAAGTTTACATTATGGCATAAATGTCCGCAGAAACAGGATGATTTGTATCTCCCCTTGTTGGTCGTTTATGTCCAAGATCCTTTGAGTGATACCTTACCGCCTTCATTTCTCCCCGGCAATAATATTCTAACTATTCTAACTCCGCTCGAAGGAATGCATTTACCTTTTTAGGAAAAACTAGTCAATGTATACTTTTTAATTTGAAATATAAATGTATACTTGATAAGCCTGGTTTTAAGATCACAAAAGAAAACTTGGTTCATGATAAATTCTCATCAAGTTTTCAGATGCTATCTAAGGGGTGCAAGTTCATAGTTGTCTGTGTAAGGGGAAATTCTTTCTGATAACTGTTTTCTTAGCAGATATGTTTTCTAGATTAAAGATTGGGATCACCATATCCTTATGTGCATCTTGTTTTATTTCCTTTTGGCTAATAAAGAAAATGTTTATTTGGGCATAACAATCGGTCTTAAAGACCACCAGGTGAAAAAGACTTCAGTAAAGAATGTGATAAAAGGAAAAATTAATTACCATGAACAAGTTTCCCCCCCCCCCACACACACACACACACACACATGGGCCACATGTCAAAACCTGTCTGCTACTGTAGTATTTTTATGTGTAAGTCATAAAAAATGTTGTCAAAAAATGGAAATGAACGACAAATTTTGTAAAGCTAACAATATTAAAAAGAAAGTTACTTTGCTTATTATGTAATCCATGGTGTAAAAAGGAATAGAAAAGAAATGAATAAAAATCCATGTAATACAAAAAAGTACATTTCTCTTGCTGATGGTTAAGGATGCGACCATAGATTTACTTAATTTGACAAATGTTTGAGATTGAACTGGAGTTAGAAGAAAGGTTTGATTTCCCTGTAGAGAATGCCAGATGAAAAGACAAGTTATTATTTGTTTAAATCACCCCCTCTTGGCTTCTTCAAGTCACATGTGTGTAGATAGTAAAATGTGAATTCAATACAAGTGGCCCGACAACATGCAATGGGGTCTGTGAACAGTGAACCCACAGTTTCAAGGTACAGTTCTGCTGCCCATTCCCCCATATTGATGGTTCAATGCAATACTATAGTAAGTGCTTCATGTTTGTGAAGCACTTACTATAGTCTTGCATTGAACCCTCAATATAGGATTTCATGACAGGTCCAAACTGAAAGCAAATGCAAGCAACAAAAAATAACATGAAAAATGAAAACTTTAATATGCAGGCATAAGAACACAGTGACAAATGGATATTTTACTACATCTAGGTTCAATTATTTTATTCAGACTTTTGAATGGGAAACTGAGCAATTGATCAACTTTTATCTCCACATTGGTACGATCCCATGGGAGCCCGAGTTAAACTGTGACATCCCATATACACGGGGCTCTGTTTTACAACAGTTACGGCAGTCATATGCCCAGGCCTCCCCTTGGGGCAGGGGAAATAAAAATTGAGCCATCAAACATAATTGAAAATGACGCTGGGTTTGTCAAGGAAGGACTATAAAGAATGTATGCAGAGTCTAGCACTGTCAGACATATTATCATTGACCCTTGGCACAAATGGACATCCTTTCTTGGGCCCAATTCCCACTTACTGAGTTTTGTGACTGATCCAAATTGGAAGGAGCAACTGACTTTAATGCATAAAGATACAAAGATATTTCTTGTTTTAATCGACTGTAACTTATCAAAACTAGTCAATTTAAAAGAAGTTACCTCAAGTCTACATTATTCAATCTCCATAGTTTAGTTTAACCCTTTACCAAACACCAAATTTTCAACTGTCCCAAATTGAAAGAGTTTGCAGAAGACATTTCAAAATGGGATGAAATTGAAAAATAATTTTCTGATAGGGCAAAAAACATTGTAGAAAAAGGAAAAGTAAAGAGCAATTTCTCCATTTCTCCAATGTTTTCCAGAGTCGTCTGCAACAAACTGGTCAAATGTTGTTATTGTTTGGTAATTTGTTAAATATGTCGTACAATCTTCACAAATATAAATATATATATTTTGCCAATGTTTTCTGCTAATGCTTTTGAGAAGGGGCATAATCAATTGTTGCTTAATGGGTTAATAAAATGCACAGGTATCATATATTCCTTGTCATTTACCCTGTATCCAAATAAATTGAGGAATCTTGGAACAACTTCAAAGACATGAAGACAGTGTGATCATTTGATATGTAGATAATAAATTTATTTGAACTTACATACGTAAAAGATCCAGATTAATTAGTTGCAACGTAATTTGAGCCCCTGCTCTTCCCTTCATGAAGGGCATTATTACAAATTAACAGTTTGTCAAAGAAGTAAAAACTCTGGAAAACATTGTGGGAAAAGGAGAAATTGCTTGATTGTTTTCTGCGCTATCAGAAGATTATTTTTCAATTCAATCACATTTTGAAATGTTGTCTGCAAACTCTTTCAATTTGGGACAATCCAAAATATGGCGTTTGGTAAAGGGTTAAAGGTCCCAGTATTTAGGGAGTGGTTGATTATCTGCTTGCTGCTGTCATGACAAGAGGTAAAGGGCTGGGCAATATAAAGCAGATAATTAGAACAGTGTTCGCCAAGTTTGATAATTACCAAAAGTCATGGCCAAGAGTAAATATACCTAGATTGCATATCTGTGGATGTTTTCCGGGAAAAACGACACTATTGCATGGAACAGATGGGAGTCTGCAATACGCCTGGAATTGTGCACAGCCATTCTAGAACTCCTACAGATCTGTATTTTCTGTAGTTATTGTTTTGACTAAATTCTTAAATTTGACTCATTTCGACATACCTGAAGCTGAAGACTTAAGAAGATACTATGACAAAAAGAGATATTGATTGTTCAAAATATTTTTTTCTTTTATCACAATACAATGATCTCTTCCTTATACTGAATTCCCTTATACTACATGAGGAAAATGTACTTTTATTAGAGGATATGTTATTGTCAAAATGCTAGGGCTTTTTAACCCTTTACCAAACGCCACATTTTCAACTGTCCAAAATTGAAAGAGTTTGCAGAAGACATTTCAAAATGTGATGAAATTGAATAATAATCTTCTGAGGGCAGAAACTAATGTCCAGAGATGTCGGCAACAAAGTGGTTAGCTATTGTCTTCATTGTTTGGTAATGGCTTTATCAAGGCGATTTCCAAAATCCTGTATGAGGGAATAGGTAATATACATTCGGCTGCTCTGGTGAAGATCTAAGGTGTCTTAGATCCTGGTGTGTTTATATGACAAATACCACTATGTGGCCCTGTTACCATGGCAATGTTCCAGAATTAATGATTGTGACATGACTTTGTGTTCCTGTGAAAGGCTTATCAGCTGTGTGCTGGGGAGAGGAAAATCTGTCTCTCGCCAGTAGTCCTGAAGGTTCATGTATACAAGACTTGCTGTGACTAATCAGGCAGACTGTCTTTGATGTAGATTGTCAAACATTAGTGGGAGAGGGGGAGGGGGTCATACACTTTATGGCTGTTCTGGAAGGGGTGTTTGGTATACTTAACATAGTTCCCCAAAAGTATGTCAAACATTATTTCATACATATATACATACTAACATACCTGTAGCTTTAGAAACCACTGTGACAAAATTCCTCACAATGTCACAATGTTTCATAAATGGTAATTGTTAATTGTCATCTGCTATTGTTTTCAATTTCAACTTGTATTAAATTCCTGTATCAAAAAATGTTGAACTGAACTATCTCTTATTCGAGAAATAAAATAAAAATGCCAAATTAAGTTAAATATATAAATGTAAATATCATTCTTTCAGTCATTTATGAAATATTTTCCGGCAATTGCATCAAAATGCATATAAATGTAGTAATGGCTTTACTAAGTATCACTATGGCATAATGCTTTTCAAATTGATTCGAGTACACTTGAGAACCATAGAACTTGCTTAACAATTTGATGGTTCAATGCAAGACTAAAGTAAATGCTTCATGTTTTTGAAGCACTAACTAAAGTCTTGCATTGAACCCTCGAATTACTGCAAATGCATCAAAACATCTTGGAGAGACGATTTTTATCATTTCAAAGACATCTTACTTTGCAGTATTGCTTTTCTCGTTTAGTGATATGTTACATTGCTTTTGTCATTATTGAAATAAGAAGAAATGTTGTTTTGAATTACTCCAGTTCTTAGCATAAAGATGTTTTTTTTTTTTAAATGCTACCAATAACGTGGAATAAAATCATGGTGCTAAAATCATGGTGCTGTACCTCTTTTGTTGAATGGTTCAGTTGAAAAGCAACAGCAAACAACCACAATAAAGTGTATAATATATCATTTTCGTTATTAGATAAGGTATGAATCATTGTGACAGAAATCATAGTAGAAATCTGCTTGTTACAACCAATGTCTTTTGTCATATGGGTTCCTAAAGTTCTACAATATTTGTTACTAGTTAACCCATTACCAAACAACAACAACATTTGACCAGTTTGTTGAAGACAAATCTTGCAAACATATTGGGAGAAGGAGAAATTGCTCTTAATGAGCAATTTCTTCTTTTCCCACAATGTTTTCTGTTCTATCAGAAGATTGTTTTTCAATTTCATCACATTTTGAAATGTCGGCTGCAAACCCTTCCAAATTGGGACAGTTGAAAACTTGGCATTTGGTAAAGGGTTCAGGGATAAATGAATACATCTGAAGGTATAGGACTTTCCCAGCATCCATTCTGTGACAAACCATGGTGGGGGCCTCTGTACAGATTGATTAATTCTCTGTTAATTACACATGTTATTCCCATCAAATCAAAGCTGTTGTCTTACCACAGGGATCACATGCCTGTAATTTGCTTGATTTTGTCTCATGTTGTAGTGTCATACTCACCAGGTCATCATAAAATGGAAGTGTATGGTGAAGGCAATGGGTGGGGTAACTAATAGCGATGCTGACAGTGTAAAAACATGACCACTGTGACTCTATATTAAAAAGAGTTCACTCACTTCACTTTGATATTTAATGAGAAAAAATATATATACATAATTATATAAAAGATTATGTATTATATAATACAAAAATTATTAATATATTGGTTAGTTCAGTAGTATTGCATTGAAATATTAGCCAGGACAATCACATTTTGATATCTTTCTATTGTTAATTCCATTATTTATTGCCTGAACATTTACCACTTGAAAATGCATATATAGATGTGATTCTTAAGCCATGCGCTGAGCATTCTTAAATACAATACCTCCTCTTGTGTCACAGTCACAATGGGGCGCTTTTGGCAAAATAATTAACAAACAATCTCTTGCTTTCATCATATAAATAGACAGGATTTTTTGTCGAGGTATGAACTTTGTCTTTGTTATCAAGCATGCTGCACAAGCCGTTTTTCCCACCCTCTGTGTCATAAAGCTGCCATTGTTTTCAACTTTCAAGTACAGCAAGGGGTCCTTCACTTGTACTTTGTTGTTACTTAGTCTCCTCTTCCTGGAACAAAATACTGCATAAAAACCATCACAACATATTAGGGAGATTTTTAACCCTTGGAATGTTGGGTAATTTTCTGAAAATATGTTTTTTGTGTTGTCTGCTTTCCAAAACCTTTAATATCTGCTTAATTTTGTTGAGGAAAGATATTCAGAGTTGCACACAGGTTAGATCAAAGGCCAGCAGCCAATTCACTTGGTGGCTGGCCTTTAATCTAACCTGTTTTCATAAGCATGAAGTCGGTTCCATCACTATCAATTAGTGTCAAGCAACTTCTTTTTGCACAATGGTTTCAATGCATCACTTTCTGCAGTCTAACAATGACTTCAGAAACTGTTGTGCAAAAATAGGAATTGCTTGCGCTGAGCGAATCTGACATTAACTGGCAACGTCCTTAATTTTCTCTATCTTTCTATTTCCAGCCCTTGATAAACTGGGATACCGGCACGTTTACAATGTCGGTCTGCAGGTGGAGATAGTCCAGCCCAATATCGTATTTGACATTGCCTCCCTCATGCTCTATGGAGCCCAAGCGACACCCATACGACTGAAGATCTTGCTGGACCGACTATTCAGTGTGCTACAACATGAGGAGGTTCTACAGGTGCTCCACGGCTTTGGTTGGTCCTACGAGGATTATGCACGAGGATATATCTTGCAGGTAATTATACGGCCAAACATTCTGTCTTTAATAGGTCATTGTTGATTGTTTTTATTTTATTATATTTTTTCAAGCTAATTGGAAAACAATTCATTATTACAAATGAATTACCCAAATTTCTAACTTGACCATAAAAGATTGTTTGAAGAGAATTCTTTGGTTCCAGTGAAGCACACTTTAGTTTCTATTCTTTATTATTAAATGTTGTGGAATTGTCACAATTTTAATTTTGCATGATTGATAGCCAGAACTATCACAATTTTTCCTACAATGGTCTTAGCATGAGCTTGCTTTGATTTCGCTGCTGTACATAGGATATTCATTCAACAGTGTTTATAAGGGTGTTTGGTGACTGGTCAACATCAAATGCAAACCTTAGACAACAGAATACAGAATGAGGGTTAACACTTATTTCCTGAAATCTTCCGCTGCAAGTGCTTACACAAGCTAATACTGTAATGGGTTAAGTCATATACATAAATAATGTGAATTGGGAATGGTAAAGGAAGGTAATGAAATAAAACCTCTTGTCTATCCTGTTATCAAAAAACTGTTTTTTTTAAACGTAAACAGAAAGGAAAAGATAATTCTTTGCCCTAAATTTTTTACTGAACATGAAAGCTTTTGTTTGAATCATGACATTTTTGTTTTTGATAAGACTGGTGGGTCTGCTAAATAGACTGATTGAGAGCATCTGCAACAAGGCTAGTTCTCTGGTTACAAGAGCAGTAATTTTTTTGTACAGGGACACCATTCCCGTAGCCTTTACCCTCTTAAAAACTTTTTCAAACTTCTTAACCCTTTACCAGATGCCAAATTTTGGACTGTCCCAAATTGAAAGAGTTGACAGTCCATGACATTTCAAAATGTGATGAAATTGGATAATAATCTTCTGAAGGGGCAGAAAACATTGTCAGAAAAGGAAAAATTGCTTATTAAGAGCAATTTCTCCTTTTCCAACAATGTTTTCCAGAGTCGTCTGCAACAAATTGGTCAAATGTTGTTAGTATTTGGTAATGGATTAAACCCCACCTTATCAAGAGGTTGGGTTCAGATGAAATCCAATACGCCCACCACTCTTGACACAATGTGAGGGAGGGAGAGACAGGAAAGAGCAAGGATCAGGGGCTGTTTTGTTTGCTGACAAAAATTTCCCTGGCCCGACATGAACGCTGCCACATGGCCATCATGTGACCGTGGTTCAGTGAAGATCAGTGGTGTTTGACGAGACGACACACACCAGACTCCCAGTGTCAATCAGTGTCGAGGTTCTTGTTGCCGACATGCTCCCTTTATCTGTAACATGATACACCTTCAAAAACCAACTGCATCTTTAGGACATTAAATGTTTAAATGCAATAAAAACCCATGCAAAACATAATACTTTCATGTGCTAAGACTGTATAGAAAGATTTTTGAATACAAAGAGATGCAAAATGTTATATAAGGCATTGATGACAGAAATAAAAAATGTTCTTTTGTTGGGAGGAAGCATTCACTCTTCGGAGAAGATAATGAAGGGAAATTCAGTGGAGAAAAACAAATGTGATAACATATGTCTACGCAGAGGTCTTTAGGTAGACTTTTCTTGATAAGACCTTCTCAAATTTATATCAAAAGGTACATAAGATTTAAATATGGGACAGATAACCATTAACCCTTATACATGTGCATACATTAAAAAAAGCAGTTCCCATGGATGATTTCAAAATGAAAATGTTCAAAACCCTAAGAGTGCTGGGTGATTTTCCAAAATATATTTTTGTGTTATCTGCTTTCCAAAACCATAAATATTTGCTTAATTTTGATGAGGAAAGATATTTAGAATAGCAAACAGGTAAGATTACAGGCCAGCCGCCAATTTACTTGGTGGCTGGCCTGGATCTTACCTGTTTGCATAAGGATGAAGCTGGTTCCAGCACTTTAAGGGTAAACTTAAAACCAAAATTTTCAAATCATTTGATCATATAAAGCTTCAATCCAGGCTTGAATAATTTACTGAATTTTGTGCTATATCATTCTTGTCTTGAAAATGTGCGAATTCAATGTAAAATTATAGCAAGTCCTTCACATACTGTAGTATTGCACTTAACCTTTGAATTTGTTTGTGAAATTAGGATGTATTGCCCCTTTGAAACATTGTATGCATCTACTACTGATCAAACATAATAGCCACTTGGAATTCTTATCTAAATATTTGTTTGTCCTTTTTTAAAAAGTTCCAAAATGCGCTCCGAACACAATGATCTATGATTGATTGGTTTTTGCCGATTCATTAAGATTAGTTTTGTTAGAGAGCCTAATTTGTGCCTGTAAAATGTTACATAGACAATTTAAAAGCTAGGTGATTGTGATAAATTATTTATTCCTGATCATAATTTATATCTATGTCTACTTCATTGAACCACACACAAAAATTACTTGTCTGTTCTCCGGTAGGATGGCAGTTGACACAAAACACGACCCCAGACAAATACTTCAGGGTAAACTACTGTTAGTCTCATTTTGTATTAAAAGTAGTGACACGGTAAATTGTTATCCTCATTCTGTATTAAAGTAGTATTGCCTCGAACTGCTCCACAGAGACTGTTATTTCCCCATCTTTGTCCTTAACGATGTGACAAGTCGCCCATAATTACGCACCTTTGTGATCTACAACAGGACAGTCCTAGAGACTGTGAACCAATAGGCACGGGACACCATTATTACCCTTATCCATTCTAGTGTCACCAGCAGACTATAACCCTTTACCAAAAACCAAATTTTTGACCATCCAAAATTGAAAGAGTTTGCAGACGACATTTAAACATATGATGAAATTGAAAAATAACCTTCTGACAGGGCGGAAAATATTGTGGGAAAAGGAGAAATTGCTTGTGTGTAACAAACAAGTCAAATGTCATTATTGTTTGGTAATTGGTTAAATCCGGTAGAATATGTTTAACCCATTTACCAATACAGAATGTTGTGACTGGTCCAAATTCAAAGAAGCAGCAGATGACATTTAGAAAGATAAAAAAAAAGATCATCTTCTTCATAATGTTGAGTAGAAACCATTGTGACCAAATGGAAATATTTCATAACAAGCAATTTCTGCTATTGTTATACTACTTTGGTAAACCTAATGCAAGTATGAAAAAACCCTAAATATGAAGGAAAGGATACAGTTTGTATTATGTATTAACTGTTTACCAAAGGGACCAATGTAATTTCTTTTTGTGCTAAAAACATGTGACATGTTGGGACACTACATGGTTAATGAATGAATGAATGAGTTAGTTAGAGATAAAATGATCATGGGAATACTGTTGTAAGAATGTCAGCAATGTCAACTTGGGAAATTAGAGTATTTACTGTGGGGACTAGTTAATTCTGATGAAACTCTGACATGAGTATGTGGATTGATGAGGCGTTTGTCCAAGGGAGGTAATTGAAGGAAAAGCATTAACCTTTTTTGTCAAAAGAACTAGAGTAATCTACCTTGTAATTGGTTGTTGCCTGTATCAATGGAGTTCTGCTGTATTTGTTCCAACATGAAAAGATCATCTTTTATTTCAAATTGTTGCACATTATTTTTTTGTTTTGTAATATATTTTTGATTAGTTCTTTTGTTTAATTTTTAATCTTCAGTACTTTGAGTTGTTAATCAGACACAATGAATTGATAAAAGGAAGGCCATCTCTTCCTTTACATACTGAAAACATGGAGGGATGAAGAGAGTATTTACAGCTCATTTATATAAATTTCATTTATCATATACCACATGTTTATAAATCTGAAGTAGAAAGAAAACATGCTAGTTTTCAGCATTGTCCTTGATCTTTTTGGATATTCCTCCATTTGTGAACACGTTTTGGTAGTATCATATTACTCCTAATCTGTCAATACACACGTTAACTTGCTTAAAGATGACCTAGTCCTTTATTTATTACAAAGGGTATTACATTAATTTAGAAATCATTAAACAGGTTCAATGTGAAAAGTCTTCTGCTTAGGAATTAATTTATATTTTTGTATGTATACAGGGGGTCAGATACGGCATACTGATGGTATCCATCGTATTTGTCCAAAAGTCAATTTAGACATAAACCATGTACCAGTATTTTGCATAACAAATATCAAGAGTTTGTTGCAGGACTATTGTTAGTGCTTTACGTTAAGAACTGCCTTTAGTCTTGTAATGAGCCCTAAATTCTTTCCCCTGTTACATGGACCCTGCAGCAGACAAAAAGTAACAAAACATGGACATAGAAAATTTATATAATGACACATTTATCCATAAACTTAGAAATCATTGTGACCAAAGGAGAATTAAAGAGTTTTGTACAAGGGGAAGTTTTTATGTCATACATTTTGGCATCTTCTCTCTAACACAGTGATTTGAAATAAGCGCAGTCTGCTGCAAAGTTTTGTTTAATGCAATATTATGTAAGGCAAATGTTTCAACAAATGTATTTATACTTTCTGCTATATCTGATCCTCTGGCTTTTGAATGTTGTGCTGAAGATACACTGTGTAGTAATTGCATGTCTTGGCATCTCTATGTTGTAGTATGATGACCCTGTAAGTGACCAGCAGTCTGATGACCAGGTAACTTTTATACACATTTCTCATCTTTCTCAATTTATTTCATATTATTTTTTTATTTTTAAGTTCTTTCATTTAATATTTTAAGTGTCCACATTTTGGTTTGATTGATGACTGATACATTGTGTTTCAAACCTTTCCCTGTCTTATTTCTTTTAACATGTCTGTTTCGAAAGATTAACCCTTATAGTGCTGGAACAGACTTCATGCTTATGCAAACAGGTTAGATCCAGGCTAGCAGCTAGCCTGTGATCTAACCTGTTTGCTACTCTCAGTATGTTTCTTCATCAGAATTAAGCAGATATGAAAGGTGTTTGAAAGCAGAAGACACAAAAATCTATTTTTAAAAAATTATCCAAAAATTCTAAGGGTTAATTTCTTTCATTTCATATTTATGCTGTCCACATATTTAACATTGATCAGGAATTACATGAACTTGTGTTTCTAACCTTTCTCTGTCATATACTTATTTTAACCCTATAGCACTCAATACGTCTATATCGTTTCTTTTGCCCCTACTTCAGTCGACCAAGATCGACATTTTACTATTTTCTGACATCGACACTTTGGTCGATATATGATATACAATCAAACCTGTTAAAATTCTCTTAGATATCACAATTAAATATTTTGTTTTTTTCACAAAAATGTAAGCTATGATGGTATTTTTATCAAGTATTAGTTAAACTAAAAAATTACCTTACATAATATTGCATAAATTCCCCTTTAAACAGCGAATCACTAATAAAATTTTCCATAAAATTTCCACGTTGCTAGGGCGCTCTATGCCTCTTTCTAAAGTACCATTTAACTCTCTTTTAAATCAACAGTTTTCTCCCAGTTTAAAAAAATTTACTACACACTTTGTCGGCATAGTTGACCAAGGTTTATCTAGCATCTTTTATCGATTAAAATATACACCACTCTCAGCGGGTGATTTATGACTCTGATAAAATCCTTTGTGTAAACACTGACCCAGTAAGTGCAATTCTTGTCATAAGTGTTTGCAGCACGTGTCAAACTAGTTTTCACTAGTTTTCCTGTACATACTTACTCGTAAATTAGAGGGTTAAACTAGCAACAAATTTAACCCTTGCTCCCATGGCATTTATAACTGTGAAAACTTATACTTTTTTTTTATTGTTTTACAAGCCCAATTAAGCACCACCTCTGCCCATATTTCACACACATTTTCTGGTTTGCTTTGTCTTAATCTAGCAATGAATAAAACAATAAATTGTCCAATTTCATGAATCAAGATAGTGCATTTGTTGTGACCATACTTTTTTTTGTTTGAATTTTCATTTTATTGACAGTATGGACTTGAAATAGACCCCAGGATGAACTTCAATTGTACTTTTAACAGTTTCAATTAAGAAGCCATTGCGGCAAATTGATTAACTGCTGATTGGGAGCAATTTATCTTTTTATCACAGTTGTCCCTTAATGTTTCCTGTGACAGACACTGTTATGTAGTTTAGAGAAAAAACATTTAAAATGTACTTATAATGAGCTTGAATATTCCTGTAACTGCTTTATGTTTTATGGAATCAATGTGGTATTTAAATACCATTTTAGATATATCTGGATATTTCAACAATCTTCTTATAATAAGCTTTAATATTTACCTTTGCAAGATTGAAATATGAACTCACAAAATCTATATCTTAAATTTTATCTTTATTATATAAACTATATAAAAATGAAATTTTCTAATGAATGACATTTATTTTAACCTTTTTATCATTCTTCCCTTTTAATTGGCCATAGTAATTAAATATTATCATGCATCCATTTGAAATTTTAATATATAAAAAAAGACAATTCATCTACCTTCATAATAAAAAAAAAATTGCTCAAATGCAATAATTAATGCGAAAGATATTAGCATTTGTATAAATACCCCCTTTTTTTCTTTTAAAAAAACAAATATCGGTAAATTGTCTGAGGATAGGGCAAAGCAAAACCCAATATTTGATAAGTAGATACAGGCTTATCAGCTAAAGGTGCCTGAGTGCTATAGGGTTAACATGCCTATTTTGGAAGATTAAGAAATCCCTTTTGCCATAAAGATAATTCCACATTACAAATGGTGTCTACCCAATATCAAAAAGATTTTAACATTGTTATGCTGTTCCTTTCTATTTTGATCAATGTCATAGTTACACACTTTGAGTTAATGAATGGAATGGTATGTGTTTGAGCGTGTTTGTTGACTTTGAAAATTCCTAATGAATCATGGTTGATCATTTAATAAAGTTGGTGAAGATTATTACATAGCTAGCTGGGTCATTGTAAGGTAAACAAACACAGCTTGCTAGTTTGAATTTCTTGAAAAGTCACCAAAGTCATCTGTTTAGAATTAGCATCTGTTGACACTGCATGTCTGCCAGACTTGAAATAAATATTAGAGAAAGGGAGCTGCTCATATAAGCCTTTTCTTTCAATTTCAACTTTGCAATGTTACATTTGTAATAATATCCTTTGTTGGTAAAAAAGTATATATTCGAGATTTGTCGGGATTTGTCTTAACGGCTGACTTATGAAGCCATTGTGTTAATAGAGGGAATTGCTCATAATGAACAATTTCTTCTTTTATCAAAATAGTTTGTTCCAATTTTCACAAAACTTGAAGCATTTCCTATGCTTTTTAAATGTCCTCTGCTTTTACTTTAAAGTACTTTTAACAAAGTCGAGTATGAAGAAGGAATAGGTTAAAGACCTTATGATTGTTTTGTTACAGGAACCAGCAGGGCGGGTTCTAGACAAATGGACATGTGCTACACGGGAAGAAGAATACGTCATTATGCAACAGTTCCTCCGCTTTGGCGAAACCAAGTCCATCGCACAAGAAATCATACTGCAAGACACAAGGGAACGTCAAGACTTGTACATTAAACAGACCTCAAGAAATGAGTCTGAGATCAAAAAGTTTATCGAGAGAAGCAACATGTCTATGCAAAACCTCATGCCACCATTCGATGTCCGCCATTTTTTTGGCGGAAGATTGCCATTTATCGGAAGTCCGGGTAGCCGCCTAATGAGTCCACCCATTTCTAGTTTCTCAACACCGACCTCATCACGGGAGTTACGCCCGCCCCTCGTGTCTGTAACATCCACGAGTCCCATCACAACTTCCCCACTTGGTCGACTCCAGACAATGCAGCCGTTTGATTTCCACAGGGAAGCGTCGAGTCCAATGGCAGGTAGTCCTGGAGACAAGCCCCAGTCCCGGGACTCGCGCGAGCACTCCCCCAAGAGTGAGAGCCCCCAGAACCTGAGTATTGCGTCGACATCGTCGCACTCGACCCCGCCTCACACTCCCTACACCCCACAGAAAATGTCAGACATGGACATGCCATTGACATTGGCCCATCTGCCTGTGATGCCACCATCCATCTCCTTCGCTACGGCCTCTATGATGCTACCCACAATGCCCCGTCACGACGGCAGCCATGATGGAATAATGAATTTTTCTGTGAAAGATGAGCAGGATCGCAAAAACAAACATTTACGAAAGTCTTCAAATCCAATTAAGCGTAATAATTGGATTCCTGATGCAAATTTTGGCACAGCTATGATTGGTCCAAACGGGAAAAAGCGGGTCTTATGTACAGCCTGTAACAAGACATTTTGTGACAAAGGTGCTTTGAAAATACATTACAGTGCTGTGCATTTAAAAGAAATGCACAAATGTTCAGTAGGAGGCTGCACTATGATGTTCAGTTCGCGCAGAAGTCGCAACAGACATAGCGCCAACCCAAACCCCAAGTTACACATGCCACAGAAAAGATCTAAAGTACCAGAGGGGGCTACATTGATAGATGATGGAACCGGCCATGGAAGTAAGAGACCTTTATTGACCCCGCCCTCTATGCTAATGAGTCCCTCTATGTCAGGATCAAGCCCACTTCATATAACTGACAGCCCTCAACATAGAGGTTTCTACGGGGAACCAAACAACCACTTACCAA
This sequence comes from Cerastoderma edule, assembly GCA_947846245.1. NCBI lineage: Eukaryota > Metazoa > Mollusca > Bivalvia > Cardiida > Cardiidae > Cerastoderma > Cerastoderma edule. The sequence continues at coordinate 12,468,743 of OX401412.1, forward strand.
TATTCCCTACGGCCGCCAAGAGACTGAAGTTGGATGGAGATGATGATGGGCCCAAAGATTTAAGCATGCCAGGAACCAAAGAGATGTCGTCTCGTGAGTGTAGCCCAAGGAGTTTGAGTCTCCCACTGACCCCGAGTAGATATGATTTACAGTTGGACCAACCTGATATTGATACACCAAGTAAGGACAGCATGGATGGTAACATGTCTGAGACTGAGAGGATGGAAATCAACGCCTCCACCAACTCTCCTGGACCACAGCGCTCACACAATCGCAGAAAGAATATTCCAATACGCTGTGCACAGCCCACTGATAGAATGAGGGAGAATGAAGACCGAAACACAGAAATGAAAACAACAGATGACACAGAGACCAACAAAGATGGTTCAAGGGATCAGTCCCCAGTCGGGATGTCTACAGTGGATCATAATAAAGATTTAAACGGAGGGCCTAAAGAAGAGGAAGATGATGATATGGATCTCTCTATCGACAGAAGTGATCAAAAGTTAGTTATTGATGATAATGATGAAGATGGCGATGATGAAGATGATGATGATGAATTTGATAGAAATGATACAGGTGAGGTGCTGGATTTCTCAATGCATGTACCTGATATGATTGAACCTGAGAACTTTTCTGCGATATCAGCAGCTGATTCAGACGCTTCCTATGCCTCCAATGATTCTCTTGACTTGTCGAAGAGTAATGGAGATTTGCCCCAGGATTATGAAATACCTATTGACAAGCTCAATCCCAAACAGTGTGTTTCATGTGGGAAGGCTTTCCTTAATGTCTTCAGTCTGAAAATTCACTACAAGAATGTCCATCTCAAACTGATGCACAACTGTACAGTTGAGGGTTGTAGTGCGGCCTTCCCTTCCAAAAGGAGCAGAGACAGACATAGTCTCAACCTGAATCTACATAGAAAACTCCTCTCCACATCTGACGAACAGAAGGATCCTAACCAAGCAGACGACAACCAGAATTTCAGAGCAGATATTATTCAAAAACTGTATGAGAGTCAAAATGCTGAGGCTAACATTAACTCCGACGAAGAAGCAATGAATGGTGAACACAAGGATGACAAGATGAATGATGAAGCTGAAATAGCTAATGGTGATGAAACAACAAACGGAGACGATATAAGCATGTCGCATGTAGATGAGGATGCAGATGAGTTGGGTGTTGTCTCTGGTGACGGCATGGCAACCTGCCATATATGTGACATTAGTGTCAGAGATAATCTGATGCTGAAACAACATTTTGAATCGGAACATCCGAAAGAGACTTTTCACTGTACAATTAAAGGGTGTGAGAAAATTTTCTCCACCCGTAAGAGCCGAAACAGGCATAGTCAAAATGATAATCTACATAAGTCTAATGGTAAAGCAATTTCTGTATAAATATATAAATACATGTTGAAGACTTTTCAACAGGGGATTTCTAAAGCTGAAAGACTGTTACGACATCTATGTTTGTACACTACTTTCTGTATGATGAGTTACAAATGGGGAAGGACAATTTGCCCGGAAAATGTGTATTTCTTGCCATCTGATTGTCAGACTGTAAAAATCAAAATTTATAATTTTGTATCCATCTAGTCATATTAAACCAGTGGATTTATTAAGTGCAAATTTAATATAGATTGTAAATTAGTTTATACACCCATGATACTAGTCATGTTCTTTAATTATGAGGTTTCTTTTAAGATACTGTGACATAATGCGATTTTGCTCAGCAGGAACAACATCTGCTTTTGTCACTATGCATTCTTGTATCTTTTTTTATATTGTTGGTTTAGTTGACTTATACATCAAGTTTCTAATGAGATTATATGTGCTCCATACATAAGACATGTTACTTTATGATCACCATGACTCTCTTTGTGTCTTTTGTATGTAATGTTGAAATATGTATTTTCACTAAGTCTATTTTATAATGATGTATTTAGTGTCATTAAATATGTAAGATTCTTGAAAATACACCCCTTTTTAGACCACTTGAAGTAGAAGATCAGAGTTATCACTGTGACAGTATAAGATCAGAGTTATCACTGTGACAGAACAAGAGTGTTCCTTCCTTGTCACATTGGTTTCTCATGAAAATCAAAACTTTTGATTTATGATTCTTACCTTCTCTTTATTTCAAATTGGAACAGTCTCTTTCAATTTAAATTGAACCAATCAGTTAATTGTTAGCTTGAGAATGATACCAAATATTATTCTGCAGGTCATAAAATGTTAAAGACCACACCATTACTGTATGATTGTGACGGGGACAGATGTGGTGATATGTATTGAGCACTCTTTGTTTATTTCTAGTATTACCGTTTAATGTGTTCATGTTTATGTTAGTTCTATGCAATGTAATTTTGTTAATAAGTGTAAGGTGTATGATATGCAAGATGTGTTCATTCTAGTCGAAATCAGAGTTTTGTGCTGCAACACAATTCTCCTCCAGTTTTATGAGTTACAGACAATTTCTAGGGTTCAATGCAATACTATAGTGAGTCCTTCATGTTTGTGAAGCACTTACTATAGTATTGCATTGAACCCTCGATTTATGGGTTATTAAAAAGTAAAACAATGCAGTTTAAATAAAATGTTCTCAATAAGTGAGTTTCTGGTTTGCCCAAGCGCTTTTATCTAGTCTTTATGTATTTCAAGCTATAAGTCTAAATTTAATTTGAATTCTTTGTTCATTTAAGATACTTTTAAAAAGTCCAATTTGGGATTACAGTTTGACAGTTTTTGATAGAAATTGATATATTATGACGAATGTATTATTTGCTTATTACTATTAAGTAATGGTTTAGAACTCCTTTTATCATACTGTTTTAAAAAGGTTTTTTTTGTAAAACTGTTGATGGATGTTTGCTTGTAATTAGCAGTCAAGTTAATTTTTACTTGTAGAGGAAAGCAGGGTTTTTATATTATGTTTATTTGCTGCTTCACGGCAGGGGAGAAAGGCCAAAAATGTGCAATTTTACTAGTCAAATGCCATTATTTTATGCAAGTTGTTGTTTTAGTTTTGTCTTTCTAGACAAAAAGTATTTCATTTGCATGTTATCATTACAATTCAGAGCATTTCATGTCATTTTTTTTTTCATTTAATTATTGTCTACTTATACATCAATTTTTTCAAACTTTTTTTAGTTTTCTACTGTTAACTTGCTTTGAATAATCTGAAAACAATGACATCTAAATTAATAGTTACTTGTAACTTAACATATACCAAGTCTTAAAAGCCATTCTACTCAAAACCAAATGATGCTGAAAAAATGTGCTATTTCTTCTTCGTTTCAAAGTTTTCTGTAGTAAAAATACAGTGGTGAAAAAGTGCTTTCCAATTCGAAGGCCAGAAGTCTTAAACCTTTTGGGAGTAAAAAAGGTCGAAGTTAACAGGCTGAGTAGATTTTCATATGGTCACAATTTCTCTCAATATTCTATAATGTTAAGATGTAGTCTAAAATCATCCCAAGGTTATATGCAAAAGACTTTATAAAGTGATTTGCTATGCAAGTTTTACATAAGTATTCAGTTGCCTAATTACTCACAATTATTAGTGAACCAGATATATGTATATTTGCCAGTGGCATCTTTGTTTGAGATAAAACTTTTTGGTTTTTTATTTGTTATTCGGCTGATTTATTATAATCAGCCCATTTCAGCAATATGACTTACAGTAGTTTGCATATTTGAAGGCACTGTTGATGGAAAGGTTTGTTAAAAATTAGAAACTTCTTTCACTGGAAGAAAAATTACAACAGATCACTTCGCATCAGGTTTTTTTTCGAATTCAATGAAAAATGTGGAATTTTCTGGAGTTTTTAATCTTAAGTGGCCAATACATATGCTGACATTGTGAAAGCTTCTTTATTTATTGAAAGCACTGTTTTTATTAAGAACCATTTTAATGTTTTTATGACATGCATCGAAAATGCTTGTTGAAACAAGTAATTACACAAAATATTTCAATCAAAGAGAATCTGCTTTCTTGTAACACATACTTTACAGAATGTTTGAATCTCTATTTGAACAATAAGTAAATTTCATTAGTAAGTCAGTTTTTACTTACTTTGTTAAAAACATATTAACTATGCTTATTTGCTATGCAAAGCATTTTTTTAATTTTAAGTAAACATACATAGTATATGTCCTTGTGATCACTATAGGTATGAATTCTATACATAATTTGTGTCTTGTGTTGTGTATCATTCAATGGTCTGCTGTAACAATTTTGTGACGTTTTCACTTTGATTTTATCTCTCTTTCATGTAAACTGACATTGATACACCTTGAGCCTACAATTTATGAAACCGCTGTGTGACAAAAAGAAAAAAATGATGAATGGTTTCTATAACTCATTAACCCTTATAGTGCTGGAAGAGACTCTTATGCAACCAGGTAAGATCCAGGCCAGCCACCAAATAAATTGGTGGCTGGCCTGTGATCTAACCTGTTTGCTACTCTGAGTACTTTTACTCAACAAAATTAAGCAGATATTTAAGGTTTTTGAAAGCAGATGAAACAAAAATCTATTTTTAGAAAATCACCCAGCATTTTAAGGGTTAATAATGATTTTTTTAGTCAAATCAATGTCTACCCAATGGGAAAAAAATAAAGAGATTATTATTTTTCATACCTGATGATTTCAGTCTGCCTTTACTTTTATGTACCACAATGTCACAGTATCCCAAAGGATTGAAAGTGTTAACAAGTTACATTAATGTTACTTCAAGCTATTGATTTTAAGTGCCAAATGTCTCAGGAATAACTTTCCTTTTTTATCATTTGTAAACTTTTTTTTTTCTTATTATGCTTTGAATGTCAAAGATGCTTCATTGTTGAATTTGCTAATTGGTATGCCTTTAGTATAAATGTTTAACCATTAGAATGCTTGGTCATTTTCTACAAATTCATTTTATTGTTGTCTGCTACCCAAAACCTGAAATATCCGCTTAACTTTGATGTGGAAAGAACATCAGAGTAGCAAACAGGTAAGATCACAGTCCAGCAGCCAATTTACTTGCCAGCTGGCCCTGATCTTACCTCTTTGCATAAGCTTGAAGTCCGTTCCAGCACTATAAGGGTTAAAAAAAACTGCAGCTTACATTTAAATGTGCATACTTAATGCACATTCTAAGCTGTATGTAGCAAATGGGTTTTCATCATACCAGAACAAAATAGCGATCATTTTTCTAAAGTGTTCTTTTTCTTTTTTTAACATTTTTTGGGCAGAGAAACCTTTATGGCAAGAGTGGAAACTGTATGCAATGCCCAATTTCTTCACTCTCAATGGTTTCTACCAACTATGGCAGGTTTTTTTCATCCTTCTCAATTTATATTTGTCATCTGCAATTCCTTTCAATTTGGGTTTGACCAAAATCTCATAATTTTGAAAAGGTTGATTAGGTTGAAGAAATACAGTCAGCCCTATTGTATATGTCCACTTTGTAATTATTTATTTATGACAATTGTAATGTAAATGAATTTTTAGATACATGTTTGTAGATATATTTCTATTTTTTAAACTTATTTTTTTCTTTCTTTAAGAATCTCATTATGAGAGAATGTTTAATGATGTGTGTTAATGCAAGTATGATAGCCCTCTATTGTGGACGGCTATAGATAAAAAGTCACTTTGGTTCTATGCAAAAACGTATAAATGCTTATCTCTTTATATTTGCATTTTGCAATGGAGATAGCATATTTAGCCATATGAATATGCATGATTAGTAGTATTTGAATATGCAAGTTATAATTTCAAATGTTTGTTTCATTTCATGCAAATAGTTATTACATAAAATACTCTACAGATTCACTTACATGTTTTTTAAATGTTCACATGTTTCACACAGTGGGTGATATAAGTTTTTGAGGGACACAGTAAAGAGATTCTTCTCAAGGAAAAACCAAGTATTATTTGTATTATACATAAGTATTTTAAGGGACTAGTCAGTAAAGATATTTTGAAAATAGACACCAGTACAACACATCTTCATGATTTGCCTTGCTTTTGATTGGTTAAAATGTTTTTAATGAGCAATTTAGGCTAATCAGATAGAAAACAATTATGAAGTAATGAAGAGCATCTATTTAACATGGTCTCTCAATTGTAACAAATTTCTATATTTGGTATATGTCACTTGATAAAGATCTAGAAACATTTTATATATATGTCCTTTGGCCATTAAGTGCTTCTGTTAAAAGTGTATTGGGTGTTGGTTACGGTCAGATGAATAATAAGAAACCCCTAACGAAAAGAAACCTTGGTGCTTCCAATTGGTACTGTGTCCTTCTTAATTCAATGTAAATAGTTTATTGATGATGTTAAACTTTTATGTGAAGCGCAGTTTGTATGCACATTTTTACACTTTGAATGTCTATTGTGATATGGAAATACTCTAAACTTACTCATTTTGTTGCAATGATGTATAAAGCCACAGAACTGTCTTAATTTACATGGTGGAAGTAAGGATTTTTCTATCCATCTATTCCTTTTACAACTCTGTATTTTCACTTAGCCAGATGCTGAAATTAGCACAATCTACCACCATATTTCTTTAGTCCTCATAAGTAAGCAGTTCAAAAGTGATATAAAAAGTAAGGGTTTTATAACTCATGGCTAATACCCCCATTTTATCAGAACTAACCAATAAGGCATCCTCATGTGCCTTATGGGCTAATGCTTATCATATAATGATGTTTTTTTAATTTTCAAAAACTACCACTTATGGTACAAGGGCCTCCAGGCCTAAATAGTACATGTAATGGCGCGCCTTATGCTAGTAAATGTACAAAATTACTTGAACTGTAGAAAAGATTGGTTTCAGTTTTCAATGATTTTTGCAACAGAATATTTCAGACTTTGAATCAATCAATTTTTATTATGTCATTAACATTTTCATTGCAACTTAACATCATATGATACGGCTTTCAATGTAAAGAAATCGATTAAAGCATTGACATTTTGATTTGGATTAAGAAATCCTTTAAATTTTGCCTCGCTTTGTGTATTTGACATCGAAAAGATATGGTCTAATACACGGACAAAGCAATGTGTCTATAATTTCGTCCATATATTTATTCTATTAAGTTTACATTTTTGTTGCATGCCAAATGTTTTGTATCACCAATTATCTCTAAGTATTGTAAAGTCGTTATTTACTAACATTATAAGCAATGTAGAATAAGAAACAATTAAAAAAACAAGTGTACAATGTTATTACAGTAAATTAGAATTAAAACACAGTTTAATAATGAAATGCTTGCGTTTTTTGTTTGTTCATTTTTTATTGATATATCCTTGAATAATCCCTGTCATTATTTTGACAAATCTACAGCACTAAAACAAATACCTAATGAACAAATGTTTATAACCCATTACCAAACAAAAACAACATTTAACCACTCTGTTGCAGACGACTCTTGAAAACATTGTGGGAAAAGGAAAAATTGCTCGAAACGAGCAATTTTTCCTTTTCCTACAATGTTTTCTACCCTATCAGAAGATGATTCCTCAATTTCATCATATTTTGAAATGTCGTCTGCAAACTCTTTCAATTTGGGACAGTCGAAAATTTGACGTTTGGAAAAGGGTTAAGTGAGAAAATAACAAGTAACACTGGACTGGCAGTTTCTCTGTTGTCACAATTGTTTCTACCAAATATCTAAATGAAATGGAGTACTCATCATACTCACCCCCACCCCCACCACCCCCAGTTTTAACCACATCCATAAATACCTGACATAGCAGAAGACTTTTGACAACATACTAAATTACTAAATTCAGATCACAGACATTGTAGGATGAAATTATAATCAGTTCCAATCTGTATGAATTAAGGATTGGAAGCTAAAATATTGATTAACACATGAGATTGTTTGACTTGTAATACAAGAGGTCAACTGTATGGCACTGACTGAGCCAATGTTTATAACATGACAATGATATGATGTTTATAACCCATTACCAAATAATAACGACTTTGTTGCAGACGACTCTGGAAAACATTGTGGGAAAATGAGAAATTGCTCCTGACGAGGATTGCGTTTGCATCATGTAATAAAGGGGCAGAAACATCGAGAATAAAGAAGAGCACGTTCTTCTTTTGTGCCAATTGTTCCTGGAATCAACATTTACGAATTACTTGGTATGTAAACAAGAATATGTGAGGGTAAGAAATTGACCAAACCCACTCAATTTTGAACAAGGTTTGATTTACTCCCGATGTTCCATGTGTATAATGTTTAACTAATGGTAGACCTCCATTTCGGATTGGATTTTTTTAGAAGCCCGAAAATGGAGATCATTCAGATCAGTCCTTTACGTTCCCCTGACTAGGTGGGTTTTTTTTTTCTTAAATGAAGTAAGCCTCCCTGCTTCTACGTAATAATACTACTGCCCAAAGGTTTGAATTGCCTTTCGGATTGGTTTGGTAGAGTCGTGCTCTTTGTTAACGCTATAACTTCATATATACCTGGTCTAACACCTGTAGTTGATTATTGAAGAAGAATGTTATTAAGATGATTTTCCCCCGTTGTGCCGTTGATTTCGAATAACCTAAACGCTGCGTTGAGAATAGAGTCCCTGGTGATATTACGTCGGCTTCTGGACTCGAGTGTCGTGGGCTCAAATCAGATGAGAATTTGGGTCCACCTCGCGACCTTTTAATATCATAATCCACATTCGGAGTACAGGTTATGATTCCAGGAAGCAGAATTAAGAACTTGCTTAATAATCGATGTAAAATAGAGTTTGAACCAAACAGTTTGTTCTTAGGCGTTCTAATACCGTCGACTGTACTTGGAAATGTACTAATTGACCTCTTACATCAGATATCATTGGTTAACATGCAGTTTAAGTAGATGTTCACCGTTATCACTTTTACAAAAGTCGAAATACCTATTGGCAAGAGGTTTTTCAATGTGGTTTTTATACTGATTTTAACAATGATCAGTCATATACATGTGTGCGTCCTCTCATGGTTTGAATTAACTTGTGCAAAGAAAACGACGAGTAGTTTTTAATAAGGATTTGTGTCGTTTCAACACTTTTCAATTATGTACGTCCTATTAGTGATTGGAATCAACCAGTACAAAGAAAGAGGTGTGACGATTATAAATCGCCGTTAACAATATTGCCTTTAAACTTATGCAACAAATACGCTAAAACGGTAATATAATCATAACGTTGCTGAACACGGAAATACTGTACGTGCTATGCACGTTTCGAGTTATTTCTCTCAGGTCATTCTGATTTCTACTCGATTTGTGATGGGAAATGTAGTACATGTATATCAAGCTCATCGTTTGCCATTTCCTCGTGGGTCAACCTAGTATACTAACTGTTACTGATGTAAAACTGATTATCGTGGGTCATGGTATGGCATTAGCCAAAGGTCATGAAGATAGACTGTTTACCTTAAGTCATAGGTTTTTTATAGTACCAAATTAGAATATAATACAGGTACTTGTAGCTGCAGACGACAAATTGAATGAGATTCAAAATACAATACAGTAGATCTTTCCCTCGGGTATGATAGAAAATAATATTGATAACATCACTAAGGGAAAAGGAGAAATAAAGTATGTAGGCTAAGTTGGTCATTTTACCCAACTTTGATTTCAAACCGACAGCTTCCATCAATAAATTCAAAAGACCTCCGAAGTTGTCGTTTGGTATAGATGGTTGCATCCAACTGGTACGTAAGTTGCTCGGGTTGATTCTTTAGTAGCACTTGTCATAATTGCAAATATTGATAAGTAAACCCCCTTCTTTTGATGATGAATTGCTCGAGCTCTCTTTCTAAATGTGTTCATTTGAAGTTGGCCAAGACACTGCGATGTTACATACATTGTTATTGACTTCTGATATTGCTTTATATGGTCAAGACGAACAAGTTCATGGAGGACATGGGTTGAGGTAGTACATACAGATGCGGAAAACAACGTATATCTATTTCAGTTATTCTTTCCTTATATAAGCTTTTGATTTTCATATCAATAACTAATAGAAATTTACACATGTTAATTTCTCTGTAAAAGCAAACGTTTCAATCATCGTCATCATAATGGATGGCGTACAGTATTTCCATTACGAGGCAATCTATACCGACTAGACAGGGTAAAGATAACGTTTTTGAATGTTATTAAGATACGTAAGTAGCACCAGCTAATAAAACCCACTGTCCCGAAACTATTAAGTATACCAGAAGCATTGCTTAATAACGATCTATATGCACAAGATGTTTCCCCCTATCAATGTCACTACATTAGCTATGGGTTAAGTCTAAAAAAAAAGGGAAATTCGTTGGTTGATAAGTAAAGACGGCATTTTGAGGAGTCCCTGGATTTCATAAGTTTGCCACTGACACCATTCACACATATAACTTGGAAAAAAAATGTCACTGCTAATTAAGTGTACATTAACTAGTTGAGGACAATTTATGATCAGATACGTCTTTTTTAAGAACTGCAACAGGTAATCGGAAATTACATGATGGCCTTTTCTCTATAGTGATCTAGTACAGTTTGATTCGATCTTTTCGCAAGATATACACATTTACCTTTGATCTATGTTATAGACAAACTATTGCTACAAAGAAAAATTCGGTCTTTCTTTCGGTCTACCATTTGTGCAAAAACGTAGAGAAATCAAGCCCTGGGGCCCGTTTTACTAAACAACTTACGGAAAATGTTTGCGTAAGTCATAATTGATTAACATGGATAATATCTTCAATGAAAGTACAATATTGCAATGTGACACGTCATTGGAAGCGTCTCGGAGAGACGATTCCAATGATGTGTTACTTTGCAATATTGCTTTGCCAAATATTGAAATAAATGGACTTGTTGTTTTAGACTTACGCAAATCTTAAGCGTAAACTGTTTAGTAAAACGGGCCCCTGAACATTATGTTCTTATTTCACATGTTAATCTGAAGTATCTATAACAATATTTAGATTGACCATCCATATGTGTTCAGTGAAGCTTAAATGCGCAATACGAAATGTTAAGAAAGTTTAAGATATATCGATGATTATTCACAAAAATATTTGTCTTCCATAGCCAGAATCACCGCTTGCAGTATGGATACAACACTCGTCACCCGTGAATCATACCGTACCAACTAGACACATGGATCATATGCACAAATAAACCACGTTTACTGCAGATGTTCACCATAGGTCCTTTCCTCGATCGTTTTTGACCGAATAATGATAATATCTTTAATGTAGTGCAAACGTTATCTCTTTGTTTTACGGACGATTAGACCTTGAATATGACTTCAGGTAATATACGGTTTACTTGGTGTGATGGGGAAGAAAGCAAGTCAATCTGGGGTCGAGCGTGGTAGTGAACGCGTGTGTCACTCTGGATAGTGCGGTCTTTCAAACATTCACAGGTAAAACATATATATTGAACAGGGTGCTGTTTCACTAAACAACTCAAGAAAAATGTTTGCGTAAGTCGAAACTGATAAAAATGGATAGTATATTGATAAAGAACATAATATTGTCATGTAACTCACTATTAGAAGCGTCTCGGGGAGGCGATTCCAATGGTGTGTTACTATACAATATTGCTTAGCCCAATATTGAAATAAGAGGCAATGTTGTTTTGAACTAACGCAAATCTTCAGCTAAAACGGTACCCAATGTTTATACTTTTTTTCAAATAAACATTCAGATTAACTGGTGTTCTGAATAGCACTTGTAAACTAATGTACCTATTTGATGTCACAATACATTAAGGATATATATATAAGAAAATACGTATATGTAGATTCATAGTTCGTGTCGTTATTAGAATTCCACGGTATTGTAAATAAGAAACCTTTTTACAGCTGTATATTGCCTTTTCGTCTAAAGAAGCTAACAATGACATCGCTAAGATTCGGTCAAGGAATCAAGACCATAGGTTATTTCTGAACGAAACCCGGCAACAGATGCACAAATAAATTTACACAAAATACAATAAAAATCAGTCGGTGAAAATAAGTACAGAATTAATGTTTTACTATTAAGCTCATTTCTAAATGTGCTTCTGCTGGTTTTAATTCCCACATAATACAAACGTGTTTCATAGCATGACTATGTACCGAATGTTTGTCACATATAACGGTTACCAAGCAGTGTTTCTTTTTCGATCATGTTAACTTGCGATGTATCAAATCGTTCATTCTCAAATATCCAGCCTCGATTTTTGCGTATTTGTTCACTCCAAAACCACGATGAATAGGGATTCCCTGGTCTGTCTCCATCCGACCTTGTGGTTAAACAGCATTGAAACCTTGCCCTCATTTAATTTACTTTTGTAATTTTCAGTTTTTCCCTACAAGATGTTACCAGAAACGGGATAGCTCCGACTGGAAACGTAAAGTTTTGAAAACGGTTGGTAATAGCGTATGTGTTTAGCTATATTGTGCATAATCCCTTAACATGCAGCTATGAATTAACCCTTTACGGTATATAGCGCCGTTCGCCGTCTTATCGATTACCGCATAAAACGCTTTTCGCCGGTATACCTATTACCGTATAAAACCTATTTTGACGGGCTATCGATTACTGCATAGAACGCTTTTTGACAGCTGAAAAATTTATTCAACTTCAACCCTTAATTACACAAATAAACACACACGTCATTTTCTCCAAAGTTTATTTTCCTATTAAACAAATATGTTTTCTTTCATATACGATGATAAAATCATGGGGTCAAAGTTTAAACTTTTGCTCTAGAGCGAATCTTTTGATAGTGGTCACGCGGCACACTTCTAAAAGAGACGCTATGGGATTGAGATGAATGGAAATGAAATACCCACCCCCAATAAAACTGAAAGCGGCCTTCGATATCCTGTCATAAAGATCAAAACAATGCCGATTTGTAAAGACTTGATAAGGATTTCCTGCAATTCTTTACAAACTAACACTTTTCTAAAAATATTATCCAATTAAAAAGAACATAGGGCACGCGACCCGTAGACTATTTAATGAGAAGTCTTCCGGTCATAAAAGATCAAAACACTGCCGATTTGTAAAGACTCGATAAGGATTTCATGCAATTCTTTAGTAACTTAACACATTTCTAAAAATACTATCCAATTAAAACCAGAGCATACGGCACGCGACCTGTAAAGGATGTTTATGACACGGAGCTATTGTTCAAAGTTTAAAGGCGATTGAAAATCGAGCCGTCAAATAATTGACGTTATAAAGACGGCCTTTTTAAAATATTTAGCCGATTTGGTGTTTCCGATCGCAAGTCGGACATCAATGTAGATTCAGAGCAGTAATTTGATCGTTTTTTATTAAACCTGAAGATGATGAAATGTTGATAAATATTACCAATTCACGGACAAGCAAATTAGATCATTCCTCCGACTTTGACTACAACTACGAGCTTTTGGTAAATTCATCACCCATGGACACGTATTTTACGGAAATATAAGCATGTTTCGTTGCCAAAATGAGTTGATTTTTACTGTTTTACATTTATAAGAAGGACTAGGTTTAACTCCTTTACAAAGCAATATATTTTGGAAACGGTTTGAATGGGAATTGAAGTAAAACGATTCAGCTTTGTTGAGAAATATGCAAAGACAAAGTATGTATCTCGAGTCATGAACGGTATTTTTTGGCAACAAAATTCCCTGCAATTGATGACAAACGGAAAACAAATTACGGATCTCTCAGGGAGAACACATAAGTCATATTATTAATTTTGATTTTGTATAATTCACACCGTAATATACATTTTCATTGTTTGTTTAATTTTCTACAACTTAATCCTGATATGAATGTATCACTAAATAAAGAAAAAAAACATCAACTTAAAGGAAATTTTGTTCTCGTCGTCTTTTATTCTTTGAAAAAATCTATTAGATGAATGTAAAATGCATTAATTTAGGTTTGATTAACAGTACCCCAATCAATAACAATTATCGGAGATAATCCTGTGCAAATAGGTACCCAGGGTGACTAGTTATGTATGCGTTAATGGTCTTCGATAATCGGATGGTTTATACCTATAGTGTCACTGATAAGCCTTATCTCTATACCTTAAAGGGTTAAGTGATTAGTACAGATTAAAATCAACTGCAGCGCCATTTATGAAGAATGAAAAGGACAAGTTTAAATCGTCTCTGTTGCAATTTCATTTACATATGCCATAACCTTCCACAAACCTTATATCCACATTAAAGGTGCTTGCTCACAGATGTGAGAAATTTTGGAGGCAACAAATTAATTTCTTTAGAATGTACAAAAGCTGTAATGTTATTTGATACACCGTGAAGAAAAGTCATTGGAAGCAAAACAGATCGCTTTAGATTTATGTATAGTGTGTATAGAGTGAACAAACAGCATTTCAATCCAAAACCGTGACATCGCTTTTGAGATCTAGCGCATAAAAGCTGTACATACTTAGATACATTGATAGGGTAGAAACAAACTCCGTTTCTAAAAATACACAAAGTCCTGCTAACTGTGAAATATGTATTTGCTGGAGGCGTGATCCCCAAATATCATTAAAGGCGGTATCATCTGACCTCCAGTTTTGGTTATCTCAGTACATCGCAGGTGGACAACGCATTAGTCGGACAATCAGGTAATTAAGTTAATTAACCCGTTTACATGTGATGGGTCCAAATTTAATAAAATAGCAGACAATGATCGCAAGAAAGATTGAATATTCTTTATGACATACGGTAGAAGCCGTTGCGTCAAAATGGAACATTACTCATTTTGAATGATCTTGTAAGGATCTTTTGTGATGTCGCTGTAAGTTGGGTGTTTAAAATTTAGTTTGGTTTTCAACTAGCAATAACCATGTCTCGGATAAAAGGAGTTAAATCAAACGTCGTTTTTGCAGTTATAAATCCTGATTAGAAGAGGAAAAGGTGTATTATCAAAGTCTTCCTTTGTTGTAAGTATATCTTCGACATTTCCACCATAGACTGTTATTCCAAAATACGGGGTTCCAATGTTTGCCATAACCCGTTTGTGAAATCGAATTTTTCTGACGTGAGCCGATGTTAACAACCCGTCTTTCACTATTATATTGCAACACCATGTATCTACGTTGACATAAGAAGACACATTCCACGAAAAGAAAATAACGCATGTATCTTTTACTAACGCTATATCGTTAAGCCATATCCCTGAGGTTCTGAAAGTTTACCCAAGTCGTACAGCCCTCACAACATTCAACCGCTAGGTCTTCAGGTTAGTTGTTGTTGTCATTTATAAGTCATCAAACATGTTTTACATGCTTTTGCGCCCGTAGAGCGAAACTAACCTGTTCTATCTAGATTATTGTGTCAATCCCTTTTCAAATATCCTACCAAATAGATCTTAATCGCTCTATGTTAAAAGTCGAACCGTAGCGTAAAAACAATTATACCTTTTCAATAACAATTCCAAATGACGTAGATACAGAATCCTTTGAAAATCTGATTAATGTCAATGTACTTTTTAAACTCTTTAAGGATTACCGATACCACACTTTATCCCGATTCCCAACGCCTCCAGTGTAAACTATTAATGGAGGAGGTCAAAGGTCAAGGTCAGACAGATACCATGGAGATGCAGCATCAAGACTACCCGGTACGCCTTCATCCGGAGGAGTTTTTACACAGGTATGTTGGATGCCTTTAGTTAAGTGAATCTAGTAGATTTTAAGCATTTAAACATATCACTGAAAATTGGATTCTCATATTTATTACAATGACAATCCTGGATCATTGTCACAAACAGGAATCAGACTTTTATATCACTTTACAAAAATACGCTTTTCATTGTTTGAGTACAGTGCTAGTCAAAAGACTGCACTGATACAACAGATGCAATCTTTTGACCATTACTTTCTAAAACCATGTTACTGTTGTCGAAAAGTTGCAATCATTATTGATACAACTCATGCAACATGTTAATTTCAACCACATGTATTCGCAATAAGTCATCTTTGTCGCTAAATAGCAATTATTATATTAGATTGAATACGCTTATAGTTCGAATCACCAACAAGATAGTTTCTATTTGAAGGTTTCGCGACATCTCGTTTCTATACGGCGACGTGATCAACCCTACTGCGGACAACTGCGAAAAGGTCCTGAACGATGCTGGTGTGGAAGACTACATGATCAGTGCGAACAAGGTAAGTACATGGTGACCTCTGGGAACCCCATGACCTTGAAAAAAAGCATAATCACACAGTGACCGTTGGGGACCTACGTGACAAAGACTACATGATCGATGCGAACACGGTAGGTACATGGTGACCTATGGGGACCTTCATGGCGTTGAAAACAGCATGGGACCAACCCACCAATGCCGATTCCAAGACTGCATGATCAATGAGTCATGAAACATGTCCAATTTCGAGACGTACGTAGCCTTGAAAATAGAGTTTCCAATTCACCACTGTCTGAATTCAGGCGAATTCTATCGACTTAGTAGATTTTGAAAGATTTCTAACACAAAGAAAATTTGCTCTTCACGTGCGCAGTCTCTTTTTGTTTGTATTTTTTCAATCACATTTTATAGTTTGCATGGCTAATTTCTATCAAGTCATTGTTTGAGTTCCCCTTCAATTTTTTTATTTGATCACAACAACCGATCTTTAAATTCTACCATTAAACATTTGATAGTAATATTAAGGTCACTTATGATTACTGGGACTGCATTTCTGAAGAAAGAAAAAGTACTTGTTTGAGTCGTGGGAGCAGGTGAATTCAATATGGCGCCATTGTATAAATGCTAAGACTGCGTAAACAACAAACAAAAACGAATAGATGAACGCGCTTTTGTTCTCGTTTTAGGTGTTCCTGAAACATTGGCATGAGCCGTACCTGAAGGAACTAGTAACGGCCATCATACTGGAAAACGAAAACGACCGCCCGCCGTCTGCACATTCTTCCCATGTGTCGTCTGCTAAAACCACGCCAACTCTTAAAGGAACTGAGACTTCCGGACGAGACTCCGGTATGGATTCCGGCAGGTGCACGTTTGAGGGAACCACAATTCCCAGAACCAACAGCGCCGTCAGAACTACTTCCGGTTTAGAGCTCGATCAGCTGAGTCAGACGAACGAGAAAGTGACGCCACGGATAGAGCAACAGACGCCATCGTCGGATTTCATATCTGAATGGATGAAAAAACACGAGAAGTATCCGAATGACTCGTCAGCCCCTCGTTTGGAGTTCAAGCGGAAGGTGGAATTGGAAGAACAAGTAACTTTTGTCGTACTAGATATCTTAACATAAGTAAAATTATATTTGCACACAGTGCATGCCAAATATCACAAACAAACAAATATTGTTGTCTTCTGTTGCTCTTTTTATTTGTAAGAGAGGAACTGAAATTCGGTTTTGATTATGGACCCGTCCGTCATTTCATGTTGTCTTGTACCTGTTGGGTAATTCACTATATATTGTTAATACAAAGCGGCTACACTTTATTGGAAAATTCAATCCATTCAAAAGATCTATAACGGGCAGCTTTTGTCATAAATATATATAGATTTTGAAAAAAGATATATGTTCGGTAAATATTTTCGAAAGACTACAAACACATTTTACAGACCTGTTGTATTTTCTCCACTTTAGGTCAAAGCGCTGAGCCAGAGGAAAATAATGGATCCGTGAGTTTAACCCTTTTTTTTAAACATTTTATTGACCCTATTATTTGGTTTAAAATCACTCATCGGAAGGAAATCTGCTTTGAAGTTGACAAACAAACGTTTTCTTACGGACTGGACACTTTTTCTGTGTTTAACTACGAAGCGTTAATTAAGACATTTGCGTAGAACAAGATCTTTACCATATTCTTACCTTATTGCGTCAATGCGTGTCTTTATGACTACGGGTTTAAAACCTCAATGAAATCTCGTTCTAGGCGTTGGTGGGACCGATTTCAAATGATGCCACGTGAGAATGTTTCTAGTAGCGCCACCTTCAGAAATATGTTCAAATTCTTCAAGATCGTGTGTTACTTCCTCTTGTTTTTCATCGTGATTGGCGCCGCTGTTGTTAACAAGATTTGTGTATTGTTGATGACATCGAGTATAACAAACGTAAGTTATGAGCTTTTCAAGAGATTCGTTCCTTTAAATCCAACTACCTGTAAATAAATTGAAAGAAAACGAAATTATTTGAAAAATTGCCGTACTGATTGCATCTTTCTACCGTATTCATTTTGTTACACTTGCAATAGGAGAGACTGGATTCCAATCTAGTAATATTCACTCCTGTTCACCTAGTCACCTTTGACTTATTTTTAGACTGGTATTTACAGAAGAAAATTACTAAGAGCAATTTGACTGTGAAAAGAAAATTCGTTATCTGGCACAATTTTTTCCAACCTCAACAGGCAACTAATTTATGACTAAAATACAAAAAGGAACGTTTAATGTGTGTTTGCTTAATCCATTTAACTTGGTTACAGTTTTGCTTCTTGGCAGCCTTGCCTTGCACAATTTTTTAATGTTTTCAATTATATCGGCTTTTATTTGTTTTTCTAAGAATATCTTACTACAAACTGTGACGTTGTGCTTTGTTTCTGTTCGAATTTTGTTGAATTTTTATCTGTTGATCATACACTGATAAATGGTATGCGACGAATATATTCATAAAAGCATAGCACTGTGTTTCATATCCCTTTATGACTTCCCAAAATTATAACATTTTTTACGATGAATTTTAGGACCCGTTACCAGAGAATCAATGGCCAGCGAAGACGATGTTGATTATCACTATGTGTTTCCCCTACTCTCTCTGGTTCCTGACCTACTCCGCTAAAACACTGTTTGGTAGCAGTACCTGGCCACCGTTCACAATTGTGTCTATCGTAAGTAACACATTATACTATCGTTGTAAAAGTCCAATGACTATTATATGAGATAAATGCATTCCTGTGTAGGCCTACTTATAAAACAACTCCTGTGGCACAAAAGTATTGCTCGTCACTAGAGCTAGTCTGGCTTGTCTTATAATGCGGTTATCTTATTCCAGCTAAATTACGGTGATATATTTATATAAATATCTTTTAATACATATTCTATGTCAATACGTTCAATAAGAATTATGAACAACAGATACATTTGTTTCTCTTTTATTTGCTCCAGACCCTTCTGTACGAGTTCCTGCACACACTTGGCCTCAGTCTGTTGGTGTTCCGTGTGCTCCCAATGTTGGACATGTTCCGGGGCTTCATTGTGCTGGGAAGCATATACATGGTACCAGCTTTCCTGAAAACCGTGTTTGAATGCAGGGAACCAGGTTACGGTGCTACCCGGAAGTGCGTCATGTTTATGTTGAATACCGGTGCCCTGCTTCTGCAATGTGGAAGCATTGTAGCGTGTGCCTTTTTCAGTATTACCATGTCTGCTGACGACAAGGCCAACCTAAGACAACAAGTTCTGATTGAGGGAGAGGAAATCGTTGTCATTAGGGAAACTGTTGATGTTGGAACGAGCTATCATATAATGTGGGAACTGCCGCTGTCGCTTTTACTGATATCCACCGCCTATTGGGAATGCTTCGTTGACGGCGATCTGCATATATTTGGCCGTACGCTAACCTTCCAGAAGTGGAAGAAGCACCTTCACCATGCTCGTGCCCGGCTTTACCTATTTGCCAGTGTATGGAAGGCGCTGTGGGTCATTGCCTTTGCAGTTTTACTGCAACCCGGATTCAGCTTCAACATGACGTTTTCAACTTCCGACGTGGAACCAGCCGTCTCTGTAAACACAACAATGTCCACACCGATCATGACCACGAACCCGATATCATCCGAGGATTACCAAACAACGATGTCAGATAATATGACGTCACCGGTTTCCGAATCATTTGACCTTCACCCGAGCGTTGTAAAGCACTTTGAGCTATATGGTGTGTTGTATATACAACTCCTGTCGAACATAATCCTGACGTATTTCGCGGCGGCTGCCTGTAAGATGTGCATGCAGATCGTCGGCTTCTCACTTCCGCTCATCCTGACCACGCCCATCAGTGTCGCCATTGTGGTGCTGCAGTGTAAGTTCCGGTTCCTGTCCACGGGGAATCTCGTCTGGATCGGAGCCGAGGACGACGCGGATACGTATATCATCTACCTGTCCTGGCTCGGGGTCCTCTGGATCTCGGAAATATTCGTCAACTCACATATCTGGTTCCCGAGTAATGGAAGAATGGAAAAAATTGACCGGTTTGTGCTTTTACTATGTAAACCGTTATGTATTATGTTGATAATGTGTAAGTCGAGATCGATTGCCTACTCTGGTAACCATCATTTGGATATTGCGTGTCAGAACTTATTTGCAATATTTGGTAGACACCTTTGTGACAAAGGAAAAACTTACCCGTCAGAAGTAAACTTTCCTTTTGCCAAAATATATTTTATTAGTCTTTGGCTTAATATGTGGAAAAATGGTCTAAAGAAAGAAGACCTAGATTCTAAGTCAAGTAGGGATACCAAGGAATGATTTATTTGAAAACTTTATTGGTACCCTTTTCAGACTGTTTGTAACACCCCTTCGATGTGGCATCTTGACGGACCAGTCACTCATGCTTCGACGCAGACGACATGACCAGGAAGTCAACATCATTTTCGATGATGAAACCTCCTCCGTTTTACCGGATCCGGAAGTTCATAAAGCTGATGACGTAGTTCCACAGATATACGCATGCGCAACAATGTGGCACGAAACCCGAGCTGAAATGACAAATCTGTTGAAATCTATATTCAGGTATGATTTAGATAAAGAAAACAACGCTTTAAAAGATCTATGGACAACCTTTACCTCTTCGGTTTTTGTTGTTGTTCCTTTCTTTTTGTTACTATTTCAATATGAAGATTTGAGATATTTGCGTAAACATGAAATACATATTCTACACTTATACCGGTATGATGGATGCCCCAGATTTCAATATTGATATTTCCTGTTGTAGGATGCCCCAGATTTCAATATTGATATTTCCTGTTTTAGAATGGACATTGATCACAGTGGGAGATACCTGGCCCAGAAATTTTACCAAATCCGTGACCCGGACTATTATGAGTTTGAAGGTAGGCAATTAGTATAGTTCAAACCGTTTTTAATTAATGGTTTATTTTTACCAATTCGTTAGCCAACGGGTATATCGCAGTGTAGATTTTCGAACTGGGAGTAATAATCTAGAAAGAGATTGAGGACATGTCTTCAGCGACTTGAATCGTGGCCAATGTAGATTCATGAAACCCCGACTTATTTGATGATATATATGAAAGCATTGTCTGTCTTCGGTTTCTCCGTGTATCACAATTCTTCCCACTCAATATCACAATCAAAATAGTCACTTTTCAATGCTAAATGAAAGTCTTTTGATGTTGCTCTAAAGTTTCACCAAAAATGAAATCTTACACGAATATATGTGTTTACGATGTGAAAATTATTTGCTTTGTTTTTAAGCTCACATTTTCTTCGATGACGCCATGGAGATTTCCGATGATGACCGATTGGTTCCGAACATGTTCGTGAGCGATATGATGGACTGTATCGATGATTCTTTGAGGTAGATATTTCATTTCATACTTCAAACCCGTCTAGGGATCATGTATTAATGGATGACAAGTAAAATGTCTATATGCCAAGTTTCAAAATCGGGCTTATGTTGTAAAACATTAACCTGAAACGGGTCTTATATTGGACTGACAAAGACATGATAAGGTGATAAATCCAACATGGACACATTTTATCGTGATATGTGTATATTATCAAATTACATTAGTGTCTTTGTAGTGGCCTAAGTGTGGCTGATCTTTGTGTTACACACAACAATAGCACAACCTAGCCATGCAGTAGTCAGAGCCGTCAATGCCTACTGTACAATAACTAAAAAGAGAAGAAAAATATAACAGAAAAATGCTTTTTCTTTCACTAAACACATCAAAACCCTAATTTTTTTCATTCGACTTTGCATTTTGTTCGTCAATCCAAATAGTACAAAACGTAACAAATATTTGAGGGAAAATGAATGAATATGTAATAAATGATTACAATAACCGTTCTTATTTCAGTTCGGTCCATGAACGCCAGATGTCGCTAGGCAACCCGACCAGAACACCAACACCTTACGGTGGAAGACTGATTTGGAAACTTCCAGGAGGAACCAAAATGGTGGTACATCTGAAGGACAAGCACAAGATACGGCATAAGAAACGCTGGTCCCAGGTACGGTGTAGATAGTAATCGTCGTGTTTCTGATTCGCCTGTAATGCATTTATTCCATGGCACTCTGGGTAAACGATAGCAAAACGACCGACTGGAAAAAAAGGATAGCAATGATTTTGAACCAAGAAAACGCCGTGAATAGATGCTTCAAACTACACTTACTCGTCTAGAAATCATTAGTAAATAGCTTTTTACACTTAAAAATATACCAGCCAGTATATCATTGTTTCGGAAAGGGTGATTCAAATGAACAGACTTTCGTAATCAAAAATGGTTTGATACCAGATCCAAGACAAAATGGATTCATGGATCGCCGCAGTATAACTAAAACATTGTTTTTAAAAAAATACAAACACATCAAATACAACTGCGTATTTGATTGAGAAGTGTGTCCACCACGTTCATGCTATGGTCACATCTCTTCAGGTGATGTACATGTACTATCTACTCGGATACCGTATCCTTGCCCAGCCGGAAAACATGTTAAAGAAGAACATTCTGGACAAGGACAATTATAAGGGAGAATTTCAGCGGGTCAAGCTAACCGATGCCCAGCTAAGGCGACGTAGGAAAGCTGCCCATTTTACCCGCAGTGTCATCTTTAACTATGTGACGGACGAGGTTCATACCCAGGTTGGTGTTTTATGTAATGCTCGATGTTTAACACCCCCAACCTTATAAAACGCTTCTGAATTAGACCATCATAGCAAAATGAACAACTTATCTATTTCTACATCGATTGTAAAGTAAGGAATCGTATTAAAAACTCTCGATTCTGTGGGTCACTTTCGGATATAAATCAGGATAGAAAAAATATACTTCTATCCATATATGTTAATATATGCAAAGCTATCTTAAAATAGTGGTATGAACACGAAATTTAACAAATCATACAAACACGTTAAATACATTTGACGATCCATTGCTGCTCGGTATACTTACACTGTTTACAATACAACAGGCGGAGAATACATACGTCCTGACGCTGGATGGTGACGTAGACTTCCACCCCGATGCTGTACGACTCCTTCTCGATAGAATGAAAACAAACAAAAAAGTGGGGGCTGCGTGCGGAAGAATACACCCAGTCGGATCAGGTATAAAGCAAACATTGAATACCAGTTATATACTGGCTATCAAGCTTGAAAATATTGGATGGTTGAAACCTTTCTGTGTGCCGATTTAGAATCATACTAAGATCACATTTCTGTACTAGGATGAAAATATTATTGCAAGAGACAAAGACTTGTCTCATTTTTTTCAGGTTGTGTGAAAATCTTTTCATCCTTGGCCTTCTTTTGAAATGGTTTCCTTGTGAAAAGGTTTAAGAACCATTTGTCAATGTATGGTCACTCTTTATCAGCGAATGAGCGAATTCAAGATTTCATCTAAATTTTAGTAATCTAGTATGGTATTTTATTACTTACATATGTCGCCCTCCTTTTTATTTTAACTACTTTTTTAACAAAATGTGAGTTTGATAATTGGAATGTGTTTTTCGAGTCAATGTATAAAACACATTTATCGCTCTCTCCCACATAGGTCCATTACTGTGGTACCAGCAATTCGAGTATGCTATTGGTCACTGGCTGCAGAAGGCCACAGAACACGTGTTCGGATGTGTAATGTGTGCGCCCGGATGTTTCAGTTTGTTCCGCGGCTCCGCCCTCATGGACGATAACGTGGCTAGAACATACGCCACGAGGGCTACAGAAGCCTCACACTATGTGCAATACGATCAGGGTATGTTAACGATTACATTATATATATTTTAACATCAATTGTTGTGTTCATCTGCTTTACAAACTATGAACTGTAATAAAGATACGGCAGTCGTGTAACTTATTCACGTTTCATTATCGGTAATATTAGTTTACATGTCGTAACATCAGGTGGTGTGTTCATCTGCTATAAACGCCAGTCGTGTTACTTTATCATCTTTTTATTAGTTTCGGAAGATTTATTTCTATGGTAAACATAGTTTTTCCCCAAAATTATCAGTCATTGATACAGACAGAACACATTGTCAAAATATGGTCAAAATGGAAATGCAACAAATGTGGCCAGAGGAACTCCTGGAGTTATTGATATTTAGAATCTTAAATGGCGGCCTTTCTCAGTATGTTGGTATGTTTGTATGTATTTTAATGATGCAATTCCAACCATGAGGTCCAAATGCCATATAAACGTGAATACCTATTTCAGGTGAAGACCGTTGGTTGAGCACTCTCCTACTTCAGCAAGGATACCGTATAGACTACTGCGCTGCTGCCGACGCCCTAACACACGCACCCGAGACGTTCTCGGAATTCTTCAATCAACGCCGTCGCTGGGGTCCCAGTACTCTGGCAAACGTTATCGACCTGCTGGGTAGCTGGAAAGGCACCATCAAGATTAATGACAACATCAGTACCTTCTACATCCTTTACCAGTTCTGTATGATCGTGTCCACCGTTCTTGGCCCTGCCACAATCTTGCTTATGATGGCTGGAGCGTTTACAGTAGTCTTTAAAACAGGCGTCTTGGCCTCGTATGCTATTGCTTTACTCCCTGCGATTTTCTTTATCCTTGTTTGTGTGTTCGGAAAGACAGAGTCACAAATGATCATTGCTACGATCTTCAGTGCAATATATGCCATCGTGATGACAATCGTCCTTGTTGCTACGGTAGGTCAGGCCATTGAAGGCGGGTTTACAAGTCCAAATGTAGTCTTCTTGGTAATGCTTCTGTTTATTTTCTTGGTCTCTGCTATTTTTCACCCAGCTGAGTTTTTCTGTATCATTCCTGGAGCATTGTATTTCATTTGTTTGCCAACTGGGTACCTGCTTCTTCCAATCTACTTCCTGTGTAATATGAACATCGTTTCGTGGGGAACCAGAGAAGTTCCGAAGAGAAAGACGAAGGAAGAACTGGCTGAGGAAAAGAGAATCGAAGAAGAAAGGAGAAGGAAAAAAGAATCATCAAGGAAAGGAATCTTTGGCTGGATGGGTCTTAGTTCCATCTTCAAAGAAATGGCAGATATGATGAGGCAGCTTAAATCGGAGACAAAACAAGGTAAGTCCAAAACGGATGCACTGCTTGAGGAATTAATCACCGAACTCAGAACAACAAACGGGCCATCCAAACGACCGAGAAGTTCCTCATCTTCTACAATGACCGACGAAATAGTGCCACCAAAGCCACAGCTTCAGATCACGTCTTCCGTTAAAGATGGGGAAGTAAAGAACTGTAAGAATAAGATGCTAGATGTGACACATGAATGGATGATAAAGGAAGATCCAAACTGGCCGGCGTGGCTACAATCTCCAATATGTGGCGAAGGTCCGATCAAAGAGCTTCCAGATAAAGAATCCATTTTCTGGAACCAGATAATTGGCAAATACTTGCATCCAATTACTGAAGACAGAAGCCACCAGGAGAAGGTAACAGACGATCTGAAGAACCTTCGCAACAATGTCGTATTCGGGTTTTTCATGACAAGCGCTCTATGGGTTGCACTCTCCGTTCAACTTCAAGTTCTACAAGACGAGTTGAAAGATGTCATGTTCTTCCGAATACCACGAATCGGCTTAACCGACAAACTCGCATTCGAACCACTCGGTTTGTTCTTCTTGGCTTTCTTCGCCTCCATTCTCTGTATACAGTTTATTGGAATGTTTGCCCATCGCTGGGGCACGGTTCTCCACATGCTATCCATCACGGAGGTCTCGTGTGGAAAGACCTTCACCGAAAAGGACAAGGTCAGAGATATCATCTCCAAGGCAATGGAGCTCCAGAAGCTTTGCAACATCGAGAACGAACCGGAACCGGATTACGACGAACCACTTCCGGATTACGAATTCTCCGACGAAGAAGACGCCTACGACACGACGTCGATAGCAACAGCCGAATCCATGCCGATGTCGTGTATTTCCGCCTATCCGCCATCGTACCACTCCGCCATACCAGTGGCGCCACCAAGGAAGAAAAGAAACCGGAAACAGATCTTTAACACCAGGGGGATATCGACCGGAGCAGCTCTTAGAAGGGCTTTCGAGAAGCGGTTCCGAAACGAGGCTCACGGTGCTACTGGATATGATATGGAAGAGGATGACGTTCACTCACAGATTGCGGAGAACTTCGACAACGAGCGACACTCTATTGTCTCGCATATATAACACGGTAGTGGTCTTGAGTATGATAGTATGTTGTTACAGGGCAGTAGTCTTCGTCCATATTAACAGTTCTAGAAAACAGTTTTAAAAAACCGCTTTTAACAAATGCTATGTGAACAAGTACGCGCTAAAATTGTACATGGATACGTATCAGGATAAAGAGTGGTTGTGTGTCACATGATTTCTTCCTTTTAACCCATTACCAAACAATAACGACTTTTGACCACTTTATTGCAGACGACTCTGGAAAACATTGTGGGAAAAGGAGAAATTGCTCTTAACGAGCAATTTCTCCTTTTCCAACAATTTTTTGTGCCACATCAGGAGATTATTTTCCAATTTCATCCCATTTTGAAATGTCGTCTGCAAACTCTTTCAATTTGGGACGGTCGAAAATTCGGTGTTTAGTAAAGGAATGGCCGAACATCGTGACTCACACCCAAGGTTTTGTTCGATATGATGGGACTTGAGCATTTTTTCTAAATGTCTGAATGGTCTCAGTATTACGTATCGCGACTGACTTCTTTACGTTTTGTAAAATAGGGCTTCTACAGTGGAAAATCCTATATTTAAACTAATCTTATTCAATGAATAATATATGCGGGTCATTTTTAAATCCACTGTAACAAATATTTATATATATATAGGTGATTTTATATCATATCGGTTTTGTATATATACATTCAAATTGATTATTTTTTTGCTTGTACATTTTTATGGTAAGATAATTATGGATTGAAGAATTGTGTGAGATTATATTGGTCAGTCAAAACAACTTTAAACTAAAACACTTCCACATGCTGTTCAAGGGTGGTTACTTAAAACAGGATTGACTGCATTGGTATATTTTGTGAAACGGGGAAGTATTTATTTTTCTGGTTTATCTGAGTTTATATTGAATGAAATTGGAAACGCATTGTTTACCCAAAGGAAAGATTTATTCAACTTTCCTTTAATATCCTTCAACTCATCAAGGCTAGCTAACGAACTATTAATGACTATTAAAATCCGATCTCGAAAGACAACCAAACGCAAATCCTGTATATTACTTTTTGTTTCTCTGTTATAAAAATACATTGATAAACTCAAGTGCGTGAAACTTGCATCGAAAAAACATGTGATCTTTATAAGTTGTATTGTTGAGTGTTTATCTTTAAGTTATTACAGACTTTTTTTGAAAAACTCTCGTTTAGTGATATTGATGTCTAAGACAAACGGTGAATTGAGTTTTAAATGGGACAATTAACTTACGTGCTACGAATATCTGTATTATATGTGGTTTATAAAACGTGCTTTTGTTTTATGTTGTTGTAGAAGGGAGGGAATAGTAATGGAATAAATATACGAATAGTACTATAACTATTTAGTTTTTATGATAAGCCCTTAACTTTTCTAGTGCAAAGCTAAATGTTACAAATGAGTTTAGCATAGCCCTGTACTTCATATAGGCGTTTTGTTGCATGTGGCCACTGGAGCAAAAAAGGAATCTCTACTTTGTCAACAT
The DNA here is from genome assembly GCA_947846245.1 of Cerastoderma edule. Classification (NCBI taxonomy): domain Eukaryota; kingdom Metazoa; phylum Mollusca; class Bivalvia; order Cardiida; family Cardiidae; genus Cerastoderma; species Cerastoderma edule. The sequence goes on from OX401412.1 coordinate 12,496,609, forward strand.
GGTTTCTACCAAATACAACAAATATCTGTACGTGCTTATACGTGTTCTTTATTATTGTAGTCTGCTGGAACTTTCAGCTTGAATCAGTTATAAATACCCCAAATAAAGGAAGGAAAATATGTACATATTCACATCTGATCAAAGTACCGAACAGTCTGGTGGTAGGTAAGTATTTGTGACAAACCAGCTATCGACAAACATTTCATAGCAGACGATGTGAAGAATATTCTCGTTCAACAAATGTGCCTGTCGTCATGTCATGATTGATTTGCACTGGTCAGATGGTCATTTTGATAGAGTTTAACGGTGTAATCAACGTTGTTTTGCCCAAGATCCAAACTAATACGGCCTTTTTATGTTATTTTCTAACTTAGTTTAAACTGATTTATTTTACACCGGTTGTGAGACATGTTTTTACAACTTCGATTTATCACTCTCGATTCTGCTTCTTGGAGACAAAACCAGTATTCGCGCCAAATGTGGACAAAAGAAAGGAACATGGTTTTCCAATGCTAATGCATTTGTCAGATTTGGTGTTGCCGCATCCAGTATTGAACTAATCATCACAGTTCATGACAAACTATACGCACTTGGTTTATAAAAACTGAATTTAATATATTGGAGTACGTAGCGTAGCAGAGAGATATAGGGAAGCGTATGCAATATTACACACGGTATGCCCGTTTACAATTCTTTTATCACACACTAAAATAAAGGTGAATGGGTCAAGACTCAAAACAAGTGTCCCGTTTTACTGGTCAAATTATCTTATCAAAGAAGTTCATGGGTCACTTCATTAGAAAAGAACACTCAGTGAGCCTACGTTAGCCGATTTTCATAAAACTAGCAACTCTTTGAACTACTGTGAACTACTGTGAACACATTTTCTTCTTTGGTAACGATGCTGTGATACTCCAAAATAGAAGTTGCCATCTCCTAAACATCATAAGTATTTTCGTCCAATGCTTTTAAGTTCGTAAGCCGGAAAAATACATTCATGTAATATTACTAAACCATAGTCGGAACAGAATTTACAAAGCCTGTCTGTTTTGTGTTGTTGCTTTTTTTGTATTGTAAAACATTGTTTTGTAGATCCCTGAGGGCGAACAGCACTTTGTGATCTTGGATAGTACCATCAACGCAGGTGTTTTTTATTATGACCCGCACCATTCGGACTTGACACATGGCGATTTTCACAGTCAGCTATAAGACTGAACTCTAACCTCGGTCCCTTTCAATTAATCGGACTTTAGGTTACAACGTGCAAGCAGTGGTCCAAGCATTGCAGATCGTGTTGTACATACATATTACAATTACAAGGCATGTCATGGTCGAATCGGGCTAGGAATTGCATTCTGTCGATACAATTGTCCACGCTCGTTTTTGCACTGGTCAGTAGACCTAATGCCATCTTCCCGGCCAGTTGTACTGCTTTCCGCATTACCATGCGTTTCATAGAAGGGGATATTGCATCTCTTGTTTCCTTAGTCTAATTTGTGACCCATATCCTTCCACACAAAAGATGGGTGCCTTACTTCTGGGTTACTAACACGAAGGACTAATACTCGCACTACACTTACCACTTGACCCACAAAACTAGCATTCTCAAATTGACACCCCTTTTGTCTTAGATAGGGAGTATGGTTATCTATTAGTGTTGTTATACACAATTGGTTCGTGGCTACAAGTGGAAATGTAAGGGGCACCTTCCACATGTTTTCTGAATATCAAACTGTATTTCCCCGTGATGTTAAGGCCTCTGCACTGCCTATAAATCGACAATTATTTTTTGACGGGATTTAGTAGTCGATGTTCAAAGGTGATGATGAAGTTTCAAAGTTTGTAAGAATGGAAATTTAAGGAGTATGTATGGGGCGTAAGTACATTAGGTCCTGATTTTTAACGACAAAATAAAAATAAAATGGAGGGCATGAACGTGACTGACGCGCAATATGGCAGCAACATCACGATGGCGACTTCCGGTCCATCTTCTCTAAAGGTGGCAACCGATGTTGCCATGACAACTACTTTAGTGATTATCATGCTCGGAATGGGTTGTGCCATTGAAGCTAAAGAATTGTTGGCACACCTCCGCCGTCCGATCGGACCTGCTATAGGAATGGCGGCACAATTCGTTGTTTTGCCCCTGGTAACGTTCGGGTTTGCGCATGCGCTGCAGCTGGAACCAATGGCTGCTATAGGAATGTTGATTATGGGCTGTTGTCCTGGAGGATCGACGTCCAATATCTTCACGTATTGGGTGGAGGGAGATGTTTCATTAAGGTAAGAGAATCTGATTTTCACAGGTTTATTTCATGAGTCTTGGCAATGAAGAAAATCGCCATCGTTATTTGATTAGTCCTAGCGTTATGTTGTTGTAGTAGTGACATTTTATTCTTTAAATAGTGAAGACAGAAAACTTCTATTACTACTATTCTTAAATGATAAAACTACCTAAGCGAAGACTCTGTCTCGGTGCTATTCCGGTGATCATTTACCTCGTATGACATTGAGGTATATTGATAGGGACATAGACCAACATCAGTCGACAACAATTATAAAAATAACATTTTCTTCGAACAATGGAGTAGAAAACATCGTATTAAAATGACTTTAGATCTAATTGGGTGTCAACAACGATTTCTAAATTTCTGTCGCTGTGCTGATTGATGCACTCCTGGGTACATCACTAGAACTTAGCTTGAAAAATACGTCTCTTACCAAATACACTTTTTAATTAATAATCAGCTGGAAATGAGATAAAATCCGAGACACTAGGGCGATTTAAGATGCTCATTGCTAACAATACCACCACCGTGCATTCCAAAGCAGCTTGTCAATTTATAGTTACACATTCATAATTACCCGTTCCAGTTTGACGATGACGTCACTGTCCACCACTCTGTCTCTGGGCATGATGCCGTTAAACGTCTGGTTGTACAGTAGGAGCTGGACAGACGCCGATCTCGTCATACCCTACGTCAAAATTATCATAGCCTTGGTGATGGTGGTTGGCCCGGCAACGGCGGGTATACTCCTTCGATGGCGCTGGGAGAAGGTGGCCTTGTTCATTGTGAAGGTGAGTTAGTTCGACTCTTCAATTTCGTTCGTTCTTGAGTAATACGACCATCTTAAAACAGAGTACGGTACAGTGTTGTTTTTTTCACAGACCGCTTGTCATGAAGAAGGTTCCTGACATATCTGTTTGCCTTGAGTATGAGATTCAACTGATATCCGTCTATTACGCTATGTTGAAAATTGTCGCTGGTTTTAAGTTCTGTTTGTACAAAACCAACACTTACTAAAAACAATCAAAATAAGTTTCCGTTTTGGTGCCATCATTTGGTTTTTATTGAGCCACTTTGAACTTTTATGACTCCGATGCAGTCGGTCTTCCAAGCTTCAAATGCAATATAGATGAGTTTACCAAGACAGTGGCCTGTCTAGAACGGTTTGCCTCACTTTGATAAATTCCAGAAGTATTATCAAGATTATACAATATACAGGCGGAGGATTCAAATGACCAATATGTACGGTTTTATGTCCAAAACAAGATGGCCGCGCATGATTACCCATGCTTATAAAGGTGTAACATATACCATCGGCAGACATCGCAGTCGATGGGCACTCGGGTTATTATAATACAACCAGAACCGGAATGTTGATGGTCAACTCTTGCAGGCCTGTACACAATGTGGCTAACATTGGCAAAAGTAGGTGAAAACAGCAAAACTACCTACAGGCGCGACAATCTTGGTCGGACATAAGATCGTAAACATTGGCCACGTGATTCCCCGCCTTATACGAATCTACAGGCTGAAAGAATTGATCATCATGCAGGCGCTTAGTATAGGCAGACAACAAAATGAGCATAATTTTTCTTCACAGCGTTAAAGCAATGTTCATACACTACATTGTTATATTTTGTAATATCAGGTGGGTAGCTTCTGTGGCGGACTTGCCGTTGTCCTGACGATGACGCTGATGAGCCTTCTCTACCCGTTCATGTACAAGGCGTCGTGGAAGATATACGTAGGGGCGTTCTTCCTGCCATTCATAGGCTTCACGTTCGGATTCATCGTCGCCAAGGTGTTCCGAATGGACAACACAATCTCCCGGACAGTCGCCTTGGAAACGGGTATACAGAACTTCCCCTTATGCATGACGTTGATAAGTTTATCGTTTTCCAGATCCGAGATTCCGCTTCTTGCACTGTTTCCGCTGTTGTATGGAGTGTTTGTCTTGACCAACAGTTGTGTTTTTGTTGCCTTTTATAACTCGGTAAAGAAGTTACGCGCCATTTTGAAAAATCACGACAGCTCGTATAGAGGTGTCCCGAACGGAAGAAGTGACATTAATACAGAGAAGATGGTAGAGATGTCAAACATGGCTGACAATTAGTACAACCTTTTGGGACGGAATGCCCTTTATGGTTAACCAACAACATTTCCAACCTATTGTAATGATAAGCTTTTCTACGAGTTGGATTAAGAGAATTTCAGTGAAAATCGTGGGAACCAGCACATATCGAGTTTAAGCACAATAGTTTTCATTTGTTAAATCATATTAGATGAAATTACCGCTCTAACTTCAGTCAAAGCATCTATTAAATTATAATTCAATTTTAAAATTAGTAAAAATTTATGTTAAGTTACGAAATAGGCTAATATAAGTAAAGGGCTACTCGCTAATGTTGTTATAACATGTGGCCCAATCCAATTGCAATTATTTTTTGCCTTTTCTCAACTTCTTTAATTACATGTATATCTGTTGTTGTAAATATGTCTTGAAGCTCATGTAGAATGAATGAAATATAATATGACTAAAACCAGCGCATATAACCTAACCAATGTCGATTCCTTGCTTCCATTTAGTTCCAAGAAGTAAGCAAAACCGTACATTTGTGAGAAAGATAACTCAAGTTGCTGTCTTTACAAATCATAATTGTTCGAACTTCGGTATGTATACATTCCATGTCCCATGTTGGTATCTACCCACAAGTACCAAGGACATTGTGGCATAACTCGATAGTTAAAATCGTATTAACCTATTACTAAACAGTAACGACATTTTACCACTTTGTTGCATAAGACTCTGGAAAACATTGTGGGAAAAGGAAAAATTGCTCATGACGATCAGTTTCTCCTTTTCCCACAATGTTTTCTACCCTATCAGAAGATTACTTTCCAATTTCATCATATTTTGAAATGTCGTCTGCAAACTCTTTCAATTTGGGTCAGGTGAAAATTGATCGTTTGGTAAAGGGTTAAAAGGTAGAATTGATCATCGCTGTTATTTCACAATTTTTGTTTCTTATGTTGTCTCATCCAAATGACTTTACATATACACAGTCGTATTTAATGATAAGTAAGGCTCTCCTAAACATACACAGATAATCTTCTCTTCATACCAGACACTTGTAACAAACATATTTATTGTTTATAGCTTTATTTGCATTTAACCATATCTTAATAACCACTGAAATAAATTGCTATCATACATGCATGCACCATCAATGTTAATTATCATTAAAATATATCTAAATTGTATTGTGTTTTAACCACCAACACATCAAAATAATAAAAAGAAAAACCAGTAACCCATTTCTAAGTCATTTGATGAAGGTGACTTTAAAACAAATTCTCAATATATTTTTATTCATCCGGATTTCACATCCCTGTCAACAGTGTTTCTATCTATCATGTTGCCATTCCTGGCTTATGATAATATGAATGGTCAAGATGAAGATATTTCATTTAACATAGAAACAGCTTGGATCACTGGAATAACACTTATGATGAAGAAAAAGAAACCTTGAATACCTGTTTGGACAGGTCAAGACAGGTACAACTATGAGGATTCTGTAGCTCAACTCTCATGTATGAAAATCCAAATACAGTCATCAGCATTAGATCCACATAAAGAGGGACTCAATATGATCACGAACGAGGATATGAAAATAGCATACAATCTTAAAAACCGATGTGAGAAAAGAGAAATTTCAAGGTTTCAGTACAATACTATAGTAAGTGCTTCATGTTTATGAAGCACTTACTATAGTCTTACACAGAACCTTGATTTGCTATTCATGAGCATTTCCTTTTTTCACTACTTATTTCAAACATTCCCTGATATAAAGATTAACAATGTTGGTATCACAGAAAGGGTTGAACATAGATAAACTATTATGCTCTAATGAGAGAAAAGTGATTTGTTAGTAGAATTCCTATAACATAAATGTTCTATAAATCACATTACGCACCAGTTTACATCAATTACCTTTAATTCTAGCAAGCCATCAATTTAATCATAGCAGACAATTTATGAATCAAGTTTCTAGAGATCATATAAGCATTTAAAAATCCTTTTCAAAAACAAATGACCTTGAAAGGGTTATGAAAAGTCCCCTTATTATGAACAAGTTTTCATATGAACACTTTTTTCTTTTTATCTTAGATAAAGTTCTGTTTTAAGACAATGGTAATCAGTTAAAAAGACACACTTTATCAAATGATCTCAATATTGTGTAATATTTTGTACCATGGGCTTTTCAACCAATTTGATTTTCTTTTTTAAAGAAAAATGTTGCTTAAAATGTATCATTTGATTACTAACTTATTTTTTTACAAGTTCTGACTATGCTTTAGTGTACAAATTTAGGTGTTGAATCTTTATTATGTTAACCACTTTCTTAATATGTAATTGCTCTAACACAAATGCAGCACAAGAGTCATTAAGTTACCGGTACCAGTGCTACTTAACCCTTTACCAAACACCTAATTTTTGACTGTCCCAAATTGAAAATGTACATTTCAAAATGTAATGAAATTGGAAAATAATCATCTGATAGGGCAGTAAACATTGTGGGAAAAGGAGAATTTGCTTGTCATGAGTAATTTCTCCTTTTCCCACAAAGTTTTCCAGAGTATTCTGCAACAAACTGGTCAAATGTCGTTATTGTTTGGTAATGGGTTAAAACAGAATTGCCTGGCATAACCAATTATCACAATTAACATCTCTACATATTCTATAGTTGCTTTCAATTTGGACCCGGGGCAAAATAAGTAGTTAAGAACATTTAACTTCTACCATTCACCTATGATTGTACATCATTGTATGTTGTAATCCATGTGTTCTGTCCATGAATGTCATGCTGACTAGAACACCTCAATGTCCAAACAACAAATTTTGGACTGTCCCAAATTGACTGACTTTGCAGACGACATTTTAAAATTTGATGTTATTGAAAAATATTCTTCAGATAGAGCAGAAAACCTTGAAGGAAAAGGAAAAGTTGCTCGTTACGAGCAATTTCTCCTTTTCCCACAATGTTTTCTAAAGTCGTCTGCAACAAAGTATTAAAATGTCGTTATTGTTTGTTTAAGGGTTATAAATGAAACCAACAACACCATAGTTTACTAGTAGCTTGCAGGAGATCAAGATAATGTGTGATCTAGTGTCACTTGAATGCAGTATTTATACTAAAAATAAATAATAAATCCTACTTTGTAAGTACTCATTAAAAACCATCTTAACGAGATAATGCTAATAAGTACCAACAACATTGTGTCAAGGGAAAAAATAATGCTCGCATTAGAAATACACATCTTATCTCGAAATGCGAATTGCTACATAAAGTTTAATCTACTTTGGGTGAAAAAAAGAAAAGTAACTTTTTATGAAACACAATTAGTTTCATACCTTGTTTTACAACCCCATGCTATTTACATGAATAAATGTACAAGCAAATAAAATAACCATGCTATTTACATGAATAAATGTACAAGCAAATAAAATAACCATTTGAATTGAGACAGGATGTACAAGTTTGAATCACCATCTGAAAATCAGGAAAGAAAAAGAAAATGTGAAAGAACTAGATCTGGACAACAATTTAAATGTTTGATGAATAACATTACTTTTATGACATCTGGTAAACACCATAATAACAATAGCAACAATTGCTTGTTTCAAACTATTTCTGTTTGTCTTAATTGCTTTTTGCTGTCTACTACAGGTACATAAACACATGTACAGAATCTTGCTTATAAGATCAATTTTTCCACACTTGCAGCAGATGACTTGACGAGGAGAATTATTCAAAAAAGAATGTTGTAACTATCTAAAGCTTCAAATTTCGAAAAGTCAAGATGTTTCATAAGGAACAATTGACTTATAACGATTGAAAAGAAACACCCTGAACTTTAAATGAAATAATGTATCATCCATCATTTTTCATTGAAAACAAAACATGAATACTTCTGCAAAAATACATTTATGATATAAATATCACTATCAGAGTTTAACAAAGGGGGGATTTGGAAAAAAAAGTTTAAGTCATTTTTTTTCTTCACAATATATCTTTTTTATCAGAATGAAAAGGTTGATAAAGAATAAAATACTACTACTGCAGTAGTCCATGTGATAAAATTTTAAAATAATGCAGATTTTTATAGATAATTCAAACCAATGACCTAATGAAATACTTTTGTAGCTCCTTAACAAAATCCATCATATGGTAATTAGTGATTGACACATACTGAGAACGACAAAAACAACAGATGACAAAAATAACGACAATGAAAAAAGCAACGGTTTCAATATGCTGTTAAGCCCGTTCAAATTAATCAAATACAATGGAAGCTAATAAAAGATGTTCCATCGAACCATCTGAAAGCTTCAAAGTTTAACCTGCACATTTTTGTCTGTTCCTTTAATTTTGAAACAAACCATTTACTATAATTTATCCAATTTCAGAAGGGACAGATTCCAAAATGAGGGCAAAGGTAAACCTAAAGCAATTTACCAAGTCATCAAAAGGTTTTTAACCCTTTACGGTATATAGCGCCGTTCGCCGCCTTATCGATTACCGCATAAAACGCTTTTCGCCGGTATACCTATTACCGTATAAAACCTATTTTGACGGGCTATCGATTACTGCATAGAACGCTTTTTGACAGCTGAAAAATTGATTCAACTTCAACCCTTAATTACACAAATAAACACACACGTCATTTTCTCCAAAGTTTATTTTCCTATTAAACAAATATGTTTTCTTTCATATACGATGATAAAATCATGGGGTCAAAGTTTAAACTTTTGCTCTAGAGCGAATCTTTTGATAGTGGTCACGCGGCACACTTCTAAAAGAGACGCTATGGGATTGAGATGAAGGGAAATGAAATACCCACCCCAATAAAACTGAAAGCGGCCTTCGATATCCTGTCATAAAGATCAAAACAATGCCGATTTGTAAAGACTTGATAAGGATTTCCTGCAATTCTTTACAAACTAACACTTTTCTAAAAATATTATCCAATTAAAAAGAACATAGGGCACGCGACCCGTAGACTATTTAATGAGAAGTCTTCCGGTCATAAAAGATCAAAACACTGCCGATTTGTAAAGACTCGATAAGGATTTCATGCAATTCTTTAGTAACTTAACACATTTCTAAAAATACTATCCAATTAAAACCAGAGCATACGGCACGCGACCTGTAAAGGATGTTTATGACACGGAGCTATTGTTCAAAGTTTAAAGGCGATTGAAAATCGAGCCGTCAAATAATTGACGTTATAAAGACGGCCTTTTTAAAATATTTAGCCAATTTGGTGTTTCCGATCGCAAGTCGGACATCAATGTAGATTCAGAGCAGTAATTTGATCGTTTTTTATTAAGCCTGAAGATGATGAAATGTTGATAAATATTACCAATTCACGGACAAGCAAATTAGATCATTCCTCCGACTTTGACTACAACTACGAGCTTTTGGTAAATTCATCACCCATGGACACGTATTTTACGGAAATATAAGCATGTTTCGTTGCCAAAATGAGTTGATTTTTACTGTTTTACATTTATAAGAAGGACTAGGTTTAACTCCTTTACAAAGCAATATTGCGCTGAAAAACATTCTTTTATATATTTTGGAAACGGTTTGAATGGGAATTGAAGTAAAACGATTCAGCTTTGTTGAGAAATATGCAAAGACAAAGTATGTATCTCGAGTCATGAACGGTATTTTTCGGCAACAAAATTCCCTGCAATTGATGACAAACGGAAAACAAATTACGGATCTCTCAGGGAGAACACATAAGTCATATTATTAATTTTGATTTTGTATAATTCACACCGTAATATGCATTTTCATTGTTTGTTTAATTTTCTACAACTTAATCCTGATATGAATGTATCACTAAATAAAGAAAAAAAAACATCAACTTAAAGGAAATTTTGTTCTCGTCGTCTTTTATTCTTTGAAAAAATCTATTAGATGAATGTAAAATGCATTAATTTGGGTTTGATTAACAGTACCCCAATCAATAACAATTATCGGAGATAATCCTGTGCAAATAGCTACCCAGGGTGACTAGTTATGTATGCGTTAATGGTCTTCGATAATCGGATGGTTTATACCTATAGTGTCACTGATAAGCCTTATCTCTATACCTTAAAGGGTTAAAAGAGATTTTAACCCTTTTAGTGCTGGAACCGACTTCATGCTAATGCAAACAGGTTATATCCAGGCCAACCGCCAGGTAAATTGGCGGCTGGCCTGTGATCAAACCTGTTTGCTACTCTGGGTATCTTTCCTCATCGAACTTAATCAGACGACACAAAAATCTATTTTTAGAAAATTACCCACCATTTAAAGGGTTAAACTTCAGAGAAAGAAAGAGTTTACACATCCACTTTATTTCTATCACACATACTCTGTAGGAAGTCTTTGTTTATACATATACGCTAATGACTTAGCCGCTAGCACCAGAGATTCCCGTCGACTGACCCCTACGATGGCGCTCTGCCAATTTACATGTCCAATATGAGGCTGTTCCTCCTCCACTATCTGACCAATGGTCACTGCGAGTCCGGACCAACGCAGTGGGTAGTCTGAGGGAGTGCTGTCCTGTGCCTTTAGGATGTATTCGGCTGGTATGGGAGAAGGCTGTGAAAATGTCTGGAGATCAATTCTGTGTTCTGGATCTTGAAGGACTAGACAACTCATTTCATACCATCTGTAAACCAGAAATATGACAGTTTTTTAATACATTGATCAAGGCTTTTAAGTGTTGTATAGCAGGGACCTATAAAAGGCACCTTCCTAATTGGAAATTTCCCTAAAATCATGCAGTTTTCCCAAAAATTCAAAGTTACTCAAGGAAAAAAGCCCTGTTGATATGTTGGAAGCTAAAGCATCAGCAGAAAGAAATCATATAAAGGATGAAAAACAGCATCCCTCTTTGTATCAGTGATGTGCCACAACACTTTTTTCTTTAATTTTCTGCAGCTGGTAAGGTAAATTGGGAATGCATACCAAATGACTCCCAGTTTTTATGTCAAAAAGAAGCAAAAATAAAACTGTTTGTGTAAAGTCTCTTTTGACATTAAGTTCCTTTCATCCAAAGGACAAATTTTCAGATTTCAAAATACAGACAAACTTGTGTTAAGAGGCCAGCCTATGGGACAGAGTAAATTGGCTGTTTAAGACAGGTTGGCTGCTTAACACAAATTGATTTATACTATAAATCTAACAATGGGACTTTCTGTAGTGGCTGTTTAAGGCAGGGTGGCTGCTTAACACAAGTTAGACTGTAACCTTAAAACAGTATTGGTTGGTTTAAGTCTGGTTTTCCAGGTATGATGTTTGAGTTTCTCATCATTTGATGAACAGGTACCCAAACTCACATTGAAGAGATTTATTTCCTTACACATTATTGTTGTCTTTCAATATAGAACCAGTATCAAAATCTCATATAAGAGGAAACAGATTGATAATCACACTTTGAAACTATCTTACAAAAATATAAAACCCCTCATTCTTCTCTTGGGTAATTCATTTCTCATAGCTGACCCTTTCTAAAACACTTTCATATATCGGGGGTTCAATGCATTACTATAGTAAGTGCTTCATGTTTGTGAAACACTTACTATAGTATTACATTGAACCATCAATTTTAGAGTAGTTGATCTTGTCTCACCTGTCTGGTAAAATCTCTACAATAAACCCCTCCACTGAGACGATTGGCTGATTTTCGGGTATATTTGAGGACTGTCTGAGGTTCTGGATCCTCTCCTGGGCCCCTTTCAGCCCTGATGTGTAGCCCACAGGCTGGGCGGCTGTTGTAGCCTCACTCTCCTAAAGGTTAAGTGATTGTTATAAATTTGGATTTTAAATTTGGATTTAATGCTTTTTCAACATTTTTTTTCTACATCTAACATTTACTAATTTGCAGCTATTGGGAAAGGGACATGGTGTAACAGATCTAGAAGTTCTGATGGTAACAACTATGTCTACACCACAAATGAGATGTCATCTGATTCATACTTTTTCTTTGACAAAACTTAACCATGTACAACACATACATATTTCAAGGTACTTGTAGCTGGAGACTCACAATTGTGACAAAAGAGGATGCTCATTCTTTGGTCACAATGATTGCTATCAAAAACAATAAAGAAAACATGATGTTCATACTCTATAATTGCTGTTTGCTGTTACCTTTCATTTGGATTAAGTTAGTCACTAGTCCAAAATGGCAGCAACATCAAACAGTAATTATGAAATATGAAAACTGCATTTCTTTTCATATTTCAAGTAGAAACGATTGTGACAAAAGTAGAAATTGTTCCGTGCGATATTTCTATATCAGAGGTTCTTAACAAGTTTTCGGTGGGTACATCAAAAAAGAGTCAATGTTAAAGGAATGATTAACAATGTCAACAGTATATCAACTGAGACTAGATCTGAGGAGGTTAATGACATTTTGCTTCACTCCACAGTTATCAATGCCTGAGGAAGGTACTCAATGAAGGACCATGGTTCTAAAATACCTTCTTGACAACCGCTACATTATCAGACCTTGAGTATAGGATTCTAAGCTTGCAATATGAACCCATTCAGCGCCATAGTAGACTTTCATCTACAGCTTGGTTGACCGCAGTAGGCGCCTTTAGTGGGCATATGGTGGTAAAACTGTTATAGGTACTAGTATACCACAACATGTCAACTAAAGTCGCCTACGGCAGTCAATCAAGCTGACGACAGAAGTGGACTACGGTGGCGAAAGCCAATTATCTAAAAAAAATACAAAAAAAAAGTAAAGTATAACATTTTTGGTGAACATACACAACTTTTTTCCACAGAAATCACTAAATATATTTGGCGCTGAGATGAACCTTTTGCTATCTATTTGGCGGCAAAAGAGTTCACTTTCAACATTACCTTTCCTATGACAGTCGCTCTGCCAAAAGCATCTTGAAAGGCTTCCCTTATTGCACCCACTTTGCACTCCTTTGTTGATGTCACAATCATGCATATATCCCCACCAGATTCTGAAGAATGAAGCATATTATTGGCTTTATTCAAACACCTACATCTTTTTTCAACAGTACATTGCAAGCAGTTTTTTTTTTATTCATCCTCTTTCCTTTGACAAATAATGTTTTCTATTGCCTTACAAAATATTAAGCTTGCATTAATAAAAGAAAAACTAACTTTCCCATTAGATTGCTATAATCAACTATATGTACTAAATTTTTCGTTGGCATTATAATCCATCTTTTGATAAGGAAAGACTAAATTACCCCTAAGGGCTTATAAGTAATCTAGGTAAATCTACTCCCATTCGATGAATGACAGTTTGTAACAGTATCAAATCCCATATGAATTGAGAGACAAAGCCATTCTGAACCACTTCCTTATCTGGGTCACAGATTAACAACTCACTTACTGATGACTTCCTTCATGCCAGGATCTAAAGTTGTTATCATTGACTCCATTGATGATTTTGTCTTTTCCACAACCTTGTTTAACATCTTGTTGCCTGAGATCCAGCTAAAGAGGCCCCCTTGGGGACTCTGTGGATCTGATGGGGCCATCTCAATCCCTTCAGGAACCTCTATTGATGAACTGGCCTCATAGGGACTCTGTTGTGGGGCTAAAGGAAAATAGAAAATATGAACACCTTTATGTAGATATTCAAATGTAAAGACAGAAAAAATTAATAGAACAAGAGCTGTCAGTATGACAGTGTGCTCTCTTATTCGATTATGTAGAAGAAGGGTAAAAAGGTCAGTATAATATCATTTGTTTTTGAAATATGAGGATGCACACAAAACTTAAACCAAAGTTTTCTAAGAACAGAAACAGGTATAATTTGCTTTAAATCAATAGCAGAGTTATTGCACTTGGCCAAAAACCTTACAATTATGTAAGCGTGTAGAGTTTCAATCTATTCACTATAGTGATTTATGAGAAACAAACGAGCAAGCAAAACTTCAACCACAATGCTTTAATTACAAAAAAATGCCAAATATGACTAAAAATCAAAAGCAGAGTTTAGGGATAATGTCATTGACCTTAGATTATAATCCAAAATACCATTATGTGAGGTTTCAGTCAGATCACTGCAGTCTTTGTTGAGATAGAAACTTGCTTGTAAAATTCTACCCAAAAATTGCAAGTACAAAAGATGGAATAATTTGCTTAAAGGCACGTAAAAGGAGATTCATGCTATATCAAACTATTCTTTTTGGTAAACTTTTGATCAGACTAAGTTAGTTATCACCATAAAAAACCCATCAGCAAAACTTGAACGTGAAAGTCTACCAGAAATAACCTAGATTAGCAAGTTTAATAAGTCAGATTGCCTCACTCTTCACCTCTGACCTTGACAGTTGATACATAAACATTTGAATCGACCAATCAGAATTCTTTATTTTGAAATAATTTAAACAAACAGGTTGTTGATAAACATGATTGAATTGGAGACAACTATATTTCAAGCACAAAATATCTTATTTTAAAGGAATCTTTTTAATAGGGTCTAAACACATTTGTAAATTAATTCTCATGACTTTTATGAACATAATAAAAGAACTCCATATATTTTTTCAGTAATTTATTTGTACTTATCTCCTTTGATGTGCCTTTAAATTCAAACCAAGAGTTGAGGAAATTGGTCAAAGACCTTACATAATTACCTTGAAATTGTGTGTTAAGTTTCAAGTTTCAAGTATAACATGAATATTTTAACCTAAGTTAAAAGTCAATTACTGTACATTCCAAACTACCCATTAGGATTATGTAAAGCTTGGAGAAACAAGCAGCATACCACAAATCAGCCGCAAGATAATCTCTCTTGAAAATCAAAATACACAGTACCACCAAGTCTGTTTTGCTGAGAATTTTACTGTAACAAATTGCAGCCTTCATAGGTTTTTGAGAAACTCTCATAACTTTATCAAATGTAAAGTGTCAGGCTAACTTACGTGGTGGTACAACCTCCTCCGTCTTGACAGGTTGACTTGGGGGAGATGAGACACTTGGTTGTGGAATACTTTCAGGGCTGCTTTCCCTGGGTTTCTGTGGGGTCACTGACATCTGTGCTATAGGTGTGGCTGGGGACACGTCACTAGGTGAACTTGGCGTCATAAAGGATGGAAGAGGGGCAGGAGGGGCAAGTGGACTGGTCATTGGAGTGGACTGAGCTGTAAGACAAGGAAAATAAGTCTTACTTCATATTAACACATTTTGTTTGTTTGCATAATTTTTTTTACATCGATTGTGAAGGAGGCTTAATAAGCCCATCGTGT
The DNA here is from genome assembly GCA_947846245.1 of Cerastoderma edule. Taxonomy (NCBI): domain Eukaryota; kingdom Metazoa; phylum Mollusca; class Bivalvia; order Cardiida; family Cardiidae; genus Cerastoderma; species Cerastoderma edule. Next base: position 12,512,206 of record OX401412.1, read on the forward strand.
TACTCTCGATGACTGCTTCCTGGACAATAACCCAGCAATCGGGCTGGTTTGTGGGTTAGTCACGGCAGTTTTCACCCCGCCTGATGGGGATTCAAACCCGGGAACCTAGGTACAGTAGTCCGACACTCTACCACTGTCGCCCATGTAACATTCATGTTTAACCCCATTACCACATAACAACATTTGACCAGTTTGTTGCAGTTTGTTGGAAAACATTGTGGGAAAAGGAGAAATTGCTCTTAACAATTTCATCGCATTTTAAAATGTCGTCTGCAAACTCTTCAAATTGGGACAGTCGAAAATTTAGCGTTTGGTAAGGGTCAAAATCTTACAATTAAGATTAATCACTCTTGATTTCGTTTCCTTGATTCATACTTAACCGGTACTCTAGTGCTGAATGCAACTTAACGAAAAGTCTCAAAGTGGACCCTTTCTCTTTAAATTGTGTGCTGGCATTTCAAATAAGTGTTAAGCCTAGAAATCCAATTTGCAACAACTAATCACATTAAAAGGTAAAAATCTAAATAGAACTGAATAACATCATACTCATTTCCATGTGTAATGATATTGAAATGGGGTCTTTAAAACCATTATTTAGGGGTGTCTTTAAATAATTCTCCATAATGAGTGTTGAAAACCACTTCCCAAACCCTATATGGCTTTAACTCTTGACTCATCAAAATCTCAAAGGATTATCTCAACTTTCTCCCCTCAATTTAATGCAACCCTTAATTAAGTAGTGGTTTCAGATAGACACTTTTTTCATATTTCATTGTTACCAGATTTCAATAACACAAATGGTAAAAAAGTCTACTTGACCATTATACATTCAACATTATTATGAAGTGTATGGGGCATGCATAGTTGGTTCATTACAACAAAACAATTGTGTTTATAATTGGAAACCAGTTGCATCTAAGAAATATTGTGCTGTACTAGTAAGACCATACCAGAAGCATGGATAGGTACAGTGATTGCAGTAATTTGATGCTGGGTGACTTTCTAAAAATCAATCTTTATGTCGTCTGCTTTCAAACACCTTTAATATTGCTATATTTTGTTGAGGAAATATACCCAAAGTAACAAACAGGTTAGATCACAGGCCGGCCGCCGATTTACTTGGCGGCTGGACTGGATCTAACCCGTTTGAATAAGTTGGCGGCTGGCCTGGATCTAACCCGTTTGCATGAAGTCGGTTCCAGCACTATAAGAGTTAAAGTCTAGTTCAATTTTACCTGTTTGTGACTGGGCAGCAAACTGTTCCTCTGCTTTAACAGCCTCTTCCTTATCAATGAGCTCCGCAGATTCATCAGACGACTCTTCCATCATAATGTGTGACAGCTTCTATACCTACAATATAGAGACAGTATTCTTCAACTCGTCTGTTTATTCTTTCTCTGATACCTATTTGTTTAAAAGTATCAGTGAAAGTTTGAGGATCAAATATGTCAAAAGCTGAAATTGTTTATGAGCATCTTCTTCTATCTATCTTGGAAATGTTGGTGTTTAAATGTAGTGACAAAAATACTGTTGAAACAGTCCATCGTTGGATGAATTGTTGAAAGTTCCGGAGATATTGCCCAATGCAAAAAGATCTCAATATTTCCAAATCGCGACAGATTAGTTTGACTAGTCTTGAGTCTACCTCTCATTAAACCCAATATCATCACATTTTTGTTGCCTGCAAACTTCCTGAAACTCTGAGAGCCCCAGTAGAATCCGAATTTAAAGTTTTTATCTGTTTTTAAACATTTCACGGCGATCACATCTCACAGTCACTTTATAAATAGTTCACCAGTGCGTAGATGCTCCAGAGTGAGCCCTGCACTTGATCATGAAGAAGAAGAACAACTGAAAACTTTATTCTTTGTCTATGTAAAAAACCGCAGACCAAAGAGGGTCTCTGTCAGTCCTCAGGGATTTCAGTCAGTCAAGGGCCTAGGGCCTACGAAGTTTCATGAAGTCTGTGTCTGCTAATGCTTTCTAAAAGGACCAACTCCAAATCTTAACATAGGCGAATGTGTTAATTGATCTAAAACATCAAAGTAGCTCATGATCCAGTGTTGTAACATATGCCACAAATGTTTCTCTTGATGATATCATCAAACAGATTGTCAATCACAACAAGTGGCCATTATTGAAACCACTAACACTTTAAAGCAATATATCTTTATCTATTATATTCAACAGTTAGAATGCGAACATATATTGCGTGATGACAAACTGTGCAGTGGACACGTAGTTTACATTACTCCACCCGCTGTCATAAACAGAAAAAGTCCTGTGGCAGAATGAAAACTGATTGTTCAATCCTATTTTCATGCAAACTTGTGATTGATAACTAGAATAAAAGCTTTCATTAGATCGGAAACAAGAAACAAATTGTTACAAAGAATCATTTAAACATCGAACGTAGAAAATTTACCTTTTAGTCCAAAAAATAGGAATGACAAAATATTTTAGACGAAGGAATTCCGTGACGTCATTTGGCCACGTTTACAGACTCGTTTTGGGATCAGTTAGGGAAATCCCGTGCAAGCGTCCCAACAACTTTCGCATGCGGAAATGGTGCTATATGTGTTTACTCAAAGACCTAATAAACATGTTTATTAGGTCTTTGGTTTACTGTAATGAGGTTGCAAATCAATTTAATAAAACTTTGTGCTGTTTGCAGAACACAGAGCCATATTTTTTACATACAATTCAATCAACTAATCAACCAATTAATCGGTGGATTATGGCCTAGTACGCTTAATCGGCTACTGATTTCGACTGACCAATTAATTTAATGATTTATTGAATGATTAAATCCGTTTTCTGTCTGTTCGTAAAAGTGTCCCTCTCTTTGACCCTTAGTTAAAATTATTCGACGTTCAGATTGCTTTTATAATTTCTGATGGGTAAAGACCTAATAAACTGAACTAAGGTATTTCTTATAGGCAATCTGAACACAAGGCTTCCCGATAAACGTCAGATTCAAAAGTGTCGTTTGTTCCTAAATTTATCCGTTTCTTTGTCTGACTATCTATCCTTCGCTATATCCCTATGCCAAACTGTTCATGTGTCTGTTATATAGCCCCTCTGTCTTCCCACGATGTCTGTTTGTCTCTTTAACCGAACATGTACATGTATATGGACATTACCATATGTCTCTTTTTTCTCTGTCTCCATATCTGGTTGCCTATCTATCTCACTTTACTCATGGCTGTCTATATGTCTGTCTATGTATCAGCCAATATGTATAACCGTCTCTCTGACTGACCCTTTGTAGTTTGTATGTGCCTGCTATTAACCATTCTAGAGCTATACCAGAGACATAGACGATTGTTATCTATGTCTCTGGCTATACATGTATCTGTCTGTCTATATTTGCCTGTCTCTTTAATTAACTGGCTATATAAATGTGACTGTCGATTATCATTTTCTATACATCTGTCTGATCATAGTTCTGTCTATCCATTTATCCACCTGTCTGTCCTGTGCACGAATATCCCTATGTATACATGTCTGTCTATCTGTCCCCATATATGTTTGTCTCTATCACTTTTCTCTCAGCCTCTTTATGCTAGTCTTTTTCTATATTCGTTAGTCCTTATGTCTGTCTTCATCTATTTATGTTTAAAGACCAGTCTTGTTCCTTGTCCAGAATTTCTATACAACTTGTGTATCATATCTTACAAATTCATCGAGTTTTCATTTGATGTCTCGGATTTCCGCTTTTAATCAAAATCACGAATCATAATGGGTCATTCTATTTGCCCTTTTACTTTATCATGATTTTGCCTGTCGTAAATATTTTTCTATTTGGAGAAGTCTCTAAATTCCACGCGATAGAATTTGTAAACCCAATAATGCACGGGCAAATATCGCATCACGAACCACTCAGTCGGTCACTTTTCTCATGGCGCGTGCTCCCATGCAATACACAGGCTGGGTTTTCCAATAGTGCAGTGTCAGGAAGTATAACGCGGGGGTCATCAAAGGGTACAAGTAGAAAATCACGTAGCTTTTTTCAGTGACCCCCTTTACTTTTGAAAGAGAGTGGTTATTTTATCAACCAAAAGCTTATATTCATTTGCCAAAGTTCTAAGCTGTTTCCACCCACACACTTTCAAATGGAATTAAGGCACCCAAAAGTGAAATGAACATCTAATGAAAGACAAGTCTATCGTAAATATGGGGACCCCGTAAATATATCATTACAAAAGTTGTAAAGGGTCAGCGTACTTCACTTTCTTTACATTGAACACCTTTACTTCTGCTGTTTACCAGTGAAATACTATTGTAAATAATTCATCTTTGTGAATGACTTGTATAAGTATTGCACTGATAAATTTGATTCTGGATGACGTAGATAATTGACTGGATTACCCCAAGTGCGCCTCTCCAAATTAGAATACTCACGTGATTCATGATATTCTCGTGGACTTTGCTCACAACATCTACTCACAATCGGTATATAAGGTTACCGAAACCCTCAACCAGGAGTTAGTTTTGAGAAATAACAGCGACTGCATCGGTATAAGAATAGGTAAGTTTTTCTATAAATTTCTCTCAAGTACGATTCTTTTTGTGGGATTATCATTTTTAAGTTTAAACTGTATCTGTCCAATGAATTTATTTCCTATAACCGTGTAACACGGAGTACTGTAACACGATCTCGTTGCGTGAAAATTGGAATTTTTGCCTTCCACACCCCGTTTTTAACCCTTTCCCAAACAATAACGACATTTGACCACTTTGTTGCAGACGACTTAAGAAAACATTGTGGGAAAAGGAGAAATCGAGCAACGAGCAATTTCTCCTTTTCCCACAATGTTTTCTGCCCTATCAGAAGATTATTTTTCAATTTCATCACATTTTGAAATGTCGTCTGCAAACTTTCAATTTTGGACAGTCGAACATTTGTTGTTTAGTAAAGGAATGGCCGAACATCGTGACTCACACCCAAGGTTTTGTTAAGTATACTAGATCTATTTCCTAAATTGTTTTTCTTCAGTCTTTATCCCTCGTTACATGCCCATCTTCATCAAACCTACATACATTTTGGTCTTTCATCAGACCTGATAATTATAGTCGACTCGCTCAGGATATATTCAACAAAATTTGGATGAACTTATTCTGTGTTTGTCAAAATGAAAGTATACTCGGATCACATGCATAATAGAAAATTTGTGACTATGAATTTTTGAAAAATGCATGATTTTTAAAGAAATTTCCAAATGAAGGTGCCTTTAATGGGCTCCTGATTCATACCACAAACAAGCATTGATTTTGATGTTTTTTTTTTATTGTCATTCAATTATTTCATTGCTATAGTCTATTTTTGGTTTTTTAGTTTATTAAATCTGCAAACAAAAGGCAGAATTAAAGTGGCCAAGTTTGAGACAAATTCTAATGACTCTCCGCAATACAGATGTAACAAATCGAGCATGTGAACCTCTCAAAGACACAAACACATCAGATCAGTGATAAACACTTGTCATTCACTGAGCAGTTGTGTTGTTTATACATATACCAGCATGTTCTCTCCAACAATGCATTAGGTTCCCTAATTTGCATTAATGTTCAACAAACGTTACACAGGGTAGACCTACTAAGTTTCTGCAGTGTTGCATTGAAGAAACTCTGAATCGCCACCTAATGCGTGTCTCGGGTATTCATGGGATAGTTTATTAACTAGATGATAAATTTCTTTCTTTGATTTAAGTTTCATGTACAGACAAGCACAGAAGATGGAACAAGAACAGATTGCCAATGACCACTTTGTCACACGACTGGGCAGCCTTCCAGTGGTGAATTCAGCCTGGAACCAGGCATGCGGCATGTACCAGAAAACCAAGGACAGTAATGGGATCATCCGAGCCACCTGCAACATGGCAGAGACTGGGGTTCAAACCATGTACTCCACGGCTAAACCCGTCATGGACAAATATCAACCTCAGAGTAAGTCGACCATGGTCTACATATGGAAGTTAATCTATTCAATCTGTAATGGAGTTTTTAGACTGATCCAAAAGAAACAGTAGATGACAAAAAATAAATCTCCTTAGAAGTAACTTTTCTGTAGGCCATTTTTTTTTTTAAACCACTGTGGCAAACGGATAAATTGGTCCTTTAGAGCCAATATTATTTTGTCACCATTGTTTCTAATGTCAATAGATATGCCATAATGTAAAATGTTTTTAAGACATTATTGAGAGTCAAATAAAGTATGTTTAGGACGTTATGCTAATGGATAACTTTTAACCCCATTCAAATTAGCAATCAATATATGACTGAAGAATTGGTTTAGTTTTTGATTCTTAACAAATGACAGTTGTCCAGATGACCCTTATATAGGTCTTCTGCTTGCAATATTTCTTAACATTTCTAACAATGAAGCTGAGCATGTAAGAAAGAAAAACAGGAAACGGGATGTGAAATATGGCCTTTCATCTTCACATTAGGGAAAAATATTTGTTTTAAATATTTAACATTTTCTATTTTCTTGTTTCTCAACAGTTGAGCAGGTGAACTCATTTGCCTGTCAAAAGCTAGCATTGATGGAGGAAAACTATCCCGTTATTACAAAGCCTACTGATGAACTCTGGAAAGATGGTCAGGAGAAATGCACCGAAGCCCTCAAACCCATCACCAACAGGGTGAACACTGTCAAGGACACATACAATGGAATTGTATCCATGGGACACGGCACTGTAAGTTACAAAACAACTCCTGTGATATCTTCATGAAAAGGAACTGTACCTATTTCACAATATTATATCAATACTTGTAATGAAAAATTTGCAGCAGAACGTAAAGAATTATCAGGGCTTTTTCTTGTTATATTAATGGGAGCCCATGAAAGACACCTCCCCAATTGAAAATTTCTTTATTTCCTTAAAATTATGCAGATTTCCCAAAAATTCAAAGTCACATCAGCTTTTTTGTTTCCTAATTTATCAATTTCATTGATAAAATTTCCCAAAATCAACGGGCCTAGGCCTCTTCCCATTTGAAGGGGAAAAGGCCCTGAATATGTGTGAAAAAACATTATTCAAAACACCAGGAGTGTCTTATAACTCACGGGTGTGTGTTCAACTCATTCTTAGTACTTTTCATCAAGGTATTCTGAGAGCGAAGATGAATTATGGAGTCAACTTATCACTCTTACAGGGTTGTTATTAAGAGCCGGCCGCCGGGCAATTTGACCGCTTCAAATGAGTTTTTTGTCAGCTCAAATAAAATGATAGAATGTCATAAGTAGCACCTTATATTGTTTGTTTGCTTCATTGGCCTCCTCAAATCGAAAGTTGGCCTTTTACTTGAAAAATTATTGACAAACCTGCTCTTATATATACTGGTTTCCTAAAGTTTTCTGCATGGGATATTTCTATAAAAGGGCTTTATATTACTTTACATCACACAACTATTATTTTTTTTGCTAGAGACAAAAATGAAGTCTTAGAAGATGTTAGTTGTGAAGAGAAAAGCATCATTCAATATTTTAGACAGACAATAGTGTAAAGAAAAAAGCACTATTTGATGAAGCAAATGTTTTGGTTCCCTACTTTTGATCATTGAAATGTAAATGAAAATCATCTACATTTCTGTATGGATGCAAAGATGTAAGTTTCTAGGGGTTACCTGTTAAAAGGGTCAAATTAACCTTGACCTTGGTAAAACTTTTATCAGCTGTTTGGTTATAAAGTTGCCTTATATGGTATAATCAATAGTAAACTATTTCACTTGTGACTGATAAAGGTATTACATTTCTTTACAGGCTTGAGTCTAGACTGGGCCAGATAACTATTGACACTGTCCCTTAATAAAGGAGATTTTCATATATTTGGTTCTCCAGATAGATAAAGCGTTGAAGGAGTTTTTATATATTTTGTTTTTAAAATATAAACCTATTTCCGTATCTCATGCATCAAGAGTAACTTTCTCCTGCCTACACAATGTTTCCAAATGTCATCTGCACATTGTCAGGTGGTCTCCCAACCAACTTAATTGTTTTTCCTTCCTGTCTTGGCGAGTTTAGACAAGGATCATACTTCATCCATATTAAGCTGAGCATGAAGTGAAAAGTTGAAGGAAAAACCAAATGAATCCAACAAAGCACAGCCATTAATCAATTATAAGAAAGGGTTAAAACTTAATAAAGATCATGTTTAAATTAATGTTCAGAGACAGCTGTTTAAAATGAATGAAAACATTTCTATGGTGGAATACAAGGGTTCTCCTTCATCCATGGTGCTTTCTTAACCCTTTCCCAAACAATAACGGCATTTGACCAGTTTGTTGCAGGCAACTCTGAAAACATTGTGGGAAAAGGAGAAATTGCTTGCAATGAGCAATTTTTCCTTTTTCCACAATGTTTTCTGCCCCTTCAGATGATTATTTTTAATTTCATCACATTTTGAAATGTTGTCTGCAAACTCTTAATTTGGGATAGTCGAAGATTTGCTGTTTGGGAAAGGGTTAAGAGATGTTGCCATGTACTGGTTCCTTCAAGTTCCTCCTTCCCAAGCCTTATTAGGTAGAGAGTCCATCTTTAAATATAGATTTGATTATGGGGTGTAGTGGGAGCATGATCAATACATGTGTACTCTGTTATCTGAGTTTGGAGTGCAGTGCACCTTACTATTGACACTGTCCCTTAATAAAGGAGATTTTCATATATTTGGTTCTCCAGATAGATAAAGCGTTGAAGGAGTTTTTATATATTTTGTTTTTAAAATATAAACCTATTTCCTCTTATTTAGCATAAACACAGTCTCTCCTTTTATCGCAATGAATTCTACTTAATACTTAAAATATGATAATGCTATACAAAGACCTAATAAACACAGATAAGCAACTCTGCAAAATACCGTTCTTTCTCGCGTTGACATCTCGTTCGCGAGATTTTGTCTTCCTGTAAATACAGACGCTTTATTTTGTTAATCAAAGCGTCTGCCGTCGCTGATCAGCTATGGTAGCCCTTTTATTGACCCTCCGGACCCCAAAAACCAATAAACAGATGGCCACCAGCTGTGGTGCCCTGCTGTGACAATTACCGGGGATTATAACTTATTGTAATATTGTACTGTGTCAAACTGAAATGTTTAGCTAAATTTTATGACGGAGAAAAATTTCAGCAGCAAAATTTACTGTTAAAATATTAGCTTAAATCTATACTTTTGTGGAATGGGTCTCTAAATGGGAATCATCTTTTTTTGCGGCAAATCATGTACAATATTCTATGAATTAATAATTCGTAATGGGGAACATTCTATTTTCTTTGCAAAATGTACTCAATACCATCATCATCACCATCTGCATCATCATCATCATCATCATCATCAACAATGTTAGAATTATATTATCAAACAACAACTAGCTAAAGGTTTTATCCATTCTATTAGAATCTAGATATAAAAAAATAAATGCGTGTGTATTTCTATTTATAAATGAAAAATGATCGTTCGGATAAGTTTTCAAATAAAGATAAACGTTCAGGAAGAAAGTTCATCATTTCTGTTTCAATAAGAAATTTTCTGTAAGTAGATCATGGTCATGTGAAACATTCTCATTCCAGTGAACGGTCGTCAGATTTCTAAAACAACTTGGCACAAGAAAGAACGTATGCCTGACCTTTTTTTAAAGAGATACAGACTTGGCTACCTAACCTCTAAAACCTTACATGTGATATAAATGGAATTAATGTACGAATTTGTAGAAAGAAAATATTTAGCATATAAACCATTGTTTTCAATAAATGAAAACTTCATTTTTTCCCTTATCAAAATTCTAGATAATTCGAAAAAGAAAGGTTAACGTGCCCATTGTTTATCAAGTGATATACAGGAAGCTTGCATCATACTATTGTACTTTATTGTCAACTAAGAATTTGAGTTATCCCCGTGGGGATTAAGATAACAGACATTCCAAAGACTAGGCTAACTTTAGAATTACATTTTGTATTAGATCTTTTTAGAGTGTCTTCTCAGCTAGAGCCATATACTTCTGCGCACAAATATGCACCAGAGTCTGCTTTTTATCTCTTGATTTGCAGCATGTTGATGTCATACACTTCCAACACACACAAACATACTGTCATTAGCCGCAAATTTTACACTTTCTTTGCATGGCAATTATTTCCAGCTGAACCAAACAGAACATATCGTTACATCTTCCGCGTATACAGTTTATATACAATAAGAGAGTACTAATAATAAATTCAAATTAAAAAAAAAAAAAAACAAGACCAGTTAAGAGAGTTTAAATGCCTCTTAACATCACAAAAATATGAAAAAAAGTTCTTGATCTTCCCTTGTTCGATAAAAATATGTGTAATGAATCAAAGTTTGTCTAAATCAACCCATATTTTGTTTTTGTTTCCGAGGAGTTAGACAAAAACTATTGCTCTACTACTAAAACATGCAACTATATGATTTCAAAAAACCAAGACCAGATAAGAGAATTAAAATGCCTCTCAACATCACAAAAATGTATAAAAGTCCTTGATCTTCAATTGGTCGATAAAAATATGTGTAATGAATCAAAGTTTGTCTAAATCAACCCATATTTTGTTTTAGTTTCCGAGGAGTTAGACAAAAACTATTGCTCTACTTCTAAAACATGCAACCATATGATTTCAAAAAACCAAGACCAGATAGGAGAATTTAAATGCCTCTCAACATCACAAAAATGTATAAAAGTCCTTGATCTTCGATTGGTCGATAAAAATATGTGTAATGAATCTAAGTTTGTCTTAATCAACCCATATTTTGTTTTGGTTTTCGAGGAGTTAGACAAAAACTATTGCTCTACTACTAAAACATTCAACCATATGATTTCAAAAAACCAAGACCAGATAAGAGAATTAAAATGCCTCTCAACATCACAAAAATGTATAAAAGTCCTCGATCTTCAATTGGTCGATAAAAATATGTGTAATGAATCAAAGTTTGTCTAAATCAACCCATATTTTATTTTTGTTTCCGAGGAGTTAGACAAAAACTATTGCTCTACTTCTAAAACATGCAACCATATGATTTCAAAAAACCAAGACCAGATAAGAGAATTTAAATGCCTCTCAACATCACAAAAATGTATAAAAGTCCTTGATCTTCAATTGGTCGATAAAACTATGTGTAATGAATCGAAGTTTCTCTTAATCAACCCATATTTTGTTTTTGTTTCTGAGGAGTTATACAAATACTCAACCATCCCATTCAATTCTAGACATATGGCACTTTCGGTTCTATTAATGATACACATTTAAAACACGTGTTTCACCAGTGGTAAAAGGAAATCAACTGTCTCATATGCAATTATTAATAAAAACAACACACTAATAAAGGAATTATAAAACTATCGAAGAATTAATAAAATAAACGTTAGTTTTCACACTTTATTCAACCTTCGTTTACATCGTCTAGCTGGCAGACACACTTCAGTGCAGACGAGATTAGGAAGTCTCGCATAGTCTCCCGAAATCTCATCCTCCACGAGATGATAAGGGAGTTCGGTCTTTACCTATGGGGAGTTGCTTATCTGTGTTTATTAGGTCTTTGTGCTATATAATAATTGTCGTCTGCTTTTGCTTTCAATTTGGACATGTTTGGGAACCTTAAGAGGGCATGGGTTATAGAACATCAGGTTTTGTCTATATGCGAGGTAAATGGTGCAAGATTTGTCAAGACTACAGAAGAAAGTTATGTTGAAATCCTGGTGTACTTATCTGAATTAACTCATTAACATCCAGTAGTAAACTGTATTATTAATCTTATCAAATCTCTAAATATAGTAACTGAAACAGGTGCTCATAAGAGGTACTGAATCCAATTTTGTTTCCATAAAGGGCTTGGATACAGATAAGGTGTTTTCCTGCAGATTTACTCATTAGTAAATATTAGGAATGGACTAAACCCCTCACTTTATGATACCCCACTTTACTCTATCTTCCTTTGTACTCATTGGAAACCACTGTGGCAAAGGGATAATCGATTTATTAATTTATCCTTTTATCTTGATTGTTTTCATACAGTACCATTATAAAAGGTCATCTTTTCCATGTTATTCTTTATTATCTCTGTTGCTTTTAATTCACCAGTCTCAAATTTCCATATGGAAGTAGCTTATATCTGCAGCTCGTTAAGAGTTAAGGGAGATTGTATAATAGTTGCAGCTGCCTAAAGCATACTTCAATCCTGTGCTAATATTGGCATTATAGATTATTTGTTACTTCATGAATACATTTTGTAACACCTCTTGCTAAAAGAGTACAGTGTCAAAATTACTTGTCACAAACCGTTTCCCCTATGTCATAATGTTCTCTATGATTGTCATATTTCAAAATGAGAATATCGCACATTAAAACCAACTTCTGGTGTTTATGAACACATCCCCCCAAAGTTGATTATGTTGTTGGTTGTGATGAAAAGGAATGGCATCTGAAATTCGAAACATAAATCTTTTTGCCAAATTGATAGAAACCATTGCGACTAAAAGCTTAATAATTTCTGCTATCATAGTGGTTGCTGTATTTTCTGTAGTTAGACATATTATCATCAATGCTATGTTCAATAGCGCTAATTTGGACTACTCACAAACTGAGTACTATAGTTCATATATAGTTAAGAGTTATTATTGATGTTGATTATTTGAAATTGGATAAGTGCCTGGGAGGTTCTATGCAGTAAATGGGTTCCATAAGGGAAGGAGTCCATTACAAACATCTGCACAGTGCCAGTTTCTGCTGCAATAGTTGTATGATTCACTAATTGGATACTTTGGGGATACCTGGTAGTGTTATGCTTAGATAGCTTGGATGATAGGAATAAGTTATAAGTCTGACAGTTGGACAACTTGCTCTTTTGCCATGTGATTTTGAATTTTTGACATTGAATGAATGACTTTTTATAGCATTCTGTAAGTTGCGGGTGGATTGTTTACTCTTCTGTTCTCTCCAAAAATGCTGAATTTTTTAATTTTTGGCTTGGTAATCAATTTCATAGATGATTTTAAAGGTTCAATGTTATACTTAGTATGCAAATCATTTTATAAGGTTATGCACGAAACTTTCAACAACGGTAACAAGGGGCATGATGAAAAGTATAAGATACAAATGATTTATTTAAGGTCATAAGACACCAATTGTGTTAATGAAATCAACACTCACTAATAATTTTTCGTTCCCAGATTGACGCTGCCAAGGGACGCGTTGAAGCTGCGAAAGAGTATGGTTATACCCAGGTATCCAAGACGTTTGAAACGCCTGTCGGAAAGTTTGCATTAGAGAAAGTGAATGAGGCCTTAACTCTATCAGAAGAATACATTGAAAAGTATCTTCCAGAGGCAGAAAATGAAGGCGAAGCTGAGAAAGGTATTAACAATTAAAATTCATTTTTACCTGATATGAGATAGAGGATTTTTGAACTATCATTATTAGAAGAGCAGATATAAGTCATCTTATAAATTTCTCTTTTGTTCTGCAATGCTGTATGGTATACCAATTGTATTGTGTGTGAGTTTGTTTGTCTCCCATATGCAACTGGTCCAAATTGAAATGAACAGTTGACAAACAAATGCAAGAAAAAATCCCAATTTTCATTATGATATAAGGTGGAGAAACCACTGTGACATAAGGACAAATTACCATTAAGAATGATGTCTTCTTTTGTGCCAAATAGTTTCCAAAGTCTTCTGCAGCAGATGCAGTAAAGAAGGGTACCATGGTATAAAGGATTACAGCTTTTCAATATCAATGATACCCTACAAACTCTTCAATTAAGAGGTAACTCGTCCTAAGGTTATTTAAATTTTGTAACTAAAGTGTTGTGTGTGCATCATGATTAACCAATATACCAGTACTTAACATGTGCTTTCTTTTTAATCTGATAGATGAACAAAATCTGCCATTTGTCACAATAATGCCTCTACTTGATATCTCAAAGATTTATTATAGGTATTTTCTACCATCATTTTGGAATGTTTTCAATTTGGACAAATGAAAGGTGATGGATTCAAATCTTTGGGAGGTTAATGCATAGTGACAAACTCCTTTATTTCCCTTTTAAGAATGTATGGAAGTTGACGAAGTGAATGCCTTCACTAGAGTTTCCTCCCTTAGCACCAAACTGAGACAGAGACTGTTTAGACGGGCCATGAAAGATTTGAATGGACTACAAGTGAGAAGCAAGGAAAAACTGGAAAATCTCAACTTTACTGTTGACCTGGTAAGTCTCTTTTCAATCTTTTTGGGTAAAATTAGAAAAAGTACAATTATGGTTATGAGTCAATTTGATTAATATTGTTTGGTTTTCTTCTGGTATTATAGAAATATGGTGAAAAGGGAAAAATGGAAGTTTTTGATAGGAGAAAGTTGCCAAAGCTTAGATCCAGTTAAGATTTTTTTAAAGGGTTGTGTATTACTTAAACATTAAAACCATTTAACATTTTTAAGCATATTTAATAAGTGTCATATTGGTTAATAGGATAAATTGACAAAATGCAAATGCTTTTTATGCCATTTCTCTTTCCAGATTCAGTACGCAAAACAGAGAGCTGACGGAGTGAAGGACACTGTGGGGGAGAAGTACGAAGTCACACAGAAACGAGTGATGGATATCTGGGAACAGATCAATCAAGACGGAGACGATGAGGAGGAAAGTCCAGTGGTGGGTACAAACATGATGGCATTTTTATATGGGAGTATCCTTGGGCAAGACACTGCAAAGCCATGGCATGAAATTTAGGAAAATCATAGTATAACTGAACTACTGGTGGCACAGCAATAAACCTGATAAAAAACAAACACGATGATTCTTTTCGGAGCAGTCACATCATTAATTTACTAGATCAATCTTCACCTTTCATTTCGTCTAGCATATATCGGATAGTAACTTGACAAACCTCTTTGAAATAGTGATGTGTCAGAAATATAACCACATTACCTTTTCCTTTGGTTCAAGCGAATAGGACAATTGTTGACAGCAGTGCATTGAAAAGTAAGAAAACCTGCATTTGCATTGAAAAGTAAGAAAACCTGCATTTTCTCTTAGAGAGTGAATAGGAACTGTTTTGACTAATAAGAAATAATTGATTCTGCTACAGTTGTGTCCAAGTTTGTGAATATGATGAAAGGTGTCTCTATCATTTGGACTTCCATTAGAGGTAGTCTTCAAACTGACTTATAGAATGCAGATGGTTCTACTTGGCGTGATCAGCCCTAATGGGTAGTTTTTAAAAAACCCAAATATACACCCTTATCTGGCGATTGCTTTAACAACTGAATCATATTCTCTTTTAGACAATGGAGGAGAGAACGATTGTTGTTGCTAGGAGACTGACCCACCATGTGAGACAAGGTCTGACCACTGTATCTGGCTATGTACCTACTAGACTTCAGCCACAAGTCATCAGAGAGCGAATAGAAAATGCCAGGAAATACACAGACGAGTTGTACCAGTCATTCAAACAGGTAGGAGAGATCAGGTGGAATTTCTTGTATGAACAATTCTCAAGTCATTTGGTTTACTTTTAAATCTCAAGTATTCTGTTCAATAAAAGCATCTTTTTATCCTTTTCTGCATAAATTTTAAACAGGATCATCAGTCTTAATAATAATTAATGTACAATTCTCAATGTTATTATTCCAATGCAATCTTTGTTGTCAACAGATATAAAAAAAAACATGCTACTATTCTTTCTGCTTCGATTTAAAATTGGTTGTACTGGCTTTTGTATCCAGATTCTTGAATAACTAGGATCTAATCCATACTATTTAAAACAGCAATGTCATATCTTGTTTCTGTTATCCTGTGTAATGGGTATTGAAATGGGGTTTTCCAAGTTTTTATATCATTTCTCTAGTTAAACCTTTTCGGAATGCAGTCATTCCATACTCATGAAAACCTAGGTGGCCTTGGATGTGAAGACATTTTTTTCTCATAACTCTGTCAAATGCACATATCTTGAAATATATAAGAAGCATATTATTGATAAAAACTATTCAACCTATAAAACATAATGCGCGCTAAATGACCTTAGCTGTCGATGCGCCTTAAAACACCATTCATTCATTCATTCAACCTATAAAACGTTTTCTAATGGAAAGATATTGAAATCCTATCCACAATTTACAACATATGTTTAAAAACTTTCAACAAACGATGTTTCAAACCATACATTGAAAATATATCTAAGATATTTAAATCCTAACCACCACTTGACCCATGGTTTGTTTTGCATTAACAGGCAAAGGGCTATGATGATATTCCATCCTGGGTGCTGACTCAGACCAAGGACAAGATGGCGTATGTTACAGAGACGGTCAGCTTCCTCTGGGATACATTCCTTGTGTCCCCAGTCAACTGGCTGGTAAGTTCTCCACAATTATAGTTCTTACTCGCATCTCCTTAACCTTTCCCTGATAGATACGACTTAACAGTCACCAATCTTTGAAATTTGGAAGACGTTTATAAATCAATTCCAATAGTTGATAATTTTTGCTCTTTTCATCGATATGGTTTAGATGAAGATTGACTCTCTTACTCTCTTTATTGACAAGTAGTTTGACATTTTGGCGCCTAGATTGTGGCAAATCTGAGAAATTTGGTAACAAGAGTTAAATGATTGTGTGCTGTTAATTCTTTAGAACAGGGAAAAGGTTTATATATTGCCATTAACCCATTTTCCCATCTCTATCATATCTTTGATCTCCCAGAAAATGTTGCAAGATGGCAGAAAAGTATGCATGCAAGATAAAAGAACTAAGCAATTTGTACTTTACTTTTTTAAGTTTGATATTTAAATATCTTTATTACCGTATATACGATTCTTCCCCCCCAGTCTTAATGGAGCATGAATATGTCATTTTTTACTGGAGGGGACTTTTAGAATTAACCTTAGGCAAAGAGACATGCAAGCTGAAAATAATAGTTTCTTATGTCAAATTATTCATTTAAAGACATGAAGATAGGTCTATGGTGCTTTTATCATCGCTTTATATATTTAAACATTGCCAAACTGCTTTTACTAACAATGCTTTATCGCACCCATGCAAAAAACCAACTGCTTTCCCTTCCTCAAACTATTTTTGAAGGGGGAATTTGGTTGGGTATATAACTTTTTCTTTGTTTTCATGTAAATAAAGTACCAGTCCAGTTTAAAGCATCTTGAATAAAAATGATGAAAACGTTGTGGGAGACAAAATGCTTGGCTATCTAATTTTCATTGCAAATACTCATTACTTTTAATTGAAGTGTCAATAAATTAGCCCATGCAAGTTCATCAATGCAGGTTGAGATAACACAACAATGATTCAATGCAAGACTAGTATGTCTTTCACAAATGTGAAACACTTAACTATTTACCACCTTCAGACATCTTAAGAAAAGCTTTGTAAACCTTTAGTTCTGCTGTTGTGATATATAAATAGATTGAACAATCATTGTGGTATAAGGAGAAAATGCTTGTGACAAGCAATTTCTCCTTTTGCCACAATGCTTTTTGAAAGTCGTCTGCAAGACGCAAAAACCAGGTGTTAGATGGTAATGTGTTAAGTCTTCCATTGAACCCTAGACATACAGCTGTTCGATATTTCGGTGCTGTAACATTGCAAAATATGTTTTGTAATGATTACAAGTCATCAATTAATCCGATTGGCTATTTATCTTTTCATTACATACATTTATCTTTATGTTGCTTCTATATTAAATGCTTTGTGTGTTGCTGCTTGTAGTTTTGCTTCTTGTAGTTTTGCTTCTTGTAGTTTTGCTGCTTGTAGTTTTGCTTCTTGTATGTAAATTTCTTGTAAATGCATATCTTAGATTTGTGCATAATTTGTTTTCAATATGACCTACAAAGGTCGAGGGTCTCAATCAATTACTTAGTTTTATTTTACTTGTTTTTAATGTAAATGCAGCAAAACATTTAAGAATCCTATGTGACAACAAAAGAAACCATTCAATTAGAGCTGATCTCAATTTATTACATATGAATCTTTCCATTTTAACCAATACCTATTGCTTTCAAACTTGCACCAGTCGCTTTAATCCATATGAGGGAATAAGTAAATGGACATCAGGAGGAGGAATTTCCCCTCTTGTCAAAACAATGTGGTCCAATAGTTACAGTAGTGTTCTTAGAACTGTTGGGTCCTTGGAGGCTTGGGTTTGTGGTCCAAGCCCCTATTACACCTGGTCTTGTGGGAGTGCCCTTTGGCAAGATCTAAGATCCCCTTAGTTCTGGTGAATCCAGGGAAACCAGTGCACAACTGAAATATTGACACTGTATGAAACTCAATACAAACAAAACAATATCTTTAATTTTCGTCTTCAGGTGCATTAGAATGTGTATAGATGTGTACAAAGAGGGTTAACTTTGCTGTTATTTGAGAAATTGGATAAAGAGCTGGTGATGGTTTCTATATGATACTAACAACTAGTTTAAGATTTCACTTATCATTTATGCACTAGTTTATTTAATCCGGCTATTTCATTGGTGGCAGTACGCGTATTACTACTCACATCCCTTTTCTAAGCGTTGGTAAGTAGTCATTTTTCCAAAATCTATCATGCACACAAATTTACCTATTCCCTTTTTTACACTAAATGATAGTTCAAGATCAAAAACAAATAAAGACAGGAAGGATTAATTAATTTTGAAAATCAAATCCGTCATTAGAAGTGATTTCTCTGGGTTTTATACAATAGCTTATAATATCTTCTGTTGCTATGATGAATGCATTTCATGAGGGAAAAAAGACAACATTCTGAACTAATATGTTATAGATTCTTTGAAAGTTCTACTCATTGAAGCAATTTCTTTTCTTTTGATCCAGCGGAAAACAGATTTAATATATGATTTTGATCATGTTTCTGCAAAGGGACAGGTAAAAACTGTTCGGTTTTTTTGATAAAGAGTTATAGATACAGTGTATGAAGTTCTTTTGTCATACAGAAGAAATTTTTTAAAAAAAATTCGTTTTATTACAAATGTTTTATAGAAGTCTTCTCCAGAAGCATATAGTATACATTTTCCTGTGTTAATTCCAAATGAGGAATAGTTTTAAAATAATATATGTATACTTAGCAATAAATCCAAATAACCATACATGTACTTGCATTCCTCTTTGACTTCATTTTTTGCACTAACCTTTTTTTGGAAGGATTTATTATTTGTGAGCAAATGATGAATGGGGTTCATTTGAATTCAGAGAGAATTATAGTTTACTTTGGTCACTAACATTTGTTTCCTATATACAAGGTTTTAATTCACTTCAAAATTATTTCAGTTGTGTTGCAAGGCCTTAATGAGGGAGGAAGATCTTTTCAATAACTGAAGAATATTATGAATAAAGTATGATATAAATAGTTGTTCTTTTGCCATATTTGGCAGAAACTATTGTGTGAAAAGAAAACAACTAGTTAGAAGTTCTTTACTTTATCAAAGTGGTTCCTATTAAGTATAGGACTCTTTCAATATACATGTATCTTTTAGCCACAGGTTTGCTGTTTTGTCTTAAATGAAAAGGATTTTTCAGCAGATAGAAATATTTACTAAAGAATATTGACCAAAATAACCCCTTTTTTTCATATGTAAAGGGCCTTATTTTACCAAAGCAGAACCCATGAGGGAGCCTCCTAGTGGTTAGAGTACAGAACTTGAAATCACATGGCCCTTCTCCGCATGGGTTCATATCGGGGCGACAGTATTTGGATTTTCATAAAAGGTAGTCTTCCTACTGACTTGAGGAATGCTGATGGTTTTACCTGGCTTTACCAGCCTTTATGGGCAGCTGAGTTTTGGCCTTCCTCCAACACTTAAGAAGTCGGTCAATGCAACATAACTGAAATACTGATGATGTGATGTAAAACCTATTTGAATCATAAATACAGAATCCATCAAATTATTGATAGCGAAGCTTTCTGATTGTTACAGAGTAGTATTAACATTACACCATTATGATGTCTTGGTTGACTAATGAGCCTGTTCCTGTATTCCGCAGGTGCCTGCCCGTGGAGAAGGTTCCCAGCCTGGAGAGATAGAGATGGAACCCATGGAAAAACCTCAGCCAGAGGAAGAATAAAATGGTCCTATCATCGACACGGAAACAATGGACTTTAGGATTGGAACTAATATGGACATGAATCTATGAACTATACCGAAGCAGCCATACTTTATCTTTTACTGTATCTCCAAGATTAACATCTCATACACAGAATTAAGAAAACCTTTCGCCCTTAATAACTTTCGATTTAAAATGGCATTTGCTAAAATCTGATTCTAAAGAAACAATTTGAAAAAGTTTGAACATTCAATAAGGTGTGATTTGTTTTAAGGATGTGTTAAAACACATTCAATCAAAATGTCTGCAAGCACAAATCAAAATGAATTATGTTAGACCCTTATGTTAAAAAACAATTGAAGTTTTTTTGAAAAACGCAAAAATTAAAAGGTCCACTGGAATGATTAATTGAAATGCTAATCAAACAAGTGCTATAAAATGTTTACACAATTTATCTTTTGTATCATTAGAAAAAAATCTATTATCTCTACCATTATTTATCAAGATTTACAACATAATGAATAATGTATCCTCATTACCTATTTGAAACATCGGCCAATAAGATCTTTGTAAAATTATAACATCCCATGTTTTACATGTGACCTCATCTACAACAGAGGACTTAATTAAAGAGAATAGTGACAGAATAAGAAATTGGAGAAGTTGGATATTTCTCCTTTTTCATACAGAGGACTTTTTTAATATCAGGTTTTTTTTTTCATACTTGATATTTTTGTATGTTGCTGCTGCTTTCATTTTGATGCTCACTAAAATTCTTATGGGTTAAATAAAGCAAATTGATGTCTCAACAACATATATCATTTATGCAGCAAGTTTAGTACATGACTTGTATACTATACATCAAAACAAAGCACTGACAAAAGGAGAAAATGCTAGCAACAAATATAAGGTCGGCTCAGTTTGGTGCTTAGATTCAAGTGATATCAAGAGTTGTTCTTCCATACTCCTCTTGGATACTCAAATACTCGACATGAGAAGCTTTAATACTGTAAATCTTTTTCACTTTGTGGAATAGGTAACAGTGTTATTGCAAGATACCATCATAAGGTGTGATTTGTATTTGTTGGTGGGTTTTTATATCTTGATACATGTATCACTCTTATATTGAAAATAAGACAACTCTTAAGATAAATAAAGGAGAGATTAATGGAAAATGTGGTTTTCTTTCTTTTATTTCTGTCCTTTAAGATCCAATAATGGAATTATTTCACAAACATCTGGTGGGATGAAGTTGTTGATTGAAAAAGAAATTGCCCATACAAGTTTGCAAGTGACAATTTATAAGTGTATAATTATGTGTAGAAAATAAAGATATTTCATTAGAAGGGAAACATTTATTTTTAGACTAAAACATTGACTACCAGAAAAGGGGGAAATGTCAAGTATGAGCATTTTATCCATTTTCTGAATTATTTCAGAAGCTGTGTAGTGTAGTCTTGTTAACTAATAAAGTTATTGGTCAAGCATTATCATAAGCATCCTTGAACTCTATATAGCTGTCTAAACAACTATCATCAATACATGATTTATCATAATCACAATGTCCCTCTCAGCATTCGTTCCAAGTCCATGGTATTGATATATAAATTAAACCACTCAAGGAAAATATTTGCTCAAGTATTTGCGCATCAATAGTACCTTAAATAATACTACATTGCAATGTGACACAACATTGAAAGCATGTCGGAAAGATGATACCAAGGACATGTACCAGTAATTGCTATACTATCTCAATATTGAAATTAAAAGGAATGTTGTTTGCTCTTTTATACTTGTGCAAATTTTAGGCGCAAGATATTTCTAAATGCGACCCCATATGGTTCTGATAGCTTTGATGATCATGAAGTAGTTTACAGGCTGACCTTCAGGCCAAACCTTTATGGACAATTGAGCTAAGGTGGTCATCTTGATACATCCGACATACTGTTGGAGCGTTATATAATCATATAATAGTGTATCAAGTAATTCATGCTAGACTCAAGTTACTGCTTCATATTGGTACAGTCAATTTAGAACAGCGAAAATTTCCTATTTCAAGTATACAGGTTCATGTCCTTTCCTTAATGCATTGGAATACAAAAACTTTCCATATAGTCGGGAAAAGCAGACAATTATAAGAATGAAAGTAAAATTTCTTTCAAGATATTGAGTATAACAATTGCTGCACAAGGCAAAAAAAATTATGTCTGACGATGGTGTCTAATTTATTTCCTGCATATTTAATCCTTTACCAAACTTTTGACTGTCCCAAATTGAAAAAAGTTTACAGATGATGTATACCAGAATGTGATGAAATTGGAAAGGAATCTGATAGGGAAGAAAACATTGTGGGGAAAGGAGAAATTGCTTGTTAAGAGAAATTTCTCCTTTTCCCACAATGTTTCCAGAGTCGTCTGCAACAAACTGGTCAAATGTTGTTATTGTTTGGTAATGGGTTAAAAGGAATGTACTAGAAAAAGTTGACCCTTTAATGCATATGCTATGCAGTGAAAGAACATGTAGAAATCTCTTGGACAAAAAAGTCTTATTTCATCAATTCTCAAAATGTTATAGCTCAATCACAATAAACATTTTATTTTATTATCATTTAATGCTTCTTGATAATCGATGACAAAATCCATACAAAAAGGATTCAAAAGAGGACACTCCCAAACGTTTTCCTAACAAGAATCTTTTAACTAGATAATCCAACAGGCATTATTTTCCCTATAAGGAACTATGTGACTGGTCGAACTTTACACCAACACCAGATGGTTCATGCAACATATCAATCAATTGGCCAACGTTTTGGAATCGGTGCAAGACTTGGGTAATAATTGACCTCTCTGAAGGACTTGCTTAAAGCGCTCATCAATCCCTTTTATCGTCTTTGGAAGCATAACCATGGGTCAGCTACTCATATTTTGAAAGTTGATTAATAGTTATAGTTAGTACATGTACAGGTTCCATATGGTTCCTCTTCGGCAGTGCCGTATCACCAAATTCTAGTTTTGTAACGGATTTCTTGGATGCACCAGTACTAGGCTAGGGCTCTGAAGTTATTTGCCAAAGGCCACTCACACGGAACCAGTGTTGTGGGTGGAGCTAGAACCCTGGACCTCCGAATTCCACCACCTTAATCACTGAGCCATGCATTAGTACAAAATTCATACATGTATTGTTTACAGCTCCTTTATGACAAATTCTTAGAATAGACACTGCAAACAGTTGCCATCATCAGTTTTGGTTTCTTCCTGAAAACCATTCCATATTACAATTCTATTACGTCATATGCATGTATAAATGAAGTGTACCAACTTTGAAAGCATGACACTGCCAAGATGTTGGGAATACTGTCTCATTGTAGGAGTAATTTGTATGCATGCTCCTATGCCAAATGCCTTCCCTTGTAGATGATTTTAGTCAAGTGCTGAGTAATTTACTAAGAATAGATTTGTGTGTCATCTGCTTTCCGAAGCCTTAAATATCTGCTTTGTTTTGATGTGGAAATATACTCAGAGTAGCAAACAGGTTAGATCACGGGGTAGCTGCCAATTTACTTGGCAGCTGGCCTGGATCTAACCTATTTGCATAAGCATGAGGTTGGTTCCAGTATTATCAATAAGTGGTAAAGGTATTAATTGAATGCAATAGCAATCAAACCAACTCGTTTAATGATGAAACTGTTATTCCAATATTATGCACTTGCCCGTCTTTGTATTCATTTAGTACTTACTTCAGCTAACTCATTGTGAGATCAAAATGTCAATACATGTCATGAGTCTCATGACACTTGTTTGTACATGTATTTGGTATAAAGTTAGCTTTTGCATTAACTAATACCTAGTTGGTTAAGTTGTTTACCTTTTCACTACCATACCTTGTTATTCTCTCGTGTGACAAGGAAAAATTTGGAAAAGACAGAATTTACCCATGCAACAGACGCTCAAATGAAGTCACAGATTAATAAAATTCAATATCAAGTTTCATAAGACATTATATCCGAACTTTCTATACTCTTATGTGTACCTAGTGCTTCTATACATGCGACCATATTATGCCTTTATTTAATTGCGGATATGGTATAAGGTGCTTTAAGTGCCCCAGATATATTCATCACTATAGGTAGTGAAAAGGTTAAGAAAAGATAATTAAAAATTAGTTATAATAATAATTACACTCATGTTTTACAGCTAGACACAAACATTTCCATCGAGAACCTGGAAATTGATGACCCAGAAGAATTGTTTAACCTCCATTTTGAACTGCCGACCAGAATGAAAGAATTGCGGCCTGCTTAATAAAGGATGTTGGCCCTTTCCCCAATAAGCATGGGAGAATATTAACCCTTATAATGCTGGGTAATTTTCTAAGAAAAGATTCTTGTGTGGTCTACTTTCAAAAACCCTTAACAATCTGCTTAATTTTGATGAGGTAATATCCTCAGAGTAGCAAACAGGTTAGATCACAGGCAACCTACCAATTTACTTAGTGGCTGGCCTTGATCCAGCCTGTTTGCATAAGTTTGAATCCAGCACCATAAGGGTTAAAGTATGAAAAGAATGATTGTCTTGGTTGTATTATATCAAAACCATTGCGTTAAAAGAACAAGCTGCTTGTGTTAAACAATTTGTCCTTTTATACAGTGATTTCTGTTGTCCTCTGATGCAGCGAAAAAACTACCTCAAGATGCATTGCCTTATAGGC
Source organism: Cerastoderma edule (assembly GCA_947846245.1). Classification (NCBI taxonomy): domain Eukaryota; kingdom Metazoa; phylum Mollusca; class Bivalvia; order Cardiida; family Cardiidae; genus Cerastoderma; species Cerastoderma edule. The sequence continues at coordinate 12,536,957 of OX401412.1, forward strand.
CAATTATCCTATGTTCACAATATTTTCTCTAAACCATTTGTTTTATCTATATACAAAACTTTAATATAAAAGGAGTTTCATATTTGAAGAGCTTTAAACTATAATACATGACTGGAATCATTTTCAAATGTTTTAAAAAATGTCTGCTGAATTTTATAAAGGTTTCTGCATATCATAAGAAGTTTAAGGTTTTCCACTCGCAAGAAGTGGAAGATGTTTGTACCAGACTGTTCTATAGTTTATAAAAATGTTGAATTTAATTTTATGTTGTTCATGTTGAATTCTAACGAAGCTTTAAAAAGACATTGTTGTGCAATATATTATGTTTGATTATTATTATTTTTCTTTTATAGATCTATGCCACCTTTTGTAAATGACTTGCCTAAATCTACCTCTGATCATTCAAAATGAGTCGACTTTTTGTGTCTTTTCTTTACCTTTTACCAAGCGCAAATTTCTGACTTTCCCAAATTGAAAGACTTTGCAGACATTTCAAAATGTGATGAAATTGGAAAATAATCTGCTGATAGGGCAAAAAACATTGTGGGAAAAGGAGAAATTGCCCGTTAACTTCTCCTTTTCCCAAAATGTTTTTCAGAGTTGTCTGCAACAAACTGGTCCTTATTGTCTGGCAATGGGTTAGGATTTTTTTTTTAATAAATATTTGCCATCTTTTGTGAAGGACTTGCTTAAATCTAGCTCCGATCCTCCGAAATGAGTAGTTTTGTTTCTTGAGTAATTGATGTCCTATAGGTGCATTAAAACACACACCTATATCACATTTTCTGGATTGAACGGTGTTCTGAAACATTGTTAAAACCTACTTTACAAACAAAATTCATATACGCATATATGCTAAAATTTCTCAAAATAGATTTTTCATCCTTTCCAGCAACAATCTCAAGTCTGAAGATAAATATGTTTTTAAATGGGATTTATAAATCATTAATTACTCTATTTATTTTCCAAAATATTTTGAACATGTATTGACCATAGATGTTTCTAACTGTAATCTAGTCTTTCCCTTTAACCCTTTATGTTGTACATGATATAAATATATTAAAAGCACAAGTTTTTCGTTTGGTTTTTACTCAATGAACATGAAATGCTTACAAGAGTCATCATTTCATGACTATCCCCTGCCAAATGTGTATGGTTGTTGAATGAAGAATCTAAATGAGATCAGAAATGTTCATCTAAAATATGTTTGTGAGATGCTAAATTGATGAGACTTAATCATTAATGTATAAAACCCATAATCTTCCATTTTGAAACATATTCTTTCATTGGATTACTTCGGTCTTATGGTAAACATCAGTCAAAACCAGAGCTAACTGGTTAGATGCAAATAGTTCCGGCTCAGATTGATGTATACTGAGAACAATCGAAGTAATCCGACATTGCTTTTGAGATCTACCACATATGATTGTACAAACTTGGATATGTCGACGCTTCATGAGTTAATGCTTTCAATAACTACTTTTAATTACTGGTAGATTAATCTCTCGTTTTGACAAAATGCTTGTTGAAAATAGTCTGCTGCAAATGCAAAAATGTGACAATGTACTAACTGAAAAAAATGTTGATTTGGCATAAAACCATATTTAAAGACAAATATATATATATGAATATATATATACATAAGTATAAGAAAGTGATTGCTGAATCATGGGTATAATCTCCATCAATATTAAATACATTATACATTGTACATCCAGTTTTACTTCCTGTGTTTGGCGAGGAAATGTGATATGATAGTCCATTGTGGTATAGCAATAGAAATGTGTGCTTTAATCAAACCAAAATGTTCTCCCAGGCTTTACTGAACTATAAACAAGAAGTTGGATCCAGATACACCCAAACTCTTGGGTTACCTATGAAAAAACAATAAATACATGGGTATAGATATATCTAGCAGCATCATGCAGAAATATAAGACAGTATATTTAAGCCTTGATATTCCTATGTGTAATAAGGCTTATCAAGAAACTCTTGTCCTGATATCTTATATAGCTTAACATGACATTGCTAATTTTTATTTGTAAAACTTTCTTTCACCTGCAAAACTATTTTAAAAATTACAATTTCAAAAATGAACAAAAATCTGTCAACTTTAATTGTTACAATTATTTTTGCTTTTTTTTTTTTTTATCAAATTCCACTTCTTCTGATCATATCAATCACCTTAAAATATTACAGACATGTTTTAATCATTTATAACCTAGGAATTTTCGACAATAACTCTAGCAAAAATGGAAATAAAGATTAATGGTTTAACTTTGATGTAGTTTCAGATTTTCAAATTTGTTATTGAAGTATAAGGCAAGTAAGACTGCCATATACCCCCTTTAAATCCACATCACTGTGATTGGTTATTAATCATTTCTGTCCAACTTATCATTATAATGTCCATAACAAAATTTTCATTAACAAAGACCTCTTAACAAAATACGCCTAATCACTTTCTCACAAACATCATACCAATCATAATCCTGAACACAATTGGGCTCATACTTACTATGAATGTTAAAAAAGAAATGAAGCAGAACATTTGTAGTTCGGGTTGAATTGAATGAGGTGTAAATATTCAATTGTCTAATCAAGATAAATCCAGGAAGATGAGGAGCGTTTAAATAGCCAGCCTTTTCAATATCTTCACTATTAAAATGCAATAACTCATTTGTATTAAGATGTTCCCAGTCTCCACAATAAAGAATTTTCATGGGTTTTCAAATAAAACATTAAAAAGGTTGTTTATGCTGCATTATCTTGATCACTGTAAATCTCTTCTACAAATGCTGCCATAATGTTTTTGGAAATGTCATACACTTCACGTTATACTTTTCAATTCCACATCAAAGATCAAAGTACTGTTGGCTGGAATGGGTCCTTGTTTCTGGTTTCCATATCTGAAAGACAATAGACAATATAATTGAGAAAGATTTCTATTATACCATACTTTTTTCATATTCACATTTTGATCAAACTTTAATTATTCATATGCTAACAAGTGTATGCTCAAAAAACCCTATGTGCAAAAGAATTAAGTTAAACGCATTGTAGCCTCAACAAAAAAGTGCAAAAAATAGATATTTTATCAAGTTTCAAATAGTTTATTGACATAAAAACTAAACATAGTTACTTGAACATGAATACTATCAGAACCTTATCTACAAAACACTAACGCACAATGAAATTTACTTTTGCCACCTAGTGATGAGCTAGTTTAGATTGGTCCATCAAACCACATCAGAGGTAGACTTTTTTTTCAACTATCTCTGTATCCTCAAGAAAGATTATTTCCACTCAAAGAAAGATTCTACTCTTAAGTTTGAATCAACAATTCCCAAAAACTGGAATTCATATAAAACTTACCCTTCCTTAGGGGGAATTATCAGTCTTCTCTTTCCACCAACTTTCATCCCTGTTAGAAAAGGAAAAATTATTTTAGCAAATATACACGAGGAGCTGGTTTCATGTCAAACCTCAACTTTATAATAAATGAAGAATGGCCCCCAACCTAATCATCCTTAATGGCAGGGACAACTTTTGAAACCCATTGGTATTCCATGAGTCAGTTGTCAGGGGTGGCAAAATCTGAATTTGATTTACTTGTATGTACATGCTTAATCTTTTTCTAAACTTATAAGAACTTCATAAGATAAAATTGCTGCCTCCTAAGAGTAAACTGAGAGTATAAACGAGTAAAGAAAAAAAGGAAAAAGATGTTGGTAAGAAAGAATTCATGACTTAGAAAGTACAATAAAACAGTTTACCCTCAAGTCCTTTGTCCCAGCCACTTATCACTTCTCTGGCTCCCAGTCTGAACTTAAATGGTTTCCCGCTAGAACAGGAATCAAACTGCTTCCCATCTTTTTGAAGTTTTCCAACATAATATACATGAACCTGGGGAGAAAATATTCAATGATTGAAATGTTTCTAATCAATTCTTACTCTTGGGCAAACAATGAACGGGTTTAGACCTTATAGTGCTGGAACCAACTTCATGTTTACGCAAACAGGTTGGATCCAGGGCAGCTGGCAAGTCAACAAAAATAACAAGACTAAACCTATTTTTGCTATGGTATTGGGAAGAAAGTCATTAAGAGAAAAGGAAAAAGAAATGTTCAGTATCCATTTGTCAAAGCAGTTTCTCATTTCATATACAATTTAAGTGTCGGTATTATGAAGTATGAGGATAATACATTCCAAATAAGAAAACAAAGCAAAAATGTCTGTGTTTAACCCTTTCCCAAACAATAACAACATTTGACCACTTTGATGCAGGCAACTTTAGAAAACATTGTGGGAAAAAGGAGAAATTGCTCGTAACAATGTTTTCTGCCCTATCAGAGGGATATTTTCCAATGTCATCACATTTTGAAATGTCCTCTGCAAACTCTTTCAATTTGGCAGTCAAAAATTTGTTGTTTGGGAAAGGGTTAACAGACCAGACAGATGTAAGAACTCAGTGTGAAAAAGGTGACTTCACTAAGAAGGTGCTTTTTTTCTCTCAACATGCTATTGCAGACCACTAACAAGGCGGTAACCTTTGTCATCTCAGGCAATAACTATGGAACATCCAAATATTCACGAGACAATAATTATATATTGAAAGAAAAATCTCAACTTGTTCATTGTCGATTAATGTTGATTTCAACATTTTGTTTTCTGTTTCATTTTGGATTTGCTAATTGGACTCCATGAAGGTGACGGAATAATTAAAAAGATGTTTGTATCTTTGATTAGGAAAGGTTATCAGGCTTGGCTTTGCATTATTACATGTCACCTTCAGCTCACCATATAGTTATAATACAGTTGGTCCCAAACCATTTCTGTTTCAAGACAACAACCACCTATTCTTTATGTATCTTCTCCATTAAAATTGTTACTTAAAATTTGTCCATAGTAAATATCATTAATTGCTGTCAAACTCGAGGCATTGCAAAATTTCATTGGATTTGATCTAACATCAATCAATTTTCCTACAGGTGATATGTTGGTATACTTGACCTATTTACTGAACAGCTTTGCAAGCATCAAGGTTGAATAATAACAAAATCACATTAAAGACTGAGATTTATAAAGTCCTCCATTACCATTTTCCCTTTTTGTGCTGCTGGTCCATTACCCGTATTATGGTCCTCCATCACTATACCTCCAGGCAACACTTGTTTCTTTGGGGTTTGGGTAGCTCCTTTGGGAGTCTTGGTCTGTTCTTTAGGGGTTTTGGGCTCATTTTTGGGGGTCTTTGCCTCCTTTTGTCCTGGTGTCTGTGGTTGTTGTGCAGGCTAAAACATAAATAGAAATAATTCAAATTTCTACAATGCTGTAATTCAGGGGCTAATACTTCACCTATAGGATAACTGCATTCTATATTTAACTCCTGTCTATTTGAAAGATACTTTTATGCTGCAGAAATGTTGAGTGAAGTTCAAAGGTTTTATTTACTTATCATATGGACAAAAACCACATAAAATAGATATGTGAATGGTCCAAATAAAACAGTAAGGCCTGACAATTTAAAAATCCATGACCTGAACCACTAGACCAGGCAGGAACCACACCTATATGGTTTATCATAATATCAACTTAATAGACAGACCCACCTTCTCTGGGGATTCCTGATTCTTCTTTTTGTTTTTCTTCTTCTTCTTTTTCTTCTTTGCAGACTGTGATGCGTCTCCACTCTCTTGGACAGAAGGTGTTGCGGGTGCTGATTTCTGTTTAGTACAAGAGGAAATACATTCAAACAACTTAAATTTCAAATATAGGGGTACCAGGTACAATGACGATTTCATAGCATCACTTCATTGACCATTTTTAAACCTACATCACATATAATCAGCAGAAATTGTGTAAAATCTGACTAGAATCTAAAAGTCCAATTGTAGAATAAACTGACAACACTCAAACTAATGTTTCAAACCACTAATTGAATCCTTTAAGAAATTCAATTAAAGCCAACATCTAATTCTGAAAGCAGAATTTTGTCATAGAAGATAAATCACCCTAAAAGTCCCCAGTCGTCAAAATATTTTTTTCAGAACTTATAAAAGTAAAGGAATACAATTTTATTTAATACTTCAGCAGAGAAAACAATTACATTTGTACTGGCAAACTTTATGCGTATTATTTATTTTATACAAATTCAGTGACAAGGCTAACATGATCTAGATAAAGCTCGCACATATGTCAAGCTATATACAACTTGCCCATAATACTCAGAATACACTCTGAAAGCAAACATCCACGTTCTTGCACTGAAGTCTTTACATCGAACTAGCCAGAATAACATACAGTTGGTCATATAGAACTTATACAGAAAAAACAACAGGGTATACGGGTAACTAATTGCCATACAGTGGATGTAACATCCAGTAAGTGAAACCATGGAGGTTTTCCGTCATTATCTACTTTTTTAGAGCAATTTCGGTTACTTTATTTTTATTAATATTTGTTTGGATTATAGCTGAATTCCACATGCCAAATCCACATTTTACATATATATTTCTATAGTATGACGTCCGGAACCTTTATTCAATATCCAGAAGATCAAGCCAAGGATCAGTTCTTGTTGGATTTTTTGGGTTTATTTATTGACTTGATCATTAATTTTGAGGCTGCGTGGTGAACCTCTGAATTACCAAAAGAAAAAAACAACAATGACATTGATAATATTGTTAGAAATCATTCCATTTGAAAAATTCTTGAGATATGCAACTACAAAACTTTTGGTAAATGGCTTATGCAATGTATAAATATGAAAAATTGTATATCTGGAGCGTTTCAACATAGGCCTTATTAGTCTATTACTGAGAAAACAAAAGTTAGGAAAACCAACAATGTTGTACAACCAATTATTCTGAGATAAAAATATTGAATTTTACCTGTTGATTTTCCTTTTTAGCAGATTTCTTCTGTGGTTTAACTGAAAGAATAACAAGAGCAATGAATGCAAGCTTTTCATTTTTTAATTGAATTCACCATCAGGGAATATTGGAATGGATCAAATTGAAAGTAACAAGAAAACAGGAAATAGGAAGAATTGTTATAAGCAACTTCTCCTGTTATCTTATTGGTTATCTAAGCCAATTGCATCAGATGTGTCAAAATGTGGTAAGTATTGTAGATTGATGAAACAATTTGATAACCATATTCAAACATGTTAAAAAGTGTTTATAAACTAATTGAATATTGCATATTATGGACAACTTCTATCTACAGTGAACCACAGTATATAAGAAGTGGGGGACAGTGGTCCAGGGGTAAAGCGTCAGCCTCAAGGGTTGTGGGTTCAATTACTGAGAGTAGCCTGTTTCATGTTGCGACCTTCCATCAATCCAAATTTGGCATGAGCATTGGTTATGATCAAGGAAGCAGAATCCAAAGTGATAAAGTTTAAGAACTGATTTCCTAATCAATGTGAAATAAATAAGTTTAAACTAGCTTATAACAACAAATCAAGCATAGCTCAAACTGCTCTCCCCTTCTTCCTGTTTTCAAATTTCCCCTTTTTTTATATCAGTTTGTTTGTTAGTAAGAAAAATCATGAAAGAACATATCTATAAAAAGTTTGGAGGAGAAAATTCCTTAAAGAAAGTTTCATATACAAGAAATGTAACAAAAACATTAACTCTTTACCTCCTGCAGACGGCATTCTTTTTTTTACAAACATGTGAAATAAACTTTCTGTTCTGCTGTTGTGAAATGTGAATAGATTTAAAAAAAAAAGAACAAAAACATTGTGACAAAATGAGAAATAGCTTGTGCCAAGCAATTTCTTCTTTCGCCACACTGCTTTTTTGAAGTCATCTGCTGCAAGACACAAAGATGTGTTGTTAGGTGGTAATATATTAACTATACCTTCTTGTTCTTCTTCCTCCTCCTCCTCCTCACTGTCCTCCATCTCCATGTCTTCATCATCCTACAAGAAACAAATAAAGTTTAATAGTTGATATAAGAGCCTTCTTGAGGAAAATAAATGGGCAACCTCTCCCCCTTTCAACAGAAAATATGTGTTTAATATCATCAAAGGTCTGTCATGGACGTTAAAACCAACTTCCAAACTTCTGTCACAATTCTAGTCAAACATTTTCAATGAAAAAAAAAGAAAAGAAAAACTGTATCAGATTCTTTTGCTTGTAGTAGTTGAAATATTTATAAAATGAATCATGTTTTGTAGGTATTTCACAGAAATGTTTGGAGACTTGGAGCTCTCACAATCTTGGGTTTAGAGAAGCAATTAAAATATCTTGCTAAGGTTATAGACCTTCAACAAACTACTCACACTGTCAAATTCTAAAGCCTCATCATCTACAAAACTGGAATCAAAATCCTCATCTTCTTCATCATCATCATCTTCGTCTGAGAGATCCTCAAATTTAGTCTGAAAAAGTGAAATAACAAATAACAGAAATTATTTCAAGAGGTGGTAAAATCAAGGTATCTGTATTGCCCTGCATGCCAAAAAAGCCTGAACGGACGATTTTTTTTTTTTTACTAAAATAAACTTTATTACCATCATACAGACAAGTGCAGAAAAAGTTTTGGCATTAATGGACAATAAAATCAATTTCAGATTTCACCATCCCTGATTTCTATTTGAAATTAATTTCAGTAGCTAATGACAGATAATGGATGGAAAATCCTCTTTTATAAGTAACCAATTAAACGTTAATAATTCCATTTTATGAAATGTAGTGACCTTTCGTAATTGACAGCAATAACAGATGACATAAACAAAATATTTAAAACAACTATTTCTTTTTAAAATTGTTTACTAACTATTGTTACTTATAGAACAATGGTTGGAAACACTATTACAAGCATTTCTTTCTTTTGTTCCAAATATGACAATTTTTATGTCTCAGTCTGCTCCAACATCAAAAGATGTCTTTGCATAACTAGGGCATGATACAGCTTAAAATAAAGTCATAAACATAACAGCAACTATCCCTATGAAAAACCTTTCCATAGTTGTTACATGAAGGCATTCATAAATGTATTGAACTGCTTTACCGTTTTCATTTTCTTTGCACTTTTATCTGTTGTAGCCGACTTCCTTTTAGACCCTTTCACAGGAACAAGTTCTGGGACTGTAAATAATCAAAGTCGTGATTTAAATTTTTTTCTATTAAAACATTCTACTTTCACAAGTTTATAGATTGACATACCCGATTTTTTTAAAAGCAGAGCAAAAGACAGCAAATTTTTTAATTATAATTGGTTTAAACAAGTCCAAGTTCTTTCAGTGTTTATTCTAGAAATGGATTTGTAGGGGTGCATTTCACCCCCCTCCTACTAAAACAGGGGGGATTCCTAGAAAATAGGGGGGAGGGAGGGGGTGTGTGAAAAATTGTTTCTCTGAATTAAGGAAATGAAATAAAACACTAGAACACCATGCTTTGTTTAACTCTATTACTTTTTAATGGATTTTTGAAAATATTCTTCTGTTTCTTGTTTTTAAACTCTTCCAGTGCATCCGTGGCATCAAAGTCTTTAACTTTAGGACCTTCAATAGCAATAGTCATCAATGTCCTGAGTTTCAAGTCATTGAGTCTATTCCTATGGGAGGTCTTAACAATATTTTGCACCGAGAACCCTCTCTCGCAAATGGTTGTTTGCACTGGTAGAGCCAGTGCAATGTTGGCAAGTTTTATCAGGTTTGGAAACAAATCCTTATGGTTTTGGAAGATAATTTTCCATTAAAATTATCTCGTGGATATTTCTGCTGCAAGACCAGCTCTTTCAACAGGGCATATTCTTGTTTAGCACTTTCACCATCTAAAATAGGTGCCTATAAAGGCTCACCTTTTTCCTTGCCATAATGTTCAATTAAAATGGACAACTTTTCACTTCCAGACGGGTTTGGCTGCATATAGGAACGAATATTAAACGAAACAACCATTGTTCTTTTTACAAGACAGTATACCAAATAACCGTCGAAGAATTCACGCAAAAATGCGATATAAATCATTTATAATCACAAGAAAATAATGCTCGATATTATTCATAAACTACGTCGGCATATAGTGACATGCATAGCGTAAAGAATTTTAGAACACAACGCCGTAAAGTAACTTCTTTCTAGAAGTGTAACCAGGGTAAGCCAAATAAATTATGCAAATTATTTCTATTTTTAGATTGAAAACTTAACTCTGTTAATATTTTGGGTTTCCAATATTTCGAAGCATCAGTATCGAGTGACGGTGTCGGACCCACGCATTTTCGTACTAATCTGCCAACTTATGATCGGAAAACAATTTCTTTAGTTTATGAATATTTTCTAAACAATAAGCTAGACGATTTTCATTGAATAGGGGCGCCTTAACGCGCATACGGATATGAAACAGGGGCGATTTTTCAAAAATGGGGGCGAATCGCGCGATCGCGCGGCCTAGAATAAACACTGTTCTTTTAGCAGTTTTTTTCTCAAAACTTTATACAAGGACATCATAACATAGCTGTGTATTTAAAGCTAAAAGTAACTGTTGCATTCAATATTCAATTTCATAATGAGAAGTCTCCTTTAAAATAAATACTCCTTTGCTGCAATGTTTGCAAAATATTGTCTGCTGCATAGGTTGATCAGGTTAACTGTGTTCTGGTTATGAACAAGCCGCAGTCGAAAATGACCGCTTCAAATTTGCTGAGATGTTAAGGACCCCCCCCCAAAGTGGCCTGTTCAGATTTTGTTTTGGCCTGTCCAATCAATTCTTATTGAGAAGAAGGGCTTAACAATCTCACCTTCATCCTCTGAGTCTTCCTCCTCCTCATCTGACATGTCAAATCCATCGAAGTCGTCCCGCTCATCCTCCAGCTGGTACCCAGTTAGATGGACGGTTCCCTGCCCATTGATGAAAAAGGTCACCTCCTCACCTTCAGTAAAGTTCAGGTCCAAAGTCTGGTTGAAAAGGTTTTTGTGTCGAAGGGAACACAGCAGAAACTCCGCTTTATCTTTTGAGACCATGACGGCAACTATGCCATCATTCTTTTTGTTAGAATCTGTGACATATCAAAGATTTTAAGATAATCAAATACATTCAAGTTCCGATTATTCCAACATTTGTTCTTCGGAAACCATACCTTCTCCGATTTAGCGTCAAGGTAAAAAATATTATCCTTTTTCAGGGCCTTTTTACATTATATAACAGGGGCCCATAAAAGGCATCTTCCGAATTGGAAATTTCTTTAAAATCATGCAGTTTTCCAAAAAATTCAAAGTCACATCACCTTTTTGGCTTCCCCGCTCAGCCATTTAATTAAGAAAATTTCCCAAAATCATCAGACCTAGGCCTCTTCCCAATTTCAGGAAAAAAAAAGCCCTGTTCCTACTTTTTTGTGTTATTTCAATACACCCTCAATTTCCAAATTGACCTGTTCGTACACATTACAGTATAGTTTACACCTCCTATTCTTAGAGGTTACCGACATGCAGACATTATAGCAATAATAACCATCAGCGACACAGTATGTGCCTGTAATCAAAACAATATCTACACACAAGTCATTTTATCTAATTGCAATATATGCGATAATTTGTTAAAAAATGTTAAATAATGGTAGTAGAAGCTATCAGACAGTTTGATTGTTTGTTTTGGCTTTTAATCAAACATGCTTGAAGATTTAAGATGATTTGAAACCTTGGTCCTGATTAAAGTTAACAATCAATGATAGAAAAAATGTTATCAGTTGTGGGGCTTGTTTAATATTTGAAAAAGGATCTGTGGTATCAAGTTAAAAAGAAAAACCAGGATTTTATTACAATGGATGGACTGGAGCAAGCTTATCCCCTCAAAAAATTCATTGCTACACCTTTATCTTAGCAATTTCAAGTGATTTGTTGCAATAAAGGGATTGAAGTACTGGTATGGTAGATGTTTAATATTTATGGGGTATCAACTCACCTTCTAATGCTGCCATACTAAGGTGAAATGCCTTTTCAACAGTTTGGGAATACCGCTTCCCAGATTCTAGAGTAAGTGCTGTAAAAATACAAACATACATACATTTGGTATTCAGGGAAAAATATACATGTAAGTGTACGAAACACATTCATACAATTGATGACAGATTTCTTTCAAATTCTAACCATGTCAGGGGGAAACAATCACATACATGGGTTCATTGGTATTTCACTATTTGTAGTAGAAAGGCGATTTGCAAAAGTAGGCGGAGTAAGGGGGACCTCATCAGTAGATTAATCATAAAAATGAGCAACATGGCTGGGGGTTCTGGTCTAAGTAGCCAGGGGAAATCCCCGGCCCCTGCCTCTTAACATGTGTGACAGTTAAAGAATTTCAAAAACCTGAAATCCCTTTATCTTGAAAAGGCGCATTTGCTATATATTGTTGTAAAGGGACAAAAAGTCTCAAAAATCTAATACATATCTGTAGACACTGGCGGATTTAGAGGGGGGCGCACGCCCCCCCTAAAAATTGCAAAGGTTATTACCCGGAGTACCTTCTTTTACATAGAAAAGAGTTTCAAATATAAAAATCATATTTCAAAGACTTTAGAAGGTATTTGGATTAACACAATTTAAACTTAATCTGCTATCCGCAGTTTCACAATGCGTTTAGCGCCCAACGTCCCAATTTAAATTTCCACTGCTCTCCATAGATTTGTCCAAAAAAATGTCATGATGGATTTTGCGTAAAAATAATGTTTCGAAAGGTTGCTAATTCTCTTTCAACCGGTCTCTGACAAAACCGGTCTCAAATGCATCTACGTGAAAGGTCATCCCGCATCAGCATGTGCAGTCCGCACAGGCTGATCGCGGGCGGCTAATGCAGGACGACATTTTCCGCTTTTAAGAGCCTTTTGTGGTATTTTCTGTTTCATAAAGGCCTTCTTTAGACATGATCATATATTCATTGGTGGCGGAAAATGTCCCTGGGATCAGCCATTGGCAGTGTGAACTGAACCAGTTCAACTCTACAGGCTGACTTTGCTTGATGCTTCTAACTTCGGTTACATCCAGTTCAGTTGAAAGGGCAAACTCTTCATTGAGATTTGTAAGAAATTATTTGAGGACTACTATGACTGAAGAAAGATTTAATGCATGGATTCTCTTATTCATTCACAAGGACATAAAAGTAGATATCGACACAGTCATAGATATGTTTGCCGCTAGAAACCCAAGATGTATCCTACTTGAAAATCCAACAGCAGATGTATGAGGGAAGATTAATTTTGTCATGGTGTTTTCAAACGTTGTCTGCTGCAGGCATGTCAAATTAGTTTGTTTGTTTGGTTTTTTTTTACATCGCGTCAACAGTCCGAGTGATATTGCGATGCCCGGCTCAAAGTGGTGGAGGAAAACCCCATCCGCTGAACTGCCCACTAGGGCTCGAACAAGCATTTGGGTAGAACCACCGACCTTCGGGATGTCAGCCTGGAGACTTACTCTCATGAAACGAATTAGCAGCACCGGGATTCGAACCAGTGGAGAGCGGCTGTGTGATTACAAGTTCCGTACTCCAACCACTAGGCCACGGAGGCTTTGTTCTGGGGTTTTACATCACGTCAACAGTCAAAGTCATATTGCGATGCCCGGCTCAAACTGGTAGAGGAAGACCCCATCCGCTGAACTGCCCACAAGGGCCCGATTAAGCATTTGGGTAGAACCACCGACCTTCCGTATGTCAGCCAGGAGATTTCCTCTCATGAAAATTTGAATTGGCAGCGCCAAGATTCGAACTCACAGCGGAGAGGGGCCGTGTGATTACAAGTTATGTACTCTAACCACTAGGCCACGGAGGCCCCTGTCAAATTAGTAGTTTATAGAAAAACATGGAAAACTTCGTCTATTGTGTTGTTCAACACTTAGCGTAATATTAGTTTAAACTTTTTCTTAGTTTAACCTTGATAACCACGTTGTTTTTGTGATTATCATACTCATCCTGGATAAGAATTTGCAGTCTGTGCACATGCTGATCTGGAACGACAAGTTCAGCTTCCAAATGTATTTATGTTTTGAATACATTTAACCATTAAATACCATAAAAATGTAAAGTGACGACATGTTACGAAAATTCATTATAGGCCTACTCCATTTTTTTTCATGGAGCGCCTCATATATTGTATAATTTTTGTCTGTTGTTAAGTATTTTTCTTGTGCAAAACACTCCTAGATTGCACCAGATGCAACATACGAAATAAAAAATTTCCCGGGGGAGCATGCCCCCGGACCCCCCTAGCCTTCCTCACGCCCCCCGTAACTCAATTTTCTGCATCCGCCACTGGTAGAAGGGCGACAGTGGTAGAGCGTCGGATTACTGTACCAAGGGTCCCGGGTTCGAATCCCCGTTAGGCGAGGTGAGAATTGCCGTGACTAGCCCTCAAACCGGCGCGATTACTGGTGTATTCTCCAGGAAGCAGTCATCGAGAGTGACTGGATGGGCTATAAAGCCTCCTTCAAAATCAATGTAAAACAAATTGGAAAAACAAACAAAACAAGGGTCACTTATAAGAATTCCTTCTTTTCATGGGAAATGACTCTTCTTGATTGGCAATGAAACTGTTGAATAAATTGACAACTGAATTGACCACAACAGGAAGCCTTGAAGGTATAACGTTCGTTGAACGTTTATGCAAATTAGGAACCTAATGCATTGTTTGAGAGAACATGCTGGTACATATATAAACACAACCGCTCAGTGTACGATAGTGTTTTTCACTGATCGGATGTGTTTGTCTCTTTGAGGTTCATTTCCTCGGTTCGCGACAAAGGCTCGAGACCTTGCATGTCAACCATAAATACTTGTGATCAGCACTTTACCACTGTGCACAAGGACCGCGGAAACAACCCTGTAGGAAAATGCCATAAATGGTGATTAATATGCAATATTAAGAGTTTGTTTCAATCTTTGGAAAAGACCATGGCAAGGGGCCACGTGCTTCTCACACATGGCTTTCTTGGTAGAATTCAAGTCATCAAGCCAAAGTAATTCAATGCGATACAACTTAGATTGAAAGCGAATAATTCAATCTAAATATATTGAGTTTGTTTCAATGCAAATTAAGAACTTACCCCAAAACATGTCTTTCATTTCTTTCAGGACAACCATCACACGACAAATTGGGATTTAAATTCGAAAATGACCGAGGTGGCACGCATGTGGTTTGTTGTTGTTGTTGTTATGTGCCAAGGGAAGTTACTCCTCTAAACATTTCCATAAATGCTGCAGAGGACACAGACGATCATTACCGTTGAGGATTGCAGCGAGGCATTATCTTTGTTTGTTTTCACATGTATGGCATTACTTTGTCTGATTTAATTGCATTGGACCCTTCATGGATAGTTTTGTTTTTGAGTAAATGATTGAGGAAGGCTAGGGGAGGAAGTGGGTCGACATGATGATTGTTCGCTTCTCGGTGGTTTCGTCCTTATCCATGTTCGCATAGCGGTTAGATATTGACATAGATCGTATGCTACTACCGGACATGCATGAATTATCCTAAGGGCCCATTGAATTCCTCTCGAGGGGTGGGATAGTCAACAAACTTTGACATATATATTGTTTTATATAGTTTTTAAAAGCATAGTCTAGACAATGTTGTCAAACTATTTTTACACAATCAGGAAATATTGTGAAAATCTTGCATTGGGCAATATTAGTCAAACTAATTTGAGCCGATCTGAAAATATTGAGAAACCTTTGCTTTAGGCAATATCTCCCATGAAGTCAGACTTTCGAACCCTAATCAATCCATGTACTAAACATATTTTAGCATATTTACTTACTGTAAGAAAGGTTTAATTAACATGAAGTGACAATTTTTTGCTTTCAGTAAATTTTCTCTGCCCATGTGCACTTGATTGTGAAAAACCTATTAAGCATTTTTTTTTAATTGCTTAACAGCAATTGATGCCATTATTTGGTGGTATATAAGTTAATTTTACATATCTGAAGTTGTCTTATCAATTGACTTTGAATGACCATTTTGTGCTTTAAATCGGAAAATCACACTATTTTGATCCTTCAAAATTTCGACTTTAGACTGCCCCAGGATCTTTTCAGGCGCTAGAGTTGTTGATGCTTGGGGAAGAATGTTTGGCAAATTCCTTTTTAAATATGCATCCCAAAATGGTATATTTCTTGGTACATTTTTAGATTAAAAGCCAATGATCACTGTTATAAAACCAATCCAAATGTATCAAACAATGTAAGAAGCAAGACCTTGGCGTTTGTCAGATCTTCTTTTGGAAAGTCGGTTTATAAATAAATTGGAAAATTCTTCTTCCCGCGCTTTAATTCTGTAACATGAGAACTAAAAATAAATTTAATATTAATTACCTCCCTTTGATTATTAAATTTCAAATAGAAATTTAACGAAGGAAGTTGGCAAATAAAAATTCCTTTCCAGAAAAACATTTATAAGCTGAAATTTCATTTGAAATCATAATGGCATCTGTTCTGTTAAGTTTTTTATCTTGTTATTCTTACAATACTTTGTTTTAACCATCTGGTATATCTTAACATCCTATGTATATAAATATTGCTTATTTGTTCGGTTTTATCTTGCACACTGAATGGCAAACGCCTTGAGGTGGTGATGGTAAACTGACAAAAACGATTATATCTCATGAAGCCAGATTTAACTTATAAATAATTACACTGTTTGTTTTCCTCCACATTCAAACAACTTTCGATTGACTGACATGATGTATGGGTCCATGTGCATGCATGGAAAATGGGTTTTTCCGAAGACCCACATGACAATGCTATCTGAAATTACCACCACTTACTCTTAGTTAAGACATTGTTTACAAAATAATCCTGTTTTAACGCCCTTAGATATCTGCGATTTTAATGTTCTAGATCTTCTTTGTATAGTTACGAGCAGGATTGGGAGGCTGTCAATAATCTAGTTCTATGTTACAACAGAAGTCTGTGTTGTTCTTTTTTACAGTAGAAGACAATTTATTTCAAAAAGTTAAAATCTCCATCTCTGAGAGAGTCTCTTTAAAAGGCATTGAAGATGAATTAGGTGAATTATTTGATATAAACAATAAAGGGTGAAACATAGGAATGTGTTAATAAGCTTGTAATTTTCTTGATGTTTCAAAGGTTTAATGTAATACTATAGATTGCCCTTCGTATTTATGAAATCCTTACAATATAGTCTTGCATTGAACCCATGGTTTGTTATTTCATGTGTATCAGAGCATTCAACCAAAACCAGTTATCTGCATGTCAGTTTGTGATTGGTCCTATTTGAAAGGTAAAAGCAGACAGTAATTGTATTACATTTATTACGAAAGAGTGCATTTACATGTGGAATACTTTCTGTGTTTCAAGATGTTTTCATGTAACCCTTTACTCCTTGATACCTCAGTCACGTTGATGCATCTGCTGCAAAAGACTTGAGAGATTAGCGATTTATGGACACAATTGCTTGTCATGAGCATTTTTTTTCCTTTTTTGTCAATGTTTCTATCCTTTTAATAATTAGGAAAATTGCATTTTATTCATATTGTATGATTTTCATCTAGAGCTGCATTGAAATTAAAGCAGTCAAGATATTGCCTTTCTCCTTTTTTTTCACAATGCAACAATTAGGTTTCTGCATCTAAGTTGGGGAAATTGGTAACATTAAGACTGATTTGAAAAACAGATAAGTGTATGATATAGACCATGATACCTTTTTTTTATTCCTTTATATAGAACGTTGTGTCTGTTTAAATTGCAAGTAACACAAAATTAATGAAAGTTCAGTTTTTAAGATAACATTTTGTGATTGCATTATTGGTTGGAAATCATTGTTAAAAAAGTCGTTTTTACTGTTTCATATAATTTTCTGCTGTATGCTTTTATTAGCAATACATTATTATAAATGAAGCAAAGTAAAAGCATTTCTTTACTTTCTTTCATTAACTATCATGTTGGCATGGAATATTTTGAAAGAAAATTTTATGCTTTTTTTGTTTTTTTTTCCATTCCAGTGAAGGATGATTCTCCTGGCCCTTGGTACTACTTTTGCAGCGGGAGTAATTGGGTTACGGTTATTGTATCCATGGATACTTATTGACCTTTACTACCTATTTACCTTTGTAAGACATGCAATTAAGTACTTGAAGGAAGATAAGCTGTATGTTGACTATTTTGAGGCAACTGTAAAGAAGAACCCAGAAAAAGTGGCAATAATCTTTCAAGACAGATCACATACATACAAGGTTTGTTTTCTTTTTTTAAAAATCTTTACCACTTGCAGAAAACATTTTTACTTGAAGCAGACGACTTTAGAAAAGCTTTGTTAATATGTTAAAACCATTTCCGTTCTGCTGTTGTGATATATGAATAGATTGAAAAAGCATTGTGGCAAACGGAGCATTTGCTTGAGACAAGCAATTTCTCCTTTTGCCATAATGCTTTTTGAAAGTCGTCTGCTGCTAGACTGAAAATGTAGCGTAAGGCTGCAATGTGTTAAGTCACATGGCCCCTCCCCGCACGAAATCAAATGGGTGACGGCATTTGACTTTTCATGAGAGCCAGTCTCCTGACTGAATAACAGAGTGTTGGTGGTTCTACACAACTTGATCAGCTCTTATTAAGTTTAAACTTATTTATTTTACATTGAATGTGTAACAAGTTCTAACAACTTAGATAATTCACTCTTGATACTGTTTCCTGGATATATAACCTGTACTGGCGTCAAATATGGATTAATGAAAGGTCATACGGCAGATCCAGTTACTCAAGGGATTTAAACTAACAACCCGCATGACCCGAGGCCAACACTCTACCCCTAGACCACTGTCCTTTAGCTCTTATGGGCTGTTAAGTTTGGGTTCTTCCTCTATCATTATGATTTAGGCATTGCAACATAACTTTAATACTGTTGATGCAATGTAAAAACCCATAGTAATGAATTGTTTTCCATACATATTCTGCAGAGTGAGATATCGTAGAAAATCTGAACTCATCAGGTTTGTGCAATGAAAACACCATTGAAGTAATATGGAAGCTACCATTTTGTTTCTTGTGAGATTTCTTTCATTGTTCTTTCATTTTCAAATATAGATCTTAAATCAAAATACAGTGTAGTCCTTTAATTTGGTTAAGAAACCGGATATATAGATCACAACTTATAATTTCACTATTATGTATGTGTTACTGATCAAAAATAATGATTTAAAACGATGTTTATTATTTCCATATACATGTACATTGGACAAACATGAGAAATGTGTTTTTAGCCAGGGACAATTCACCCAAAATATTGTAACCCTATACTTATGTATGGGGTGTATTTCTCACATTACAGAAATACCCAAGTAGTTACGATTGATATCATAGAGTAAAAGGTTAAAGCAGTATTGTCAAGGATTATAATTGTATTTTCAGGAAGTGAATGAGAATGCCAACAAAGTGGCCCGGGCTGCCCAGTCACTCGGCCTGAAAGCTGGAGATACGGTTGCCCTTTTGATGCATAACTCGCCCGAATTTATCTGGATCACTATAGGTAACATAGGGTGTAGAAAATTGTTGGAAACCTGAATTAGCGCATGTTCTTGGCGACCTTTAGTCAGGAATTTCCCTTGATCCCTTTGGTTTATGCTAATTTAGGGGACTTTGACCCCTTTTTATGGAATTGTGAATGGAAATAAGGATCTTTAGGAGTCATATCCAGGAATTATTGGTCATTTATTATATATGTTGGGGGTCAAGGAAAACCCTGTTTAATGAATTTATTGTGACAATAATAAAGCTCTTACCATTGAACAAATTATGTTCAAATTAAAAGGACATGTGACGATTGGCAGGTGGCTTCGAAAGAATAGTGTGCAAAACTAATGAGTTTATGCCACAAGCATGAACAGATGCATTGGCTGCTGTGATAAAAAATGAAAAATTGGTTAAGTTTGTATTGTAGGTAGTAAAGACAACAAACATCTAAACTGATGATTCCTTAATGTAATTTTAAGCCAAGTCCTCCATATCGTAAAGGGCTAAAAATTACATTAACCAAGCATAAATCATTGAGTATCAAAAATCGAATTTTAGTGGTGTAGAAGATTGAACCATTGTCACAAAAGGAAAAAAGTTTTGTTTGCCAAAATTGTCATTTGACTAGTCTGCTGCAAGTGCATTATGATATGAATATATGATTGAAAATCTAAACATTTCTGACCACAGGGTTGATGAAAATTGGGGTAGTGCCATCTCTAATCAACAATTCCTTGAAAGGGAAACAACTCTTACATTGTATAAATGTGTCTGAGCCAGAGATTGTTGTTGTTGGAGGAGGTAAGGACATTAACTCTCTACTACCTGCAGACGACATATTTTTTACTGGAAGCAGACGACTTTAGAAAAGCTTTGTAAAATTGTGAAAAACCTTTCAGTTCTGCTGTTGTGATCTGTAAAATAGATTGAAAAAGCATTGTGGCAAAAGGAGAAAGCATTTATGCTGTTTAAAAGTCGTCTGCTCACTGTGCTGCAGCTTGCAAAAATGTGACGAAAAGTGGTATCAATTATATGTAATATATAAACAGTGATTCTTTTGTAATTTTGTAAACAACGATTCTTTTTTTTTCTCATTAATAATTTATGGTACTGTTTTCTGCTGCAGTGTTTTAAAGATGGTTTAAAGTCAACTTCCTGTGACTTTAAATCAAATAAGGATTTAGAAGTTGCCAAAGGCCATGTTTTCATTCTAGGGCAATACTGTTTAAGAGTCAAATTTATTCAAACTTAATTCCTTTCAGCATTTTTTGACACTCACAAATGTTGTTGTTTCTTTTACAAAATTTAGATATGACAATTATTCTGATAACATTTCAAACCCATGAATGAGAGAGTTTGCAAGCATGTACAAATGACATCAATTTGCAAAGCTTTTTTGAGAAAAATTTTGTTAGGGAAAGCAATTGGTGGATGTTTAAATATCTTTTGATATTGAAATCTTAATACACGAATATGTTAAAAGGAAGTTTATCTATTCTCTTTATAATTAAACTCATATTACTTTCCGTGAAAGTTGTCAATTGTTTTGGTTCTATTTTGAAAGTTATTACAAGCTCTTGTCTTATTTTGTGTATTCTTTTCTAGTTCTAAGAAATCAGCTCTAGGAAAATGAACGTTCCTTTATTTGCTCCAACCTTTTTAGTATTTGCCATCTTAAAGTGCAGTTTATTATATATGTTTTATTAGATATCACTATAGTAATTGGTAAAATGGTTTTCATAGCACTTCTTTTTATATTTAAACAGATGCAGATCTGAACAAAGCACTCTTTGAAATTCTACCTGATATCAAAACCAAGGTTTATGTCTATGGTTCCCAGAATGCAAATGTACCTGATGCATTCAAAAGCTTCAGTGACATTGCCAAGGAGTTGAATGGGGAAACAGATATTGACAGAGCATGCAGGAAATCTCTGACAGTTAAAGACCCTGCCTGTTACATATTTACGTCAGGAACAACAGGTAATTTACATATTCCCCCCCCCCCCCATATAGAGTTATGTGACTGGTCCAAATTGAAAGCAGCAGAAGACAACAGTTGTGTTATTGACAATCACACTCATCTTGTGTTTCCATTGTTTTTAAAGTCTTCTGTTAGTGTGTTATTACCCTTAGAATGTTGTATCTCTCTAAAAATAGATGGTTGTGTTGTCTGCTTTCCAAAACTTTTAATATCTGCTTAATTTTGTTGAGGAAAGATACTCTGAGTAGGAAACGGGTTAGATCATAGGCCAGCTGCTAAGCTGCTGGCATGTGATCTAACCTGTTTGCATGAGCATGAAGTCTGTATCAGCACTATAAAGTTTAACAAGTATAACTATGTGCATTTAAAAATGCATGAAAACACATTTCCAATATCCAGAGGGGGATTTCTTGTCTACAAAGTTAGACAGGTCTCTTAGGAATGGTTGGTTGAAATGGATGCTTTACCAAGGCAGTCACCACTGTATCTATTTATTCTCTTTCTTGATGTTTTTACAATACTGGGCAACTATTCTTTCCAAGTAATTAACAGTTTTTACCTCATAAGCATGTTTGTTCAGTGTTGAAAGATGAAAATTGAAGTATGTTGTAAAGTACAGGTTTTAATGCCGTATTTCTATACAGGACTTGAAATGATTCTCATGAAGCTTTTCAAAACAATGTCTGGTGGTTTCTATATTTCATTTTTCTTTCCTGTATTTTGCTGGCTCCAGAACTTGGGCTAGTTACAAAACATATAATATGGCAGATTGGTTAATATTAAATAAAAAGCATACACCAAACGATTTATCGACAAAAAGATTCATGTTTTTTATTATACAGTCAATCTTGTTAAAGTGACCATAGTAAAGGGGGAGAGATTGTGGTGTGTGAGACAAGTAATGGCTAGATATGGGTACAATGCATTCAGAAAGCTTCACAAGAAGCATTCTGATTGACTTGCGTCATTTATTAACTCTTACCAAATGCAATTTTTTTTGTCTTTTCCCAGATTGAAAGAGTTTGCAGACAACATTACAACTTATGTGATGAAATTTGAAAGTTATCTTCTGATGAGAGAAGAAAACATTGTTGGAAAGGGAGAAATTGCTTGTTATGAGCAATTTCTCCGTTTCCGACAGTGTTTTCCAAAGTCGTCTCAAATATAGTGATAAAATGTCGTTATTGTTAGGTAATGGGTTAAGAAAGTTTTAGACTAAATGACTTTCCATGTACAGTGTACTGATAAAGATTTGTTGGTTAGACAAAATTGACTTTACAAACTTTATCAATTTCTTTAGGCCTGCCTAAGCCTGCTATCGTAGTTCACAAGAGAGTGATTTTTGGTGTTGTCTTGTCGCTGTCCTGTGGTGCACGCAGCCATGATGTATGGTATGTTTCATTGCCACTCTTCCACTCTAATGGATTGTTATTGGGAAGTCTGGCATCTGCAGGCATCGGTAAGTTTGTGGCAACCTCCATACTCTTGATGTTTCACTTATTTTTACGTAATTTGTTTTCATGATGATGTGGTTTATAATTGTAGGTTTGTAGTAGGGTGTATAACAATATCGTAAACAAGGGTTCAATGCAAGACTACAAGTGCTTCACAAATGTTTTATTTGATTTGGTTTCTGAATAACCCCAAACATTTTTGGAACCTTAAGATGGGCATACTCTCTATGATGTAGGTCTTCACATTTGGTTGGCGAGAAATTATTTTAGCTGATTCCCTTTTCATTTAATTCTGGTTGATATGCTCCCAGAAATATTGAAAGTAATGCACTTCGTAGGATACGACAGGTATTCTGTAAATCATTTGTTACCCTAAGGGATATCTGAATAGTATCCAGAAACTACATCGACTAAATCCTAAATCCAAAATACAAATTTTTTTGCAACTGCTGCAGAGGTCTTAAGAAAAGACATAAAGATACTTTGATCGTAATGAGTAGCTTATCACAATGATCTCTTCACAATGTTTTCCCAAACTGTTCTCTTTATAATTGCAATTTTTCTTTTTTTCTATTGATTCAATTTGGACCAGATACTGGTTTCATTATAGACCCACCTTGATTATGGAATGCCTATGTTTCTTGACAAGCCAAAATGAGCAGTAGAATTTTGGGTATTCCTACATCATTAGTAGCCAGGTATTGCAACATAACTGAAATAATGTTGACAGTATGTTAAACCGTTTTATGCATATATACATATTAATCCTCTCATCAGGGCAATTAACGGACTAATTATATAGTGCTGTATAACACACTATATTCAAACTCCTTGCTCGATAACATTTCAAATTCCCGACACCAACCTTCTATTCTCTCTATTATGTTCATTCGATATAATTAATTGTTTTTAAATGAGCAACAGTATTAGATGTTATGCAATTAATTATTTCTGTTATAGGTGCCACAACTGTGTTAGTGAAGAAGTTTTCTAAGACCAACTTTATGTCAGATTGTAGAAAACATGATGTGACTGTCATCAATTACATAGGCGAGCTGTTCCGATTTCTCTTAACAAATCCAGAGGTAATGAACAACCAGTACAGACAATTAACTAGTCACCAAATTGGCTAAAAATAAAAGTTCATAATTCTTAAGCCAATGAAAAGATAACAAACCTCCGATATCACATATTAAAGGGTTTACTTAACTTTAGATAAGTGACAAAAATGTTAACCAAGGAAAAACACATCTTGCTGTAGAATTGAAAATCAAGAATTGTGTTTGGTTAAGAACAAGAATTTGACTTAAAGCTGCAATTGTCAGTTATAAATTTCTTATTGGTAGGTAAGATAACTTTCGCAAGTACCATTTTAACTTGGTCATCAGGTTTTTCTGCTATTTTATTTTTGTTTTATTTGGTAATCTTTTTTTATTCATGAAGTTTCTAACCTTCTCGAAAAAATGGGATATTAGACATTTTGGCATTTTCTATTATTTCTATTGTATATTTCGGCTGCTTTAAATAGTAAGTTAATATAAGTGATGATTTAAACAAGAAAGCGCTCATCATGATGACAAAGAAACTTTTGTAAATACCAACTGTTCGAAGAAGGTGTGAACCATTTCCTCTATTTTGTTATATAAAGGTGTTTAACCCCCCCTCCCATCATGATTAACACCCCCACCCCTCTTTGACAAAAAGAGAATTTGCTAATAACAAGCAAATTCACCTTTTGTCAGAATTTTTTTACTAAATATAAACAAGGGAATGGTTAAACAAGAGAATGGTTTCTTCATACTTTGTTGCTTTATTTTCCAATTCAAAACTCTATTTTTGGGAATGGGTTACGGAGAAAATGCACATATCAATATATTAAACATCCTGATTTCAGAGTGAGCTTGACCGTCAACACAAGATCCGGGTTGCCATTGGTAACGGACTGAGACAGGACAATTTTTTTTACTAAACATAAACAAGGGAATAGTTATAGAATGGTTTCTTCATACTTTGTTGCTTTATTTTCGACAATTCAAAACTCTATTTTTGGGAATGGGTTACGGAGAAAATGCACATATCAATATATTAAACATCCTGATTTCAGAGTGAGCTTGACCGTCAACACAAGATCCGGGTTGCCATTGGTAACGGACTGAGACAGGACATCTTCCAGCAGACTGTGGACCGGTATAAGATTCCGTGCATGAGGGAGATTTACGCAGCTACGGAAGGATCTATTGGATTTTTGAATCTCTCCAACAGAGTGGGCTCTTGTGGAAGGTCCTCACCTTTCTTGGTAAGTAACTTTAAGATAGTATTTTGACTATTGCTTTTAAAGCTGCTTTGTTTACAGATGTAACATTTTTTGATATTTTATTAGTTCGACCATTTGAATGTGTTGATACTTCACACATGTTTTCACTGTCATGATATTAGGTCCCTGACACCAAGTGTCATATCACTTGTTTTGAATTTAAGCAAATTATGCGCCTTTTTGTACATAGAAAATTTTGGTTAAGTTTTTACATTCAAGTTTGTGTCTCATGAGCTACTGTATGGAATGGGTTGATACTTCACACATGTGTTCAGGGTCATAATCTGAGGTCCCTGACCAAATGTCATATCTCTTGTTTTGAATTTAAGCAAATGATGCGGGTATTGCAATTAGAAAATCTTGGTTTAAGGTTTTACATGCAAGTTTGTATGGAATGAGTTTATACTTCACACATTTTTTCAGGGTCATAACCTCAGGTCCCTGACAAAGTTTCATATCTCTTGATTTAAATTTAGGTAAAATATGCAGTCTTTTGTTTTTAGAAAATCTTGGTTAAAGTTTTGCCTACATGTTAGTATCTCAACAACTTTTGTTAGGAACCATTTTATGCATCCTCATATTTTAGATACAAATTATGTTTCACTGACCTATACCCTTCTCAGACAATATCAAATAGTTGACCATGCTTTCATATGGATAGCTCTTGATTTCTTTAAGACTGTATAGCAGCTGTACTGTTGTATGAGACATACTGGTAAATAGCCGTTAGAAGAAAATTATGTTGATTTTTTATGTATTAAGAACCTCTATACAATGAATAATTGTATATTCAGATTTAAAAGCGTGGCAACGGTTTGAAATCCATTGCAAACTTAAATATATTGACTTTAAATCAATTTTGAATTCAGTAGCTATTTTTCCGACACTTATTTACCGCAATACAAAACAATATTGTTTCAACAACTATTTATTTTGACTTGCAAATAACAAGCATTGACGTATCATCCCTTTTGGGCAGATAAGCTTTGGATCTTTCTCCAATGATTATCAGCCAATGATCATATCATGAAACATTGATGATGTTATGCAAAATTCAAATAAACTAAGTTTTAAGATATATCTATTAACTCATTTTGCTATGATTTTGTTTATACAGCAATGCATTTTGAAATGTGGTTTCTACAAATATGATACAGAAAAAGAATGCCTGGTGAGAGATGGGAAGGGTCACTGCATACCAGTAAAACAAGGTAAATAAGATCAAATCGGGGTCTTTGATTGGTTCAGGCGTATTTGATAAAAGGAAAAGGTGGTAGAAGACAGTCTCATTTTAAATTGTGTGTTGTGAACAACTTTTTTCTGTCTTTGAGAGAGAGGACGGTATTGTGAGTCTGCTTTATTACTGTATATTCTATTCTTCTAAGAAACATCTTTTAATTTTAAAGTCAGAACAATGAAAGAACAATTGTAAGGTAAAAAAAGCAATTCTATTTGCAATCAAGAAAATAAATTGATAAGCTTCTACACATGTTTTATAGTAAGCAAATTTGGATTATTGGTATATTCATTTACCCATCTATATATACATAATATTTTATTGCATTATAAACATGTTATATAGCAATTTTAACAAACATTTTAACAAAGACATGGATTTACAGAAGAGCTTTTCATTCATTTAAAGGTGTCATTCAATTTCGATTGCGTTGAGCATAATATATATACTTTGACAGATTAAAAATAATTTTCTTTGAAGGGTTTGATAATAAATTGACAAATTTATGCATATTTGGCCATGTATGATAATACCTCTTTATATATTTTGATCTTAAATTTGTATGCTTTGGACAAATTAATAAAAAGTGAAATTCATTTTCTATTTGACCAGAATTACAATTTCTACATATTCTCTCATTTCTGGGAATATTACTTTGGCGTCCTTTTTCTATTTCTAGCTCGTGTGCTGATGTTCTAAACCTTGTAAGAGCCTTTCTGAATTTTGATTCATGAATGATGTCGAGATATTGTTCCATAATAAATGAACTTTTGAATAAACTATAGCTATAAAGACGAGGTGAATTACTTATTGATGAATACCAATTTTGTTGATAGATGTCTAATATGCGTTGTTTTATTGCGGTAAAATTGACTCGCATGTATAATTGGTTTTCCCAAATGTTTGATAATCCAATATTGTTTAAAGTGTTTTTGAT
The DNA here is from genome assembly GCA_947846245.1 of Cerastoderma edule. NCBI lineage: Eukaryota > Metazoa > Mollusca > Bivalvia > Cardiida > Cardiidae > Cerastoderma > Cerastoderma edule. Next base: position 12,564,339 of record OX401412.1, read on the forward strand.
GTGGTAAGCCCAATTTTTACCGTTGTATGTGAGATTATTTTCTGTGTCTATTTTTAGCATATTATACAGCTTAAATAAGATAGATTGCTCATTTAGAGATATCAGTTTTACCCAGTATTTAAGCACTATCATTTGTCTATGTATTTGCATGGGAATGCGACCTAACTCCCCATAAAGGGCTGTAAGATTTGTTGACTGCCTTAGACAGAGAATTCTTCTACAAAACTTCGAAAAAATAGATTCTATGCTAGGGCATGGGTGATGTCCCCATACCTCAGCAGAATAGTTAAGCGTAGGTAAAACAATAGAGTCGAAGATATTCAACAGTTGAGAAACTGGAAGATCTAACTGGTTGTAAATGACAAACAAATTGTGTAATGAAAAGGAGGCGTGTTGTGCTATGTGTTTTTGTGTGCGATTCCAATTCCCATTTTTATAGAAATATACTCCAAGATATCTAAATGATTTTGTTATTTCAAGTTTTGTGTTATTTAAGAAAAAATCATATGATGTGTGTCTTCCGTTTTCAAATATCATTATTTTTGTTTTCTTTGTATTCAATTTTAAGTTCCACTCATTGCAATAGTGTTCAATGTTATTCAAAATAGATTGTAATGTCATGGGATTGTGCGAAAATACAACAGCGTCGTCTGCAAACAAAAGAAGAAACAACTGTAAGCCATCAATGCTAATGATACCGTTCAAGTCTGTGTTAACATTGTTTAGAATATCATTTAAGAAAAATAAACATAATAAACTGCTGGCTGGGTCTCCTTGTTTCACCCCAATATTTGATAGTACATGATCTGATTTCATTGATTTATATTTTATTATTGATTTGACATTATTGTACATTGATTTTAGTGCATTGATAAATTTGGTGCTGACATTTTCTTTTAAAAGCTTTTGCCACAGTAACAATCTGTCTATACTATCGAACATCTTTTCCCAATCTAGGAAGGCGACATATAGTTTCTTTTTACAGGATAAAGTTTTTGCAATTATTGCGTGAAGTACAAATATACAGTCTATTGTTGATTTACCTTTTTGAAAGCCGTATTGGTTATCTATAATTTTGTCATTTGTGTTTGCCCATTTTGTCAGTCTATTTACCAGTAACTTCGAATAAATTTTGGATAAAATATTGTTAAGTGTAATGCCTCGAAAGTTTTTGGCCTCCTGATTTCCCCCTTTGAAAATAGGTATGATAATCCCTTCCCCCCATCAGTCAGGAAACAATCCATCGTTAAATATTGTGTTGTAAAATTTGGTTAGAAAGGGAGATATAATGTCAAACGAACTTTTGAAAACTTCAGCGATCAAATAATCTGTTCCGGGGCTTTTTGAATTATTTTGAGAAAAAACAGCTTGTTTAATTTCGGACAATGTGAATTCTATGTCTAAATCGTCATCTCTAAGATAGGTGTTATGAGACAGATTTTCCGTATCATTATTATCATGTGATGGGACCGATCCATGGTTATATATATATGGTTTGTCTTCTGAAAGAGAGAAATGAGCAGCTTCTAACAATCAAATTAAAAATGTTTGTTTACAGAATCAAGGTTATATTGATAGTTTAGCTTGTTAGCATTTGATTTTAATGTTGGCAATGATACAGTTACTGTTTGATCAATACTTTATATTAACGAGATATATACATACCTATTATAGATACTGTAGTATTAACCCTTTACCAAACACTAAATTTTTTAATGTCCCAAATTGAAAGAGTTTGCAGACGACATTTCAAATTGTGTTGAAATTGGAAAGTAATGTTCTGATAGAGTAGAAAACATTATGTGTTTTCCAGAGTAGTCTGCAACAAAATGGTAAAATGTCGTTATTGTTTGGTAATGGATAAATCAGAGTTAATTGTTGCAGGTGAACCAGGACTGATGTTAGGCTTCATCAATAAGTTACAGATCTTTGATGGTTACAAGGGAAAGAAGGACTTGACTGAAAAAAAACTTGTCAGGTAACATGTTCACTTTTACTCATTATTTCATATGGGAATTATGGACAAGACTTAGTTGTTATTGGCAATAGGAAACCCTCATTGACTTATTAGGGGTCCTGTGGTGGACTAAGAACTTGTGGGTCTTGGGTTTGAGCCCCACCTACACCCCTGGTTTTGTGGGAGTGACCTTTAGCAAATCACTTCAGAGCCCTTGCCTAGTACTGGTGAATCCAGGAAAGCTTTTACATAAGGCCTAAAAAAATGAATTATTTGTTTAGGGTAACATCCTCAAAATCAGAAGGTAGGGTAGGTAGGGATTTTTTATTTTTTTTATTTCTTTTTAATTCTGAGCTTCACTTTAATGTCCATATTTCTTTTTTTAAAGAAAATAGTTAAACAAAATAGAACTTTATTCTGACACAGACCTGCATCCATTAAAAATACATTTTCAGAAGTAATCAAATTCAAGCGCCGATAGAATAAATAAACATACATTTGTCGGATGTTCTCAGTCTATTCAACTCGTAAACTGGCCTGTCTAAAATGTGCGAGAAGTTTCAAATGAATTTGTAAAAATATTGCACCAGTTGATTTTTTCTTCCAATGGTCAAATAAAATCTTTAGGGTAGGCAGGTTTGGCTAGGTAGGGTCGGGTTACCCTAAACAAACTTTTTTTAGGCCTAACTGAAAAATTTTTGATGCGGCATGTCACATGACACAAACAAACAAACATTGACTATGAAGGTTGGTTGCTCTTACTGCTATTGGGTTGAAAGCTTAAAAGCTAAAGAAGATTAAACTCAACATATTTTGAAAGTTATGTCCCTTTCATACAAAGCAGATACATTTTTCAGATCCTTCCTATAGATTTTGTATATGTGATATATCTGCGACTTTATCAGGTACTGTAAAGCTTGATTTTAATGTTTTTCAATTTTTTGAAAAAGTTGCCATGTAATACTGAAGGAAACAATAGAACATATTTTTTTTGTGATTGAATAGTCATACAGCAAAGGTTATGCAATTTGCAAAAAATGGATTTTTTTTTATTTTTCCTACAAAGAGCAAAGATATTGTAATAGTTTTAAGGTGTGACATATTGAGGAAGGACCTTACTTGAGTAATTGACGGTTTGCAAAGGTTTTTTGAATAAAGATATATATCATTTATATATGATTAAAAGATGATCATTTAACCGGATCATTTTTTCCTATGTATGAAAAAAAAAAACACTCCTGATGTCCAAAATGGACCATCATTTGATATCCAAGCTAAATTCTTGTTTCTAATTCATCCCTAAGTTGATTCCCTCCTCACTCATCACCCACTCCTATTTACAGGAATGTTGTACGAGATGGAGATGTCTTCTTTAATTCTGGTGACCTCATGACCTTTGATAAGGATTACTTTCTGTACTTTAATGACAGAATCGGAGATACATTTAGGTGATGTATTCTTCTCTCATACCAGTTATAGAATCTCTGTTTATACAAACAATAAGTTTTCCATATGTCAAGGTTATGAATTCATTATATTACTATAAATGTTCTGTGATTACATGAAATATATTCAGGATACTTACAGACCAATTCTGTTGTCATATAGGTAATAGATTTGAAAACAAATAGGCAACATGATCTACTTACATAACATCTTGGTAATGAATTAAACATAAAAAGAAGTTATAAATCTAACATACCGTTACCGGTGACTTTTTTCTCATTTTGAAAGTCCTATTTTTTTGGATAGTACATAAAAAGTATAAAAAAAATTAACTGATCTCTCTCAATGAGGAAATATGATTCATTTTCAATTGTATAGGACAGTGCACACCAACTATCCTTTAGTTAAGACAACAAACCTTTAGTTGAGACTGCTATCCTTTTGAAACTATCCTTTAGTTAAGACAACTATCTTTTAGTCAAAACAACTTTCCTCTAGTTAAAGTGTATTTATTTTACATTAATTGTAATGGAAGCTTGAAGCTTATTGAATATAATCTCACTGACAACTATCATTCCTATTCTCTTTAGGTGGAGAGGTGAGAATATATCTACAACAGAAGTCAGTAATATCCTTACAGACCTAGAGTTTGTTATTGATGCATGTGTGTATGGTGTCACAATACCAGGTGAGATTTCTTGTCTGCCATTGATTAAGAGGTGCAATGGGGCTTATGTTTTTTTTATGGGGTTTAGCACATGTCCACAGTATTTCAGTTATTTTAATGCTTTCCTGGATTTCACCTGTGATAGGCAGGGCTCTGCAGTGTCTTGATCGAGCACACTCCCATGAAAACACCCAGTGCTGCTGGTGAGGATTGAACCCAGGACCTCCAGTCACTAGTCCTTCACCTTAATGGGGCTAATGGATTAGTTTTAATTGGTGTTGATTAACATGCATTGATTAATAATTGATAAATGGGGTTCATTAGTATTCAGAGAGATAATTGTTACCTTTTTCCGAAGCAGACGACAATCATAAAGTAGGACAAATGTCGTTTCCTTTTGATATTGGGTAGAAACTGTTGTGACAAAAGGAGACTTTGTCAATCTTGAGCAATTTCTGCTTTGTTCACAATTATCTCTTGAGCCATCTGCTTTGAATGTTATACAGGAGGTCTACAAGGGATTATATCTGCAGATGGCATCTTAACCTCTTATCTTATGTTGTTTGTACTTGTTACAATATAATTGTTCTGTTAGGATGAGTTTAATATGGTGAAAAACCCATCTCTTTGCCAACTGACAATCTCTCAAAATTAAGTCTGTTTGCAGAAAATAGTTTTATAGCATGAACCACTCATGTGTTTGCTTTATTCTCCATGTTCCTTTTTACTGCTATATTTCAGGCCAGGATGGTAAAGCAGGCATGGTGGCCCTGTTGCTATCCCCTGACAAAAGCATGCTGGATGATACAATGCTGGACTCCATCTCCCAGTTCTGTTGTAAATCTCTCACGGCCTCATCTCGTCCCATATTCATCCGTCTGCAGCGAGACCAGCTTGAGATGACCTCGACCATTAAACAGAGCAAACTGGTCCTGAAACAGGAGGGCTTTGATGTGGATCGTGTGACTGATCCACTGTTTTATTTTGATAAATCTTCTTTAAAGTACAGGAAGTTGGATAAACCAGCCTATGCTCAGATTCAAAACCAGTCTATTCACTTGTAGAAGTTTCTATGCTGATTTTTCTTTTTTTTGGTCTCTTTAACCCATTACCAAACTATAGTGACATTTTACCACTTTGTTGCAAATGACTCTAGAAAACACTGTGGGAACAGGAGATATTGCTCGTAATGAGCAATTTCTCCTTTTCCCACAATGTTTTCTACTCTTTCAGAAGATTACTTTCCAATTTCATCACATTCTATAAATGTCGTCCATAAAACTCTTTCAATTTGGGACAGTCATAAATTTGGCGTTTTGTAAAGGGTTAAACTTGTCCAGCATGCAGGGGTTTCCTTGACCCCAAAATAAATGACCCTCAATTACTTGATTTGATGCCTTAGAATCATTATTTTTACATTCACAATTCCATATATATATATAAGGGATCAAAAGTCCCCCAATTTAGCTTATTTCAAGGAATCAAGGGAAAACCCTGAACATGAGTTGACCTTCACCATCAAACTTGCCCTAAAACTTGCACTGACTGATTCGCTGTTTTATTTTGGTCATTAAAGTACTGGACGAAGGATGGATTCAAAACCAGACTACATGTATTCAATTATAAAAAGTATGTTTTGACATTTTTATTACATCAAAATGATAGTTTGGAGATGAAACAGGAAAACCTTTCTCTTGTAGGATGCCAAATATTGTGATAAAATGTATCCTGAAATTATGATGCGATTATTCACAACTTTTTTCAGAGTCTTTTACCTTTTTTCGTGCCTTATACTAAACTGTTTACAGTGACAATCATGTTCTTATTTCTATGTAATACATGCACCTTACATATTTTTGAAATTTACAAAGATATATACTACAAACCACATTCTTGTATTGTGTTTCAGCATTCCAAAGATTTTTTTCTAGATATGTTCAAACTCAATTAATTACTCTGACATCATATGATTAGCTGGAAACAAGAAATAGCTTAATTATGGTTGTTTTTTGTGAAGGACTGATATGAGATTACAAAAATGGGAGGTAACGTTTTGATAGATGCCATATTAGCTAGACCTGATACCATTGATATTGACTTTTGTCATTAAATATTATTTTTTATACTTAGTACTATTTTCATATATTATATTTAAACTGGGTACACATATTGAGAGGTATACATACATGCACATATTGTAATGGAAACTTAAAAAAAATGAATACATAATAAAAAACACATTTATTTAACTTATGTATTTGTTGTCTTATCTTCAATTCCTGAAAACACGTATCTATTATTAATGAAGTTTAGCAACATGAGATAGTATTCATGTACAGAGACTGGGATTTATTGGCATTTGGATATTACTTGGCTGGAATGAGGACCAAACAATACATACGAGGATCGGTCAAAGATAACTGAACATTGGCAATTTTCTTACAACGAAACTGGTTTCAATTACAAAGTTAGTCACAATCCGGGCAAACAATCGATCTTAATGTACGCTAAAATTTCAGAGCGTTGCAGCATGAACCCGATGTCCAGCATGGCTTATAGTCCAGTCATCCTATGAAAAAAATGGACTCAACCGTCAACTAATTGCAACAGAAACGAAACCTCTTTTAAAGTTATCACGAATGTATAAGAGATGACAGAAAAAAAGTCCTCCAAAATCCCTTCAGGGGAAATTGGTTAAAAATTCGTTTTATTATTTCTACTTTCATGCATTTTGGAATCAGTCGCATATTTGTATTGCCTACCAAAATGGAACAAAACCCCAACAATTCACACAAAAATGATGTTTTGATTAGCGGTATACTCTTTCTACATGTTTATTTATCATTCACATCAGTTTGCCTTCTAAAATTGATTTATTCCTATAAATTGTATATTGAAAGGGGTCAACTTACCCCACCCACCCATAAAAACCAAAGAATTTTTTTTCATGTCAATGCATTCCTATATGCTAGAATTCGATATTACCTGGCAAAACTTGTTCTCTAAAACTTAAATCAAACCCCTTTTTGTATTAAATAACTTATATATAAAGACAATCACTTAAATCAGGTACCGAAATCCATATATGCCTTTATAGGAAAAACGAAATATATGACACAAACAATACAACATTTATACATGTGGTATTTTTTGACGTTTTGCATTTGTCTTGTAAAATTAAAAAAACAATAAATGAAGTGAAAGAAGAAACATAGTGGGAAAAGCAGCAAAAGTAGTACTATTTTATTGCCCCTTTCTCACTATGTGCCAGCTTTTCAAAATTAAGAGTACACTCATTGAATTACACATAAAAAATAAGGGCACACCTAAATTCAATATTGAGGTATCTTTAATTTCGTTTAAAACAGACCAGATATTCAATCAAAATCAATATCAATATCGGGTATGACCCCTACATGCAGCAATACATGCACAATACACGACGTCGAGGGGGGGGGGGGAATTGCTGCTCTTGAAATGTGTTGCCATTCCTCTTGAAGTGCTGCACCAAATTCCTGAAGATTGGCTGGTACGGGGCGACGTGCGTGGACTCTCCTACCAACAACATCATATACATGCTCAATGGGAGAGAGGTATGATTATTTCGCAGATCACTGGATTGTCATGATGGCCTGTTTTCTGACGAAGTCAACCGCAACACAAGCTCTGTGCGGTCAGACATAATCATCTTGAAAGACAAAGTTTTGACCAATTCTATGTGCTAATGGGACAACAACAGGGCACAGAATTGTCCATTCAGGTTTCCAGGAACAAGAACAAGTTATGTTCTCCTACCGTAAGAAACACCGCCCCAGACCATGATGCTCCCCCGCCAAAAGAAATCTTGCTCCAAGATAGTGGTGTATTTGTATCTCTCCCCATGCCGACGCCATATACGTCTACGCACATTTGTGAATCGCAGACAGAACCTGATTCATCCGAAAAGACCACATGACGCCACCAACGTATTGGCCAACCCTTATGTTGCTAGCACAACCGTAAACGATTATATCTGTTCAGCCTTGACATGATGACACCATGAAAAGGAGGCCTGGTCCCAGATTTACTGTACTGCTAGAAACTCGAAGTCCTGTCATGGTATGGATCTCCGGCTTCTGTCTTGGTGCGGTTACGAAACGGTTGCGCAAAGCAATAATACATAAAAGGCGATTTTGCTGGAATGTTGTTTTCCTATGGTGCCCACGCCCCCTCCTAATTTGAACATCACCAGTCTGGTGGTTTAAAGCTGCAAGTCGTGCAATAACAATTTTTGACTTCCCAATAAACGTGGCAACATGGTTCTAGGATTCACCAGCTTGCAACATGCCTATGCATTGCCATTTCTGAGCTTCTAAGATACTGCTATCACGACATATTGCATTGATATGAGACTTGATTGTGTTTCACTTTAATCGTATCCAAGAAATCACGTGAGTGCACAGGCAATACATGTAATGAATACATGTTACAACACTTTATCGAATATGTTCGATTACACGGTGTCATGAGTTTGGGTTTACGGATTATGAAGAGGCAAATTCTTCCTATCCTATTTAGAAAATAGTTAACAGTAATAGGGTTCCCTTTTTTTTGCATCTCAATATATTAACAGACGCCCCTTTTCCATTTTGTCTCGTTCTTGCACAGTTTCTGCATTACCGAAGATTGCTCCCCGACATTCCCCACACCCTCAAGAACGGTCAAGAAGATATGTTTACAAGAACAAGGTTCTCGGTCACACTTTGTTTTACATGAGAATTTTAATAAAAGGCAATTCACAGTAGTTGATAAGAACTGCTGTTTTTGGAAGTGAACAAACTTCCTCGAGTAAAACCACCTTTTTGGTACCTACCCCTTCACTGCATCCCTTTTGTACACAATCCTTTCGGGTCGGACAATTTGAACATCCATCAAATACAAATATTGCAGGTTTGCTAATGACATCATCAGAATATGTTCCACGTATATCCAACAAATGCTCCTCCATATTTCGAAGACATACATAAGAACAAAGCCCTATCATCGTGTATATATTGAACTGACTCGTCTAGCTATTTATTGGCACTACAGTCAACCTGCGCTTATATTTCATTTATCGAGGAAGGTTTGTCAGCTAGTTGCAATAACCAAGAAAACCCTTATTACGATGGCGGTAAACTACACAGCCCTTTCCTAAATATATCTCCTTCATTGTCATGTAATATATCAACAGGAAATGTTAAACACAAATGCGGACCAGTTTGAGCTGCTTCTCCAATTTCTCTTAATGTTAATTGAGAGTTTGGGGTTACGGACTGGCTTTAACTTTTAACTGTATTCCGAATCGTATTTATAAACCATGTTGTTAATATTCAATTGCCCTTCTTACTTTGCATAGTCAACAAATACACAATATATACTCGTCGACCTGACACAATGTTATCAAGTGTACAGTCCGCAACGTGGATGTCTATGTTAAGGTTGTCTGTTTGACCTTTTTCCACCCTCGAATGACTGGTTTCTACATGCTGATAACTTGTATATTTCTGCATTGCATTATTGTAGTATGTACAGACAAGAATTGACGAAAACCATTGGTTTCTCTGTGATTCTTTCAAACAATAATAACATTTTATTCTACCTTTTGTCTTAGAACTTCTTATAAGGACCTACTCAAAAACTTGATACGTTGAAACTATTGCCGATGCGAGATCGCTTTGACAAACTATATGGTTTCCTTCATATAAGTGAAGAAATCTGGACTCTGTAGGTAATGTTTGGCTTTAGTTTGAAGATAACATAGGAAGATAACAGAGCTATAGACTGGGGCTACAATTCTCTGATGACTTGAATATCAAGTTCTCAGCAATACAATCATTTGGCTTTAATAAACGTGTGTAGAAGGTCAGCCATTGTTTATATATGAAACACAACTTTGAAATACGATTTGACAAACAAAGAGCTTCTTTTCAAGTTTGTCCTACACCTTTTGAAAACTACTTCACCACAAACTTCCTCAACTGTTTTTTCTTCTCGCATAAGGGCTTATTACAAGTTACCAAACGTTTTATCATTTCATTGGGTTCAACCTCGCTAAAGGTTTCAGTATTTGTCTTTGGTTTGGATGTCCAGGTCATGCTTTCAACTTCATGTATTGTGACTTCCTCTCAAAGCAATGCAGTATTAAAAGAGATTCCCCTAAGTATTACATTTAAAAATTTATTCAGTAGAAAATGGCCTCAACTTGCTCTGGCAATAACCGTGTCATTGAACATGTGAATCACCGCATTTTGAGAAATTCTGATAGTCCTGATTCTTTTATTTATTGTCCAATACAAGGGAAGAAGCCCAAATGGTATGGAATCCACAATGTTAATGTGACCTTCTTGCAGTCTTGACCGTACTATCCATTTTTACCTGCAAATGGAAAATAGATAAAAAGGCATTTATCATCACTTGTGCGTTAATTTTGCTTGCAGCATTTTTGATAGTGGTATTATTCTGTTAACATCACTGCAAATGAAATTATCAAATTAAACACAACCACACTTGCTTTATCTTACTTTTGATTGAAGGTTGTACTTTAGCTAATTCACCTTAGTTTCCATAGTTCATACAACATATGCATTAATGATAAATAACAATAAAAATGTTATAAGAATAGAAAATGTGACTATACTGATATCTTTATCATACAATAGCGTATAGTAATAAAAGCACCTTCAGAGTAAATTACAATCGCCACCAGATGATATTTGTCGACGAATTTTATCTCATCCACATTTACTCTTCATCTTTAACCTTCAATTCATTCTATTTTGCCAAAGATTAAGAAAGTAAGCAAATGTAAAAATCAATTGAACAAATCATAAATAGATTTATTTCATGATTTGCAAAAAATAATATAAGAATCAAATAATTTTAACATATGAACATGATCGATTTAATTGCTTGAGCAAGAGAAACTTGTGTTTTCGTCGAATCATTATCTACAGTGACACTAATTGCACACCGTATTTTTTAAAAAAAGAACAGCTATTCCGAGGTTAATATTTTATATGTATTTTATTTATTTGTCATTGTAAGGTGCATTTTTGTCATTTTATTCATGTTTAAAGATATATTTGAGTGTGAATGGTCATTAAATCGATGTTTTGGGCGAAATAAAACAAAACAAACACCTTTTAGATTACCCACGAAAACCCATTACAAAGCATTCTGCAAGCTATTTCAAAAATGATTTTTCATCTAAAATGTAATAATGAACATAAAATTATGTTTTTTATTAGATAAATACATATATAAATGATAATAAGCTCAACTTACCCTTTCATGCGACTTTCAACAACAAGTTGACCTCGAAATTTACCGATGACAGTTCACGCTTTGTACTTTTCTATGGTGGTACCTTGGAACCATTCAAAAACTCGCACTTTTCAAAAATTTTAAATGTATTTTTCAGTATTTTCCCCTGGTGGGATTTCTGAGGACTTTTTATATGTTTTAAAGGAAGTGTGCAGCTATAATAAAATCACAAATTCGTTTCTGTTGCAATTAGTTGAGGGTTGACTTACAGATTGACTGGACTATTAGGCGGAATTGACGTCACTGCAGTTAACGTTTGGCCATAACGTCACACGCTGTATAATTTGATGCACAGAGATTTACCCTATTTGTGTGCCAAAGCTTATCTATGTACATTAACCCAATCAGGAGATATTTTTCATTGTTCATTTATTTTTGACTAACCCTCGTAAATATCCATTTCCAGATATTGGGTTGTATGAATTGTCTAAATGTTTTGAATGCAGCAGTCAAATTTTAAATTACTACAAAAACCTTTTTTCTGTGTAATTTGGTGACGAAAACATTGTGGTGGAAATTCTCTTTAAAGTCAGTTTTCTTCTTTTCCAACAATTGTTTCTAGAGTGTTCTGTAGCAGGTGCACCAATGTAAGTTCAATAGGTTGATGATACATTTCTTCACAGCCATAATGGTTCTGTCTCATTCATTTATATAAAGCAGATTCGACATTTCGGTTAAGCCTCGGTGATTTGGTTAATTTTTGGTCTCTTATTTGGGATTATTTTTGACGTCATCTGTATATTATAAATCAAAACATAACGTCGGGGTAAGATCTATTTGGACAATGGCGGTGGCATTATCCGCATTTATCACACAAGGCCGTACATTAAACATATCCTTCGCTCAAAGTGCGAATCTGTTAGAACTTAATAGGATCTATTACTTTATTCCAATACTCCTTAAAGAACTCGGCTCAACGTTGTAGATGCTGTATCTTATATCAATCAAAATACCGTCCTTGGATCGTCGTTTTTAGCTTCTATGGTACATAAACACATTATTACCCCCTAACTCCACATTTTTTAGTCTTGCAGCAGACGACTTTCAAAACGCATCGTGGCAAAAGGAGAGATTGCTTGTCACAATCAATTTCTCCTTTTGCCACAATCCTTTTCCAATCTATTCACATATCACAACAGCAGAACTGAAAGGCTTTTCAAATGTTTACAAAGCTTTTCTGAAGTCGTCTGCTTCAAGTAAATCAAAGTTGTCTGCATGTCGTAAAGAGTCAAAACTGTTCTGAATAAAAATCGCATATCTTGTGTTATGGATTCAAAAGCTGTCATCATTTGTGCAGGTGAATTGACATGAATAAGAAAGCCACGAAAACAGCATAAATAATGAGAAAAGTATGCAAATGGAAAAAAGGGTAAGTTTAATTGGATTGATTTCCACTTCGGGAGATTAAAATAGATATAATGCTTACTGCCATGACTTAAACCATTACCTTTACTGAATCGACGGTAATATGGTCTTGTTTGCAACAGCTATAGAAAAAGGAAAAAAGACCATGCTGTATAAGAGAACTAACGGCTTAATACAGATGCAAGTCATTCAGTAAGCTCAAGTAGGAGCTCTCTGAATGACATGGTGCTGTATTTAGTTGGTTGTGACTTGACATCCTTTCACGTTCTGTTCAATAATGAGCGTCTAAAACAAGTTTTGTTATAGTCTTGTTCTTTAATATTTGTCGACGACGTTCTTTGCGTAGTAATCACTTTAAACGATTTTGAGAATCTGCTTGCTTATCATCAGCAATCTATTCTTCTATTGCCATATACGTTGCCGAGACTGCTGTGGTAGATACCCGACAGACGACATGCCAAAATGATTATCTACGAACTACAGAGTTGAACTATCATTATCCACCCTGTACCGAAACAAATCCTTGTGCCTGTAAATTAAGGATATGACTCATTGATTTAAGATCCCGCAATGTGCATGATGTCATATACTTGTCTTTAATTGGTGATTACCTCATTATTCGGTAATTATGAGTGATTTGTAGGTTACAGATTAACCCATTGCCAAAAATCTTACTTTTTTTTAAATCTTCAAATGAAACAAATGTAGGCGATAACTAAAAATTACCAAATAGAAAACAAGTCTCTTGAAAGGAATTGTTAATAACAGAGAAATATGAGTCTTATAATTGATTTGACGTTTTATCACAATATTTTCATACGTTTTCTGCCCCAGGTGAGTAACACTGTATACGTGTGGACTAATGCGTATGATGATTTAACAGCTGGAATAAATCCCTCATGTAAACGTACTTAAGTATGAGTAAAGTATTGAGATGATCTTCGTTTAAAATAAATAAAGTTGTTGGTTTTTTTCGATAACATATAACAATCTTAGTTCATTTGCATGTTTATTGAGAGTTAAAAGCAAGACTACAATTATATAAATGCTTGGCGATTGTGAAAGGCTTACTATAGTCTTGCCATATACACTCGCAATGAGTTTTTATATTTAACTTTTCAAAACGTCATATTTTGCCTATGATCTAACCTGTTTGCTACTCTGGGTATCTTTCCTCGTAAAAATTAGGTAGATATTTAAGGTTTTGGAAAGCAGACGACACACATATCTATTTTCAGAAAATTACCCAGCATTCTAAAGGTTCAGATAACTGTTAGAATATTCATTCTTATTCTTTATTTCAACTTCTCCAATTTCGATTCTATGATATTTATTGGAGGAATATATTCTATTCTACTTCAATGTTAGTTAATTTCACCAAACTGTTTCAACTGTGGCCAAACTGAAACGTTTCTATTGGTAAAGCGTTAATCCGTATAAGACACGTGTTGATCCTTAAAATTGTTATGGTGGAGGAAAGCGTCATTTAATTGTATTTGGGATAAGAGTCTACTTAATAATTTATCATATTTGGAACTGTTGTGATTATTCTAACAGAGAGAGTTAATTCCAATGGACATTAACCGCGTTTATGTTTAAATATAAATCGTTATTCACAGAGTGGGTACACTGTATAAGCGGCAAAAATGCGACCTATGGACTAAATCTATAAAAGGTAAATTTTATTTCTGACAGATAAATACGTAGTTTTGAAAGATAATATGAAGATCTGTTTCTTGTTTTGTTTCTTTACGATTAAAATTCATCTTGTTCATCTCCGAGCTATTGAATGAAATTTGAACATTGAAAAGACAATAAAGAAAAACAGAGACAGGTGTATTTTTATGTTCTCTTTTTTTCTTTGATGTTGTATGATTAAAATATCTCTTGTTGAAAACCTAGTGCTAGACAGATTAAATATAGTAACACTTTTCCTTTTCATTTGTACTGATAACAAGATGTTTTTGCACATTTTACAGAGATTAAAGTGCGGGACTCGAAAAACTGCTTTGGCAGCATTTTAAGATAATCCCAAATCGAATGTATTGCTAGACGATTTATTCGTATTTCGTGATTTTCCTGCTGGAATTCAATCATTTACTTTGGGCGAAAAGAATATGGAAATCTTTCCCGAAACTACCAGAAGTTCGACCATGATAAAATGAAATACATTCAATCCTGTTTCAAGAACTCTACCATACGAATAGCAAACCCCTCACAGTGATTTCCTATTCCTACGCTGCATCGATAACTGCCACCACAAGATTTCTATCCAAATTTCGAAGTTATCTAAATGATGTTTTTCTTTCAAGTTTTAACCGGATATAGTGGTTAATTTAGTAATAATTTCTTCTTGTGTTGATTTCTGACCAGTTAGATTGGAACCTTTTCCGTTTTCTTTACAAATAAAGCACAAATGGATTATTTTTTGGTGGGATGTCACTGCAATCTTTGAACGTCATTTTCGTTTCTGTGATGATGGTCATGTGTTATTTGTAGTGGCAGTGATCAACCCGTTTAAGAGAGATCACTATAACAGGGAGAAAAAATCGCAGTCGTAAGTTGTGTATGTCCAAAACAGTCGGTCATCGACTGCGATTTCTCTGCCGAGTATTAGACGTTACGCCGTTATAGAGCATTGGTTATTATATACCACCAGAATCGGAAAGATGATGGTCAACTCATGCGGTATACACAATGTGGCTATCATTTGAAAAAAGTAGGTGAAAAAAGCAAAGCTACATGTTCTGTCATAGGCGCGGCCATCTTGTTCAGACACAAGCTGGTAAACATTGGTCACGTAATTCTCCCACCTGTATGAAGAGTTTGTAGAAACAGGAGACAGACTCGTGGCACATAAGACAGCTGAAAGGTAAAAGGTAAAGGTAGGGTTTATAGCCTCAAATAGATACTATGTATGTTCAGGTGACTCTTACAATTACTTGCTACTTATTTCAAAAGCCGCACGTTCACAAAGTTCCAGAAGAGGTTCTTTGAATGAATTGCGCCCTTCATTAAGATACAAACAGAATAAATAACGATATACGTAAAGGTCAAAGTCATGGAACACAATAGTTACAGCCCAGGATACTGTTTTACTAAACAATGAAAGGAAAATATCTGCGTAAGTCAAAACTTACAAACAAGGATAGTATTCTAGATAAAAGTACAATATTATACTGTGACATATCATTGGAAGCGTCTAGGAGAGAAGAGTCCTATGTATTACTTTGCAATATTGTCTTATTTGTCTAGCCCCATCAAGTGTTTAGTAAAAAAGTACCGAGATAATTTATACTCACCATCTAGAGCCTAACTAGTTAACACATGTTCTCATAGCCTCGTAAAATACTACATGCTTAAAGGTGTTTTCCTGGGTATAAGAAGTTTTTGTCGTAACAAAAACTGGGGAAAACTTAACAAAAAAGGTCAAATAACATTTCTACAAACAAGTTATTTTTCCATGCAAACGATCTGAAAAGTACTTTAGGGTTATGAAATGAATGTCATGTCAACATAATCGGACGAAACGTTAATACATGTTAATTAAATGCGTTCCCCTCCCTGTTTGAATATAGTAGACGGTATTCAAACACTTAACAAGTTGTTCAAGCATGTCTAATTATTGACAACTTTGCAAGCACATGTTCCTTTATGTCTCGATGGTTTTATGTATCCTGCTTCAGACTCACACGTGTTAAAGGGTTAGTTAGTTATTGTTAGGAGGAAGGCACCGAGCTAAAACTTTGCCTTCAGAACATTGCTCTCGTTTAAGTTGATAAAGGTTGCATAATGTGAATGTCATCTGCGCTTGGTAACTAATGATATTGCATTCATTATAGAGAACTCTGTAAGATTCGCGTAATTCCTCTGTTAACCCTTATAGTGCTGGAACCGACTTCATGCTCATGCAAACAGGTTAGATCCAGGCTATCTGCCAAGTAAATTGACGGCTGGCCTGTGATCTAACCTGTTTGCTACTCTGAAGATCTTTCCTCAACAAAATTAGCAGATATTTAAGGTTTTCGAAAGCAGACTATACATACATATCTATTTTCAAAAAGTTATCCAGCATTCTAAGGGTTAACTAATGAGTTTCTTTAATAAGATTCTTCCTGATACGTGATCTTTCAGCTTAGTGCGCCAACGTTATGTCAAATGATAAAGAAATCTTTAAAAGCATGCAAGATTCAAAGAAATGCTCATATATCCACAATGTTAAAAATACTCGTTTTAATGCATCCACATTTGAGGATTTATTGAAATACTGAAATAAAATTGGATTCGTTAATTAGGAATACTTTCCCTTTTTATCTTTAAAATAGTTCCTTGGTGTACAATCTTTTAATATTTCAAATCAAAGTCATAGACAATGAAGTGTTCTAAAGCGGTGTTGTACATATTGAGTCTATAATATGTAGCTATTGAGATCCTCGTGCAAAAGGCTGATATATGTGAAGACATAGTTATGGTGGTAAGAAAATGCCTCCTAAGATCAATTTCCCCCAAAGGGACACTCAGCATTCAAACAGCCCAGCACTCAGCACTTGTCAGTAGTGGACATATTCGAAGAATCTGACCAACGGGACACGGTTGTCGACTTCACGACGAAAATGTTTGTTCCTTAACTACGGGAAGACTCGATATTATCATTTGATTCAAATGAGATCCGTACCTGGCGCAAACTTAACTGACCCCCCTCCCCCTTGAAATCTCAATGCACTGAGGCGTACGATCGAGCTCAAGAGAGGCGAGTACGTAGAACTACAGGAACAATGTTGGGCAAAAACCTGGTGAACATTGTTTTTCCAAATGGAAATCTTGGTCATAGCAATCCAGGGTGAGGCACATTAGTTTTTGGAAACTCTCACTACGGTGGAAGATTCAGGCGGATAAGTAAGCTTTTAGAAGCATGTGCCGTATATAGCTAGCTGAACGTAAATCATCCTCGGTTTGGTAAAAGAAAGAGAAGAGAAGCCTACATTCAATACTTAGTCGCTAATCACCACAATGAACTCACCGTCTAAAGAGTGTCACATGATTAATGGGTTGAATGACCCATAGAAGGGTCAATCCTGGTCCGTATGATCCAGACGTAGATATTTCATTCTGCACATTTACAGCTTCGATTATACGAGTTAGGTCAATCGTGGAAGACGTTGATTGAAGCTTCTGCAGAATGACACCACGTCAAAGGCATTTTCTATTTGTTAAAAAAGTTTCTTCTTTTACGATTTTTCAATGTTTTAAATTCAGAGAAACGGAAGGCGAAATATTAACAAGTACATGCATCACATTATAACAACGACATCTTTGTTTGATATTGATAGGATCAATTGTGACAAAATAAGAAATTGCTCGTTACAAATAGCTGATGCAGGTGCGCTAAAACGAATCAATGTGATTTGGTGGTGTGGTTGTTTGAGACAGAAACACCGTCTATCTGTACATATGTATGTCCGACAGACTGGTTCCATTAACGCATGTCTTTGATTATCTTGTTAGGCCTGGAATGTACAGGGTATAAACTATCAAAATGATTAACTGCGCAGTTAAATAAAACTTAATCTGGTTAATTAAATGTCCTATTCAACGACATTATTTATAATCCATGTTTCAATAACAAGTCAATATAATCTATTTCTAAAGACTATTTTGACAACCTTGCGTCAGATTTATTCGGATCACGCAAAATTCAGGTTTAATTCCCATTATTTATTACTTATTTATATATTCATTTAATTTATGTGCAGTACGACTCTTTCAAAGTTGTCGTTACAAAACGATTAATTGTCCTCCATAACGTTATCTCATTTCAAATCGTTTAAAGATGTGATTTCAAAATGGAAATGTCTACATTGATTCCTTATTTCATTTTATGTGAACAAGCAAAATAAACTATTTCTTTTTTGTAAAGTAGACAAAACCCTTAACCCTTTCCCAAACAACACATTTTTGACTGTTCCAAAATGAAAGAGTTTGCAGACGACATTTCAAAATGTGATGAAATTGAAGAAATATTCTTCAGAAAGAGCAGAAAACTTAACGAGCAATTTCTCCTTTTCCCACAATGTTTTTTAAAGTCGTTTGCAACAAAGTGGTCAAATGTCGTTATTTTTTGGGAAAGGATTAAGCAATATGTTTTAATGAACTAAGACTTCCATGACCCCATCTTCAAATAACCATATCGCATATGGCCCGCTAAGATTATGAATCGCATGTACGTGACCACAGACGAATAACACTCACAAACACCACATGCATACACACAATAATATGAGTAACTTGTATGTAATTTACACAAAATATATAATAACATGTAAGAATTCCAATATATCGGTTGAAGGAAGACATGGCATATAAAAGATAAAAACGTTATTAAAAGTTTTGGGTTATCACACTTTTGAGTGATAGTAATTTGACTTAAAACAGCCAGAGGTTCTGGTCCTGGCGTATACCCCAAACTAGGATCACGACCCGAGACTAGCCTTTAAATTGCGGAGATAAGTAACACATCGTTTTCTACGACTTTCAAAGCATCTCCCAAACGAAACTGCATGCCTTATACGTTACAAGGTCCTTAGCATACTCTTATCCCGACCCAAACTAAGTTACAATGGATTATGACAGGTGAATAACCATGTATCTAATCAATGTTTTTTTATGTTCCTTAGTTTGGATTGGCAAATATTCGACATAATCGAGCATTGACCCGAAATAATCGAAAGCTTATCAAGTCGTGCTGCGACTTAACCCTTTCCCAAACAATAACGACATTTGACCACTTTGTTGCAGACGACTTTAGAAATATGGCGGAAAAAGGAGAAATTGATCTTAACGAGCAATTTGTCCTTTTCCAACAATGTTTTCTGCCCTATCACAAGATACATCGCGAATTACGTCATATTTTGAAATGTCGTCTGCAACCTCTTTCAATTTGGGACAGCCAAAAATTTGTTGTTTGGGAAGGAGTTAAGCATTCTATTAGTAATATCATTTGTTCTAAAACTTACTCGGATTACACAAGCTGTAACTGTGTTACGTTTATTTACGTTTGAATCAATTGGACCAGCCTACACCATGCTTTGCGCCTATATTTCAAACTGCTAGTTGGTAAATTTTCGACTTCTGTCAATACAAACTCCTCACAGTTATCTCCCCTTGCTAAACTCCATCGATCTCTGCCACCACAAGTGTTCATCCTGGTTTGGAAGTAATTCAAATGCTGTTTTTCTTTTCAATGTTTTACCGGATATAGATCTAGTAGTTGATTTAGTAATTCTTTCTTCTTGTGTTGATTTCTGACTAGTTTAATTAAGAAATATGTTGTTTTCTTTACAAATAATGCACACGTGGATGTTTTTTAGGGTACCGCAATCTTTAAACGCTTTTTCGTTTCTAAGCAGATGGTCATGTGATAGGTGTGATGACAGTGATCAATCCACTAAAGGGAGATCACAGTGAGTTGGGAAGTATTGGATGAATAATGACCACAGAACACAGTAATTCTATTCATATACATAGTAAAGAATTAAGATGATCAAAATCAAATTTGTATGATATGAATCATTTTTATGGTTTTTGAATGGGCGCTGGTTAGAAAGTGCACAGTGTCTCATAATCTCAAATCAATGTTCGTTCACTAGGAGCATACTGAGAATACTCGTCGCTATGTTTTTTTTTATTTAGTACAGACTATTTATATATCGTCCTCTTTTCCTTATTGCGTGGCAATGACCCCTCTTAGCTGAGATAAATGACCTCATAGGAGAACTCAGACCAAACACAATGCATCCTCAGTGTATTAGGCGACACGGGTTTGACCGCAATGACTTCAAGAATTTGCAGACAACATAGACTGAAACATATTGCAGACGACATCTAAGATATCCAGACTTACATTTCTTACTCTTTTATTTCTGTTACTTTTACCACCAATACTACTTGTACTACATATGCTAGTTATTAATTTCTATTATGAACAGCTTAAATCTACCCCCCTTTTTGGCTCAAAATTTGGCTCAAAATTGAATATGGTTCCTAGCACATGTGGGTACTGCCAAATAAACATGTTCGAGACTTACTATTAAAGATGTTCTCTCAGCGTTGTGTGTATTTAGAGTAACAAACGTAAAAAAAAATGATATTGACAATCGTAGATTACGTTCTTTATATTAAAACGCCATCAACTGCCAACACACAAGAAGAAGGGGTTATTTAGTTTCTCGTTCGTCCGAATAATCCAGACGTAGATATTTCATTCTGATACAAAGTTACAGCTTGGACCATCCGGGTTAGTAATGCGTATGTTCGAACCAGATGACCACTGTGTACGTGGGTACACAAGTAATTGATGTAAACACATGTTTAACACACCTAAAGATATTTTTCGAAAAGCTCTTCTTCAATGAACCTAAACTATTATCACCAACTCTTTGTGTGAGAGGTGTATTCGAGCTGAAATGGCCTTTATGCGAGGTAGAATTTGAAATACGATTTGTTAAAACTAATCCATTTCCATATTAGGAATGTCATTAGACAACAATAATATCTGCCAGCAGAGGACCAATTTTAAAGTAATAGGAAACTGTATTGTTCATTCAAACCGAATGTCCATCATTGCCATATTAAGAGGTCACCAATTGTTGTGCACCACAATGATGGATTTACTACAATGGCAAATCCATTTTTAGAAAAATCATGACAAAGGAATTAAGCTCATAACGCTCTTACCATCATTTCTTTATGTTTAACCCTTATAGTGCTGGAACCGACTTCATGCTTATGCAAAGGTTAGATCCAGAGCAGCCACCAAGTATATTGGCGGTTGGCTTGCGATCCAACCTGTTTACTACTCTGAATATCTTTCCTCAATGAAACTGAGCAGATATTTAGATATTGGAAAGCAGACTTCACAAAAACCTATTTCTAGAACATTAGCCAGCATTCTAAGGGTTAATTTTATTGTGTCATTTTCAGTTCTACGTTTCCTGTTCTTTCTTACATTCGTTTTCAATGTTCACCGTGTCTTCCAGATTAACCGATATAGCGGAGTTAATCAAGGCAGGCGAGACGCATCCATAAAAGTACAACAAAGACGGATTAGAGAGGCGTAAAGCAAAGGATTGGCTAGATTTAGTGTTGTGAAATATCGGATTACTAAACCATCATGGCGCACCCAGATCCGAGTGTCATGCTCGAGTACCAGCGCATGCGCGAAGAGAAAGAAATCAAAGATATGCAGGACAACGTACCGCCAATGAAGTCAATGTTTGATGTTCCGGGTATCACAAGTGTGACGTCATTTCCGCCGTCTGATGATGGCGACTCGGTGGATGGTGCCCAACCGAATTCTGACAAACAATCGACACCAAACGTTATACCGGTTCGGAGGCATGGTGCTAGGTTGTGCATGATTTCCGCCGTTCTCCACATGAAGCATTTATCTAACAAGAGGCCAAAGACGATCCAGGAGTTACGGAAGAATCCCCTCACGACGCAAGAGGAGGCGGCGCTGCGAAACATTCGTGATGGCGACGACGATTCCGAAGACGAATCGGAACAGGAGCCGGACATGTTCGGCCATCTTCGTACGTGTCGCTACTTACGGGGTACCAACGAGGACCAGGAACTTTCTATCGAAGATATCTTTAGCTAAGACGATGTGAATAATTATAAGTTTGGATTGATTTGTTTTGCTGGAGATGCAGCAAGAAACTTTATGCAAGCCTTATAACGACATTGACAAAACTTTCAATTCAGTGTAAGCGATCCGAATTGTTTCGTCATCATTGTACTCTGTGTAATTGATTTGGGACGGAAATTGAACGAGCTTGTGTTTAAAAACAAATATTTTGGAATCTTTAATAAGCACAATTCTAATACGAATGAACTGATCAGATAATTGAGCTTGAGTACTTACTGACCTATAAGTATAGTATAAAGAAACTAAGTATTGCAGACGATGTATGGTAATCTGTATGGTAGTTTGTATTCTCACACTTATCTACAGTCTTTATATACTTGCATCCAAGGAATTCAGCAAACAAACTTCTCATGCAAAATTTCAAATGTATTTAAGAATAACTATTATTTTACTATAACTAAGTTAACCAAGTAGATCAGTCGGAAGAACTTAAAAAGCCATTTTACGCATATACAACTTCTAAATTTTGAATGTAAACGAAACGTTGCAATCGGAGCAACCATACGAATCTTCTTTGTTTCCAATTAATACTGGATGAATAACCTAGCATTATGTTTTAACAAAGAAGAAGCATTTTCCATAATATCTATAACCATCCTGCGCAATTTCGTTGTATTTGGAACTGGGAACTGGGTTCCGCCCAATTGGAAGGAATGTGTAGAAAGCTGGTCATGCTTTCTTTCGTATACATGCTGGTTAATCAGTGAATGTGTGACTGAAGCAATGGTTACACGTTTAACCAGACGAATGGAGATATAATATACATGTAGTTAGAGTCTTTACCGAGGTTTCAATGCAATACTATATAACCAGTGCTTCATATACATGAAGCACTGACTATAGTCTTGCATTGAAATCTTGTTATAATAACGTAAAAACATGACGTTTTTCGTCTCAATGTTTTCTCGCATCGCCTGTCGATTATGAGTTAGTTTAATTCAGTGGAAGAGTAAAGAACCTCAAGCAGTTGACAGCAATCGACATAACAAATAAAACAAACCATACCCTCCAATGGTTCTTGTTTATATATTTGAATGCGGTATGGCGCCCTTGTTATTGAACCTGTTATTGCTGCGATAACTTATATATATACATGGTTCCTGGATTCCAATTAGTACTAGCCTTTTGACCTATTACTGAATTAACGCTTCTAATGATGTCCAATTAACCAGCATGCCATGGAGGGGAACTATCACCACGATTGTTTTTTTGTATCCTATTTATTTCTGACATGGCCAACTTGGCTCGAACATGTTACCTTATTTTTTCTTCCATGCCTTCCTTTGTGTCATTGAAACGTTTGGCATTATTGAAGCAACACATCTATTTGTGAGATAATTTGCTTCTACGTCATGGGTTTAACAATAACCACTTAATAGCGTATCCGTGCCTGACATCTGCCTGTGGCTCGAAAAGAAAAGTCATGCGATAAAGGGGAGAAACTGCAACTAACTTTTAAATACAAATACAAAATACAACCGATTGTCAAAAAAAATGCGCTGACAAAGCTAAGAAATGTAATCGATAAATGGACACAAGTTCATTCTTGTTTGTTTTCCATCAAAGACCAATTTGTACAATTCCCATTGGCAGTAGGCTTCCCATTAGAGCCATATATGTATCAAGCCATCAATAATAAATACGAGTGTTTGACCTTCCCAGGGTAATCCAGCTGATGATAGGAGCTTACTTTCGCTAGGCTCGTTACCTCATATCGGAGTTTCAGAACGCTACCCATTGATATCATGGCAGCAACAAATATCATTTGCTGTGTTAATAGAGGTGGCACATTTAATATGAAAAAGCATAAACTATATTCTTACGAAATCTTCTTCGATTGCATGTGCTCCTTCCAAATGGTTACCTGTGCAACATTATGACCAGAACCATTGACATCCACTTTGGCCCAGACTAACGCCGATGGTCAGTATGGAAGAGCCCTCGGATTGGTTCTTGACCCGATTATCTTTGTAATTATAAACCGTGGGAAATCTATTACTTTAGTTTTTCTTCATTGTTTCGATAAAAACAAAAAACAATCCAATATAAATATATCAATCACAAAGGCAAATTTCTGCTCGCAATAAATAAAGTGTTTCACCACCTTATTTTTTAAACACGTAACATCTGGTACACCTTTCATTAAAAGGCCAAAATTGCGGCATTGTTATGACCTCATATGTTAACACGAAAAGAGTTTTGTTTGACAATAGAAATGTTCACAATCACGATATTGAATATTTTATTAAACTTGACATTATTGGTCATACAATAGAGTCGAAAACAAAAGGTGCATTGATTATAGCTTTATAATTTAGACAAATACAATCATATGTCAAACCTTAATGTTTGTTGTTTAATGGAATAAAGTTTATTCGTATTTCATGATTTCATTTATAAAGTATTATCTGAAGACCTTTTCTAAAATATATTTTTTTGACGTTACCAATGCATTTAAAGTTTAACTGGACGAAACTCTTGGCTTTTAATTGATTAAAATCTTTTATTAGCATTTTACATTGCTTCACCAGCGCGTCGTGCACATTGCGGGACTTCAGGTAAATTGCGCGGGACTTCAGGTAAACTGCGCCACTTCAGGTACATTGCGGGACTTCAGATACATTGCGGGACTTCAGGTACATTGCGGGACTTCAGGTAAATTGCAGGACTTCAGGTAGATTGAGGGACTTCAGGTACATTGTGGCACTTCAGGTCAATTGCGGGACTTCAGGTACATTGTGGCACTTCAGGTCAATTGCGGGACTTCAGGTACATTGTGGCGCTTCAGGTAAATTGCGGGACTTCAGGTCCATTGTGGCACTTCAGGTACATTGTGGCGCTTCAGGTAAATTGCAGGACTTCAGGTAGATTGCGGGACTTCAGGTACATTGTGGCACTTCAGGTCAATTGCGGGACTTCAGGTACATTGTGGCACTTCAGGTCAATTGCGGGACTTCAGGTACATTGTGGCGCTTCAGGTAAATTGCGGGACTTCAGGTAAATTGCGGGACTTCAGGTACATTGTGGCGCTTCAGGTAAATTGCAGGACTTCAGGTAGATTGCGGGACTTCAGGTACATTGTGGCGCTTCAGGTAAATTGCGGGACTTCAGGTCCATTGTGGCACTTCAGGTAAATTGCGGGACTTCAGGTAAATTGCGCCACTTCAGGTACATTGTGGCACTTCGGGTACATTGCAGCGCTTTAGGTACACTGCGGCACTTAAGGAACATTGCGGCACTCAAGATTAATTGCGAATCTAGCCCGGGGCCTGGCCCATGCATACCCGCCTGTTTTTGCTGAATATTTGTTGCTTGTTGTTTCGAATTGATAGTATAGCATAGACATTTCTGCAACAAAATGCAGCAATTCATAAATTTTAGAGGAAGCCTTTTTGAAACAAGGCATAACATTCTTTGTTGCAATTCCTTAAAAATGACTTTGGTTGTTCTCAAGTAAAACAAGAGACGGTGAAACACGGACAACCCTTTAATATAGCGCTTTTAGTCTTTGGTCATCAAGATATCGGGCTAAGCTTTGTATACGCATCACGAGAGAGATAAAGTTATGGAACCTGTGTTGTTTATATGGCAACTACAAGACGAACATAGTCTCTCGAAGCCTCATAAGAGGTAAGTTACTGACTTCTGACATCTCTAAGCATGATATATGGGCAATACAAAAATAGAGATGGAAGACAACTTGTTAACTTGCGTTGTCATGGGAAATCAGCATGCGGGCAACATTGTCATTCATTTAGACTAGGAGGAACGGATACAAATGTTATATATGAAGAAAACCGTTTCAAAAAGGATAATGGATGCTAATCGTTTATAAAAGACATTACATTTAAGGTAAATGTCCCTATTAATATTTACAGTATTCCAAGACTGCTTTAATAGCAGTTTCGAGGAACTTAGGTGCAGTTAATGCTTAATCTTTTTAAATACCTCAATTTACAACATTTGATGCAAAAGATGCAAGAAACCAATGTGGTAAATGATGAATGGCTCATACGACCCTTTTATCCTTCTATCACAATGGCTTCCGACGAAGATCACACGCAAAATGTATTTTTCTATCTATTTGTTGCCGTCTAGTTTTTTGCAATTTAAAACAGTCAATATTTCTTAATGGATTAGGGGGTTGAGAGGAATGCTTTCTTTGCATATTTTCTTGTTTTTATTTTCTAAAACCTACGTTGTAGGTACCCTTTATATCGCCCAGCACGACTTCTTTAATAAGTACCAATAAGTTAGGATTTACATAAGATTCATGACATTTTTTGCAAAAATTCCTGTAAAGGTAGAATACCAATAATGCGCCATTTTGCAAAGCTTTCCTTCGTCGGATTACTTCGGTCTTCTTGCTATACATTAGACTTGGCCGGAACTATTCGTTTAGTACTGATTAGTTCCGGCCGCGACTAATGTATGCCGACAGGTACCAAATGGAGGATTGTGGGTTATCTACCTTCAGTTCCACCACTTCTGCTTATTCTTGGAAACTCGTGTCTTTTACACGTTACCATCCGAATGGTGGGGAATGTCTTTCCTCATTAGACTAATCAGTTTTAATGACCATTTTAACACAATTTACGATGCTAAGGTAAATTACGTCTTCGTCAGTTAATGGCCGACAAGTATTTTTTTGTAAAGGAACAACCGCAATAACCACTGATTGCTTTCCCACAAATACAATTTGTTAAAGGCGAGGCAATGAATAATTCATGTCACGTTGATTTCATAAAACGTTTGAAAAATAATTATCCTCCACAGGATTCGAACTCGTCACCCGTGGATTGATTTGATATCGTAATTGCTTTCGACTTGGTAATTTAATCAGAACAGGATTAAATCATCTTTTACAAAATACAGATTGTGTTCATGTTGAAATGCGGCCGGTAGCACGTTTTCAAAATACTTCTCAAACTGTTGATGTATACAGTTTGAATGAGGTATCCTTATGTCAAACTGGGAGACCGTATTCTGAATTAGATGGTTATTTTCTTTTCTTACTTCCCTTTAGATTATCTAAACCCTTTATCGTTGGTATTCACTTTCGTTGTCAAGTTGAGAATGTCATTGGGAATACACGCATCATAGAATTTACCGATCAGTATATGAAATACAGCATTTGCCTTCGGTGTCGTTTAGGTCATATCCATGTTATCCATGTTAAAGTTTCGCCGCATTTCGGACGTACAATCGCTGATGAAGTTTGCAGAGGCGTCCGAAATAAATTCGGACGCCTCTGCAAACTTCATTAGCGATTGATGGTCCGAAATACTACGAAACCATTAGGATAATACATTAATATCAACTGATTCCCAATCATATGATAAACAATGATATACATGTACCCTATACACCAGGAAGATATAAGTCTAGAATATAATGGAATGTATCCCTTTAATTCTCGAACACTGATTTCTTCACGACAGAGAAAGAGGACGACTTAAAGGTATGGTATCATACTCAAATGGCAAAATTTGTGTTGTTCATACCGAGCAATGTGTTGTGTTGTCGAATGCATTCAAATCGCTGCCTTTTTCTTGATGAAAACAATTGTATTTCAGACTTCGTGAACAGATTTCCATCGAAAACGTTCGTAGTGCCGTTGAAGCAGACAATTGCTCATAAGGAGTAATTTATGAATTTGTCCCAATAGTTTCTATAAACCCATGGAGTAGGTTGGCCAAAGACAAATCATATGGAACCTCTATTGCATGATGCCTTTCATTAAATGTGCTTGTTCACACGTGAGAAAATGTGCAAGTCAAAATAAATGTCGATGAAACAAGACAATTTCTATTGCGATTAACTTTTTTAATGAAAAATAGCTACTAAACGCACAACTGATTCAGAATGCGACACTATATCTAAGTATGTACAGACGGTATGCAATTAATCTCAAAACCGTTAAACTTTGTATTTGAAAACACATTTATTCATTGTACACAGCCTCTAAATACAGTGATGTCTCGTTAATCCGAACACGTCCGTTCCCAACAAAATGTCCGGATTACCGAATCATCTGGACTTTTGAAGCAGAGCATGTTCTTATACACATTAAGACATAAACGGTCTGTATGCTAGTGTATACTTATAACCCTTTAGCAAACGCCAAATTGTCGACTGTCCCAAATTGAAGAGTTTGCAGACGACATTTCAAAACGTGATGAAATTCAAAATTAATCTTCTGATATGGCAGAGAACATTGTGGGAAAAGGAGAAATTGCTCGTTACGAGCAATTTCTCCGTTACCCACATTGTTTTCAAAAGTCGTCTGCAACAAACTGGTCAAATAATTCCGTTCCCTTACAATTTCGTTCGGATTGCGAGACATCCGGATAATAGTGGTCCGGATAAACGAGGCTTCACTGTACTTGAATGCGGACAAGTTGTTCACCCTTTAGCTTTTTTCAAGTGAGTTTCATACAACAGTACAGCTGCCATACAGTTCTAGAAAAACAAGATTTTAACATTAAAGTTTCCTCACATCTGTGAACAAGCATCTTTAACGGTTTATCATTCTTTAACACATACAGTGCCAAAAGAATACTTGCTCCAAGTGAAGTAGGGGTCTCGATCTACAATGCAGAGTTTAATGTGTAAGCGGCCCAAATAGCTAGGTCGGTAGAGCATTCGCACGGTTTGCGAAGGTCCCGGGTTCGAGTCTCAGACTGGCTGCATGTTTTTCTCACCTTGGTTATACAAGCAGTACATATGTTTCAACAAAATTTACTCCATCTCTTGTCATCTATTGTTGTATGCTGTTGTTTTCAATAATTCCTACATTCATGCGTTGTGAAAACAGTTGAATGGTTTTGCAGAAAAGACATATTTCCTAAAAAACAAAATTGCTGTGAGTAAAGGATTATTTCCTCATTAATAATGATGAAGCTATTTAGGTTACCTGATATATATGAGTAACTATGCGTACAACATAACCCTGATGTCTATACAGCTTGTTTTTAAACCAATTTTCGCTAGTGTGATACAAAATAGCAATCTCAAACTTCAAAATAAATACTAATTTGCCGTGTTTAGAACAAAAACAGGAAGTAATTATATACAGTCTTTGGTTGAAGTTGAGTGTCTAATGGACTTGAAAAGATGCCAAACTTGCCTTTTCAATTTTAGACCAATATCACAACCTTTCATTTGCTTTGATATTAGTACGTAACAACCGCAACTGTAACTGAAAACAAATTATTATAAAAGATATGTCGTTTGAAGTACTTGTACAACCGTACACCAAAACGGATACGTGAATCATTCCACGTTCTTCAAGGATATACGATGATAATATCCCCTATCTATCATTAACAAATCACATAGAATACATATCACATTGTGCTTTGAGTACAATTTCCATGAATGATATCTTATACACTACAATATACTACCTTTCTTTCGCTAAGATTATGTATATATATTATTCTTTCATATTCAGTCCAGGAGTAAGTATATGTTGACCAATTAGAGAACTTTGGGTTTTACAGATCAAAGCTATCACAACTCAAGTATAAGAGAATAATGACCTTCTCACCAATTAAACCTGAAATGAAATTGCCAGACCTTCATTATTTTGATAAAAGGTATGATATGAAAGGAGTGTGAGAGGGAGGGGAAATAATATGTGCAATTTAGTATCATTACGCCCATTTCCTTTGGAGGTTTCTTTATATAGAATTCGAAAATCTCTCACAATACAGACACCATAACAAAGCATTTAGTGACATTTTCTACGCTAGTGGGAAATTTCGTATATCCTAGAGATGCCCAAACAAAACCTTGCATTATCATTCGCTGGCAAGATTTGTTTTCATTTATTTTACACCGGAAACATTGCTAGCAGTATAAAGTGTGGATCACACAAACTGTTTGACTTGCTGTATGCTACAAAAACAATATTCTGCTAATTAATTGAGTTATGCAATACCCCCGCTGTCCATAAGGATAGAAAGAGATAAGAGGCGTTACAGCCTACAGGGGCAATCTACATACACGACCAGATGGGGGTAATGAGACTAAATGAAAAACTTTTAAAACCGTTTTCAAATGTCCCTTTTCCAATGTATTTGAAAAAATAATAGCTCAGTGAAAACGTTCCAACAGAAAAACCCTGCAATTTCGTTGCAGACATAAAGCTCTTCCCGTACACTTTCATGTCTTCCCAATCCTGTAGATTGCTTGTGCTGTTAGTTTACAACATAACATAAAATAAAACAATAAGCATCATGAAAACCATGAAATGCTCACCAACACCCAGGATAACACAAAAGATCAATTAAGCCCTTATTTCAATTATGGAACCGACTTCATGCGCATGCAAACAGGTATGATCCAGGCTAGCCTGTAATCTAAACTGTTTGCTGCTCTGAATATATTTCCTCAACAACATTAAACAGATGTTAGAGGTTTTGGAAAGCAGAAAACACAAGAATCTATTTTTAAAAAATTACCCAGCATTCTAAGGGTTTAGGCGTTTAGGCTGCATAGCAGATTAGCTTTGAGGAAAATTATACATTATTCTTGGACTGCAATGGTATGAAACCATGTGTGATTGTGACAAGAAACAGATACGTTGGAGTTTGAGACTTATTTAACTCATAACTCCCTTCACGCATTACAACCCTTCGCCACATGTTTGCGTCTTGCAACAGACGACTTTCAAAAAACCTTGTGGTAAAAGGAGAAATTGCTTGTTTCAAGCAAATTATCCTTTTACCACACTGCTTCTTTAATATATTCACATATCAACCAGCAGAACTGAAAGGTTTTTCATATGTTTACAAAGCTTTTCTAAAGTCGTCTGCTTAAAGTAAAACAAATGTGGTCTGCAGGTTGAAAAGAGTTAAAACCCTTATGCCTATTATTAAAGAACAATGTAGACATTACTTAGACTCAAATGAGCCATTTGTTCTTTTTAAATATTGTTTTTTTCCCTAATATTTTGCTGTCTTTCTATCGTCTGTCGGCGCTTTCAATATGAACCCGTCACGATCTCGAAAATATGTGTGTGTGGGTGGGTGGGGGTGGAGGGGAAGGCGGTTAATAAAAGGATATTTACATAGACAATATGACATTTGCTATGGTAGGGATAGGAAGATATTTTCTAATCTGGTAACATTGATGGTAATAGAAAGCTTTTCTGTAACAATTGAATAGAGTTGAACGGAATTAGGGATGGAGAATTTATGCCATTATGTCCAACATTTAGATCAACAATTTTAACCCTTTACTAAAGAATACAACGCTTTGATGCGCCTATAGCAAAGTGACTTACGAAACAAGCAATTTATCCTTAAGTCACCATGGTCCGTTTCTACATAATATTCTAGAAGTTTATTTCGTTCAATTTTTAGTCGTCAACTGCATAAATGAACGAGCAAGGTTTTACCTTTCATACTTATAAACTATAATCACTCATATCCATTTAGCCTACGTTTAAGCTTCATAAAGGGTCTATAAAATTACATTTTCTCGAGACAAAAAATGGACAACCGAAGACACGGGGTGAATATATGGTTCTTAGACTAAATGAGTTCAAACCACTTCCATTACATACATAAGCAAATGTATAATGTATTTATATGCATATGCATTTGAACCATGGTAATCAAATGACTCAATCAATGACTGTCACTTTCCTCTAGGAAATATAAAGCAATAGTACAATTGCTACTTTCATAGCAATTAATGACTAAGAAGTATGTTATATTACCTTGTTATTGACTTGTTTTTTGTGATTTAAAATGATATCTGCCTGTACTTGTGGGCATGAGGCCTTTGTGCCACAATAAAATATCTACATCTATATCTTTATCTGTATCGAATGATTAATGCAAGGCTATAGCAGAACATCTCTACAAAAGGGGAAGACTTGTAATCATTTTTGATTGAAGCCTCTATATAGTCGCCTTACAGGACTTACAGTGGAAAACTTCGCAACCAAAATTGACGTTGTTTGGCTCTTGCAATATACAACAAAAAGGTACATGATTAAACTCATTTTTTTCACTCTTTACCACCCACAGACGATATTTCTTTACTTGATGCAGACGACTTTAGAAAAGCATTGTAAACATGTGGAGCACTTTTCAGTACTGCTGGTTGTGATATGTGATCAGATTAAAAAAGCATTGTGACAAAAGGAGAAATTTCTTGTGACAAGCAATTTCTCCTTTTGGCACAATGGTTTTTGAAAGTCATCTGCTGTAAGACGTAAACATGTGGCGTTAGGTGGATATGTGAAAAAAACTATATGTATATAGCAAAGGTTCAGTGATGAAAGAGTATAAAGAGTATTCACTAAAACGTCAATGAATTACTTCGCCCCTCCATCGAACCATCTCTAATAACATCGGTACTTCAGAGACAAAGGACAACCAAGCGTCTGTTGGTTCCGAGGTCTGTTATCAAGCTAACTTATGTTCTAGGGTACCAGGGCTTCGTTTTTACTAAACAACTGACACTCAGAACTTGTGTAGCTTCAAAACAACACCAAATGCTCTTATTTCAATAATGAGATAAGCAACATTGCAAAGTGAGACTTCATTGGAAAGGTCTCTCAAAGATGCTTCAAATGACGTGTTTTATTATAATATTGTACATTTAAGTAAGATACTATCCTTGCATGTTGAATTTGACTTAACCCTTTACCAAACGCTAAATTCACGACTGTCCCAAATTGAAAGAGTTTTCAGACAACATTTCAAAACGTGGTGAGATTGAAAAATAATCTTCTGAGAGGGAAGAAAAACTTGTGGGGAATGAGAAATTGCTCTTTAAGAGCAATTTCTCATTTTCCCACAATGTTTTCCAGAGTCGTCTGCAACAAAATGGTCAAATGTCGTTATTGTTTGGTATTGGGTTAAGCAAATGTTTGCTGTAAGTCGCTTCGTAAAGCGCTTCCCGGGTATCCCAGGCATATGGGCATCAATTCAAGGACACAATTTCTTGCTGAAAACAGCGGGCAGCCACGGAGACCTTGAATTGAATGATGATAGGCATCGCATACCATAACCAGTTTCACTTTTTAATTAGCTGGACCTAGTTAATACACTAATTAACTCTCTATTGTTATCGTTACCCTTTGGCATCTCTTCGTCTCTCTAGAGAATCGTTAATAGACCTATATTCTGTACAAGGCGTCTGGAAGGAAATTAGAGTCTGGTAGAAAATCGAATTATGAAGTAACGAAGTGGGTACTTAAATTACTGAAGGTAGTGAGGCGATCTGATGCAAGAGTATGCAGGGGTTGTGGAAGAAACACTATTTTGGAAGCCTTCTTAACCCATTACCAGACAATAACGACATTTGACCAGTCTGTTGCAGACGGCTGGCTCTGGAAAACATTGTGGAAAAAGGAGTAATTGCTCTTAAAGAGCAATTTCTCCTTTTTCCACAACGTTTTCTTTTCTAACAGCAGACTGTTATTCAATTTCATCACGTTTTGAAATGTCGTCTGCAAACTCTTTCAACTTCGGACAGTCGAAAATTTGGCGTTTGGTAAAGGCTTAAAGACGATGCTATCCGCAAACATGTATGTTTGTGTTCGAGAACTACACATAGATGATGACCACCAATGTCAAACTAAAAGGCTGATTTATTCTAAACAAAGGATATAAAGGCGTTTTTCATAAAAAAAGACAGGTC
Organism: Cerastoderma edule; assembly: GCA_947846245.1. NCBI lineage: Eukaryota > Metazoa > Mollusca > Bivalvia > Cardiida > Cardiidae > Cerastoderma > Cerastoderma edule. The sequence continues at coordinate 12,598,488 of OX401412.1, forward strand.
AAAATCACATAAGATGGATTGCTTTATCTATGTGTACATGCGTGAATTCAAGAATATTGTTTTACATCATGCGTGAAATCTTCAATAGACTGTTTACGAATTCAATTTAAAACATGTATGTTAACATATTTCTATTTGCAACAAACGTCCATTTGCCTTCGACAGGTTCACGTATCTCATGGAGAGGCAAGACCAAATAAGGCTAATCCTTAGAATACTGGGTAATTTTCTAAAAATATATTGTTATGTCGTATGCTTTCCAAAACCTTAAATATCTGCTTAATTCTATTGAGAAAAGATACTCAGAGAAGCAAACTGGTTAGATCACAGGCCAGCCGCCAAGTAAATTGGCGGCTGGCCTGGATATAACCTGTTTGCATAAGAATGTAGTTGGTTCCAGCAATATAAGGGTAACACTGTGTTAATCAACGTTATCTTGCCTTTCCGGGAATTTATCTGTCCAATTATTGTTTGATCCGATTTTTATAATAGACTTATTTCCCATCTAGACAAATCTATATCTGGGATTTAGTTGGATCAACAGTCGAGAGTGTATTAATACAGTTCCAGAAACTCTCTGAAAAAATAACTCTTCCTTCCTTTTTTATGCAGATCGCAAAAGTTAACCATTTCTTTTTACTTGCTTTTAAAAGTATTTGAAGACATGCAAAATTCGAAAACTTAGTGACTACATCGTCCCTTTTGGTGTAAATTTGTTCATGTTATATCAACAGCGCAGTTTTGAAATGATTTATTTCATTAATTTGATACTTTTTAGCTTTTTGTTGTTTATAAGATGGGTTAGGGAAAATGTTCTATTCCATGAAACCAAACTGACAATCAGCAAATCACTATTACCACAAGTATTACATGTGTTATAGAACTCTGTTGACCATAAAATCAAGTACATGTTATAGTTGTTGATACGTTCTGACGAGTTCATTTATTAGTTCATGATTGGTGTTGGAACTATACAAAATCACCTAGAATAGCCAGGCTTATTGCCAATACATTCTGTACATTTAACAAATTCACTCAATATCTTAAAACAAAGCCATAGATAAGGCTGCACATTGGCGTTTTCTTGGGTGAATCTGTATAACAATCATCTATATGCCAACGGAAAGTGTCACTCTCAGGCTATGGTGTGCAAATTCACAAGCTGAACTGGGGCTGAATTGTCGGTAAATGGCACTGGATTCGGGGTCATTGTGGCTAAGAAAGACTGAAGAGTTGCATGTTCTCTAAAGTAATAGATCGCTGCTAAACTTAGAGCACCTTAATGACTCGTTTAGATAAGGCGTCATCAAACTATTTAAAGGGTCTCACCTCTCTCATGGAAATAAGACATTGCCTGACCCAAAGGTCAACTCTCTTTGATTTCGACAGGTCACTGACCAACCAACAGAACATATATCCTACAATTTGACTACCAAAAAACAGGTTTTTGGTTGACGATCCACGTTTTATGACAATGGCAATCTGGACTTTGTAGGCAATAACATTGTTACTGTTAGAATGGTTCTTCCCACGTGCTCTCCGTAACCACAGCGACCGGTTAATGATTTTCGTGCCCAATTAAGTAAACAGCACTTCATCAATGGAGCGTTGTTAAACTGATCAACACGAGATTGTCTCGGAATGGGAAAGTCTCGGCAATATACACACAGACTTTATGAGGCTTTTACCCTTCACGTCAGCATTGTCCTATATATCGCTATAATAGCGACACCAGCATGTTAGCATGTAAATCATACTTTAAACAACCTTGGTTCCAGTATATTTGGATTTGTATGACAGGTACCAACTGCCTGACAGAAAGGATAACGGTTCCACCCACTGGATTAGGAAAATATTGGTGGTAGTCAAGGTATTTCTTCATCGTGTATAAGGAGGGTATCGCAAAAAACAACAACAACTGAATACTGCTGACAAGATGTTAATAACCAATATGAAATGCTTAATCTCAAAACAATACGTTCAATTCGTCTCCGATGGACGCAAAAGAAGGTATCTCCTCATTTCAAATGAAGAAATCGACCCAACCCCACCCCCATATCACTAGTAGTCTGAAAATGAAAACATGCTTGTTTACATTTAAAAGCATTCTTATACCTCCATGATGGAATAATCTGCAATTTCCATTCGTCGTTGGTAAATAATCATCGATTAATTGTTAACAGTGATACTGTGATATTGACGCCTTCATTGAAATGCAGGTGATGTGACCAATCGACATGGAGTTATAAACGTGAGATCTTTCTTCTTCTTTCGTTCGCTCTACAGAGTTAAGCCAGTCTCTACGATGAACTTGGTGGTCTTCTTCAGGTCCTCTACGTCTTCGTATAGATTGCAGTTCAATGGGGCAGTTGATGGCCTCGTTGCAGTTCTCTCCTGGTTGTATCTCTTGCATCCTAGAAGGACATGCTCTGTAGTTTGTTCCTTTTCCCCATTAAAGGGAGATGATTTACATTGATCTTTATTCTTGATCGTATTAAGAGAACATGTAACTAGACGAAGCAATAGGAATCGCTTTAAAAAGAAATAAAAATCAAATGGTGTTGACAAACAAATTCTTCCTTTGTTAAACTGATTGTAATTTTTTATGTAAATGAAGTGGTATGAATGTTATTGGAGGCCTAGGTAACAGGGTGCATCCGACTTTATGTAATATATATTGCGACTCCAATTAGTTCACCCGTACACGTTGTATAGAAGTAATTAATCATAAGGAACAAAATGATGCCGATATTGTATATAACTTTTACCCTGCCAGATTCTGTTTTGTGGTACCATTTGATTGTGGTATTTTGCACAGTATGTCTGTTATATCAAGACGGTGTGCGTACAAGTCCATATCCTTATCTCATTACCAAACAATAACAATATTTAACCTGCTTGATACAGACAACTCTGGAAAACAATGTGAGAAAAGGAGAAATTGCTCGTTAAGAGCAATTTCTCCTTTTCCCACAATGTTTTCTGCCCTATCAGTAGATTTTTTTTTAATTTCATCACATTTTGAAATGTCGTCTGTAATTTGTTTTAATTTGGGACAGTCGAACATTTTGCGTTTGGTAAAGGTTTAACATTCCAGTCTACTAGGTAGAGGGGTTCAATGTGTACCATCACTCAAGTCTCTTCCAAGAGGTTTGTTACCTTCATCCACATGTTCAATCTCTAGACAGGGCTATTTTCCTTTAATCCACATACTTAACTCTACACAGGGTTCTATTCCTTTCATCCACATACATATCTTGATGAAAGAACAGAACCCTGGGTAAAAATTGACATTCCATTTAGCAAACATACGGTGACAGACCGGTAAATCTTTGCCCTTCTTTATTCTTTATAAAAAACAGTCATTTTGGCATCTTAACAGTACCTTCCATGACAAATTTCAGAGATAATTCTTGTTGTTTCACTATTCCACACTTCATACCCTATCAGCGTTTCACGAACTAACATGGCGATAAACAGCTACTTTTTTCGCTATCGACCATCTGTCTTTACCACCCTCTAGAATCGCGTCCAAAAATGGACGTCTGCTTTGTCGCTTCCGAAAAAAAAAGTTCAGACTTAAATTAAAACATGGCCAACGCCTACAAAAGATCAAAAGCATTCAAAGGGCTCATTTTGTATCCTATAAGCATATGACTTACATACAAAGTTACATTCTAAATTTTCATGAACAACTTTTTACTGTACAACAACCTCAATAAGTAGTTCCTGACCTGTCTCCCACAATACACTACTCATAAATAAGACGAATAAGACAAGCGAGTAATCCGAATGAGTCATTAACCCTGTACTACATGATTCTTGGTGATCACAGGTCTATTATACTGTTGTTGACAACGCTGGGAACGAAGAAGATGCTATATCACCCAAATGTATTTAATTTCTTTTCTTTGCACATTCGGAGATATTTACGTATCAAATCAGTGTTGCATCGTCTGCAAACGTCTTTAATTTTGATGGTATCAAAAATACGTCGTTTACCCGAGAGTTAAGAACTAAATTTCCCTTGCCAATCGAATGTGTTAATGTAAGCATCTCCCAATATTCCTATGAGAAATACTCGTGCATCAATTTGTAATGAATATCTAGGAATCGTTTGACAAGATTGACGTGCTTCACGAAGAAATTCATGTCTTTAAGCGGCAACAGCTTGAAATGTCGATTATATATATCTGTATGCAACTGGGATATCAAACCTATATCGATGTTTTCCACAATGCTGTATCACGATATCTTTACCACCATTTCAACCCCTTTCTTAGTTTTACATTTGTACATCGCTTTACTGTTTCTGCTACCGAAGGACCTAGAAAACACTTTGTCAAAAAGTGTATAAGCTACTCATTGTGAGCAAATTATCCTCATATCAGGATGATGCCTACTTAATGTCATAAAGAAAACAGAGTGCTCTCTTCTACTATTGCTTTCAATACCGATCAGTTTGCAGAAGTAATCTTTACCGCTGTTCTACAGAAACGAAAGCCTTTATCTCGAACCTCCACGTAAGGAATAAACACAGATTATGTACGTATATATCTAAGAACAAATGGAAAACATACAACCTAAGATTTAATGTTTTGCACGGACACGCTGATACTTCAAATACATCAAAACTTGCTGCAAAGCAAATGTAATTCATTCCATGAATACTGTTAATTCATCAAACCATCGTCATATTAAATCCCCTTTTCCAATCCACTAGTTTTAATGTTCGTTCGCCATGGGCATGTCAAAGAATACGAGAATGTTGTTCTATCCTATGACGCTGTGGTAACAGGGAACTCATTATAAGTGAAAAGCCAGCTGTAGTTTTAGAGTAAATATACAAGATAGGGATCTAGAGAACAAAGCTTTTTAAACGGCCACCGAATTTCTTTTTCTTTTCTGAAACATCTTGAAGAAAAATAAGAATATCAATACGATCTCTGTCCACCAAGAAAAAGACACTGTCCATATTGCTGGCGGCATTAAGAACAAAAAGAACAATGGGATACAGTAATACCTCCCGCCGTTCCCCGGAGACCATTAAGACTTCAGGAGTCTGCCCAAGTATTCCCCGTACTCCCGTAATCCGATGAGAACCCATTCAACGCCATATTTATGGTGATACCTATGTGTCATCCCCGCGGTATTGTGTCGTGGAAATGTTACCGACTACGCCGAAAAATGATACCCTCACCGCAACACAATAAGACTTTCTTTGGAGCTAAAGAGAACTGTAATCATTTATATCTTATCGGGTATCTGGTGCTGTCCAACTTCTGCAATATAACAATGAGGGTATTGACGAGTTAGTGCATTCTATTACGAAGTGTCATCCCGTGGTATTGTCGTGGAAATATTACCGAATCCGCCAAAAATGATACCCTCGCCACAACACTATAAGACCGGTTCACTTATTTGGAACTAAAGAGAACTGTTATTATAAATATCTAATCGAGTGTTGAGTGTTGTCCAGTTGCTGTAATATAAAAATGAGGGAGTTTACGAGTTTTGGGCTTCTATCAAGAAGTATAAGTATAAGACCGGTTTCCTTATTTGGAACTAAAGAGAACTGTTATTATTACTACCTTATCGTAGTCTGGTGCAGTCCAGTTGCTGTAATATAACAACGAAGAAGTTGACGAGTTTAGGCATTCTATCATCTATAATAAAAAATGTCCCCACAGTACGGTTTTAGGTGAGAAAATTGTCTCTTATGTATGAGATTCTCATAGAACAGTAATTAGCCTGGGGTCCTGACCGATGCCTACCCGCATTTGGCATGCTGACATGCATGGGTCAGAACCCCAGGCTAAATGGAACTGTGTATACCGTTGTCCGTGACAAGCCATTGTTACCCAGTCTATACGTCTACACACGCGATCTACTGCTGGAACCGACTTTATGCTTATGCAAACAGGTTAGATCCAGGCCAGCCGCCAAGTACATTGGCATCTGGCATGTGATCTAACCTGTTTGCTACTCTGATTATCTTTCTTTACCAAAATTAAGCAAATATTTATAGTTTTGGAAAGCAGACGACACAAAATCTATTTTTAGAACATTACCCAGCAATACAAGGGGTTAAACCGAGCTTCACTGTACAGTATGAGCCTCGTCCCTCTGTGATTAGGCCAAGGACTGCTTATGCCGGTGTATGTCAAAATTTTATGGAAATGTTCAAATTATGTTTTAGGGGTCTTTTAGATCTTATGTTAAAGAGCAAACCCATACTGGAAAATAAGTGTTCTGTATCCATAATGTTCATGTATTTGTAATGTGTAGAGTGATTAGACAACAGCCCACTCTTTAAAACTCCCTTACACCCACAACTTCCATTACCCATAAAAGGTTTCTCTCAAATCATTGAAATTTAGATCTATTTTCAACCCAGATTAAAAAAGAACATCTCGCTTTCAGACACATTCATTGATTTTACAATTTTCTCCAGTTTTGATATAATACGGCATAATGGACACATGCTTCCGGGCTATTTGGCACATTAATGGAGTCTATATTTAGAAACATTGAGAGAGAGTTTTGGGTTTGGTAGGTTTTTGATATAAGTATAATATCGTTTTCAAGTTTAGTTCAGTTATATAACAGCGGTTAATACACCTATTCATTCTTCTGGTATTCCGTTACCCCTGCTGTACATTATTGTATCGGAGCCACTGACTGCTTACCAACATCAACACGGTTGTCTAGTGGTACGACACTAAAATATCATGTCACATTGGCTTCATTAAGAAATTTTAAGAATACTGGCCTAGCCAGTTCCTCGAATTGGCCGAATCACATATGGTCTTTCGAAATTCAGATATGTATCCTTTAATCTCCGTCTAACCCATGTTTTCTTTTTAAGAACACGCATATTTTTATTTAACCGCGACAATTTCTTTGGTCTTTAGCAACAGATGCATCGAACTAAGGTTTATTGAAAAGGGCGTCAAAGTTAACTTGTACGATTTAAGACCAACATATATAAGAAGATACATTATTTCATCAATCACGTCTTTATAATTCCGTTACGATGTAACGTTGCTCTAGGCCTCAGTGATAACTCGGAGTGAAATACCGTTTCCAAGAGTATTTCATTTTGCCGCAGCGGACAGCAAACATATGATCCCAGCATTATCCCATCAAAATTACGGACTAATCTTTACAAATTGATGACATGTTCATTCATGAATGAAATTTTTCAGTTGGTGGACATGAACGAACCGCGATGCTACCAAACCGTCTGAATTTTAGTCCCCACGTTGGAGTTTGAGACGCCTCTATTCCAAGTCAGACTTACTATCGACTGATTTAGCATGTGAGGAAGGGTTAGATTTGACCAATCAAGCCGGAGAAATATTGATAGTGTTTGGATCGTGACTAAGAGCGGTTGAAACCAATCAGAACCGGACATTACCGAGTTCCTGTTTACTTGGTCAGCCAAGACTTACAAGATGAGACTGGAATAAAGCAGCTTAACTCTTATAGAATTGGAAACGACTTCGTGCTTGTGCAAACAGGTTAGATCCAGGTCGGCCGCCAACTAAATTGGCGGCTGGCCTGTGATCTAAACTGTCTGCTACCCTAAATACCCTAAGTATCTTTCTTCAACAAAATTAAGCAGATATGTAAGATTTTTGGAAAGCAGACGACACAAAAGTCTATATTTAGAAAATTTCCGAGCATTCTAAGGGTTAATAAAACAGTGGACTCAATCGGAATACACGACGTCGCCAACAGATATCCTTTTCCACGAGTAACAAGCTAATTGGGATTTGTTTTATTCTTCTATCTTCACTGAAACGTTTCGTACATATAGGGGGAGGATAGTGGCTTTATGTGAGTGACAGACGAAAATCCAAGAATAGGTTGACTTCCCAGCATTCCATTACAAACTAGCCCACGGTATTTTATGTGCAGGGTATAAAATCTACAGCGTATATTCCTTGAAGAGGAATGATTAATTCGAGACGTTGAATGATGATTTAATTGCTATAAGCGGGCGACTCAAGGACGTCATCCGGATTGTCAATCGCAATATATTCCGATGATATCAACGAGGTCAGGTTAAACGTTTATTCGGTCGAGTTGGGAAGCTGAATGTATTTATCATATTAACCCATTACCAAACAATGACCACATTTGACCAGTTTGTTGCAGACGACTCTGGAAAACATTGTGGGAAAAGGAGAAATTGTTCTTTGATTGTGGGAAAAGGAGGAATTACTCTTTACGAGCAATTTCTCCTTTTTTCACAATGTTTTCTGCCCAATCAGAAGATTTTTTTTCAATTTCATCACATTTTAAAATGTAGTCTGCAAATTCTTACAAATTGGGACACAATTCAATGTTTGAAAAGAGTTCAGGTATATGGCTTCTGGTAAGAATGTTGCATATTTTAGCACCAAATGGAAGCAACTATGAAACTTTGTCAAATTGAAGATCTTTACAAATTAAAAGATTGAATTATCGATATTTTTTTCATGTTCGCCTCAATAAGTGGAGATAATAAATTAAAACATTAATGAAGGCTGAGGTAATTATAATCTTTCTGTCATGATGATAAAACCTGTTTGATTTTTTAGAAAAGTTCTCTCAGTAGAAACATGCATTACATAATTCTGATTAAGTGTAAAAAAAGACATCCAAACTTTACCGCAGAAAATCAATTTTATCAGTTTTCAGGGAAGACAACTCATGAAAAAATGAAGCAAGGGGGATAATAACAACAACTTATACCATAACACGATGTGTCAATATGGTCTTTGTTCATAAAATGCAGTTAATTATATTGTTATTATAGTCATTTAATGTATAGAAACATTAGAAATTAGAATTAAGTAAACATCGTCAATTCCGTTATCGTCCGAAGAGTTTACGGACGTCGCTCTGCGAATTCCGAGAATATCGAGGACATTTGCAGAAACCGTCGAGTGGCGGCCGTAGATCCTTCGGTATTTTTCGGCGTATACCGAGATTTGTCGACCTTTTCAGTTCTTTATTAGGGATGATATACCTTAAACGAGATACAGTTTACTATTGACGTTACGTTTATATGTACACTTAACTCGATCTTCTCCCAATATATCGTTGAATGACAAGTTTTAAGCCTGTATGAAACAGATTCTTTTACCGATCTCAACAGGTTACTGGTTTCGTCGCTGCTAAAGATTCACTCTTCTCTTTTCTGGCCTGTGAACCAGTGTTATTACAGTGGGTCTTGCCACACACTTCCTGTAAACCTATTCGTTTCAAATCGATTGTAAAAAGTATTAAAGATCAAAAGTTAATGACTCTCGATCTCGCTCCCTGAATGTTTTACCAGTGATTAGCAAATTTGAAAGATCCAAACAACATCTTCAATTGATCAATGGGATTGGAACCTTGGATCTGCGTCTTACAACGTCAATGCGATGATATTGATAACTGTCAACCAATGACAAGTTGCCCATTGGTAGCGTTCTACCAAACGACTTCGTAAAATGTTTACGTAATCAAAACTGCTTTAACATAAAAAGTATCCTAGATAAAAGTACAGTATTGTCACGTTCATGTCATTGGAAGCGTCCCGGGGAGTCGATTCCAAAGACGTGTTTCCCGGCAACAGTGTTTCTTTCAATATAAAATGAAGAGGGAATGGTGTTTTGAAGTAACGCAAAGCATTAGAATATTAAAATATTCAGTTAAACGCTACCCAGAAGCCTAAGATCATGGATTGGTACAGCCTGGTTTCTACAATGAGCAGTGACCGTGGCCTTTCGGCCGCACATGGTCCCTCATAGCCCTATTATCCTAACGGATATACATTGTCTCAATTAATAAAACGCCTTTGCTTTGATTGCATGGTATTCAATTATTTCTATAAGGTACCAATAAGAGCATATATTTCTTTAATGGTGATATTTCAAACTCCAAGATTGCCTTTAGAACTAACTATGAAGAGGTTACTTCCTGTTTGTATTCTTTAATTAACTGATATCTTTACTTTTCTAAAAACGCCATATTCATTCATATATGTGCATGTACATACTAATTTTCCACTTGAACATTCGGTCTATCAAGTGAATTGTACCCACACAGCATTTACTTCGTGTTTAGAAATAAACACCTGTTGAAGTAGGCGTAAAACTTATTCTATCCGGATTCAGTTGTATTTTCGGTGAAAGAAAGTACGCAATCAATGACAATATATAGATAACACCAAACTAATTGTGAAAAAGAAGTCGTATTTAGACTGTGACCTGCCAAATGCACACAAGGAAGGACGGTATAAAGATAGAAACTACGTCAACGGCAGATTCCCTTGAGCTGACGTATAACCCCTCGTGAACCCTAGTCGCAATAACAAAACTGTCGCATGGGGCAGTGGAAGACCGCCCCGTCGTTACAATAGGATATGGTTTCGATTTTACACAGTTTCAACAATTTAGAATAAATAGGGAAAAGGTGGTTTGTGTCGTGAATCGGAATGCTTTCATGTTATCGGCCAAGACAGAAATGTTATCCAGTAAGCCGATGGCGAATCGGATAATAATCCGAAGCCGAGTCCGACAACCTTCCCTATTCAAAGACACCAACCATCTATTTCATTTATGATGTTAACTATATTGGTTCAAATCAAAAACATAAAATAAAAACAAAACATAAATAAAGTGAACCAAAACCGAAAACCAATACTGAAAAGTGCACGCAGAGATCACGTGATGTAGTGACGGATATCAAAAATGTTGTACGGCACCTTGTTAGCGGTTCGTACATTGCCCTGGTGACAGGATAAATATATAGATTATATAAATATAATATAAATATTAAATCGACTTTTCTCGAATTCGGGATGAATTTCCATATCAGTTTACATCGAATCAACATTACATCTGTTATATTGCAATGCCCGATTCTTAATAATGCATGTACTATAACACTCAAGACTGAATCCTGTACATTAATGAAAAAAAACAAACAAACAAACAAAACAAGAGGACCCCAAGCTTAAGTGCCCATAAGGGTTTGTAAAGCCGGGTAGAACCATCTGTATCCCGTAGGTCAGTCGGAAGTTTGCCTCTAATGACAACCCGAATGGCGTCATCGGAATTTGAACACTCACGGTGAGGTCTTTGTGATCTCTGTGGTTCATGAAACCGTTTAACTTAACATTTATGTTTAAAATTGGCGTGAGTTTAAAACAGCATTCACTTTTACTTTGATATTTGGCCAAGCAATATTGCAAAAAACACATCATATCTCCAAGTCGCTTCCAATGACGCGTCACATTGCAATATTGTACTATCATTTTGGATACAATCCATGTTTATCAGTGTTGACTTAAGTAAATATTTTCCTCAAGTTGTCTAGAAAACCAGAACCCTGTTGTTCACATTGGTCTTAAGAGTCCATTGTTGTATATGCTTTCGAGACACTGAAATCAAATACAGTCAAACTTGCATTAAGAGGCCAGCCTATGGGACAGAGTAAATTGGCTGTTTAAGACAGGTTGGCTGCTTAACACAAATTGATGTACACTATAAATCTAACAATGGGACTTTCTGTAGTGGCTGTTTAAGGCAGGTTGGCTGCTTAAAAGGGTGGCTGCTTAACACAAGTTAGACTGTACAATCATAGTTGTTTTATAGGATTCAGTCCGCTATAACATTACAACATCTGACAGAAGGAAGTACTTTCTTCCCAATTAGCTTTACCATGCTAGACAGACTAAGTCAGCACGACACAAGATTGCAGAGACACCAAGACCTTTCATTTCCCTCAAATGAGATTTCAATCGTATTGTTGAGGCATCGTAACATACAATGGAAATGACAATACAATATTATCAAGTGACATGAAACACACAATATTGTCTGAGGTAAGTGAATTTGTACCAACAGTAAAGGGTAAACGAAAAGAAACAAAAGACTTCTATAGTAAGCAGTATTTGCTGTTAAAAAAACTCTTCTTTTTGATAGCGTGTTAATGATCTCAAAGGTGTTAGAAATCGCCTGATTCAGAAGAAAGGTCGATAAGAACTCATCAATCTTCCCAAGCATCTTATCTGTTTTATAGGGACCCTTACTTTAACCCATTACCAAATAATAACGACATTTGATCAGTTTGTAACAGACGACTCTTGAAAACATGGTTCTCCTTTTCCCAAAATGTTTTCTGCCCTTTCAGAAGATTATTTTCCAATTTCGTCACAATTTAAAATGTCGTCTGCAAACTCTTTCAATTTGGTACAGTCGTAAACTTGGCGTTTGGAAGAGGGTTAATACTAAACACGTGAAATGTAATTTTGTTAGGCCTTGGCATTACATATGTACTTTTATACTTTTATAGTAGTATGCCTTCTGTAACCCATGCCCGTGTATTGTGTTTTGCGTCGGGCCCAAATAAAAAGCAGTCGCAGGCGGCAAAAAGGATGTTCATAAAATGATGTCCCTATTGTAACAAAACAGCAGAAATTGCTCGTGACGAGCACTTTCACCATTTTACACATTGTTCTACTGTGTGTGCCCTAGTAAGAGAAAGAGCTAAGCAAAAGATAAAACTTGCACTATATCAATTCTTTAAAAGCAAAAGGAATTTCGATTTCTATCATAGACTTTGATACAGTTGATTTGTCGTAATTCACTAGGGCATTTCTAAAAGACATCGCTGCGTTGTTTTTAGACGCAATATTTCCCGCAGATCTCAAACTGGTTCCCCAACAAATCCCTTGTCAAAACACTTTCTCGCACCATTAGTAAGTGTAAATGTCACAACTGTCAGAGGGTGATGAATGAGTTCTCTCATTTCTCCCACACTACACCCTGTCTGTCGTTGGCTTAACTTCCAGCAACTTACGTCCGTTAAAGTAGATAGACACAATCATTTTTGATTCATAAACTATTCTCATAATCAGATAAGGTTCGAATCATTGCTAAAACAGTGGAGTCTTCAAGATGCTTTAACATTTAGAATGCTGGGTAATATTCTAAAATAAGATTTTTGTCTTCTTTCCAAAACCTTAAATATCTGCTTAATTTTGATGAAGAAAGATACCCAGAGTAGCAAACAGGTTAGAACACAAACCAGTCGCCATTTTACTTTCCAACGTCATGTGGTTTAAATACTTATTAATTAGTTGATGCTACGTGCTAATACCTTATCTATTCATGATCATAACGGCTTATGATGGCCACGAATTATTTACAGTCGTGCTTTCTTGGTGGTGCTCTGAGTTTTGGCTTTTTCTCGATAAATAACAAGTTGTGTGAATTGGTCACCTACCTAGTCAGGCTTATGATATATTTATTTGTACGTTCAAGTTTATTTCCAAGAATTTGAGGTGTATGTCATACGAACGTCTCACGCATCGTGCTCTTATTATGGTAGGCAATAGTGTGTGTGTGTGTGTGTGTGTGTGTGTGTGTGGAAGGGGGGGGTGTGGGGTGTGTGTTGGTGTGTGTGTGTGTACTATGAGTTGCTTTCTTCAAAACGTGTGATGATTCGTCATACATAAGTGCTTATGTTATGGTAAGTCATGTTCACTGGAAGCATCATTTTGCTCATGAGGAATTCACGTTTCCTCTTGAACGTGATGGAGAACTGCAAATATGTATACAAACATATTTTACCTGACCTGCTGACCTTTACATTGGTGCCCAGATTTATCATCCAATTATGCCGGCGCTAATTGAAATTATACGCATCGCACAGTTATCCTCATGTCGTTATTGTATGCGGGTGAAAGCAATCACTTTAGACATTTAACAAATCCCTACACATGGAAGTTTGTGACAGGTCAAAAAATAAAAGCAACAGCAGAAGACAATTATAAAGTATTGAAAAGATTTTTCTACTTTGTGATATTAGGTAGAAACTATTGCGACAAACGAAGAAATTGTTCTTTTAAAGCAATGCTTTTTTTCCCCAACAATCGTTTCTAAAGTTTAACAGATGCGATAAAGTGAGGTATTTTAAAGTAAAACGTTTACGGTAGAAAACGTAAGTCCCGATATAAGCCTACTGGTTACTATGGTATCGAGTGAACCCCCATGCTGAAAACGCCCGACCCCCGTCACATGAAACCATGTTCAAACGCATTACACTAATAGGTTTTACCGATATAAGTTTCATGTTGATGACCCTGTCTGAAACCTCACTTAACCCTTAACCAAACGACAAACTTTCGAGATAGTCCCAATTTGAAAGAGTTTGCAGACGGTATTTCAAAATATGATGAAATTGGAAAACGGTCTGCTGATAGTACAGAAAACTTTGTTGGAAAAGGAAAAATTGCTCGTCACGAGCAATTACTCCTTTACCCTACAATGTTTTCCGTAGTCGTCTGCAACGAAATGGCTAGATATTATATTGTTTGGTAATGGGTTAAAAGGGAACGTCGTTGTCAAGTCTTTTGAATGTCGCCAATGCGTGGCTGTAAAACATTACCGCTATTTTAGCCAGTCTCTTACGTATGTTCTGACACAACCAAGCTTCAAAGATAAAGGTTGAAATAACTTTTTATGTGTTAGATTGGGCAGAAACCATTGTGGGAGAAATAATAATTGCTCGTTACGATCGAATTCTCCTCTTCTTTATGTTCTTTATGTTGTTCCAAATGGTATGTTGCTCTGTCCGGGAATTCGTATTTACTCACTTGAGCGCCCTTACGACTGATGTCTCTAGAAAATACTGTGAAAAAATGAACTCTTGTTTGCCATTCTCGACAGCTATGGCTAAGAATTAAGAGTTCTTAAACAAAAGTTATTCTGGGATTTCATGAAAAACTGTTGTGCAATTTGAAACTTTGTTATTTGAGTTAATCATTTAGTAGCATTCAAACGAAATGGGTCGACTGAGTGTTACCAAATCCTTATGTTGTAACCTTTACGAAATATATCGACCCCTTTATTGTTACTGTTGGCATATTGTATTGATTGCATCAAAAGTAGTTTTAATGAACAATAAAATGTGATAAATAGAGGAATACTTTTTACATTTTAGAGCAAACAGCTTTTTGTATTGGGGATATAATTACGTTAAGGTAGACTACATATAATCTGCCATTTTGAAGCTATTTCTTTCGTCGGATTTTCGGTCGTTCTCTGTATACATCGGTCAGGCCGGACTTATTCGCTTTACACCAAATAGTTCCGGCCATGAGTGATGTATACCGAGAACGACCGAAGTAATCCGACGAAAGAATTAGCTTCAAAATGGCGGATTATGGGTATTCTGCCTTAAGAAAGCATGTTCCAGGTCGATAAGGGACATCACTAGCTGTTTTGCATGTTGGAAACCTTTTTTTTTTCTTTTGGTGAAGCTGCAAGGCTTCTTTAATTTTCCATAAGTATGTACGAGCATAAAATCAGATAAAAAACATTATAAAATATTCCAATATATATGATCACTCTTATTTTCTACTATCTAAACTTGTACTTCTTTTGCTCTTGCATAATAGGTCCAACCTACATAGATATGTGCATTTGTGCATAACAGTTTATACATTAAAAGAATAACTCACATTAACACTTTTACTCTTCGAAACGGTTTGCATGCAGATGGGCACTAAAAAAGCATATCATCTGAATGCAGTCCGTTTCCATATTGCAAACCTATTTGAACTGTCCATGCCTTGTATTTCAACAATAATTGAAAATGCGTCAAAAGACAAGGAAATAAAAATGAAAACGTTAGGGGTGGTGCACTTAAGTCATCAATAGCCAGCAATATGTATCTGATGTCTATCAGTACATAAGATGGGACCAGACGATATGATATTGTAAGGATTCGTCGACTTGGTTAATTTGAAACAAATAAGGTTGTCTGTAGATGACATTTTGTGCGTCGTAATAAACGTCTTCTGTTAACGGTATTGCAATAGAGAGGATGCACCAATCTCAACACATCCGGTTTATCCAATGAAAACATAATTCTGAACTCACGGAAATACCCGAGTAGTTCCGATTGAAGGTGCTCAATGGGGAACCATTTCCGTCTTTGTCCTTATCATTTGCATAGTTTAGTAATACAATTTAGATTAATGACGCTCCATTCCACATGCTCGACTCAGAGCCAGTACTCGTGCCGAATGTGGATTAATGACAGCTCGCAAGGTTAACCCCCGTGATGTGACATTTAGATCGAATAATAACCCTTATAGTGCTGGAACCGACTTCATGCTTATGCAAACAGGTTAGATCCAGGCCAGCCGCCAAATAAATTGGTGGCTAGCCTGTGATCTAACCTGTTTGATACTCTGAGTATATATTGTTATCAAAATTAAGCAGATGTTTAAGGTTTTGGAAAGCCGATAACACAAGAAACTATTTTATAGAAAACTACCCAGCATCATAAGGGATAACTTCCGTGATAAAGATGAATGAGTACTATAGATCTTATAGCAACAATTATAGATGTCCCTAGTATACTCGTTCAATCTCGTAGAATGTTATCAAACTGTTGACATATGCCCCCTCTATCGTTATATATATGACAAATGTCCAGAGTCTGAATAACTCGATAATCCAAGTTTTTAATTACCATTTACACGCACTTTATAATATATTGGAACAATGTATGTCCAGATCATAAAGACTATAAACCTTACCACTGACTCTTCTTGGCGTCGTTTGAATAATGCAATGCGGCATACTCCATTGTTCTGTCATCGCTGAAGACATTGCGTCTCGTTAAAGGAAAGAATTGCTTCGGGTTAACATTGAACAGTACTGTTAAAGGCCCATTAAAGGAGATTAATGCTTTATCAAACTATATTATTTGGTAAACTTTTGGACAAATTAAAATAGTTATCACTAGAAAAAACCATCAGCACAACTTAAATGTGAAAGTAAACCAGAAAAAAAACAGATAAGCAAGTTTTATAATTCGGATTTCCTGTTTCTTCACCACTGACCTTGACAGTTGATACACACATTTTTTAACAGACCAATCAGGTTCTTGATAAACATGATTGAATTGGAGACAACTATATTTCAAGCACAAAATAACATATTTTTAATGAGTCTATTAAATAGGGTCTCAATGCAATCCTAAACTAATTCTCATAACTTATATGAACATAATAAAAGAACTCCATATATTTTTTCAGTAATTCATTTGTACTAATCTCCTTTGGTGTGCCTTTAAACAGTACCAAGATCACACAAGATCATAACATAACCGTAACGCTGTTGAAAACGGACTATAACTTAAATACGGTTAGGTACGACGCTCCTTCTATGTCTTTCGTGAACGAGATCGTTTTCTCTTAGGGGATATCAGAGTACGTCTACGTCTAGCGTGCTAGGTCATCAACCGATTGTTCCCTGCTGTATCTGAGCCCGAGCAAGCGGAGAATGACCCGTGTAAGGTGCATGTGATAGTCAGGATCGGTTGATAGGCCCCTATACGTACTAATTCGGGACTTCGCTTGGGGCTCCCTTGTGGATATCTGATTTAGTGAACTATAAAAGAAAAGCATAATAATTTATGCTATTTAAACGCTTGTTTAGCAAGGTCGTGGTAATAAGTTGACGTATACAAGATTCTGTTATTCCATCGCCATGTCTCAAAGGCGCTTGTTCACAGTAGAAAATACACACACAAAATGTCTTTGAAACAATACAGTTTTGGTCATTCAGATTTGAATGATGATAGCCTTTTATCACATACCTGGTTATAATACAGTACACATTCGTAAAACGTTGATGTTTTTTTAAAAGGTAAACACATGTTACGTATGTACATGAATCATAGTTGTCAATTCTTTTAAAGTAGGTTTATACGCCTCCTTAACATTAAAAGCAGGATTTGGCAGCAACTCTCACAAGAGATGGAAAATATTACAATTTATCACAGCAAGACTTTTCATCAAAACAGACATCAGCTGATGATGCCCTAAGATAGAGGTCATTTCTCATATCACCATAAATTGGACATTTCGTGATAACATGTAGTTCATCTTCAATTGCATCTTTAACTACTCTTCTATGGGAGCCAGATGCAGCTTTTCAATAAAACAAGGGTACGGGTTGTCTCGAATTAACCAGCAAGCATTAACCCAAAGGAAATTTCTCCGATGTGAAAAACAAAAGATCGCATATGCATCATTCAAATGACGGAGATACGACCTTTTTTATATACGATGAATTTCCTCACAGTTACACGTGTCTGTGACATGTACCACGTGATTGCAAGTTTAGGAGTCTCCCAAAGCAAAATGGTTAACCTATTACCAAACAATAATGACATTTGACCAGTTTGTTGCAGTCGATTCTGGAAAACATTGTTGGAAATCGAGAAATTGCTCTTAACGAGCATTTTTTCCTTTTCCCACAATGCTTTCTGTCCTATTAGAAGACCATTTTTCAATTTCATCATATTTCGAATTGTCGTCTGCAAACCCTTTCGATTTGGGACAGTCGAAAAGTTATCGTTTGGTAAAGGTTTTATTCGAACATGACGTAGTACAGGCCCCATGGAAATTAGAAATCAATTTGTTTCGCAACCATTCGGCATTTGTAATAACGTCACCACGACAGAACGTAATTAGAAAAATGAAACGTTTTTTTTATTCTGAACACGAGAGAGCGTGAGAGTATGGGAACTATAGCATCCTTTTGGAGACACATGTTTTGATTTTTTATTCAGAGTCATGATATCTCTATCGGTTGCAAATCCTAGTTACAAAACAAGGTCACTAGTTTGAGTCCCAGACTCGGCTTGCTTCTTTTTCGACGGTTGATAAAGTCAATGCGTACTTCACGACATGTCAATTGTGGGAATAGAAAACCAGATTCCTAGTTGGATTGAATATTGTGTTGTACATGTAGGTGTTAAATACTAGAAGCAAAAGAAAATTGTACTGACCGTCAAAGTATTTTCTGATATTTTGTAAATGGTTCAAACTTTAACCTTTCCATCTTAACATATCCGCAGAGTATGAACATCTGAAAATGCATTTTGAAACAGACCATTTGAAAACAGTTTGACGAAATGGAACGTTTTCTGACGGTAATCAAAATTACATATTTTTACAGTAGCTCAATATTTAACGTTCTTTTACCAATATTTTATACCAGAAAGCTTAATTCATCGACAATTTAAAATGCCAATCAACAACATTCTCGTAGCAACCCGAGGCAGAATTTTTTCTAACGAGCGTGGAGAGCCTCTTTTTTCTACGTACACGGTTATACGTCTAAAATGAACGTCTGAACTGTAACGCAGGTACAATCTTAACATAGTTCATTATATGAGCATTTGCAGATGGTCCACATTGAAAACAAAATACATTTCCTTTAAAATATTGTTAATAATGCCCATTATGGGTAATCAATCATTTTGTGATAGTGGTTTTTTTAAATGTTAAGCAGAATATTCAGTAGGGTGATGTATATTTGAGTAGATAGGTTAGCAAATAAACTCTTGCAAATAAACGGTTGATTTGAACTTAGGCAAACTCTTATGGTAAAGTGTTTAGTAAAACGATACCTAGGTGTAAATAACATCACTAATCTGAAAAAGAGAAAAGTTTTGAAGTGCACCATAATCCGTGTTAAACTATTCACTCAAGTGCAATATTTTGACTGATTCTTAATAATAGCCTATAATAGCTTAGAGTCATTAACTGACACGGGTCCCATATGGGTCCTCTTCGTCAGTGCCGTACCTTAATGTAAGAGAAAAAACACCCAGACGATAGTTATAAAGTATTACAATAGAAAGGGTACCCTTTGTGTAATGGTGCAGAGATCATTGTGACAAATATGTTCATTCCAATAGTAGAATGTTGATCGTTATGATTTAAAGACAAACAGTATAGGGGCTATTATGCAGTATGTGAGCTCCGTAATACAATGGCATTAAAATCAACAAACATGTAGAGGTCAAGATTCATCTTAGATTAATCAACAAAGCTTGCAATTATTTGTTAAAGACATTTGCTCTTTATGTTTTATTAAGTCATTCCGAACCATTGTTCTCAAATGTTTAGAGATTGTTATTGACAGCTTAACGACAATTGTTTGCCTCATGCAGAACAAAGAAAGATAATGCAGTGTTGTTGATAATGAAAAGAACATCGCACCATAGACATTTCTCCATACATGGCAACCATTTTTAACCTTTGAATGCGGGGTAATTTCTAAAAAATAGATATGTTTGTCGTCCGTTTTCCAAAACCTTAAATATCTGCTTTATTCTATTCCTCATTATATACAAGACTCTTCCTCTGTCCAACAATTCAAATCTTTATACTTACGTTTTGTGAAGCCGTCCTATTTTGAAACAACTACGGCTGTTACATGATAAACGAACAGTCCCATTGTGGAATCAACCAGTTAATGTTCGTAAATTTATATTCATGTATACATATTGTG
Source organism: Cerastoderma edule (assembly GCA_947846245.1). Classification (NCBI taxonomy): domain Eukaryota; kingdom Metazoa; phylum Mollusca; class Bivalvia; order Cardiida; family Cardiidae; genus Cerastoderma; species Cerastoderma edule. The sequence goes on from OX401412.1 coordinate 12,618,851, forward strand.
TTGGGAGAGGGGGTCTTTCATTTAAAGAAAGCCGATGTCTTTGAATAGTATGTTCTTACACGGTATTCTGGCACTTGTGGTGTCTTAGTGGGGTATCAAATGTGTTTGACAAGTATTGATTTGCTTGATAAGTTGTCTTCATCTTTCATTTAGTTTTAAGATCATTTGTTCCTCACTGCTCATTATACTTTCTCAGACATATTGATACCTCACTGTCAGACGACATATGGGCCAAACTACCTTAATTGTCCTTAGTCTTTTAGTTTTATTGTTCACTTGTTCATTGTTGAGGATCTTATGGAAGATTGTCAGTTTAAATTGTCAAATGAGTTTCCTCGTTAAATAAAGTCTTTATTATTATTATTATTATTATATTATTATTCTGATGAGGAAAGTTACTCAAAGTTGCAAACAGGTTAGATCACAGGCCAGCAGCCAATTTACTTGTTTTAACCTATTTGCATAAGCATGAAGTCGGTTCCAGCACTACAAGGTTTAAGACCCACTGTATCAGAAGCGTTGTATACCGGAATGAGAGATTGAAGTGTTACTTGGTAAAGGCCTTAAAGGCACAATAGAGGGGATTTTAACGAGCATCAAACGTACCGTAAATAAACCAATACCATAAAACAGACGATGCACGAACGGAAGATAATGAGTTGTCTTTTGGACAAGCAAAGGACGCAATAAACTGCTTTTGTAGCAGACGACATTCTATGAATTCCCGACAAAATCGGACATTTCTCTTGTTCTTTCTCTTCTGCTATATAACCTATTATATTAAACAGGAGATATTCGAACTGTAGACAATGAATTTGTGTTAAAGATAAGCACATGGTGTCACTTTTGTGCAGGACAAGTAAACGACACTCTATGCTATAAAAACAACATGAAAATGTTCCCATCTTATTTTATACCACTGTAAAGCTATGTTAATTAGATAAGTAGTCAAATAAATTGTACATTTAAAGACTCTCAAGCAGACGACACTGTATGATATCATGACAACTTAAGTCTTTTCTATAGTTCTTTAAAACTGCTATAACCGTTTCCCAAATATCAAATTTTCGACTGTCCCTAATTGAAAGGGTTTGCAGACGACATAGTAAATTGTGATGAAATTTGGAAATAATCTTCTGGTAGGGCAGAAAACATTGTGGGATAAGGAAAAATTGCTTGTTTTCCAACAATGTTTTCTAAAGTCGTCTGCAACAAAGTGGTCAAATGTCGTTATTGTTTGGGAAAGGGTTAAACCAATTCTATCATCTAGGAGGCGTTCGAGTGGAAAATGATGATTTGTGTTTTAGACAAGTAAATGGTACCCTTTCATGCTTTCAATCTAGAATATCATATTAAAATGCTACTTTTCTATCATTCTTTCTCTACCGACGTATAGCTTGTTCTATCAAATACGTGATACTTAAAGTACAGATAACGAATTTTCTTTTGAAAATGCAAACGACATTTTGCTAGTTAAAGCAAATGACAATTTAATATACCGCGACAGAATGAGACTTTCATCTCGTTTTGATCTCTGGATAACTAGTTCGCATATAGACAGAGAAAGGAAAAAGTCTTCTTTAGCCGTAACAAGATTTCTTTATTTGTCAAGTATCCTAATTGATGTTCATGCTGTGTGCTGCAGTGTCTCTGAGAAAAGGCTAATAATAAATTTCGTCGATTAGTGATTCTGCAGCGCTGCATTGTAATCACTAGGCACCATTGTCAAGCAAAACATATATTCGTGTCGGTGTCATGTACATCGTTTAACCCATTACCAAACAATAACGACATGTTACCAATTTGTTGCAAACGACTCTGGAAAACATTGTGGGAAAAAGAAAAGTTGCTCGTAACGAGCAATTTTTCCTTTTCCCACAATGTTGTCTGCCCTATCAGAAGTTAGCTTTCCAATTTCATTGCATTTTGAGCTGTCGTCTGCAAACTCTTTTAATTTGTTACAGTCGAAAATGTGGCGTTTTGTAAAGGCTTAAATTTTCAGTTGGAAAATTAAACAAAATCCCCAAAGCCTTTTGGCACTTTGTAACCAGTCAATAAGTGATTTACTGTTTAGTGCATGAGCAACTTGAATCATTTACTGAAAACGATACAAACGAAACCCAGACGGCATCTTGTCTGTGATTCAACAAAATCTTCAACGCCTTTTGGCACATTTGTAACCAGTCGATTAGTGACCTACTGATAAGTGCAAAAGCCACTTGATTTTTTTGTTGAAAAGATACAAACGAAGCAGAGGCGTCATCTTGTCTGTGCTTACTCACAAAATCATTCCAGCCAATGCATTTGTTTGGTCTGGATTGGAGTCGAGTTTCAACCACATTGACCGAATTGAATTCTATCACGGCCTTCGGACAACCCTTCATCAATATGGTAATGCAGTCGATATGTTTTTAAGCAGCCACTCTTAACCCATTACCAAACAACAACGACACATGATCAGTTTGTTGCAGACGACTCTTGAAAACAATGTGGGAAAAGGAGAAATTGCTCTTAACGAGCATTATCTCCTTTTCCCACAATGTTTGCTGTTCTATCAGAAGACTGTTTTTCAATTTCATCACATTTTGAAATGTCGTTTGCAAACTTGGAGCATTTGGAGCAGTCGAACATTTGGCGTTAAGTAAAGGGTTAAACAATGCGCGAACATTTATTTAGTCCTGGCTATCTTAATACAGAACACATGGCATTCAGAAAGATCCAACTTCAACTGTATGAATGACTGGCGTCAGTATTGGTTGTCTGTATATACTGTATTGCTTTTGTTCACTTCACTGTCTATTCAGTAGTAAGCCAAATGTTGATTGGATTATGGATTAACGCCGTTTCAACAGTATTTCAGATATATTACGGGGGTCAGCGTACCTACCCATGTTACCGATATTTCCTACAAAGAACTGCTAAATACTTTGTCCAATCTGGTGACTATGTTCCCACATAAACATAATTCATGTGTGGCGAGAAAAGAATAAGGCATGTCATATCAAATTTATCAAACGCCTTAGAAAATATTAGCCGAGGCGAGTCGGGTCTTATTACGCCGCCGACTGAGGATCAGCAAGTCAAAGAATTGGTATATACATGTATTTAGTATTTAATGCTACACAGCAAAAGGTTCAAATTCAGGACGCATGTGTAGCGTTTTACCATACAATTCAAGAGAAATGTTTGCGTATGTCAAAACTGATAAACATGGATATTATGTTCATTGAAAACGCAATAATGCCATGTGACACGTCATTCGAAACGTCTTGGAGAGACGATTCCATTGGTGTGTCGCGTGGCAATATTGCGTAACCCAATATTGGATAAGAGAGAATGTTGTTTTGAACTTAAGCAAAGTTTAATCATAAAATGTTTAGTAAAACGGTTACATTATTTTTTTAGTCTTTACATAGGAAACTAAGATCAACAGTGTGTGAAGAATTGATGGTCAGTTTAAATACGTTTGTTTGCACAACTAATTCGAAGACAAATTACAATGGTACTTTCATAGAATATTAAATAAAACTACGTCGTCAATTTCCAGCAAGCGTGCCTTCCTTTATTGTAATGAAAGATAAGATGGGTTTTAGTTTTACTAGGGCGATGTAAACTTTTAATATTTCATTTATTGTAGACCTTCACGTGTACCAATATTATAGGGTTAAGCGAAGCCACAGTCGAGCGAGTAAGCTTAATGAAAACGCAACTTATGTTGCCTCTGTTTTGTGTCTCCTTTTATCTGAAGTTGCCATTTCTAATAAGTCAATGTACAAACCAATACTTTGTTGTTACAATTTATTATCCGTTGTTTGGTAGGTGTATTCAGCTTTATCACTGCGACAGCTCACAAGTCCATGTTTCCATGGTAATGAAGCAGTACCATGCTTTGAAATTCAGTCAATTAGTGCATAAGAACTTTTCACTAAAAGCCCTGCTATTGTATCTGATTTTAGCGACTAGTGGTTGATTCTGTCTTCGCAAATAGCACACACGTGGCGCCGATTTCTCTGTCGGTGTTTTTTTCTGGAATATTTGTACTCTTGTCGTCAAAAAGAGACGTCGACTGGTGGACAAAATCCCTTGTTTCACGAGCACGGTATGGAATTAGTTCTTGTGTGAGCTTAATCGATTAAGACTTGTTTGACACGAGTTTACAAGGGTACTTTGATTTATTCCTATTTATATCATATGCATCGGTTAATTCAATAGGACTGTGCGATGTAGCTTTAACTTTATTTAACAATATTCGAAAGGCTGCGAAAGGCTGCGAAAGCCTGTTTCGAAACAATTCATTGCAGTTGATATCACATTGAGTCGGCAACGAACAAAGTAAGTAATTCCTTTCTTATGTAAATCATGCTTTTATTATAACTGTTCTTTTATGTGGAGATGAACGTATTGTGTATATGGAAAATGTTAATTTTATCTAATAATTCAAAAATTAAAGAGAAAAACTTTGCATGCATGCAATTACCATATACGTATACAACTTACAAACTATTGTGGTTTATTTTGGCTAGCTCATTACTAAAAGCAGTTTGCAAAGTACTTGCATTTGTCATCTATACTGTGTACATGTACATCAGAGCTTGGCAAACTTTTTCGTGTTTATAAAGATCCACTATCTATTTAAAGAAATGAACTTCATTATCTCGCATTTGAACGATTGCAAAAGATTAATTCATGTATTGTTTGTGCAGCAAATTTCATTGTATTTATTGAACACATCGCTTTTCTCTCATACAACACACTTTATCAATGACAGAGACATTTTCTTTACATAATTTGCATTTTCGTGTAACAGACATTCGAGATTATGATAAACACTTTTAGCGAGGTCAATTTTGTGCACAGGTAAACTGTACGGAATAAACCCCCGCCGGAATAAACCCCCACCCTAAAAAACGGCATAGCGGAATAAACCCCCACTCCCTTATTGCATACACGGAAGAAACCCCCACGCTTGTTTTGCATATGCGGAATAAACCCCCACTCAGATCTATTGGGTATATTATAGTGAAAATTAAAGGTAATCCGTTTGTTTTGATGAAGCGTTAATTCGTAGCTAATTAATTTGATAGCTACGATAATTACCTTTCTTCGATGGCAATTGGATGCAAACATATATAATCCCTTAACAGCGAATCCAGAGGGCAGCAACCAACTTAACAAAAGAGAAAGACGGGGACGGCTCACCAGAACACCTTACTCACTTTATGCGAGCAGTACGGTAGTAAGAAGAAGACCATCCGCGAGTTCCTGCATGCCATAGGCCACAACATTCGGCTTCAATAACACCAAATGACGACAACATTAGTACTTTTTTATGATGGTGACAACTTTTTTGGGATCAAAACTAGTTTTTTTCACCAACAATGTGCTCCAATAATCCTCATTATATACAAAACTCTTCCTCTGTCCAACAATTCAAATCTTTATACTTACGTTTTGTGAAACCGTCCTATTTTGAAACAACTACGGCTGTTACATGATAAACGAACAGTCCCATTGTGGAATCCACCAGTTAATGTTCGTAAATCTATATACATGTATACATATTGTGTTGGGGGAGGGGGGTCTTTCATTTAAAGAAAGCCGATGTCTTTGAATAATATGTTCTTACACGGTATTCTGGCACTTGTGGTGTCTTAGTGGGGTATCAAATGTGTTTGATTTGCTTGATAAGTTGTCTTCATCTTTCATTTAGTTTTAAGATCATTTGTTCCTCACTGCTCCTTATACCTTTCTCAGACATATTGATACCTCACTGTGAGACGACATATGGGCCAAAATACCTTAATTGTCCTTAGTCTTTTAGTTTTATTGTTCACTTGTTCATTGTTGAGGATCTTATGGAAGATTGTCAGTTTAAATTGTCAAATGAGTTTCCTCGTTAAATAAAGTGTTTATTATTATTATTATTATTATTATTATTATTATTATTATTATTATTATTATTATTATTATTATTACTATTTAATATATGCTTGTTCGATTTATTTAAATAAATATAAACGTTTATTAATATGTTGTTGTCTTTTTCAGTCCTCATTAATAATCATTCCCACTTCAACTGTTTTTCAAATAGTCAATTATCTCGCTAGTGCTATCATGGTGAGATACTATGGTGAGCATGTTTAATCGATATTAAACAACTTGGATTATGCAATTATTGCTTAAACTTGGAAAATTCAGAATCAAATTACTTGTCAATGGTTGCCTTACAGTATGAATAACAGTAAGGGTTGGGGGTTTATTCCGCCTATCCAAAACAAGGTGGGGGTTTATTCCGCCTATCTGAAAACAAAGTGGGGGTTTATTCCGCTTTGGATGGGGGTTTCTTCCGTGTATGCAATAAGGGAGTGGGGGTTTATTCCGCTATGCCGTTTTTTTAGGGTGGGGTTTATTCCGGTGGGGGTTTATTCCGGGATTCCTATCAATGTATCGAAGTATAGACTTGAACAATATTTCATCTGCTTGTTCAATATACGTTGTTTTCCTACATGCAATGCATTTTTATTCATGTTTAGAAGTAAAACGGATATCCAGAAATGTTATTTATATCATGAACATGTTAGGTTTAGCGATATGCTAGTATCACAAACTTAAAAACTGTGTTAAAATGTCCGGAATAAGTCCATGGGTCTGTCCGTATATCAATCGAATAACTCGCCTTTACATATCTAACATGTTAGTTTAAACCTATTCAGTTTACATTAATTATAAACCAAGTTGTTTCAACTTTCATTCCCCGCCTTCGATTCTGTTTCCAGCAAGTATAACCCGTATTCAAACCGAGTGTGGATTAATGAAGGGTGGAAAAGTGGACCCTGCTGCTCATCCCGTCGATTTTCTGTCATGCAGGCAGGGAATATTTCAACACGGTGAAACTAAAAATATCTCTTTTTCATGTCTTCAATCTAACCAAGGATGTACGACCTTGATGTTTTACACAGAAGGGTTAATGCATTAATTACGTGTAATATAAGTCCCTTAAGGAAACAGAGAATAATACCAATACTTGGTTCAGGCGTAAACTTACAAAGTATCATGTCATTACAATTTACAAATATAAGTACAAACACTTCAGGTCAAAATGAACGAGTTCTTAGGATTCGACAAGCCTACATATAAGATGGTTCAAAATCTTCCAATATGGAAAGTGAACATTCCGTCGTCAAAACGGAATAAGATTCACCTATACTCTCTTTATCTGTAGGAATTATTAAATAGCTATTAAAAGATAGTGTAATATAAACGCATATAGAGCACACACAACTACAGAGTAAGAGGAAATAAATGAATAAAGAATTGCATTGGATACATGCAAGTAGCTTGTTAGTTTAACGAACACCCCTCGTATGTGGGTCTAGAGCTATTGATGAAAAACATGCGCTACCATCTGAATACAAGAGGTATTTTAGAATGGACAATTACTTGATTAATGTTTAATAAGGTTATTTCGTGGTTGCTCCAGAGTTCAGTCCTAGGCACGTCATTTGCGAAAATGTAATTAACCCAGTTTCTGTTTTGGTATACAAGTTTACCATAGGAAGACATTGTTCAGGATGTGTCATTGTTCGATGATTGATAGGTGTATACTGAATATCTAGAAACCAGAAATTTGTTCACGATACATATCCTACCATTTGTAAACATCATTAAACTTTTCCCAGGGTACAGTGTTTTGTTGTTGGTGTTTTTAAAGAAGGTGAGAGATAACAAGGACAAAATTATGACACTACCTTTTTATATATCCTCAGATGGAAATTCCTCAAATAAACTTAAACGATGTCTGATATTGGAAATTTCTGATTTTGCATCGTTGTCGCTTAGATGCGTTAAGACTCGGAAGTATGGGGTTTACGATTTCAAAGGATTATAGAAACTCGTAACTATAGCAAAATGTCCATAATAGAATTGTATGTCTCTTAATAGACAGAATGATCTGTGACTCGTCATTCTAACCGGTCAAAAAAAATCATAATATCAAATAAAGGGAGCATGATAAGACAGGAAATCGCATACTTCAAAAATAAAATAATACCTTTTGCCACAATGCTTTATGAAAGTCGTCTGCAGCAAGACGCAAAAATACGGCGTTAGGTGGTAATGAGTTAAAGGTTGTAGCACAATGTCGAAAACTGTTTCCCACCTCAGTCTATATTTAGAGGATTTCACAGCATAAGACTAACTTAAGCAGATATATGGCCATAAAAACTAGCTATATTAGGAAGGAAAACAACCATATAATAATCATCATTGAGTATGCAGTAAGATACGTATCTTTTTGTCCTGATAAATCCCTAAACGAACCGTTATACCTTATGTTACAATGCTCCTTACTAATGATTCAATTACCCTATTTGCCCTTTATTTCTCTTTTTGATCATTGCCATCCGCTTATTGCTTTGGATTTCAAGATCTTGTATTTCCTAATGGAATAAAAGACTTAATGAATTGATAAAAAGGAAGTCCACGGACAAGATATCGTAAAAAGCACAACAGGAGATATACAGATTAGAAGAAGCCTTGGCATTTTGCTGCATAATTAATTTTTAGTGACATACACTCGACAAGAAAACGATATATTTGGTTTAATATATTGTGGCTGTGAGATAGTCTCTTTAATCCCCAAGGTAAACGCTATTTTCAACACGGCTGATCATTGTTCCAAGATACCGTCGTGTCATAAATGAAAAATTGCTCACCAAGAGAACTTTATCCTCGTTAAAGTAAGATATACAGACTATCGTAAAAGATGTTACAAGATTTGATGTCATGGAGTTAGGGATTAATATTTTATTCCGCATAAATGACCCCCGCTGGACTTCAAAATCTCGATATACGGTCGTCATAAAAACTGAATGAAAATCGTTTAAAAAACGTCACAATCTTTACCTCAAGTGAATTTCAAGTGACTTTCAGCCAAACTCTCGTTGCAGCTTAAGATAATGGTGAAAAACAAAGTGACAAAATAGGAAATTGCTTGGACAAGCAATTTCTTATTTTGTCACCTAGTTTTCTTAGCAATTCGAAGAGAAAATAAATGGGATTACCTTTCATCATGAATTTCGTTTCGAAAGCGGTGTGATACTGATGCTTTTATATCGACTGATTGTAATCTGCGAGAGTGGGGGTCATTGGTTTAGGTTTATTGACCTTGTATGAGATGTATAAGATAATGGAAATCCGTTTTCCTTTTTGATATCGCGTGATACCGGTATTAATCGATCTCTTTAATTATCCCTTTACTTCATTAGAGAATTCGAGAAATTAATGCAACAAACGCAGAAATATTTGAATGGAAACTAATCCGCTTTATTCGCAATATTTTGATGTTAATATTGTTTTATTCATAATTTATCAAAAAAATGAAATTAGGAAATTTCGTCTCAAACAGTTGTTTGTAATGAATTATGAATTGATTTTCATTTAAAAAACGATGAGCTTTAGGCTTAGAGATCTGTTAACACAAATTGATATAGAGCTGCATATTACTCCTCTCATTGAAATTAATCACACATGCCATTCAATCATTATTTCTAATTCTGGAAATCAATCAATCAATCAATCAATCAATCAAGCAAGCAAGCAAGCAAGCAAGCAAGCAAGCAAGCAAGCAAGCAAGCAAGCAAGCAAGCAAGCAAGCAAGCAAGCAAGCAAGCAAGCAAGCAAGCAAGCGAGCGAGCAAGCAAGCAAGCAAGCAAACAAGCAAGCAAACAAGCAAACAAGCGAGCGAGCAAGCAAGCAAGCCAGCAAGCAAGAAAACAATCAAACAATGAGACTATCAATCGAAAAGGTTATTTACAAAGACATTGATTAAACATAAGCATTATTTTACACATCGCCAAAGGCTTTGATATAAGCTATCACAACAATAGGAGGAACCAGTTCGATTTTCCAAGCAATTTCTGTGACAGATTTTGTGGAATTTCCGACATTATGTAGAGATCAAAGCAATTGCCGTTGTCAAAAACGTATAGCAATCATCTCGCCTACGGTTCTCTATAATTAGAAGAGCGGTACTACTTTCATCAATAATAGAGAATGCACGAGATTTTGTTAAAACAGCAAAAACATTCGGTTCTTTACAAATAATATAAGCCACAAGTGAAGACGTCAATACTTCGTCGGCTGTATCAAGGTACCGCTCCATAGAGACTTCTCATATAAAACACTTGAAGAAGGCAATCTTTAAAATTCCATTTTCAATAAGAATAAGTCGAGAGAAAATCTGGATGAGGAAACTAAGCCACATAAATTGATATACATGTATCTTTCTTAAATGATCACAATATGAGTTGAGTCTGTGTTATTGACTGATTATAGCGCGCTTACATGGTTTGGTGCTGGAGCTGTATTGTGTTTTGTTTTTCAGGAGATGTAAGTGGATGATAGCCATTATATTACATCGATCTGGTTGTTTAACCAACGCCTTATAGAATCTCAGTTTCCGCATTTGGTGCAAAATACTTTGTAACAATTGTGACAAAAGAAAGAATTTCTAATACCTGCAAGTTAAGATTTGTCACATCGGTTTCTATCCAACATTCATTTCAAAAGGACCATAGTTCTGCTTCAAACTACATTTGAAAAAAAATGTCGAAAGGGAAGAAACTGTTCGTATGGACGCTAACTAATATGCTTCATGTGGTTTCTTTGTTTCTCATAATAAAAGAGACATACTTATTTTCAATTAACGTCTGCAATTTCTTTTCTCAAATTTCGAAAACAAATGGTGACTTTACACATTGGAATCGAGAGCCAACGACCATTAAAACCTCTTAACTCTAAATTTCACGTGTCTTTCTGTGTAATCGTAGGTAATAGTCTCTTTTAATAAACATCTTTCAAATTGTTGGCTCATATTTCATGATCTTCGTGCCGTTTAATGTAAACATTTCAAGGGAGGAATTGGGTTTTTCACATGATGCAGCCATAATTGCAGTATAATTTACCTACTGGGAAAATATCTAAGCCATGATTAAGAACGATTAGACCTAATATTCCACTTTGTTTACGTTAAATTACATTATATAAAATGTAATTGCTCCCAACAGACATATGATTGCCTTTCATCTATAGATTAATATACAAGTATAACGTTCACATAAAACCTTTTATATCTACCTAATATGAGATTAATGGACTTGCCCAAATCGAAAACTGCAGCAGGCAGCAATTGTGTGTTTAAGAAAAATGATTATTTTAGTTAAATGTATCAAATAGGAACAATAAAGAGAATTTGCTCATCACCACAGTGCTTTTTGTTACGAAAATGGTACGTGATACATTCTACTACACGAGATAGTAAAGATATATAGACCAATGTGGCTTTTCGTTTAATTCATAATTTAATATTGTACCGACTTTTATTGCACAATATCAAACGGGCTTCTATTTCGGCAAATTAAGGAGTTAAAATACTCACATATTGTCAAATGCACAGAGAGGCTGTTCCAAGACGACAATATAATACACAAGTCCACATAATTGGGTACAGGGTAAAACTCTCCCTGCTAGAGAACGAAAATCAGCGTATCGTGTTTTTTTCTAACTCCTTACCATCTGCAGACGTCATTTCTTTAACATAAAGCAGACGACTTTAGAAAAGCTATGTAAACATGTGAAAACCTTTTCTGTTCTGATGTTTTGATATGTGAATAGATTGCTTTTAACAAGAAATTTCTTCTTTCACCACAATGCTTTATGAAAGTCGCCTGTTACAAGACGGAACAATGTGTCTTTAGGTGACAATGTGTTAATCGTCAAACCGCCATCGTATTTCTTTCCGAGCTTCTTGTTCAAAAATCCGTTTTCAATTTATGGCAATTTGTGATAGTTCGAAATTGTAAGCAACAACCGACATAAGCTATACATAACAATTTAGAAAAAATGCGTTTTCATAGTAGAAATAATTTTGAAAAATAAATAATTTGCGCTTGACAACACTTGTCGATTATAAGTTGCGATAGGGAGAATTATTGGTCCATCTACTCAGTTATTGATGATGCTTCGCTAAAGTACTGATTTATTCATTTAATATTCTTCTTGGTGTTTAATCAAGGTCTTGTCACACGACGAACCTGATCTCTTATCACTTAATAACATAACATTTTTCTTTATTGTTGTTCAAGTTCTACGACCAAGAATCGTATTCTAAACATATGCATGCATGATGATTCTTGCCTGGACCCGACTTGTTCTGCAGAAACAGTTGTAATATTGACACATGTTCCCTTAGTCATGTAGACGACGCCTTTTACTTATAACAAATAACACTAATGGGTTGACCAAAAGAAATGCCAAAAGAAAAATGGGCAAAGTCATGCATCTAAGCATCAAGGCTTTGTTTCTAAAGTAGAATGCAAATCCATTGAAGACTTAATACAGACGCCGTTTTTTCTTCTGTTATTTGACTGCTTCTTTAAATTTCATCCATTCTTAATGAAGCAGTCATTGGTATAATACAGTATGTTTCCTCTGGTGTTTCGGAATATGCCAAAGATTTGATGGATTATTATCTATAGTTCATGTTGAGCAGAATCTTTCGAAGCAGTGATTTAGACTGGAAATGATTTTGAATACAAAAACCAAAGTCAAAAGCCAACAACTAAAAACAGGATTGGATATATTCCCTATGTTTTATATTTTTGTATCATTTGTTATCAATTACATGTTGAATATATAACGAAATATGATACTTTTCTTTTTAGATAAAATTGCTTTCAAAAAATCCTTTTGGTCCATACAATTCTGGCACCACTTGTTTAATTGATCAAGAATTGTTTGATTGACTGTGGGGTATCCTAGGCCGGATGATATATGCCTAGATCTTCCACCTTAGTATTGTATCAATTGCAGCATACGTATCCAAGTTTTGGGATGCCCTAGCAAAAGTCGTCAATGGTTTCACATCCGAAGTGTTAAGTGTTACACTTATACTATTTCAGCTGTATCTTTGTTGCACATATACCTGCTAACATATATCATATCGTAACATGTGCATCATGTCCAAACTTAGATGCCAAGGCAGAGTGTATCTCCCAGAACTAATTAAGAAGAACGGTTATATTCTTTAATATCCCTATGGATACAACCTTTCCTATAATTTTGTAAATATATGCTGCCGGCGTTTTAGAACTTTTCCGGGAATTACAAAATGGTGGTACTATATATAATAACCAGCATATTAATTTGCTTATAAACTTCTAAGAGTTTTATAGCAATTCATAAACCGATTAGATAACTTGCTTATTTTATTAAAAAGACATTGTTTTGTAGCTGCGTTTGACCATTGGAAGATGTCACAAACACTGTTAAAGCCCTGATTTAGTTTTTACTTATTCATTTTACATCAATAGTGAAACAAGTTCTTACAACTAAGATTGCTTACTCTCGAGCCCTCCAGTTTAAGCCCTGATAAGAGGAATATTTACAATGTTTAATTCTTCATTTCTACTCTAAATTCGTATATTGTGGTCGACAGTGGTGCAGTGGTACAGCGTCGGCCTCTTGTACCGAGGGTCCTGCATTCGAGACCCGTTAGCAGCAAGGTGACCTTGCCAGGGCTAGCCCGAAATCGGCGCGAGCTTCGGTTTAGTATCCAGGAAGTAATGAATTAAATAAACTCCAAGCTTCCGTCACAATCGATGTAAAATGAATAAGTTTAATCTTTTAAAACTTTAGTGTGATTAGTTACCACTGATTACCCATTTAGAATTGTATAATCGAAAATATTCTAATTGGCAGCCATACACTGGATTTTAATGAATGCAATATATTTTTTTGAAATATTGCATTATAAACCCCATGTTAAGCACCTTTATATCGATCGCTGCAGTGTTTTAGGTGGTGTAGATGGTATCTTAATAACACATTAATTGTTTATGTTTGAAAACTTCATGGACCAGAACGATTAACAAACAAATGTCTTTGGATCGATAGATTGAAGCTGCCCTCGCCACATTGTCTTTAATCATTACATACCTCCCAAATCCCTCTACAAATACTATATAAGATATGTATCTTATGTAGTATATGTAGTGGGATTTAGGAAGTATGTATTGATTCAAGCCCCGTGGTCCTCACAATGACCGTGTGTGTTTTCCAGCCATTTAGACATGTAATAATTACTTGGAGACATTCATCAAAGACTCCAAATGGTGGTACTGGTTAATTTACAAGTGTGCCATTAACACTGTCGACATGTGTTATCATTTTTCCCTTATCGGAAGACGTTTATGCTCCATAGGTCAAACGGTGGCAATGTCACCTGTACTTTATTTGTTTCCTAGATCTGTCAGTATAAGCTATTTGTTAGCAGAGAACATCATTTTTTATGTACACATATTTTGTCTTCCACATAGTTAACATGATTAATGACTGATCAAAATTGAGGCGGTACTGCAATCTACAACAACAATGATAGAACATATTTGTGACTCAAGATAAAAACCGATGTGACCAAAAAATGAAATGAACCCGGTAATATCTGCTTTTATCTCAATATTTTCTTTTACGTGTACGTTCTTGTTTTGCCCAAGAGCTTACTTATAACCTCTGCTGGAGTTGTGTTAACCGAAGAACTCATAACACTTCATTTTTCATGCTACAAAATGAAATTGGAGATAATTCTCTTTTTCGATTTCAAGATCAATGTAATTAAAGATTGACTTTCGATTAAAGTTTCAATTCCTACCAGAGAACTATTCTTTCGTTGATTTAAGTCATTGCCATATGATATATCATTCCACTTTTGAATAACCATTGTGTGCACGTGGAGAGGAAGGCAAAACATTGAAAAAGGGTAATGCGAAGTACTGATGGAGGGAATAAAAGGAGCTTGATTCTGCTTGTTAACCACTTTTATTTTACTGAAATACTGCTTAAAACGGCATAAAATGATCATGGCGCTCCTTATAATGTAACTAAAGATATACCAAATTCTATTAAAAAGAATTACATAAAAAAAGAAAGCCATACCTTTCGATTTGGTTGATATTGCATTCCATGTATGGAAACCAAGACCTAATTTGTCATCGCTCATGTGTATGTTGCTTCACTCACGCATTTTAACACTTGTTTAATCACACCATGACTCCATTATGGTTATGTGTTTCCGTTTTTAGCATCTAGTTAGATTTGCCTCAAAACCATTTAATGTTAGTTATAAAGGGTTTTGCAGTTCTAACCTTGGTTTTGAATTTCGCCCCATTTAAGTCTTAAATGTCTTTTCTTTAGGATTGTTATGAATGGGCCTGCATGGAATTTATTGAAAGTACCGTGTATTGCATGATAAATCCGTGCATTACTAATGAAAATTCTTTTACCGTAAAGGATTTACAATACATTTGCGCTGAATCTAGTCATGAAAAGCAATAGGAATCTATATAGCACTGCCCATGATGCATTTTGGACACGAAAAAATGATACATTATTCGTCTGCTAAGGGTGATCATTTCAATTATGAGTTCTTCAGTATTATTTCCGTTTTCACTGTGCATTTACAACACTTTCAGTTTGATTGCATATTGATGCTATGCTTACAGTAGAAAGTGATAAAAATTCTTATAAAAGCTCAAACCGTTCGAGTTTTCGTTTAAGCTTTCATTGATTGGTAAATACTTGACCAAACACAACAGTGTTGATATGATTTTTCTCAAGTCAAAATTCTTAAGTTAGTCAGAGAAAGTATCAACTGAATCGTAAATGTTGTGAATGTGTACAAGTGATTTTTATCTGAAGTAAAACCTTTTTAAAGTCTTTGTGTTGGAATCGTCGCTTTGATATCATATGCTACAGGTGGTCTTCATCTTTTTTACTCAACCATCATAGGATATTGTAAGCTTTGAAAATAAATGGAAGCAAAAAAAATCCAACAACAACAACAACAACATTCGAGTGAGATTTCTCAGCATAAAAGAACTGCGCAGATATACGTTACTCGTCGTGTTAAGTGCGCCGGACTGAATTAAACCCATATATGTGTTACAATATTTTTCCTTTGGGATGTGGCTTTCCTGTCGTAACCCAATTAGCGTAACCAAGTTGTACAAAAAAATCAACATCTTCCTTCATTATATCCTGTCCCATGAGCACTTTGTCGTTATCAAGTTAAAGATTACCCTATCACATATTTGATGAATGGAAGGAGATATAAGATTTTTTTTTTATTTATTTGAAGCCAAAACGGCGTATTGTATGATGTACAGCAATGAGTATCCGTTGAATCAAATTTTGACAAAATCTAATAAATGTAGGCACCGAGTTTTAGTTACAAGAAATTAGATTTACAAAGTAATCCTCTGCCTCTCCAGACGCATGAGAGATGACAGTTTGCTTCCCCTGAACTGTTTGGACATTAACTAAATTAAGGTTTATCAATTATGCAGCTGTTTCTTTTCCTAATCATTTCGAAATCGATTTAAAACATCGGTAACAGATGGCTCAAGCATCGAAAAGAACCAATTCTCCTTTTGATACGAGTATTTCTTCTCAAAATAACAAGAAAGTGGTATTTCCACACTTCAGAATAGTCCTCTGTGTTTGCTTTCAATTTGGTCAAACCCCTTAGTTCAATGAAAGGGAATGAAATACTCGTACTATATAACTTGATTGTAACGCAACGTATCGCTACATTGTTGCTTCACAACGACACACGCAAACTGCCACGTGGTTGTATATCAACCCTCAGAATGCTGCGTAATTTTCTAAAAATAGATTTGTGTGTCGTCTGTTTTCTAAAACCTTAATTTTTTTATCAATTCTGATGCGGAAAGATACTCAGAGTAGCAAGCATGTAAGATCACAGGCTAGCCGCCAATCTAATTGGTCACTAGCCTGTGATCTAACTTGTTTGCATAAGCATGAAGTCGGTTTCTTCACTATAAGAGTTTAGCAAGAGTCATTCCACGACAACCCCCTGGCCTCATGGTGGTTTTCTTTGACGAGCAATTACTCCATCTTTATGATTATGTCTGTCCTACATTAGCAAAATGGTTTTTTACGCATCTTTATCTAGTTTGGCTTCCGTTGAGAACAAGCACATTTTCACCCTGTATTAAGAAAGGGTTATAAGGCATTGCAAATATGGAGGAAGACAAGTAGATAAGAAAAAATAAACTTGGAAAAAAATCTTGGTGATACAAGATTCGCGGACGAAAACCACCATGTGGCATGAACCTTTGGTCTTAGAAAAACCTTTTAAGTGATCACTTTCTGTTTGTAGAAGCACCAAGTTCCAAATGGGTACTCAAATAGCAATATAAAGAAATATGATGCCAAGGTGCCTTTAATGTTTTTTACCCCTGAATTCATACTGGAATATCTTCCGGTATCTTAGAAAACATGACCAAGGGGAAAGTCGTCAAATGTCATCTCATGTCACAATGATTTTACCTAGTATTGTAACATTTTTTTTTAATTCGTCACCGTCGTCTTTATTTGCATTAAGCTTGGAATAATTGCAACCTACGATATGTTGAAGTGACTTATAGTATTGTTAACTATCGCGACATATAGATAGACCCTCTTTTGACAAAGTAAAGAAAGTGTGCTTTTTCTAACTAAATACATGGTCCTACCTTCAAACCATCTGAGAAATATTGTAAGGTTCCAGACAAAGTATGTCTCTTTCTCTATGTCTTGCAATGTTTTGAATTATTTAGAGTTACCACACCTTTAAAATACACACAAAACATGTGGATTAAAAACAAACGATAACTCCGAATAAAAAACTGTCCATACGATACACAAATCTTCGTGATTACACGAAAAGGTGTCGTAGAATAATAAAATGCTGCAGTCATACGAAACGGTTTCTCCATTTAGCTACCGTGGATATTAACGGGAATTTGAGAAGACACAATTATTTTTAGACTGATTTCCTTATACGGTAAATGGAGTGTTAATATCTTGTTTCCTCTATTATCATCAGATGGGTAGGGGTTAAAGCCACCGACAGACATACGGACAGAATGAGGTGGCCAAATATGTGCATGCTACTTGATAGATATTTCAAGTTCAAAATTCATTTGAAATTTTGAGACATCGACGATGGTTAGGTACTTATGCTCTTATCGCTCTGAATTAAGGTTTTTTTTGTCTCTCACAACCTGCCATTTCTTCTTCATAACAATTTCTCACATTTGCGTTCATTCTCATTCTATCATTATTTATCTACTTATATTTTCCGTCTTCCATATGTTATTGTTTTGAAAATGTCTGGTTTTGTTTATATCTATCCTATATATATATGATATATATCTCTGTTCTTGGTAATGTGTTATGACGCCAAGATCGTGTCCGAAGAGTTTCCGCCTGCAAAGGGCTAATCGCCTGCAGGGAGGTCTCATGTTTCCAGATGTTTGATAATTGGCGGAGCGAATGAACTTAATGGAAACGTAGAAATATTACGGAAAGCTTTTAGTTTCGGATGTCGTGCTTATACACTCGTCAACTGACTAACGAGGTCTCGTAAAACACGCGCTTTGCAAATCTCGCAGAGAACGTTATTTTGGCCATGCGTTACCTGTGGACGCCATTTCGTAATCATTATGACAAATGAACATATTGCTCGCCGCTATTTGATAATTTTCCTCTCCAAAACTGATAAACTTGGATACTATTCTAAATGGATGTACAATATTGCAATGTAACACGTCATACGAACGGATCTAAATATTGAAATCAGAGGGAATGTTGTTTTGAACTTACGCAAATCTTAAGCATAAAATGTTAAGTAAAACGGTACCGTGGTCCGGCTTTTTTCAAGATCCCATATCAGGGAGTGGGTCAGAGAGATGTCGCTGGTAGTGATGATGGCAGTCAGGTTCCCATCCTTTTATAAAAAATAATTGTATTAAGGGGATGTAATTCTGACTAGTTATGTTGATCAAACTGTTTGCTCAATATAAACGAGCTCACATAATATTTGAACTCTACAGTTTAATATTCGCTGGAAATTTGCTGATATCTGAAGACGCGTCACAATACCGAGAATCGTAAGCATATAACAAAGAACAATAGAATCAAGCGTTTAAAAATAGAAAAGAAAAAAAAAACCACGCTTAACAAACGTTTTGTTCTTTTGCTCATCCTGTTCTCTTCCCAAATCAAGACGATCCTATCATGATGAACCAAAGAAATCTTCTATTGGTAAATTAAAAATGCACCATTCACATATTCAGAACAAGGGTAAAACTCCAATGGCAATATAGACTATACTTATCAGGTTGTAAATAGATTACAGGAGGGTACAAGACCTCCCATTATCCATACAAATATTGACAGACGACCTTAATTAAAATTCACAACCGGATTTTATTGCGGTGTGGATTAACTGTGCAAACCAAATTAGGTTTTGCCCCACCCTTATTGCGAAATTGGAATGACACTGTACCCGCATATTTTCTAAATCCAGATTTTCGTTAATTATTCATTCGATTATACGTTTGCGATGAGCCCAATATGAAGATAATGACAATTTTACCGGGGACGACTCATGGTTTTATTTTCTCTAGTGAGAGAGGGAATCGTTCACAACAACTTTTGAACAGCATACTATCATGTCTATTGTAATAGAGCCCAGGGTTCTGTTTTACTAAACGAATTATGGAAACGTTCGCGTAAGTCAAAACTGATAAACATGATTAGTATCTTAAGTGAAGGTACAATATTGCAATGTGACACGTCATTGGAAGCGTCTCGGAGAGACGATTCCAATGATGTGTTACTTTGCAATATTGCTAAGCCCAATATAGAAATAAGAGGAATCGTTGTTTTAGACTTACGCAAATCTGAAGCGTAAACTGTTTAGTAAAACCGTACCTAGGGTTCTCTTTTACTAAACGAATTATGGAAACGTTCGCGTAAGTCAAAATTGATACACATTGATAATTTTTGATAAAAGAACAATATTGTTTTGAATAATGAGAGAATGTTGTTTTGAACTTATGCAAATTGTTGAATCACGGACAGGCGCCCCCACTCCCAGAGAAATGCCACCTAGAAGACCTTTAATTGGGTTGATATTAGCACCCTTGCCGATTTTCATTTGGCGGAGAGTTACCCTCCTACTAGAATTGAGTTCGCTTAAAATGTTTGGTAAAACGCTACCCAGGTGATTGGTAATTGGTTTAACAGGAACTGTGAGGGTCGAGTCCGTTTTTAGACCATCCTAGATTGAGGATAGGATATGTGATTAGCGACAAAATAGCTTGATCGCCCCAGGTTATACAAAATGTTTACTCCTGGAACGTTGGCTCGTAATTTTATCACACCTGTGTGATTTTAGTGATTAGGAGGACCTTCAAGGGGAATGTCGACTTTTGGTTTTCTTAGTATTGGTAAAGGGTCATCAATTTATAATGTGGTATAATAGAGAACACAGAAATGTGTAATGCTTTAAACTTTAAAAATGTATTAAGCTCATCTCCATTGAAATTATCTACGACGGTATTTATCTCAAAGAATTAAAGTATTGGTAAAAAAACAAGAAAAAAAACACACTGTTTATAGAAAACAGGGTCGAAGGAAGGAATTCACCTTCTGGCACTGCTTTTCTTTCCAAAATTATCATTCAATAATAGGAAACTACCTTAAGTTAAATGAATAAAGTACGAAAATATGAGAAAAGCACACATTCTTTTGATAGCCACCATACACTTTGGACTCAGACAGTCACCATATATACCTTAAAGTCTATGACTCCCTCTTGGTCACATACTACCTCACAAGCATCGTCTGATGGGTGATTGTGAGGATCTCTTCCAAATCATTTTGGAATGTTGTCTAATAGTGTTATAAAGGAAGAACAGTCTTGTGTGATGCATCTCCAGAACAGTTTCCCTTTTCAAATTCGTCATTTCTGTCTATGTACCAATGACCGATTTATAAATTCCAACAATAGATATATATATTACCACATATCTGCAAAGTACATAGGTCTGATGAAAAGATCGAGTCGACGTTCCGGGACCACACCATAATAACCCATTACCAGACGATAACGACATTTGACCAGTTTGTTGCAGACGGCTCTTGAAAACATTGTGGGAAAAGGAGAAATTGCTCTTAACGAGCAATTTCTCCTTTTCCTACAATGTTTTCTGTCCTATCAGAAGATTATGTTTAATTTAATCACATTTTGAAATGCCGTCTGCAACCGCTTTCAATTTGGGACTGTCGAAAGTTTCGCGTTTGGTAAAGGGTTAAACACATCAAAATGACGCATTTTGGCACTCCTCTACATAATTTATACAAAAGAAGCGGCATTGATTAAGGACAATTTAGCAATTCTTTTCATTTTACCACCGTGTTCTCTACCCAAGATCAAAAAAAAAATGCTCACATTCATATATACGAAATTGTGGCCAGATGTCCCATTGAATAAGAACCGGTTTCAAAAGCCCGTGTTAGGGAGTGGTCTATATCAGCCGGGAAACAAATAGACTCAGAAATGACCATATATAGCACAGGCAAGTAGTCACGGAGGCTTCCCACCCAGGGCTATATTCGGTTGTTAATGGAATTATTCCGTTCGCCTTGTGAACTAAGTGGGCCGATCCAGGAAAGAGAACGGGTTACCTAAATTCGGACGCGTATCATGTTTTCTTTAACTTCGGATATGGTTTTCGTATGCTGCCCTGAATATTGTAACTACTAGGGTATTTCCGTGACCTGAGAAACACACCTCGCATAAGTGCAGATTCACAAATTTTGTGTTATATGTCCTTGCCAATAACACACTTCCTGTGAGGGTCCACGTTGTGTAGGTTCAATGTTAATTGAAATGTTAAACCTCTTTTTAAATCAGACTTTTGGTCGCTTACTCATGTACATGTATATAAGTGGAACTAAAAGTGTGCGTTTAGTTAATCAACTTAAATGAGTATTTAGATATTCCGTTAGTTTTCATTTGAAAATGAAATGACAACGAATGTAGTGTTGCAAGAAGCAATATTGTGGCTTCCTTACTATGTCAGAGGCGTTTTCATTGGATAAACCAGATTGGTATAGATTGCTAACCAGAGTAGCCTACCGTTTTACTAAACATTTAAGATTAAAATGATCGTCCGTTCAAAACAACATTCCCTCTAATTTCAATATTTGGCTAAGCGATAGTGAATTGTAATACATCATTTGAATTGTTTCTCCGAGACGCTTCATATGATAGATATGTCACATTGAAATATTGTGTTTTCATTTTAGATGATATCCATGTTTATGGGTTTCGACCTGCGCTAATCATTTCCTTATGTCGTTTAATTAAACGGTACCCAGGGTCTTCATTGTAGATACTTGTTTGAAAGCAAAACCTTGTTTACCATTAGTGGTTTATATATAACATTAACAGTATATTGACTGTTTTGGGATACTTAGTATATGATTGAAATGTCAGGTCAGCGAGAAAAACTCACGGAAAACCTGTAATCGACCTATAGCTGGATTTGAACCGATGCATGCTTATAATGGGAGATTGATATATATTAAAAGTAAAATGACCCAACATAAATGATAAATTAGGTAAAATGTTCAACTTTTTGTTAGATTGGGAAGGAGCCATTGTGACAATAGCAGAAATTGCTCAGTATGCGTGTTTCCTTCTTTTGTCACACTGGTTTCCCAATCTTTCACCTAAAGCGGTTTATCAGTTGATATGAAGTAAACTGTTAAATGCATTGCCTCGTCTAAGGTCTGGTCCCACGTTTTGTAGTCTGTGATGTACTGCAGAATCAACCGTGGGCGGAGAATATGTAACAAGCTGTCAAATTGTGTTCCTATCAATATTCATTGAAAGCTGTAGGCTAATAAAAAAAACATACTATATACGTATATGTACTCTCCAATTAATCATTTCTAACAGAGACAATTTCAACAGAACATCAGGAGACGCCAATTCAAACAGATCACGATCAAACGAGAAGATTTTGCGTATATGAG
The DNA here is from genome assembly GCA_947846245.1 of Cerastoderma edule. Classification (NCBI taxonomy): domain Eukaryota; kingdom Metazoa; phylum Mollusca; class Bivalvia; order Cardiida; family Cardiidae; genus Cerastoderma; species Cerastoderma edule. The sequence continues at coordinate 12,641,801 of OX401412.1, forward strand.
CAAATTCTTATGTCTTCGCAGGTACATAATGTACACGTGATTAACAATTTTCATGAGAACATATTTAAAAATATTTTCCTCACGATCCATTAGTCGTAGAGCTTTGATATTTGGTATGTAGCATTGTATACTAGTCCTCTATCAAGTTTGTTAAAATCATGACCGCTGGGCTAAAAATGGCCGCCTTGCCTTTAATGCCAGTTATAAATAGCAGTTCACAAGAAAATCTTTAATTATCTTCACGTCGACACTATTTAGACAGCTTTTTAAGATCAAATGGATCTTTAGAAAAAGAAGGTTTTCAAACCTTTTTCTACATAATAAAGGCAATGTAAAACTGATAAGCCCCTATGGCGGGCCATTTTTGGACCAGTAGATGATGTTTCATACCAAATATCAAAGCTCTAGGCCGTAAAGCCGTATAGCTTTTTAAATATTTTGCTTTTTTAGGCTATGTTAAACTGATAAGCCCCTAGGGCGGGGTCATTTCAGGCCTAAAGGTCATCATCTTATCAGAATTTGAAGAAGGCTTATAGATGATGCTACATAAAAAAGATCAGAGCTCTAGGTCAAATCGATCTTAAGAAAATGAAGATGTTTAAACCTTTTTGTACATAATTACGGCAATGTAAAACTGATAAGCCCCAAGGACGGGGCAATGTTTAGCCCAGCGGTCATGAATTATCAAACTTGTTAGAGGACTAGTATACGAAGCTACATACCAAATATCAAAGCTCTAGGACTAATGGATCGCGAGGAAAATATTTTTAAAGATTTTCTCATGTAGGCTATGATATACTGATAAGCCCATCTTCAAAGTCCCATGACTCCGTAAAGCCCCAACGAAACTTTGCAATCTTTCGTCTGCTTATGCCCTATAGCGCAAGGTTCACGAAAAACATAACCTTCAAAATTCCCCCTGGGGGGAGCAAAAGTGTTTTTGGCTCATGGCCTAAAAGTGGTGTGTTTAAATGGCAACGTCTCATAGAGCTGTTGTTTTGAGCACCTATCTTAATATGATATAAACTCTTCATCTTTAAAATCAACATCTTACTTACATTACTTACAACTAACTTATATAAAGAGACCTTTCTACAAATATGCGACCAACAGTAAATGCAAAGATAAATAATGGTTAAAATGTTTTGCTTTTTGGGTGACAAACGATTGTCATTATCATAAATGCTGAAACCAGAGTGTTGTGAGCTATTATTATTTGGATGCAAAAGGTTACATAGAATGCACATATAATCACTTTATCATGGCTTCTTTGAACGATATTTGTTACTGAGGAAGGAAAGGGGATTTCCACCATGGACATTGTGTTACCATCCTTTGCGACCAATAAGAAATCATTGAAGATCTTAATACGTTAGATTTCTCTAAACCCTTTCAATTAGAGATGGTTTGTAACATGACATTTAGTTAGAGTTAATTCGATCCTCAGAAATAATTGAATCCACTAAGAGAAGGAAGAAATTTGTTGTCGTGAATCGACCAAATACCGCAATAAGTCATGTTTTATGCTTTTAGTAATCAACACTTGCTATTTGGAGCAGTCTCAAAACTCATCTAAGCCAAACAGTTAATGAATGAGGAAGTGCATGAGATAGTGCTACCAAAGGCAATTCGTAAATAACAACAAAAAAGTAAGAGAGCGTCATTATCATTTTCTAATTTTATGTCTAATGAATGCTTCTTCAAAATAAAAAAAGAAAAGATAATTGTGCAATATTGTAGAGGAAATATGAAAAACATACCTTTGGACCTCAATTTTGCCCTCATTATACTGTGTACCTGTAACTTTTAACTTCGATAATTGCAATCAACTCCATGTAAATCAGTAAGAGTTCCTTCCTTGAAACTGTGTCTCTTATCTTAGAAAGAAACTTTATTTTTGTGTGATCCACCTCACGAAGGACAAAAAATTTCCAGCACGGAAACATGCTGTATCACATACAAGGAAATAAGAATTCATCATGACAAAAGGAGAAAGTGCATGTGTTCAGTGCCTCTACGTCCCTCAATAATCAATTTCATTTCAAAATCATGAATGATTTTGTCACAAGACCACATCATATAGGTAAAGCATCGAGTTTTGACAGTTGATAACCCACTGCTTATGGTAATTTGTTTGAATAATGTTTACATATCAATCTTTGATATGTCACGTATAACATATGCGTCAACGTTTTTTAACTCAGTCATTACTTATCTTGGATCGGAAATATGAAAGGGGTAACATGAGACTATGCATGCAAAGTGATTATTCACTTTGACTGACTATTAATCATATCGATGAAATATAGGCATTCTATTAAAGGCAACATGATTTGGTTCGTTAGTTGTACAAATTAGCCAGAAAAGATAACAATAACAAAATTATGTAAAAAGATGGCAATACATGTAACTTCTTTGACAAAAAGATTCTAAAAGGTATCTTTTTTATTGGGTATGCTATATAGTATGTTATCCATCAATGAAGTGGGACGGTTAGATTGGTGAAAAATGAAAGCAGACAACGTATCTAACGAACGACGAGACATTTTACTTTTAAGTAAAGCTTTAAGATAAAAGGAGAAATTGCTCTCCTTGACCAATGTTCCCTTTTGATGCAATCATTTTAAGTCTCCTACATGTGTCTTAAGAACGTTTAAATGGGGTTATGGCTAAAACATTCCCTGTCCTTTAACCTTTGCTTCGATCTTTGTTGCAAAACAGACTTTATTAAACGCATGTTGTTTTTTTTCATTTCAGACACACTTTGGAAAATGTTAAACAAGTGGCACCATAAACCAAGAACCCTATTATTCTTTCAAACGAATACTTGAATATTTCCAAGCGGCAAAGAAACCTTTCAAATTGCTACGGAATTTCAATGATTTAAGCCAGCCTGGGCGAGATGTGAGCAACTATATACTCAGCTATCATCATGGTCTTTCTCCATCGTTTATTAGACGGGCATTTCAAAAAAGCAAAACTGTGATAGTGTTAATGTGTTGTCAATGCACAATAAACCCATTGTTGTATTTTCAAATGGATGGTAAAACAAGCCCACCAGTTTATTGGAGAGTGTTTCCACTAGTCGTGTTTAAATGACGACGAAAGACGATCTCCAAGCATTAATCAGATTTATCCGAGTCTGACAGACACAACCAGTCGTGGAAGCTTGCCGTAGTCAGAGAAATTCCTTTCATGTTTAGGCTGGCAATCGGATATTTGCGGCTATATGTATTCACTGCGACACAGCTATACCATCATCACATTTATAACAGGATATCTGCCCGTATCTTTTATTGTTCGTTGGTAATGGTAACTTATAAGTTATTTCTGTGAGTAAAGGCACTGCGAGATTCAAGTGTATAAACGTGGATTTTAAACAGAATCATTACGGATGTGTGAGGTTACAGGATGTGTGAGGTTACATTATTTGTTGCAGTATGGATTAACAACTAAGGAAAATAGCTTGGACAAGAATTAGTTGATATCATTAAACAAGTTTATGTGCCTAAATCACACGAAGGGTTGATAGGAGGTTAGTTTGATTTAGAAGCGACATCACGGTAAACAAATGGAAGTGCTTTATCAACATATTCTCGTATAGAATAGCGATACGTTCCACTCTGTAATTTTAGAATTGCTCGCTCCTTGTATTTAATATATGTGTGCCCGTCTCTATGTTTCTACTCAGTGTTCTTTTGATTTCTATAATGGACGCTTTACGAGAAGTCAAGGAATGGTTGTTCAACAAGTTTCATGATTCCGCTGTCAATAACGCCCGGGATCAGGCGGCGTCCCGGGTATTTCTACCAATAACCCCACAGAGTGTACCGGAGTTTGTCATCCCCGGATCGAACGAATCATCGAGGAGGACCAGCGATTGTTCGGGGCCGGATCATCTCGAGTTCGGCGTCTGTCCGAAGAGGAATAGTTATGGCGGACGAAGTATGTCACCGCCTATCTCTCACTTTAAACTGTCCCCGTCAGACTCCGTGCCCTGTCTAAACTCTATGCGGGGACATGGTGTGTGTAGATCGGCCCCTGTTACGCCCCGACATGAGATAAGGGAGATAATCTCGGGTTATAGGAGCGCTAACTCGGCGTCTGGCCTTGATGACGATCACCATACCAACGTAGATCCGCTCTCATTCAACGCCATGAGTCTCACACATTTTCGCGCGCAAACATCCTTCGGATTCTCGACATTGTCCGAGAAACCGCACACCCGACGTAAAGAATCGTTGTTCCATGCTGGATCGGAGGGACTGTTGCCTAGGAAACATGTCGGTCGTCTAGGAAAACAGAGGTCGCTATCTAAGTTTCACGATCATTGTTCATCGGAAATAAACATCCTGGCAAGCTCAAACCACCTGAAAACTACCCATTTGCAAGGGAAACACATTTTCTCATCCAGCACACCTTCTGTTGTCATAACGACATTCTCTCAAAGCCGAAGCGAGACCCCGTCTCCAGAGTTAGAATATACAAGTGCTTTAAGTGGCAGACGCTTGTCGCCTTCATACCAAGCGTTTCAAGGATTTAACAAAATGCCACTTCCGTCTCGCCATTGTCGGTTTTACAACAGACGGCGTTCCTCACTCGTCAATCTTATCGACCAACTCGAGGGCGGCGACAGAAGCGACAGAAGCAGCGATAACTCTTCCGCTTCCGGTCGCTCGACGCCTTCCCAGAATTCCATCGATCTTTCGCAAGAGCCTCAAAGGCGAAGTCTCGGCGATCTAGCCGTACCGAAGCTTCCAAGTCCGACAATGAAGCGCCATTCTGCACCACACATCGTGGAACGGAAAGTCCCGAGCGTGGAGATCGTCAAACCTCGGTCGAGTTCGTGTCACGTGATATCAAATGCGAGGCCGACGAATCACAACCAGATGTTCGCGCCTTTCGGCGAGCTTAAGTTTAGTTTCCAGTATCTAGCGGCCTCAAAACAGTTAAAGGTAACATTGATCAAGGCCGAGAACTTAGGGGGACAAGGAAAACTTGGTAAACACGTGAATCCCTATGCAAAAGTGTACCTTATACCCGGAAAACTACAAAAACAAACGAGTCAAGTCTTCAGGCGGACTAAAGACCCTGTATTTGACGAGGACATGTACTTCCAGAACCTATCCATTGAGGACATTCATAAGCTCGGACTGAAAATCAAGATTTTCTCCAAAGGAACGAACCTCAAATTCCAAGAATTCATCGGAGAGGTTTCAATTCCTTTAGAAAACTATGACGTCACTGAAGAAAACCGAATATGGAAGGACATCGAGTCACTAAAGGATAGAGAGGTTAGAGATGTCAACTATTAAATTTATGCAAAGACATACTCGTCATCTTCACAATTGAAACAAAATTTGGCTGCAATGTTAACCCCTTAACCCTAAGAATGTTGGGTAATTTTCTAAAACAAATATTTTTGTTCCGTCTGCTTTTCAAACCCTTTAATATCTGCTCAATTTTGATGGAAAAAGATACTCAGAGTAGAAAACAGGTTAGATCACAGGCCAGTCGTCAATTTAGCGGCTGCTCTGGATCTTACCTGTTTGCATAAGCATGAAGTATGTTCACGCAAAACATTTGTTAATACGCATTTATCTGCTTATGCTTACTCGCGCCAGAACAATCAATTAGCTACACTGACAAGTTTAGAAATTTTTGTCAATAATGGTTTCTTCTCGATATCACAAAAAATGCGCCCCTTGTTTTACCTCCTAGTTGTTATCTTTTGTTTCGATTATTTTTTACATATCAATTTTAGGGGAGAAGTTCAGGTATAACGTATACTATTGTCAGTTACAAATTGAACATAAATCATTGCGACAGGGGGACATATTAGACGCTGATTGTCAAGAACTTGTATCAACCTTACAGAAAAAAAACCATAACAATAAACATCGATTTGTAAGAGTTCAATAAACCGCCTTTCTTTTGCAATTGGATATCTAAAGAAAGGAAGCAGATACGATGACAAAAAGGAAAAATGAATGTCATAGAAAAACTTGCCTATTCTGAAAATTTCAACTAAAAAATTATGTGGAAATACGCCTGTGGTAATTTGACACAAAATGTATTCTCGACCGAGCAATGTTTGTAGCAAAACAATAAATGAGCTCATTTTGAGGGAGTAAAAAGCTCGCTTATGTTTCTGAGAGATTATCTTTTGCACGACTGGCAATGTCCTCTATTTGGCGGCTGTTTTTCAACAGGGAATCGTTACTGCACATCTGCAACAGACGATAGTAGTTAAGTGTCATTTCGAATTAGCTTTAATTGTGCTGCACTGACCTCTTCGCTCAAGAGGGCGCCTGGGGAAGGTCATGAAAATTGGAAAATGTCGCTCTCCTTCATTTTATTGCGGATTGTGAGTTCATTTTGATTATAGAGACCACCATTCCTGAAATCGTTAATCAAATAACTTTATTTTTGTTGTCCCGAACTGATATCGTTTATCCATTAGCATTATATCTGAATAAATATTCTAGTATGATAGTAACTGTTCTTTACAAAAAGAGTTATCGCCTTTTATTTATCGTTAACAATTACTATTCTTCTAAAAAGACATCTTTAAGTATGGTAACTTAAATCTGTTAAAGAAATAATTTCGAAAGTAGTCTACAAAAGACCCGCTTAATCTGGGAGAGTTTGTTTAAGGGTCAAAGCAGTGTATAGGGAGATGGCGGCCCACGCGATATTGGCAGTTTGACCTAAGGGCTCTTGAGTGCTTGTGTTGACGTTATAATTAACTCAGTATAATGTCCAATGACGGCCGGTGAAAAAACAACGCACTGTTTCTCGCCGAACTCGCCCTTTGAAGGAGTATTTCGTCCGTATTGGTCTCAACGAAAGTAGTATACATTATTAAAAAGTATTTTGATAAAGCCCATCTTTAACGTGAGAGAGACCAACAACGTTCTTATTTTTAAAGCATCGCTAAAGAAATTGCTTTCAAGCGAACCTACAGAACGTAAAGTTTCTATAGGACCATTTTCATGAAATAAGATCATGTCTTTGGTCGACATATCCCAATCTGACAAGACTTATATTCAAACCGAATTTTTAAGACAGCGAAGGCAAATCTTTTCAACTTCTTCAATTTACCTGTCTATTCCTTGATAGTATCCTCGTTCGTCTTACAAAATGTCAAAAGTCTATCCGTATTGACCAAGCCCATACTTTTCAAAAAGCCCGAGGTTATTCGCCCTCCGTTATGGGTGGGGTATCGGAAACATAACTAAACTACTGATGACCCGATAGGAACGGCCATTTGAACGAACAAACTGACAACATCGGTGTTTCATAAGCACAATTTATAGACGAAAATGGCTGATTCACACACCCCACCATTCAGCTCTGCAGCCTCAAGCTCTGATCGACGTGTTGATGGACCAATTAACAACTCATAACTTCGCCTTTTCTAGCCTTTTCCAACACCGACGCCCACTACGCAAAAGGGAAACAAAGGATGTCGTCTATTGATACTATTGTTCGTTATACGTAGGCCTTTTGCGAGTCTGTGCGGATTACAATGTGGTCGCTAAACATTGTTTATGATTTTTCTCAAGGGTGATACTACGCCTACGATGTATTGGTATGCAAGATATTGCAAATAATTGTCCTTCTAAATTGGTACAACGTCGTCCATTATTTCGGGCGTTTGGTCAGTCTGAGGATTAAATGCCTCACTCGTAATGTGGTGTAATTTATAATGAATTGAATAGTCGGAAAAATTAGGTCATCTCAGTATTAAAACTGCGAACATTGGCGCGTTTTTTATTGGCGTCACTAGCAATATTGCATTAACCTGTATAGAGTGTCAGCCTATGTCATAATTACAATGAAAATATTTTACTCAAGACATAAACTATACAGTTTCGTGTCACAAATATAAATACAACTGATCAATAATCTAAAGTACATGTAACATCATAATAAGTATTTTCATCGAATCATTTTTGAACTATCAAACAAACAAACGAATTTGTTATATTGTATTTAGCTACTGGAAGAGTAACTCCGCATAGTACGACAAACATTATGCAACTATACCCTGTAGTGTTGATACCTCAATGTAGTACATACAACTAGCTCTTATAGTAAATGCTTCCATTATGAACTTTGACAAATTGACGAGAATGTCTTTATTATTGACATTTAAAGATTTTATGAATTTGAACATAGTAAGTCTGATATAAAAATATCTTTTTAAATATCTATGTCTAATTTCTGCATATAAAGGACAAATAAGTAAAAAATGGAACTCAAACTCTATTTCATTAATAATATCACATATCAAACAACGCCATTCAGATTCATTATACCATAGTTCATTCACGTTTTGTCACTATTAGCTTATAGTCAATTCTGGGACCGTTATCTAATACTTTAATTCAACGCCGTTTTTGACATTTTACAATCATGCCACGATGATAGTTAAACTATCCATGTTCTATGTGTAAACTACCATGATCAAGATGTGATTGAGAGTCTTGTCCAATGAAGGTCATCTCACAGTGAAATAATCAGACGCTTTCAAGAATCAAACATGCTTTACCTTGGTAGCGTTTTATTAAGCATTTTATGCTAAGAATCTGCGTTAATTCAAATTAACTTTTTCCCGCGTTATAATATTGCGATAAGCAAAATTGCAAAGGAATACGCATTTGGAATTGTCTCTCCACGACGCTTCCATTGACATGTCACATTACAAAACTGTACTTTTATTTGTGATGCTTATCATGTTTATTAGTTTTGACATACGCAAGTATTTTCCGTAAGTAGTTGAGCAAAACAATAGTCTCTTATCGCCGACCCTATCCACTTTATACTGCTAACTTTATTGAACTAAGATACACTGTATAACGGATACAAGTATGCCTTAAGAGGTTTTCTTTTCTTTTATATGGTTGCTATAGAAACTTTTATGAATACAAACAGAAAAGAGAACCAGGTCAATTGTAGAAAACCCAATTCTGATGAATCAAACATTCGCCTTGGTGTAGTTCTTGGTCAAATATCTCTTATGCTGATGGAAACCCAGGGTACCGTTTTACTAAACAACTTACGGAAAATGTTTGCGTAAGTCATAATTGATAAACATGGATAGTATCTTCAATGAAAGTACAATGTTGCAATGTGGCACTTCATTGGAAGCGTCTCGGAGAGACGATTCCAATGATGTGTCACTTTGCAATATTGCTTCGTCCAATAATGAAATAAGAGGAATTGTTGTTTTAGACTTACGCAAATCTTAAGCGTAAACTGTTTAGTAAAACGGTACCTGATCTGTCTTCGTTTCTTCTCGTAAGAGATCGTATTACATACTCTCACTAATGATATCAACTTCTTGGATAGAAAAATATCTATTTGCCGTCGTCAAAAGTAATGATTAACTTAAAATTAATGATTGATTTGAGCTAATGTGTCGTCTATAGCAAGTAAGAAATCATGTTAACTCAAAACCTTAACTTATGGGTAAAGGTTCTTAAAAAAAACCCAAGAGAAACGTCATTTGAATCACGAATGCTTGGAAACGTGTTACATTTGTTAAAAGCTTTAAATAAAGAATCTTATATCTAAATTCGATCCGAATGTTTACTAGTGTATAAACCCTTAGAATGCTGGGTAATTTATTTAAAATAGATGTTTGTGTCGCTTGCTTTCCAAACCCCCAAATATCGGCTTAATTTTAATAAGGAAAGATCCTCAGAGTTGCAAACAGGTTAGATCATAGGCCAGCCGCCAATTCATTTGGTGGTTGGCCTGGATCCAACCTGTTTGCAAAAGCATGAAAGCCTACAACAACACCATCTGAGATTCGAATGTTTATAAACGTGTCAACATTTGTCAAAAGGCTAACAGTTACGCCATCTGGGATCTAAATACTTACAGACGTGTAAATGAATGTCAAAAGCTATTTGAACATCAGGTCAACCATTGGTGTTTGCTATCGTTTAAACGTCGAATAAAACCAATTTTATGTCAGATTAACTAATGATGTTAAACAATGTAAAAAGGTTGCTAATGTACGTATATACGTCAACTGAAAACCATTTGAATACCAGGGTACCGTTTTATCAAATGGCTTAAGGAAAATAGTTGCGTAAGTCAAAATCTATTAATACAGATATCATCTCAAACAAAAGAACACTAGTGCAATGTGACACGTTATTGGAAGCGTCTTGGAGAAACGATTCCAATGATGTGTTTCTTTGCAGTATTACCTAGCCCGATATTGAAATTAGAGGGAATGTTGTTAAGATAAACGCAAGTGTTGAACGTAACATGTTTAGTAAAACGGTTCCCAGAGCAATCATTGATGTTTGTTAACGTGTAAACCTTTAAACCATTTTGATTTGAGATCAGACCCTTGGTGATTTCTAACGATGGATCGTTTGTAAAAAGCCCTGTTTATACCAAGTAAACTGGTGTGTTCTTTTGCAGATGTGTCCGAACCTATTTAAGGATATCTCTGTAGAATCCGTGAGCGAATATACGTCCGAAACACTTCCTTACAATAACACGGGTAGAACGTTAACACATTACAACCTAACGCCACATTAGTTTGCGTCTTGCAGTAGACGACTTTAAAAAAGCATTGTGACAAAAGGAGAAATTGCTTGTGACAAGCAATTTCTCCTTTTGCCACAATGCTTTTTCAATCTATTCTCATATCACAACAGCATTACTGAAAGGCTTTTCACATGCTTACAAAGCTTTTCTAAAGCCGTCTGCTTCAAGTAAAAAAGATCGTCTACAGGTGGTAAAGAGTTGATAATTAAAAAGTTGAACGATAAGATTATTATCAATAACAATATTATGGAGTGGTCCCTTTATTTCAGGAGCTTGGTTTTCTGGGTGTGGGTTTGCTGTTAGAGCCCGAGAGTAGCCAGTTAACGGTACATATCGATCAGTGTAGATCTCTACCGTTACATCCCATCTACGGTCCACCTGGTAAATATATATATAACATAAATTTTATTGGCATTAAACATTACATATTCATGGCTTTACAGTTTTGCATACAAATGGTGAAACATAAAAAAAGAAAATAATTTACAAAGAGGAACAGTCCAAACAGTTCAAAGCCACTCTAGATGTCTGTTTCCTGGATTCTAATAGTATATATGAATAAAGTTAGTCTAACATCTAATCTGTAATGGTAATAGTTCTAAATTTTAATGCACTAATGATACATTTAGCGACACTATGGATAGTACGCTGTGATGCCGAGTTCATGATACATAAAAATACATCCTTTATTGATATATAAGGCGATAGGCGATCAGTACACAAGTTGTCAACATTTAAAAGATAAACCAGTGTCTTGCTAAGCCTTAATGTAGGATATAATTGCAACATATCAAAATGTCATTTAAAGTTTTCACTATGAATATGTATTAACTGTAGTCTTTTATAAAATGAGAACTACACTATTGTTTAGCACGGTTCTGGGTACCGTTTTACTAAACAGTTTACGCTTAAGATTTGCGTAAGCCTAAAACAGCAATTCCTCTTATTTCAATATCGGGCAAAGCAATATTGCAAAGTAACACATCATTGGAATCGTCTCTCCGAGACGCTTCCAATGACGTGTCACATTGCTATATTGTACTTTCATTTAAGATACTATCCATGTGTATCAGTTTTGACTTACGCAATTATTTTCCTTAAGTTGCTTAATAAAACGGTACCCTGGTGAATACAAGGTCAATAGGTCAGTGCACAAAATATTTGCTAACGCTTTACTTGTGCTTGTACTCGTACTTGTGCCTTTGTGAAGAGGAATGAATAATTAACCACTTACATTATGACACCTTCTCATGACTGATTGCAAACTGACTTGAGGAAGGAAGATATATGGGTTTGTTGAACACATCCCAGTAATGGAATTTGTGACTTGTACGAATCCAAAGCAACACCAAATGACCAAAAAAGCGTGGAAATAATACAAATATATTATGATATGTTTTAGACACAGGTCACCCTGGGAACATGTACTATAACGCTTAAAAGTGGCAATGTGCATTAAAAGGAAGGAAGAAATTGAAAATTATGTCATGTCAGGCATCTATAGCATTATATGATAAAATTCCCTCCAAGAAATGTGTTCGTTTTGATGACGAATTTTTTGGGATGGCGAATCAAAATAAACATGTTTTTCGTTCCTCATTTCTCAAATCGTCGGATTGATGCAAGACTTTGATAAGTCATTCGGTTTTGTGGCGGAACTACAATAGTCTTGCTCTGAACCAAGAATTTGGATATGTCATGAATTTATTAACACATTACCACCTTACGCCACATTTTGGGTCTTGTAACAGACGACTTTAAAAAAGCATTGTGGCAAAAGAAGAAATTGTGACAAGCAATTTCTCCTTTTGCCACAATGTTGTTTTCAATCTATTCACATAACACAACAGCAAAACTGAAAGGTTTTTAACATGTTTACAAAGCTTTTCTAAAGTTACCTGCTTCATGTAAAAAGGAATGTCATCTGCTGGAAAGACGTCCGATTTGAATATGCTTTGGTTATTCTGAGAATTTGTAACTCACGAAAACATGTTAGACGGATGGGAAATATTGACAATGCATTTAAATTGGGATAATGGTGCTTGAACCCAGATTACGAAAATCAAATAAAGAAAGAAAGAGAACTGTTCTGCGTTCTAAATGTCAAACCGCTTTTGAGTTATGTCCCTTGTATGGTTATTTGTTCCCATTACTCGACTCTTTTAGCACGCTTTGATTATTGATGACTTTAGACGATTTAGATAAAAAAACCAATCTTATCCACAGACTTGAAACGATTTAATGTTAGTTTGTTGTTTAACTTCATTTAGGATAATAGTTCATGTATCTCTCATAGCATAGGAAACTTGTTTTCCAGTATCAATGCTACTTACAATCACTATTACCGAAGGACACTAAAGCAATAAATTCAAGTTAATTGGTTTCTGACACACGTCTCAAAGAAGTTCTATTCGCCAGTGTCGTAGTAACAATGTTTTAGTTATGTAACGAATTTTCTTCATTCACCAGTACCTCTGAAGTGACTAGCAAAAGGCCACTACCACGAAACCAGAGGTCTCATACAATCAGGTTTTCTATGTCGTTTGATTGCGCCGAAGTATTTATATCTAAAATCTTTGATGTAGTCAATAATGTAAATTGCTGTTCTGTTTCAAGACCCATACATTCGCATAGAGGTGACACAGTTGTCGAAGATCGTGGGTAGAAAACAGAGTATGCCGTTCAAGAAAACCTCCAATCCGGTGTTTGAAGAGTCGTTTCTGTTTCCGATATCCATGAAGGACGAGGATATAGACGAGACGTCGATCAGCATCACCGTATTCGACAAGGACCGCATCAGGAATGACGAGGCTATAGGTCACGTGGTATTGGGTTACCTGGCAACGGAAGCCAGCCAGTACGGGCATTGGCGGGAAATGCTTGAGAACCCCGGATTGATGTCATCGAAATGGCATTATCTGGTGGACTATGATGATTGATAAGCACTCGTCATTGCTTCGCCGTCGAACTGAAATGTCGTTAAACCTTCAATAAAATGAAAGACTTATGACTGTTTTGCTAAACAGCAACGCAAAAAATGTGATCATTTCTATGACGTGTCGATGACCAATGAGCGTATTTCGCCCTCTATAACTGGTCGGATTACCTATTTCTTTTCGTGCCAGCGATGAGAAGCATATAAAAGGAATGCATCTAGTGCATACAACTTAATGCAATTAATAAAATGATCTGTTAGATGGTTCGTCTGCAATTATTTCTTTCATACAACGGCTTCTTCGAGTTGGTGATTACATGTTAAAGCTACCTGCTAACATTATTTTCGTAAAAGACCTTTGCGATATACGTCTATGTTCGACCACATTTTCAACATGTATTTCTATCGCAAAAAGCCATGCACAATTTTTGAAAGTTGGTGTTTTTACAACATAAATTTACGCCTTGGCTGGCGCCATATACATGTCACCCATAGCACGTAAAACGCACCAGGGGTCTTGATCGAATTGCCTGCCTTTGAGCTTTGTATTAAATTCAACATCGAACTAAAGCAGGAGAGACATGTATGATGCATGTGGTTATGATTTTCTTTGTGATGATATGAAATAAAAACCATGGGGGCATATGGATGAAACGTTTGCGATGTCATTTTTCCAAACAATTACTAAAGCTCATATAAGGGAATGGGGCTAGGAAAGATGCAATGGAGACACATTTGAAGAAAAGCATGGGGCTGGACAACAGTATGGAATTTGCAACAACAACATGTGTAGTCAAATTGGGAGTTTGTGACGGCCCTATCATAAAAATTAAAAGTAGACGACAGATATACACGATAGAAAACAATATCTATTTCTATTATTTTGAAGAAATAGTTGGTATCTGTCATATAAATGAATGCATAAGATATAAAAGTCCAGTGTTGAACGTCAGCACTTCCTGTGTTTCTATGAATTTGCAACAAGCAATACTTATTTACTTAAACTGTAACAGTAAATCTAGAGGGAAAACCTGATTCATTGAAAGAGAGCATGAGAATCTGTGTGACAAAAGGAAACGTTTCCAATCTTTTGTCACAATGTTTACAAATGTCGCCTACTTATTTCTAAGGCATTTATTTATGTTAAAAAGTATATACATATTGACAATATAACTTATATAAAAGCAAATTCCTTTTTTATAATTCATTTGTTTAAACGTTTGATATTCAATTAAATAGAAGAGCAAATGCCTTAAAATGTATTTCAATTTTATGGAGCAAATTGGATCGACTCCTTAATTACTAATTGGATGAAAACATACAGTTTAAAGTTTCTGTGCGTCATAGGATTGTTTTTTGAAACTTTCGAAAATAAATGAATATAGATTGATTTAACATTTCAGCAGAGAAACCAATAGCATATAAGATGAATTTTGACATTTTCAATTTTATAAAAATCCGAGGGAAATCCGACATTATCTAGATATGGCGTCAAGCTATGAACAATCGGTCACGTGACGCTCACGTGATACTAAGACTACACGCTGAAAACAAGTTAATAAGTTAAATCTTCTAAGTTAGGTGTAAATCGTCACGTGACAGGCTCTTGACAGCCCATGTGACGTAACGAATTACCATATAGCTGTAGTAACATACAAACGTCGAGGCCGTGGGGGTTTTCCGTCAATATTTACATTTATACCGCGATTTCGGCGATTTTTTAATTGGTTATTTGTTAAAAGCATAGCTGCATACCATACGCAAATTCTACTTTTTACCTATATATATTTAGTGTATGACGTCCAAGATCTTTATGTGAAACCATTTTTTTCATTAAATTGAAAATAGACGGCTTAGGTATGTATATTTCCTGTCAAACTATCAAGAATCGTTCTATTTTTAAAACAGATACATCAATTTCTGTAACGAAATTCTAAAATAAATCTAATAAATAAATACTTTTCTTAAAGACTTATTGCTTATATATTCTATATTGTACGATGGTTTATACATAAGTCATATTAACGCTACATCCTCTATCCAAAACAGTACTTCATTTCTTTACCTTCAATAGTTTTCTATTGTAATACTTTCTTTATTACCCAGAATAGCATGGAATGAACCTTATATTGGAAGTGTCTTCTGGTATTGTAGTAGGGTCTCAATTTACAAGTTCGAGTTCAATGTGTAAGCGGCCCGGATAGTCCAGTGGAGGAAGTCTAGTGCGTGGTATACGTACGGGCCAGGCCCCGGGCTATGGAGTACAGTGGTATAGGAGTAGAGCGTCGGTCTCCGGACATGAGGGTCGTGGGTTCGAATCCCGTAACAAACCTTGCAATTTTTCACTAATTCACGGTCGGCGCGAGTACTGGATATGATCAGGGAAGAAGAATCGAGAGTCATAAATTTACGTTGTTTCGATGGAACAAATAGATAAGTTCAAACTATAAATCTCGGTCGATAGAGCATACGCACTATTTGCGGAGGTCCCGGGTTCAAGTCCCGGTCTGGCTGCATGCTTTTATCCCCTTGGTTACATTGGCGCCATGCGTGAATGTCCGACGTTAGCTACAGTGATTGATAGTTCGGATTCGTTCCCCAAACGAATGATGTTCCCAGAAAATTCGAGACGAATTTCAATTGTGTGGGGAGTATGTACTAGGGGTCTTGATTTTCAATACAGAGTCAAATGTGTAAGCGGCCCGAATAGCTGGGTCGGTAGAGCATTTGCACAGTAAGCTAAGGTCCCGGGTTCGAGTCTCAGTCTGGCTGCATGTCTTTCTCACCTTAGTTATAGTATGACCCGGTGCACTCTTGTGTAGGCAACCTGCCTCACACGCGACAGTCTCTGTCTCTGTGTCATAAACAACAATGCGAATAGCACAGGGAGAGAACTCGACTGGCACAACTAAACATCGTATTGCGTAATAGAATGAGTTGTCTTTCTTTAAGCAGTAATAGTAACATTTTAATCGTAAAATGCTTTATTCGAGAGGCTTTTTTGTAAAACCCGTAAAAGACCGATGATTGCCATGAGGTATTGGTACACTAAAACTAGTCTTGAACTACATCAAGTGAATATAAGTTATGTGATCCTTAAAATTGAAGACTTTTTGCGCAATGCGATGAACCCCATCTTTTCAGGTTTGATAAAATCTAAAGAAGATTGAAATCGTGTTGAGAAGTATTAAGAGATTTATTTATCTCCAACAAGCGATCAATTATATTCATGTGTTAAAGTAGTCAGTGAATTTGAAAGACCATAGGACTGGTCATGAAATACCATGACAATGGACAGTTACGATCGTCGCCGTCATAAAACTAACCTAATGTTGGAACATCGTTGATCCTCGATGAAACCAATTTACAATGAACGTAAATCATAAATAACGATTGTCCATTTGACTGTTAGTGTTGATGACGTATAAAAGGTATTTCAATGATATTTGGTATATTATTAGGATCAAAAATATTACATAACTTATTATATACTCAAGCGAGTTCCCTGATTTGGGAGGAAAACCCGAGGGGAATGTTTATTTCTACAAGTAACACATTCAGTTTCCCCGTACATCACCTTCCCAACAATTGAAGGTTTTCATTCCCTAATAAATGGTGTTTTTTCTTTTCCTAATAATATGCATGGGGGCAAAAGTCTAATTATTTGAAATTTATTTCATATTACGTAAACGGGTCTCAACCCAGAGCTAGGTTTCTCTGCTCTAGAGATTGCACGAGTAAATGGTTCTTTGACTCCGAGCAATGAAGCATTTAATAAATTACCTTGGCATTCATTTTTTTACATCTTAGTGTTGACGTATCGTTCAAAAATATCTTGTCATTTATTTGATGGTTTAGTTTAGTTCAAACTTATTTATTTCAAATTGGTTGTGACGGAAGCTTAATGCTTATTCAACTCTCCCTCTCAACGGTTGCTTCCTGTATACTAAACCAATACTCGCGCCGATTTGCCGATGGTTGTTCCATTTACACTCGTCGCTAGCGATAATCGAACCTGAGACATTCGGTACCAGGGTCCGAGGCCAACACCCCAACTCTGTCGCCCACTATACATATTGGTTTGACCAAGCGGAGGTCAAACTCACAAGACATGTCAAATAATTATAAACCATGTGGTCGATATTTGTTTTCATGGGTAGCGATACCCGACTAGTAATGATGGAGGAAGACCCCATACTCAACTGCCCATAAGGGCTGGTCAAGGAGGGTAGAACCATCGGCATTCCGTAAGTCAGTTGGGAGACTGCCTTTCATGAAAATCCATATCCCTCTCAGGATTTGAACCCACACAGAGAGGGGTCATGTGATTTCAAGTTCTGTACTCTAACCACTAGGCCACGGAGGCCCCCATGTGGTCGATATCGTCTATTTGGTATTCCATGCTCGGATCATAGCATTGTATAAAAATCCCCGGATCAGATTAGTCGTTTAACACATGCAGGTCCGGACCTTGAATAGTCGCAATATTATGAATCGGGGTCTTTTATTACGGTCAGATAGATTTTAGCGTCAATTCGACTTGTTTGCGATTTTGGCAATTTGTTGGGTCACTTATGTAGAGATATCATTTTCTGTGAAACATTTGCTTTACAAAAGGAGAAAAATGCAAATTTCTCTCTTCGGCATAGTTACTCCTTAAAGGGACTGTCTATCAGAATGTGTTTGGTATCTAACAAAGATGATTTAAACAAACACTGAATACATGACTATTTTTTCAATACTTTCATTGAAAAGCCTGTGTTATAATTAATTAACTGCGAAACGAGCACCAGTAGTGGGATGCTCTCGGACGCAACTTGCTAGCACCACGTGATATGAGTGTCTACCAATTTCATAATCTGTGTCGAAGACAAGACTCTCTTTCCAATTTCAACTATTTCGCAGGACGGAAAAAAGATCATAGTTTACAAAATAATCCATTTGAACGAGTTACTAAATATGCAACATAAAGATGCTACAGCCTGTATCACATTACACAACTGTGGAAGGAAATAAGAAGTTTACCCATAAATCTGTGATGTCATTTCATTCCAGAAGGCATTTCATTTCAAGAAGATTAATACCTCAGTCTGGATTTTATTTTGCTGCATGTGATTCGAACTAATGCGAATGTATTTTGAATAAAGATTTATTGAATATAGTGCACCAAAATACATTTTATTCACAGTTAAAAACAAAACAAAACAATGTGTCATACATACAACACCGACTATAAGAAACAATCAATTGATATAATGAGTATAACAAAAAAACGTTTGTTGTTTTATCTATGTGTGTTTTACGTCGCATCAAGAACTTTTCAGTAATGTTGCGATGACGGACTCTCCTTGATGGAGGATAACCCCATACTCAACCGCCTAGGTTGGTAAAGCCAGGCAGAACCATCGGCATTCCGTAAATTAAATGGGGCAGTATATCGTGAAAAATCAAATGCCGTCACCGGGACTTAAACCCATGTGGAGAGGGACCATGTGAGTTCAAGTTATGTACTCTAACCACTAGGTCACGGGTTCCCTCCCTAACCATAAACTATCCGCAGAAATGGCCTGGTGGTAATATCGACACCGTCATAGAGGGTGGAAAACAGTTTCATCCCGGAACAAGTGGCTTGCAAAGTGTTGCAGTAGATCCTATTTTTCAGAACAATCGAGAAATGTTCCCGCAAAGTACCATGATACACGTTTAAGAGAATAAGCAAATATTCAGGCACACCACATATTTCTCTTATTCCCGACGTCATGAAAGTTTTGAGAAATTCGAAAAATTTAAAACTGAAATACATAAAAAAAAACAAAGATTATATTAAGAGAAATCGTATAGAAACAGAATGAATGTTGGCAGTTTGGAAAGGGTAGACAAATTAGCTTATTTTGTACATAAACGAAACAGTGTCGCATTAACAAAATACAATATTCAATATAACTGATCACACTATAACAACGTACAATTGTGAGTGACAGATTGTGTTATATATGATTATTACAATGATTCATCAGGGATTCGGAAACTCCGTCTGCTGTTAATATAAATGTTTATGGTGTGTGTACAAGCAAAGGTGTTATGTGAAAGTTGGGGTATATTCAACAACCAGTAACTGATATTAGCACACAACCTCTATCTGAATTGTTATTCCTTTCCAACCTACATTTATGTGGATGGAAGAGATGCTACTGCCCTAGGCAGAACTCTGATCAATAACCATTTGCCACTTTGATAACAATACCCTTCAGTAAAAAAAACACAGCTAATAATGGTTGATACGTTGAACTAACAGAACTCGATGTGGCTGCCCTAAAGGAAAACTTAAATGGCTTTCAATCTTTAAGCAAGTTTTCGATTTAAGTGTTTTCCAATCAAATAAATGAAATTATTATTCCCATTAAATGTTTCGTGTATGTATTTGAAAAACTGCATCGAGGAAATCTGTCGCATCGTGTTCGAAAATTAAATGGAAAGTGGAAAAGTTGCCAAGAATCTGTAAAAAAATTTTCTGTGAACTTGATGATTACATATTACGTCAATCATTATTACAAGAAATGTTGCTGATAGTGCCTGTATGTTTCCGTCTCAAGCCATTTACCCCGAGGCGCTGTAATCGTCTTCTTAAAGTCTGAAAATCGGCATGTTATAAAGGCTTGGCATTTTCCTCAGACATGATGATTTGGATAAATATCAATAAAACGACGTGAGAAAAAAGGAAACATCAGAAGTTACTCGACAGCGAGCCGTCTTCATTCGCCATAATTGTTTCTCAAATAATAGTGCGAACAAATTCACCTGGCGATGATGACCTCTATTATCACAATTTTTATACTACATTAGGTTTCTATATCCATGAATATCTTTGGTACTCTACGTCGTATAATTGCACGAGAACACACACGGTAAGTACTTTGTACGATTTCTTTGCGACTATTGACTATTGATTTATACCGCGTCATCCCAATCTAATTTATTCTTGCATAAAGGTCAACGTCAGGTGAATTTGTCCGCACCATACCATAAAGAAAATGCATTCCGTCAGACTTCAAACGTATCGTCTGCTGTTACTATTCATAAAGAAACCAATGGAACGAATTTGCTTGAGTATTAATACTTTTCCCGTCTGCTGTCCGTCGGAGCGGGTGAGGGCATCACGCCGGAATTATTCGAAACCTGCTTCGTTGAGGCCGTCATGCCGGACGAGGAACGACTCAACATTCGGGACCTTCCATCATTCGACGCGCATCTCAAGATCTTGAACACCCTCTGGCGGAAAACAGACGAACACATGACGTACATGAAGAAATTGATGGCGTAATTTATGTGCTCTAGAATCTGGGCGATCTCTCTAAAGATAAAGAATCCAAGGTTGTTGACGTCGAAGGCGCTAATTTGTGCGGTCCAGGAGTAGATATGGACGGCACTGATGGGAATGATGAGAATGATGTATGATATCATGACGCCGATAACCATCAGACTCGCCTTCAAGAGGTCATCGTCGGTCTTGGAGCGTACAGACTGTCGAGCGGAGAGTTGTCGGTGGAACTTGCGCTGTCTGACCAGTTTAACCACGATCGTCGGTGTAAACACCAGCAGTATGGCCGTGGGTAGGAACGAATACACGGACGTACCGATCGTGACAAACACTTTGTGTCTCAGACTAGGCACGTCCGGCTTACAGACGCCATTCACGATCTGAGAGGAAAATGTCCAGACGGAGTTGTAGATGATCATCACGGCGTAGTTCAGAGCAATGGCCGGCAGGATGAATCGTTTCCGGAGTATCAGTTTAGCCTTCAGCGGGAATACCACGGCGACAAACCGCTCGAAGCACAGGAGTACGATCAGCCATGATGACGTCATCTTCGCCGTCTTGAAGATCATAAAGAATGCCTTGCAGCCCGCATCGGAAATCGCTCGAAGGTCTCGTCCAAACAGGTCGATCACGAAGAGCTTGTTGAAAGGCTGGGTAATCAGGAGTATGGTGTCGGAGAGCGCCAGGAAAATCAGGATGTAGCGTGATGTCAGGTTCTGGAAATGGCGTGTTGCCATGGTTACTATCGTCATGCTGTTCCCGAATATCCCGGTAACGAGGAACAGCGGTACGAGGACGTACTGGATGGTGAATAGAACCTCTTTTATCTGTCCGAGCTCTACATCTTCCTTTCCATCCTCGCTGGTGTCATTCGCACCGGTAAAATTACCCATCACGCCGATTTCTACCGAGTGGTTCATGCTGAAAAACACAACAAAGAACAGGTTGATGTTGCAGCAGAGAAGGGGTGACAACTCTGGTGTAAATGCAGAACAATGGTCGGATGGTAACAAGTAATGATCTAAATAAGTGTTTACTAAGTATTCGTTAGTTTGCTTTTGATCGAGTACTGGGTAATTCGTTAAAATGTGAGACCTGTTTCATGGGCATTTTATATTTCCTTAAAAAGAAAAAAAGTGCCATTACACGTGACATGACATGACATACCATAGATATAATCTTCTTTCAAACAAAATTGCCTTCACTTCGAAAGACATTTTCAAATATAGCCGAAAAGCATATTTCCACGAAAACACTCCTTACAAATAATTGAATGTGTTGGAAGTGTTTCTGTCTTTCTCTTACTATCTTTCCAAGAGATAATAGAGGGTTGTCGAGGCAAAAATAAGAAGAATGGTCAGTTTCTATCTGTACATGAAGACAGATTATTTTACATAGGTCCCTGTAAATCATACTAATGGATATACATAGAAGGTGTACACGCATTTGCAAAAAAAAGAACAGTCAGTGGCTTGGAAAATAAAGATTGTACAGTACAAGCTGTGAAATAAAAGGAGCATGGAAGGAGTTAATGACTGCTGCAATTAAAACAAAATACTGATGTTACGGCGTCATACTACCATTTGCAATATTGACTTGAAACTTTTTAAGATAAAACGATGGTATGATTAGTCATGGTCCGGGAATTGAACTCATGGCGGTTTTTATCCTGGAAGCGACATCTGTATTCCAGGGGAGCTGGGTACTATTTTACTGAACATTTTACGATGGTAATTTGCGTAAATTCAAAATAACTCTCCCCTTTACTGCACTAGTGAGATGAGCAATATTGCAAAGTTACACATCATTGGAATCGCCTCTCTGAGACGGTTCCAATGGCGTGTCACAATGCAATATTTTACTTTTATTTATGATGCTATTCAAGTATATCAGTTTTTACTTATACACATATTTTCGGTAAGTCGTTCAGTAACATGACACGCTGGTTGTTTGAAAAGACGTGTAAAGTATATATGTATTGTACATGGTTGATGAAAACAGTATAGCAGTCTGTTGTTCAGTCCAATTAAAGGGGTCATGTAGAAGAGTGGTGCTTTAGTAATACGAAATGGGGATATTTATAAAAGAGAGAATATTTCAATTGAAGCAGTAATCTCGTTTGTCAATTTATCCGACAACATTAACAACAGTTCAAATAATGACAAATAAAAGCATTAAGATAAAGTGAGGGATTTTCCCATCATAAACTGAGTCCGCTTTATTCCTACAAGTTGTTCCTGTCTATATTATTTTTATTATAAAGATACATATAGGTCTACTGGAAAGTCATCTGTACAGATTTTTATGAATGACAGTTTCGCCTTTCATCATAATTAATTCGATGCAATTTTGAAATGGAGCCATTTCTCATGATTCATAACTATCTATTAGTTAATTGGATCGATCCCAGCATACTAGTGTGGGCATCCCTAGATCAACCGTGGTTGATGTTTGATAATGAGCTAAATGGCTGTATTTGATAGGCTGACATGTCAAAGTGTCCCTGATAAGCCTAAATGCGTCTAAAAGCGGTAATTATATCGCTGTGACGTGTCTTTCTGCAAACGCCGGATCCACCAGCACAAAGCTAGAAGCATAAATAAGTGAACTTTAGCAGCATTAAAACTGAGATTGTATTGGGTGCTAACGTCACTTTTACCCTTTCCCAAACAACAAATTTTCGACTGTCCCAAGTTGAAAAAGTTTGCAGACGACATTTCAAAATGTTATGAAATTGGAAAATAATCATCTGAATGGGCAGAAAACATACGTAATATTTTGAAAATTTGATGAAATCATTGCAAAGAGTAATATATTCGTTTTAGAAGTTTTCTTCATGACTACTACCAAATGACTGAAATATTGTAGAAATAAGGAAACGAGGTCCGGATTTGATCGGTTACATATTTAATCCAAACTGTCGATAAACTCGTGAGTTTTGTCGTTGTTAGATTGTGTTATTGAACAGAAATAAATTTGAAGAAAAAGAGAAATTCTTTTTATCGCAAATGATTCCTTCTTTTGTCACGTCGGTTTACATGTATATACATTATTGCGCATTGGTAAGAAAACACTTTCTTTAAAAGCAATTTCTTTAAAACTGCACAGCACCAGTACTCTATGAAACGCACTGAATAATTGTCAATAAGATCGTTTTTAATTCTTTTATTAATAATGCTTTCAATAGCTAATTTTACTATCGAATAACAAAACAAAACTTGTATTGTTCAAAGATATTCTATTTTGACTTTCAAGTTTTCTCTTCTGAGAACAAGTAGATTTTAAGCCTTTTTTCAACTTACATTGCCTCAAATAAAAAGCGAAACATGCCAACCCTATCAGTTTCGAAACAAGATTTCCTGTGCAATCAAGACACACGGACAGAGAACGTTCACATACTGCTCCTCTGCATGCAACATTATCCGAAGTTATTTTTCCAGGTTATTTCAAATTCAACCTTTTTTCAACGCTTCTGATATCTCCAAATATAAGTTCCTATTTGGTGAAACACTATATTTACTATAGAGTGAATGTTTTCTACCTTTACTCCACTTATTGTAACTGGATTGTTTTCCAATCGATACCAGATAAGTTCCATTCTGTATTATTGCCAGAAGTAAATTGGCGGCTGGCCTGTGATCCAACATGTTTACTACTCTGAGTATCTATCCTCATAAACTAAGCAGATATTAAAGTTTTAAAACCAGACGGCACACAAGTATATTTCTAGACCCAGCATTCTAAGGTTAGATTAATAGTATCCCGTTCATGGTGCACGATCTTCATCCGTTCTATACAAATACTCTAAAACAAGTGGCAAACCGACCAGTCCATCAGTTGCTTCTGTAATTAGCCTGACATTTAACTCCATTAAACATCACGTTGACGTCTCTGATATAGACGATTTCAGAAACATTTTAGGTAAAAAAAAAATTGCTCCTGTTTATGTGTTTCTTCGTTTGTCATAGACCTTTTTACAATCACAAAGCGTTTATTTTTTCGTGCATTATTTATCGTCAGCTGTTGCTTTAATTTTGGACCAATCACATATTTAGAAAGACAATTAATACATGTGATACATTCGAGCAATTCCTATTCCCAGACTATTTGTGCAATCAGCGTCTTATTAATGTAAAGACCCCCGAGGGCAAATGTCTCCGGCAAACAATCGACAAACCATGCCCCGCATGGGATCGATCCATTATATAGAAGAGCTGGTGGCTTCAAAGGCAAGTCTTACAGAAAACTTGCAGTGTGCCATTAATTTATTTAGGATGGTGCTTTCTGCAAATGCTTTATAAAAGTGGAGGACAATGGTCCAGGGGTAGAGCGTCGGCCTCAAGACACGTTGGTTCGAAACCCGTGAGAAAAGGGTTCAGCCTTGCGACCTTTCATTAATCCACATTTAGTGTGAGTACTGGTTATGATCCAGGTAGCAGAATCGAGAGTAATTAAAATAAGTTGTAAAAACTTGTTTCAAAATCGATGTAAAATAAATAACATAAAACGAAGTAAAACTATAATGGTGACATCCATGATTAATACCAAGTCTTACATAGCCAATAATTGAAATATATTTCTTATGTGATATCAAATACAAATGTGGCTTATTCTTCTTACGTCTACCTCCTCGTACGTAAGCGTATGCGTAACACATAAACACAATCTTGAAGTTTTAACCAACCATAAGTCGTGAGACATGTATTAATGTTTTATTTGTCAACTTACTCTTAGTATCACATACAGAGTTGTTTGCCCCCTTTTCCCGCATTCATGCTATCGAATACCGACATGTTTTCCATTCGGCTGTTTCTATGCCGTCTGTTGGGATTGCGCTATATTATTAATTCGACAATATGTTGGTACATTGAAATTTTGCTGATGTCTGTAGGCAACGCATTCATGAAAAATAAATATTGAAGTTATTCCCCGCGCAATTGAAAATTAGCATAAAGTCATTAATTCCAGGTGTTGTCCCGGCAAAGCAAACATGGTAAATTTGTATGTAGCTGATGGCGATTAAGCGGCAATCTTTTTTTATCTTGAAATTCAGACTTTGTAGTACTTAATGGTTTCGCATGAGTCTACAACAATAAAAGAAACGATCACAGATAGACAGCAATTGGTAGAATTGGCGGGTAAATGCATGGTCTTCGGATAAGCGCTTTACTAAACTTCTTATGTTAAGAATTTGCATAATTTCAAAAACAACCTTTCTGCTTATTCCAATATTGAGATAAGCAATATTGCAAAGTAACACATAATTGGAATCGTCTCTCCGAAATGATTTGCTACATTACAATATTATTGTACTTTTATGATGACATCTATTTTGATCAGTTTTTGCGGAACTATGTTCTAAAAGACGTTTAGTAAAACAATATCCAGAAGTTGCCTCAAGGAGCATTTTCTTAAGTGTGGAGGTGTCTTTGGGGGTTGTATTTGCAAAAGCAGACACACGTAAACGGACACATCAGTCAAAGCTTGGCTAGGGAAACAGATATTGTTGTCAGATACGTCATTAAGTACAATGTGTAGGTTTAGGCAACATTCAGTTGAGGCCAATAATCCTTTTTATTTATTTTTTTTTTGGGGGGGGGGGGAAGCGGTATAAATGAAATAATACGTGAACGCCCTTGGGTTCCAATCTATGAGAATGAATAGGTTTTACTTGAATATTATGAGATCGTTCAGAAATTGATAACACGAAAACATCATTACATCATTGTGCCATTAGGTACATAACAAGTGCTTTTATTGATCATGTTGGAATAAATGGCTATAATTTTGCAAATGAGTTTTTGTCAGCGAAGTTTCTATTCATCATAACATAGAAAATGCTTTTATTCAGAAAGTCCCTTTGGTCTTGTTTCTACTACTGATCAGTCACAAAACACTATGTATGGGAATGGGTTTAGACAAACACACATCTTACCTGCAAGTGATAACGTTTCGCTTGATACGTCCCAATGATGAATATATCTGTATTGCATATACCCATCTTTATATACTACTGGTCGTTATGAAAGTTGTTAAATTAACAGGTAGTAATAACTTCATCACTACTTAATAAACAACTCGCTTTTCATACACTACAAATACAAAAGAGTGCTCTTTAATAATGTTACGTATGTATCGGAGTATGTGTTAATTGTATCTATACAGGAACAAGAACATACAAAAGGCAACTAAGTACAATATCGGTGCGGGAACAATAAAAAACTTATGTCGTAATTATTGGCCGCAAGCAGTATTTCTATTGGAGTAAACATTTGATTAGACGTACAACGATGTTCACAGAGATAGATGAAGCCAAACGTTTCCATAATTGCTTGGTGAAGCAATATGGATGATTTTTTTCCCATAATGCGCTCCGATGCTCTCTGATATTGGCTGTTACATGAGCACATGGTATTAAGTAAAGGGATAACCCTTTCCCGAACAATAACGACATTTGACCACTTTGTTGCAAGCGACTTTAGAAAACATTGAAGGAAAAGGAGAAATTGCTCGTAACAAGCAATTTTTCCTTTTCCCAAAATGTTTTCTGGCCTATCAGAAGATTATTTTTCAATTTCATCATATTTTGAAATGTCGTCTGCAAACTCTTTCAATTTGGGACAGTCGAAAATGTGTTGTTTGGGAAAGGGTTAACGAACGGGTTGATGTATGATGATGGATAACAATAAAGGTAAATCTTCAAAAACAAAATTTGCTATTTATTGTACACGAAGCAAATTCAAAAAATGTTTACAACAATAGACAGAAATATTTACAAACATCAAAATAAGAATTCATTTAATTGCAAACCAAGCCCCTCGTGATTATAAAGCATATTCCAAACAGAAAGAAAACCAAAAAAAAAACCATGGGCAGTGTGAATCTGTTTGTATAATAATTGAATCCTTGTCGAAACATACGTCATTCTGCAGGATAGATAGATATTAGCAGAATTATACATCGGAACATAATCCGATATTTCGAAAGCTCTTATCTAGCCGATTAAGTCCATCAACGACATCCGGGGATGATACATACGTAGGCGTGATGATGGAGAAAGAGACGGACGCTGGCATTCAGACCTTTATGCAAACCTCATCAAAGGGCGATAATTATTCACAGAATTGCCATGTGATTTCTGAATACTAGACTTAATTTTATATCAACTAATAATTCATGGATACGTGAGTGAGACAAAATAAATAAATGATATCCTATCATCGGATCGTTCACACATACCGGTTTTTTCATTATCAACGTGAATGACTCTGGCTTATACAATCATTACCTCCATTGATGTAAACAACACACCGATTTAATCAAACTTAACCTCATTCACAAGTACGTATATAAACCTATTCCCTCATTTAAAGTGTTGCAAGTGACCAAAGGTCGAAAGCGACGCCATTCTGTATTATAATCTAACTCCTTGCCACCTGCAGACAACATTTTTAATTCTTACTTGAATCAGACGACTTAAGAAAAGCTTTGTAAACACGTGAATTTTTTTTTTCAGTTCTGCTGTTGCGACATACGAATAGATTGAAAAACATTGTGGCCAAAGGAGAAATTGCTTGTGACAAGCAATTTCTGCTTTATGAAAGTCGCTTGCTGTAAGACGCAAAAATGTTACGCTATGTGGTAATGTGATAAACTACGTAAAATATTTCCTAAGCGGTATTCGAAATTCTTCACAGTGATATCCCCTTTATTGGATTGATGCAACGTAGCAAGGGGAGATTACTTCGAGGAATTAGATCGGTATTTCGTAGAAACCACTGTATGTCTCAGTCACAGAAATCATAGAGCTGTCTTTGGTACAGTTGTTTGCATTAACCCTTATAGCGCTGGAACCGAGTTCATGTTTATGCAGCAGAATATAAGCCAAGTAAATTTGAGGCTGGCCTGTGATCTAACATAGTTGGTACTCTGAGGATTTTTCCAACATAATTAAGCAAATATTTATGGTTTTGTAAAGCAGACTACCCCAAAAAATCATGTTTAGAAATTTTCCCAGCATTCTAAAGGTTAATGTGTAAGAGGTAAGTGCTGGGGAATGAGGACCGTCTGTCCCAGGTAAGATCTCTGATGTGTCTCAAATTGATCTATCTAATACAATGTATCTCTAGATCCTTTTTCTTGTTCCAGATGGTACATTTCATTCCGTTCCCTCGTGAGCGTTTCTTGCTGATCAATGTTATATACAATACAGGACGACAATTACAGTGATGTTATTTTATGGGGCTATGGGTTAAACCCGTAATGACAAAAAAAAGAATTGTTTCTTTTTCCACAACGGTTTTCTTTAAAGTCTGCTGAAGGTGCGTTAAAAACGAGCATCAAGGAAGGAGACTGCCTTATTTTTCTTTTCTTTTAAAGAATCTAATCTTAGACATTTAAAACCATTTTACAAATGATTCAATTCAAACATAATTTCAAAGGCCAAAGCAATCAAATACTGATTTACGTTGATTCTTTCTATGTATTCAAATGTTAGAATAACTGCAAATTTCCAGAACGTGTTGGTCAAGTCAATGTTATCAATTGAAAGTTATTCAGATACCGTCTTTATTTTTCACTAGTTAGTTCTAGGAATACGGTATGAATGTATAATGTTTATTTGACGACCGACCGACTTCTTCACTTCTTCGTTGTTATAGACAGTAAAATCAGTAAGCTTGTTTTCATTTGATCTTTCTTCCGCACTCTTGAATCTTCGTATCAGATCCTTATGTGGAATGTACTGGAAAACACATAAAAAATAAGCACATGAGTTGTTAATTATTAATCATAAAGGGAAATGTGATTCTAAATCATAATACACAAAACAGGCCAAATTTATTTTCATTGTCATAATATTCAAGTGCTAATCATGCAAATCGCGCAAATAAGAACATCGTTTTAAATGTTATCTCTTACTAAAATGCTGCTTTGTCGTTATCATTTACAAGGGAATGACAAGCTGGTAAGAAATACAAGAAGATCCAATCTCAATCACCCATAAATGATGGGTTAAGCTCAGTATGAACATGGACATCCCTTAGTCAGCTGAGCCAAACATAAAGCATAATCTATCGACATCGAGATTTGAATCGATTTGCCAAGAGCGGTTTGTGATTTAAGATCCATTGCTCTAAAACTAGCCTTATGGAGTTGAAAAAAAGCCAATCCCACAACAACATGTAATATGCAGTCAAAGCCAGCATATCACAGGGGTCTTCAGTTATCCTAGGGTCTGTATTATGAAATAGGCTAAAGCTATCTTGGGGGTCAAACTATACTTAACTAATTTGTTTTACATCGATTGGGGAGTTAGCTTGAAACTTGTTTAAATCACTCTCGATGACTACTTCCTCGATACTAAACCAATACTTGCGGCGGTTTGGGGATATGTATATATATTTAACAGTCTTTAGTTATCATGGGTTCATTACGATCATTACTCAAATCGTTGCACAAATCACGAGAAAGAAAACGACATACAAAATTTGACCCTTTCCCAAACAATAACGACATTTGACCACTTTGTTGCAGACGACTATAGAAATCATTTTGGAAAAAGGAGAAATTATTTTTCCTTTTCCCACGATGTTTTCTGCCCTCAGAAGATTATTTTCCAATTTCATCACATTTTGAAATGTCGTCTTCTAGCTCTTCCAATTTGGGACAATCAAAGATTTGTTGTTTGTGAAAGGGTTAAAAACAGATTGTTTATTCATAACTAAAATAAAAATGTTAGTTTCTTTAAGTAAAGCTTTTGCTCGAAAATCGAACCTATGACTATGTCAATAATAACGTTATTGTATTACATAGTATATACCGAATGATAACTATAGACCCCTGCGTTGCATATAGAAATGTCTCCATTTAAAAGAAAAATGGCTCACTTAAGGAAGTCCGGTGACCTTGACACCACGTGCTCAAATTCGATGAAGGACAGCATGTTATCATCATCTAGATCGGATTCTTCCAGCACCTGAATGTAGAGGCTGCAGCATTAGACAAACAATACAAACTATATCCACAGCCACGATACTCTGTTTGCAATAACAATGCCCTTGACCAATTGCCTCCCTTCCCTATAAACGCACCAGATGCAGACGACTTAAGAAACAATTATGTCAAAAGAAAAATCAGGAAACGAAGGTGCCAATAGTTTTAATTGCATAGTTGAGCAATTCGTTCTTTCGTCGCAATGGTCTTTTACCCAAAATGACACGGTGTTGGATGAAACATTGTTTTTCGTTTCTTGTTGAACTCGACTGCTGTAGAGTCCAAAAATATGTACATTTAAGACATGAGTCTAAGCTACAAACTACTAAAGGATAAGGTATGTCCCTTTTAAGAACTGTTTACATTTTTTGTCTTGGTAGTGACTTTAACATGTATATTCAGTGCTCTTATTTTAAATTGAAAATTGCATGCTCCATATACTAGGTTTGTAAGCTCTTTGTTCAAGTTACTAATCGCAGATTGAAGATTCATATTACAGCTACAAACCCCAATCTTGAATGGAAAAATGCCTTAGGTTAAAGACACAAACACCACTATCGAGCTACCAGGATAATGAGTTTACCTTATCCACTACGAACGAGACTTCGTCCTGTGTAAGCTCATTTCTTGTCAAACATCGTAATGTTCTCTCGAGGTCAACTTTGTTGAGAAAATTATCCCCGTCAAAATCTAAAATAAAGTAGAAAAAAAGCATCATTATTTTCTAGATTTGCATTGTCTTGGTGTTTATGTGTGCCAATCTGGATGTACTATGCAGTTGTCAATCGGGTTGGTGTGTAAGGGGTGGTTTGCAAAGAAAAAGAGTAACTTTCCGACTTATGTACATGTATAGGCTTTTTAAAACATGAACATAAAAAATAATTATAATAATAAAACGCCTGTGCATTGCTCTTTCTTCTTGAATGCTTTTCCAAATCTGGTATTTGAAATGAGAACTCAAAGTAATCAAAAGCAATAACAGACGGAAATTATAGAAGTGAACAATTAAATGTTATTTGAAATACTTTGATAAGCCAGTGGGCTTAAAGAGATTGTTTTTATCAACGTAATCCTTTTTTCATAGATCCAGTAGACAACAATTATTGAAATGAAAAAAAAAAACACTTATTCCTTGCGATATTTTATAAATGCAGTGAGTCAAAAGAAAAACTATTCGAGTAATGAAGTCATTTTTTCATAGTGGATTATTAGCTGTTTTCTACTTCGATCTGCTGTAGAAGCACCAACATCAGTCGTCAATATGGAGGTCAACTGAGGAATTACCTTTTTTTCTTGTCCAACTCAAGGTTTTTCCTCGTTATATCGCAGGGGCATTTCAAAAGCATCTTCCCGATTGAAGATTTCCCAGAAATTTAAAGTATATCAGCTTTTTGGTTTCCTTATCCAGCGAATTCATCGATACAATTTCCTAAAGTTAACAGGTCTAGGGCTCTTCCCAATATAAAAAAAAAAGGCCGTGCACCTACCATATATCTTAAAGGCGTATATACATTTGATATCTCTCGGAGCGGCCTCGGAAAACACAGAGAACATGTCCAGAAAGTCGTCAAAACTCATGTCCCCTGACCCATCTTCGGAAAACACTTGACACACCCTCTCGCAGAATGGATTCTCCTGTAATAAAAGGGCATTTACCATTCCCTTTCTCAGTTATTTGCATGATTAAACACATTCAATATGTGCTAAATCGAAATTGAAAGCAACAACAGGCGACAAGGAAAGAAAAAGCAACAGAAATACACTTTCCTAGAAACCAGTAAAGGAAGAAATTGCTTGTGTGCTCGATCGAAATTGAAAGCAACAGAAGACGACAAAAAAATAGCAACAAAAAACACTTTCTTCGAAACCGTCCATTTGGTATTGAGCGAACTGCAGCGATCGAGTGGCCGGTCAACTGACTGAGTGTTCCTGTAGCTGTAGTATTAATTAATGAATAGGGAATTGATTAAAGTTGTTCTGACATCTATCTATCTTTTACATGAGGTTCGACAAAATTTCTAAAATATATAGAAATGTGTTATGTCTGCTTAACATCGTTTAAAAACGAATTATATCGCAGAGGTCCATTCATCCATACAAATACTACATTTTTTTTCTTGTTTCTTTCTGGATCCAATTTTCCGATCGTGGTTCTTTTTCAATAACTCAAAGTACCTTTGGGAAAGCCATTGCTGGCCTAATACGGTAGAATATCTATCTCTCGAACTCCTGATTTTCGAACTCCTCTATACGTCGCAGTAAATACGGGGTCCCGAATTATTTGTTCTTTACTTCTATGTCCTTACATTCCAAACATCTCTACGTCGAACTCTCTCTGTCAAATATTTTTATGATGTCCCTTGTTGACATTTGAGGTATAGAAATTCTACTGTACTATGTTTGCCTTTGGGAAAAAATATGTCTAAGCTATACCTTTAGCTCATTCATCTCCTCTATCACCGTATAGGGAAGTTTTATTCGTTTGACTTTGTCCTCCTTCATCACTCTCGGTACCTTGTCAGGAGCCATGTGACGGTATATCTTAAAGATTCTGAAACAAAAAGTTTTTTTTTGCATGCATGCAGTACGTCAATAACTACATTTATTAGATACATATAAAATCGTAATTAATGGATACCAAAAGAACACGCATCAGGTAGGTACTTGATAAGTCGAAAAACCAAACTATGATCGTCTTGGATGTCTTTACAATTTAGGAACCATTGAAAGCTATATGGACGTAATTTTTTTTTGTCGAAGGTTTGTATGATCTTTCATTGGGTCAACCAAAGGGTATTTTCAATTCGATGCTTTTGTCGAATGATCAGTACTAACTCGGAGCCCGTTTCTATATTACATATTCAGACGATACTTCCATACACCTCGTATCTGGACATCTAGTTAGTCAGCAATCGGGGTGATAACTGATTACGTAGTCAAATAACAGGGGGCGAGTTCGGATTTTAAGACCTTGTATCACAATCGATATAAATCACACAATTGTTATTTTCCATGTTAGCTAAGTAGTTGCTTTTTTTTGGTTCATATTTCGAAGTTAGAAGTCGATATTTTAACCTCAGTCCTCTTTGAATACATTATGAGCCATCATCATTAAAAAAAACCAGAAAACAAAATAAGAAGCATGACTAGATCTATTTATCATTTATTTGTATATATTTTTCAATCTACTTTAATAGCCCAAACAGTCTGATATAACAAAAGGAATGAACATTGCAAATTCGACACAGTAAAAAAATAGAATGGCTTATCATGCCTTTCTTTGCCTATTGTTTGAAGGCAAAATTTACCATATATGTAAAAGCCCAGCTAGACTACTTGGAGAAGCTGAAGACATACTTTAGCAACAATTAAATTGCCCTTTGGTTTATAGGAAACAACACTATTTCCCACTGATTAATTGTTCTATTCGAATATTGTTATGTAAAAACATCTACTTGACTCTCGTCATAAGGCAAGACATGGAAAAAAGAAAATTTGGGCAAAAGACATCAAATGTCACTTACCGTAATATGTCTTTTCTTGTAAAAAACGTGCAGTCCTGTTGGGAAAAAGATGCATAAAGACAATCAGCTTCTGTTAATCTGGATACCATTTGTAATGGTTTTGGCGATTCCGGTTGTTGTTACGATATAGGTTATAGTTAATTAGGCCTACTGACACACGTCCCATATTGGTCCTCTTTTTCAGTTTTGTAACGGCTTTCATGGGTGCACCAGTAGGCCTACTATGGTATAGCTCTGAAGTGACTTGCTAAAGGCCACTCCCACGAAACCAGTGGTTTCGGTGGGGCTCGAACTCGGGACCTCCGAATTCTGAGTCCACCATCTTAACCACGCCAATGATATTTTCTTTACTTCGATTTGTGGTTCCACTTCCCTACTAAGTTTTTAAAAGAAGACATAAGAGACTTGGACAGATACATGATTCAGCTACACGAACGCGTGATTTTTTTCTAAATGGACTTTATCAATATCTATTTGATGACAGCATTCTTTTTCAATAACATTAGATTAAATATGTCTATGCGACCGAACTAGACCTTTGTTTAAAAAAGTCCCTCTTTTTAAAAATCAACAGACTTCAAAAGCAAGTCAAACTATTCACTGCTACAATTCTTGCAGTTCGAAGGGCGGGATTTCTTTGAAAGGAAGTCAAGCGTTACATGTATAAGAATGTCATGAGAATATTTTGAATATGATCTGTATTATACACACATGATTATGATATTTTACCTGGTAAGCCTCTAGCTGCTCTTCTGTAAATGTCGTGATTTTATTTCCCATGACAACTTCATTCAAATATTCCTTTATAAATCGCAAAATAAAACAGAATTGGCTGGCCTACGGGACGTATATTTTCATCACGAGAGAAAAGCGTTGTTTTGATTTTGTCTGAAGTCCATTCGACTAGTAAACACATAATACATGTACTATACTGTTGTGTTATCTTTGGTTTAATAAAGATAGCTTATAACACATTACTTGATAACACTTTGATAAAACAATGAGTTTATGATCCACTGTGCTGAAAAACTGCACACAGATTTACTAACACTTTTTGATACGAGCCTTCCGTGCATCAAGCAGCATGTAGGCCTACCGATATACTTTTTTTTCTGTGTATGAATTCCATACATGTTATCATGTTATACATACATCACCTTATTTCTAATCGTGCCATCTAAATGTCCTACGTGAATTAAAATATCCTTTTATCAATTTTATTGCGACTAGAATCTATCACTTTTTTAAAGTCGTCAACTTTTACAATCTTACAAGTAAGCATATTATCTCCGTATTGCCTTGTTGGTTTCCAGAAGTATCAACGAGAAAAACACGCACACTATTTCAATGACGTCTGATAGTGGTCTTCACATGACAAAAGTTGTAATTCCAGTACAATATTGTTAAGAAATTTGAAAATAACAGAAAAAATTGCAATTAGACAGAGACGAACTA
The DNA here is from genome assembly GCA_947846245.1 of Cerastoderma edule. Lineage (NCBI taxonomy): Eukaryota > Metazoa > Mollusca > Bivalvia > Cardiida > Cardiidae > Cerastoderma > Cerastoderma edule. Next base: position 12,677,601 of record OX401412.1, read on the forward strand.
GTCTACGTATCAACGATATTTTAAGTAGAGTCATTAAATTCGGAAAGGGTCATGACAAGAAGACAATTCCAGAGGCGTGTAAATGAGAATTCTGACCATAGCCAGAACATGAATGTTTTATAGCAGGTTTGAACATAAACCTAAGGTTCTATGTCGTTTTTAAAACCACTTTACAGTCAATCATAAGAAAATATTTGGCCAGCAAGGACAACTAAATAAAGACAAGATTTCGCCAACCCTGGACTCACATGTCGGCAAGGACAAGCAATATGAAAGGGTTTTTGGGAAAACTGCAGCTAAAACAATGAATTATTAACTCGATCTATCGCGCATGTGACACGTCAAACGTCATGTATATTTCATATAAGATAAATGTCTATACTTAGCTTGTAAAAGTTCTACTTTTTATTAATGAGGGGAAACTGTGGCTTGTTAGATAAAGGATTCGATAAACAGATATTTGAATTTATTTATCAAACAAGTGTACATGGTTCGTAATCACTCATTCAAATCATTAGTTGAAATGCTTTTGAGAAAACAATATACAAAACAACACAAATTGATTCGATAAAAAAAGCCTTGAATAACATAGACGATCAATCTCGGAAACTTATTAGGAATGATATAACGAACCTCACACTGATAAAATGGTATTCAGGTAACGACATTGGCAATGTGACAGTCTAGTTTTTACTTTGTTAAAACACTGATTTTTTGTGAAGAACTGGGTTGATTCACACATTATTTTGAATTCTTAGTCGAATGAAAAAAAAAAAAGATTAAAACTCATATCAACTTCTATTAACATAACTTAAGGAAGCATCTCCATGTTCGAGTCGCACAAAAAAGGTACCAACTATTCAATAGCTTGGTTCGACCTCTGTCCGAACAAAGAATGCTGTAGAGATGGCTGCAATTCCGTTTTATCCAGGTCATCCTTACTTAACCTTTCGAATGCTGTACAATTTTCTAAAAAATATATTTTTGTGTCGTCTGCTTTCCAAATTCCTTAAATACCTGCTCAATTTTGGTAAGGAAAGATACTCAGGGTAACATACAGGTAATATCACAGACCAGCTGCCAATTTACTTAGCCGCTGGCCTTGGTCTAACCTGTTTGCACAAGTATGAATCCGGTTCCAGCACTAAACTGGTTATCAATCCCAGAACCCATTCATTGAGAAACATGGCATGTCCAATTAGATGCAACAGCAGACGTCACAAAAGCTTGAAGATATCTACGTCACAAAAGCATCTGCGATAGTTGGTATAAAACTAATGTGACAACAAGATGAACTGTTCATTATAAATCCAATGCAGTTTGAATAATCAAGAAATGCATGCATAGATTAGAGATCATCCTTTTTCAACCGGACCTTATTAGTGTTTGCAAGGGGAACGTTTCATTACCAAATTCGTTCAGCGCAATGTATGCATAGAGTTCATCCCTTTCCAACCGGACCTTGTTAGTGTTTGCAAGGGGAACGTTTCATTTTCAAATTCGTTCACATACGCAAGGGGTTCCCTGGCCGACAGCTGGAAATCACAAGGACTCTCTTCATCCGCGTTCGAATCCCATCAGCGGGTTTTTGATTTCCATGAAGTAGGTTCCGAAAACCAAATGAATTATCTAGCTCGAGAGTTTAACTCAATTATTTCATCCGACAGCTTTTCATCGCAATGTAAATGAAATACTTCTCACGCGACTTCAGAACCAAATATATCAATCTGCCGGAACATGTGGATTGGAAATTAATGCTGGCTGTCCTCCACCAGACAGTCACGTTTGAAGGGTATTGACAAATTAGAAAAGGGGTTCTTGGACTATGTTGAGCTGTTAAGCTTTTGACTCAAAATGCAAGCAAGAAAATCATAACTTTTCGACCTTGCACAGTGTCAACACTTCTTTACTACAGCACTAATCAAGCTTAATCTTATTTGTATACAAGTACATTTTAATACCTTCAAAGAATTCTTTTTTAAATACTTCATTTAATGAAAGACCTGGGTAATGGAAAACAGACAATTGTTTTGGTTAAATAATAAGCTGAAATGTAATTCACAGAAGAGTTATCATTTCAAAGGCATTCGCCGAGCCAATTTTCAAAATATGTCCAATTTTGAATTCATATTTGCGATATGAATATCTATTTTGTTCTTATTTCATATGAATTACCTCCCTTTAATTTTCTATTTTCACAATGAAACTAAAATTCCAACCCAGGAAAGATTCAAATATGAAACTTGACTTTAAAACGGCATTTGGGAGTTCAGCCTTGTAACCAAAAGGTCTTGCCACAATTATGGTACACATGTCAAATTACATAGTTCAGCGATTATTTCAAGTTAAACAAATAATATGTCGTCAGGCAAAACTATATTCCTTGACAATCACCTCCCCTCATTTGTAATGCCAACATGTAAAGAGGTAGAGCATGGTTATTGAGTTGTGGGACTGTACATATAAAATCAACAAGAATGGCCTGTCTATTTTTCTCTTTTTATTTACACATACATGAAGCAGTTTACTTCAGTGGAATAAATCTTGAAGAGTGGGTGGCACCAATACCTGGTCGACCGTGCTTCACAGGCTTGTATGTGATACTGAACTCTCCCAAGTAGTGTCCGATCATCTCAGGCTGAAAAACATTTAAAATTCTTAATAAGCTTATTTATGTTTTCTTAAATATCGTGTCAACAATGTCTAAATTATGTTGTGATGGCCCAACTCTTTATGATAGAGGAAGCCCCCATACTCAAAAACCCATAACAAGTCAAGCCCAGTAGCCTTTGAATAATCAGCATTCCATAAGCCAGTCCGGAGACTACCTCTCATGAAAATCGAAATGCCTTCACCTCTGTTAGAATCCACATGGAGAGGGAAGTGTAATGCCAAGTTCTGTACTCTAACCACTAGACCAAAGAGGCACTTTTATCACTAACTGCTGATTAAGAGCAGCAATACTGATAGAGTTGGAGACTCAAATCCCTTTAAAAATATTGCTTCAAATCATCCCAGTAATTTTATGAAAAAAAACCACACTGAAAAAAGGGGGTGAGTGGGGGCAATTTAGACCAAAATGTTCACCTTTGTCAAAATAGATACATGTAATAAAAAGAATGCTAGAAATCCATGCAAAATTACTTCTCCTTTACACCACAAAGGTCATTGAGAACATATGATGATGTAGAATAAAGTAATGAATGTTTTACAGGCTAAAATGTATTTCGTATATGAAAAATTAATTAGACCTTGCAATGAATGTACAGTATCAATCAAATTACCATGAACTAAATAAGAACTGCATACAGAGACAAGCTATTTATTGAGTTAATATGATAAAATCTGAAAAGGTATTGCATGTGACAATTAAGCCATTATACCACCATTCAGAAAATTCATTCTTCAACGTCTTGTAGACTCAAAGCGAGCTGGGTTTATAGCATTTGTTTCATCACTATGGTGATATATATATATATATATATTAATCCAAGTACTAGAACATATTTGGTCTTTCAACAGATAATTATCCCTAAAGAATATATATTGCACAAAGAATTTAACTACAGGTTTAAATAGGAGTGTTCATACTAGGAGACCTAATAGGATGCTTGGTTTTAGTACTTGCCAATGAATTTGATACAAACATCTGTCTAACTTTCTGAAAATGCATGTTGCACAAGATACACATGGGCATAAAGTGTATATAACATTACCATTCAGAAATTTAATTCTTCATTGTTCTTTGACTCAAAGCGAGCTGGGTTTAAGCAATTGGTTCATCATAATGGTAACTATGGTTTATATACAATCATAAATAGATCATCATACCTCATTCTCATAAGCTAAGACAGGATTTTCATGAAAAGGGGATTGCTGAAGCAAACCATCGGTTAAAATACCTTGAGAATTTGTTACTTTATGCCTAGTCATAAAGTCCAGTGTTAATTCTAGAAATGAAAGTTATCGTGTCCTTTTGGACACACATCTTTTGAAACTATGTGTCCAAGGCTAAAACTATGCGTCCGAGTACCAATGATCCAAGCTATAAGATCATGTCAAATAGTAAAACACTTGTTATTAATGATTATCTTAGCTTAAATGACTCAGAACAATGCAGATTTGATAGAAAGAAAGCATTAGACAGCATGCTTTATGATGTTTACTACACTGTAAACATTACTTGTGCTGATAAGATGCTTCCGGCTGGACACATATCTTTTGAAATGATGTGTCCCCAGCCATTTTTATGTGTATGACGCGGGACGCAGAGGTAAAATTATCACTGAAGTCTGATAAAAGAAGGTTCAACCCATTGTCTGGTTGAATCTGTTAGATCTTACCCTGGATTTGTTACTTCAAATCGTAATGAAAACCCCAATTTTTTTTTAATGTATGTTCTCCTTTGATTTTTTTTTGTTACCATGCTACAACTAGAGGTATTTCAATACTTAAGAGGAGAGATAACTTCAAAAAGCTACCTGGTTTCAAAATGAATCAACATGGTTACCACTGAGTTTAAATACTAAAAATCTTACAAGCTAGGAGTTTGGAGTAACTTTCACTTTCTTTGTTATTTTCAACACTCCATTACCATTCAGAAAATTAATTCTTCAATGTTCTTAGACTCAAAGCGAGCTGGGTTTATAGCAAATGGTTCATCATAATGGTAATATAGTTTTAAGTTGAAATTCGCATTTTCTTTTCATTTGACAAGTTTCAACTAAAAAGCTAGGTTAAAAACAGGTTGACAGTTTAATGGAAACTCATGTTTTATATTCATTAACATTACCATTCAGAAATATCATTCTTCAAAGTCTTTTGACTCAAAGCGAGCTGGGTTTATAGCAAATGGTTCATCATATTGGTAATATAGTTTTAAGTTGAACTTTGCATTTTCTTTTCATTTGACAAATTTCAACTAAAAAGCTAGGTTAAAAAAAGGTTGACAGTTTAATGGAAACTCATGCTTTATATTCATTAACATTACCATTCAGAAATATCATTCTTCAAAGTCTTTTGACTCAAAGCGAGCTGGGTTTATAGCAAATGGTTCATCATATTGGTAATATAGTTTTAAGTTGAACTTTGCATTTTCTTTTCATTTGACAAATTTCAACTAAAAAGCTAGGTTAAAAAAAGGTTGACAGTTTAATGGAAACTCATGCTTTATATTCATTAACATTACCATTCAGAAATATCATTCTTCAAAGTCTTTTGACTCAAAGCGAGCTGGGTTTATAGCAAATGGTTCATCATAATGGTAATATAGTTTTAAGTTGAACTTTGCATTTTCTAATTCATTTGACAAAGTTTCAACTGAAAAAGCTAGGTTAAAAAAAAGGTTGACATAAAGGTTTGCATTTTAATGGCAACTCATGTTTTATATTCATTAACCTTACCATTCAGAATTTAAGTTCTTCAAAGTTTTTCGACTCAAAGCGAGCTGGGTTTATAGCAAATGGTTCATCATAATGGAAATACAATTGAAAGTCCCCCCCCCCATCCAACTTTATTTACGTTTTTCGCTTAATATTTCATAAAGCAATCTCATTGTGTCCCCTTTCTGAGCTATCTGTCTTTTTCGGGCAAACCATGACATATTACCAATGTTAAGAGTATGCATGTACAGGGCAATTTAAAGACTTAACATGAAATTGTGAGGAAATGGAATTCTATTATTAGAATTGAAAATGACACATCAATATTGAAATCAACATCATCTCAGCTGCAAGTATGAAGGTATAATAGCTCTTTTCACATCAAATAAGCTATCGATAGAGACTTTTTACAGCATAGAATACCGGAGTACATAAAGCATTATGTTTTGAGACACATTATTTGACATCTGTGAATAAAAGCAACTTCATAAGCTACCAATTCTTACTAATTTCATTTGTCAAAGTTCAAACTCAAAAAGCTAGATTTAAAGTCTACAATTAACTTTTACAGGGATACAAATACTTTTTAACTATGGAGAATGTTGTATTATAACTATTCATTTAAATTACCATTCAGAAATTTTGTTCTTCAAAGTCTTATGACTCAAAGCGAGCTGGGTTTATAGCAAATGGTTCATCATAATGGTAATATAGCTAAATTTTTGTTATATTATCAGATTATATTTTTGGTTAAGATTAGCAAAATAAAACACCAAAAAATATGTAGTTATCAAAAACATCTTATTTCAACTCCTAGAGCTTGGTTAAATAAAAAAAAAAATATGTAGACATAAAAAAGATTCTGGATTGCAGACAAGGGCACTTTACATTTGTTTATATTACCATTCAGAAATATACTTCTTCAATGTCCTTAGACTCAAAGCGAGCTGGGTTTATAGCATTTGGTTCATCATATTGGTAATATACATCTTATATCAATGATGATTATCATAAAAGGGCATTCCTGTATTGTGCAGTAATTATTGAAATCATTGATTTGCAAGAGATTTATTGTGATGGTATTAAAAAAGATGAATGTAGCATCACCCACTCATTCTTTAGCCTATAGGGTTGTCATTAATTTTTGGAGTGAAAGGCCAACTTTTGATTTGGGTAAATGAAGGAAACACCTCACAACAATTAGGTGTTAACTTATGACCACCTATCCTATTTGTTATTATTTGAGCGACCAATAAGTCATTTGAAGTGATCAAATTGGCAGGCTGCCGACTCCTAACGACAAGCTTATTCAGTGATCATCTTTCAGTTTGTCTGAGCTTATCTTATTAAACTTGCTAAAGGAAGAGAAATACCCATGGAAACAGTTACTTAAATTTCTATATTCAAATCAACATGTAATAACTATTCAGAAATTGAGTTCTTCATTGTTTTTATTTTTGAACTCAAAGCAAGCTGGGTTTAAGCAATTGGTTAATCACAATGGTTTATTCTATGTTAGCTTAAATAATATGATTTTTTTTTCTCGCCCTAAATTATGTCAAATATATACATATAACCATTCAGATATTATATTCTTCATTGTTGTAAACTCAAAGCGAGCTGGGTTTAAGCAATTGGTTCATCATAATGGTTGCTTCTATGTTAGCTTAAATCATTTGATGTTTTTTCCTCTCTAAATTATGTCAATTATACACATATAACCATTCAGATATTATATTCTTCATTGTTGTAAACTCAAAGCGAGCTGGGTTTAAGCAATTGGTTCATCATAATGGTTTATTCGATGTTAGCTTAAATCATTTGATTTTTTTTCCTCGCATAAATTATGTCAATTATTCACATATAACCACTCAGATATTATATTCTTCATTGTTGTAAACTCAAAGCGAGCTGGGTTTAAGCAATTGGTTCATCACAATGGTTAATTGTGTTAGCTTAAATCATTTCATGTAAAAGATTCTTGATTGCAGACAAGGGCACTTTACATTTGTTTATATTACCATTCAGAAAAATAATTCTTCAATGTCCTTAGACTCAAAGCGAGCTGGGTTTATAGCATTTGGTTCATCATATTGGTAATATACATCTTATATCAATGTTGATTATCATAAAAGGGCATTCCTGTATTGTGCAGTAATTATTGAAATCATTGATTTGCAAGAGATTTATTGTGATGGTATTAAAAAGGATGAATGTAGCATCACCCTCTCATTCATTAGCCTATAGGGTTGTCATTAATTTTTGGAGTGAAAGGCCAACTTTTGATTTGGGTAAATGAAGTAATCACCTCACAACAATTAGGTGTTAACTTATGACCACCTATCCTATTTGTTATTATTTGAGCGACCAATAAGTCATTTGAAGTGATCAAATTGGCAGGCTGCCGACTCCTAATGACAAGCTGATTCAGTGATCATCTTTCAGTTTGTCTAAGCTAATCTTATTTAACTTGCTAAAGGAAGAGAAATACCCATGGAAACAGTTACTTAAATTTCTGTATTCAAATCAACATGTAATAACTATTCAGAAATTTAGTTCTTCATTGTTTTTATTTTTTAACTCAAAGCAAGCTGGGTTTAAGCAATTTGTTCATCATAATGGTTTATTCTATGTTAGCTTAAATCATTTGATGTTTTTTCCTCTCTAAATTATGTCAATTATACACATATAACCATTCAGATATTATATTCTTCATTGTTGTAAACTCAAAGCGAGCTGGGTTTAAGCAATTGGTTCATCATAATGGTTTATTCGATGTTAGCTTAAATCATTTGATGTTTTTTCCTCTCTAAATTATGTCAATTATACACATATAACCATTCAGATATTATATTCTTCATTGTTGTAAACTCAAAGCGAGCTGGGTTTAAGCAATTGGTTCATCACAATGGTTAATTGTATGTTAGCTTAAATCATTTGATGTAAAAGATTCTTGATTGCAGACAAGGGCACTTTACATTTGTTTATATTACCATTCAGAAATATAATTCTTCAATGTCCTTAGACTCAAAGCGAGCTGGGTTTATAGCATTTGGTTCATCATATTGGTAATATACATCTTATATCAATGTTGATTATCATAAAAGGGCATTCCTGTATTGTGCAGTAATTATTGAAATCATTGATTTGCAAGAGATTTATTGTGATGGTATTAAAAAGGATGAATGTAGCATCACCCTCTCATTCATTAGCCTATAGGGTTGTCATTAATTTTTGGAGTGAAAGGCCAACTTTTGATTTGGGTAAATGAAGTAATCACCTCACAACAATTAGGTGTTAACTTATGACCACCTATCCTATTTGTTGTTATTTGAGCGACCAATAAGTCATTTGAAGTGATCAAATTGGCAGGCTGCCGACTCCTAACGACAAGCTTATTCAGTGATCATCTTTCAGTTTGTCTGAGCTAATCTTATTAAACTTGCTTAAGGAAGAGAAATACCCATGGAAACAGTTACTTAAATTTCTGTATTCAAATCAACATGTATGTAATAACTATTCAGAAATTTAGTTCTTCATTGTTTTTGTTTTATAACTCAAAGCAAGCTGGGTTTAAGCAATTAGTTCATCATAATGGTTTATTCTATGTTAGCTTAAATCATTTGATGTTTTTTCCTCTCTAAATTATGTCAATTATACACATATAACCATTCAGATATTATATTCTTCATTGTTGTAAACTCAAAGCGAGCTGGGTTTAAGCAATTGGTTCATCATAATGGTTTATTCTATGTTAGCTTAAATCATTTGATTTTTTTCTCGCCCTAAATCATGTCAATTATATACATTTAACCATTCAGATATTATATTCTTCATTGTTGTAAACTCAAAGCGAGCTGGGTTTATAGCAAATGGTTCATCACAATAGTTTATTCTAGGTTGGCCCCCAGATTTTTAACTTGCCTTAATACATGTTTACTTTTTAAGCATCCCTTTTGAAAACAAAACTTATCATACGGAGTTCAATCCCTTACTTCAACAGTCATCATTTAAACAAATCTGCTGCAAAAAGGATAAATATTTTTGACCAAAGAATAATTTGCTTTTGATACGAAAACCTTTTATCTCAATTTGAATGCAAATGAAGTATCTCATTCTATTCATTCTTTGCTATGTTTTCCAAAAATTAGTGATATTGATCAGCATGTATGAAGACAACGTAATTGATATTCCTTTTTCAATCGAATTCCAAACCAAATATCTAATAAAAAACAACAATTTCATGATTTCCCAAGAACAATCATACTTTGACATAATCATCCATGCAAGCTTTACATCATGTCAGCAGTATTTCATGTAAATTGGAGGAAAACACAATTAACTAACCTTTAGTTTAACTTTTCAATTATAGAAATAAAGCTATATGAATTGTTTGCCTACATTATTAACATGTTAAACTAAGACTACCATTTAGAAATTTTATTCTTCAATGTCCTGAGACTCAAAGCGAGCTGGGTTTATAGCAAATGGTTCATCATAATGGCAATCCTGACATTTCAAAACTAACAATCTGGCTTTGAATAAATATAATTCAGTATGCATCATATAACAATCAGTAGTGCTATTGTACAGTTTATAAGCAATTATTCTTTAACCCCTCACATCTGTGAAAAAAGCATCTTTAAACCCATTCTTAATCTTTCAAGTCTTGTGAGAGAAAAGGAAAAAAGAAAGATCAAACCTTGAAAGTGAAATATAACCACTTTTACTTACATACAAACTGCAGCTTTATTCAAGCTAATATTACCGTAAGAGTATATAGGAAAGAGGCATCAACATCAATTAATTTAGTGTCAAAATATTAGTGTGGTGAAAAACTGATTAACCACTTGAAATATTGGTTAAATACCCTAATCTGCATATTATTACCTTAATTTCAACCTGGTTGTAGGTTTTGCCATTGTATACACCAACAATGCTACCAATCATTTCTGGGACAATGACCATGTCTCTCAAATGGGTTTTAACAACCTATAAAAGAAAATTGATAATAATAATAATAAATATATTATACAGTGAGCAAGGTGTTCATTGTACAGTACTTCTGAAGTTGCTTTCAATATCCTCTTTTAAGTTTCTCTTAAAGTTATATTAGTATAAAGATTAACAAATTGTCTTCTCGGTTCACTTCAAATGCCCAAGTATTTATGCTGTATTTTAAACAATATTACATCCTTTTGATTTGACATTGTGTCTCTTTCTAATGTAGACCTCTGGCACATTATACACAGATCTTATATTTGTTGAAATCTGTAATATATGGCAACAAATGCATTGTCACAATATTCAATAGTGAACCAAAGATAAATTTCTGAGAATAAAATCTAAACTATGTCACCAGTTTATTAAATTTCAAGGACACCTAGAGCCTTTACTCTACTTTAAACTCATACCTCTGGTTTCTCAAGAGGAGGAGCATCCTTCTTTGCCTTTCTCAGTCTTTTGATGAGGGCAAGAGGTTGTCTCTTAAGTCCACGCTGAAACTTGCGGCGGATGCGAGATCTGAACAATTCAGTCAACTGTTCACTGGAGAAAAAAAAAGGATGTAAATGTGTCTAAATGGGGCTCAATACCAGCTCAAATGGGATTTAATGCAAAGTTTACAATTTTCAGTTATGAAAGGATATCATCCATTCTGGAAATAATTAAATAACAACAAATATCACTTAAAGGTAAAATTCCATTCTTCATGTAAACACTGGTGTTCACTATATGTAATTTTGACCTTTTCATGGAACAAAGCAGGGACCTATTGAAGACCCTTTTCTTTAAATTTGTGCTCTTTACCATATCTTTAATGTAGTATTAAAGTTGTAAAACCTATACAATATTATCACATATAATATCCCAATATCAATAAAAAAAAATGCCTAAAGTACATATTAAGGAAAATACACTGGTACCGAGCTCTATACTGTAGTATCAAAGTTCGACGCAATTGGCAAGTATTGAAAATGTTTTGCATTTGGCAATATCTCCCATCACATCAAACTTTCGAACCAATCAGTTAATGTTGGCCACTCAAAGGACTTTTTTGGCGAACATTTGACCATCCATATTTCCATAATAACAGCAAATTATCAAATGATCATTACTCTAAGTAATTGTTTAACAGCAATTGATGCTAGTATTTTGTGGTATGCAACATTTTAAGTTTTGTTTTACACATCTTGTCTAATCAATTGAGTCCAACATTATTTTGATCCTTGATTGGCCCATCAGAAAATAAAAGGCGATCTGTACATCAAACTATTTTGATTAGTAGTATCAGATCAAACGTTTACCTGGACATGTCCAATAGTTGATCCAGATCAACACCTCTATAGGTGAACTTCCTGAAAGTACGCTTCTTCTTGATCTCAACGGCATCCGACTAACATAAAATGAAAGAGAAACTCATATCAATACAGTTAGTCAAGCACTTATGGATTTAATTGAATAGCGGATAACTTTGACTTCAAGCTGAGATTAGACAACCAAATCAAATTAATAATAATTTGAGTACACTTGTACCATTAGATGAAATGGTCTTTCAGCTGTGATATTGTGAAATTCACTTGATATTGCATTGAAAAGGAGACTGTAATAGACAATATAACGATGGGTAAATATTATGGTATCTGGCAAGCGGTCGATGTATACTTTACTACTGAATAAATATCAGGTAAGAATGGGTCAAATTTACGCATATACAATGTTAGGAGAGCTTGAAAATATCCTCTAACATGGGAATGGTGTCAAAATTTGCTTAACCCAGAGACTACTGTCTTAAAGAAAGTAAAAAACTCAATTGTGTAAAAACAGATGATCACACATGAGGAAATTTTACATATTCTTGAACAGCTCATTTTTTACTGTTGAAATACATAGTTTCAATTCATTTGCCTTATTTCAAAACGCATGTATCACTGTACTTCATATAAACCATGGGAAAACAAATGACGTTGAAGCTTTCTTGTAAATATTGGTCACAAATCCAAGATATTATTAGACCGAAAAAAGTTTCACTTAAAGCCACAACAGATGACCGTATACACTTAGCAAGTACCTCTCATATAGGCATTCAGTGTGACAATTGTTTGTATTTGAGCATTTAGTTCGACTATTTTATATGACGAGATATCTCGACCCAGTTTACTTCTAGGCATTAAACTCTTTTCGTTACAACTCCCTTGGTTACCTTTCTACAGGATTTTGATTAAATATTAAATGAGTAACACATGAAAACGATAAGATGACGAGATAAACGTAAGTAAGGAAGATATCAATAGATTTAATACGGTCAGCAGTATCGTACCATCTTTAGATTTTGGCTGCAAACCGGAAAAGGAAGTGAGTGCGTCGGTTTATCAAAAAGTTATGTAAAAATAATTTTAAATCGAAATTTCCTTAAATTGGTTTCATAAAAGAAAATTTGGTATGAAAATGAAATTTTGAATTCACAATTTGAATGATTCATTTTCAAAGCCATTATGGACTTTTCAATAAAATGGTTGGTTGGCACGAATTTGTTCAGTTAAAATGAGATAAATAATCAAACAGACCTAAACGGTGTCGCATCCCTTTTATCACTTCCGGATGTCAAAAACAACACGCTGACTGCCTTGATTATGAAATGCTTACTGTCACAGGCTGAACAAACATAAGTTCTAAAGAAAGAGAACAGCAACATCACTTTAAAACTGGTTTTGAAATTATATTGAAAGTTTTTAATCCCAAACACCATGAGTACTCAAAGGGGAAACGTCAAGAAATCTGGACCACCAAAACATCAAAACAAAAAAGCCTGGAAGAACGTTTATCATGATACCAGTAAACGGACAAAGCTGATTGTTACCACTGAAGTGTCGGGAGTTTGCCAACGATGTAAAGACATAATTGATTGGAAGATCAAATACAGAAAGTACAAGCCCCTTACACAAGCAAAAACATGGTGAAGTTGCTAATTTTGTCTGTTTTATAGTACTAAATTAGCCAAACTAATTTGACTTGATCAATAAATAATGGGAAAACTTTGTATCGGGTAATATCTCCCGTCACTTCAAACTTTCAAATGGTTCATTTAATGGAGGACAGTGCGACAAATTTTTTGTCGCAACCTTTGAACACCCATATTTCCATTATTACAGTAAAATAGCAAATGACATGAAATTACTCACAGTTATAAATTAATTAATCAATTAATTAATCAATCCATTCACTTTTATGTCTGTATTCTCCATATTAACTTTGTAAGAACGGTTTTATTAACAAGAGGTGATGATGTTTTGCTCCTGTTATATTTTCTCTGCGCCTGCGCTCTGGAATGGGAGAAACCTATTTGGCAGTTTTTTGGTTGTTTAATGGCAATTGATGCCATTATTTGGAGGTTAATAAGTTTATTTTACATATCTTGTCTTATCAATTGACTTTGAATGGTCTTTTTAAGGTTTAAATCCGAAAAAGCAGAATTTGAAATGTGACACTATTTGGATCATTCGAAATTTCAACGTAAGATTGCACCATCAGAAAATAGAAAGCAAACTTCACGTCAAATTATTTTGACTTAGTACTTAATATGACATGTGATCCCCATAAAAGAAAAAAAAAATGGATTTCAATCATATACTGTTCTTACTGAGCAGAAAGTCCAATTTTGAATGATTGATCAGGGTTTACCTTGGCTGAAACAAGTCGGCGCCAGCACATTCACCAAATAAGTCGTGTTCTTCTGGGGGTCTATTTTCTGTTTGAGGTGTTGGCTCATATGATACATTTTCTCAAAGTTAATGATTAATTGAAGATGTTTACAACTCCATTGCTGATTCTCTGTATATGAATCCTGTTCCAATAAATTCATAATTAACTTATGGTCGGTCATTTTTAAATTTGTTTTTACTTGCAGTGCTTCCTGCAAACAGAAGACAGTAAAAAAAGCCTACAATGTATATTGCCTACCATGCAGCACGAAAGACCAGAAGTGTGCCAAATGTGGTGAAAAAAAAGAAATTGTCATGAAGTAATGCTTTTCACAACAAAGTACCAGATAAGAGGCTCTCTCTAACCTTCATATCAAAAACCTCTGGAGTGGTAGAATGACAGCTTCAAGACTTAGGCTTTGGCATTGAATTATACTTAACACTGTGGGATCTACCCTGCAAATTTACATTAATGTTCTGAAGAGTACCAGTTATAGAGCCAGGAAGTTGAATTGAGAAAGTTAAATTTAAGTTTGTAAACAAGATCTTCTCAGTCAGAGACTGGAGATAGAAAAAAATTATAATAAGAGCCATATGATTTGTTTCTGATCTGTTACCTGAAATCTGGCATAAGGACCATGAAATAATGGATACAGAATACTCTTGTAAAGCCTCTTATCTGTGGACATTTGTATTTAAAACTCCCAATAAACAAATTGATTTGTACAGCCCTCAAAACGCAAACAGTTCATTGGGATTATATGCTGGAAGCCTAAAATATTGATCCTTCACCTGTCAAAAAGTTAAAATGAGATGTTTTTCTGTTTCAAACTACAGTCAAACTTGTGCTTACGGTCACTTGTGATCAGCGGTCTTTGCCGTTCAACGGCCATTTTAAGGTCCTCCCAAACAATTAGACTCTTTAAAATTCCTTGATAAGCGGTCTTCTCTCTGATGCGGTCAGCGGCCAGGCTAATTAATCCCAATCAACTTTAAATCAATTGTCATAAGCGGTCAATTAATTTGTAACTACCGCCGGCAGTCACCGGCAGTTTTACCACTAAGTGTGTTGTAAAGGATAAAACCTTCCGTGTAATTGGGAGGTGTAAACTGAGATGCATGCAACTATCGATTTTGTCACATACACAAACTGGCTAGTTACCCTTTCTTTTATTTGCCGCAGATAAAACTCGCAATAATTTTACTCGCTAAATGTTTTTAAATAAAGGAATCTGTCAAACCCCAAAAAATGTGTCTTTCAAAGGAAGCAAAATCCCCCTCTCCGTCTCATGTATCAAATATCCTTGAATGAAACCACTAAATGTATCAAGATGTAAAGTAGGTTATGTAACATCAAAAGACTACAGGACAAAATTGTGCCCTTTGATGTTTGTTTGTTTTGAAGCAACTCTTGTCCCAAGTTTGGGAAATTCCTTTCATGAAGAAAGTGCAAGGAGAATGAAAGCGGGATGGGTTTTCTTTCATCTTATGTTTGTGGAAGATGAAAAAGGACAAGCAGCAAGTTTGTGAAAGAGAAAAACTAACCGATATTGAAACATGAAACATTTCCCGTGAAGATGTATATATGCTAGTTTGGTGGTGGTGATTGTTTATCGCATGGAGTACTTAGGTAATAAAGGACTGCTATTTTTTTTTAATTTGAGCTGACCAAATTGCCATTTTTTTTTCAACCTGTTTTTTCGTCAAAATATTTCAATCATTTTGGGAATTTTTCAGTGGAAATTGGGATAATTGGTCAACTAATTTGATCTTTAAGTTTTACAGTACCAAACGTATAAGGAAAATAAATCCCTGTATGGTCCATATACATGTCCAATGTTGAAGGTGAATTCCTAGGGTCACCCAAATTTTGATAGGATGATTTTTGCGATAAGCAGCCACCTGTTAAGCAGCCAATTTCACACTGTCCCTTGGGTGGCTGCTTATCGCAAGTTTGACTGTACATGTAATATGAATCTTTCACAGCTGACAAATTAAAGTCCAAATATTGTTGCTGTTTTATGAAGCTCAACTCCAATATCACATACATAGTTACTTTACCCTACACATCTGTGTGAAAATTAGCTTGCAGGGCTTTTTTCATTAAATTGGGAAGAGGCATAGGTCTGCTAATTTGGGAAATTGTATCAATGGAATTGCTGAATTGGGAAAACAAACATCTGGTGTAACTATTTTTTGGTAAAACTGCATGATTTTGAAGAAATCTCCAATTGGGAATGTGACTTTAATGGGCCTGTTTTATAATGCAAAAAGCCCTCGAGGGTGGCAATAGAAAAAAAGATCTGAATGCTGATAGTGGGTGCCGTTACCATTTGAAACATTGATCCTCGAATCTTTTATTTGGGATTATGACGTCCAAATTGATAACAAAAGCAGATGCAATTCTTTGAGTATAGGTATGTGTAAATCAGAGTCTGAGTGTTATCACTGGTAGAATCACAGTGACAACAGGATTAAGTGCTGATATTATAAATTACCTGTATCTATCTTTTTCTCACAATAGGATCAGGTACCTTTTATTTGCACCAACATATCATCTAGAGGCGAAATGCAGGTTGGGTCATGACAAAAAATCTTAGGTTCTAGCAATGGACTCCCTCAATGGCACTCTGTTAAACAGGAAAAACCAATATCACTTAAAAACTTGTTGAAATGATATCAAACCATAAGCAATATCCATATTAACTTTTCAGACCCAGTTTAGAACCATCAGAACAGGCATCAGAAGACACACAATTACAGAATATGTTGGAGCAGTTACCAGAGAGGAAAAGGAGTAAGGTTTTCTTTTCATATACAGTGTACTCCCGTTATCACTAAGTCGCTGGGAACAAGAAAAAAATTAAGATAACAATAGTTTGAGATATCTGATAAGGCTTTTTCAAAAAAACAACAACCTTGTTTTAAATATCTAACTGCTTAGTGGTCAATCTGAACATACATATTGGGTTTATCCAATGAAAACACCTCTGAAATAATGGGGATGATGCCATATTGTTTCCCGCGAGAATGAGTTACGTTACTTCCGTTTTTAAAAATAAATCTTAAATGTGAAATCTGAAAAGTCGTTAAATTTGGTTGAGGAAACAACTATACATGTCACAACATTAATTCTGCCATTTGGTATGAGTTACTGATAAAAAATATGATTAAAAAGGATGTCCAACACTTCCATACACATTGAACTACTTAATGTGCAGGCTTAGAAAATGTGTTATATGCCGGAGGCCGATTTACACGAAAAATTGTAACCCTACACTTATATCCGTGGTGTATTTCACAGCTCCCGGAAATACTTGAGTAGTTCAGATTGCTTAGTGGTCTTACTAAAGCTGTCACTGTGTTGCATAACACTCATTATGGCATATAAAGTGCTTGTGAGATGAAATGTGCATTTCTTTGGATTCTTTGTGGTGAAAAAAAAACAAGCTCCTGTATGAGAACAAAAAAGAAATAATGTGGTGGTTTAACATAGTTTTTTTTTACTTTTGAAATACAATGTTAGCACTGACGTAACATGGCAGCTACAATCCAATTATTGAAAAACATCCATTATGGCCTGAGAAGGTCAAGTTAGGCAGGCTTGCATTAACCAGGGACTCGGAATTAATTTATCTGGGTTTGCCGACTGTTTCAAGAGTATTTTGGTTAGATTAATTAAACTTTATTACAATAACGAACACTTTCCTTTTATATTATTTGATAGGCAAATGTGGTTTATTGGGATCAGGCAATAAATCTCTTAGGTTATGATACTTCTTTTGTCCCAATACACTTGATTAGCTTTGATCATTCTTTTTATACGGGACATTGCGCTTCACATTGATAATTGGTTTGCAATGTCATCAAAATATTTGTTGCTTTTTCAGGGACTATTTTAAGGCAACACGAAAAAGGTGAATTGGATTTGTCCGAGTTGGCTTTGGGAGATGATGGTGACGATAGTGACATGGATTCTGTAGGGGATAGTGATGACAATTCTGGAGAGAACAGTGACTTAAATGATGCTGAATCTGGAAATAAAGCTAAAAACGAACTACAAACATGTGTAAACAGAAAACAGGACTTTCAGGAAGAAGATATTAGAAAACTTGATTTGAATAAAGACTGATGTTAAGAGTAGATTCTGTGCTTCTTTATCATTTGTGATCTTGTTGAGATCATTAATCAGGCACTTGTTGTGTGGAATTGATATGGGCAAAGTCAGAATTTCATTCTCATATTGGAATGCTTACTGAAACTGCAGAAGCTTTATATATCAATGTTTTCACAGAACAATATGAGGGTTCAGTGCAAAACTAGAGTAAGTGCTTCATGTTTATGAAGCACTTACTATAGGCTTGCACTGAACCCTCAAATATCTCCTTTAGTAAGTTTTTCTTTCAACCAAGTAAAAAGTTATGGCTATATAAATTTATATTTCTGTGTCCTCTTCATTTTTTACCCATGTACTCACTGTGGACTTCATGCCCTGTTGAGGAATTATTCTGCCCTTATTTCAGTGTTCCTTGATGAGAATAGTGGTAAGTTACTTTGTTTGTGTAAACCTGTTACTTGTTACAAGTTTCTATATGTAGCTCATTTCATGGATGATGCTACAAAGCAACTCGCTGTTCTTTTAAAGATGTATCAGAAAATGGACATTGACTTTTCTATGGTTACCCCCCTTCTTACTTCTACAGTGGAAAGTATAGAACAATTTAGAAATAAGAACAATGGTAAAGTTCTGCAAAGTTTCTTCAAAGTTTCACCTTCTAAGCCCACAGAGGATTGTGATGGATTGGTTACTTTTAAATTTCTTTCAGAAACAAAGGTCAGAGGCTGTCTCTTTCTATGATCAGTTCATTTCTGGTGTACTTTCAAGCCTTACTGCTTGGTTCAGTAGTATTGGCAACTCTTTGATCATGGCCTCCCTTGGTAATTTTTTTAATCCAATGACATGTCCCTGAAAGAAGCCGATGTTCAGATTGTGGCTGAGTAATTTAATAATATTGGGTTTCACAGGCTATGTAGCCGAGGTCAAACTATTTGGGAATTACCTAAACACTTTATTAGGAGCAATACAAATCTGGTAACTGGTGTTGGGGACAGTGCCAATGTGGCTATCACAAACAGGGACAGCTTTCCAGCCTGCGCCAGATGGTTCTTGCTGTGCCCAGTATCCACTGTGGAATGTGAAGGGTTTAGTAGACAAAATTTATATCACATCCATGTAGTCTCTCCTGTTTTCAAAGCCCTTTTCTGTTATTTGTGTTGGTGCAAAGAAATTTTGAGCCATAGAGAACCCTGTCATTGTTCGCAATACAGTCATGTCTCAAAATGGGATATCAAATTAATGAGTGGTAGGCACCTGGTTATACAAGTCTGTAATACACTTGAAATTTTATCCAACAACAATGTGAGTTTTCAAAATGGAGAATT
Source organism: Cerastoderma edule (assembly GCA_947846245.1). NCBI lineage: Eukaryota > Metazoa > Mollusca > Bivalvia > Cardiida > Cardiidae > Cerastoderma > Cerastoderma edule. The sequence continues at coordinate 12,697,123 of OX401412.1, forward strand.
TCTCTGATTTCTTGTCCCTTTTGTTATACAGAATTCACCTGGCAATTCTCGACTCGGCTCATTTTATTGCCAATTGTAATCCAACCTTGTTTCTTAATTCTTATAAAAGCATGGTATGAACATGTTACCATATCAGTTACTCTTCAAAATAAAATGCCAAGTTTTTTCAGTTATACTAGAACTGTTTTACTGTAAATGAGCCCTATTCTGGCTTTATGGTAATGAATTTTGTCAGATACCAAAACTTGGACAAACTTCAATGTAATTATGAACCACTATTTTTTATGCAAATCATTGCCAACTCATATTTTATAAGGCCATCACACTTGAAGAATTTAAGCCTAAAAATTGACATATTGTATGCTGAGCTTTGCATCCTGAATCCATATCAACCATGGTCAATGATTTTTTCATAATTGATCACAAAATATTACTGCTGATGGATTATCCTGACAAGTCTGTGGTTTAAATGAAACAGTATTTGTGTTGACATAATGCTTCCATTTTGGCATATATAATATCGTGGGTTCAATGCAAGACTACAGTAAGTGCTTCATGTTTGTGAAGCACTTACTATAGTCTTGCATTGAACCCTCGATATGTAGATGTAGCAGAAGGCATATGTAACCATTATGAAAGGAGATGAAGTGACATGTGAGTGATTTTTTCCTATATCACACAGGTTTCAACAAATATCATAAAAAATGAAATTTTTAACAATAGATATTTGCAATGAGATTTTAATTTGGACCAGTCACAAAATGTAAAAAGAGAAAACTATCTCGGGGGTTCCTGAGAGGTGATGGTGGCCAACATCAAATTGAGTTTCAGGTATTTAAACCCCAATGTCTAAACAAGCATGTTTGATTAGGAAAATAAAATATGGGTTTTGAATCAAGAGGAAAAAAGGTGATAAAAGGAATAAGCCAACAAGGTTAACTTATATATAAAAGCTTTAATTTTTCATCATTATTAAAACATGATATTTATTCAATGTAGTCTTTCAACAGATTATCAAGTTAAAATGCCTTTCTAAAACAGGTGACATAACAAGGCTTTCCAGCAGACGGTTCGATTATAAATATTCTAGTGAAATAAGAATATCCCTATGTGTAAAATTCTTTTTAGCTAAAATATTTCTGACAATGAAGAAAGAATTATAATGTTTAATAGCATTTTTGGTCAATTTGTTGTAAATAGCAATTCTCCTTTAATAAAGGAAAGGGTTAAAAACTGAGGTATGAAGATTAAATACATGTTCAAGGCAAAGTAGTCAATCAATAAGACATTAATTCCATTACACGACTTTGTCATCTTTCACAGACCATATAGGGTGTTAATCAAGACTTTAAAGTGCAAAACTTCAGACCAAGATTATAAATACATATCCCGACTGGTTGGCACTTATAGGCTCATCTTGACAAATTAATTCTAATAATCCACAAAATGGATTAAAGGAAGAAATGCAGAAGATAAATACTAGGAATTGGTGGCTGGCCTATGATCTAACCTGTTTGTTACTCTGAGTATTTTTCCTGTCAAAAATAAGCAGATATTTAAGGTTTTGGAAAGCAGATGACACAGCAAACTATTTTTAGAAAATTACCCAGCATTCTAAGGGCAAGATATACTATAAAAGATATATTCCTTCCATGTCGAAAAAATGGCACTCTTTCCCTTGTATCCCGAACTGTCAATTAAGCTCAATTGTCGCTTTTATACTCTAAAGGAATATGTCTAAGGGACATTTGTCGATGAAAGTGAGTGATCTTTTGCCAAGCTAGTCTTCCTCAACATTTTTTTCCCCCAGAATTAAAGCATTAATTCATTCAAATATACAAATGGAAAATAAAACTAATGAGCAGTTTATTATTATATTGTTTTCAACATTTACTGGTTTTAAATATTATCACAGAAACTGCTCTGTTTTAGCCATTTGCCATTCAAGAACTCTCCATGCTATTTCTGGGTTGAATTCCTCTCTATCTCTACACATCACCCATAAATGTGTTATCCTCTGGACTTTATTCTGAAAGTACACAACAGTCATTTTAAATGATAGAGATTATAGACACGGAATATTTTGCATTTATTGTTTGATTAATTTACCCAAGTGCTTCCTTATAGCGTAATCTGAAAGTGCTTGCAATAAAAAAGACTGATAAATATAAATCAGTAAATTTATTTGAAACAAACTCGAGCTTTGTAAACTTGTTTTTATTCTTTTTTTTTGCATACTTTTCTCCAGATTCTATTGCTTGTATCTTTTGAATATTTGTATTGCTTTGTTTATCATTGAGTGTAATTTGGTCAAAATAATAATGAGTCACTGATGTAAATTTCCCAATTAATTTCATGCCTTCAATGAAAATATCCAACTTAACCCTTATAATGCTGGAACTCACTAGATGCTTATGCAAACAGGTTGGATCCAGGCCAGCTGCCACTTAAATTGGCAGATGGCCTATGATCTAACCTGTTTGCTACTCTGAGTATCTTTCCCTCTTCAAAATTAAGCGGATATTTAGGGTTTGAAAAGCAGATCACACAAAAATCTATTTTTAGAAAATTGCCCAACATTCTAAGGGTTAAAGGTCTAAAACTCATTCATTAATTAATTAATATCTTGGTATATAAGAAATATAAAACTCTTACTGGATCTCCCTCCACAACTTCTCCTTTAGAGTTCCTATAGACTTCAACAACTTGTGCATTAAACCGTATAAACAGCACAGGGCCTTGTTCCACCAATTTACCCATAATCACCTGTAAACATAAAGGCCACGTGTAGAGTGTCAGGGATAAAAATTAGTGGTTGAGTTTTTACACATTTTCACATTTTTTTTTTAGCTTTATAGGGCAACAGCCGTTTCATACTTTAACTGTATAATTCTTAACTAGGCAATATAAAATTGTTTTTCCTTAAACCTTTACCAAATGCCAAATTGAAAGAGTTTGCAGGTCGCATTTCAAAATGCCATGAAATTGAAAACTTATCTTGTGATAGGGCAGAAAACATTGTGGGAAAAGGAGAAATTCCTCATTAAAAACAATTTCTTCAACAAACTGGTCAAATGGCGTTATTCTTTGGTAATGGGTCGATTGATAAATTGTTGATATCAGGATTTAACACAGAACATTCTACAATCCCTGACTCATACAACTTTAAATGCAAATGAGCTGTTTACTTTAATATACTTACATCAACATCGTTGACATCAAGGACTTTACTGTCAAATATATAACCCTGCTCTTTAAACTTTTTAATCTGGTGCATCAGCAGGTTGAATGGCTGTGAATACAAAAATCACCATTAATAGAATAAGAATTGATTCTAAGGCACAGATCAACCCATTCCACACTCTAACCTATACAAACATAGATAAAGTCTTTTTAAAGCAATAATAACAGGATGTAGGTCATGCAAATCAATTTTGTGTAATCCTATTTTGAATTAAAATAGCCCTTTTAAGCACTGTATAAAAATTATCTATTATTTGAATTTTGACTATCGGACTTTTTCGCAAATAGTTGTGTAACTGCCATTTGAGACCACAAACCTGTTAAGTTGATACACCTTTACCCTATTAATGTCATTTATGAGCAAGATTAAATTTTGTTGGATGAAAAAAAGACAAGCAAATTCCTTCAGATTATATGATCTGTGGACATTTTACTTGATCTTTTGATATCAAAGTCTGTTTGCATTACATTGAATGTGAAAGGTATTGAACATCCTTCTTTCCATGGACTAATTATGCATGTACAAAACTTAAATCCTTACCGCTTCATAACACCAGTCTTTCAACACTTCTTCATCTCCCCGCACCATAGCCTTTAAACAAAGAAAACTAATTTCAAACAACCTTTTCCCTTAATATATGCAGCCCCCTTCCCCCCTTTTTGCAATCAACATCATAACAGAAATTTCGATATAGACTAGAACATATAAAACTAACCAGCAACCCAAATACATCCATCTGTAACAATTTTATAATGCCTATTTCTGCTGTTGAAAAGGTCTTGAAATAATCATCCCAACTAATTTCAAACAACCTTTTCCCTTAATATATGCAGCCCCCTTCCCCCAAAGTGTTTTGTTCCCTTTTTGCAATCAACATCATAACAGAAATTTCGATATAGACTAGAACATATAAAACTAACCAGCAACCCAAATACATCCATCTGTAACAATTTTATAATGCCTATTTCTGCTGTTGAAAAGGTCTTGAAATAATCATCCCAACTAATTTCAAACAACCTTTTCCCTTAATATATGCAGCCCCCTTCCCCCAAAGTGTTTTGTTCCCTTTTTGCAATCAACATCATAACAGAAATTTCGATATAGACTAGAACATATAAAACTAACCAGCAACCCAAATACATCCATCTGTAACAATTTTATAATGCCTATTTCTGCGGTTGAAAAGGTCTTGAAATAATCATCCCCTATGTATGAACTTGTCTATTTCCAATGCCTCATATGTAATTAAAACAAGTTGGAATTGAATGCAGCAGTTGACAACAGAAAATGCTATACAAAATGTAATAAAAACCTTATATGGCATATAAGTTATATGGCAGAAACCATTTGATTAAAATCAATGTTTCACAGAATAGGATTTTAACTTTATAAAATAAATTGTCTTCTACTGATGAAAAGTAACATAAGACTAGATTATTTACAGCTTTCAACCCTGTTCATTACCATAGAGAAAGGTACAGAATATTCATATTGAAGTTGTTGAAAACCTTTTAAATGTTTTTTGTGAACATCAATCTTAACCTGGAATAAAGTGGTATTTCTAGATATCAATTGGTCATATGGGCCTTCAGGATTGTTAAACTGCTCTTGCCATGTGATGAGAAAGGATTCCTGCATTGATTAATAAACTGGCTTTTCCATAAGAGGGTTAACAAATGTGAATGCTCAATTAACATCATTTACACAGGATTTAAGAAATTTTGAAGTAAAGAAATTGAAAATGTTCTTTGGTTTAACTACAATGATTGATAATATCAAACATTAAGACATAATACTCCCATGGCACAAATCTCTCAGTAAGTCCTTTCAAAGCATTTGTTGCTTTTAAGGAGCAAATAAATCTTTTGTCAAAGACGTTTGTAAGGTCTATTGCAGGAGATGCATCAATGTAGAGTGAAGGTTGTATATACTCACTTCTAATAAGTTTGGAATGAACCTCCTCTGACACCAGAGTGCAAACTCTTGGGTTTCAAAATTGGGATCTACTTTACATATTTCGTCCACCACCTCCGTCATCTCACTCTTGGTAAACATGCCACCTATACAGATAAGAGGTCTAAGTTAGAGGTATAAAAGTCTGGTTCAATTATTTTGTTCATTCATTCCCTTTACCAAAGGACAAATTTTCGACTGTCTCAAATTGTGAGAGTTTGCAGACAACATTTAAAAATGTGATGAAATTGGAAAAATGCTCTTCCAAAAGTGCAGAAAACATTGTGGGAAAAGGAAAATGAACAATTCTTCCTTTTCCCACAATGTTTTCTAGAGTGGTCTGCAACAAAGTGGTTAAATGTCATTCTTGTTTGGTAATGGGTTAAACAGGTTTTAAATCGCGACAATATTCTTTCAAATATGTTGCGAAGCCCAACTCTAAATGAGGGAGGAAGACCCCATACTCAACTGCCCAATAAGGGGTGGTGAAGCTGAGTAGAACCATCAGCACTCCTTTTGTCAGTTGGGAGACCACCTCTCATGAAAATCCAAATGCTGTCACCAGTATTTGACCCCTCGAGGAGAGGGGTCAAGTAATTTAAAGTTCTGTACTCTTAACCACTAAACAACAGAGTCCCCGCATAAGTATTATGCTTCCGGCATTTCCAATTTTACAACAATTGATCCTTTTGTGTTGGAACTCATGAACATTGTCTTGATGGGTTGATTCTAATGAGTAATTAATTCTAATAAACACAATATAGGATTTGGAGAATGATTTAAAGTAGAAGTCATCAAATCCCCTGTCTTGGTCCAGATACCTATCACTTGAACTGGCATATTCCCTCATACAGACAATTACTCCTTTTTGAACGAGTTTCTATGAAGAAATTTTCAATTATATCACTTTTCCAATGATTTCGCAATCAATGTTTAAAATCTCACTAATATTATCTTAATGCCTAAAATGTCCACCCCCCTAAAGGTATTCACTGTGACAAGCTGTGTATATCATTGGTTTTTAACATCCAATTAACAGTTTTTCAGTTGTTACTTCATATGAAAATCCAAATCTACTTGTATTGAAACTGTGATCAAAACAATAATGATACTTACCAAACAAGTAAGACACCTTATCTGTCACAACTCGACTGGCCCTGACTACAACATTATCACTTTCATCATACTTCATCTTTAAATCAAAGATTTCTGAAATTATATGAAGAAGTTTTTAGTTTTAATAGGAATTCAATATTTTTTGTAGTAGTCCTTAACTCAAGGTTCAAAATAATATTTATATACTAAAACTTTATCTTTGTACTGCATTTTTAAATAACAGAGTGTCTGGCAATTTTTCTTCTCTAAATCCACCATTTATGACTATTCTGCAAACTTGTTTACAATTTCATTATGGAATTATAATTATTTATAAATGGATGGTATTTTCATTTCCCGTTTGTCTTTGTAACTAGCCATAATTATCGTTCCCAAAGTCGATGTTTTCTTATCTTATCTAGTCAAATAATTAAAAAAATAACTCAACTACTTTTCGCAACAAGGAATCCAAACGAAGGAATGAGAAAGGTTTTACTCACTATTTACGTATTCATTGTTATCTTTAAAGTTCTGCCACTGTTGAGACCATTTAGAGTCTTTATGTAAAACTACACCAACCGTCTCACTAAAATATAATAATGGCAAATAAATCAATTTCAAAGAAAATTGTCAGATTGTGTTCAAATTCCTTATCATAAGACATGGATAAAAGACACTAAAGTGGTTATGATGTCCTTTTTCCAAATAATTTGCTCCAGTCATCACTTAAATTATCTATTAAAGTTTTCAAAAATTTCAAACTTGCATGATTCTCTTCTCCTAGTTACATTAAAGGAGAACATTTATTTAAATCAATCCACTTCAATTAAAGTTTTTGAAAACTAAACTAATATGAAATAAAGAAAAATTGTCAAAGCTGTCTCTGAAATCACTCTCACAATATATAAAATAAAAGGCTGTACAGTTACAAATAAGGGGACAAACTAAAATCTCTATCATACAAATGTTTGTTAGACATGTAATTAAGTACACTTACTTGTCAGGTTCGATGATTTTCTGGTCTTGTTCAGATGGGTCAACCTTGGCCGTTCGCATGCGTAATTTTTCTAAAATGGAATGATCAATTTGAGGAAAGTAAACACAATACACAGTATGAAAGCATGTATCCTCCAATAGACAGTCACAATTGTAAAAAGCAGTCAACCAGGGCAAACCACAAATTTGGATGCTTAATCAGACCCTCTGCTTATCACTTTCAACTTCAAAATCAGGTAAATAAAATGTTTAATTCACTTGAAAAATAACTTGGATTATTTGTTATTAGAAGTTAAAGAACAATATAAGTACATGTTATCATAAGTATGAAATCCATATTACACCAATACCTTTATGACTATGTTACCTATAACAATTGAGGGTGTTTCTGAGTTGACTGCAAAACACATAAATAATTTGGGTCAAGTATCTTTTTCATCAAATTATTCTACAATGTTCTCAAAGAGCCAAAAAACAATCTTGTAAAATGGGTCACAAGCAAAATGTCAGATTATCTGCGTTATACTAATTGTTTTCCTGTCCACTAATTAAAAGTCAAATAAAACGTGTCAAGTAAAATTACATTACAGCAATAGAAAAGGTCTTGTGTGCTTTACCGGTTATTTTGAAGAAACTCTTTCCCTATTTTGACAATATCTTCTGATAATGAATTTAAGGCTAGAAAAACAGAAGGGTTTTCTTTCATTTGAGGCCCACAAAAAGAAGGGTAAGTAGCAAGTTTGCGCATGTTGAAAATTTTATATTCATACATTATTTCCAAGAAGATGTTTACCTAGAAATCTGAACAATATACTAGGTGTTGACTACTTATGGCTGTCTGAAGTATTATATCATACTTGTCCAGTTATAAAAATTAATCTGAAGTTAATTGGTGTAATAAGCCTGGCTGCTGGCCACATCAGAGAGAAGAAAGACTTAAAGAGGCAAAATGCTTTAAAACAGCTTTTTAACAACTTGGACCACTAATCACAAGTGGATAAAGGACAACTTGCATATTTCTCATTCTGAACAGGATAAAGGTATATTTTCAATGTCATCAAGCATGCAGTAAATACCAAAAAAGTACCAAACAAAAGGGTTCTTACATTTATATCACAGTAAGTCTTTTAAGAACATGATATATTTAACACAAGGAAACAAAGGCTCTCCCTGATTTCTCCTTTAGTTAGGAAAACTTGCCAAAGTCACAAAGAAAATGTTATTTCCAACAATCACTAATTACCATGAGTTTTACTTTTAATTAAGACCAGTCACAAACTCCCATATATAGAATGAGTTAGCGGAAAAGATAATACCATACCTGGTGGTTTATACGACTGTGCCCTGGACAGAGCAATGTCATCAATATCTTTTTTCACTGCTTTCACTCCCTACAAATAAATCAATGAAATCACAAATCAATTACAAATCTACATCTTCAACATCCTTTTCTTTAATCATTTCTTCATGTTTACAAGATGTACAGCTCAGAATCAAGACAAGCACTTTCTCATTTTGTCATGATGGTTTCTACACAATATCACAGAGAAATTGTAATTTATAAATGTAGTTTGCTGTTCTCAATTTGTCACGGTTGGGTCAGTCATAGAGTTTTATATTGAGGAGTAGTTTAATTAATTAATAAATTGACAGTTTATGTCTTATCGAGGTTAATGTCTAGATCTGACAGATTAAGGCACAAACCGCAAAGTCACCAAAAAATGACCTCTATGGACCTGTTAAGATGGGAAAAATCATCCACTGTCCATAAGTCAGCCAGGAGACTAAGTCTTGATGAACGAATAAATGGTGGTATAAGGCACATCAACAGCTAAGGTCATTTATTGCACATTGTGATGATGTTAATAAGCCTAAACTGAATCATCTACAGGCTTAAATGTATTTGGTTTATGAAAAATAAAAAAGACTTGTCATGAATGAATAATAGTAAATAGACAATTTGTAATGAGTCAATGATAGTAAATAAATAATTTATTTGTATGATACTAAATAAATAGTTTGTAATGAGTTCCTGATATCTTAGTCTTATAAAAGATTTAAAATTTCCACCTCCCTCATTTAAACCCAAGCAGAGAACAATTTTATACATACTTAAAAAGCAAAAAAATAAATACTTACTGCAGAGACGGTCTTCATTGTGGAATTTTCACTCAGCTGTTGGCCTTTTTTGATAATTGTTTCACTAGCTTTTCCTGCAGTTTTACCGATTTCCTCTGTGAATTCAAGTCCCTTTTTAACAAACTCCTTCTTCTGAACTTCTTCAAATGTCTGAAAAAATAGTCAATCATCATATATAGTATTTTGAGTCGTCATTGGTATAAGAGACTTCTAAAAAGAGGATATTTTTCTATTGTCTACAATTGTTCCACACCAAACAATAATTTTCTTCAAACAACCCCTGCCCTACAAATCATTATCAATGGAGAATAATACACTGTCAACCCATACAAATACTCACTAATTGTGACATGTAGTTCTTAATTATCGATTCAATGGATTTCCTTATCCCTTTACCAAACGCCAAATATTCAACTGTCTCAATTTGAAAGAGTTTGTAGACATCATTTCAAAATGTGATTAAATTGGAACATATTTACAATGTAATGACATTGAAAAATGATCTTCTGATAGGACCGAAAAAATTGTGGAAAAAGGATAAATTGCTCATTACAAGCAATTTCTTCTTTTCCAACAATGTTTTCTTAAGTTGTCTGCAACAAAGTCATCAAATATCGTTATAATTTGGGAAAGAGTTAAAAGAGCATTTCACTCAAAGAATTGTTTATCAATCTCAATTTGGCAAGGTCTATTATTTCTTACTTCTGCCAAGAGTGTCTATGTGGACAGAATGCAGTCAAAGCCATTTATCTAAAAGAATATTGTATAAAATGGGACAGCATAACAAGGTCATCTAAATAGATCAGTGAACAAGTGATCTTTTTACTGTTGAAAGGTGAAAATAAAAGACCACAATAACACAGATTCAATGAAGAGTAGGATCTTACCTCAGACACCTTTCCTTTAACATCTTCAAAACCTTTCTTGAACACTTCTGATCCCTTGGATGTTTCTGACTCAATATTTTCCTGTATGAGAATCAAATGGTTTATTTCTGACACAAAGACATAACCAAGAGGAGCATTTTATCGTTATCAAATGAAAATCAATAAAATGTGCCCATTTTGAAATTAAATATAATTCAGTACACTAATCATAGACTATTCTGGATACTTCTGAAATAATGTTTAAAAAAGGTGAATCAATTCTAAACAAGAACAAGTAATATATAGGAGAGGGCTCAAATACTCAAAACATTGATGATAGAGACAGATGACAATAAAACAATGGTGATAAGTGATTTCCTTCTTAATCGTATTCCTTGGTTATTCAGGAGTCCGGTCGGTTGTTTTATATCTCATTTATGTAATTTCTTATATATAGGATGTTTATTATCTTATATCCATTCAATGAAATCTTCAAATCTACAATGAATATATCTATCTATTAACAGAAGGAATACAACATTAACTTGATTATAGAGAGATACATATATCATTATATCTAGTTTAAACCATCCAATGAGATGACAAGTTATCAACCTTTTTATTCATGATTTTTCCATGAAACATAAAAAGAAAATTGTTTCTCTAGAAGAGGTCAATTCATTAAAAGAATATTCTTCAAAAAATAACAGACTATTAGTCCAGGCCTGCTATTGTTAAGGAATGATCAAGCCTGGAAATCATAACTTGAAGACTGAAATCAGGACTAGACCTGAACATTTGCAGGCCTGTCATATATAAAGCTTTAGAAATTGCACAAACATAGCTGCCTCAATCATTCCATGCTTATAACTTGAACATTTAACAACATTTCCATTTTTCTTTGGAGTTGAATCTAAAACATTCACATTTTACTTACAAATTTCTGTCTTGCTTTTTGTATTGCCTCTGAAGTTTCCAATTTCTTCTTTTCTTGTCTAAATTTTTTCAAGTTTTCCTGGAATCAAAACAAAATTAAATCATGTATGGTCAATTTTAATGCAAAAGTAAATTTTGCCATTCAATTTAACATATTCTTCTATAAATGTTTTTATAATAATTTCTTGCGTAAGCTCCTATTAGGACTGTTTCTAATGACTGTAATTTGTTTAAGTCTGTGGTTACTTTCAACTTGGACAGGTCATAAAACCACATTTGGGCGTATCATATAAAAAAGATGGCATCACATTTTCTTTATCAAGATGATGCAAAGTATATTTCTAGCGTTCCAAATTTCTAAGGTGCAATAAGAAAATTTGACAATCAAAATGAAATGTTGCTTGAACAATGAGGTTTTAGTATTGTTGTTTGATTACAGTAAATGTAGCTATTGAAAGCATTATAAATTCATGAAGCGTCAACTTATCTAAAATGCAAACTATATACAGTTTATATGCTGTAGATCTCAAAAGTGATGCCTTGCTTTTGGATTAAAATATATGTCGATTCATAATAACGCAAGTTCACTGTGTACACATTTTAAAGAATTAAAACCATTCAAATTTAGTTCCCAATGATTATTCTTCAGTTTGTATCATATAAGAGTACAGCTATGGTGCAATAAATGTTAACTTCCTCATATTTGTGAACAAGCATCCTTAAAACAGGACTACAGCATGAAAATTATGTATTGCTTGGATTCACACATTCGATCTTTAGGGAATTCTAACAGGTCAAAATTGAAAGATTCAGCAAATGTCAACTTAAGAGTATGAAATGTGACACTGTAAGCAAGATATTGAGTAAAAATTAATGTGACAAAAAAACAACCTTGCTTGTTTTGAGAGTTTTAATAAAATACACCTCTCAGAAAAAGATAACCATTTAAATAATGAAGATATGAATTTTTTTTATATATATATTATGGATTTCATTTGCAATAATAGACAAAACTTACATTTAAATCTTTATCTTGCGATATTCCCTCTTTAACATTGTCATAAATCTGTTGGAAGAATCCTTTACGCCCATCTGACATACATCGAACCTGATGAAAGAAGGAATAGATGAATATATTATATATACATAAATCAAAAAACCAACTTATGCCTAATTTAAGTATAGGCATACAATGTATCTCTTTTAGGTCAATTCTCAACCTGATAATTAATATAGAGAAATTGCTATTATCAGACAATTTTCAACAGCATTTGTCTTAACCCTTTACCAAACGCAATATTTTTGACTGTTCCAAATTGAAAGAGTTTGCAGATGACATTTCAAAATGTGATGAAATTGGAAAATAATCTTCTGATAGGGCAGGAAACATTGTGGGAAAAGGTCCAAAAATGATTTCCAGAGTCGTCTGCAACAAATTGGTCAAATGTTGTTATTGTTTGGTAAGGGGCTTAATAAATGAAGAGAGAAAGTTGTAAAACTTGTTTATTGGCATTGTTCTATATGAGCAGTCTGTTGAACTAAACTATTCTAAGAGGATATCTTCAATACAAGTATGCACATTTTAAAAAAATCTTGAAATGATTAGAAAGAATTTTTAATAATGATATTCAGAATCCAGTTCAAAGACATTTATAAAAGACTTCATTGTTGTTTTTTTTATATTACAATTATAAAAAAAAAAGTTAAAATTAAATTACTAAAAAAAGAAGAAAAAACCTTGCAAGGATAAATCATTTCCCACTTCAAAAGCATTGACTTTAACAAGTGAGAACACAAAAACTTGAACATGACAACTTGTATAAATTTATGATATACACTATTATTATAAAATGCAGCAAGGGCAATAAAAACCATTAGCAAACTAACAGTTATAAAAAAAAATACTAAACTGATAATATATTATTGAAAATACGAGTATGCTCTAAGAGAGATTATTACTAATTTGTTAATTGAGTTTCGAGATGTTATCCTTTAATAAACTTAACAGATTATTCCGCATTCTCTCTTACCTGATTTAAACAGTGGCGGAATGGTTCTCTATTGCTGTCACATTCTGCACAATTAAACTGTGATAGAAGCTGAAAGTTACAAGGAGTAGTATTTCATTTCAGTAAAACAGTACAACCCAAGACAATATAGCTTCTAGGCATAAAAATACTCCTAAAGAATAACCTTAAAATCATAATTATGTCATAACTTTAGATTCAAGAACATCAATTTGACAAGAGTTTGATACAAAAATCATTCTCCTCATTTGCTTTTTCTCCATCATTGTGTATAAGGTCCATACATGTTCTTTGTGACTTTATGGGAATAATCATGATGGTTAGAGTTGCACACAGACTTTTTTCTCTTTTAAAACTATTTAACAGGTGTAGTCCTGTATTAAATCCAGGAACAATCCAATGCTGCTACTCAGCCATCAAAACAAATGTTGCTTTCGTAAGACTCGATGAATTGCCTACATCAATATTCCATATTGATAAACGGAGGACTTCATCAATTGACATTACCACAAGCACATGTACAACACCTGTTCTGTCTAGCAACATTTAAGTTGGAGAGTATAAAGAGTGCTCGACTTATTTGTACATGTGTTGAGAAACTGTTTTGGGATTATTGATTGCTAGTTTGGGATTTAGAAATGTTTGATTCACATGTTAATGAGTGCCTATTCAGTATTCACGCATTCATGTTGATTTATAACCCAAGTAAAAATAACGTTGGGTTACTGGTAGTGATTTGCTCTCTTTGTAGTTGCCTGTATCCTTCCCGTACCTTCGTACCCGTCCCAGCCCTAGACATCAGTGTGTCTAGGATATGGATTAAAACGCATATCTCAGGGACACGAATACCCATGACGTCCTTGAGTCTGATGTAACTTTGAATGTAAATTTCTTCAAAAATGGCAATTTTCGCTGTGACAGCTATAAAAATGAATTTCAACAATTAACTGCAGATAATTTATGCAACCATTACATAAATTTACCTTTGAATTAGCTGGAAATCTAGAATTTCTGACTATTTTCCACACTGCCGACATTGCCCCTTATCGTCTTTTTGGTCTGAGTACTTGGGAAATCCTTCATTTATTCATTTTGTATATTTCAGAATTTAAGGTGAAACATCATTCAAATCCTTTCGATAACATTTAGAATAAATACAAAATTAATTGTTATTTTGGATCGCAAATCATTTCTTTGAATTGTGATAATAGACCACTTGATGATAAGTAATAACTCGAGTTGGAAAACCGAATAAAGTATGCGTTTTAATTAAACAATCGTCAGAAATACAAAAGACTTGTTCGATTTTAATACTTGGTGTCTTATACCGATTAAAAAATTAACTCCAATAACTCCATCTATCAGCGGTTCGCATTGATTTTGAGCACTCTCATATTAATAAATTAATTCATGATGTGTTTTGTTCTTTCGTCATAATTATATCAAATACCATCTTCAGCAAAGAAGTTTTACATTGTCTTCAGTATTTCCCGCTAAGTTGTTATATAAGTTGTTATAATACACAACAAGACGATATGATGAGTTAGTGTTCATTACAAGATAATAAAGTTGTTGTCACGAGATGATTAAGTCATTGTAATAATAAAGTATATCCATTGTTTCGAACAGAATATTGTGTACTCATGAAATATTTCAAAATGACTATATATTATTTCAGAGACATAGATAACAGAGATTTGTTATCTATGTCTCTGATTATTTTGTTATTGAAAGGAGTCTAGTCTAAGTTTAACAAAAATATCTTAATCTATCACCTTCTCTAACTAAAACGATATAACTGTTAACATAAAATATCCATTAATTCATTAATTTTACACATGAATGAATATAATTTACATGATTATTTCTTATTAACACAATAAAAAGAAACCAACAAGTGTCACTAGAGAGCCTTCAACACTTTCTATTTTCAAATGTTCGTTTTCTAAGTGACATTTACAAGCATTTGTGCGCTCATTACCCTTAAATTACAATCACTGTGTGGCATACATGTATTGAATTAGATATTTACCAAACATAATACCAAATAGGAAATGTGTGAATGTCTTCTTGTACTTTTTTTTCTAAAATGTTAAAAATAATAACTTGTATTTATAAATTACAGCAAAAACGATACATTTTGAATCAATCAAACGCAACAATTCTACGAAATTCTGCTCATGAATAATTATCATTGCATGTTCTAGTACTTAAATTTCATGGCAAAATATATAGTCCGAATGATCCTGACGAAGATTGAAATTTACATAGAAGTTCTGAAGCATAGTGATTATCTAGATTTTACCAACCAAGCATGCCAAATCAAAATTTGGTATCCGGCTTATTATCGGCGCGCATCTTACTGATTACAAATTTTCCTAAAAGCAGAGAACCTTAAACAAAATTTTTTATTCTAGATTATTTCAGTCATATGACTTTGTTGTCATAGAATAAGTTATCGGAGGACACATTTACAAGTTGTTGAATTTGAGATATACATAATGGGTTGCTCTAGCACAACGTCAAAGATATGTCTGACTGTCATCGGTTTCCTGTTTTGGGTAAGTTGGAGATGATTTTCGAATTCTATCGTTCTTTTTTGAACAAATCATTCTAAAAAAAAATCAGTGTCAAAACTAATGAATATCTTTGTTGTGAGTATACATTAGGATTAGGTAAAGGGTATTTGTAGGAAGCGCAGACAATCATAAACTACATTCTGATAGATTACAAGTAAGTTTGGAAAATGACAGATTCGTGAAAAAGGTATGTACTGAGCCTCAGATTCATCTTCAGTAAATTGGTCTTGAATATAAGGTTTGTATGTCAACATACTTTTCAGTAAGCCATAAATTCGTAATGTCTGCTTATTGAATCATAATATAGCATATCTGATAATACCTTAGGTGTGGACTTCTTTATCCACTAAATGACTCTGGAAAACATTGTTGGAAAAAGAGCAATTTTGCTCTTTACGAGCAATTTCTCCTTTTCCAACAATGTTTTCTGCCCTATCAAAAGATTACTCTAACATTTCATCACATTTTGAAATGCTGTCTGCTAACTCTATCAACTTGGGACAGTCGAGTGTTTGGTAAAGGATACCATATCAGGAAGGGTAAAAAATAATCTTCTGATGGGGCATAAAACTTTGAGGGAAAGGGAGAAATATTCGATAAAAGCAGTTTCTCCTTTTCCAAAAATGTTTTCCAGAGTCGTCTGCAACAAACTGGACAAATGACGTTTTGTTTGGTAATGGGTTAAGTTTAAAGAATAAATAAACATGTAAACTTTATTTGTTCAGGGAGCTGCAGCCGCACTGATGTTCATGGGAGCATGGGTGTTCCACACTTACCACAACTACAGTGAGTTGACTCGAGCCAGTCTGACCCTGGTCCCTGCAAGTATCGTCATCATTGTTGGCGTGTTCCTCTTCATTCTTGGATGTATTGGCTGCATTGCTGCCTGCAAGGAGAATAAGTGCCTGTTGGCAACTGTGAGTGAATTATTTGTTATGTATTTACTTTTAATTTGATTAAGAATATTTCGTTCATACAACGTTTTGAGGTTAGTCTGAATTTGAAACAAATGCAGACAAGCTGGCAATAATTCTATAGTTTGAGAAGTAATACTTATTTTGTGACATTGGATCAGCATTAATGTTACGAAAGACGAAATTGCTAGAATTGTGTGGGCTGTTTCTTTCTTTGTTACAAAAGCTTCTTGCATGTTCTGCTACAGGTGCTTTGAAATTTGTAAACAAGATACAAAAAGTTAAATCATTCTACATTTGTTTTCCGCCATTAATACATGATTAATGGCTTGAAAGACTGCACCCGAACTAAGTATGCAAAATGAAAGCTTTAAAAACAGATCATTAAAACATGAAGGTCATAAATCCATTACTTAGCTTTCTTTTCATGTAACTCATCATCAACCTGTTTATCAGTTTGATGGTTTTAATCCTTTACCAAACACCAAATTTTCGACTGTCCCAAATTGAAAGAGTAATCTTCTAATAGGGCAGAAAACATTGTGGGAAAAGGAGAAATTATTCAATGAGAGCAATTTTTCCATTTCCCACAATATTTTCCAGACTCTTCTGCAACAAACTGGTCAAATGTTGTTATTGTTTGGTAAAGGGTTAAGCATGATTTGATGGCAGAATTTATTGAAGTTGTGATACATTTACCTGTTTTTAAAATGCTTTCAATCTGATTGTTCTCATGTGATGTAATTTTGAATTGTGTGATGCATATTCAATGCAGTTGCTATGAGAATGCTTTAACCCATAACCAAACAATAACGACATTTGACCACTTTCTTGCAGATTACCCTTGAAAACATGGTGGGAAAAGGAGAAATTGCTTGTAACAAGCAATTTCTCCTTTGAAATTGCTTGTAACAAGCAATTTCTCCTTTTCCCACAATGTTTTCTGCCCTATCAGGAGATTTTTTTATTTCATCACATTTTGACATGTTGCTGCAAACTCTATCAATTTGGGACAGTGGACAATTCGGTGTTTGGTAAAGGGTTAAGGATTTCATTAACAGAATGTCTAGCTGTATAGGTTTTATGTCCATTGTGCATTTGGATATACCTTAATTCAAGTACTTTTATAAATAAATCCTGTCCACTTGCAACCCCCCATGGCAGGGCGGGGGGTTAGAAATTGTCCTGCCACTGCGCTGCTGAGTGGTAGAACCCCACCAAGTGCCTGCCCGTTTGCCGTGGGCTGCGACTCGTGTCGCCTGATGCAGGGATCCTGGTGGTTGAGAGAATCCAGGGTTAGGCTAGTTAATACCCTGTTTTTTCAATACACCACTTTGGCCTGAATTTGGGCTAAACGAGAGGTCAGGAAGGCCCGACCTGATCAATCGGCTGGTCATGCCTTGTCATGGGCAACTTAATATTTTTTCATCAATCTTCCACCATTACAACATATTTTCAAATTTATTTGAAACTTCTTTACCTTTTGTACCCCGTGACGGTGGCCCATGGGTCAATCAGATGAAAGATTTGGTGTTTGATTGACATTCTGTACCATCCCAAATTTATGTCGCTTGCTTGGAATGACATCTTTTGGGACACATTTGTCCAGTCTAGCCCTTTCACCCTGAGTATACCATCCTTGTAACCCTGACTTGATCTGCGATGGTTTTTCCCCAGATTAAGTCCCCTTGTTGGGCTCCATGGTGGGCGGGGACCAAGGATGGTGAACTTTTTAAACTAATATGGAATCCCATAAAAAAGCTGCCAAGCGTACCCTTTCTGACAGTGATTCAGAGGCAGAATCTTCTCCGTCACCACTAAGTTTTCCACGATTTATTGTGGTTGAAGCAGAAGATTCAGTCAAACCAATTACTCACACATCACCATTTGTTATCGAGAAAACAATCAAAAGTATTCTCAGTACACCAAAATCAGTCAAAAAACTCAAAAACAACATGATCCTCATTGAATGCTTTACAAAGCAACAAACCATCAACATACTCAAACATAAAACACTATTCAAACAAGCAGTCAAAGTATACCCACATCCATCACTCAACTCATGTAAGGGAGTCATCCGTTGCAAGGACCTCCATTACTGCTCCTCTCTTGAAGACATCAAGGACAACTTGAAGCCACAGTCGGTTACTGATATCAGACGCATCAGTGTCAAAAGAGATGGAGTGTTGAAAAACACTAACACATACATAATCACTTTCTCATGTCCCACAGTTCCACCTACACTTAAAATTGGATTTGAATCCTTAAAAGTAGACACATACATTCCTAACCCTCTTCGTTGTTTCAAATGTCAACGATTTGGTCACCACACCACAAAATGCACCAACACACCAGTCTGTGCTAAATGCGCATTTGTAGGCCCAGATCACAGCACTGAACACTGCACCGCACCTGCATGCTGTTTCAACTGCAAGTCTGGTCACGTTGCCTATGCGAAGGAGTGTCAAACTTGGAAAGATGAGAAGGATATCCTGACCATCAAGTACAAGGAAGGCATTTCCTTTGCAGAAGCACGCAAACTTGTCTTGCAACAAAAGCAAGACAAGGAAAGGCTTGTCAGTGGGAACAGCTACTCAGCAGTAGCCTCCCCGAAGCAAGACTGCCATACCTGTGATCTTCTCCTCAAACTTCTTTTGGGGAAGTTTCCGGAAATGGCAGAGGAGCTGAAGGGCAAGGTCCCAGCACCACTTCTAGCATCATTCATTGCAAAACAACCATCTGCTGCACCAAAACCTGCAACTGCACCCAAACCATCTACTTCTGCACCCAAACCTCAATCAGCACCAAAACCATCTACTGCCACACCAAAACCTGCAACTACACCAAAAGATACTTCTGCACCAACACCTGCATCAACAACTAAAGCTAAACAACCTGCCTCTGAATCAAAATCTAAACAACAACAAAAATCTATTTCTTCTTCCAATGGTATTTCTTCTTCCAATGGTCCATTTTCTGGATCAAAGGCAAACCCTTCTCTTTCTAAGAAAGAAAGGAAAAACCTTCTCAAACAAAAATCTCTTTGTTCAAATGATAAACACTCAGGTGCTGCGACAAGGTCTGTCGCAAGAACCCCCATTGCAACTTCTAACAATTTTCTAACAAGTTCTGGATGCAATGGACACTGAAGAGGTCCTTGAAGGCGACTCTTCAGATGTCGAACAGTCCATCAGGGGTGGTTCTTTGGATGATTGGGGGAAAAAAACAAATACCAAGGACCCCAAGTCACCTGCTTCTTAACTTTTTAATCTGCTGCAATGAATTATAGAATGCTTTTTTATACTTTTTTATTTTTACTTTTTAGCGCCATAGCTAATCCAATTATCCAATGGAACTGTCGAGGTCTGAAGGCCAACTTTGATGAGTTGTCACTTCTGATCAATTGATAATCACAAACCTGCTGCACTTTGTCTTCAAGAGACATTCTTGAAAGAGGATGACACTATCTCCCTCAAATTTCATTCTATCTATAACAAGATTTACACTGAAGGCAATAAAGCCCAAGGTGGAGTATCTGTCATTGTTAATAATAGTGTTCCTCACAAGCACATACAGCTTGATACTTCCCTTCAAGCTGTAGCTGTGAGATTATCTTTACATAACACTATTACCCTGTGCTCTTTGTATCTTCCACCAAATAAACCTATACACCAAGGTAGTCTTGATGATTTGATATCCCAACTTCCTCAACCATTTGTACTTGTTGGTGACTTTAATGCACATAACACCATATGGGGTTGTACAGATACGAACCGTTGTGGTGATCAAATAGAGAATTTTATGTCTGTAAATTCTCTTTCGTTCCTGAACGATCCAAGTGCAAAAACATATTTGCATCCAGCTTCAGGATCATATTCTTCTATTGACCTTTCTTTTTGCAGTCCAGTACTTCTCCCTGATTTTTCATGGAGATGTTTAGAAGACACTTGTGGAAGTGATCACTTCCCTATTATTTTAAATGAAAATAAACCTTCAGTCCTTGATCGTCCTCAAAAATGGAAGTTGTCCAAAGCAAACTGGAGTAAATTCCAGATGCTTTGTGAACAGAATATTGTTCACCATGCATTTGAGGACTGTGAGGATCCTTCCTTCCTTTTTTCTTCTTTATTGTTTGATGCAGCCAAACAGTCTATACCTCAGACCTTGACAAATCCCAAACGTCCAGATAAACCTTGGTTCACTTCTGAATGTAAGGAAGCCGTTAGGGAAGGAAAGGCGTCTCTCAGGAAATTTAACCTGAGACCAACACAAGGAAACCTTAATGACTTTTGTATCCGCCGTGCAAAGGCAAGATGCACTATTAAAACAAGTAAGCGCAAGTCCTGGAGAGATTATGTCTCTAGACTTAATAGTCGCACCTCAACCAAAAAGACTTGGGACATGATTCGTAAAATGAAAGGCAAAGGTCCATCTCATATTAGTCACTTGACTTCAAACAACCAAGAAATAGATAACCCTCAGGACATAGCGGATACCTTGGCAGAGACTTTCTCAATGAAATCCTCTGCTGAGAACTACTCTACAAAATTTCAGACCTTTAAAACGAGAGTGGAGAAAACAAAGCTCAATTTTACTTCTAAAAATGAAGAGCATTACAACAAACTCTTCACTCTTAAAGAACTTCAATCTGCCTTGAAGAAATCCCATGACACTCTTCCAGGTCAGGACCAAATTCACTATCAATTCCTCAAGCACTTACCACATTCATCCCTTTCTATTTTACTCGATTTTTTTTTATAATGTTTGGCAGACTGGTGAATTTCCATCCAGCTGGCGAGAGGCTTTGGTCATTCCAATTGCAAAACCAGGAAAGGATGCAAAAGATCCAAGCAGCTACCGACCGATTGCCTTGACAAGTTGCATCTGTAAAACTCTTGAACGGATGGTTAACGATAGGCTTGTTTGGTTTCTTGAATCGAACAACCTTATTGTATCTGTTCAAAGTGGCTTCCGCGACAACGAAGTACGTTAGACCATCTTGTTCGGTTCGAAACGTATCTTCGAGAAGCTTTTATAAAAAAGCAGCATGTAGTATCTGTATTTTTTGACTTGGAAAGTGCATATGATACCACTTGGAAACATGGTATACTTAAAGATTTACACGATTTTGGCCTCAGAGGCCGCCTTCCTATATTCATTGCAGCATTCCTGGATGAACGGCTCTTCCGCGTTCGTGTTGGGAACACCTTGTCAGGTGCTCGCGAGCAGGAAATGGGTGTTCCCCAGGGGTGTATTTTGTCTGTTACACTTTTTAGCATTAAGATAAATAGCATTGTTAAAGCTATAAACTCTGGAGTGGACTGCTCCCTTTATGTAGACGACTTTGTTATTTGTTTCTGTTCCAGAAACATGGATATTATTGAACGCCAACTACAGCAATGCCTTAATAAATTACAAATATGGTCAGATGAAAATTGGTTCAAGTTTTCCAAAACGAAAACCAAATGTATGCATTTTTGCAATCTTCGTAGATTGCATCCAGACCCCGATCTGACTCTAGGCAATACTAAACTAGAAGTTGTGCCAGAGTTCATATTTCTTGGAGTCATTTTTGACAAAAAGCTTTCTTTCTTACCTCATATTAAATCTCTTAAAAAGAAATGCCAAAAAGCAATGAACATTCTTAGAGTTATTGCACACTCAGATTGGGGAGCCGATAAGAATGTCCTGCTAAGGCTATATCGATCCCTTATTCGATCAAAACTTGATTATGGTTCTATAGTGTATGGATCAGCCCGTAAATCCTATCTCCAGCTGCTAGGCGCCTTTAGAACATCTCCTGTTAACAGCCTCTATGCAGAGGCTAATGAACCTTCTCTATATTACAGAAGGGAAAAACTATCTCTTCAATACTTTTTAAAATTGAAATCCAATCCTTTTAACCCTACTCATCAAGTAGTTTTAAACCCCCAATACAAACGCCTTTTTCAACAGAAACCAAATGCTATTGCCCCATTTGGTATTCGCATGGAGCCCATTATAGATAATCTTGGGGTAGACACTGATTCCATAGCCCAGTACAAGTTATCTGACATACCTCCATGGACACTGGACACAGCAAACTTTTTATTTGATCTTACCTCTGATAAGAAATCAGAAACAGATAGAGCTATCTTTCACAGTAAATATAGAGAGATAAAAGAACAATATTCTTCCTACAAACCTATATACACTGATGGATCCAAGGACGGTGATTTCGTTGCAGCTGCAGCTGTATATGGAGAAAGGGTTACGAAATGCCGCCTTCCAGACAAGTCTTCTATCTTCTCTGCAGAGATAAGGGCTATTGATCTAGCCCTTAACCTGGTGGAAAATGCAAATTCCACCCGATTTATTATATTTTCTGATTCTCTATCAGTACTGCAAGCCTTATCAAATCAAAAGTTGGAGAACCCTTTGGTATGCCAAATTATTCAAAGGATCTCTCATATTTTGTCTTCAAACAGACTTGTGTTCTGTTGGCTTCCAAGCCACACTGGTATCATTGGTAATGAACATGCGGATAAATCCGCTAAATCGGCTCTTAACCTTCCCATTTCAGATTTTAAAGTACCATACACCGATTTTAAACCTTCTATTTTAACTTACATCACATCCATCTGGCAATCAAAATGCAATGCTGATGTTTTTGATAAATTGCATTCAATTAAGCCTACCCTCGGAGAATGGTACCCTTCTTACAGGTCCGTACGAGGAGAGGAAGTTACAATTGCACGAATCGGAATTGGTCATTCACACATTACACACTCCTGGCTCTTGGCTAAGGAAGATGCACCTGAACGCATTCCATGCAATGCACCCTTTACCATCAAACATATATTGCTCGATTGCATTGATTTTCAAAGAATTCGTGCAAATTATTTCAATGTCAACACTATTTATGAGCTTTTTGACACTGTCAGGATTGAATTAATTCTTTCCTTTCTCAAAGAGATTGGAGTTTACAATAGATTGTGATTATTTACACATTCTAAATATATATACATTTATCAATATCATTTTTTCATCACACACTATTTATTTCATATCACACATTCATTACAAACAATCTATCAACAATCATTAATTTTTTACAAATCTTATATCTACTTTTGTTCATTAATTACAAATTCTTATTTATTTTTTCTTTAAACAAATACATTTTAACCTGTTAATATTTTTTATATCCATCCATCCACATCATCTTAATGCGCGCTAAATGACCTTAGCTGTCGATGCGCCTTAAAACACCATTCATTCATTCATTCATTCCTGTCCACTTGCAATAAGTGTGTTTTTGCTATTTTTCATGAAACAGGCAAATTAGATTGATACTTTATTGAAATGGTTTGTACTCACTTAAATGCCTCTAGATAAACAACTAGACATTTGATAAACATTAAAATCACTGTGACAAAAGAGATAATTGCAATTTGAATATTTGTTACAAATGTTTCTTACCGATATCACTAATTAAAAGGTCGTATTTTTTAGTTCAGTATTAACATCCTGGTGCATTTAAATGGACCACCCTAAAAATATATGTGGAAATTGGTTAATTTTACAAACATACAGATTTTCAGAAACTTATTGTTCACTTTAAGTGATTGACTTACTTTACAGTTCTTTGCTGTGCTGTTGATTGTGCTGACGGCAGAAATTACTGCAGGTGTCTTGGGCTATGTGTTCAGAGATGATGTAAGTACAGGACAAATATTTTTTGGAGTGTTAGATCATGCTCCCAATGTATTCTCACCAGTACAATGCAAACTTTTTTTGGAAGCCACTGATTGCAAATTGATAAATAGATCAATCATTGCTAGGCTTTGTCACAGTATTCAAGATGGTCAAGCATTTTAGAGTTTCTTTGATAGACACCAGAGCACTTAGTCAGTGATAATGATGCTTTTCATAGTTGCTCATCGTTGACAATAACCATCTCTCTGGGTTTATATGGAGGACAGTGGTCCTTGAATAGAATGTTTTCTGCAGAACACAAGGGTCTTAGGTTTGAATCTAATGAGAAGTGGGGTCACCTTTGGCACTTTATATTTATGTATATTTGCTGATAGTACCAATCTAGTATCCAGGAAGCATATTCAAAAGTGATTGATTTACAGAAAGATGCAAGAACTTGATGTTTACATTTGATATAGTATGCGTAAGTTAAAACTGAACCATTTTTTGTGTTTAAAAATGTTCATTGTGAAAATCTTGCTATAAACTATCGTAAGTCAACTTTCAAATGTATTATGCTATTACATGCACATCATGTTAGTTGTTTACAATAAATGACAAAGAATGTAAGTATAAATGATATTTCACTTATTCAGATGAGTAAAGCTGTTCACGATGGCCTCCAAGATGCTGTCAACAACTACAACAACCAGTCAGAGACGGCCCAGAAAAAACAGATTGACTACCTTCAGAGTGAGGTTAGTGGGTGTTTATAACAGTTTCAACAATATGTCAGTTATACATTCAGTCTTGTTTTAAGCCACCATAGGGAACGTAACTTTTGTGTATAAGACAATTTAAGGTTAATAAAGATGCCATTTATATAGAGAGCGCCTACTTGTGCCTGGTATTAAGATAGCCTTAACATGGATAAATTTTCGTGCTCTGTTTTGAGATTGGTTGAATAAAACAAGATTGAATGTATTACAGTTCATTTATTCATGCTCCTTTGGTAATCTACCAGTTCACGGCTAAATAGATAGGGTCTTGAAAGTCTGATATGAGTGGTATTAATTGTAAGTTAGGTGACAGTTCGACTAGATCGTATAGAGGCAAATTATGGTATTTTGTTCGCATGTTGAAGAAATAGTTTATCAATTCTATTTGTTTTTTACTCATAAAAAGGATTCCAATAAGTACTTAATTCTAATAGTATCGGGTTAAAAATAGAGGCTTTCAATAAAGGGCTTTAAATGAAGTTTGGAAATTCACCTTATGTAGACCTGTGTAAACCTATTCCCTCGTAGGTACTTCAGGTATGAGGAAAGGTTTAATCACATGGTTAAAAATTTCAGCTTTATGCAGGTATTGAAAAAAACTGAAAAGTAAAGTATGTTTGGAACCAGAACCAGCTGGTATCAGTAGATGATTCCAATGTGTTCACACCAGTGTAGGGTTAAAAGGAAAGTAAAAAGTAATTTAGGGAAATTATCCTAATCTTGATATCTAATTTGTATAATGTGGGACAATGGAAGGTCAGTGGTTGGAACTGGTGTGTGTCTCTACAAACAACACTTCTGCACACTATCTAGTTTATTTGTTGATCAGCCATCAATTAATCCTCTGCTGAGGGGGTGGGGGTGGGGGGGGCTTACTGTCCATTGGTAATCATAGACTACCTCTCTATTCTCGCCTCTGTTGAGGGTATACGTAAACCATAGCTAGGGCTTATTTTGCAATTTATTACAGTTACTATACTAAAAACCAATTTTTAATCGCTGAGACGGGAATACACTGTTTCTGCTTTAGATACCAATATTCAATCATTGATTTTACTTGAATGTCTATACAGTGATTATGTACATTTAATTAAGCCTTACAGTGCTGAATTTCATAAGTACATTAGCGGATGGCCTGTGCTCTAACCTGTTTGCTACTTTGGGTATCTTTACTCAACAAAGTCAAGCAGGTATTTAAGGTTTTAGAAAGCAGATAACACAAAAATCTATTTTTTAGAAAATTACCCAGCATTCTTAGTGTTAACGGTAGCCTGTTTCTACAATATATTCATAAACATGGTTCTTGTTTACTTTTCAAAGCTGCACTGTTGTGGTGTTTCCAATGCCTCGGACTGGGCAGAGACTTCATGGAACCACACTGGAGTACCAGCTAGTTGTTGTTCAACTAGTAACCTCACTGTGTGTAATCCAAACGGCACCATTGTGGACAACAAGTACATCTACACCATGGTAATGTTTCACACTCTTGTTTTTTAGAATGCTCTAAATTAAAAAACAACAGCAGATGGCAAAAGTATAAAAATAAAGAAATATATTTTGTATTTTGAAATGTCCTGTTGTTGATTCATGTAAATCTATAAGGAAGTTAATATAATGGAAATTCACTGTATATTTCAAGTTAAAAATATACTTGAGGAAAAGGTTATCTAATTGAGTCTTCACCTCTGGGTTTTGGTATGTTTATATTGTATAGTCACCTTGCACCAAAAGTATTTTTGATACCCACTCAAACGTGAAGGAGAAGTATCCCAAATTTGGCTTGGTCAGGCAATTGTGTCGAACTATTGGCTTCCTGCCCAACAGCAAGGAGATCAATATTGATTAACATTTTGAACAGCTTAAAAAACTGCTATCTATTTATAATATGTGTGTTAGTTACTATGTTGGGGTGACAAATGATGAAGATTAACAAAAAATGAATAGACAATGGGGATAAAGATCTGCTTTTAATGGCAATTGAAGTAAGTTTGATGGCAAATGATGGTTATTCCCCAACAATTTACATGTCCATCATACGTTTGCAGGGATGCTATGACAAGCTGGAGAACAAATTCCACTCAAACCTGGTCTACATTGCCGGAGTCGCTGTGGCCTTTGCTGTGATTCAGGTAATATAATTATTTGTCTATACATTTCTTTCAGCCAAATATTTCACTTGTACCTATTATAGCAACATGTAACATCTGTATTTTTGACATGATGAGAAACTGTAAAGGTTTAAGGCAAAAAAGAATCTTGACAATTTCTTTCATCAATTCGCTCTTATTGGAATTTGGGATCTGGGTACCGTTTTACTAAACAGTTTACGCTTAAGATTTGCGTAAGTCTAAAACATCAATTCCTCTTATTTCAATTTTAAGCGATATTGCAAAGTAACATGTTATTGGAAGCGTCTCTGAGAGACGCTTCCAATGACGTGTCACATTGCAATATTGTACTTTCACTCAAGATAATATCCATGATTATCACTTTTGACTTACGCAGATATTTTTCTTAAGTTGCTTAGTAAAACGGTACCCTGGTCCTTATTGAACGCAATTTAAGACAACAATGAAAAGGTATGAGCTTTTTGTGTGTGAGAGAATTCACTGTGACTAAATGAGATTCAATGTCTTGACAAGAATATGCTAATGATTGATAAAACCAAAGAATTGAAAAATGATACAAATAAGGTCACAGCTGAAATACATCTCTTAGCTGGTTTATCTGAAAACTTCTATAGTTGTAAAGAAAAGGTAAACCTGTTTTATTTTGTATTTTCCAGCTGTTGGAACTGATCAGTAGATGCATACTGATTTGTTCAATAAAACCTGGTTTTTTTTTCTCCAGCTGTTGGGGATGATCAGTAGTTGCATATTGATTTCTGCAATCAAACCTGTTTTGTTTTGTATTTTCCAACTGTTTTGGATATCCAGTAGTTGCATATGAATAAGTTCAAATAAACCTTTTTATTTTGTATTTTGAAGCTGTTGGGAATGATTTCATCATTGCATACTGATATGTTCAATAAAACATATTCTATTTTGTGCTTTCCAGCTGTTGGGCATGAACAGCAGTTGTATACTGATGTGTACAATAAAACTTATTTTATTGTGTATTTTCCAGCTGTTGGGCATGGTCAGTAGTTGCATACTGATTTGTTCAATAAAACCTGTTTTATTTTGTATTTTCCAGCTGTTGGGCATGAACATTCAGTTGCATACTGATTTCTGCAATAAAACCTGTTTTATTTTGTATTTTCCAGCTGTTGGGGATGATCAGTAGTTGCATACTGATTTGTTCAATAAAACCTGTTTTATTTTGTATTTTCCAGCTGTTGGGGATGATCAGTAGTTGCATACTGATTTGTTCAATAAAACCTGTTTTATTTTGTATTTTCCAGCTGTTGGGCATGAACAGCAGTTGCATACTGATGTGTACAATAAAACTTATTTTATTTTGTATTTTCCAGCTGTTGGGCATGATCAGTAGTTGCATACTGATTTGTTCAATAAAACCTGTTTTATTTTGTATTTTCCAGCTGTTGGGCATGATCTGCAGTTGCATATTGATGTGTAGATCCCAGGAGGTGCGCTATGAGATGTTGGGCGGCCCAAACTCCGGCTTGCGTGTTTAAAATGGTGACCCAATGAATTTCGCCATGACTGTGACATTGAGATTAGCAGAAAGTGCTACTATAAATCCAACACTTCTTTTTTGTCAAAGATTAATCCCTTCCCTTTACCAAACACTAAATTTTCGACTATCCCAAATTGAAAGAGTTTGCAGACATTTCAAAATCTAATTAAATTGAAAAAACAATTTTCTACTAGGACAGAAAACCCACAGAAAACATTGTGGGAAAAGGAGAAATTGATCGTTTAGAGTTGTCTGCAACAAACTGGTCAAAATGTTGTTATTGTTTGATAATGGGTTAACCATGTTGCGTCGTACAAATGACATCATTTGAAAACTTTATGTCAAAAATGTAATTTGCTCAGTGCGAGCAAGTTCCACAGTTACAACCTAGGAAAATGAGTTTCTTTCTTAAAGATTTGTTTAGTTTACATTATATTTTGCAACATATAATGGTAGACGTGTTCAAGGAAGGAAAGGGTTTAATTATAACTATGTATGCTATTTTATTTTGGCTAGTTAGGAATTACTTTGTAAGGAGCATTGTTGCCTTTTAACTCCATGCTTTATGCTATTTACATTTTTTTCTCTCTCAATATTTATGTGCTGGATATTTTGTGTGTAATCAATGCAGTGTTGTTTGAAGTTGGTTGTTGACATATAGTAAAACCTTTTCTTCCTTTTGATTGTTAATTTTTAATTTTGATAACCAAACTTAAGAATTCTTTCTTTTTTTAGTCTATATATGCATAATATGATTGTATATTTATTGTCATGCACTTATCATCGCAAAGATCTTACATGTACTTGATAATCCAAAGTGATATGAAAAACTTTTTTGCCTATGTATTGCCACATATTGTTTAAACCAATCCCTTATAAATTTTTCTCTGATGAAATAATGCAGTTTAGACTTATAGATAAACAGTGCGGTTGGACATAGCTTTAACCCATTACCAAATAATAACGACATTTGACCAGTTTGTTTTAGACAACTCTGGAAAACATTGTGGGAAAAGGAGAAATGGCTCGTAACAAGCAATTTTTCCTTTTCACACAATGTTTTCTGCCCTATCAGAAGATTATATTCCAATTTCTTCACATTTTGAAATGTCGTCTGCAAACTGTTTCGATTTAGCGTTTGGTAAAGGGTTAACTGGCCCCTGTATCAGATGCTTGTGTGTAACACTTTTTCAAATAAGTTGATGTTAAAAACCATGGTAGCATTTTACTTATGACTTAAGGAAATTATTTGTTTAAGAAAAAACTGATTAACATGGATAATACCTTGAATAAAAGTACTATATTGCAATGTGACAGGTACCAATGATATGTTACTTTGCAATATTGAAATAAGAGGGAATGTTGTTTGAACTAACGTAAGTTTTTAGCCTTAAATTTTTAGTAAAACAGCACCCAGGTCTTTAATTGCACCAACAAGTCTCATATCTCGATTTTGAATTTAAGCAAATTATGCAGCTTTTTGTACTTAGAGAATCTTGGTAAAGTTTTTACATGCAAGTTTGTATCTAATGAACTACTGTATGGAATTGGTTGATACTTCACACATGTGTTTAGGATGATAATCTAAGGTCCCAGGCCAAGTTTCAAATTTCTTGTATTAGATTTAAGAAAATTTTGGAGCCTTTTGTACTAAGAAAAATCTTGGTTAAGTTTTTGCGTGCAATTTTGTATCTCATGAACTACTATAGTGAATAGATTGATACTTCACACATGTGTTCAGGGTAATAACCTAAGGTCCCCGACCAAGTTTCAAATCTCTAGATTTAAATTTAAGCAAATTATGCGGCTTTTTGTACTAGAAAATCTTGGTTAAATTTTGATGTGCAAGTTTGTATCTTATGAACTACTTTAGTGCATGGGTTGATACTTCATACATGTGTTCAGGGTAATAACCTAAGGTCCCTGACCAAGTTTCAAAACTCTTGAATCCAATTTAAGCAAATTATGCAGCCGTTTGTACTTAGAATTATCTTGGTTTAGGTTTTTGCGTGGCAGTTTGTATCTCATGAACCTCTGTGTGACCAAGTTACAAATCTCTTGTTTTGAATTTAAGCTGATTATGTGGTCCTTTGAACTTTGAAATTCATGGTTAAAATTTTGCATGCATGCTCGTTTCTCAACAGCTATTGTAAGGAATCATTGTTTGCACCCTCATATTTTAGAAACAATTATATTTCACTGACCCATACCCCTCTCCTACATTACCGAACAGTCGAGCATGCTGTCTTACGAACAGCTCTTGTTTTTGTTTATATCTTTGCAATCACCTAACTTCCGCTTATTATTATTAATATTTAATTCTTAAATGTAACTGTATCAAAAATGAATCTCTTTCATATTGCACTTTTCAGCTTTTTTGTGTTAGCATGTGAGTGTGTTGACTTGCAAAGACGTCTTTGGCAAAAGAAGATACTTAAATGCTAAATTTATCACTAAGGGCATATTGAGTGTTTCTTATGTTTTTTCTTTCTTAAAATCACATGGTCCATCATCCTGCAGTTTCAAATCCTTGTGAAGACATTTGTATTTCTATAAGAGGTAGGCTCCTGATTGACTTACCGTATCCCTTTCCCAAACAACAAACTTTCAACTGTCCCAAGTTGAAATAGTTTGCAGACAACATTTCAAAACGTTATGAAATTGGAAAATAATCTTCTTATAGGGCAATTTTCTTACGAGCAATTTTTCCTTTTCCAACAATGTTTTCTAGAGTCGTCTGCAACAAAGTGGTCAAATGTCGTTATTGTTTGGGAAAGGGTTATGGAATGCTTATAGTTCTACCCGGCTTGATCAAGATGCCGGATTTCCTTTATCATTATGAGCCAGGCATTGCAACATCACTGAAATATTTTTGAAACAATGTAAAACCCAACTATTATTTAAATAAAAAAAATATAAAGTTAAAGAAGAATTGGGTAAATCTTGGAAGAAATTTCTTTCTTAAAAGAGCAGTTATTTGTAGGTTACTTAAAGTCACAACGACATCTTTAAGATAGTCATTTAGAAATAGTAGTACTGTCTTTTTTCATGTATTTAACCAGTGTATGCTCATGTTTTTAATTCAACATATCTAAACTGTTTCATTAAAATACTAGTTGTGATAAACTTCAATTTTGTTCTTTATTTATTTTTTTCTCTCCTTTCACCATTTCCACATTTGTGTAATAGCAGACTATCCAATATTGGGTAAAAGCAAACATGAAAAATAGGGGACACTGCTTGTTTCATTTTCCCTTTTGTTGCAGAGGTTTTTCCATTTGTTCCTCAGTGTGGTTAAACATGTTTATAAAGCATGCTTGTATGAGGGATTATGCACACATTTTTGATAAGCTGTCCCAAACATGCTAGGTCGCAGTTGTATGGTTTAACCCATTACCAAACATGAACAACAGTGACCAGTTTCTGCAGACTACTGCAAAACATTGTGGGAAAACAAGAAGTTGCTCTTAAGAAGCAATTCATTCTTTTCCCACAATGTTAGCTGCTCTATCGGAAGATTATTTTTCAATTTCATCACATTTTGAAATGTCATCTGCAGACTCTTTGAATTTGGGACAGTCGATAATTTGGCATTTGTTAAAGAGTTAATCTGATACTTCATATACAGTGTATAGTACCGGTATATTATATACACATTTTGATAGACCTATAACAATATCCCAGACAGTATGGTTAGTTTATGTACCTGACCTGCTGTTCTTAGCCACACCATATTTTGGGGCTCCAATCTAGACTTGCCTGGTAATGGATGTTATGTTAAGTTGTCATTACCACTAGTTCTACTCCACTTATTATTTAAACATTTATTGATAATTACAGGATACCGCCACAGTGGCGCACTTTATGAAGATTCATAGCATTTCAATACCTCAAACCTCTGTAAATACATGGAACAATACCATACCTTTAACTAATAGGTAATAAGTATATTACATGCATCATTTAGGGCAAAAAGGCCTTTGTGGTTTGGGGGAAGAAACTATTTCTTAGTAAGAAAACATTCTGATCGCAACATTTCGGTAGGAATCACTACAGTCACCATAACAGAAAACAATAATAGTATGACTTAATACATTTATTATCAAATGTCAAAAGAGCCATTTTAAAGTATTTGGGGTTGACAATGATCTATTCTTTTAACACTGAAGCGCACTTCAGAAAAAAGACCAAAAGATGCACACCAAAGGTCATGTTTAATGACATATTTCATTTGTGTAAACATCTTGATTTCGTTGGTCACCAATTTCATTGCTTTTGCTCGTAGCGTGTTGTCGAGGTTTACATAAATCAACAGTATTTCAATTACACAATGTATATTGTGTTGCCTTACTCATAATTGTTTGAGGACAACTCATGAAATATTGTTTCCTTGATGTAAACCCCTGAAAAACAAACCGAATTGTAGACCATCTTAAGTACTCAAAATATGTTGACAGTTAAAAAAAACATTATCAATTTGTTTAATACTTTATTTTCTTGATTGTATCATCCTTCATGTTTGGTAAAATTTCATGGATCCGTTTAGGAATCTTTTGGCAAGTATTTTCTGCGCTTCTATTACAGAGGCCTGTATCAAGAGCAGGTTGTTGAGGACTTTCATTTCCATCTGATGTACCACAGGTTTTATCCACAAATTCCCCTGTCAAATTAGAGTTAACTGTTCCTTTGCTGACTGCATTTTCAACTCCTGTAGTTTGACTGTTTAGTTTGTGTTGTTCTGTTTTACATCCATGATCAGCCAGACTGTTTATATCAGGTTTAATTTCATTCACAACAGATTCAACACCTGTTTCAAGTTTTTTAGTTGAATTGTCTTTATGGGTATGATTATCTTCTGTATGCATATTTATTAAATCGTTATCACCTTGTTGACTTTCACTGCAAACTGACACATTTTCTAATTCTGCATGTGTACTTTTGGTTTCTGCTGTTGATTGTGCCAGCATGATTTCCGTTTTACAGCTTGGATTTTTCTCATCGTCAATGGTTTTATGTAACTCTTTCTTGATTAATTCTGTCTTTACAATCACATTTCCTGTTCTTTCCAATTCAGCAGCAATAGTTATGTCTGTTTTGGCTTGAGTTTTACTATCAAATAAACTTCTGTTAAAATCCTTCGCTATGTATGGACATTTACAAACCAAACTGTCATCTTTTACAACCACATTCAGCTCCTCCTCATCCTTAGCTGTATGAATAGACTTAAGTAACACCATGGGCTGCAAGAAATCTGGTATCTTAATCTGTAACAACTTACATACGCCAACCATCACATCATCCACATAGGTGTGTATTTTCAAGTCTGCTTTCTTGTCATGTTTGGTGGGCTGAAGATTAACTATAGCAAGGCGGCCTTTATTCTTCTTACAGGAAAGGGGCAGATTCCCACTTGGTACTATTTGTAATGATGTCCCAAGACATAAGCTTAAATCCGCTTTCCTACAAAGAAAAAAGAGAAATTATTTGAATAAATTTGACTTCATGCATACATTTGCCCTTAAAACACAACCAAAAACAATCGTGAAATTCAGTCTACAGCAGACGACTTTTGAAATAATTTGGGAAAAATCAAAAACTTCTCGTAGAAGCAATTTCTCTTGGTGTTAATTGAACTTTTCCTTATTTTCATAAAACTATCCATGTCCTCATTTCAATTGCCACCTGCAAACTCTTTCTGTATGGGCCAACAAACGTCTTTGGCTTATGAGTTCTATCAGCTGTCTTAATGATGACGTAAACATGTGTTAAAAGACAATATAGGCTTGATATGTAATGCAAGTAATGTAGGGAGAGACCTTGGAATGACAAATTACATTACAACATATAACTAAAAAGTCTAATGCATTATTTTCATGTGATTAATTGATACATATTTGATTGATCATCACAAATTTTCTTTTCATTTCACACAATAGCCCCGAAACTGGTCACACCATTGTATTCATTTTTTTTTAATCATAGACGTTTTCTGTTAGTTTTCAGAGGCAAAAACTTCTGCATATTGTAAAAACATATAATGCTATCTCCAATCAAATTTCCATCATGCAGCTGAAATTTTAAGAAATAAGTTGAAACAACATAGGGCCAACTTCAGATGAAGACCGGTCTAAGAATAAATGTTCCTAAAACTTTTAATGACTCTTCATGCATTTACAAATTCAATTTTTAATGACTCTTCATGCATTTACAAATTCAATAGCATTATGAGAATTAAAGAAAGCCTTTGAAAATGTGTATCTTTAATAAAAAAAAAAAAGAAAAAAAGGATATGCCAGGTCTCGATCTCACGCGGAAATCAAATGTATTGATTTAAACAAAAAGTAGCAGCGACCAGACTGTCACAGCCACGGATTCATCTACTATAAGAACGAGAATAAATTATGCTTCAAGCTTTAGCTAACAATTGAAGACAATATTGAGTCTGACTCCTAAGAACAAATTCTATTACACCATTGTTTTTGTCAATCAAGACTTCCCGGGTATTTTTGTGAGATGAGTTCATTGGATAAACCCGATGTGTTCAGATTGTCATTTGCGATGATGACGTCAAAAAGATTTTTGTTATTGTTCGTTACAAAAGGCGAATTGGAATTAGATAAAGCACAAAAATACACATTTATTTTTATCCTGCTGTTAAATTTCGTTTCTTTTCTTTTTCTTTTCAAATATCTTCATTTGCCATTGTGAATATTGGGGGGGGCCAAAGTATAGTCTGGCCCCCCCGGTCTGGATATTGGGGGAGGGGGGCTGGGCCCCCCTCTAGTGCTTTAAAATGCATAAAGTGGAATGGTTAATGGATTCCACTTACTTAGACTGCTTCTCTGCCATTATAATATCCCTTTCAGGTAAGCCATCTTCCCAGTCTAGTATTGTGTCCTCGAGTTTTCCCCTGGAATTTAGCAGAATACATTGTAACATGGGAAATTTTGTCTGTGTTTTATTGCAGTTGTAGCATAATACATGCACTAAGAAGCACTAGCTACAAAAGGAAAAACATTGGCAATGAGCAATTGTTATGTCCCTCTTGTTTCTTTTCAATATCACAAACATGATTTATTGTGATTGTCATCTAAGTTTGTTGAGCTTCAATTGGGACGTGTTACAAAATTGCAAAATGCAAAGACAAGCACACATGGAAAATTGGCTCTGATGCTTTCACTGACATCCATTGAGGCATTTTTGTGTATACCATGTGATATTGGTTATGTGTAGCAATAAAATATGGCAAGCAACATATAGATTTTGGCACAGTTCAATAGAAAATACAACAAAAAACAAACTCTAATTGCTTTCAAACTTCAAGATTTCTCTCCATTTACTCAATACCGGTTAGTCTTTGAAGAGTGCCTTTGTTTTCAACTAAATGTTACATGATTCACAAAAACTTCCACAGAAAACAGCATGATCAAAAATTAAATTCTGGTACCAGATACCAGATAATGGAGCATATCACAAATTCACAAACACAGCATTAATTAAAAACGAATATTTTGTTGAATACTTTTGTTGACTAGTATGAGGAATAATTGACTAGTATCAGGAATATTTGGATTATAGAACGTAGGAGGATTAACAGAACTTGATCCTCAACCTAGGCTGTTTCATAACAATGCATAGTTACGTTTACATTCTCCTTCAGAAAAAATATGCATTTTTCATTTTGATATCCTTTTTTTCCCAAATTTATCTTTTATCCATTTCTATATTAGAGAAGCATGTGGTAATCAATTGTTAGAAATTTTATGCAAAGCACTGGCTACAAAAGCCAAAGTGAGAGAATAGACTAAGACAAAAACATGTTAATTACCTGCAGCGCCCCCTTTTTTTGCTCTGTGTGCATAGATTCCCTGTTGGCTTCAAACCCATGGTTGGGACTGCTTCCGAACAAATATACTAGAAAATAATTATTAAGTTGTTAGTTCCTGAGCCCTTTCTTTTTACAAATTTTTTCTGACAATTTACCATTAAGAAACAAATGTGTCAGACTATAGCAGAAGTTACTTACATAAATATTCTAAAGAAATATTTCTTCTGCATGTAGCAAACTTTCCTTCCTCCTACTGTACTTATGAAACTTATTTAGACTGAAAGGAGCAGAAGATTCCATTTCTGAAATGAGAAAATTAGTATCATTGTGATGCAAGAAATGCTCTATGTTGTCTGCTTAACCCTTAAAGTGCTGGAACCGTCTTAATGCTTATGCAAACAGGTGAGATCACAGGCCAGACGCCAAGTAAATTGGTGACTGGCCTGTGATCTGAGCTGTTTGCTATTCTGCGTGACTTTCCTCAACAACATTAAGCAGATATTTAAGGTTTTGAAAAGCAGACAACACAAAAATCTATTTTTAGAAAATTACACAGCATTCTAAGGGTTAAAGTATGTTCCAGAAAACAGGAGCATATAAGGATCCCTACCTGAGTGGCACACTTGTCACATTCCTCCACAAACATATCACCATGGAGCTCGGAAAGTCTGTTTCTAGGGAAGCCAGATCGAATGTGAAGGCCATCAACATTCTGGGTCACCACATATTTCACAATGCCTGCAATAGAGAATTGTCAGGTTATAATTCATATGTATTACCAGAAATTACTTCAGTGATAATTCTTCTAAGAATCAATAGGCTAAGGGTTCTTTCTATTGAACAGTTGACCAAACCCCATTTCAATGCTTATAAAAGAACTTTTTACATAAGAGAGTACCATGCAAAATTTGTAAAGGACTTACCAAGTTACCATAATCAAGCACCAAACATTCAAATAGGAGCTATTCAAAGCAATGTC
The DNA here is from genome assembly GCA_947846245.1 of Cerastoderma edule. NCBI lineage: Eukaryota > Metazoa > Mollusca > Bivalvia > Cardiida > Cardiidae > Cerastoderma > Cerastoderma edule. The sequence goes on from OX401412.1 coordinate 12,734,774, forward strand.
TATGACCATTTGTTTGTAAATTGTTTGTACACATTTACATTGGTTAACTCTTTCCCAAACAACAAATTTTCGACCGTCCCAAATTGAAAGAGTTTTCAGACACATACACAAATTAGTTTCCCCATACATGATGGCTATCTAAACTAATTTGTTACAGTTTGCTTTGTAAATAAGTCTGTAAGTCTCACATGATGAAATAAGATAAAAATTCAGACTACCTGCAGCTTCAAGGGCCACTAAGGCTCTGTGTGTCAGCGTAGGAACAGCATTCTCAAATGTAACATTTACTGTTGGCTTTAATCCTTTCTCCTCCAGAGTCCATACACCTAAAAGGAAATATGTAAATCTTGGGTAAATCATAATTACATATCCTGGGGTCCAGTCTGTGTGTTTACCCCATACCAGGCCTAGTGCACAGGTAGGACCCCATGCTAATAAATACATTTGTTTGGTGTTTAACGCTCTAACAACAATTTTTCAGTTATGTAACAGCTTTCCTGGATCCACCAGTACTAGGCTAGGGCTCTGAAGTACCTTGCAAAAGGTCACTCCCACAAAACCAGAGGTGTTGATGGGGCTCTAACCTGGAAACCCATGTTTTAAGTCTGCTGCCTTTACCACTGGGCCATGCAGGACCCTTAATAAATTCATACAATATAGCTTCATTATCATTATCCATTCCATGGTTCATACAAATCATACACCTGACATTTTAATTTAAACTTGTTTGAACCTAAGATCATACTTCCCATTTAGTTAGATATAAGAGTAAATCATGACATATTACTATACGCTTGCATGACAAAATAAAAGTTAATGTTATAATAAAACAAAAAAAAACAAAGTGAAAATATATTTACATGAGCAGGGTTGTCATTAAGAGCTGTTTGTCGACCATTTTGACTGCTACAAATGACTGCGTGGACGGCTCAAATAACATAAAAATTTGATATGTGGTAATTAAAAGTAGTTTGCCTTATTGCCCCACACACACACACACACACACACAAAAGGAAGTTGGCCTCTTACTCCAAAACGTAAATGACAACCCTGCATATGGTTACAAATTTTTCTCAAAAACATGTGATAAGAAAGAATTTGCCCACCATGAGCAGTATCTCAGTTGTCACATTGATTATAATATGTTTTAATCAATTTTTTATGTTCAAATAATGTTTCTAAACACTTTGACAGTTGGCTTTAATGCAGTCTGCCACAAATGATTTCGAACAAAGGATTAAAACAAAATTTGGCCTAACAGTAACAGAGCTTCACAAAAGAGAACTTTTCTTTGCTGACATCTTTGTTTGTTTACTATTATCCATACAGAAGTTGCTCTGACATCAAAATGATATGATATACCCATATAATAAGGTTTATAATGAGAGGTTGAATTGAATAGCTTTTAGTTTATCTATTTGTTTCATCCTTTATGTAATGTAAGTAGGGATCTGCTGTGGTGTAATGGTAAGCATTGAGAACTAGAGACCAGCTAACCCCGATTTGATCCTTGAAGTCGATCATCTATTTCACCTTGGAGCATCCTTTGGCAACACACATTTCCTAGCCTAGTATTGGAAGGTCGTCCAAAGAACATGTACTATAATGCTCAAGTCTGAGCGCTGTACATTAATAAGTAGGAAAAAAAGGTTACCTTTAGGGCCTCTGAAGTCTGGAATGCCTGCAGAAGTACTTATGCCTGCCCCTGTATGCACAACAAAGTGCTTGCTGCCCATGATCCAAGATGTTAGTTCCTGAACTTTCTTTACCACTTCATCTGGAGGGTCATATGTCTCGGGCATCCCACATTTACCCTTGTGTTCATAGGGAGATAGTCCATCCGAGTAGTTTACAGACATCACCAATACAACTACAGGTTTCAAAAGGAAAATAACAAAACACTGATACAAAACAAAGAAGAAATTCAATCAAAACTGGTATTCTTAAATAATAAAATGTTGGAAAATTAGAAGACTCACTTTGTTTTCAACAGAGAACTTTAATTAAAGTGTAGTAGGGGTCTTGATTTAGAAGGTAGAGTTTCATACAAGTGTAAGCGGACCGGATAGCTCAGTCAGTAAACATTCGCACGGTTTGCGGAGGTCACAGGTTCGAGTCCCGGTCTCGCTTCATGTTTTTCTCACCTTGGTTACAAGAGCAATCAGTTAGAGGTCCAGAGGGTTCTGGGTTTACCGGTTAGATCCCTGTTAGGTGAGGTGAAAATTGCCAGGACTAGCCCTCTCTCCAGCTTACCTAACAATCAATGTTAATAAGTTTAAACTAATGCTAGTCCACCCTTTTGTGGTTTAGTTTAGTTTTGAATCATGCAATGACAAGTCAAATCAATCGACATGAAGATTGCCTTTTATTTTCTGATGGGGCAATCTAACGTCAAACTTTCGAAGGATCAAAATAGTGGTGGACTTTATCAAATTTTGATTTTCAAAAATGGCCATTCAAAGTCAATTGATAAGACAAGATATGTAAAATAAACTTATATACCACCAAATAATGGCATCATTTGCCGTTAAACTTTTAAAAAACTGCTAAATGCTAAATTAAGTTTTTCACACTCCAGTGTGCAACAGTTTTACTGTGCATGCACAATCAAAGTTTATCGGGAGCAGAAAAATCGTCACCTTGTGTCAATTAAACCATTCTTACAAATTATATATGCTGAATACCCACATGTTACATGCATCGATCGTTTTAAAAGTGATTAATTTTAACTGTGAGTATATTTTACTGTCAAAATGGAAATATCTGTGTTCAAACGTTGCGTCAAATAAGTTTGACTTATGCAATGACACGCTAATCCAGACCAACTTGTGCAATAAATCGATGATCAAATAAATTTACAGCTAGATCTATCACATCAACAGATAAAAAAAGGGAAGATGTTATTGAACAGTCAAAAAATATATGTTCAAACAATAATCAATGCAACTTGAAAAGATACAAAAAGAAAACTAAATGATAGATTGACACTTAAGGCATTTCAAGCCTTTCCAATTCTTGAAAAGTATAATTAAAGTGAACTGTCTGCAACCTTTGCTTCTAAACTAACAAACATACACGAGATAAATATCCCTTTACTATCCGGACACTACACTATCCGAAATTAGTTTTAGTTTTACTGGAATCAATAATAAACATTTAGTTTTAGCGTCATTTGATCTGAACTTATATTGAAAAGTCTGATTGTTTGTTAACACATCTTGTTATTTATTCGAGAAGCGTATACGTACATTTACGTTTCTTCGAAAACCAAATTATTATTTTCCAAACAGTAAACAAAATATGCAATATACTGTACTGTTTGGTTTAGGATAATATTTTGTTTCCGTTAAATAGAATTACATTAGTGCTCTATCCTTTTCAATCGGAACTCTTCGGGTATTTCCGTGAGCTGTGTTTTCTATTGGATAAACCCGATGTGCTCAGACAATCGTATCTACTCGGCAATCCCCGTAACAAGTCGGTAGATATACCTCGTAGGCAGTACATGAATACACCAGAAATCCTGGGGTAATTCGCCTTATTTCCGGCGGATAACGCAAAATGCACACAGGCACTAAATATGTATTTGAATACACACAAATTGGTTATATATCACAATTGAATGGGCTTTTTACCCTTTTCATTAAAGATGATCATATCAACACATCTTTGTTTCATATTTTGTCAATCGGCTCTTTTCGGCAATCCCCGGCTTGTTACGGGGATTGCCGAGTAGATACGATTGGCCCTTCGTTGCTGACCTACTTTCAAAAATGGCTCCCCATTACCTCCGAGGTTATTTTAAGAAATGGCCGAGGTGTTCCGAATGGTGCTCAGATTGTATCCTTTTATACTCTTCAAAAAGAAGAACGTCAAGGATTGGGGCAATCGGAACACCTCGGCCATTTCTTAAAATAACCTCGGAGGCAATGGGGAGCCATTTTTGAAAGTAGGTCAGCAACGAAGGGCATGTCCGTTTGCAATCGTATCTACTCGGAACAAGCCGGGAATTACCGAGAAAAGCCGATTGACAAAATATGAAACACAGATGTGTTGATATGATCATCTTTAATGAAAAGGGTAAAAACAACATTCAATGGTGATATATAGCCAATTTGTGTGTATCTAAAATACATATTTAGTGCCTGTGTTTATTTTGAGTTATCCGCCGGAAATAAGGCGAATTACCCCAGGATTTCTGGTGTATTCATGTACTGCCTACGAGGTATATCTACCGACTTGTTACGGGGATTGCCGAGTAGATACGATTGGGATTGGGGATGTGAGCTGGCAACTAACTGTCAAACGGTACTGTGAACAATAATGAATATATATATATTGAAAACTGCATCATTTTTTTGCATTTGTCTGTAGATTTGAACCAACTCTTTTATCAAGTTTGTAATCTATCAGAATCCTATCAACACACGTTGTCCCAAAATTCATATTCCATGATAACCCAAACCTGCCACTTACTGACTTAGGCTTTTGCACACACTTTCTAGTTTCTATTTAGATTGCTGAATATTCAAGGTTGTCGCAAACATGTGACAATTATATATGTCATCTTACAACAGACCCTCGATAGATCAAGTTTGATTTTAGTTCACTTGTTGCAAGCCAATTACTTGACGGAATGCAGTTGATAAACATGGTTATTTCCTTGAGATTTTTTTCCTTTTCTGAGAAATTTAGCAGACAACACTTGATCCAGGCATTCATTCTAGATCAAACAGAGGAAAAGTGAACACCCAGTGTGGGGCCTGAATCCACTATCACATCAACTCTATAAAAAGTACTTTACCATAAAGGCATATGGTCTTTCTATCACTGGAAGGACTTACTACAAAAGTCAAAAATATAAAGATGGAAATCTGTCAGATCTCTATTCAATTTCACATATATTTCTATATTTGACATAAAGAAATAACCTTAATGTTGATTATATTTCAGGTTAAACATTCAAATGATTGAATAGATTGAAAGACAAAGGAATAACGATGTTTAAATTGGAATCTTACATCACTCCAATTTTGATGGGATATGTTGACAAATATGTCAAATTGCGACCAGAAGATTTCCAACTCTCCCTATGGGGTGGTGATGCTGTCCTGTACAATCTTGATCTTAGGCTTGATGTAATTGAGAAGATCTTCCAACTGCCGATTGTTTTTCAAAGTGGTCACATTCATGAGCTGCGACTGCACATACCATGGACAAAACTTGGCTATGAACCTGTTGTGGTGACCATAAATACAATTGAATGTATTCTAAAACTCCGGAATACTGCATATTCAGACAGACAGAGTGCTAGAGCAGGATCTGAAGGCAGATCTAGGACGGCAACAACACCAAGACAGAGGATTCGCAAGCAAGATGCAGATGATTTGCCTCCAGGTAAACTTATAGCTTTAAACAAAGGTTTAGGTTTTAAATCAGAGTAAACCAATGCCTTTTCAAAAAGAATTGTTGTCCAATAGTGTTGGCTCTTAGTATGTAAAGAGTACCCTTGATGTAGGGTATTGATCAGAAACAAAGCAGTTAGCTGCAGAAACACGGTTATCATCATCTATAATACACATGTATACAATAATTCACGAATGAAACATTCTTTTTCACAGAAAGGGTGTATATGAGATGCTGCAGACGATTAGTGGGTGTGTTTATAAAAATGCTTTTTGTATCTTTTAGATGTCCTTCAATTGTAGGCTTCATATCTTAATATAAGAAACAGAGTACCAGCTATATATGCAATATAGTACCTTATCTCTTCTGTGGTCCCGATTTTGATTTATGAAAAACTGTGTGTTGGACTTTATGAGGCTTTGACACATATTTAAAGAAAAGAGATAATTAAATGCTAAGAGTCCTCTGACTAAACTAGAAGCTGAATGGTCAAAATTAATAGTTTTAAGCAATCATTTTTAATGTAATTAAACAAAGAAATGCTTGAATGATTAAAAAAGGTGTCTATCAATTTTGTGATAAAAGTGAAATTATAATAGACCACATGATGAATTATGGTTAAAATATTTTTTATCACTGTCATTATCCGAATATATCTTTTTTTCCATGATTAAAAAGTATTGTCTCCATTCAATTAGTTTTTAACACAATATAGATGATGCTTGCTATAAATAATCACTCTGATGAATTTATTTTTTTCCAGGATATTTACAAAGTTTGATGAATAAAATTCTCAACAATGTCAACATCATTGTGAACAACTTGATCATCAAGTTTGTTGAGGACGATATTGTCCTCTCTCTGAACGTCAAGTCTGCGGAATGTTACAGTGTGGACAAGGATTGGGCAAGAGGATTTGTAGAGTTATCCGCCCCTGACTTTGTCCTGAGACGTGTGATCAACTTTTGTGATTTGACTGTGTGCCTTGACAAGCGAGATGCAAGTGGAAAGATTGAACATTACCAGGATCCGGTCATGTATCGATGCTCTTTATCAAGTCGCTTATATTCCAAATATGAAGGCATGAATGCAAAGTTTCCCTTGGAGACTAAGTGGAATGTATTTTGTGAACATTTTGACCTTTCCCTGACTGACACTCAGCTACCAATGATTATAAGGCTGGTAGAATTAGGTCTTGCTATTTACTACGGTACTCTAGAGTTTCAGAGACCAACCACTAATGGTGAATCCCCTTCCGCTGAATCATCAATGAATAAAGAAAGAGGTTGGTTGCTTGCTAATCATTTTTAATCTCAGATTAACAACAGTTCAAAGTAGAGAATACTATTGGATCAGTGAAAAATGTTTGATTTAATTACTTTGTGCATTCAGCAAAATAATATACTACTAATGACTGACTTTATTTAGATACATAACTTAAAACTAAAAATACATGACTTAAAATTAAAAGAAAAAATCTTAAGACAAATGAAATAAACACTCATAACACAATTTTTCTTACAAGCTGTATGTGCATATTCGGTGCAAATTATCATTTTACTAAAATAGTTTCTCTCCAATATTACAGAGCAGATGTGTTTCATGCTATTCTTTTTTTATTGATGTTGCATTCAATATGGACCAATCACAAATTTCCACAAAGAAGAATGGGTTGAAGCTCTCTGCCTTTGTAAAAGAAGGTGTTTTCAGACTATATTCTCACCTTTCATTGTAATACTGTATTCCCACACTATATTTTCACACTGTATATTCACATTGTATATTTACAGACACGCCTGTTGGAGAGCCCCCAACGTTCGATGGAGATCCAGAGTCCAAACCCGGCTGGGTGTCCTGGGCATGGTCGTATGTTCCTCAGTTACTGCCCGAAGAAGAGGACTCGGGAAGTCAGGATTCCGATACAAAGGTGCCGAAAAGGAAGCCACTTCCCTCTGTGTTCTCCATTGGATTGTATGCATATAAAATGTCAATCATCTACAAGGTTAGTGCATTTTCTTAGAAAGATTCTGCTATATAAGACAGATAATAAAAGTTCTTTTAATCATGGCCCTAATGTAATAAACTCTGTCTTTACTTTGAGCATGATCCAAACTGAAAACAAGAGCAGTTGTCAATTATGAATTGCGCAAAGGTAAACAAACTCTTGTTAATTTTGGAGAAAAAACATCATGTTCAAAGAGAATTTGTATCATTACAAGCTATTTCTCGATATTTATGCTGATGGTCCTTGATCCAGAAGGTTGCCCTTAAGTGTAAGCTATGATCAAGGATCAGGTCATGTAGAAATCACAATCAATCCAACAATTGTTCAACAACCGCCCTTTACCACTTCAAAATGGCACCCCTTTGTGATTTATAGTTTTTTTTGTCATTTCTCATCCACATGAATCATTTTTTCTACTTTTTTAGGTAACAGAATTCATCAAAGAAAAAGCACATTATGGCCCAAAGAAAATATCTTTCAAGCCTTTTATGTACCTTGAGGCTGAAGGTATATGTCTTGAGATGCTGGGTCAAGGCCTGATGTTTTTTGACATACAGCTTGGTATAACCAGTTTGCGGGTGTTCTCTCAGGGTGTCTGTATCTGCGGAGCTGAAAGTGAGGAACATGCAAGGGTGAGTAATAAAAATTAAACTTTGAATTCTAGATCTAACTTTTTCAAGTATGTTTTGGCTCATGTTTTATGGTCTTATAACTCTTTTCGAGAATGCTTTAATATAAGAATCTCTGAATTTATGCATATTTGAGCTTATTCCATATGAAAAGAAATGGTTTATGTCCCATAATGAACTCAAGATGAAAATTGGATGTCTTAATGACAAGTCAAACATTTGCAACATTGACCTTAAAAGAATACATGCACTTTGAGTGTTGCTGATATTTTGGATACATGTATATAGTGAAATGAGTAATGATGTTTATTTTTTAAGGGTGTGTTAGGGTGGGAAAAATGACCAGAAGATGCTGTCATTGCCTACATTAAGCTTTAGTTTATCCTTTTAAACTTTTGAAAGTTTCACTCATATATTATTCTGTTATTAGTTTAATTTAGAAATAGCACACCAATTTTAAAGCATACAATAACATTCTCATGTGAAATATGGAAGAAACCATTCCAATTAAAGGAAAGTTAGACTTGGTACAAGAACCTTCTCCTATGTAACAATGGTTATATTGTTCTTCTACTACAGAAGAGTTAAAGGGAATGTACAGTGATGTCTCGTTTATCCAAACACGTCCGTTCCCAACAAAATTTCCGGATAACCGAATCATCCGGACTAATGAAGCAGAGCCTGTTCTTTTACACATTAAGACATAAACGTGTATACTTATAACCCTTAAGCAAACGCCAAATTGTCGATCGTCCCAAATTGAAATAGTTTGCAGACATTTCAAAATGTGATGAAATTCAAAAATAAACTTCTGATATGGCAGAAAACATTGTGGGAAAAGGAGAAATTGCTCGTCACGAGCAATTTCTCCTTTACCCACAATGTTTTCAAAAGTCGTGTGCAAAAAACTGGTCAAATAAGTTGATTGCGAGACATCCGGATTATCGGGGTCCGGATAAATGAGATTTCACTGTATATTAGATAAAATTGTAATTGGTTATTGAACTTGTTACTTCAGAACAATATTCTTCTCTCTGGAGGGGAACCACTGACCAGCAAATCAACCAACAACTACATCTATCAGTCTCTGTTTGATCCGCAATGTCCAGAAAATCTGGGAATACCAAAACCACAGATCCTTGAGTTTGAGGAGCATAAACAGGTAAAGAAAAGATTACTCTACTTGTGGCAAATAGTTTGTCGATACTTTGATAACTATAGATAGTTTTCCCAAAAATATTTTTAAGCTATTTTTATGGAATGAAATGGTATGCAAACTTTAGGAATGCCTTTTAAGTTATCCATAGATAGGAGTAAAATGTTGTCTTTTGTCCATTTGGATGCCAATAGTTGTTTTGAATACTAATGACTATCTCAATTAAATCATTCTTATATGCAACAGAAACACCAAGTTAAAGATTGGATAAACAAAATCTTCCTTTTTGTAAGGTTAAAGACATAAGTAAGAATTTGTGTTAAGATCAAATCACTTGCATCTTAGTCTGTATTTACCAGTATGATTATTCCACATCTATGGAACTTCAGATTTACACTGAACAGTATGGTCTACAAAGGTTTGGAGTACTTTGGATGGACTATTTGTACAGTATGCCAAAACCAGAGGAGGAAAAGGCTCTTAGTGAGTAGAATAGTTTTCACTTTAGATATATGTTATTGAAAGGATGAATTGTTCATCCTTACTTATCAATAGCATGCTTGTAGAGTATTGGTCTAATAAACATAAAAAGTGTTACAGCATGTATCCTGAAAAATATCTTTTCTTTATTAGGCATTTCTGAGAACAGTACTGTAATTTATACCTGATTAATGATTCCATTATAAAACTGAGCTAAACTGCAAGTTAAATTAGATCTTTCTTTTTTTGCAGGTTTTCTTGATTTCATTCCTTTTTTTTAGTTGTGCCTCTGTGCTAAGAGTACAAACTTGAAATAATAGTTGTGCCTCTGTGCTGAGAGTACAAACTTGAAATAACAGTTGTGCCTCTATGCTAAGAGTACAAACTTGAAATAACAGTTGTGCCTCTGTGCTAAGAGTACAAACTTGAAATAACAGTTGGGCCTCTGTGCTAAGAGTACAAACTTGAAATAATAGTTGTGCCTCTGTGCTACGAGTACAAACTTGAAATAACAGTTGTGCCTCTGTGCTAAGAGTACAAACTTGAAATAACAGTTGTGCCTCTGTGCTAAGAGTACAAACTTGAAATAACAGTTGTGCCTCTGTGCTAAGAGTACAAACTTGAAATAACAGTTGGGCCTCTGTGCTAAGATTACAAACTTGAAATAACAGTTGTGCACGGGGTCTTCTTCCATTATTATGATTTTGGCATCGCAAAATAATTGAAATAATTTGGCACATTTTAAAACCCCATATTAAAAAACAAATTCCTTTAATATAGCTTTGATTGTAATATAGCTGAAGTACTTTTGATGCATTGTAAAACCCTAACACACCTGTTTCTCTATTTTTCTCAGGTAGTAGATCCTCTGTATCCAGTCTAGGGGAACCGTCCAATGTGTTTTTTGTTGAGAATTCCTTGTTGAGATTTGTGATAGGGAAATGTCATTTAAATGTGTCAAGTACCATGGTACATAGGGTCCAGAAGCTACTCAGTGCTGCCTATAAATATGATTACCAGTCATATTCCAAACAACATGAGGGTAAGTGATGATAAATCTGTGATTTCTTTTGCTGATATTTGATATGTTTGCTATGGATCTATTGGCAATATATACACATTGAAAAAAAGGATGGAAGAATCGTTTAAGCATTTATATGTTGTTGATATTTCCATTTTCTGTTTACTTCGACATTGAGATTTATTATTTTAGATCTTTTATATGTCTTTAGATGGGATAACATTTCCTTATACTAGTGATTGAAATTATAAAGGGTAAGTTGTGCAGCAGCTATGTGAGGTCATTTGAGCACAATTTTGCCTCCAATAACTAATCTTCAGTGTGTATCGTGACAGTACAGCTGTTGTGCAATTTTAAAGAAATGAACTTTCAACTCCCCAATTTCCCCACATCTATGAACTAGCACCATTATAACATGTTTCACAAGTTTATCAAACCATATCAAAGCAGCTAGGCAAAATCATTTGAGCAACATCATTATATGATAAAGTCAATGTAAATTTAGCAATTTTCTGGTAAGGTCGGGGTAAATCTCGATGCTACTTCCCATGTTTAACCCTTTACCAAACGCCAAATTTTCGACTCTCAAATTGAAAGAGTTTGCAGATGACATTTTAAAATGTGATGAAATTGGAAAATAATCTTCTGATAGGGCAGGAAACATTGTGGGAAAAGAAATTTCTCATTAAGAGCAATTTCTCCTTTTCTCACAATGTTTTCCAGAGTTTTCTTCAAATAACTTGTCAAATGTCATCATTGTTTGGTAATGGGTTAAACGATGTGTTACAGAAAACGTAGATGAGAACCGGCCCCATCCAACAGAGGAACAAGTGAAGTCACTGATGGACTATATCCCGACAAGGACCTCCCATATTACCTTGCTGCAGCCTGTCATATCCGTACTCTCCGCTGAACACCCATACTGTGATATCTCAAAGAAAGTTTACAGGTCCCAAAACTCCTCAAGTAATAAGGTGAGAGCAGGTTTTGAAATTCTTATAAATTGTTCAACTTTAGGTGAGAGCAGGTTTTGAAATTCTTATAAATTGTTCAACTTTTTATCTCCTTTTAAACTGTAGATATGGTAAACTGTATATAAATGAAATCTAAAATGGCTGATTGACAGTAAAGCGTTTAGTGAAAAGTGATCTACTGGTATCATTTTCCTGACGTGAGCAGGTTACTAAAGGATTTAAGCAAATATTTAATGTGACCGGAATAAGATTAAACCATTGTGTCAAAGGTACTGAGATACAGGGATTATATAATTTAAACAGCTCATGATTTTTTATATGATTAATGAAACAAGTAGCAATGACTATTTTCTTTTACTGTAAAGGTTCTCTTCTTTTTTTACATTGACAATTAAGCAGCGCTTTTAGCTAGACTAAAATACAGAACATTTTCTTTTGTTAAAAAAATTAAGAAAAAAAAATTGGTAATTCTATTGTAAATCAGACTTAAAGTTTAGATGGACCATTTTGCATATAGAAGAATTTATTTATTACAATGTTTTAAGGTCTTAATCTGCTTTGAAATGCCAAGCTGTTAACCGAAAAAATGATACCAGAACTTCGTTTTTCGAGAGCTTTTTTCTATTTCAAAGTTATTTTTGTAGAATACAGGTGCCAAAGGGTCACAGCTGTACCCACTTTTTGGAATGCAATTATCCAGCCAACGATTTGACCTCCAAGTGACCTTACCAATGTATCCCAGAAGGCTTATTCAGCTAGTCAGTAAGATTGCTGGCCCACCAAACAATCTGCTGCACTATTGCCATTCACATACACAAATCAAGGTAAAGAATTAAGAACACCAATATAGCTGCCTATAGTTTTGACTATTGACAAACATGAACCACTTACTACATTATTGCACTGAACCTGGAATTGGAAGTTCTTACAAGTTGGTGAAATAGGCTTTATCCACAGAAATCCATAAAAATGTATTTCATTGTAATTTCTTAAGGAATCTAGATATTAGAACAATATGTAATTATATATCAAGTTACTTTTTTAATGCAAAAAAGAATATGATTAATAATATTCATTATATTTAGAACAAGCCATTTACTTACAATTTTTATGCTACATGTATAAGAAAATCTGAATGAGACAAAAATGGAGGATCAAAAACTTACCGTGAAACTCTAGAGAACTGTCAAATAATTTGGTATAATAACTTAAAGCATTGTAGAGATATGCCTTTACAATTTAGTATAGACTTTTTACCCAATATTTCAAGATATCTCTGTCAACACTATCATGTCAATCACATATTGGTCTGTGAAAAGATTTGCTCATTTCAGCTTCTTTTCCTTATATCATAGTATATGTAGTTATTCAATTGATGATAAGTTTTAAGAGAAAGTTCTTTTCACAACAGAAATGACAAAAAAAAAGGTAGAACTTTACACCTTATTTAATCATAACCACCCTTACATATATTCTAGCTGTTTGGATTCCATGTTGGACTAACCAAAGTTGACCTTGAAGGGAATCGGTCTCCAATGACAACCATCTTGCCACCAGCAAGCGGAGCCATGTATAACAGGCGTCTTCTACTACCGATGTATTGGTAAATACTTCATTATTTCCTGTGACAGTAAAGTTCAGTACGATATATCTCAAGTTGACTATTGAACTGGTAATTAAGATGTAAGATAGGGTCATTCCAATGTATGATTATTTTTATGTGTTCAAAGTATAGAATCTATATTGGTTAGCTGTGAAGTAAAGATTGCAGGTTATTTGGACTTAATTTATTTTGGATTAACCCATTACCAAACAATAAAAACATTTGATCAGTTTGTTGCAAACACCTCCGGAAAACATGGTGGGAAAGGAGAAATTGCTCTAAACGAGCCATTTCTCCTTTTCCCACAATGTTTTCAACCCTATAAGAATTTGTTTTTCAATTTCATCATATTTTAAAATGTTGTCTACAAACTCTTCCAATTTGGGACAGTCGTAAATAAGGCATTTGGTAAAGGGTTAAGATCAAAGGATTCCATTAGGTTATGCTTATTTTAGGCTAGACTTCTGTCCTACACATACACTGCAGCCTCATTATAACACGGTCGTCGGGAGCCATGATGCTAGATCCGTGTTAATAGTGGGGTTGACAAATATAACGCGGGGTCCCTTACGCGCTATATGCCAGACCATAACCACTTAAGAAACAATCAGATTCAAGAAGTAGTCTATTCATATTTCAAGATTGTGTTGAGTTACGGACTTATCATTGAATTTATTGTGAATAAAAGAAAAGCAAATAAAAAACATAATCAAAACTTACATGTTTAACTATATATTCCTTTTTATTTGTTTCATTACGATTCAAGTTAAGGATCATTGATAGAGGCACGTGCAGTTTAAATACACACTACAGAAAAAGGAGGGTGGATTCAGTTAACCCATGTTCTATTTATAGATTTAAACTCCAAGAAAGGAGTGAGTAAATTTTATCGATAGCTCTCCCAGCATGTGTACCTAATGCTTTACCATTTAAACTAGGTGTGTGTATACATATGATGGAAACAAAGAAGTTAAAACTTCATGTGTTAGTGATATTTGTTTAAAAAGTGTGCATACGGTTGGACGCCCTAGGTTTGGGGAAAAGCATGGGTGCACGAGGGGATTTATGCATCTGTGTCCGATAAAAACCTGTAGTTGCTCTAAGTTTTGAGTCAATCAGGCATAAAACACTCCCCTGAATAAGCGCGTACAAACTAATGATATTATGTAATTTATCGACACTATGTACACATAGATTTAAATCTTCCCTCGGGTCACGGATTGTGTATGTATAAAGGCCACGCGCTTTGTTTAAAAGACCGTGACAAACAATGGGGATTACCCAGGGAGTTATTGATTTTCACGCCTTCGGAGTGCAATTGTAGGTAGACTTTCTATTTAGGATGCCGACCGCGTCATTTTGCAGAAAGGGGAAGATTTAGGCTATTGTTTAAGCCCTAATGTGTTTGAAATATTGGGAGCCATAGGAGACCCGCGTTATAATGAGTATCGCGATATAACGGGTCGCGTAATAAAGGGGCTGCAGTGTATTTAACTTCATTCTGACATGCTCATCTGTGATCACCCTATGGTTATATCCAGAGATAAGGTAATCAACAAATCATAATTTGTCAGCTTAAAACCCTCCAATGACTCTTCTAAATGCTAATTTTCCAAGTGATAGAAGAAGAATTTATGAAATATTTGGTTTATGAGCATTAAAGAAAATTGCTCATGTTGATCAGTAATTTCTCAATTTGTTACATCTGCTTACAAAGCGCATTAACTTTCTGTTTAAGAAAAGCGGTAGAAAAGTTTTTGTACATTGCAGGAACAATATGTATCTCCCAAAACTAGAGAAGGTTTACGAGTTACCTCAAGTGTCCATCAGCCTTACTAAAGCTAGTCTTCTGGTTGTCTTGGAGATCATATCGTCATGGCAACAGAGCAATCCCAAACCTGCTGATATAACGGCCAACTCTTTGTTGGAAGATGTTTTTCCCAACCAAGGTAGGTCTTATTACATCTTAATATCTTTTTATTTGTTCACATTTATGGCACGTATAGTAGCAGAAAGCGCTTATTAAAAAAAGGAAAAAATGTTTATTTGAAAATGGATATAAACCTTTTTGATATTAGTTGATTTCTCCCTATTGCTGCAAACCTTGTAAAACATTTCCTGCTATTTGTCTTCAAAGTGAATGTCTGTAGGATGCGAGACTTCTTCTAGAACCATCAGCCCGCTTTTTCTGTTTTGACAAAAGACAATAAGAAAAATTCATGAAATTCAGATTGATTCATAGAGGTTATAAGCAAACATTGCAGCATATGAGTTTCTTGCTTATTTAAGGTAAAGATTCAACACAGTTTGTCTTCTTATTGGTTACTATACCATTCAAAAGGAACAACTTGATCTAGTGAGATTCACTAATAAATATATAATAAAGGCTGAACATTGTTGACATTTTTTGCCAAAATGTACCTTTTAAAGATTCAATAATGTTCACATCTACATATATACATGTATGTTGAAACATAATTTTGAGTTGGGACATATATACCAGATTTATTTGCAATGAATTGATATAAATCTATCCTATTCCAATATGTAGAACTTAATCAATAAAGTTCCCTCCAACACATCAGAATGAAGATGTTATGAAAGTTCATGATTTTGTTTCAGAGACCGATAAGAAATCCTTCCATCCGGTGTTAGAGATGACAATGTATGGAATTGAACTGAAGACTTGTAGGAATGATGTAGTAACTGCCTGTGCAGGGAATCTCTCAGCTATTCAAGCTCACATCTATAAGCAAGGTGAGTTTTATTGTCTCATCAATTGGTGATTTAAATTCATGAAAGACCTTTAGCTTATTTTGTTTATTAGATTTTGTGGCTGGTCAAAAATAAAGTTAACAGCAGAAGACAATTATTAAGTATGCAAATTTTCTTTTGTGTGATGGTGTGTAGATATGAGTTGATATTGAGTCAAGTATTGTGTCATTGTTATATTTCAATATTTATTCTGAAGTGAAGTTAGTAAAACTTTGTATTAGAAAAACTGGTATTTTACACTGTTTTTAACTGATTTAAGTAATATCTGGGTGGTCAGTGTATCTAACCATCTTCTTGGTATTTCCTCATTTTGAACTGCAAAACATTTGTTCAAATTTGCTAACTGATTATCCATATGACACAACAATTAGAGTGAGAGACCAACAATGTATGTCTTTTACTTCTTAATACATCCTAAAGAATACTGGCTGAGCCATGTTCTTTTATCCTTTTCTTAATTTACATGTGCATTATGATAAAAGATTGAAGACTTTCACTCCCATATTTTTCAATCGTAACATACATTAGATTGTGATACAAACAAACAACACATTCAAGTTAAGGTTCCTATTTCAGATGGAGAGAAAGTGAGTACAACACCAATCGTTTATGGGCCTTCAGGGACAGAGTCTTTACATTCTATGGACTGGATAACGCAGACGCCCTCCTCCATTGAAGATGTTACGAGTGAGCTGATCACATTTACCTATCAGTTACCAAGGAAAGCAGATCAAATTCAAGGTAGGGCATGTGTCTTTTGTATGCAATTTTGAATTATGAATCTTGTTTCTCTTTTTCTTCAAAATTGCTAGCTGTTTGTCAAATTTTACCATCATGCATTCTTGATTTAGTTGATTAATTATGCCTGATGTTTAACTCTTGAAACATTTTGAATCAAAAGAACTTGTCTGTATTAGGTTATTGGCAATTTTTTGTGTGATTTATTTAAGGGGAGAGTACTTTTTTTTTTTCATCTTTGATGATTGTCTATTTATTTCTGAATTCTGCTTCCTGGATACATAACCAGTACTTGTGTCGAATGTGGATGAATGAAAGATTACAAGGCAGATTCCTATACTCACAGGATTTGAACCCTTACCCTTCATGTCCTGAGGCTGACGCCCTTCCCCTGAACCATTGTGCTCCACTACCCTATGAATAGAATAGATGATATATAATATACAGTCTAACTTGTGTTAAGCAGCCACCCTTTTAAGCAGCCAACCTGCCTTAAACAGCCACTACAGAAAGTCCCATTGTTAGATTTATAGTGTAAATCAATTTGTGTTAAGCAGCCAACCTGTCTTAAACAGCCAATTTACTCTGTCCCATAGGCTGGCCTCTTAACACAGGTTTGACTGTACTGAAGTATGTTAAATACACACATGACAAAAAATGAAGAAATAATCAAAGATACAAAACACAATTTAGTCAATCTAACATACATGAACACAGGAAAAGTGGATAAATCAACGTCCATTTCACTAGATAAGTGAATTAAATATTTTCATTTTGCAATTTTACGTTCTCTTTTAGATCATGAGCTGAATGAAATGCCATTTTTTTTAGCCCCCATTACAGCAATATAATATATTTTCCATTTCTAGCCCCAGCTGCTGTTCTCATCAATGTTGAGGGTGTGTGCTGCAGCCTTGACCCTGTTCTCATGGACTGGTTTAGTTATGTACCCAGCAGTAAAGTGGTCACATCCAGGGAACTGAAGGTAGAACTAGACCTAGAGCTAGCTAAAGCAGCTTCACCTTTAAAGGGAGATATATCACAGAGTAAGTCTTAGTTGTTTAAGCAACAAATGGAGTTTTATTTGCCTTTTATTTTATATGTGTTTGGAAAGTTTTTGCTATACAATCCAGTTGGTACTGTTAAATCATCAAACAATTTTATTTATACATAATGCATGTGGATAGATATTGTAACAAGGCAAGGCTTGAAGAAAATGAAAAGTGTTTAAAAAAAAAGCTTACTTCTAATATCAAGTTAAAGTCGACAAAGACAAAAGAAATTTTGATTTCTTTATAAAAAAAAGTATGCTACTTATGAGCTTAACTCATTCGTTTAACCTTTATAGTGCTGGAACCGACTTTATGCTTAATCAAACAGGTTAGATCCAGGCCAGCCACCAAGTAAATTGGCAGCTGGCTTGTGATCTAACCTGTTTGCTATGCTGAATATCTTTCCTCATCAAAATTAAGCAGATATTTAGGGTTTTGGAATGTCTATTTTTAGAAAATTACACAGCATTCTATGGGCTAACACTTGCATGAGATAATTTAAGAAACTGTTGTGATTATCGCATAGATAATGTTATTCTCCTTAGTTTATAATTCACGTCTCCTGTTGCTCTCAAACTGGACAAGTCATAAAATCCAATTTAATGATTTCATTGAAATCTTTGGCTTTGTTAAGGTCGTGGATTGCTCTCGTCTGTAGATAGATTGTGACTTATCTAACCCCGCAACATGAGAGGCCAGTTTTTGGGGGAATTCTCAAACTGAGGCAGATCTTAAAATAAAGAGTGGTGGAAGGGTGTGTCTTTAAAGTTTTTAACCCTTTACCAAACGCCAAGTTTTTGACTGTCACAAATTGAAAGAGTTTGCAGAGGACATTTCCAAATTTGATGAAATTGAAAAATAATCTTCTGATAGGGCAGAAAACATTGTGGAAAAAGGAGAAATTGCTCATTTATAGCAATTTCTCCTTTTCCCACCATGTTTTCCAGAGTTGTCTGTAACAAAGTAGTCAAATGTCGTTATTGTCTGGTAATGGGTTAATTATGTTAAATTTCCGCTATATTTCAGTGTCCCAATTATCCAGTGGTAGTAAGCGCAGGTCTCTCACACTGACACATAGTCCAACTCTAGGTCAGCAGTCAACACAAAGATCAAAACATGGGGAATTGAAGGGATCAGATAATCAAAACACAGGACTTGGAGAAAAATTGGCAAAAATATTTCCTCTCATCAGGATTGTGCAAGTTCAGGTTGGTTGTTTGTTTGTGTTATCACAATTCTGGTTTAAACATATTTAGAAATGTTGTAAAGTGTTAAAGATTTTTTACCTTTTCCACCCATATGGGATTTGTTGAGCTGTCTAATTTGGAAGCATCCACATTAAAAAGTAATTAGAAGTAAAGAATAAGATCAAACTGCTAAACAATAATGTTAAGCCATTGTGGCAAAAGGGGAAATTGTTTGTCACAATGAATTTCTATTTTGGTCTCTGCAGATGCAATGGAATTATAGAGGATAGGTTGAATTCATATGTATTGGGAAAAGCATTTATCTTGATTCTTAATTCACTTCTCTCAATGTTTAAAGAGCGTAGAGGATTATCAAAGACAATGTTTATTAATATAGAGGTATTGACTTTTAAACTGCTGTACTTTATGTTCTCTTTTCCTTCAGGTTGAAATGAAGAAACTTGTCATTCTGTTGCCTAAAGAACACATGGATATTCCTGACCCAAACATTAACATCATAAAGAATTATGTCAGTATGGCCCAGTCAGACCGTCTTTGTGACATGGTAGTTGTCTGTTTCCCCCATATTTCTGTGCAGAGTGCAGGGCTCAAGACTGTACCTTTCCTACAGGAAATACCCATAACTAGTATGGACGGTTCCCTGGTTGGTAAGTGTGAAGTGTTTAGTTTTGTTTAACTTTCTTTTCCTTTTACACAACCAGGTGTTTTGTTTTAATTTGCTTATTTATTTCCTCTTATACAAATATTTTTTTCTTTTGTTTAACAATTTCCTTATAACACAGTATGCTGGTCTTATTAGCCCTTAGAATGCTGAGTAATTTTCTGAAAATAAATTTTTGCTTGATCTGCTTTCCAAAACCTTAAATTTCTGCTTAATTTTGTTGATACTCAGAGTAGCAAACAGGTTAGATCACAGGCCAGCAGCCAATTTACTTGGCAGCTGGCCTGGATCAAACCTGTTTGCATAAGCATTAAGTTTGTTCCAAGACTATAAGCATTCAATTCTTTCTGAAAGTTCTCATGAACAAATTTTACTAGGGCCTCTGTTGGCAAATGGTTTTAGGACTAAGCTTGAAATCTCAAATGCTCTTCTCTGCCATGGATAAGTCCTTGTTTTGAAATTTCATGAGCGTAAGTCTAAAGACTGACTTTTGCAATGCTGATGGATCTTCCTTAACAGGCCCATATGGGTAGTGAAATTTGGGTTTTCATCTTTCATACTGGGCATTTCAATGAACACGAAATGCCCTTTTCACCATTTTTCTCATACTATTTGATAGCCATCTGCTATTGCATTCAATATCTAATCATCCACAAAATCTTGATTTAAACCTTAGAGTACTGGGTAATTTCTAAAATTAGATTTTTGTGTCGTCTGCTTTCCAAAACCTTAAAATATCTGCTTCATTTTGTTGAGGAATTTGTCAGCTGCCAATTTACTTGGCGCCTGGCCTCGATCCAACCTGTTTGCATGAGCAAGAAGTCGGTTCCAGCTCTATAAGGGTTAAGCAATGGGTTGACAGACAACAATCTCCTTTTCCTGCTTCATTTTAGGGGAGAAGATTCCATGGAATGTAACACTGAGAAACTGCTCTATGTACACCTTGCACAGCTCTAATGTCCGTCCTGTAAGGCCACTTCCTTTGGTGAAACCAACAACCGTTACATGTACAGTGGGCGTGAGCTATAAATACACTCCGCCCACTTCTGATAATATCTCCTCCCTTGGACTGTGTCTCCATACAGACATGCATGCTGTTGAAGTTGCCATGTGTTTAGATCAGGTATGGTGTTATATGGTATAATAGATGTTTCCTTTTCATTTTAAATTAAGAGTTTACAGCATATGTTTTATTCCTCTGATAGGTTTGAAATCTTTGTTTTCCCACAATAATAAGAAAATTATGTTAACAGCCAACTAGGACCTCATGTTATTTTTAAGAGGATGAAAACAGATCTAAACCATAACATTAAAAAGACAGATATTTCTCATTGGATTCTTTCAGACAATTTTACTTGAAAACTACTTACCTTCTTAGGCTTATCGTTCATTGCAAAATATTGACCATCTTTTACTGTCTTCTGGATTAAATGGTTTTAAGCTTCTTGTACTTTGTTATGAAAGCAAACTGGTTTTAAAAAGAATAAAGAAAAAGAAATCTATAAATATATTTCGTCCAAAAACATATGGTTACTTGTTTTATACCTTATTCCCTTTTTTCTGGTTTTCCGTGCCTTCTGATGAATGTGTTTAAAACAAAAGAGTAAAGACAAAAGGGGGATGTTTGTAGTTCTCATCATTAGCTATGGCTTGTTTTGATTGCCGCTCATTGCTGTTCTGTTACATTTCAGATAAATCTTATTCTTGGCATATCCTCCCAGAGTCTGAAACTGTCTGCAAAGATGATTGCTCTGATGAAAGAAATATCCAACAGTTTTATAAACAAAGATTCAACAAAGACGGGGAAGGAAGAGACCTTTAATCCTCAACAAGCACCTGCTGGTAAACCAGATCTTGCGCAGACCCTCAGTGCTACGTCTGCTACAGAGGATCAGCCATACACCCAAACATCAGGGGACCTTACATCACTAGATACCACTATTAGTAGAGAGTGGGAGGGCCATGAGACTGATGGAGAAGGTGTCAAACTGTCACTATGGTTACAATGGACTCTTCCAAAGTGTGATGTTGATCTGTTTACTAAAGGAAAGCAAGGTACTGTTGGTTTTCAGATATTCTATGTGAGTTCATATTTCTTGGGAAACAGATTTAACACACTTGCTGCAAAGAACTTTGAATCACTGTGACTAAAGGAGAAATTGGTCATATTTTCTCCTTTTTTCATGGTGTTTTTTACCCAATACCTTATAGAGTACTATTATTCAATGAGGCCTCCATGGCCTTGTGGTTAGAGTAAAGAACTTGAAATCATGTTGCCCCTCACCGCGTCAACTCAAGCCTAGTGACAGCATTTGGATTTTCATGAAGGGCAGACACTTACGTAGCCGATGGTTCTACCCTGCTTGGCCAGCTCTATTTGGCAGTTGAGTATGGGGTCTGCCTCCATCATTTAGAGTCAGGCATTGCAACATAACAGAAATAATGTTGACATGTGTAAAACCCCATATATATAAATAAGTTATTTTTTACACTTTATTATTGTCTTCTAAAGTTCCATTGAATTTTTAAGGTTGAACATTCTTACATGGATAGTAATTAAGCTTTTTTTCAAAGTCCTCTCAATTGAGGGAGTAGTACATGATAGAGTTTTAACACAAACAGCAGACTGTTAGTTTAGTTTAGTTAATTTAAACTTATTTTTTTTACATCGATTGTGAAACAAGTTCTTACAACTTAGATTAATCACTCTCGATTTTGCTTCCTGGATACATAACCAGTAATCGTGCCGAATGTTGATAAATGAAAGTTCGCAAGGCAAATCCCGCTAGTAACGGGATTCGAACTCAGGACCCTCGTATCCAGAAGCCGATGCCCTACCCCTGGACCACTGTCCTCCACAGCAGACTGTTTGAGAAACCATTGTGATAAAAGATGAAATGGCTTGTTATATGGAATTTGTACTCAAGTTGTCCAAGCTTT
The DNA here is from genome assembly GCA_947846245.1 of Cerastoderma edule. Classification (NCBI taxonomy): domain Eukaryota; kingdom Metazoa; phylum Mollusca; class Bivalvia; order Cardiida; family Cardiidae; genus Cerastoderma; species Cerastoderma edule. The sequence continues at coordinate 12,757,422 of OX401412.1, forward strand.
TAAATAAAGAGTTCTTCCCTATTATAGCCAGATTGCATAATTCTCTTTCTTGCAGACAACTTCGCAAATTAGATTGATCCAATCAATGTGGTTGTTAGTATTTCCCTTAACCCCTTTTATAATGTTTTGCTTTGGAGCGTCTGCAAGGTAAGTCTTAAAATAGAAGCCATTGTGACAAAAGGATGAATTTCTCCTAATGAGCTGTTTATCTCGTTGTCACAGTAGTTTCTACCAAATACCGTAAAGATAATGTATTATTTTTCATGTTATATTTTTGTCATTTGCTGTTATCTTTAATTTCAGTCTGTCACAAATTCCCATAAGTAGGAATTCATTAAATATTATTACAAATCTTGTAATGTTATAAATGTTAGTTATGACAACTAACATAAATACTCATACCGGTATATACTTCTAGGCATCAAGTTGAGTACAGTTTTAGAGGACATTACTACATCTGTTGATGTGCAGGATGTGTACTCTAAGGTCAAGGTCAATGTTGGAGGCATGAGTGTAAAACACTATATAAAGAGGTAAGATAAACTTGCCAACTACAAGTAAAACGCCACACCATCTCTTATAGAGACATGCTGAACAGGCAGTTCAAGGATTGGTCTGTTAGTGTCTATAGCTTACTTCAGGGGTTTAGTGCAAGACTATTGCAAATATATCACAAAAGTGGAAGCATTATAGCATTACTATAGTCTTGTATTGAATCCTTGACATATAAGTTGAAACTGTCCTAAAGTACCATATATCTGGAATGTGTCATCTTGAATGAGCTTGTGAGAAAGAAAAATTACATTGCAGAAAGAAAGATTATATTGCCATGATATATTTGTACATGTATAACAGTAATATATGATATATAGTCCCTATCTATACCTGCCTTTGATAAAATGTAACATCCTTTTATGAGTTTATTGTTCAATGTAAAATTATCATCTAATATGGTGTACATAGTATAGAGTAAAACAGAACGTATTTGAGATAATTTCCATTAGACTATGAAAGCTTTCCTTCATATATTTATATTATAATGCACCAGTAGAAAACAACATGAGAAACAATTGTGACAATGATTTGTTTCTTCTTTATTGGTTCTTTTCATTCTTTATCCCTTACAGGGCTGGAATTGACTTCATGTTTATGCAAACAGGTTGGATCTAGATTGGGACTGGCCTGTGATCTAACCTGTTTGCTACTCTGGATATTTTTCTTCAACAAAATGAATCAGATATAAGGTTTTGGAAAGCAGATGACTCAAAATTCTGTTTTTGGAAAATTACCCAGCATTCTAAGGGTTATATTAGATATCTGTTCATGATGGAAGGTAGCTAAAAGAAACCTTGTTGATGTTGATTTATGTATACATTTTAGTGAAGAAGACAACATGTGGAAGAAGGGTGACAATGAGGGTATATTATTGACATGCAGAGATGAACTTTCCCGAAATACACACATCATTTCCTCTAAACTCTGGTCAGCTGACCAACATCGACCAACCATGGGACAGACAGGGAAATCCCTCTATCAGCTCAACCAGAATAGGGACCTAGCCCACGGCTGTTTGAATGTTACTTTCACCAGAGCCTTACGGAAAAATGTGAGAAAGAGGTTCCAGAAAATGAATATTGAAGTACCAGCAATAGACGAAGAGAGTGGAAACATTTTGAATAGGTTTTACTTTCATAGATATGTGTCTGAAATCTGTATCGCCATGAACCCGTGTGATGTGATATTGTGTACTTCACCCTTGGTAGCAATACTTTCTGACTTGATCGGCTTTGACACTGGAAAACCAGAAAGGCCTCTCAAGCCTAAACCTCCATCAGTAAAGAAAAGAAACAAAGCAAGTACCCATGTTGCTAGAGTTACCTGTAGTAACCATCCTTTGATATATGCTGATTTTTCCACAATGAGAATGTTCATTCCAAGGAAGGATGTATCCATGCCTAAAGGACAAAAGAATGAATTGTGTTCTACAATAAATCATGACCTGTTTCTGATACAGGTAAGTGGTATAAACTAAGTCTGTCAGTGTTATAGAAAAAGTGAATTAAAGGGGTTTTTAACATTCAATATTTCATAAACTATTTGACAAATCCTTTCTTGTGTATACTCATTGAAATTGTCTTTAGTTAGTTAGGGGTCAAACCTCTAATCAAAGTATTGGTTTTTGGTGGGTGTGTTGTCAGGTAAAAGTGTACAAGGAAAGATCTTTAAGCCACTATTTTGTATACATTTGAATGCAACTTTGGCAAAAGATTAGACAAACTACTGTTGCTTGAGTTGTTGTTTTCCTCAACCAATGGTTGAAATCTAATTGTTGTATTTCAAGATGTTCCTTCATATCTTTTGTGATTAACAGAATAGTCTTAAGCACAGGATAGACGGTTGTGTAAAGCATACTATGATGTGTAATAATGCATATTTGTGTCTAGGTTTTTTGCAAGGAACACTTAACTTCTCACTTGCCTTCCTTACTCTTAAATAGAAGCAAATTTGTGTATTATTTTAGGCCATTCAGTTTAGAATACAATCTGCTTTTTATATGTGGAACATGTATATGCATTCCGCATTTTCATTCTGCTGGACTAAAATAGCTGAACATGTATTTACACTGGATTAATTGCAGTAGAATGTAGTAGATGGAGTAGATGCTGGTAAACAAAGACCTTATTATGCTTGTTTTAGACACATGCAGTATCAATAATACCGCATGCAGAGAACCCCTTACCGCGGTATGCTGTTGATAAAGAGTTGTACCAGCAGGCAGTACAGTTGGGTGTGACCTCGGAATCGGGATCAGCTATGCAGGACAGACAGTATCAGATTGATGTGAAAGGGTTTAGTATTACAACAGGTGTGTGGGCATAGGCGAAAAATGTGTTTAGCCCTTTACTTAATTAATTTAAGATTTTGAGGAAAGTTTATAAAATTAATGAAGGCTTCCCGCCCTGTTTAACAGAGCCAAACCATGCAAAGGGTCTTTCTGAGTCTCTATTGAATTAATATTGATGCATTATAAAAGTTGAATAGACAAACAAAATGTTGTTGATTTTTTATATGATAGAGAATGTGCTGTTTTGAAAAAAAAAATGTAGTTTATAATTGTGTAAGTTTAGCATTAAGGCATCAAAGGCTCTTTTTATCAAGAATATAAGCAATATGCCAGATTCATGACTTTACTTTAATGGCCACCTTCAAGTGCTGTGATTGAAGCATAACTTCAGATACATTACTTAAGATTTTCTTTAAAGGTTTAATGAAGTCACTCCCAACAATTATCAATTATCAATTATTTTCAAATGGGAAAGCATCCAGTGCCTTGGAGAAAATATATTGCAGTACTGATGAGAAAATACCCATACCATGGTTAGGTTCCCTGACCCCTTGGATATGACTTAAATGCTAGTGAACAACAAGGTAAAACTCCAATCAAACCAGCCTCATTTTGACATACTGTTGTTCAAATCTTTATTTAGGTTGTTGGAGCGAGTTTCCCAGGGCAGATACAGTGTCAAAGAAGAGTGTTCTTACTCCAACCACACAAATACCTGCTGTTGAGTGGAACACAGTGAAGTCTTTATTGTGAGTTTATATGAATTAGTAATTAAATATTTTTGATAACATTTCTATTTCTTTCATTATGTAATATGATTAAAGATCAAAATGTTGTGTAAGCAAGGTGTCATGTTTCAACTCTTATCTTTATTTTGGTGTTTAGATTAATTTTCTAATTCTACAAATGGCCATACTTATTGGAGAACTCTAGTTTGTCTCTTAATATTGTAATGTTAGATTACAAACTCAACCAAATAAGGTTTTAAATAGATCTACTAACTACTGCCAGCAAGACTGTGATGTCTGTTTTTGTTTTGTTTTTTTTTGTTTTGTTTTTTAACATGCATTATTTTTGTACAAAGAAGTGCATTTAGGGACAATTATGAGGAAAGCAAAAAGATGTCACACAAGTTTCTTCCAGTTCCAAAAATGAAAATACACATCTTTATTGCTTGCAAATTGTTTACATATGGAATATTTTGTCAACAATCATTTGAAGGATTTGATAATTTCATCATATATTTGTCTGTAGGAATGACGACAATGATATTCAGCTTATTCCAATTCTGTCGCCATCTGACTTGAAGCTTGTCGCAGCTCCGGCCATCGTCAATATCACACCTGGATGGGGCAATCAGCTAGATGTAAGTCTTAGTTTATATAAACAGTGTTTACTAGTGATCAATGTAAGTAAGTGTTTGATTGTGCAATCAGCTGAAGATAGTTAAAGTTTATAGTGTACTTAGTTATGTGTACCGGTATTTAATTCCCTGTAAACTCAACAAAGTCAAAAACCCATTTTCTTGTATGAAGATAGAATTATTTTGTAGGATATTCAAGAGATGATTTAAAAACTTATGTTGAAATTAATGTAAATGTTGCCTCATTGTATTAAAAATCTAACTTCATACAGAGTACATGAATTTTGTCAAAATAAGAAAATGATGTCATGTAAGTATGGATTTCAGATTCAAAATTCATTAATTGAAATCTAGATTAAACAAGTTTTTATTTCAAAGGAGCTTTAGTGAGCTTAAGGCCTGACATTTTTAAGTACTTGACTAAAGTGAAAGACTTACAACATTGTTGCACCCAATTTATTTATACAGATTTTAAAGTATCTTTTTTCCTTTTCTAACAGGAACATTTGGTGTGTGGATATTCCTTAGAGTTTAATGTTGTCAGTGATATTGACCTTCATTTGAGTACCAATCAAGTTCATCTTATTGGAAAGGTTGCCAAGGAGATGACCAGCACCTTGAAAGAAATCCATGGAAATCCAGATAATATACAGGAGGACAGGGACTCAGTACCTGATAGTGGCCTTGGAAGTGATGTCTCCATGGCAACAGAAACTGTACACAAGGTCAAAATCGAGAATGAAAAGAGTAGCTTGTCTGATGAGAAGCCTAAGTTACTGACTCCGGTAGACATTCTCCTGACGGCAGGTAGAATATCGTGTACAGTATACACACACTTGGTCACTCAGACGGAGACCAAGATGACAAAAAGGAATTCTACAAACAACCACCATCGACCAAAACGTTCAGGAAAGACAGAGTTAGAGTGGAGAGTGGATATGGATCAGGGAAATGTGGCTGATGTTAAAGATGGGGAAATGAGTTCAAGGTCAACTCACCTTGACTTCCAGGACACATTTTTCATGAACATGTATGACCTTCAGACCCAAGGTCAGGAGGAGAAGGTCATCCCAGCAGGAAGCCTGTGTATCAAGCCATTCCTGTTTCTCTACATTTCCCAACCTCATTCTGTACTCTCATGTCATGAAGACCAACAGAAATTTGAGATGTCATGCTATGATATTCTGGCTAAAGGGCCACAAGATGGAAGTCTTGTTCAAGGTTTGTTTTCTCATTCATTCCTTACAACCTGCAGATTACTTTTGGAGATTTGAATCAACATGACTAACAGAGAAAGTGTTTTATATAATACAATTAGCAATCTCCGTATTTCACATTGTTGGTTGCTTATATATTTGAAATGTTTTCTGTATAGATTTATGTTTTGAAGCTTATTTTCTCAAAACTAATATGATATCAATATGTTCTGTTTACTAATTACGTTTTTGATCTCATTCTTTTAATTCATTTTGAATTTTTAATGATAGTTTGAAATTGAAATCAATATGACAGTAATGCCTTAGGAAATGCAAAGTATTTTGAAGAAATGTTTATGGAAGTTTTGTTTCTTATGTTGTACACTGCAGGTAATTAATATTTACTCATAACCAACTGATGATTGATTTGACTCTCTTTTAGATCATTTTGGTGAAATATGTTTTTCTATGTTCCTGTCAGCCATGGTAACTTTAAGTGAAACAGGGCTCTTTTTGAGTTAATGCTTATTGAGAGCAAAATGTGGAGAAATGGGGGAAGAATGATAAAATGTACTTTTCAGAACAACTTTTTTTAAATCATTTCATATTTTCAGAAGAATGTTTGGTAATTAGAACATGTTTCTTTCTTCAGCTACAGATGTGAAGATGATGCCAGACTGTTCTGACTTTACCTCATATTTCTTAGAGACCAGATCTGGCCAACCTGATCATGTGACAGGTGTTCCAGCTTCCTTGTTCACACTGAGAGTAACCAACTTTATAACTCAGCCAGGTAAGGGATTTACTAAATCATGTATGTGGGGGAGATTGGTTTTTCTAGGGGTAGGTTGTGTAACCTTTTAGATGTAATGTTATAATTATAAAAATAATAAGGATCATTTAATATTTAGATTGAAAAAGAATGAACATGACAAAGGGGAAAATTATTTAGCATCTCCTTTTTTTTTTTTTTTTCAAGATCGTCCATTTCATGTATTAGATGTCAAAGTTGCTAACTATGAAGTAGTTGATTACATCCACAGCTTGCATTTTGATCAAAATCCTTATCATCAGTTTTCTTAGCAGTCAATAACCATAAAAGTTTGTATAATGAAGGTTTTGTACAGGATTATAGATAGTTCCTTTCAAACATAAAGCACTTACTATAGTTTTGACTGAGCTAAGGATAAGTGTTTTAAGTCTTATCTCTCTTTCAGCTGGTATTACCCTTAAACTGGAAAGACCAATCAGATCCAATCTGAGCTTTGTGAAATTGAAGCAAATGGAAGAATTTATGGAAGCTCTCTTCCCAGGAGGTACAAAGGGTCACGGTCAGAGTCATGCTTCAGCAAGGTCGTCCAAAATTAAAAAGTCTTCTACAGATCCTCCAGGTAACTTTCGTTTTTAGGTTTATTTGTTTGTTAGGTTTTTTTGTGTCACATCAGTAAAATGTCAGTAATATTTAAATGTGTTGCTCATCTTACAAAGGCGAAAATTTCTAACTTGTGCGCAATTTATTCACAATTCAATTGTTTGTCAAGTCTGCAGGGAGACCTTCTCTCATAGATAGAATGCAAATTTATATGGTGAAGGGTTAACCTTAACCTAAACTGTCATGTATTTGATGACTTGTTTAAACGGTTTGATGGAAAATAAAAATATGCCAAACTTCCCATATGATATTTTTAATTAAATAACATTTAGATATTACATCAAAGTTGTTTACCAAACAATGGGTTGGTTCCTGTAACCATCCCTTCTCTGCTTCATCTAAACTTGGCATTTAGGTCAAGAATTCTTATCTTTGGTTTGATTTATTTGGATATTTTACATAGCATTACCAATTCTTATGTTATACTGCGGTACCTGTCTCGTATTAGATAAAGGAAGACCCCTTACCTAACCGCCCATTAGGGCGGGTCAAGCGGAGTAGTACCATTTGGCATTCCATTAATCAGCTAGGACAGTGCCTATCAAAAATCCAACTGTACCATAATTTGAGACACTGTGAGAGGAGCAGCATTTTGATTTAGACATACGTAAATTCATGAATTTCAGGATATCTTATAAAAGGGATCAATTACTTCACCCTGGAGACAGAACAGGTTGTGGTTGCCATAGAAACTAAGCCATGTGATTCATCACCTGGGGTTATCCTCTCGATCAGCAATATCAAGTTTGAAGGAGACATGCAACTGAACAAATCAGGTAATAATTCTTTACCAAGCATCAGTATGCAAAATTGCTTATGAGAAGCAGTTTTGAGGTCTTTTTAGTTCATTTGTTTACATCCAAATGTGAAAGTAATGTTTTGTTTAGCAACTTCTTCAGTTTATTCTGACCTTTACAAATAGAAAATAATGTGGCTAGAATTATTTACTATTGAACAAATTCTTGTTAAAAGTTAAATGGGCCACGTCATGCGAAAAGGGGCACTCGGACATAAATAAAAACCGCTGACTCAGCTCTTTCTTAGCGCTATTATTCCAGCATCTAGTCACGACAGTTATCATTTGTATTTATTTAAAGGTAGAACTTGATGTCCTCTAAGATGGCAAACAGTGTAACCCCAGACCAGCCGCCACGTCAGTGACATGGCGGCTGGTCTGGGGCTACACTGTTTGCTATGTCCGAGTGCCCCTTTTCCCGTGACGTGGCCCAAATGTTCCTGCCAAACTGCTGTCTTCCATTGCCTCATACAAACATATTCTAACACATCTTTAGCACAAAAATGTGAATGAAAGATTAAGCAAGATAGAATTTATTGTTGTGCAGTCAAATGGCTAGACATATTCATGGAAAAACTGAATGAAAATTGTTGAAATCAATAAGACAATTGTAGATTTACTCATTATTTGCAAGTTGTCCTTTTTCACAATGTTTCTGGGGCAATGGATTGGAAGTTATCTGTGTAAGGTTATGATAAAGGATGAATGTCTATCAAAAATCTCTGCTTTACAGGTGATCTTACAGCCATCAACTGCAATTCCTATATTCGGGACATATTTGTGAAGTTGTCAATGAATGAACGCCAGTTATCTTTGGTTGGACCATTTTCTGTGAAGCTCGATGGTTCCCTGTCAGCATTCTTCCTGGACGAGAAATATCAGATGTCACAGTCCATAGTTACCATAGCAACGGGACTGGTTCCCTTTCATGTGGGACAGGAACATTTGTTGTGTGTGAAAACTTTCTCTGAACACCTTATGGATCTTGTAAAGGTAGGATTACACCTATGTAGTGTGTTGTCTTAAAATGCATAACTATGCATTGCTTCTTTACTTAACAACAAGAGTTGATGATTATCTCTTATTTATATTAACTTTGATAAACAACTGAAAGAATTGATACTGATGCAATCAATGGGACAAGTATAGCCATAAAAGTCCTGATGAGCTTTGAAAAGTATTGAACTCTTTATGATCTGCTCATAGTTTTGTATGTTTCGATGCAGACAGTTTCGATATAGGTACATGCTTCTCTCCACTTACTACTGCCACTATTTATTTTTTTTATAAGGTTTCCACTAAATTCAATGAGTACAGAATGCAATGGTTGGTGCTCTCTGGGTGTCTTACTTTAGAGAAGTTGTGATTTATATCTGATCTTAAGAGTACAGTAGAGTACAGTAGACATAGAGATTACATGTATGATCCTCTTTAACCCATTACCAAAAGCCAAATTTTGGACTGTCCTAAATTGAAAGAGTTTGCAGACAACATTTCAAAATGTGATGAAATTGGAAAATAATCTTCTGATAGAGTAGAAAACATTGCAGGAAAAGGAGAAATTGGTTGTTATGAGCGTTTTCTCCTTTACCCACAGTGTTTTCAAGAGTCGTCTGCAACAAAGTAGTTAAATGTCGTTGTTTGGTAATGGGTTAAAGTTGTTTTAAACAGGTTCATAATAGGAATCTATTTACTTACTTCAGGAGATATCACAGAAGGGTGGACACAAATCTGATTCACACATAGTTATTGAAGATGAAGAGATAGCACCAAAACCCGAGAAGAAATCTACAGAAATCATTCACACATCTACAGATGATCTGAGATCTGGGGGATTCAGATATGTTATAGAATCAGGTATAGCTTTATTTGGTCTTTTGTCGTTTTACAATTTGCATTTATTTGTTCATCTATAATTAGCTTTGCTACCTGTCCAAATCAGATTAAAGAAAAAAGTTTTTCTTTCTAAGAATTGAGAAAAATATTTGTTTTCTAAGTTGAGGTTCACAGCATTCTTTCATGTTTGTTTGTTTGTTTTACATCAATTGTGAAGGAGGCTTGATAAAGCCCATTGAGTCACTCTTAACGACTGCTTCCTGGACAATACTACAAGAATCGCACCGGTTTGTCGGCTAGTCCCGGCAATTTTCCCCTCGCCTAATGGGGATTTGAACCCGGGACCCGCAATACAGTAGTCTGACACTCTACCACTGTACCACTGTCGCCATGTATTTTTTTTTTAATGAATATTGAATCATAAGAGAAGATAGTGCATATAGTTTTGACATAAGCCAAAAAGGAATAGCTATGGGTTGCCATTTTAAGAAACTGCTTTCAAGTTAGACTTAATGGGACATAATACTGCTAATTAGCATTGTTGATATGGAATCAAAGCAACATTATTTTTAAGTATGCAGCTGTAACTGTGTTGAAAAAGGTACAATGTATCCACAGGCTTATGAATAAACTGACACATTTCTTCTAAACTCCCCAGACCAGATGCCAAAGCCTGGTGAAATAGCCTTCTGCTCTCGGGACTTTGAGGGTAACTCTTCCATGACTTGGACCTACAGTATGCCTAGAGTTCTCTCCCATGTTAGCTCAACCCCTATACCCTTTAATATCACTGGACCAGATGGGGACAAAACAGTAAGTTAACTATCTTCAACCCACTGTTTCATAAAGATTTGTGTTACCCCTCCAGTGTGTATAGAATTTGTAATTATAGCACATGTTTGAAGTGGACCATGCTTTATGCAATCAGATATTTGGCACCAACTAACCCACACACACACCCGTGTTGTAGACACAGAGTTGGTCAGACAGTTGGTTTGTGAAGAACAGACAAGGAGGAGTTTAGAAAGGGGAAGCTCTCTACTGCTTGCCCTCGTCACTGAGTAAAATGGAAATATGTTGTGAAAATCAATCATACTGTACAAATTAAGGGCAATCAAAAATGTGCTTTTGATAGAGTTCAATATTTGCTTCCATATAGGCACATCTTGATACACTCTCAGAGAAGACCTGAAAAAAAAAATGATATGATAAGCACCTTTGTCGTTATGGTTCTCTCTAACATTCAATAATATTCATAAATATTTTAACATGGAACATAACTTTTGGCTTCAGATTCTTTTGATTAAAACTAGTTGTAAACCTAATATGACGGACAGAGTAGTACATGCATTCCATAACCAATGATTGTCTCTTGATGTCCTATTATGTTTGTTTTACAGGTAGCCTGTGTGCTGCAGCATTGGGAGCCTTTAATACAGCAGTTTGTGGACTATATAGAGGTGGGCCTGTCAGACAGTGTTAGTGTAGAAGTTAATTTACCTGATGTTAAGACTGCACAGAGTCAAGATCTGGTTGTGTCTCAAACATGGAGAATCCTCATTCAAAATCTGTACAGGTATGTAAAGTTACTATGCTTAATTCCTCCCCTCATGCATATGCATTTTTAACACAATTAAACAAAATAAATGTGACAATTTTTTTTTTTCCCAAGATGTACTCTAGTCATTTTCCTATTGAAAAGTCAAGCAATCAGTCTGTGAAAGTGTCGTCTGTTGTTACTTTCAATTTAGACCAGTCCTAGAATCTATTCGAGGGAATGTATCAAAATCCAACATTCAATGTTCTGAACCATTAGCATCTAAATAGATGAATGAAGAATGAATAGATGTTAATTTAAAAATTGGTAAAATACAAATGTATTAAAAAGCAAATTATTGTTGTATCTAAAATATTGCTTCTAGACCTTTATAAATGTTTCCTTTCTCAAAGTAATTTGCAAGATTGGGGTCTTCCACTATCAATTACGAGCGGATATATAACTGATGTACCGATTACATGAACTATAACCCCAAAGGACCAACCAAAATTCTATTCAACAGGAGAAATACATTTATATTCCAACACAAGCCTTTATTTCATTCAAACGTCAGTTAGAGTTTTTAAATTCTTCCAATCTGAGATGATGAATGTACAAAACTTTGTTATTTTGCAAATAAGTAAAATCATATTGAGTAGTCTCTTCACTCCTTTGATATTTTCAGAGTGGAGGTGATTTTACCAGCATCTCTGGCTGCTTCCATGAAGATAGATTCCTGCTTCATGCCAGGTCTGGTCCCATCATATGAGGTGGGGTGCACTCTAGAAAGTGTAGAGCTACATCTCAGTAACCACATTCACTGTCTAGGAAAAGGTATTATGAACATCTATTATATGTTACAGCTTCAGTCTATGGTTTGACCTGAACCATTAAAACTATTGTAAAGTTATCTAAAAGAAAACTAAAGAGAAAGTCTGCATAACTGGTTTATAGATATTGAAATCATTGTGAAAAAAGAAATGTATGTTAATGTTTAATGAGTCTAATATAAGGATGACTAAAGTTGTTTTTGTTTGTTAAAGGTTAAATGTAAAGAAAATTCTTGTTTTAAAAGTATTCTTTTAACACAAAATTGAAAGTAATCAAAAGGTTAAGTGCAAGACTGCAGTACAGTTTTTCATTTTTGTAAAGGGCCTATTATAGTCATCCAATAAACTCTCAATTTTAAAATAAAAATGTTATTTCAGGTGGGTTTTTTTACAGGGATATCTTTTGCATGATAGGAATCCTATTCAAATATTACCAAAAAAGTATTTCTAATTGTAGAAACGCCATCAAAGCTGCGACCATTTTTCATGAGTAGCTGTTACCCAGCTTCAGGAGAGTTTTCTGTTATCACTTTGAACAATGTTTTATGTGCTGGGTACCATGTCACTGGACCACAAGCAAGAATACAAGGACAGGTAAGATTTAAATATTTTCCTTATATGTTAACTTGATATATTTATGACTTGTCCAAATGGATAGTACCAGTGATAATAAAGTATAAAAAAATAATATTATTTTGCTGGTGTTTGGTAGAAACCACTGTGATCAAAAGAGAAATTGCTGGTTTCGATTATATACTTCTTTTCTCTGTCTTTGGCCTTTATAACAGAATACCAATTGGTCTGCCCAACTTTGCCCAGCCCTAAATGGGTATTTGAGCATGGCATCTTTATCACTTTTATCATTAATTAGCTAGGCATCTCTAAATGAATAATTTACTCTTGATGTGATGAAAATAACCCAATAAGATTTAACTCTTTTTCTGGTGTAGATAGAATTAATGATACAGCTGTTTGAAAACAATGTTTAATGCCAATAAGTAAATTGCTTTGCAATATCTTGGGTTTTACATGTCAGATGCAGAGGATGTTTCATACTGATTATCCTGGATAATATTACTTAAGAGCTTGAATTGTTATATATCATTTTATTTTTGAAAAGGATATTGATGAGCAGGGATCAGGAAATCTCCGAATCCCAGTCGGTCCGAATATTAGCAAAAAACCCTTCATAGTCATACATCTTAAAGACCCCCCCGCCCCCCTCAAGAAAAAAAAAATTTATTATTTATTTCTTCCATGCATCTAACAATAGTTTATGCTTTATGTGATAATATTAAAACAAACCTTTTATTCGGGATAACATTTATTATAAACTTAATGTTTCAGTATTCTTAGTTTTAATAATCATATTATAAATTGTCCGTTCAAAAAGAAAGGTAAAAAAGTTCTGAGGTCTGTTTGTTTTAAACTCTTCAAGAGTCCCTTTGGTGATTCCCCTGATGTCCAATAAAGTTGTTAAATGTTTAAAAATTGCGTTGCGTCGGCGTGGGAGGCAAATTGTCATTATCATCATACTTTACACATTTAAACTCTTTGATGTCTCGCAAGTAACAAGTAATTTTACGCTTCTTATCGAAAGTGCTTAATATGATCGGTTTTCACGGAGTAAGGGTGTCACATGTACTACTTATCAAGTGTGCCATGTTTGTTTACAAATAAACCCCCAATTAAGATGCGCTGTTGTTGACACGGGGATAACAATTAACGGATTAATTATGTGATTCTAAAGGTATTGTTAGGTGTGCAGAGTGTCATATCCGTCTATTATCCGGACCGATTTTTTCATCAAATCTGAACTTGTCACCGGTCTGGTAAAACAGAAATTGGTCCAAAACAAACAAAACCGGCATTTTCCCGATCCCTGTTGATGAGAGATACAATTTCTAGGCCTTGAATTGATTCTTTATTGGTCTCATAAGTTGTCTTCTCAATCTGACATTTGCAAAACTATTTATGGATGAAAGTTAGAATCACAGATGGAGCCATATCTTGAATGTGCAAAAGACATTTGATGAAAAATGTGTATCTCATGCTCTGATCTTTTCTATATTATTTCAGTTCAACTCTACTATCAGCGTAGATATGCTTGAATACAAGACACTTACCATGCAAAGAGTTGTCTCTCCTTTTGAGGTGTCAGGAGTAGTCTTGTTCCAAATGACCACAGAGGTATTTACTTTTTCTATTAACAAATGTTTTTTCCCCTGTAATTTTTTTTTTAAAAGGACAATACCACAAGATTGTATCCCTATATATGATTCTTTCAAAACTTATAAGACTTTATTACAGGGAAGGAGTCATTTTCTTATTTGTATTCAACATTTTCCTGAATACAAACGTCATTTGACAATATGATATTTTTGTTATATAGGAAAAAAAGATACTTTCACATTAAAATTCATTATATACCAAATAAGTTAACTTCTAATTCCATACAAAATACAATATCATGATAACATTCCTTTTTGCAGCCTCAAGCCCTAGATGTAGATATAAATTGTGAGCCAGTCTGTGTAAGGCTGGGCCAATCTGTTACACACACCGCCTTCTCATCTATCCAAGCCTGGAACCATGTCCTCTCAGGTAAGGGAATGTCTTGTTTAACACATTCATTTATATGGGAATCTGTGATTGTTTCTAATTAAAAGCAGAAACATACAACATAAAATGACCAAAAAAGAAGGTTCTATAAGATATTTGGTAGAAATCACGTGACAAAAGGATAAACTCCTCATCAGTATCATTTTGTTACATTTGTTTCTTAAGTCTTTTGCAACAAAGTGAGGTATCATGGGGTAGATTATATGGAAAATAAGATAGTTGTAACTCTACCTGAAGAACATGTTCCAATAATATATGTATTTGTGTTTCAATTATTATCGGCATTTTTTTCAACATTTGCTTATAGAATTAACTGTCATTAAGTAAATAAAAAAACTAGGTACCTGGTATATTTATACGAATCTAATTCAATATCAGTTCACACAAGGATGAAGTATGATATAGTTACAGTATTACCTATCAGAAATTGTCATAAAAAATGAGAAATTGCATGCTTCAGGCAACTTATCCATTTCTCAAAATGACTTCCCCAATCTTTCTGTTGCGGGTATGTTATTGGAATTAAGAGTTTGCTTCTATGTATTTATGAGTTTAAGCTAAAACTTATTTATTTTACATGGAACGGGCATAAGCTTGAAGCTTATTAAATTAACTCTCAATGACTGCTTCCTTGTTACTAAACCAGTACTCGCACCAGTACATTGTGGGCTATTCCCGCTGGTTCACACCTTGCCGCTTACAGGGATCAAACTCAATACCCTCTGTACAAGAGACTGACACTCTACCACTGCACTACTGTTGAATGTATTTATAAGACAGCCCTTGGTCTACCAGTGACATTATAATACACTATTTTCAGGTAAAACAGAGGGAGAAGAAGTGATATTTGGTCACTATGTAATATGCAATGACACCCAGGTGGCCCTGAGGTTTGGTCAGGTGGGAACGGATGAAAACCTTATCCTACAGCCCAGAGAAATGCACCAATATGGCTGGAGATCCCATAAACTGAAACAGGTGTGTAATGTCTTGGCTTATCAATCTATGGTAGTTTTGGTTATGGGTATAGCATTATGACAGGAAAAGCAAGTTTCATTAGATGATAAAAAAAGGGAATGACTGTTTTTGATCCAGGAAATGCTATGTAACAGAAATTGTTGTTAATAAAAGCATATGCACTACAGAAGAACAAACAGATGAATTCATAATCTTTATAGCAATGTGAAACTCTTAAAAGTCCATTAGTGAAAGGCTAAGTTTGAAGGACCTGAAACATTAATGCTTTGATCCCTTTAAACGCAACAGTGATGCCTGTTGCCTTGTGGTCAATTATATTTTGCAATCATTATGCACCTTTTCATGACGTGTATGACATATTCTGGATCAGAATATCAAGAGGTAAAAAATCCTTAGATTCTAAATCTGTGTGACAAATCCAAAGTTTGGGGTCTTTCACCATTACTTGAGGCCCAGGGCTTACAATATAACTGAAATATATTAAGACATTGCCAACTAACACCACATTTTGGTTTTTCTCTTGCAGCTGACACTTTCAAAAAGCATTGTGGCAAAAGAAGAAATTGACACAAGCAATTTCTCCTTTTGCCACAATGCTGTTTCAATCCATTTACATATCACAACAGCAGAACTGAAAGATTTTTTCACATGTTTACAAAGCTTTTCTAAAGTCGTCTGCTTCAATGAAAAGAAATATGCAGGTCTTAAGGAGTAAACCTTTTCCCAAAAGCCAAATCTTAGAATGTCCCAATTTGAAAGAGTTTGCAGACGACATTTCAAAATGTGATGAAATTGGAAAATAGTCTCCTGAAGGGTCAGAAAACATTGTGGGAAAAGAAAAAATGCTCATTATGGTCAATTTCTCCTTTTCCCACAATGTTTTCCAGAGTTGTCTGCAACAAAGTGGTTAAATGTCGTCATTGTTTGGTAATTGGTTAAGTAAACTATTACAGGAGCTTCATCTCTGCCTTGATGGTAAAGTATGGAAATGGTGCGAGCCGTTTGAGATAGGAAAGATTGGAAGTGTAGTGAGAGGGGTCAAGTGTACAGATCATCAATATACGCTGATAGTCAGAATAACCAAACTTTCCAATGTGCAATATCAGGTAATACATTTTTTTTCTTATAGATTTAACCTTTCACTGTTAAGTTGGTGGACTAAAAACTATGGGGTCCCACCAACACCTCTGGTTTTGTGGGAATTACCTTTGGCAAGTCACATACTGGTGGATTCAGGAAAGCCGTTGCATGACTAAAAAATTGTTGATATGGTGTTAAACACCAAACAATCAAACAAACGAAGAAAATGATGCAGGGGACTTTAAACGGGAGGGGGAGGTATTTCTACATCTTATGATTGGAATCTTTTTGGCAATAGGTGAAATTGCTCATCATGAGTGAATTCTCAATTTGTTCAAACATTTTTAGTGTTCAGAGACCAATTGTAATGTAATCAATGTGATAGTCACTCTTTAAGATGTATTCGTTACAAAGTTGGCAGTTATGGGAAAAGAATTTTTCTAACTTTTGAATTGCCAGGCTGACAGAGCTGTTGCTGAGTTGAAGCAACCCATTAAGCCTTATTTTAAATATACAAGATCAATCAATGTAATATTCTCTTTCTGACTTAGATATAGAAGGGCCTAAAAAAGAAACTATCTTGTACAAAACTCTTTCTCTGTGATTTTATGCTTTTGTAGCATGCAATGAAGAAGATTGAATTTTAATGTTTTTGACAAATAATTCATCTCTGTCTTATAGGCCTTTTCAGAAACTGTTGTTATCTTTTCTTGAATACTCTTAATTGGAAATACGAAATTTTCGGCAGCTTCCGGTTTAAGACTTCCGGGTATTAAATAATAACAGCTGACATTGAGAAACATAGATAAACTGCTGCGGGTATTTTAACAATGCCGTCGAAAGTCGTGTTTGTAAAAACTACATTGGAGAGATTGTTGAGGAGGGGAAATATCAAAGTATAATATCCTTACTTTGTGTTTACTCTCTAGCGGAGAATTTACCCCGTTTCCCGAGATAAAACACTGTATACCAACGCGGTTACAACGTTGCGATTCATTTTTCGTGAGAAGAGTCGATCCTCTGCTAAAACATTAATTTAAGTATAGAATACGATGATGTAGATCTGTTTGATTATTGCCTTAACTTATGATAACAGTATTTAATATCCATTTTGCAATCTAACATTTTCAAATGATATTGTACCATGTAAATGCAAACACAATGAACAGATGATATGATGCAAGCTGATCAAACCTACTTAATAAATGTTCTTATTTATGGGACATTCCATCAAATTATGTCCAATAAGAGTGTCAAATAAAAGAGATTATGGAATTGATTTTATTCATGTTTAATGATCGGACTTCAACAATAATTACACCTACCGAGTCAACATTAGATTCCTCTGATTTAAAACATGTCCATACCATTCACTCTACTTAGAATTACTGTTTCCAAGACCCTTCAAGCAGAACGATTTACCCTAATCTGACTTTGCAACGCCAATCAAAATATGATTCCGTCATTATATAGCAACCAATGGCGTGCCTCGAAGCCATAAAACACACAACTATGTGTCAACGAAACATGATGTGATGCGCGTCTGTGTATTTCGGCAAGCTTCAAAAGATACATATCTTTCACGTCGAGGGTTTTATTGCTTCTTTTATTGGTCAACTGCATAACGTAGGAAATAACATATACGATCTTTTTTATAACCTCTGTATTCGACCAAGTACGCATCAACCCTTTATGAGTTAATTCCCTATGTTACTGAGTGTCAGGTCGTTTTGTTATGTACAAGGTTTATTTCCATTTTGTCTATAAAGTCTACTTTACCAATTTTCACACCATTTCAGACAGAAGTTCCATCTCACCTACACGTGAAAATTGGGTTGTTTTTGACACTAATTGAGTAGAAAATCAATCCAACCTATAATCACTTTTTCTATGGAGGGTTGGTGGGAAAGAAAAATATGTATAAAGTGTAGATCCAGAAAAGAATATTTTTCTTATGTTGGTCTTAACTATTTCTCGAAATATGCTTCTAACAAATTATGCAGATTCAGAATTATCTAAATCTTTTGAAGATATTTTAATCAATTAAAAATGAAATGAAAATATTTCTTTATACTGTAGATCTTTTGGCAATTAAATCTGTAGACAACGTGGGAATTGAAACCTTTATGGGATGTAGACTAAATGAGAAGTCCTCCTGTAGAAAAGTCATTTGCCTATGTCCTATATTTGTTGAACCCGTATGTCTTGATCTGCCGACATGTATGTTTAGTTTGTTCTGTTTTACCCCAAATAGTTATGACTTTATGGTTCATGCGATGTAATACAGAATTACATTATGTAAAATGAGGCTTCTTTTAAGCAACGAAAAAAAACAACAACTTTGGACCACCCCTGGTCTTTGAAGTAAACTTTTAAACAGACTTAAGAGTCAGATTTGGCGATAAGGGTTTATTTGGAACATTTCACTTACTTTGTTGACGACTTTTTGCCTTGTAGTTATATTGATAAATAGTTCAAAGATTTACTAGAAAATATTGTTTCTCTTACTTTGAACTTTAATTAATTGCTTAGTAATCTTTTGATTAAATGGCTCTTATAATTGTTGTTTAACAAGAACGATTGTGTTTTTGTTTGTTTTGTAATTATATATCATTAAAATGATAATCTACACATTTGTAATCTCTTTTCAATTCAATGGATTGTTGCCAGTTTTCCTTCTTAATTACATTCAAAGGGTCAATTAACAAACTATCACAAGGATTAAGAGTCTTGATGCAAATTAACACCAATCTGCCATGTTTGCACCATATGTTCTAGTCACACCCTTTATTGTTTAGTCGATCGAGAGATAGTGTAATTAACCATCGGCAATCTGAGGTCCTTTAAACATATGAAAGATCTCCACAATCCTGTGCTCATCGTTATTCAGTGAGCGTTATTTGAATGTAGTTTCAACAGGTGGAAAAAATGGCTTGGGACTGTTTTCATAGCCCTTACTATTTGGATACGATATATCATCAAAGGTAGGCTGACAGAGAACCTCATATAACAACTAATTCTCTATTTTAGGTACTTTATTTATACGACAAATTTCAATTTTAAGAAAAGAGAATATATACTTATTGGAGAAACATAACCTCTACACATTATTGACAAAAGTGCTGATGTTTGTTCTATCTTATTTAAAATCCGTAAATCGAATTTAATGCAAATTTGTAATAACATTCTAGAAATATGTGTTCCATTCATTCTTTCCTTCCATCAATCAGCCGATTAACACATTTTTGATCTGTCAAAGCATTTAATTCAGACAAAAACATATACTTATTTGCCTTTTTTTCTCACGGAATGTCATGTTTTAACTGAACTGCGGTGCGCTATTCGGGTCTCATTTAATTCAATTTAATCTGATTTCCTTTTATAACGAGGCTTGGCAACAGCCAACAACAAATCATTCTGTTGATGTTTTCGTATGTAAATCTTTAATTTTGGTACATGAAGCTTATAAACTTCAAAATCCGATCGATAGCGATCGTTTTCTTTGCCTTTGCCCACATTCTTCTTTCGAAAGTAATACCCGGAAGTGGAGGTATTCCGAATGTGGCCCGATTTTTCAAAGGGAGACAAACCACGTTTCTGAAAAGGCCTATTGGTTATAATTAATCATACAGTTTAAAATATATTTCTTTAGGTCACTTTAGATAAAGATCTGTTAACCCTATCCAGTCTTATGATTTGAATTCAATGCAAAATCTGATAACAATAAAGGAACAACATTTCCTCTGATACCTATAAACATTTGGTACAAAAAAAACCATTGTTAACTCAAGAAATCTCTTCTTTTGACACAAATGTCTCTTTTTCTATATGTCTTTGTTACATTTGAGAGGATTTAATTGATTTTGTTTTTTGTCTTTTCTGTAATGTGTTTGAATTTGATTAACAACTCAATGTGAGAACCTTGATATCTCTATAAATGACTCTTTCAGATTGTGATAACAGGCCAACTGTTGGTTTCTAATAGACTATCCCAGCATTTAGAGGTGAAGGTGGCTACCACCAGTTCTGACCAGGAACACAGGGCTGTTGTGGGCTCAGAGCACACTATTCCAACATATGTCCTAGAACCAGCAGATATACAGGGTATCAAGTTTAGACCTTGGGGCAGTCGAGGGGTGTGGTCGAAAGAGGTGTATGTGTCAGGGGCAAGTGCCAGGGAAAATAACCTTGTAAAGGTAAACCTTGTTCATAATGATTGGGCACCTAGACTGGACCATAGTTTATAGACTATCAATTTCTTACCATTATTTTGCAAAGATTTGATAAAACTTAAAGGCACTAAATTGTTTACAAAAAAAAAAGTATGTAAATAGTCAACTGTATTCAATTGATGTCAAGGTGGGTTTTTATTCATGAGGATTTTAACAAGGCCCATGATTGTCAACCTTGAATTGACTACATTTCGCTCTACAAAATCTTCTACAAAAAGAGAGGGTAGGGTTTTGTTACTAGCGTTGATGTTCACTGTACCATAAAGAAAAAGAAGTATCGGGAAATCCCGTTATTTCTCTGGGAATAATAAAAGAGTTTAACAAAATGTTGCATTATTCTTAAACAAATTCCTAATTATTTTTCAAAATCGAAGACATTTGAGCCTCTAAATTACTCATTATACAATTATTCACATCATCATGATGAGGACTAAATGACCATAGCTGTTGATGTCATTTAAAACACCATTTAAATGTTCATTGTGTTCTCCTTTTGTAGATAACGTTCAGTGATCAGAGATCTTCATTCCATATTTGGTGCAGGGTATTCTCCAAGACTGTTGGCACAATACAACAGATATTTGTAAGTTCCTTTTCACAGTGCTTGATCAAAGGAGCACAGACAAGTTGATCATTTCCAACATCTTCTTAAATTTATTTTTTCAAATATAGTATGATATAATTTCCAACCAAAGAAGATCTATAAATGTAAATAACAAGGGATTCTTATTATCCAAAATCAAAAGAGTTTGTAGGAGTTAGAATTAACCTATATTTTAAAGATGTTTTATCTGACCTATAGAAATACACATGGTTTTTGATTAATAAGAAATGAAAGTAAGAATAGTCAGTATCTTCTATAAAATATGTAAGAAACCATTAACACAATAACAATTAATTTCTCTGTTTGTAACAATAATATCTCCCTAATTTCACAAAGACAATTTAAAACTTCACACTTATTGATTGTTGCCATTAAGTGTTAAGACCATTCATAAATTTCCTTATGGGGGAATGGTTATGCATTTACACATTGACTCACATTTTATACAGGTTGTGCTCTGTCCGCTGTACACTGTGCGATCTCACTTACCCTACACCATGTACATCAACATAGACACCAGTAAACTAGACATGCATCAGCAGATAGAAGCGCCTGGGCGAGGTCGTGACCTTCAATTGATATGTGCGGGCGGAGATGTACACCATTCTCTAACTTTCCAGTTGAGGTAGGTCTTGAATTTAACTTACTTAGGCAGTAAACATGATTAAGGCCTTATATTTCTTTAGTTGACTAGAGGCAAGAGAATTTTGTTGCTTTGACACATGCAAAAGTATAGAAGAGGTACAATTGACTCAATTGATTGGTTGCTTGTTATGTAGGCAACAGTTTGTGTACTTAATTTGGACAATATTTTTCAAGATATTTTAGCTAAAATGTCAAGGAACAATCCCCCCCCACACACACACCAAATGAACAACCTCCTCCTGTCACAATAATTTGAAGAAAACAAAAATTTACCTTTGAAGCTAGTAAAGCAACTGTTAAAACTGTGAAGTCTTCCTAGAACAGAAACATTTAAGTATCTGTGTTTATCGAGGGAGGACAGATATATCTAATATAAGATGACAATTATCCCTCAATTTTACTTGCAGCCCATCCGCTGGTAAATCCAGCTCTAGCGTAACCTTGTCCACAGGTTTGATAGATCAGCTTACAAGGGCTCCAGTTAGAGAGGTGGATTACGCTCTACTACAGGGCTACTGGAAACAGGAAACATGGTTTGCCTGGCCGTACAACATCGATGTTAAACTTGAGTATGGGATAATCAAATCTGGTCTCTATTACCTGTGAAATATAGTTTATCTGGGTACAGTTTTACTAAACAACTTAAGGAAAATATTTGTGTAAACTGTAACTGATAAATATGCTTAGTGTCCTAAAGAAAACACAATATTGTCATTTGACATGTCATTGGAAGCGTCTCGGAGTAATTTGTTATTAATCAATTTGCTTTATTCAACCTTGAAATAAGAAGGAATGTTGTTTTGAACTAACACAATTTTTTTGCGCAAAAAGTAAAATGGTATAAGTTAAGAATAAGTTGTTACCCTAAAAAGTGTCTTTGATTTTAACTTTCATTTCGTTGTTGTTGAGATTTACTCTGACTTTTAGATGTCTGCAAAATATCAAAGCAACAATGCTCTAAATTTGCATGGTGTAACGTTACATGGATAGAAACAGTTGTCACTGGCTATTGTTTTGGTCAAAAACTGTTTCTTTAACCATCCCTGTAACTGCATTTGGATTTTCATGAGAGATAGTCTGCGGACTAACTTATGGAATGTCAAAGCTTCTACTTGGCTTAATCAGCCCTTATGGATGGTTGAGTATGAAATCTTTCTCTATCATAAAGAGTCAGGCATTTCAGCATATCTAAACTAATGTTGATGCAATGTAAACTCATATAAAGTTTTCTTAACCTCCTGCACAGCAGTTTTGTTTAAACAAGAAGTTTTGTGACATTTTTGCCTTTGCAGCTTCCAAGTGAATGATGTTGAGAATGCTCCTCACTTCATCATTATGCTCTAAGCAGAGTGTGTGCTTACTTGATTATTATGCTCTTATGTGTTTACCTTGCAACCATGTCACCTATAGGCACTTAATGTAGCTTATTTTTTTTCAGAACACAAACAAATTAACAGATAATTGTTGTTATATTCCAAATACTTTCTAATATTGTATTTCATGTTTACAGGGATAACACCCAGAAACCAGAGAGCCAAATTTCATCATTACAAGAACTAAGGCTGGCCAGTCAGCCCACCATAGATTTGAATGTGTCCCTGTCCGAACTGTGGCCTGGCTGTCCAACCGTCCTGGTGGACATCACACCGTCCTGTCTGGTCACCAATCTGTGTGACCTTGACATTGTTATCATGGGCACAGAGGATATTTCCTATGATATCCCAAAAGGACAGACTTTGAGCCCACCGAAGCTGGAGGTAATCTGATTCTTTTTAATCTGTATACAACTATATTGTCTTGTTGCATATATTGTTATCTATATAGTTCATTACTCATACTTATTAGTTCTATATTTACATATATAGAGAGTGACCTATAAATCCAAAATGGTTGGGTGGTGTAATGTTATGTCTGGGCTACATATTTTGTACTTAATATTTGTTACTTATAAATTAATCATTTGTTCCTTTAACTCATTTTAAATTCTATGACTAGTTCAACCTTGCATTGAAAGTATCAACAGATAGCAACTATAAAGTACAAGAAAACCTTTTTCCTTTATTATCTTAGGTAGGATCTGTTGTGATAAAAGGAAGAATTCCTTGTTTAGAGCAATGCCTTCTATTGACAAAATTGTTTTGTAAGAGAACTGTTTCACGTGTTAAGAGGTGTTCAGTGTATAAGAGCGGAAGTTTTATATTGTACTTGCTTACAGAAATTCCTATTTGTTTAACAAAATAGTACATATAGAAATATAGTAAAATATATCATATAGAAATAGCTGACTGGATTAAATTTGGAACAACATTAAACGATAATTATAAGGTAAAAAGATAAAATAAAAAACTTTTTACATCCATCCAAGTTTGATAACAAAAATTAAGTACTAATAAAGAATGGTACCGCAAGGTATTTTTCAATTGAATATCCTGTAGCATAATATTTGTCATCTTTATTTGAAGGGTTCATTTCATATTGGACTGAACATGAATGACACAACGTTTCTGTCGGCTCCAATACCTCTCTCTGAGGAAGAGTTGAATGCACAGAGATACAGACATGATGCAGGGAAAACCCTATATGTAGACTCTCATGTTATCGTCCCCATTTTTACAAAGGAAAATGGTGAATCAAGGGTAAGTTCATGTAGAGAAGTAGATTATGAATTTAGAAAAAGGAATTGATTATATTTAGTTAACATTTTCACTACCTATAGCACCTGATATATGTGGCGCTAGTTATATTTGGCGCACTTTTAGCACCTTATATACCATATCAGCCGTTAATAAACAGTTTGATATGGTTGTATGTATAGATGCACTAGGTACGCATTAGAGTATAGAGACTGATATATAGTGTATGTTGTCATAATTAGTTACCCATATATTGAGTTATTCAAAGTTTCTATCAAGTCTTTTTTCTAGGGATGGGAACGAATAGTGAAATCACTATTCGAATATTCGACTAGAACTATTCGAATATATTCGAATATTCGATTTTAGAATTCGTTTTGATGTCCGAATGTCTGCATGTCGGAATACTAGTACACTAGTCCTCTGTTCAAATCTTTTGTGTATAGCCGATATCTGTATACATGTACGTGCATGCAGTATCAAAGCAGTAATAACCATTATTTCGTTTTTTATCAACAGACAACTTTTCCAGTTTCTTACAGAGTTGGTCCATCAGAAACTTAAATAGTTGTCGACTTGTCAGCAGAACGAGTAAAGTAATTCCAGACACGTTATGGAGACATTGTGTTGTTTATCGAATAGATGTAGAAATTAGAATTAAGATAAGTTTGAGAAATTATTCTGAAGAAAAATATACTTTCTAACACATTATTTGATTGGTCTTCGTGCATATGCAATCATGATTACGATTGGTTATTGAAAGAGTAATTGTTTAATTTCACGACAAACATGTTACGTGATTGGTTGACACTGACAATTGTCAATTAGCGTGATTGACTTGTTTTGGATAATAAGGAGCAAGTGCAGATCATTAAGGTGTTAAATTTAGCGGCTTAAAATCGACTATTTTCACACTTAGGAATTAATCGTTTTGCAAACTGTCAAAAGATGTGGTAATTTGTCACAGGTGTTTTACTGTGTGACATACGTTGCAAAAACATCGTAACTGCACCTGGGAGCTAGGCACGTTCTTCGATGTTTGGGATCGGTTTAGAGGAAGAAAATGAAAATAAAACATTATTTTTGAATAAAATTTATGGTAAACATACAGTAATATGGGTTCATTAAAATCGAATATTCGAATACTATTTTGCTATTCGACCCGCTATTCGAATATTCGAATATTCGTTCCCATCCCTACTTTTTTCCTATTTTTTTCAACATTTTCCCTTGGTATATTAGAGAGTAACAAGGCTAGGTAGTGATAAGGTTGATGGCCAACAATACTTTAAATAGATGTGTCTAAAAGCAATTCTCCTTTTATCACATTATTTTCATATTTTGTCTGCTACAGGGGTCCTCAAGTGCATTGGCACTTCAAGATTAAAACAAGATACTCAATCATATCAAATCTGATTATTTTCCACTTTTGTGAACTTCTCTGCATATAACATTGGTTCAATGCAAGACTATAGTACTGGTAAGTGCTTCATATACATGAAGCACTTACTAAAGTATTGCACTGAACCCTGGCTATGAAAAGTAACATATTATCCATTTTGTCCACTATAGGTTTGCTTTGTAACAGTGACATCCAGTATTAAACATCAGATGCAGGTGATCTCTCTCCGCGAGAGACTTAATCTGACCAACTTTACCAGTTATAGCCTCACTGTCTGCCCATTTGTTGTGCCACAACTCTCTGGAAAGGTGAGTGTCATGCTTATTTGTGAAGATTGAATAATGAATCACAAATTTCTTGTTACAAACATTGTACCTTTATGTTGTAAAACAGCTATTGGAGTTTTTACAGGTTACTATGTCCTGGATTTTATTACACTATAAGCAGTTACGCGTTGAGTCTACCTCTATCATTAATGAGCAAGGATTTGCTGTAAATATGCAATATAACTGAAATACTGTTGATGCAATGGAAAGTCCTGTTGAAATAAATTAACTGCTTCAGATTTAGAAAAAAAACTAGAAAGGTATGGAAAAACAGGAAATTTTCAAGAAAACCCATTTTTCTTCCATTTTTCAAGGCAAGAGATATGTTGTCTAAATCTTGTTGGTATGTTTGCTTATTCCTCAAGTTTAGTTAACAAAATGTTTATTGATAATAGTTAAAATAATCAGGTTCTGTCCTCAAACATCTAAACTTAAGTTTTATATTTCAATAGACCCAGTTATACTTTACA
The DNA here is from genome assembly GCA_947846245.1 of Cerastoderma edule. Classification (NCBI taxonomy): domain Eukaryota; kingdom Metazoa; phylum Mollusca; class Bivalvia; order Cardiida; family Cardiidae; genus Cerastoderma; species Cerastoderma edule. The sequence goes on from OX401412.1 coordinate 12,784,249, forward strand.
TATTTCAGATCAAAAGTCCAATTGAAGACAACTTCAAACTACCAACTCACAAAAATTGTCCAGACAAAAGTGACCTTCATCCTCTCACTTTATTGCCATTAAAGTTTACCGAAGATCTACAAGCTGATATTGACAACAACACAGAATTTATCTACTATATAACCATGCACGATATTCAATTAGACACTGACAACAGCAAAACTGAAGAATCAATGAGAAAACCAAGCAAGCACTGTGATTGGTCAATGCCAGTAAGACTTTCAGCCAATGAAAGTGGGTGTAAGACTACCAGTTGTGTATGTGTGACAAAGACCAGTGGAGTTAGGGAGTGTGTATCGTTGTGTATCACTGGACAGGAGAAACACGGAGTGATGTATTTTGTGATTGATGTAGACAAAGCCCCAACTTGTCACATCTCTAACAAGTGTGAATTTCCTCTCTACTTCGGGCAAACACTGATGAATTTGTCATTGTCAGGTAAGGACATTATACGCAATGCAGATTTTTTAAAATCTCTTTCACTGTCCTTGTTAATTTGTTACAGACAACATAAAGCCAAATACAAAATTGCCAAAAATTGGTTGCTCCATGTAGACTAAGTTTAATTTATTGACTAATATTCGAAATCATTGTCACATTGATAGTAAATTCTCTTAGTTTTATAAAATGCCAACAGCTGCAAAACTTATCTGTGATAGTGAATGAGTCCAACAAGTAGAATTGTTTCTTTAAAGTATTGTTAATGCAACAATTTCTCTTGGTTTTAGACTGTTTTCAAGAGTACTTTAATGGATTTATCAAAAACTCCTCATTACTTCATACTAAATCATTACCCCTTATGAGACCTCTTTGTGCTTTGTATATTTAAATGGTGATATTAAGTTTTATGTGTGCAATGTACAACCATTTGATTTGAGTTGTATTTGAAGAATTAATAAAACATTTTTGAATAAACAAAATATGAAGAAAAAAAACAAATATAGGACCAACCATTGAATAAAGAACTTTTCCATGTCTTTCGATCAGTATCAACATCAAGTTGTCATTTTTCATATTAACTTCATAGCCAGCTGCTCTTTTCAACAAAGTCCTTTGATTGAAAAAGATTAATTGTTGCCATTTAATATATTCGCAGGAACCACAATACATGAACAAACAGAGCTTGTGAATCAGCTTCCAGTCTTACAGAGTGATGAGGCCACCTTCTACACTCCGCCACATCTCAACGCCACGTTCCCACAGATACCAGACAAACAAACCATTCCAAAACTGCACATTTCTGCCTTCCCATCTAACTGTGATAACAAAACTGACTTATCTCAGCTTGTCTGGAGCCAACCCATTGATCTTCTGATGGCTGCTGACAATTTTGTTACCATCCCAGGAGTCACTGATGTCAAAGTGCATGTCATTCAGGTTGCTATGGTTACATATGTCACCATGGAGCCAATCACCAAAGCAGATGTGTCCGCAAAGGAGATAAGAAGTAGACTTAAAGGGAAGGACATGTGTGTTGTCATTGACAACAAAGAGTTTGGAATTAATCCAAATAGTGCGGATACAAGACTCATTGAAACAGCGAATACTGAAGACCCCTTGCATACCAAGTCAAAAGAGATGGCACGTTTAAAGAAACCAAAAAAGCCATTGCAGGTTTCATTAGGACTCCTTTTAAACAAGTTTTCACTGGTAGTCCAAGACGAGCTGTCAAAGCCAACAGTGTTTGGAGAGTTAATCAGGTTGACTGTGGATGATCTCTTCATGGCTATGTATCCAGGTAGTCACTTTGACAGTAAGATGGAGTATAACAGAAACTGTATTGTAATTAGCGCTGGGGACGTGCAGTTAGACAACCAAAACCACAGAGAAGGGAAATACGATTTCCCTGTTGTATTGATGAGGCAAAATGCAGATAAAAACCCCTACAACAGCGATACTTTACCCCTAGCCCAAATGAACATCTTAGAAAAGCAAGCCGTTCTGAAATCCTGCAGTCTTTTCCATCTTCAGTTAGTGGTTGGAACAGTGGACAGTAGCAGAACTGTGATAGAATCGGTGGAATTCACATCAAAACCAATTAGTTTTTACATAGATGACACTTTCATCTTCCGTTGTATCAAAGAAGCGGAAGGGTTTTTACCGGTTCCCCTTACTCATATTCCACTGGTTCCTGTTTCAATGCTCAAATTGCCATCTGCAGTAAAGTGTAGTGTGAGAACCCTGTCAAATCCTGTTTTGATTGGTTACTTAGCCCTGCAGCCAGTGAATGTGTTGCTCAGTGTTCATGCCTCACTCAGACTGTTCATTGCATCGGATCACACACCGCTGTCGTTTGCGAAATTTGAAAGAAAGAATTTATGTACAAGTGACTACCAGCTGATCCGAGCTGTGGTCATGCACTATGCTTCTGGAGCATTGTTTAGAGCAGGTAAGATGTTTGACCCACTTCCATTTAATTCAATTACTGACAAAGCCTTAACTGGAACATTTTGAAAACCCTCTGACAAAAGGAGCATGACCCATACTTTTCAAGTATAAGCAAAAGTAACCAAATGTCACTAAATAAAAAAGCAGTCTTAGAACATAAACTTGCTCTAGTAGTTTGGATATTTTATTCATGATTTCTGAAATTTTAAATATCAAAATTTTGACATTGTTTTTTTTACGATATTTGAGTAAGAAAGTCATTTTTCCAAAATGGACAGAGTTTAAAGACAACTATAAAAGAGGTTATGTATATCATGAATTTCAACTGGTAATAAACATGTGTTATTGCCTTAAGTAGAAGAAAATTCATGTATGTTAGCGTAATATTTAAGACCAATCTCTTCTCTTTTCTTAACAACAATTTTAAAAGATATTTGCAGCAGACATATAACATGTGATGATAGTTTGATAAAGCTTACCATGTTTTTATTTCAGGTGCTGTTGTGGGCTCACTAGAAATACTGGGTAATCCTACCGGGCTTGTACGCAGTATTGGTACGGGAGTGGCAGATTTCTTCAGGATGCCCTACCGCGGTCTGACACATGGACCTGGGGCATTTGTCAGGGGAATTTCCAACGGGTCCTCCTCAATGGTGAAAAATGTCACCACAGGTAAATAAATGTAGAATGATTTTGTTAAAAAGCAGAGGTCCAGAGAAGATATGTATTTTACTTGCCAACTTTTTTAGTAGTTGTCAAAACCGTCTTTTATGAGTAGTAATTAGCATTGTCTTGTTGAGATTATTCTATTGAATAGCCTCAGTGCATACACAAGGGTTCAATATGCCTCATTAACTGAACCTTTGAAATGTCTCAAAGAAATAAATTTTGACATTTATCACTGTTGATGGCTGTTAATACATTTGTTTAGTAATGGAGAAATTTGGGGAAATATTTTAGATACCAGGTTATTTAAAGTAGGCTTTTCAGCATTTTGAATAAGTTTTTAATTATAGTTAAGCACAATGTATTAGAAAGAGATGTTTGGCAAAATAAAAACTGTTAATGGATATTGAAAAATTGCTTATACAAGCATCATTTCCTCTAACTACATTTTCAATATAAGACTTCTGACAACTTCAAAATTCTATATAATATTTGGCAATGAAATGACCAATCTCTCCATAAAGAATATATATATATATATATATATTCTTTATGGAGAGATTGGTCATTTCATTGCCAAATATTATATAGAATTTTGAAGTATATATATATAGGAGCACCAAAAGTGGCAATTATTGAAGCCATAAAGATCAGTGAAAAGAAATTTTCCATTTTGCAATATTTCATATGCTTCAAGCAAAAAAGTCACATTTTGATGCTTTCAGGACTGAGAATAAAATCATCTGCCTGAATATTATTTGCCTGGGTATAATGGGTATTTCTATGTTTATTTCTTTAGTAATTAGTGTTTTCAAGAATCATATTTCTATATTGTATCTATCCAAAGTCAGCATTCAGTCCTATATCCTTTTAGAAACAATTAAAGGAATATCCACAACATAGGGTTTGAGCTAATAGAAGAAGAATTGACCGATTGACAAAACACCTCAAAAGGAATATTCATAGCGTTTAAACCAATGAAAGTGAGTTTAAGACGTCAAAAAACAAACGCGTGTGTGCACCTTTATATTGCTTTCATTAGCTTTAAATGTGATTATAACTCTGAGAAACATTGGATGTGGGAATTAGTCGATTGGTAAGTTGTCTGATAAACTTAAATTCACTGCCCACTTTCTGATACCTTTGTCTTATAAGTCATTTTTATTTTAAGGTATGTTGAAGTCTGTTACAAATTTCGCATCAAGTGTATCCCGCAATATGGACAGACTCTCACTGGATGGCGGCCATTTGGAGCGACAGGAGGAAGTCCGACGACACAGACCAGACAGTGTGGGGGAGGGGCTAATACAGGGATTGACAGGTCTCGGCATCAGTCTATTGGGTAAGTCACTATTGATAGGTCTCACCCGTCTCAGTAACAGTCTATTAGGTAAGTCATGTTAACATCTCACAACACAACATTAGTGCTTGAAACAATGTTCTATTATAAGCTCAATTTGATATAATTTATATATTTTATGATCTTTTAGGCTTAATTTATCATACATAGAGTTGATTTAATCCTGTCTCTATCATCGCTGATTCACAGAATGAAATACATATAGGTTAGAGGCTAGATAGTGAAATTTAAACGATATAGAAACCCCAAGGAAGGAGCGATAGCGACTGACGGGGTTTCTATGTCGTTTAAATTTCACTATATAGCCTCTAAACAATTTAGTGTTTAACCTACATTTCCATAGAGCGCTCTATTTGACGCTGGCAAACCACGCCTCTACGGGTATGATCTGCGAATGGCATAAAACTGCTGCTCAGTATTTTGAAATTCGACATAAACCACGCCTTCCGCGGCTGTCAAATGCATGCCAAGAATCTGCCATACCATATTTGGAAGAAGAAAACTGCACTACCCAGTGATGTAGATTGCAATGTAGTTTTGAGTTTAACCCGTTACTCCATAATTTATTCCTCACCTACAGCAGAAAACTTGAGAAGCCCTTGTGACAAAAGAAGAAATTGTCTTCTTTTGTCTATTGATGCTTTCAATTTGTACCCGTCACATTATTCCTAATGGGGTAAAAGGTTAATATAGTTCAGTTTCTTTTTTTCTCAACGATGTTAGGATACCCAGTTAATTGTAATTCCTTTTTATTTATTTCTGTGTTTATTTCTCCCCCGCGACGTTACAGCGATCTTTCAATCGCTACCGTAGGCTAGGCTTACACGTGTCATTGATTTGGAGGTGGAGCCTAAAACTACACATTTATGCGCATGCGTGATACCAGAGTAATAGTCTCATAGAGCCCAGATAGAACACTCGAATAGTAGTTTATGGAAAATAAACCAACAAAAAAATTCAAATTGACGCATTCTCATTGGATGAAAATGTAGGTTAAACACTAATGCAACTTATTAATTGTGTTAGGGCTTCTAACTGTATGTTATCTTTTGCCGCTTTAAATAGAGAACAATTGTAGATTCCTCCAAACTAATAAAAGTTTATAATAGTTCCTACAGTGAACAGGATTCAAACCGACTGTAACAAAAGCGGTCATTTTCTTTTATTTGTAAATGCTTTGCCAAATTGGTAAGGACAAACCACCTAAGGAGAAACACTACATCCATGGAGATATACATTTTGATACCTTTTGTCTATCATTGTTTGTGTCCTATTAATAGAAGCTATCACTATCTTGTTTATGTCATAAGCCTAAAAGGCATTCAAATAAACCACAGCCAAAGTTCAAGGTGACTCACAGAGGTGAATATTGTGAAAAAGATTCTACAAGCTGCAATGAGATGATTTGCTTGAACAAACATTACACATTGAGATCTCATGCAATACTGCAGTAAGACTTTTACATGTGTAAAGAACTAACTACCGAATATATAAAATTGATCCTTATTTTAATCAAATCAGTGATTATGTTTACAAGGATTTGAAATCTTATTGTCCCTCTCCCTGTAGTAGATTTGGGTTTTCATGACAGGTAATCTCTTAACAGACTAATGGAATGCAAATGGTTCTACCCTACTTAACCCTTATATTACTGGAACTGACTTCATGCTTATGCAAACAGGTGAGATCACAGGCCAGCCACCAAGTAAATCAGACTATCCTTCCTCATAAAAATTAAGCAGATATTTAAGGTTCTGGATAACAGACAATTAAAAAATCTATTTTTAGAAAATTACCCAGCATTCTTCTAAGGGTAAATAAAGCCCTGATTGGCAGCTAAGCTTCAGCTAGCTGGACTACGCAATAGAAATGAAATACTATTTACATGTTGAAAATCCCAAACAATCAAAATGACTTATGGAATGCAAATGGTTCTATACTACTTGATAAGCCCCGGTGGGCAGCTAAGCTTGGTGTGTTAGTTCATCTATTATGAGCTGGACTTTGCAATATGACTGATATACTGTTGATTTGTGTGGAAAAACCCAAACAATTAAATCTGATTATGTATACCAGGTGCTGTAGCTGGACTTGCAGACCAACCAATACAGAGTTTTGTACAGACAGATGTGAGTAACCAGTCTAAAACAGCGAGCCTAATGTCTGGCATGGGTAAGGGATTAGTGGGAGTGTTTACCAAACCTATAGGAGGGGCAGCAGAGTTTGTGTCTCAAACTGGACAAGGTAAGTCATGGGTATTGATGAGTCCTGCATTGCCCAGTGGTTTAGGTGGCGAACTTAGAACTTGAGACCCGGGTTCGAGCCCTATAGACACCTCTGGTTCCGTTGGAGTGACCTCTTGCAAGTCACTTCGGAGTCCTAGCCTAGCACTGGTGAATCCAGGAGAGCCATTACATAACTGAACAATTGTTGATACGGCGTTAAACACCATACAAACAAACAAACAAATATGGGAATTGATATATTTTGTGGCAGTTCCATAAGCTATGCCACTTTTTGTAGAGGGCCCTGTGTGGTCCAGTGCTTAAGGTGGCTGGCTAGGAACTTTGGGGTCCTGAGTTCAAGCCCTGCCAATACTTCAGGTTACATTGGAGAGTCCTTTGGAATGACAGTTCAGAACCCTAGCCTAATACTGTTGAATCCGGGAAAGGTACAACATAAATGAAAATTTGTTGATATGGCTTTAAACCCCATAATAACATTAACAGGAACCTTTTGTGGAGACTTTTGTTTTAACATTTTTAGTTTGTCAATGAACTTTATATACAATACCGTTTAAGGGTACTTGAATATGCTTTATTATTTAAGTTATTTATGAAATAATGTTGCTGTAGATAAATGTTTTCCAATATTTTAACATCCATAATACTTTCAAAGGGTAAATGTTATTATATTTGTTTATACACATTATTACATGCTATGACTTCAGGTATTCTCCAGGGTACAGGTCTAAGTCAGTATGCAAAACCAAGGATAACACCTATTATCATAGAAATCACAGATTCATCTTGTGGACAATTGAAATATGCGCTGTGAGTACAAACTTTTTAAAAGGACAGATAATTTCATTTTCTCTTTCAACCATCGGGGTCTATAGTTATCCTGGGGTCATTACTATGTAATAGCGTCGACACAAGAATAACAATAGACCCTTGTGATATCAAACATTTGGGATTTGGTTTTTCATATTTGACTTACATGTCTCATATGACACAATACAAAAGCATTTAGACCAAAATGAGAATCAGCTTAATACAAGAAACTATTAAGTTTGCTGAAATTATTTTCATGATCAACTTATATATGAAAAGAGATAAGGAAGCTTGTGTCCTTCTATATATGACTTTAAATTGCAAATAATTCCTATTTTTAACGAAACTTCTTATACCATTTTTTAAAGAAAGTTGACTTTAAACACCCTTACAGCAATAGCCATTGGAAATATTGTGACAAAAAGGGTTTATTATTAACAATTTAACTGTTCTATCATGGAGAAAGTTAATTTAGTCATGCTTCCATTACATACCTAAAAATGTGTTGGTATGGCATTCAACACCATACAAACAAATCATGCTTCCATGGTTATCTGACATTAACAACTGAGAAAATAGGGCCTTGCCAGAGATCACTACACAATGACCAGAGGTTACTACACAATGAAACAATTGTACAACATTCAATTTTTTTTCTTTTTGATTTAAACTGTTACCATCACCTTTTTTCAGGGACATACTTTATATTTTGCTCATTGTAATATTTTTTATGAATTTACAGTAAGCTGTTGCCGTCCCTACCTTCTACAGACATCCTGTGTTGTATGGAGGCAAGCTTTATAGACCTAACTGACTCTTTAGTTCCTGTTACTCTCATACTCACCCCTGAGGTCCTGTTTATTGTAAGTAATTACCAACTTTTTACTGAACATCATACATTCATTACAAATTATCTATTTACTATCAGAACTCATAACAAATTTTCTATTATCATTCATTCATTACCAATTCTCATGTATTTTTCTTAAACCAAATATATGTCGACCAATAGATGATTCAATATATGTTTATACACATCATCATAACGCTTAACAAATGACTTTAGCGGTTGATGCGCCTTAAAACACCATTCATTCTTTCATTCGTTGTGAGTTATCATAGGGCAGAGGTATAAAATGTTTCCTTTATATTGTTCAAATTAACCCTCTGAATGCTGGGTAATTTTCTAGAAATATATTTTTGTGTCGTCTGCTTTCAAAAACCTTAAATATCTGCTTAATTTGATGAGGAAAAATACTAAGAGTAGCAAACAGGTTAGATCACAGGCCAGCCGCCAATTTACTTGGCTGCTTGTCTGTGATCTAACCTGTTTGCATAAGCATGAAGTTTGTTCCAGCACTATAAGGGTTAAATGCAAAAACAGCCAACGCTTGTTTCAATACTTGAGATATTGCTTAGGAACCATTGTGATGAAATGGTGGAAAAGCTTGAGTTGAGAGATATCCCCTTTTGTCAGAATCCCCTTTTGGTTTACCTGCTATAGGTGCATTAAATGTGCATATATACAAGAAAAGTCTTTACCATGCTCTGGATTTCATGGTATTGATACATGTGGATGTCTTGGTTCCTATGTTATCCTCATTTTCTTATTTGTTCACTTTATTAATCTTGCAGAAATACCTGTTTTGTCACAATATTTTCATATACTGTCGACTACAAAAGGCATTTAAAGTTGTTTGTATTATATTTGATATTTTTCCCTCTACTCTTAGCATTAAAATCTATGTAATGAAATATAGAAACCTGCTCATCATGAACTAAATCTCATTTGGCAAGTGCAGTCTGCTGAACAGTTGTTTTAAAAGGACTATCTCACAGATTGGGTTTTTATTTTTTTTTAAATAAATTGTCTTCTACAGATAAAATAACAACATAGATTTTTAAAGTAACATGAGACTAGGTTATTGTCAGCTCCCAAACGCTGTTCATAACCATACAGAACAGATATAGATCATTTTTATAGCAAATGTTGCAAAACCTTTAAATGGGTATATTTTGTAAACATAGAGCTAAATTTAGAATAAGAGGTGCTATTTTAAAAAATCTTCACCACATTGGTCTCCTGAAATGTTTAACTGCTCAAGTCAAGTGACATTACGTTACATTACATGTATTTGACGAAATCACAGGATTTCAGCAACTTTTAAGTAAAGAAATTGAAAATGGTCTTTGCTTTAGTGATGATGAAATTGGTAACATGTGTTACTCCCTGAACACATATCTCTGAGCTAGTCCCTTTAAAAGACATAATTACATCTATCATATGATAACATTCAGTTTTATATTTTATGGTATACTTTACTTTTACATGTATGTATGTGTACAGATTAACCATGAGGAGGACAGCCAACAACAGTCGTTTTCTGTGATAGAGTTAGAGTGTGGAGTGACAGTGGGGGACCAGCCTATACTGAATATAGTACAGAGGGATTCACAATCATACCAGGAACAACAGGTAGGAAATGTTGTATGGAAACCAGCCTATACTGAATATCGTACAGAGGGATTCACAATCATACCAGGAACAATAGGTAGGATTTGTTGTATGGAAACCAGCCTATACTGAATATCGTACAGAGGGATTCACAATCATTTTAGGAACAACAGGTAGGATTTGTTGTATGGAAACCAGCCTATACTGAATATCGTACAGAGGAATTCACAATCATTTTAGGAACAACAGGTAGGAAATGTTGTATGGAAACCAGCCTATACTGAATATCGTACAGAGGAATTCACAATCATTTTAGGAACAACAGGTAGGAAATGTTCTTCGGAAACCAGACCCTGAAATTGATTTAAATGCCTGATTAAATTGAGTCATTTTGCATTCTTCAATAAATTACAAATCGATCTTCTCCAATATTTGCTAACTCCATGGGTGAAAGTTTTCCGGAAGGTACCGGAGGTTCCGGTTTTTAAAAGGCCTCTCGGGCCATTTCTCCAATTCATGCAAATCCGTTGAGAATTTTTGGGGGGGGAGAGAGGGGGGGTAAGCCCCTGACGCGGCCTGTCTAGTCCCACTTCGCTTCGAAAATACGGAAGCTGTCAAAGTTTCTAAACAGCTGCCTTGCGTTCAAGAAGGAAAACGTTTGCGAATTGTTTGCTAATTGCCGCAAATCCGTAAAATTTTACGACATTTACAAAATACGGAAGCTATCGAAGTTTCATAACAGCTGATTACCGAGCGACTCGGCAATGAAATAAATAGAAATGACGGAAAAGACCGAGTACTGCCGAATCGGTAATCAACTGTAAATAAATCGATCGATTTGGTTGGTTAGATTGGTCCAATCAAATCGCTCGTATCTTATTCTGTTAGGCTTTGTAAGCAACAAAGATGGCGCGTCAATGTAAACAAACAAATTGTTCGACGGAACGAATTGTTCTGTAATAATTCACCATAGCGTCACGATTATGAAGTTTTTACCCGTAGACTATAATACGAAGGAATTGAGAAAGCTGTGAAAAACAAATGGAGATGGGAATGGTTAAAAGAGTGTGACAAAAACGGTGACAAATGGGGCCTTTGGCTCGCAAAGCCAGACGTCGCCGGAAAAGCGTTTTTTTCAGTTTGCGCCAAGACGATCAAATACGGATCGAGTGGGTAGAAGGGACTGAAATTTTACTCTGATGAACCATATCATCTTAGAAACAGAAAGACTATTGTCATAAACCAGGTAAGTTTTTTTTTTTTTTTTTTTTAATCAATCATGAAGTTTGATCAATCCATGGGTACACATGGCACCTCATCATCTCAAAACGATGTTTAATGCAACCAGGGTCATTGTAGTAACTTTAATGACTCAAAATACATATTTTTATTTCAATTTTGGTCTATTTTGGTATTTTATTGACTTTGTCCAGATTTCTTGTCTCAAAGGCTATTGCTATATTGGCTGACGCCTTAGAGTTCAGAGTCAATCGTGATTTTAATGTCAGATTTCTCTGCACAGATTTTTTATGCACGTTTAACAGCCTTTGATATACAATGGAATATGAAATCAAACATACCCATTTGGGGCTCAACTATTATCTTTCAATGTGTGAAGTTTCAAAAGTGTCACTATTGTATTGATTTCCAAAATTTTGATTAAAATCATACACATAAAAAGTGCCAAATAAATGTAAACGTAGAAGTCTGAAACATCCAAATGGCTGAGCTACGTGACAGGTTCCAATAAGTAGGCCAACACTCAAATTTTCATGTATCACTGTAAATAACAGTGAACACAAATAACCAGAGTACAATATTTGTGAGCATTTGACACTATACTTCAACTTGAATAATTTGCTCCATATTTTCCTGATTTGATTCTATACTTTTGTTCCTGCTTATTTGAAAAGATGGATTTATGTAGAATTCAACTGTTGTATTAGGTACGAATCCATTTTGAATAAGACGCATACATTATACCCATAGAGTACTACGGAATGCGATTATGTTAATATTGCTGATGGTCGTAAACAAAATGGATGTCGAAAGCTTTACTTTGAGCTTGATTGATGTTAATTGATAGATATCTCGCTCATTAGGTGTATCGGGTACTAGTGTGGGCTGAGACGTGACTAAAACTTTCAATTTATGTGTTTCAGGTTTCTTTATTCTTGTCAGTCCCTTTGAACATGAAATATTGCTAAAGCACAATAAATGTCCAAATGTTGAAAAAGCTTAGTTCATGGATCCGATCATCATTGAGACTTTTTATTGACTCATGGCTTAATACATAGATTCCGGGTCTACCTTAGAGCTATTTCTCAACATACAACTAAAGAACAATTAATTTTTGCTATTGTTTAAAATTCTATGATCAGAAAATCCTTTAATTTCCATAGCCTCCATTCTAAACACCCTGTAAATATGGAATGTAAATCTTAAAAAAAAATCATTTTCCTTATAGGTCTGATATAGAAAACTGGAAAAAATCTTTGACATTTATGACCTTTCTGTTTCAGGTTCTACCAGGTTCATCCAAGGCTTCTGAAAAGACGGAAGCAATTCAGGACTGTGTAGCTGCAGTACGAGCAATTACAACAGCTTTCATAAGTGAGCATTGCTTGTCATTCAACATTGCTGAGGATCTTCTGAATCTTGCCAAACGACTGAGTCAGGACAAACAAGCCTTGGACAAAGCCACACTATCCAAAACAAGTGCTACGTACATAACTACACATGGTGTCGCCGAACATTTCAAACAAGAAATGAAGCAGAAGGTCAAAGAGAAGTATGTCTCTCTCAACATTGATGAGGCCACAAACAACAACAACGATAAAGTTCTGAACATTATGATTCAGTACTTTGATGAGGAGACAAACAAAGTTGAGCTACGCCACCTTGGAACTCGGATACAGAACCTTTCCACAGCAAAGGACATCCTTGGATCAGTAGAGAGTGTGCTAGTGCTTTAGTATTATTCTCCTTTCTATGAATGAACGTCCAAAAACAACACGAGTATGAATGTAAAGCGTCTAGTACTATGACTCATTCATAAATATCTATAGTTTATTTTACGGAACTTTATACCCCGTTTGTGTTCACTTCACCCCAAACTAGTCAAATTAATGTTTTCATGTTTTCTTTTCTGTATCTTTAATTATTATTTACATATTAAACCCCCACTAATACGCGCCTCTGGCATTGTTTGACACGGGGATAACAATTAGCAGATTAATTATGTGATTCTGAGGGGTATTGTTAGGTGTGTAGAGTGTCATATCTGTCTATTATCCGGACCGATTTTTTCAGTCCAGTACAACCGAAATCAGTCCAAAACCGGCATTTTTATGATCCCTGCTTGTAACTATGATAATTTTTCAATGGGTGACATACATGATGATGTACGTTTTCTAAGTTGTTGGTACAATTGATTTTTCTTTTATTCTTTAATAGACTGATATCTATCAATGATACGTTTTTGCTAGTGTGAATGTTATTTAAGCTCTGTAAGTGGTTTGTATAAGTATTTGGTACCATTGCTTTGGTTTATTTCAGGGACTGATAATTATGATTGTTATAATGCAATAAGATGTTTTATGGGCCAGAGGCATAAATGTACCAATAATATGTTAAAAGTTCAAAGTTTATCATGTTGACTATAGTATAATGAAAAAGAGATTATATTAATGTTGAAATTAAGTCACTCTTGTGTTATTTCTTCTAAATCCTCTTTTTCAAACTTATATAGCCCTAGGGGTGCATCAGGGAACATTTGTTTACATAGTTGATTTAGCTTAGATAGCTCCTATATGATCTGTTTCTCCTGAATCTACTTTGTTTGACTTCATTTTTCCTTCTGGTAGAACATAGAATTGTTTCTAAGTTATTGACACATTTTGAGTCAGGAAGATGGATTTCTACCATCTTAAATTGCTGGAATCCAGGAGCTTCCGGGGGCCTCCGGCCCCCTGAACCCAGGCCAGGGCTTTGCCCTGGACCGACAGGGGGCCCTGCGGCCCCCTTGACCCCCAGCTTAATTTCAGGTTTTTCAGAATTTCCAACTTTCACCCATGTAACTCTCTCCTTTATGATAGTGTAACTATTTACAATGTGGTATCTTTATTTGCTGATGCTTTTTGATTGAGTTATCTTTACAAATAGAAATGTCCCCATTATGTGTTTAAGGTAACTATACTATACAACGTACCAAATCTGTAGCAGGCACCTTATAATCCATTCCCCATATGTGTATTTATTACTACTTGTCCCATCTGTTACAGTTTGGACCTACCCCTGATGAGAGAGTCACAGCCTTCATAGATGGAGCTTCCAAGTTTGTGGCCCAGCAGCAGAGTGCAAACAATTCCAACCAGATGGACTACCTAGATCCTGTGATAAACAATTACCAGTCTAATACATTCCTAGAACCACCCCTCATGGACCAGGGAACCAGCGGTGTGGTGAATATGTCGGACATATCCAGTCAGAAAACTCCCCTTCTTGTGGACCAGGCCTCACAAGGCCGGTATACAGGGTCTGCCATTAAAGGGGAGCAACTCTCGGATACACAGTCTGACTCCAGTAGTACGGCTATTCAACCAAACTACGCCACACTGCCTCAGTATGACTTCTGCATGAGTGCTACCAAACTTGCTACATTTCTTGCAATATTTAATTTAACCAAGCATAAACTAGAAAATGTTGGCTTTGCAGTGTAAATTTTGAAAGGAGGTGTATTGTTTTTTTCAAGTTATGTTCAAATATTGTTTATTTTTTACCATAGTAATGTTTTTAAAGTGGGATGTTAATGGGAATTTACAAACAGATATATAATGATGAGAGTATTGAATGCCTAATTATTTGAAATGGAGATGTTTGTAGACAATTTTTGTGTACTTGTTAAATACAGACTGATATATTTATGCATTTTACTCACTATTATCTGTGTTTAACCAATAGAATGCTAGTGATTTTTTTTAAAAAAAATAGATTTTTGTGTCATCTGCTTTCCAAAACCTTAGATGTCTGCTTAATTTTGTTGAGGAAATATAAAACAAAGAAGCTTACAGGATAGATCACAGGCCAGTCGCCAATTTTCTTGGCGGCTGGCCTGGATATAACCTTACACATGTTTTTCAACATTATAATTTTGGATTGTGGCTTCTGTAAACATATTTGTGGTTAATGCATGCATTACTGTCTTGGATTGTATTCCAGATTACACAGAGTTGGTTGAGTTATTTATCTATTCATATTGCTTTTCAAAAATAAAGATATGTTCATGCATGAGGAAAAGATTTGTCATTAACAAAAGCTTTTTCACAATTGTTTCAAAAGTTTCTTCCTAAATTGATTAAAACAAATTAGACCTTCTTTTCATAAGGTCTGATATGGAAAACTTCAAAACTATGGGTATATGAATTCTTTAACAGAGAATTCTTTATAAAACAGTGCCTTAGGGGACTGCAACCTTCAACGACATTTTTTGCACCCTGTTGAAGAAATAAATTTCAATCTAATCTCAAATGATGTTGAAAACACTTTCAATCCGGTGACAAATAAGTCTGATATGCAACTTGTGAACAAATTAGATTTCTATATTTTTTGTTCTTGTTTTCAACATAACCAGTAATTATATTGCAAGGTTCAAATACGACTTTTTAAGAAATTAAAACTGCTGATCATGAATTCCATTACAATCACAAATATTTATTTTACTTATTTTGCAAAATATGTTATGTCAATCTGAAGATCATCAAAAACCAGTGCTATTATTTTGTACAAGACTATTTGATTGTTGATGTAAGAGGGGAAACAAATGCTGTGCTTCATAGAATCTTTAACAAAAACTGCCAGCCGCATAATAAAAACCATCTTTTCCATCACAAAATACAATATTTCTATGTTTTCAATTTAGACTTTTTCATAGGAGGTAATAGGTTTATGTGTCTCCGTTACTGTCTTTTTAAAAAGCTTTCTGTTCACCTTCCATTTGAAACATAGCATGGGATGATGAATTAGATACTTTTGATATGATGTAAAAGTTATTTGTCATCTTATAATCCTCTAAAACAGGGGAAATATTGAAAAGATTACAAAATAGTACTGTACATCATGAGAAATTTATGCATTGTTTCCGTTATTTGAATGTCCTTCTTTATTAACTGTGCAAACTAATGTGTTATGAATTATTAAATGAAACATATTTTATTTATGATTGATTATAAAATTTTGAGGGATATTATTACCCTAAGATGGTAATAAAGATTTTAAAAGTGAGTCAGCATTATGTTTTGTTTGTAAGATAGTTAGTGTTAGTAATGTTAGTTATGTGTTGAAGCTCGCATCCCATCTCCCATGTTTTGAAGACTTCATGACATCATTAAATTCAATTCAACAAATACACGCCCCAAGGTTGGTCGGAGGAGTTGTTAAAAGCAATACCTGCCACATGCACTCGTTGGTCTGAAGTATGTTTGACCCTTAAAAGAATGCTGGGTAATTTTCTAAAAATAGATTTTTGTGTCGTCTGCTTTCCCAAACCTTAAATAGCTGCTTAATTTTGTTGAGGAAAGATACTCAGATTGGCACACAGATAAGATCACAGGCAAGCCTCCTATTTTTTTGGCAGCTGGCTTGTGATCTAACCTGTTTGCATAAGCATGAAGTTGGTTCTAGCACTATTACTATTTTTATCCCGTTACGGGATTTTTCACGGCATCCCTTTTCACGTCACCTTTTGCATCATGTAACGGGATAAATAGAGAATACTCGTACTCATTGTGTAAGGTAAAGTAGAATGAAGGAAACAATATGCGACAATCATAAAGTTTGAATGATGAAATTTTTATGATATTACATATGAAACAAAATACATCGAAAATATTTATTGTTTCATCGTAGATCCTGACGTCTTGTGCTGCATTTGTGCAAAAGGGGGTTAGTGTGAGGTACGGGGCTATAACAATGAGATCAATCCATTTTCTCATTTCCTCAGAGTTTTCTGCACTATCAGAAGATTATTTTCCAATTACATAACAATACGAAATGTCGTCTGCAAACTCTTTCAATTTGAGACAGTCGAAAATGTGGCGTTTGGTAAAGGGTTAAGCAATCCCCTATATCGTGTAAGTTACAGCAGACGATATCAAAACCCGCTGCGAATTTGGCACAACATATCCATTGATAACATTAATTTACAAAAAGTTGAATGTTGAAAGTAAAGTGTGCGTTAAAGTACATAAAAGCAAATTTTACTACATTACTTGTAACAATCGTTGACTTTTATTATTCTTTTTTTTTTAAATGTCGTCTTACATATCGGGATAACCGGATCATTTGGGGAGAAAAGATGTCGAGATACAAGAGTCAAGAGTAATGGGATCGTCCCCGACATTTCCCACTTATCGCCCAGTATGGTGTTTAATAACACAATTTCGTTGTTAATAAAGTTCGAGATTTACCAGTTGAGTGTTACATGTATAAGATCGTCCACATGTTTCAAACATATTTGCCTGGCACGGTCTTTTAAAAGCCGTGACGAGCAATTTCTCATTTTCCAACAATGTTTTCCAGAGTAGTCTGCATCAAATTGGTCAAATATCGTTATTGTTTGGTAATGGGTTAAGCTCGAATTGTCCAATTCTCACTCTCCAACACTGCCATCGGCTCTACCGCAGATACAGTGCAATAACGGTAAAAAGGCCCGTGTCTCGATAGGCTATTAAATGACAGTTGAAAAGAGGGGGTGGCAAGCAGTAATCCCAATTTGTCTCATGATTATGAGTAACTGTTCCTAAGGCTCTGTCGTCAATCTCTTAAACCGATATTGATAGACTAATGAAGTGGAACGTCGTTGTTATGACTTTGGCTAAAAGCGTTTTTTCTTAAACCTTAAAGTGCTGTAACCGACTTCATGCTTATGCACACAGGTTGGATCCAGGCCAGCCGCCAAGTACATTTTGCAGCTGTCCTTTGATCTAATCTGGTTGCAACACTGAGTATCTTTTTTTCATCAAAATTAAGCAGATATTTAAAGTCTTGGAATTGGGAAGCAGACGACACAAGAATCTATTTTTGATATATTACCCAGCATTCTAAAGGGTAAACTCGCTGAACTCTTCATTAACCAATCGTCTTCTGATATTCCCCAATTGAATCAATTTTGCAGAATATATCTTCGGAAGTATGAAGTTTGTTGTTGGATAATGAAGAAAGCTTTGTTACAATGGTGAAAATACGCAATTGTGCTAGTATGGTGGTTGTTGAAATAGCGCTAAGAAACCCGGGCCCTCCATGGCCAAGTTCTTAAAGTACAGAACTTGAAATCACATAGCCCCTCTCTTCGCTAGGGTTCAAATTCCTTTGATATCATTTGGATTTTATGAGAGGCAGTCTCCCAACTGACTTAGGAATTGCCGATTTTACTTTACAGTTTGACTGACCTTGTGGGCAGTTGGGTATGGGGGGTCTTCCTCCATCATTTGGAGTCGGGCATCGCATCATAACTGAAATAATGTTTAGGCGATGTAAAATCCAAACACATTGTAAACAAATAAAACTTTGATAACAACCCGTGTTTGCCCTGTGGTAAGTGTGATTTAAGAAGCTGTTATTATTATGGTGTATGTGGTCGAGTGGTAAAGTGTTCAACTCATAGGGTTCCCGGGTCTGGTCGCTGGGACTTTCTAGTATTCCCACCTTACCAGTCCTTCGGATGAGACTTTAGACCGAGGTCCCGTCCTATCAGTAGCTTTTGGCTAATACAAAATGGACGTATGACCACCGATATGTCATTTAAACACCGCAATTGTGTTTGTGTTGATCATGTTCTTAATGGGTTAATCTCATATCTATGGCAATCTAATCGTTTTAAACAATCTAACAGCAACGTCACTCGATAACACTGGGAAATAAGGACAACTCGCGACACTGAGCAAAGTTTCGTTTTATGACATTATGTAGGCGTACAAAGTTTATGTCCATAGTTATTCAATAAACTGGATTTCCGTTCATATATTTAATTCGACATGGTTTTTGTAATTTTTAGAAAATCTTTCAACGTTGTCGGCTGAAAATCAATAAAAATCTTGAAAAGAAAACTATCTTTCACAACAAATCAAAATGTAAAAAATGACTTTTTTAAAAGAAATGCAAAAGTCGATCACATTGCGATTATTATATTCGAGTTGTACATTTCTGTTTATATGTGTTTATTGTATTAACTGATGCAGACATCTTTAAAACCCATTGTTTGTGATATATGTAAAACATGTCTAAAATATCCATCGGGTATAATCACATCGAATTTTTCCAATTTTATTTGAAAAAGCGACATAAAGATACGAAAAAGAAGTAATGGTCAAAAACAGATAACCAATCACCACGCTTGACCAATATCCAAATGTTGTTTGTTCCAGAACGGTAAGTCGAATCAGTCTCTGGTCGAATGTTCGGTCTAACCAACTGCGATGAAGTTGCTGAATCTGCTTAGGCAGTCCACTTCTCGTCGATTGTAGATCATCCCATCTCCATCGTGATCACACAACTGTCGTATCTTGTGTATGCTAGACAGGGAAAACAGCCGCTTCGTCCTGCAATGATAGTAGAAAACCGAGACTGAATGATCAAGACGTTAATATTTCATTCTGAATGATCAATATGTAAATAATTCATTCTGAATGATTCAGACGTAGATATATCATGCTGAATGATCAAAACGTAGATATTTCATTCTGAATGATCTTAATGTAGATATTTCATTCTGAATGATCAAAACGTAGATATTTCATTCTGAATGATCCAGACGTAGATATTTCATTCTGAATGATCAAAACGTAAATATTTCATTCTGAATGATCAAAACGTAGATATTTTATTCTGAATGATCAAAACGTAGATATTTCACTCTGAATGATTCAGACGTAGACATATCATGCTGAATGATCAAAACGTAGATATTTCATTCTGAATGATCTAAATGTAGATATTTCATTCTGAATGATCAAAACGTAAATATTTCATTCTGAATGATCAAAACGTAGATATTTCATTCTGAATGATCAATATGTAAATATTTCATTCTGAATGATTCAGACGTAGATATATCACGCTGAATGATCAAAACGTAGATATTTCATTCTAAATGATCAAAACGTAGATATTTCATTCTGAATGATCCAGACGTAGATATATCATGCTGAATTATCAAAACGTAGATATTTTATTCTGAATGATCAAAACGTAAATATTTCATTCTGAATGATCTAAACGTAGATATTTTATTCTGAATGATCAATATGTAAATATTTCATTCTGAATGATCCAGACGTAGATATATCATGCTGAATGATCAAAACGTAGATATTTCATTCTAAATGATCAAAACGTATATATTTCATTCTGAATGATCCAGACGTAGATATATCATGCTGAATTATCAAAACGTAGATATTTTATTCTGAATGATCAAAACGTAAATATTTCATTCTGAATGATCAAAACGTAGATATTTCATTCTGAATGATCAATATGTAAATATTTCATTCTGAATGATCCAGACGTAGATATATCATGCTGAATGATGAAAACGTAGATATTTCATTCTAAATGATCAAAACGTAGATATTTCATTCTAAATGATCAAAACGTAGATATTTCATTCTGAATGATCCAGACGTAGATATTTCATTCTGAATGAGCCAGACGTAGATATTTCATTCTGAATGATCCAGACGTAGATATTTCATTCTTAATTATCCAGACGTAGATATTTCATTCTTAATTATCCAGGCAAACAAATTCCATTCTGAACGATCCGGACGTAAATATTTTATTCTGAATGATTCAGACATAGACATTTAATTCTGAATGATCCAGACGTAAATAGTTCATCTAGACGTAGAAATTCCATTCTGAAAGATCAAGACGTAAATATTTCATTCTGAAAGATCCAAACGTTAATATTTTATTCTGAATGATCCAGACGTACAT
The DNA here is from genome assembly GCA_947846245.1 of Cerastoderma edule. NCBI lineage: Eukaryota > Metazoa > Mollusca > Bivalvia > Cardiida > Cardiidae > Cerastoderma > Cerastoderma edule. The sequence continues at coordinate 12,805,205 of OX401412.1, forward strand.
TTTTCATTCTAAAATATCCAGACGTATATATTTCATTCCGAATGATCCAGACGTAGATCTTTCGTTCTGAAAGATCCAGACGTTTTTATTTCATCATCAATGATCCAGACGTACATTTTGCATTCTGAATGATCCAGACGTGTATTTTTCATTGTGCGTCTAGATGCATTCGATATCGAAACGCGTCAAAGCGAATATCGATTATAAATTAGCGGTCATCTTTTCTGATTGGTCCACATTTTTAATTCTCGTCGCCGGTTGGTCCCCTCTGGCCGATTACAGCATGGATCAACCGAGTTATAGAAAACCTTGATAATTGTGATAGACGTCGTCACGATGTTTTTTGATGTGTTCTTTTTATTTCATTTTTTATTCTGCTGGCGTGTTAACACATAACCACCTAACTCCACATTTTTGCGTCTTGCAGCTGACGACTTTCAAAAAGCAAAATGGCAAACGGAGTAGCCGCTTTTGACAGGCAATTTCTCGTTTTTGCCAAAATGTTTTTTCAAGATATTCACAAATCACTCAGCAGAACTGAAAGGTTTTTTTTTCACATGTTTGCATAGCTTTTCTAAAGTCGTCTGCTTCAAGTGAAAACATGTCGTCTGCAGGTGGTAAAGAGTTAAAGTAATTTAATTATCAGAGGGTAATAAATTTGTTAAGCCAATGTGCCTCTCTTCCATCGTCTAAGCATAAATTAACTTTAACAAACTCTGGGAAAAGCAATTCATCGAATCGGAATTCTGACTTAATTTTAACGTATTCATACTAATGGAAGAAAAGTGCGGGTAATTGCCGTTTCATTTGCAACGATTCTTGTTTTTGTAAAGTTCAAATTTAAATAATCAGAAATTTGCGAAATGAGGCTTGTTAATCATATTGTCTTTGTTGGTGGATCTTTTTACTGATTTCTCTAGAGACACAAAGGGTACAGCAAGAAGCAGTTAAAACGATCAGATACGATTAATCAATCATTTTGCGATGGAGAAAATGCGTTCAGTCAATTTGTGTTAGACGACCACACTATCGTTGCAGATTACTGAGTTAAAAAAGAAAAATACAATGATAAAGATTAGTTTGAGACATGTTGTTTTACTCAAATTTATAAGGAAGGTAGTATAGTATAATCAGGATTAAGTTCGAATTGATTTCCTTAGAAAACCTACCTATAATGCAATGGTTGTTTTAGAGAGAGCCATTGTCTGTCTGCTTTCGATAAAACAATTAAACCTTGAAATCACACTGTATGATAAACAAGAAAAGGCCCATAACGATCGTTTAAAAATTATGTAGTCGTTTTTTTTTAATCTTCACTTACAGTCGCCTAAAATTAATAATATATGAAGTGACGGGTTAGGGCAGAATACCCATAATCCGCCTAGTTGAAACTCATTCTTTTGTCAGATTACTTCGGGCGTTCTCTTTATACATCGGCCTGGGCCGGAACTATTCCGATAAATGCGAATAGTTCCGTTCCAAAAAGTCCGAATTATCCAGACGTAGATACCTCACACAGTAACAGCTTGGATCATCCGAGTTACGGTCCAGATCGCTGTCATGATACAGAGAACGACCGATGTAATCCAAAGAAATAATAAGTTTCAAAATGGCGGATCATGGTATCCTACCTTTAAAACAATCCCCGAGCTGAATAAATGGGTTCGTTTGTCCTGTTATTTAGTAATATTAATTAAGAAGGATCCCCTCAGAGGAGGCTCACTCATTGATTCGTTCACCGGACACGAATTTTATCCCAGTCAACCAACGTGGGTTAATCTCATCATCAACGTACACTTTATTAAACTTTTTCAGGATTTTGCTTGACTGTTGAGGACGATCTTTGCTGTATTGTGGTAAAAGTATATACATGGGATCTGTTTCTGCTTTTTACGACGAATGATTTATGAGAAATTGTAATAACCTACCAGCCGAATATCTTTCCATTGTAGTAAACAAAATTTTAGTCTGCAAACCTTTTCAGTTTGGGAAGAAACAAAAGAGTTTGGTGAATAGCTGGAACCTTGCAAAGGGCTTAAGCTCGTTGGAGATTTCGTTCTTCAAGTTTGTTCCGATGAAGATACTTTTCACATTTCTTGTTCTATACTGTATAATAACTATTATTTTGAACGAGTGTGCATTCATTTGGTTTCAATCAGCCGGTGATACATGAGTATATTGGAATGTTTTTCCTCTTTTTGTATTGGCATTAATGTTAAAAAGAGTTGCTATTTAAGAATTGTGCCCTGTATTTCAATGGTGGAACAATCTCTTGTCTAGTTGGCCCGAGGTCCATTCTTCTATCACAGTTCCGGGGGGCTGGGATAGATATATTGTGGCTACTCGGTAACTCTCTGTTAATCTTCTCGCGTGACGAAATAAGTTTGACCATCGCTGAGAAGAATGAGTCTTTCTCTGAGAAAAATATCTGCCAATTTAGAGGAACAAAACGATTTACCGGATCGCCCTTGCAGGATTGAGGCTTCCACAATCGCATGTACTCTCAGTTTGTTTTGCGTTGAGTAAAACCGTTCCCGTTGCTCACCAATATTCCATTTAACCCTTTACCAAACAATAACGACATTTCAGCAGTTTGTTACAGACGCCTCTGGAAAACATTGTGGGAAAGGAAGAAATTGCTCGTTAATAGCAATTTCTCCTTTTCCTACAATGTTTTCTATCCTATAAGAAAATAATTTTCCAATTTCATCACATTTTTTAATGTCGTCTGCAAACTCTTTCAATTTGGGACTGTTGAAAATTTGGCTTTTGATGAAGGGTTAAGCGTTTCCTCATACACGTGTGTAGGTGATAGAGACTTACTGTGGTAATGCAAAGAGCTAAAAGGTCTTTGGGTAAAAGCAAGCGCGGAAAAGTTACCATTCAATATGAAAAGGATGTTAACATAAAGGTAATTTATAGAGCAACAAAAGGGGAAAATGTTCGTCATGACAAATTTCTTCGAGGGCCAAGGACCTTTTCTAGTGTGTTTATTGATGCACGACAACACGGATATTTATAATAGCATGCTTCAAAATTAAGTTAAATATCCAGATAAAGAGATGTAAACTTACTCTTTCATTCAGTATTTCATAAAAACAATTAAGACCTTTCTAAAAATGTAACCTCCATTCTTGTCTCCGACTGTTTTGCCAATACACCGCACTCAAATTGTTTGTGAACCCGTCACCTGCCATTCATTAAATCATTTCGCATCCACGCATTTTCAGACATTCCCTCGGGAGGTTAACTAAATGGGATAGACGTGGAAGGCAACATTGTGGTAGTGGCACGCAGCTAATTCTGTCATTAGGTCCATTGTTGGATATAAGTTCGCCTCTAGAATATATAAATCCTATTATTCCTTGATAGACCGGAACATTGCCTTGCCAAATGATGCTTACTTTATTGTAATCTCACTTAAACATTTAAATCACATCACATGAATCATAAACATTATGACATACGACGATATCTGTGTAAAAAGTACAAGCATCATAGTATTATGATAAAAATGAGGCGGGTTGTTCGTGCAACAGCAAATTTCTTTTTCACTATCAAATTTTGCTACATTGTTCCTACAAAGGTTGAATAAGTCATCCTATCATAAACTCCTTTAGCTTTATACGCCAATTTTACTCAAAAAATGGTTTAGTTTTATCCAAAGTTGAGGTAGTTAGACGTTTCTGATGTTCTTTGTTGTTTGGTACAGACGGCAAAGGCAATACCAAAGTAAGTAGGATTTCTATGATACACAGCACAAACTATTTCTAGGATATAAACCACTATGTAATGTATTTTCAATATTCAGAAGTAAGTACTCTAGATATCGCTCTAGGTGAAATTAGATACTTTTTTCGTAACCATTTCTTAAAACCATTCTGAATCCTCACTCAAAAATATAAGACACCATATACGCTCAAGATATTATATAAACTGATATCTTATTAATTATTAATTGTTAGATTAAATTGTAAAATAAATGATCTTGTTCAATAACGTATGTATCGCAGTGTTTGTTTGATACATCTCTAAATGAAGGAGATGTGACTCCCTGATTTTACGACATTACTTTCATGACAGAAATCTATTTCAAGAGATACCGGTCAGAATAGGCAACAAAGAAGATAAGGGCGAAATATTCAAAAATTGGCCAATACAAGCTTCACAATGCTGATAGAGCGGCCTTCAACCTAGGTAGAGTCAGGTAGGAAGGAAGATATGCAATTTGAAAATATATACGCAAGTTGAAGGTATTAGGGGCAAGGTAAAAGTAAACGTAAGTATACACTTTACAGTGCGAACGTTCTTTTGTTACGATGAATGCGATTTTCATAAAGACAGGTATTCCGAGCAGGATCTTTTTATTATCTTATTTTGAATCACTAAAAATAAAGATAACAAATAATATGAAGATAGATTCAACATTACATTAGAAGTATTTTCACATACACCACTGACGTTCTTTTTGAAGTTGAACCAAAAATATCAAAATGTTTCCCGAAAAAAAAGTAAACCAACTATGTTGAAACGTTGAAAAACCAACCGTCGGGACATTATTCGAAACAACATTAAAAACCAACGATGTTAAAACATCAACCGGAAAATAAATGTGAAAACGAACTATAACAAAACATTAACAAAAAAAACTATTAGTATAAACTCAACATGTACATTAACTACTTTTGAGACAGAAGTGAAATTTCAGTATTTGGACCATTTTTTATTACCATTTGGTATCTACAATAGCTCTTTCGCTGTTTTCTCGGACGGTTTAACTTTGTTATAACACTCTATAATATTGAGGAATTCGATGAGTTCCAATATTCTATTTATACGCAAAATGGAATTATTGCTCAACAACGTGATTTTAAATCGTTTTCGTAACATTTACCCATATGCACATAAATATCCATCCAACGATAAAGAAAGTAAATTTCACGTGTAAGTCCTGTTATTGTCCCGGTTGGAGGAAATTATTCAACTATGGAGTATTGTTAGACAATGCACTATTTCCAAGCCTGATGCTGATTGACTACAATAATATCTCGTTAATCCGAACACGTTCGTTCCCAACAAAATTTCTGGATTAGCGAATAATACGGACTAATGAAGCAGGACCTGGTCTTATACATATTTCGACATAAACGGTCTATATGCCCGTGTGTACTTATAAACATATACCAAAGGCCAAATTTTCGACCGCCCCAAATTGAAAGAGTTTGCATACGACATTTCAAAACGTGATGAAATTCAAAATTAATCTTCTGATATGGCAGAAAAACATTGTGGGTCAAGGAGAAATTGCTCGTCATGAGTAATCCTTTACCCACAATGTTTTAAAGAGTCGTCTGCAACAAACTGGTCAAATGTCGTTATTGTTTGGTAATTGGTTAAGCAAATTACTGCACAATAACTCCGTTCCCTTACAATTTCGTTCGGATTGCGAGACTTCCGGATAACCGGTCCGGATTAACGAGGCTTCACTGTATACATATCTGATATAAAGCATGAATGGGTCCTGCGTGGCTCAGTGATTGAGGTGGTGGACTCAGAATTCGGAGGCCCCGGGTTCAGGCCCCACCGAGACCCCTGGTTTCGTGGGAGTGGCCTTTTGGAAAGTCACTTCCAAGCCCTAGCCTAGTACTGGTGGATCCAGGAAGGCCGATACAAAACTGAACAATCATTTGTACGGCATGACGAAGAGGACCCATATGGGACCTGTGTCAGTAACTTTTTATAACTAACTGTAACAAATTAGTATTAGTATATAAGCGTATTTGTTTTACACATATTGTAAAAGGAATTCTTAAATCTAACTGTTCTCAATTCTGCTTCGTGGATATATAACCTATACTCTCGATGAACGTGCGTACATGAAATGTCGTAAGTTGGACGCTTGACTTTCGGGAATCGGACCCACGACTTTCGTGTCCATAAATTGACACCCTACCTACAAATCTCCTGCACTTGAATAACTTAACTATCGCCGCGATGGAACCGCCCCGGTGTTGAAATGGCAGAAAAGTGTTGCCTTTTGTTACATAGCTAGATGCTTGATAAAACCTTTTTTTAGTTTAAACATAGTTTGTTCATCAAAATATATATAATATACGTAAATATCAAGTTATAGAATACAGATGAAATGGATAAGAACGAAAGCAACTGCTTGTATTGTTCTTTTCCAGTACCCTTTGCAGATTCGCGACGACGCATGTATCTATGATAAAAAAGGAAAATACAAAATTGGAAAATAACAAAAGTTAAAAAATGATTGAAAAGACAAGAAAAAAACATAAGTTAGAAAATTTGTTTTTGGAATGTTGGAATGTCGGAATGTTGATAAAACTTACCTAAGCGAATAGGCGAATGTAGACTGGTTCATTAGAGCCAAAGATAATAAAAACACAACTCCAAGTATGAAAACCCTACATTGAGACGTCATGTTGTTTTGTTCGCTTGCGTATTGCTCTGTGATGGAGAGAACACTGACGATTAACCAGCGCTCTCTCACTCTTTATTCCAGAGAAAGTACAATGCTTGAACTGTGAAAGGAAACGTCGGTCCCTTTGGAACCACAGTCTAGACAACTCCTGTCTCAACACGATAGATCTTCAGTTCTATGCAGCCACAGGGTCTACATGGCCTTAATTACTCTTAATTAAGTTATTACTCTCGTAAAAAATCCCTTTATTAACAACACGGTATTTCAAAACCACAAGTTGAACCTGCTCTTTAGTTACTTGCATCTGCGAGGCCTCCATGGCCTAGTGGTTATCACGAGGAACCTTGAAAACAAGAAAGAAAAGAAATCTTAATTACTCTCGTCAAATATTCCTTTTCGAACAATGTTTTCTGCCCTATCAGAAGATTATTTTTCAATTTCATCCCATTTTGAAATGTCGTCTGCACACTCCTTCAAATTGGGACAATCGAAAATTTTGCTTTTGGGAAAGGTTCAAACTATTTCAGAGACAATTTGCGGTGAAAAGGACAATTGCTTTTCTCCATTTCCTATTTCAATACTTTCAATACCAAGTCTTCGATCATTTTTCTTGTCCGTGGATGGTATTCGTTAATTTATTTGGCCATCTCTTGTTGGTCGAAGAGAAACTTAAACAGTCTCAATTTTTCATTAAACGTTCTGGTCTTTTATGATGCTATTATGGACTGTCCCATAGTATAATTTGATAAGCTTTTTGTCATTGACATGTGACTAGAAATATATATATATATACATTGTACATGTAATGTATCTAAATTGTATTCTTATTAACTAATCATCTGTGCTACCTTCAAGGTCCGGCTTATTTCTTCAAACACAATTTTTAGATACATTTCGTTAACATTATGACATGTATACAATTATAAGTATAAAATAAGCAAATTCATTTCTTTTCCAACAAGTTTTTCTATATTAGCCCGCAGCAGGTACTTCTAAGGCTTATGAGTCGGAATAGGGTCTTAATTGTCAATAGATCATATATAGAATATAACATTATTCCATTAACCAATTACTAATGCAGTCGCATAAGATAATTTAAAATTGTGTCGAGTATAGTGCTTTTTCTCTTTTTATCTAAATGATTTCTAATCAGTATAATGTTCGTTTGAAAAACATAGACATTCGCACGAGAAGGTTGTTGGGGATAAAGGGGACATTTCCCTATAGTATTCCAATATCAATGGTGAGACACATACAAGGCCTAATCGTTTCCACTTATATTCCTAATGAAACAATGGTTGATCATGCTCTATCTGTTAATTCCACTGGATAACTGTATTTCGTATGTAAAAATAATGTATATATCCCATTTTCTCTTTTTGTTTATTTACTGGTTACTGTTTCATTCCTAAATATCATTTGAAATATGCACATGTTTGACATCCAACTATTTAGTTTATACGCTAATGAATTGTTTTCAATTTAATTCAATTGCTATTACGTTTTTTGGTAGTATTTCATCCCAACACCTCACGCACCAATTAATACAAAGTAGACTGACGTAAAAATAAAACCGACACACCTTAGAATGCATGCCAAAAAAGGGCATAAATAATATCCGAGACTGCGTGGGATTTGTTCGTTAATTAACCCTATCTTGTATGAAGCATTCATCCTTTGGCAGCCTTAAGCAGTGCATGAAATCTGTTCAATTGGATGTAGTTTTAGTACAGGAAGCTTGTCGTACATACAGAAACCTACACAGGGCCCTTCTGCAAGACTAACTCAACGAATCTAGGAGTGACCCTCCTCTGAACAGATCCTTCTTACTTAAGATTACTAATAAACAGGAAAAATTAACCCATTTTGTCAGCTCGGGGATTTTTTTAAAAAGGTAGGATACCATTATTTGACATTTTGAAACTTATTCTTTTTGGATTACTTCGGTCGTTCTCGGTAAATGTCGATCGTGGATGGAACTATTCGATGTAAAGCGAATAATTCCTGCACCGACCGATGTATACCGAGAAAGACCGAAGTAATCCGCCGATAGAAAGAGTTCAAAATGGCGAAGTGTTGATATTCTACCTCAAATTGCTGATGTTATTACACTCCCCGTTTCGAATGTGGTCGTTTGATACACCATTGCCTTTTTTTAAAAACAAAATGCTGATGACAATAGTAAACAGTAAAAGTTATCACTGAATATTCGATTAATTAAGTTTAAAAGCGTTTTCAACAACATTTCGGTCATATCGCGAAGGTCAAACTATGTACATGTACGAATATTTCTTCACGCGATTAACATTTGCAAAGAAATTGGTGACTTAATTCGTTATTTTCAAAGAGTGTGCCATTCTTTACCAGTGAAGAAGCTACTTTCAAGGTTGTTATTGATCAAAGCATTCCCACAAGTGTGAGGTATTTAACAAGAAACACTTATAAACTAACGCCAGATGAAATCCAAGAGGAGAAAGTACTCCTTTGTTCAGGACCTTAAGAAATATCGGTCGTTCCTATAAAGATAGATCCCATCTATTTTAGGGAAATGGTGAACAATAAAATGTCTAGGACTGTTCTTAATCAGGATCAGTTTCTTTGATTAAGTTCGCTATAAAACTGGACGTAACATTATCCGTAAGGGAGAAGGTAGTTAAACCCGTGCCTGCATATGAACGAGGATTGTTTGGAATGTCTGAAGAGTTAGGCCATATTTCTGTTAAACATTTGTTAGATAGATTATTCTTTGATCACAATAGATTTCATCTAAACACTACAACCTTTAGCTGTCATCTATTGTCGTTTACAATTCATACCATGACGGAATGCCGATGATTCTAGCCAGTTTGACCATCATACCATGGCGGAAGGCCGATGGTTCTACCCGGCTCGACCATCATACCATGACGGAAGGCCGGTGGTTCTACCCGGCTTGACCATCATACCATGACGGAATACCGATGGTTCTACCCGGCTTGACCATCATACCATGACGGAATACCGATGGTTCTACCCGGCTTGACCATCATTCTATGACGGAATACCGTTAGTTCTAGCAGGATTTACCATCATACCATGACGGAATACCGATGGTTCTACCCGGCTTGACTATCATACTATGACGGAATACCGATGGTTCTACCCGGCATGACCATTATACCATGACGGAATACCGATGGTTCTACCCGGCTCGACCATCATACCATGACGGAAGGCCGGTGGTTCTACCCGGCTTGACCATCATACCATGACGGAATACCGATGGTTCTACCCGGCATGACCATTATACCATGACGGAATACCGATGGTTCTACCCGGCTTGACCATCATTCTATGACGGAATACCGTTAGTTCTAGCAGGATTTACCATCACACCATGACGGAATACCGATGGTTCTACCCGGCTTGACTATCATACTATGACGGAATACCGATGGTTCTTCCCGGCTTGACCATCATACTATGACGGAATACCGTTGGTTCTAGCAGGATTTACCATTATACCATGTCGGAATACCCATGGTTCTACCCGGCTTGACCATCATACTATGACGGAATGCCGATGTTTCTTCCCGGCTTGACCATCATACTATGACGGAATACCGTTGGTTCTAGCAGGATTTACCATCATACCATGACGGAATACCGATGGTTCTACCCGGCTTGACCATCATACCACGACGGAATACCGATGGTTCTACCCGGCTGAACCATCATACCATGACGGAATACCGATGGTTCTACCCGGCTTGACCATCATACCATGTCGGAATACTGATGGTTCTACCGGCATGACCAGCCCTTATGGGCAGTTGATTATGGGGTCTTCCTCCATTATTAAGACTCGGGCATCGCAACACAACGAAATAGTGTTTATGCGATGTAAACGCACACATTTGAATTAAAGTTCATACTGGTTACAAAGTTCTCAATGAAGTGTCGACTGGTATAACCCATTTTGTGCAATAATTACCACATGTCGCTTGCGGAAACGTGGTTTGGATAAAGTTGACACAACCACACTGTATGATGAGCGATGTACAAGGTCGTTCGCCAATAAAAACATTCTTTCAAGAGATTATGCGATCTTTCAAGTCTAATTGGGCGGAAATACGGGTTTGTAATCTGTTGTTAATCAAATTACAAATAACAAATACAAACCAAAAAGACTTTGAGACCGTTTTAGATTAAAAACCAACAGATGTTAACGTATAGAAAAAAGACGAAAAGGATTTCCGATTTCCTTGTGTTATTTGATAGAGACAATTTTGACACGAGAAGCAGTGAACTATCACTGGCAAATTTCCGTATCACATTGTCGATGTGATATTAACCCTTTACCAAACGCCAAATTTTCGGCTGTCCCAAATTCAAAGAGTTTGCATTCGACATTCAAAATGTGACGAAATTGACAAATAATCTTCTGATAGGGCAGAAAACCTTGTGGGAAAAGATGTTAGGAGCAATTTCTCCTTTTCCCTCAATGTTTTACAGTGTCTTTTGCGACAAACTGGCCAAATGTCGTTATTGTTTGGTAAAGGATTAATTCCAGTACATGTTATTGATTGAAGACATGCATAGCTCTCTAGCTATTTTGTATTAGAAAGGCACCACTATATTTTTAGCTGTTCGTCTCACGATATAATGTTTGAAAAAGGAAGACACATGTCTAAAGATAGATCAAACAGATTCTGCAGATTGGTAAAGCTCAAAACATATTTGTCAACAAAGATGAATTGCATTTTTTTTTTCTGTTTAGTGTAAAGTATAAGCAGAACTTCGCAAAAAGTATTTGCATAGTTTTCGTTCGGAAACAGACCTCTTCAATGCTTCTATTCGGTTCTAGGAACTGTTACTCACATGGTTTCGAGTTTGTATTCTTTCCAACTAAGAGAATTACAAGAATTACTTTAATGCTTTATTTCATATCATACGAATATGTGCATTTATTTTCTCTCCATTTAACTATAGTACAAAATTGTGTAACTCTGTATGAAAGGCCGTTGGCTTAATTAATTAAGTGCTTGGAATAGAATGTCTTTATCTACTATGATAAAAGGAGACTTTTATTTCAGTGATCTCTTGAATCTTCCGCAACAGATCTTCAAACTGAGGGTATAGGAAAAACAATTAGAGATCCAAAGGGGCGATATTTGTTTGATACATATCTTCCTCTCATTCCCTCTTGGTATCAATCAGGGATAAAATCGTGTGACTGGTCCAAGATGAAAACGTAACTAAATAAAAATAATAAAAAATGATAATGATAATAATTAAAGACGGTAACAATATAGTATGAACAGAGAGCTTTGTGATGTACGAAGCTATTGCTAATTTTGTCACAGCAATTCCTTAACCCATTACCTAACAGTAACGACATTTGACCAGATTGCTGCAGACGACTCTGGAAAACGTTGTGGAAAAAAGGAGTAACGAGCAATTTTCATTATCCCACAATGTTTTTTGACCTATCAGACGATAATTTTCCAATTTGATCACATTTTGAATTGTCGTCTGCAAACTCTTTCAATATGGGACAGTCGAAAATTTGGCGTTCGGTAAAGGGGTAAACCATTTACTGGCGATGCATGTTGTGAATGAAGGATTACAGAACTGATAGGGTGACAATACTTTGATCCCTATCTCCCTCCCACACCCAGTTTAAATCAGTGACATTTATGTCTCCCGATATAGAGTATGTATTGTTCATGTCTCATTAAACTTACTGTACCCCCAAAGCAATTGGGATTTTCACACAAGCCAGTGATTATGGTTGTACGTTAACATACTGATTGTCACGCAGCCGTACTTAGTTTGATGGATGCTGATGTTCGTATCATTTGTACAATTTCTTTCATTAAAACACACCATAGGGAGATAATAGAAACACATTGGAAGGCGTTAACCAATTACCAAACAATAACGACATTTGACCAATTTGTTGCAGACGACTCTGGAAAACATTGTGGGAAAGGAAGAAATTGCTCACTACGAGCAATTTCTTCTTTTTTTACAACGTTTTCTGCCCTATCAGAAGAGTTTTTTTCAATTTCACCACATTTTGAAATGTCGTCTGCAAACTCTTTCAATTTGGGACGGTCGAAAATGTGGCGTAAATTTGATTATGATTGTACGTGAACATGCTGATTTGTCACGCAGCCGTAGTTAGTTTGATGGATGCTGATGTTTGTATTACTAGGCCTAGTGCAAATTCGTTCATAAAAACGCACCGTTGGAAGACAATAGAAATACATTGGAAGGCATTGAATCATTAACAAACAATGACGACATTTATCCAGTTTGTTGCAAACGACTCTGATACATACACATGTCTTCAGCCACCTAAATCTGCTGCACACAAAATTGTAGCCTAAATTTTATCTCTACCACTGACAAAGGCTTAACCCATTACCAAACAATAACAACATTTGACCGGTAAGTTGCAGATGACTCTGGAAAACATTGCGGGAAAATGAGAAATTGCTCATAACGAGCAATTTCTCCCTTTCCCACAATAATTGTTGTCCTATCAGAAGAACATTTTCAGTTTCATCACATTTTGAAAGGTCGTCTGCAAATCCATACTGTGACAGTAGAAAATTGGCGTTTGGTAAAGGGTTAATAAAAGAAATTGTACTAGTGATACAAACACCAGCATCCATCAAACTAACTGCAAACTCTTTCAATTTGGGACAGCCAAAATTTTGGCGTTTGGTGAAGGGTTAACTACATAAAACATCACTTAGACATATATCCTGTAGAAGGCTGTATAAAACCATAGTCACAAAAGGACGAATGGCTCATTTTGGACAGGTTTCATTTTGACACGTTCAATTCTATCTAATATCCTTTAAGAACAGTTTCATCTTCATGTCATTTCTTGTTGATTGCTGCATTTAACTTGCGCCATTCATAAAAGGTTAAACCAGTCAGGTTTAATCGGGAAGTTTCCAAAGACGAGATAAGTGACAAAGATATGACAAAATGAAGGTTTTCGCCATGTGTCGGTTTTCAAACTTCCATCATTTTAATCTTATCGAACGACGGAAGATAAATAATCATCTGGCTTATTAAACTACTAGGCACATATATCACATTCCTTTAACGGTTAACTCTTAAAGTGCTGGAATCGACTTTATGCATATGCAAACAGGTTAGATCAAAGCCTGCCGCCAAGTAAATTGGCGGCTGACCTTTGATCTTATCCACTTGCTACTCTGAGTATCTTTTCTCATCAAAACCAAACAGATATTTATGGTTTGGGAAAGCAGACGACACACAAATCTATTCTTAGAAAATAACCCAGCATTCTAAGGATCAAGCACCTGTTCAGTATAACCTTTACTTATGACACCTGTGGTAAATAATTGATACACCAACGTGAAAAAAAAACAAAATATGATCAATGACTGCTGAATCATTTCTTTTTTTCCACAATGTCATATAGCTATATCACAAACGTATCATACTTAATCCTACATTAGTTTACCACAACCTCTGCTGGTGCTGGTATCAGATACGATCTCTCGTAAGGGGGAAATGGTTAATCATATTTATGGGAAACTATCAGATTCCCGAGTTTTAATCTAGTTCTGGGAATCTAAGTAATATAATGCCCAATCGTACATAAGTATTGTTCAGTTGGCCGGTCAAACAAGCATTTTCCTGGAAACAGGAAACGGTTTCCAGACATTGATTTCTTTTTTAGTATCCCTAATACCAGATATCATAGAATCGTTTAGACTCATTTCTAATCAGAAATTGTAACTGGTTTTGGAAATGAACACAAAGGTAGGCAACATTGTGAACAACTGCTGAATCCATTTTGACAAAAAGAGAAAAGGCTTGTAACATGTATACATTGTGGGTGTCTTACCACACCTTGCATGTGATCAAGGCGTTATGTTTGTGATAGTTGTACCTTATCTCTGAAAAAAACAACGGATGCCTTCATTTAAAGGTATATATTGCAGCCAGGTATAGAAAAGTCGATTTGAGAATATAAAAAGACGAAATCAACCGTTGTTTCTGAAGACGAAAATGTCCAATGTGAATAGCATAGCCCAATACAACCACTGTATATTGCAAGCCCTTCTTTATACATAAAGATGTACAAAAATTGCTAAACTGAGACTTCATATTTGACCTTCTTCGTTGCAATGGAAGTGAGATACGATCACCGTGTCTGTCTGCACCGAAATAAGAAACCGTTAAAGGGCAAAATGAGACCTTTACATTCCCTCATTTATTTTGTGAACACTCCATATTGAAGGCAACTATAGATGTTATTGTTAAGTACAATGATGTATGTCTCATTCTCTTGAATTAATAAGTTTAAACTAACTTCAAATGGCAATTACAAAAGAAATTCTTGTTTAACGCTTCAAAAGGGTAAAACATCGGCAATTTATACTATTGATACACTTACTTGCATATCCAGAACTGCAGGTACATTTAAAGGAGCGCAAATGTTGGGAAAACTTACATAAATATGACCATATAATGTCACCATATGCTTATTCCCAATTATTATTTATCCCTTGTCATTCACTCTCATTATAAGAGCATGTGATAAATTAACGCATGTATATGCGAATGAAGGTATTTTGGTTCCATTAGTTTTGCCTTTGTAACTGGTAGAGATATACTTTAGGCTAAAATTTTGTGTGCAGAATATTTAGGTGGCTGAAGACATGCATATGTAACAGTACATTTATGATTGAGTATAAGTCATTGATGAAGTTCAAACAATGACTAAACAACACAGACCATAAAGCTGTCAACATACGGTATTATACTGTAATACAATTTTGGAGTTTTCCTTTGAATTATTTCTAATTCTTCTAGGATCGTTTATAATTCAGTTTCACTCACTTCAGTTTCTTGCACATACAAAGCAATCATTCTCACTCTGTGTTTTAGGGGAGACAGGTATCAAAGAAAAGTTCATGAGGAATAGACATTATGGCTCGATAAAAATGATTGCTAGGCAACGATCATAATCACTCAAGGTCTTCTGGCAAGGAATTAGATTTAAAAAGGACGCATGGCATTTTTCATTGCTTGAATTGAAATTATTGGACACATGTGAATTGAAAACCACTAGGGAATATTATAAGGTTGTCTAATGTAAGAATGTAACTATACAAACTATTGGATTACCATGGGAAAAATTTCAATTCAAAATGCACAAATTATTTACATGTGTATTTTTATTCAAACACAACTTAACAAATAGTCTTTATATATTCTGTTTATCATACATTTTTATACGAACTATATACATATAATATAACAATAAACTGTTTTGACATCCATCATCTACAATTGAAGGATTTTATGTTGACTATCTTCTTTACACATATATTGAAAATTAAGAAATTGATTGTGGTACCTATATATTCACTTAGACATTTACCCTTTTCCACTGATACAGTTATCCTAATCTCAAGTGACCTTTCAAAACAAACACATAAAATATTTTAAATCTAGTATCATCTTTATACAATATCCGAGACAGGTGGAGAGCTCTGATAAGTCTTTCCTACATATATGGCTTTACATGACTGGTCCAAATTGAAAACAATAGAAGATGTCTCTTTTATGCTACTTTTAAGGGTGGTCACTTGATAAAATGATAAGCATAATTTCCTTTATTTTTTTTTTATTTTTTTTTTAATATCCTTAACTTATCTCATCATCAGTTGTTGTTTCTCAAAAAGAGATAATATATAAACTATTGAAAAGGTGATTCATTTATATCTGTCCATACTTTAACATCATTGGTCTTCAAAGAGCTGTTTGTTAACAGGGTATTGTTGATTCTTTCATCATACAAACCAAACACACCACCTGAAATCATTGCACAAAGGTATTGATTATTTTCATCATACATAGGTTTAAGTTTTTACTAACATGTAAAATGCCTTGTCAATATTTTTTCAGTGATATTACATTAACCTTTGACTCATCTATGAGACCATGACTAGGTAATAGTCCCCTGCCTAAAGATCTACAATAACAACATGAGATTCTAGATGTGATCAGACTATCACTGCTTTGTCTCAAATTTCAGTTGCTGTCACCTACTTCAGCACTGTAGATCTGGGTTGTATAAACACAAGAATACAAACACATTGTAGGATGCCATAGCACTACAAAGAATCTGATGTAAGCGTATTTTTTGTAACAAGAACATAATTAATTCTAGAAAGCATTTTCACATTGAAATCTGAACAATGAAAAGATTGAAACTTTCAAACATTGTATTTGACATTTAATATTTCTGAAAAGAGGAAAATTGAAACCTTTGTGCGGCCAAAAAAATGATAAAACAGAGAGTTTTAACTTCCTCAATCCTGCATCATACTTCAATAAGATTTAGAATGAAAAAGAGTAACAGAAGTATTATGCTATCACTATGGCTTATGTGATGAATTTTACTCACCTGTATGTAAATATAGAATTCTATTGCCTTTGAATAAGCCTGGATTATTGTTTAACTCGTGAACTAGCCCCTTCACAGCTTTCCCTGTGTACACTGGGTCCAGGATGATACCTGTTGACAAGCTCACTGACACAACAAAATCTAAAACAAATAAAATAAAGTAAAGCTTTACATTTCACCCCCATGTGACTCTCTCTAATACACCTGCAACAGAATATTTAATCAAGAAACTATCATGACGAAAGAAAAAGTTGCATCTATTCAGAATTTCTTTCTTAACTATATATTTCAAAGAAAATTCAGTTGTTATTACTTTGTCCTCTTCCTTTGCCTTCAATTTGGCAAAATCAATTCATAGATAGGAAACATGTTTATTTCATCTAAAACCTAAACACAAACAGCATAGCATGAGTTTAAAGTTAGTCAAAGTAATTAAGTATCAATCATCTTTCAAAACATGGAACAGAAAGAAAATTTGCTCATTGTGTGCTTGTTCACTATCCACCACCATTTAACCCCCATTTATATACCCTTCACTTCTAAAGTATCTAAACTTGATTGTTTTAGGGAAAAGATTAAAAAGAATGGATTTTTTTTAACTTTATAAAGTTAACACATTACCAAACAATATCGACATTTAACCACTTTTTTGCTGAAGACTCTGGAGAACATTGTGGGAACGGGAGATATTGCTCAATGTTTTCAGCCCTATCAGATTATTTTCCAATTTCATCACATTTTGAGATGTTGTTTGCAAACTCTTTCAATTTGGGACAGTCAAGAATTTGATGTTTGGTAAAGGGTTAATTACCTAGTTCTTCCTGCGTGGAGAGCCCATAACCTTCACCTTTGTGACCTTCAATGACATTTAAAATATCCTCTGACCTTGATCCTAAACCACAGTCTGTTATCATCTCATTGACATGCTGGTGGAAATACTTGGCATCATCACTCACAGCTATGCCATGGATTCTGTGATAGCGTGAGAGAACACACTTTTACAATTTTAATAAGGGAGAGGTTTTTACTAAAACTAGCTGATTTCAAGCATTTCTTTATAAAGATGTCATTAAATGTCTGTGCAGAATAAAAAAAATGTTTCAAAATTAGAATGTCATAAAATACTTCATCTTTAGCATAAAGTCACATTAATCAAGAACACAAAAAAGATACCTTATTTATCTGCTGTGACTAATTGGGACACTAAAAGAAGACATCTTATTTAGAAGTATGGCTTTAGCATAATCCTTCTTTCCAATAATTATAAAGAATTAACCAACTCTTCATTATGGGAGTTTGTATTCAGTCCAAATTGAGAGCAACAATAGACAACTAAGACATGTTTTATGATACTGGATACAAAATATTGCAACAAAAAATTACTCAACTTAGTATTTCGATAAAATTGTTTCCATCATATGAAGCAGCTGCAAAGAAGTGATATACTAAGAAAGTAGTTATCAAAATCAGAGCAAAATCTTTGCAGCTGCTGTGAAAAACAAAATTATGTATACCTGAGAAAACATTGTATCAAATCACAGTTTTAACATCATGAAATAGTTGATCTTAGGCACAATGACTTTAATATTTACTTATCATCATTTGTCACAGTTTTCATAAAAAGGAACCGTATGTGACGATGTTGAAAGAACATGTTTCCCAATAGATGTAAATAATTAAATAGGTTTTTAAAAAGAAATAATATATATTAGAAGTGTTTTACTTGAGATGAGATCCAGTTAATGAGTTAGCTATACAGAGACCAGCAGCCGTTCCACCACTTCCACATGCAAACACAAGGTCATCAAATTCATCCAACACTCCCTGTATAATAGTGTATATAACCAATTAGATAATTCCTTATTGTTTCACACTGAATCTATAGCTAAAAGGAAATCCATATTATCCCAGGTTTAAGGCTTGCAGATTACTGCTAATTTTGGAAGTTAATTTCATAATTAATTGAGAAAATGACACAATGAGGAAACTACTATTTAAAACAAAATTTCATACAATTACTATTTTACCGTTTACCATTTGGTACAGAATAAAGTATGATTCCAAGTATAAGCCTATGATTCTTCGGCTTAGTAAAAATTTAAGGAACATTTTACAGATAAGGCTAAACTTCTCATGCTTTACAATTTTGTTCTGCTTTCAATTTAAACAAATCACAAACTTATAGAAGATAAAATTGGTAAAAATAAGTTTGTTTGAGGGAGAGGGGGAAGAGTTATAACACTACAAACATACAGAATAAACATAGACCCCCACCTGTGATATAAGTTCCTCAAACACAGCAATATAACCAAACAGCCCAAGTTTATCCGAACCTCCAACTGGTATGTGGTAACACTCCTCTCCTGTGGTCTCTCTACCATAAAAAATACCATTGTAGTTATTTAACACAATAATACTCATTCTAACACATGTACATCACATGCAAGAAAGTATTACTTGGAAAAAACTTTTATCGTAACCAAATGGAAATTTCAAACTTCCAGAATTACATAAGTCATCTTTAAAATTTGGAATTGCTTTCACAAACTTCAGGAAACTTTGTAGGCCCTAGGCCCTTGACTGACTGAATTCCTTGAGGTCTGACAGAGACCCTCTTTGGCCTGACAGATTTTTACATAGACTAAGAAGAAAGTTTTCAGTTCGGTCCTAATGGGGCCCTCAGAGTATCGGGAAGTCTGCAGTTTCATCATGGGTCTATTAAAATTCCTTGATGTTGAGATTTTTTTTACAGCAAGTAATAATTGCAATGAAACAGTATATCTCATAAATTAAAGATGCATACAATTTAGAAAAAGAAATGAAAAATGTGTCACAATGATCAACACTTCTCAATAGGGATCTTAACCACTTCCTTGTACGGAACTTAATTCCCACCTAAAATCAACAAACATTTATCAGGGCTCACCCTGGCTGGAAAAAAGTCTGCGCCAGCACATTCGCCAAATGACAAAAATAGGAGCCAAATTAAAGAAGTAGGAGCCAAATTCTAAGCAAATGTGTCATTTTATGCCGCAATTGCACAGAACTGCAATTTCTTTATAGACTTCTGAAATCTGTCTCAGATGTTTCAAAACGAGTGTCGATGAATCTCTGATACAAGCAACTGACTTTCTCTAACAAGTTTTTCATTTAAAGATAGTTAAAGTGTTTGAGACCATGTTAGGTATCAAGAAACTTTGTATACATTGTTTCAAAACTCAATTTTGTAAAAGCTTATATTTCTAGTACTAATGTGAACATTAAGATAACTTAAGGTGTTGGCTCGGTGTTGAATCACTTCCGGGTCCTTGTAGACTAGAATGTAGTTCTTTCAAATATTGAAAGTCCCACTTCCAAGGTGTTTTCACAGGAAAGTGTTACATTTAGAGTATATATATTGGTACTGTGTGATTGCTTTGTCTTCTCTTGCATGTTTTGAATGTGTTTTGTTTGTATTTTACAGGACTACTTCTCCATGCAGTGAGAACCAAAGATGTCTGCTATCAGTCTGGGCGCGACCTCTACCATTTGAATTGACACGCCCCCTCTCTGGAAATCAGCTGATAGCAAAAAAACGGATCGGTCATGATGCACATTTAGCCCCCAAAATGGATTGTGTTAAGATAGTTTAAAGGTGACATGGTCACGAGAAAGTACGGTATGGGAGCAGTTTGTTTCTGTGACTGCTCAAACGGTTGCTATATAACATGGTGGGGATGGGTGAAAATTAGACCAGGCCGACCCCTTAAACAAATACCAAGAATGAAGGGCTTAAAAAGGAAACAAGAAAGGTCTTTGACAGCAACGCTCCTATTAAACCATTACCAAACAATAACGACATTTGACCACTTTATTGCAGACGACTTTGGAAAACACTGTTCGAAAAGGAGAAATTGCTCATGATGAACAATTACTCCTTTTCCCACAATGTTTTCTACTCTATCAGAAGATCACTTTCCAATTTCATCACATTTTGAAATGTCGTCTGCGTCGAAAATTTGGCGTTTGGGAAAGGGATAAAGCTAGATGTCTGACACAAATCTAGGAATGCCCTACTTTATATGCTGAGCTATTTTCTCCATCCTTGGCTTCATCTGTGTAAGGTAGGGAGATTTCCGCGGAGTCAGATATATACTCGCCCCACACAGTCTGTCCAACAGGAGATTTCCTGCACAACCAACAGACTCAACATCCTGTAATAATAGAACACTGCATGAATCTTTAATACAACCATAGGTTCCCTAACAAATGCACATGAAGATACAATGTCTTTTGGCTGATATTTGGTTGGGCACCGACCAGAACAGGTGCAGTAGTAACATTACTTCTAATGCACTTGAAGTAGAAGGCTATTGTAAAAGAATAATTTGCTTGTCAATTCACTTCTATCTAAACGGTCAATAATGTAACATTGTAGTATGCCGATATCATGTTTAAAAGGGGTGATGCTGGTGATTTCAGGAGAAAAGCATTTCAGGCATCTTAGTAAACTGTATCAAGATGACATACATCTATGGTTTTAAGCCAATTAATTTCACATCAATTGTAAAACAAATTCTTACAAATTAGACAAATCAATTTGAATCTGCTGTCTTGACATATACCTTTCAGAATGTGGATTAATAAAAAGTTTCAAAATAGACCCAGCTACTCTCAGGAATCATATCCATGTCTCTCGTGTCCTGCTGCTCTACCCCTGTATCATTGTCCCCCACATAAGGGGAAAGGTAAAAAAAGGTACAGTGGAAATAATATATTCAATTAATTACAGTTTATAATGTTACTAAAAATGGTCAAATGAATGATTTCTCTCATTGTCAAATCTTCTTCACAAATTCATCTTTTCACAGTACATTAATTGGTTTAATGCAAAATCAACAATAAATCAATAAGTCTTTACACAGACTTATACTGATGCATATCAAATGTTCAGTGCAGGACTATAAAAAGGCAAAAGAGAGCTATTACTACCTGAATGTCAGTCCTGAGCACAAGGTGTGGTTGGAGCCCAAGCTGTCGGGCACAGACAGCCACGGCCCTACAGTGGTTGGATTGTAATCCTCCACAAGTGATTACATGCTTACAGTTCTTGGAGAGGGCATCAGCCATTAGAAACTCAAGCTTACGAACCTACAAAACAAAAACACATAACTTAAATCCACTTCTGCAATCATTATATATAAAGTGAATTACAGCAGCAACTATAAGAAATGTGTCTTACAAGAAATATTTTCTTTCGTCATAATGGTATTCTACCTCAAATCACAAAGAAATGCTTTTTTGCACTTAATAGTTGTTATCATTTATAAACATAAATTAAATATCAGTGTGAAACAACAAGTGTCTTCTCATGATCAGCAAAGTTCTTTTTTGTTACAATTTTGTTCAATGTTAAACTCATTTCAGCTAAATTACAGGTTAATGAAACACTTTAACCCTTTACCAAACACCAAATTTTAGATTGTCCCAATTAGAAAGAGTTTGCAGACAAAATTTCAAAATGTGATGAGATTGAATAATAATCTTTTAATAGGGCAGAAAAAACTATGGGAAAAGGAGAAATTGCTTGTTAAGAGCAACTTCTCCTTTTCCCACAATGTTTTTCAGAGTTGTCTGCAATAAACTGGTCAAATGTCATCATTGTTTGGTAATGGGTTCAAGTCAGTATGATGTTTACCTTGTTACCAGACAAGGTGCTCCCTGTCATATCATCCCTCTTGATGGAAACAGTAAACTGGTCTGGTATACTAGGTAGACTCCATCTGTGAATCGGAGTACCTGCATTTGCTAACTAAAAACACATGAGGATATAAACATTACCCCTTATTGTTACATTTATAAACTTTGCAGCGGCCAATATTGAAACCATCAAGTCAAAAGCCAAAATTGTGTATGGTAAGGCTAGTATAACCAATTTGACACAATCCAGAAATTTTGAGAAATCTTTGCATCAGGCAATATCTCTGTTAGATTGGCCCATCAGAAAATAAAAGGCAATCTTGATGACCAATAATTTTTACCAACGGTAAGGCCTAAGTTTGGTTCAAATCTGCAACATTTGGCACATAGAGAGAAGCTTTCTCTGAATTTACCTTGGCAAGATTCCTCAATATCAGAAAGTAATGAAAGCAATGTATATGTATTAGAAAATTGAAATATATTAAAGGTGATCGACATGTCGTTCCTTTGCTCTACTCAATTTGCAGATTAACTGTTACTCTCATAATTTTGCAATTTGCCGTAAAGTTTTCATTTTTGACTTTATGAAACAATTCATAAATAAATCACAGGTGATTCATTCGTCAACATTAAGCTTGCGTGGTACAGTGGTAGAGCGTCGGGCTACTGTACCGAGGGTCCCGGGTTCAAATCCCCGTTAGGCGAGGTGAGAATTTCCGGGGCTAGCCCTCAAACCGGCGCGATTACTGGTGTATTTTCCAGGAAGCAGTCATCGAGAGTGACTCGATGGGCTATAAAGCCTCCTTCACAATCGATGTAAAACAAATTGGAAAACAAACAAACAAACAAACAAAATGTTAAGTCTGAGGTTAAAACTGTACACATAGGGTTGAGGATAGATTGTTCGAAGTACTTTGATTCTTACTTGTACTTTCGTTTTGGGTACATTGTTCATTGAATTAGTCCATTCAGGTGGATTGTAACGCTGAATGAAATGAGCCATGCTGTTTTTTCTTCTTTGTATAACTTTGGTCCTGTGCATAAACGCATCAAGACACAGAAACGTATCCTTATAGCGACAAAACTGTAATATGGACTTTGACATTTTGGCGTGTTTGATTTGGAATTAAAGTTTATAAACATCCGTTGTTTTCTGAAGTTGATACTCACGAACAATCAGTATAGACTATAATTGAGAGGCGGTCTTTGAAATATTCACATTATTTCGATACACTTACTCAATAATTTATCTGATATGTTCCACCAGAAATATCTTACTATACTTTATTGGTAGATTAAAAAAATGTTATTGATAATCCAAATGAATAATCGAACGTGACGAACCCTGATGACGAAATACCCCGAACTACAAAATGGGACCATAGTTTTACCGAGTTCCCAGAAATCAAGCACAGTGTTCATAACAAATACTTTCATTTCCTTATTTCAAGGAAATGTTTGAAATTGGTTTTTGCTTCTATTCATTTAAAGTTTGTTTTATTTAATTACCTTATTTCGACTGTTATAACTAGTTCGGTAAGGCTTATACCAACGTTGTGTTTCTCGGTGTATTCGTACTCAAGAAAGATGGCAACCGAATCTGATACCAATTTTTGTCATGAAGATAACAAACTGAGAAATATTCAAATTTTGAGCGAAGAATTGGACAAACTTCACCAGTACTGTGTGGACTGTGATTTGAATGTGTTTATGACTTACAAAGCGGCTAAACCATTCTTGAAATGGAACAGTCGTAGATCGAGCATTCCTCGATTTCGTTCCTTGTTTACGTTAGCAGTTGTAATTGGATTATTTGCACTTGCGTTGAATAGCGGACCTGTGACCAAATTTGCGAGTGCAGCATCAAGACAAATCAATATAAAGGTAAGACAGTTTATGTGTAAGTTTCAATTGAGATCGGGAACCCTGATAGACATTTGTATATTTCTCAAAAGTATCCAATAATGAAAATGTCCTCTGCAAACATTTCTAAGATGATCTAGTTTCACTTAATTTCTTCAGGAATCTTTTTTTTTGTTGGGATTTTTAGCAAACATTATAAAATTGGTGAATAGCGATTGCAGGGGAAAGGGTCGCTTTAAAACAACACAGAGCTGAACTCAAAATTTGATACTTATGCTAGTCAAAATAATTGAATGTGAAGATTGCTTTCTAATTTTCTGATGAGGCAATCTAACTTAAAATTTCGAACCATCGAAATGATGTCAGACTTGTTTTCAAGCACAAATGGCCATCTAAAATCAATTGATATGACAAGGTATGGTAAATAAACTTTTATACCACCAGAAAATGGCATCAATTTCCGTTAAACAATTAATAAAACCCTTATTAGGTTTTCCTATTCCAGTGTGCATGTGCAGAAAAAGATTATTGAGAGCAGGGCGATGTTCGGTTTGGTAAATGACTAGTTCGGTAAAAGGATAAACAAGATAAAAAGGTCTGGCTGGTTCGGTAAAAAATATTGTAAAAGAAATTGTACATAGTGTATGAAATGTAGTTGTTTTAGAACTTAATTATGAAATTCCTCCGTTAAACAACTAGTTTGATTGTTTTAATACTTAGGGTGAGACATAGTCTCTGATCAAAATAGTTTGCATGTATGTAAATAATAGTAAGTGTTAATTAATTAACACTTAATTTATATGAGATTTAACTGTTTTTCACACCAATTAAATTGTTGTTCTGTCTAGTATAGGTTTTTACCGAACCAGCCAGACCCTTTACTATAGTTTAACTTTTTACCGAACTAGTCATTTACCGAACTGACCTGTAATCTCGAGAGCATATGCGCAGAAAAAAATTATCGAGAGCAAAAAGTCATCATCTAATGTCAATTAAACTGTTCTTACAAAGTGGATATGCGGAATACAGACATGTAAAGTGCATGGATTGATTAGAAAAATATTAATTCACAACTGTGAGTAAAATAATTTGATAATTTTCAATAACAATGAAAATATGGGTCTTCAAATGGTGCGACAAAATTTTTGTCGCATTTGTCCTCGATTAAATGGATTGTTCGAAAGTTTGACGTGACAGGAGATATTGCCCGATATAAAAATTTCTCAATATTTTCCAATTGTGTCAAATAAGTTTGACTAATACTAATGCTACCAAGGTGTCAGTCAGTAAAGCAATATAGCATTCAAGACCAGAAATCTGGGCTGCTGAACATGGCTAAGTCAAAATAATTCAACATGAAGATTGTCTTTACTTTTCTGATAGAGCAACAGGAGATAGTGCATGATGTCAAATTTTCTCAATATTTCCTGATTGCAATTTGCTTCAAATTAGTTTGACTAAGCTTTATATTTCTATTACTATTTAAATAATACATGTCCATATAATCTGCATTTAAGCATAATTATTTCAGGAATTGTTAATATCACAATAATTATTGTAGTCAAACCAATTTGAAACAAATAAGGAATATTTTATATTTTCTGATCGGCAATATTTCCCATTGGGCCATTGCCCTTCAGTCTAAACCATTAAAGCAATTTGCGCATAAATTTTTTATGACTTATTGTATAAATATTAATTCAGACAGAAGGGTCATTGCAATATTTAAAAAACAAAGTTGTTATGCTAACCCTTCTTTTTTTGAAACTTTTTTTAAGAAATGAATGTTTATTTTAAAGTATATCTCTGGACAATCATTGATAGTTTATAAAATGTTACTTATTTAAACAGGTTTTCTCCTGGTTAGATTGGAATCAGCTGAACAACATGAGATGTTTTATACCCAATCCAATGTTGGAGGGTGTAAATGGGCCAGGGGAGATCACCCAAGAAGATTGTCAGGTATGGAAACTTGGTCATTTATCTCCCATAATCTATTCCTTTATAGAGGATTTTGTGGCTGGTTCAATTGAAAGCAAAGGCATGTGTCAATCATTTAAAATAAAAACTATTTTTATCTGTTAATCGTCCAATTGGAACTACTCGGGTATTTCCGTGAGCTGAGAAATACACCTCGGATATAAGTGTAGGGTTTCAATTTTTCGGGTAAATCGGCCCCGGCGTTTAACACCTTTTCTAAGCGTGCATATTAAGTAGTTCAATGTATATGGAAGCGTTGGACATCCTTTTAAATCATTTTTTTATCAGTAACTCATACAAAAAAGCGAAGATTATAAGTTGTGACGTATATAGTTGTTTCCTTAATCAAATTACACGTCTTTTTAGATTTTACATTTTAAGATCTACATTGCATTTTTTGAAAACGAAAGTGAAGTGATGTCATTCAGCGGGAACTAATATGGCGCCACCCCTATTATTTCAGAGGTGTTTTCATTTGATAAACCCGATGTGTTCAGATTGTGAATCATCATGACAAATGCAGAAAATGCTCATCACAATCAAATTTTGCTTTTGTAACAATGGCTCTTAAAGAATTCTACTAAATGCCTGGAATAAAGGAATCATTCTTTAATCACAATGAATATGAAGTAACAGAATATGTAAAGAATGTACTTGTAGTTTCTTTAACCCTTTAACCAAACAATGACGGCATTTGACCAGTTTGTTGCAGACGACTCTGGAAAATATTTGGGGAAAAGGAACAATTGCTCGTAAGGAGCAATTTCTCCTTTTCTCACAATGTTTTCTGCCCTCTCAGAAGATTATGCTTCAATTTCATTACTTGTTGAAATGTTGTCTGCAAACTCTTTCAATTTGGGACAGTCGAAAATTTGGTGTTTGGAAAAAGGTTAAAGATTTTGATGGATATCATTATTAACATCATTTGCAATTAATGGTGTTGTAGCATTAAATGTTGTGGTTGTGATGTTGAGAAAACACTCAATATATACACAGCTTATGCAGTTATGTTATTGTTGATAAATGTTGTTGGTAATAATCGTACAACTCAAATCTCAGTTAGTCTGATTGATTAGTCTGGAAGCATCAAGTTGGAAACTATACTAGGTATAACTGTAAAACCTTTGACAAAGTGTTGAATTGCAAATGAAATTTATGGCAAATGGAAGCATACAGGTAATAGAAGTTGAAGCAACAGATTAATTCATTCTACTGACCCAACCAAATTCCTTAAAATTTATAACAGCATACTTACATGTATATGATTAAAAGAATACCTGAACTTGGGTTAGGGGTCTTGATTAAAGATCTTAATTATCTTGTATAACAACGACTTAACCAAATCAAAGTACTTGTCTAACGGCTTTTGGTTATCCAAGACTGTCTTAGTTTAAAGACAACATTTGACATTAAATGAAAAGATTTTTAACTTACAGAATAGAATCTTTTGTTGGTAAAAGAGAAGCTGCTGAAGTGCTCCTCTTCCTATACTAATGCGAATATCCAAGGCTGCCTAAAGTATGCCTATATATATCCAAAGCTGCCTAAAGTATGCCTATATATATCCAAAGCTGCCTAAAGTATGCCTATATATATCCAAAGCTGCCTAAAGTATGCCTATATATATCCAAAGCTGCCTAAAGTATGCCTTTATATATCCAAAGCTGCCTAAAATATGCCTATATATATCCAAAGCTGCCTAAAGTATGCCTTTATATATCCAAAGCTGCCTAAAGTATGCCTTTATATATCCAAAGCTGCCTAAAGTATGCCTTTATATATCCAAAGCTGCCTAAAGTATTCCTATATATATCCAAAGCTGCCTAAAATATGCCTATATATATCCAAAGCTGCCTAAAGTATGCCTATATATATCCAAAGCTGCCTAAAGTATGCCTTTATATATCCAAAGCTGCCTAAAATATGCCTATATATATCCAAAGCTGCCTAAAGTATGCCTTTATATATCCAAAGCTGCCTAAAGTATGCCTTTATATATCCAAAGCTGCCTAAAGTATTCCTATATATATCCAAAGCTGCCTAAAGTATGCCTTTATATATCCAAAGCTGCCTAAAGTATGCCTTTATATATCCAAAGCTGCCTAAAGTATGCCTTTATATATCCAAAGCTGCCTAAAGTATTCCTATATATATCCAAAGCTGCCTAAAATATGCCTATATATATCCAAAGCTGCCTAAAGTATGCCTATATATATCCAAAGCTGCCTAAAGTATGCCTTTATATATCCAAAGCTGCCTAAAATATGCCTATATATATCCAAAGCTGCCTAAAGTATGCCTTTATATATCCAAAGCTGCCTAAAATATGCCTATATATATCCAAAGCTGCCTAAAGTATGCCTTTATATATCCAAAGCTGCCTAAAGTATGCCTTTATATATCCAAAGCTGCCTAAAGTATTCCTATATATATCCAAAGCTGCCTAAAATATGCCTATATAAATAAGGGATTGTTTTTATATTATTCAAAATGTTTCCTTTCCAGACTTGTTCAAATGTGGGCCTTATACCTCATGTTGAGGATATTAGTATGGAGGAGATGTGTAATGACTACCTTAATAACAGCTTGCCTTTAGTATTGAGGAACCAGGATGTATATAGATATGGACAGACTACACTAGATGATATTATAGAGGTAATGTAGTCTTTCTGTCAAAATGCATCATTCTTGTGTTCATTTCACTTTAGTAGAAAGTATGATACTATACTAGAAGGTCTTTCTACTTTGAATGTAAAATCGTTAAATAAGATTTTGACATGTTCTCTAGTACATTTGTATGTTTAGTCTTGATTGAGAAACCAATTTCCAAATTTCTAATTAACTTATTTGATTTACATGGATTGTGTAGAAAGCTTGAAGTTTGTTAAATTCACTCTCTATGACTGTTAACAACCAACAACGACTGTTAAACTAGTTATAAAGCTTCTTTATTAAACAACTGTGAGAAAAGAAGAGAATGTTTGATCCAAGGTGTGAAGCAATATCATTTTTAGTCACTAAGAGTTTGAGAACAGTTCTACTCAATATCATTAAAAGTTATTCGAGTTTTCTACTTTATTATACATGACACCAGCTGTCGCCTCATTTGGACAGTCACAAAATTCTATCCATGTATATAAAAGGGTAAGTTGGTCTTTTAAACAATGACCTTCCACCATTTTAACTTTAAGAGACCAATTTTTAATACATTAAATCCTCAATTTTTGGTTGTCAGTAAATCTTGGGAAAGCTTTCTTAACTATTTACCAAACAATATCAACATTTGACCAGTTTGGTGCAAACAACTCTGGAAAACATTATGGGAAATCAAGAAATTCCCACAATGTTTTCTACTTTATCAGAAGATTATTTTCCAATCATCTCATTTTGAAATGTCATCTGCAAACTCTTTCAATTTGGGACAGGTGAACATTTGTGTTTGGTAAAGGGTTAAAGCCTCATCCAGACCTAGTATTTAGCAACTCTTAATTAAAGGTTATCCTTGGACTTTTCCATTAACCTTACAAATTCCTACTCTATATTTCAGATGTATTTGGAAGATGAAGTTTTAAATCTGTTTACATGCTGTGACTTTGCAAGCAATATAAAGAAAGTATATAAAGATCACAGACTGTTTCTTCACAAACTGCAAGATGGGGAATTTTCAGAGTATTATGCTCATTGGTAAAGTTGAAATGTTATTTCAAACTTCAGATATCTGGATCAAATGTGTTTCTGGTCAACTTCTTAACCCTTAGAATGCTGGGTAATTTCTAAAAATACATATTTTAGTCATCTGCTTTCCAAATCATGAATATCTGCTTAATTTTTGTTGATGAAAAATTTTCAGAGTAACAAACAGCTTAGATCACTGACCAGATGCCAATTTACTTGGCGGCTGGCCTGGATTTAACCTGTTTGCGTAAGCATGAAGTCAGTTCCAGCATTATAGGAGTTAACTGTGGGTATTCATTAGAATGGTCACATTTAGACGATTTTAATGAGTATCTATAATGCAGAATTAACATTATTGTTTTGAAAATAGTCTGTTAAATTTTTACCAAAAGCAGACAACATATCTTTTACTTGAAACAGGCAACTTTAGAAAAGCTTTGTAAACATGTGAAAAAACTTTCAGTTCTGCTTTTGTGATATGTGAATCAATTGAAAAAGCATTGTGGCAAAAGAAGAATTTGCTTGTGACCACAATGCTTTTTAAAAGATATCTGCTGCAAAACACACAAACATTGCTTTAGGTGGTGACATGTTAAAATAATTCTGGTTATCTATATTTCTGTAACAGTTTAGGTCTGCAATAAGAGCAGTTTGGAATCTGAGGCAGACATATCAAATTATTTGGAAAACATCCAAAATGAAAACAGAAGGCACAAATTTTTATTTGTAAAGATTTGTGGGTCATACATAAAATTTGATATAAATTATTCTGACAAAAGATATAATAGGTTGCTATGAGCAGTTCTTACTTTTGTCTGAATTGTTTTTCTAGGTATTATGGTGGTTGTACATTCAAACATGTATTTTTGAAGAAATTGGTAATCAATAATGAAAAAAGAATTGAAAAATTATGTACTTCACGTCTTGATAGGATACAACTTGCATTTGCAAAAAAAGAAAATGTTTATATCAGTCAACAATAATGTTCAAAAACCTATGCAGCTGACAGAATAAATCATTGAAATGTTTCTTGAAGATTTTAAAGATTGATGTAATCATTGTTTTTCAAATCAATGCTCATTGTTTTTTCAGGCAAAATTGCTTCACCGAGGCTTCCAAGTTATTTAGAAAGGTGTATAACAGACCAGCCCTTTTACCCAGTACAGTAGAGTTATCCCCCCATAACTGGGTGCTGCTCTCTTCCAATTATACAGCCAATGAGACTATTCAGGTAAAATACAGGAAGCATTTTTAGTGATAATTTTTGGCCCAAAAAGTCTCATAAAATTTCCCAAAAACTCATTACTTTCATTCATTTTAATCATTTTTTTTCTATAGAAAACCCCATTGATTTTTAAGGTTTTGTTTAAAAAGCCCTTTGATTTAATTTAGAAAAAGATCATTGCTTTTTATCATCTAACGTAGTTCAAACAATTGAAAACCCATTGAAGCTGTTTGTTTATTAAAGACTGTTGGGGTCTAAATTAATTTCCATTTATATCACTGCGTAGCCCTGACACGAGTCATGTAATTTACCTCTTTGACCTGAACTAGTTTTTCTAGCTGTAATGCTACCATCATTACAAACTGGAAAGCCATTTCTGTCATTGGTCCCATCAAAGAAAACTATTTAAATTCATTGAGATCAAATGAGAAGTTGAGGGTCATGCTTGACCTAGTTGTTAAGGTGGAAGACTTAGAGGAGTGGGCCCAAATTGTTTTTATAGCAAAAGTAACATTTACTGCTTTTAAATGAATGTTAATATGATATGTATGTATACTATGATGATAAACAAGTCAAACTGGCATTTTGAATGTTTATTTTAATTTATTCCCTATTATAACAGGTCATCATGTCAAAAATTTCTTCCATGTTTTCCTCTTCTTTGTAACCTGACCAGGCTTACGCTTGGGCGCGTATTTTAAGAACGAAAAAGCCGACATCTTACTGTCAAACGATTCCGGAAGTAAACATAGCTGGTACCAGTTATTTTTGTATTCGTTCGTAACAAATACGGAAAACAGGGCAACAGCAAAATTACGTTTATATCCACGATAAGAACAAAGTCTGCCAAATGATTAAAAACCGGAAAAAAACAGTTTAAAAAGGTACAACAGAACCACGTGACCTTATTATTCCAAAGCCATTATCATACCGATACTTTCATTTGCGGATTACATTAAAATATGTTACGTTAAACTTTATAAGTGGCTTAGCGCACGGATTAGTGATGCATCTCTGTAATCTATCAAACACTTTAAACGAATGCACATTGGGGCGAACGGACATGTACACTGGGGCAAACGGAGCTTCTTCTAAAATTAGAACAAAATGACGTCGATCTGGATTTCCCACCCTCCGACTTATGGAACATATAAAACAATGAAATATGAACAGAAAACATTTTGGGATGTATTTAATTACAACTCATGTATGGATAATAATTTCTATAACAGGAAATTAGCAGAATAATATCGTATTTCACAAGAAATTTCAACAGGCCCTTCGGGCCCATTGTCTTTGAAATTGAGTGGGCCCGGCAAACATTTTATGGGTACCGGGCCCACGGGCCCGTTCTAATTTCGACCACTGTAAGTGACAGACTTTTTGAAAGATTTGTATGCCATATTCAGTAAAATACATTGTCAGTCACATGAAAAGGTATTAATGATAATAATCATACTTTTATCATTATACAGGTGCCCATAAAAGCTAGTGTTATCATACTGGTACAGATCTCAGGTTATTTAGATGTTATGGCAGAACCAAAGGAAGTATGCCAAAGTGATTGCAAGAATCTGGTTGTAAGTTTACAGCCTAAATCAATAAGTAAGCCATTTTATCCTTTACATCATGTACATATGCATTTTGAAATAGCTGCAACAGGAAAACTTTCACAAAATAAGTTAAGAGAACAGGAGGAGTTGCTCACAAATACATTGTTCCTGATTACCTATATTAGTAATACGTCAACATTCAGCTTATATATAACATAATCAAGATATTTTATTCAAGAATTAGGTTAACCAATTACCCAATGCACATGCATGTTCTTGATTCAAGTCAGATTTAAATGCATTTACAAGCAACAGTTCTAACCATTAAACATATTTTCTTTTTTTTTGTTAGAAGATAATATAATAATGGATTTTAATGAGGTGAATAGACAAACTGCATTTTATTGTCAAATCATGTTATTCATAATGCATTCTTCTGATTAAACCCATTGTGTGCAGTCATTTTTACTCATTTTGAAACACCTGCAACAAAAAGATTAGACATAGTTGTGACTACTTAGCCATGTGAAATTTGCCCCTCAGCTACACCACCGATAGTTTTTCCCCAATCAAACATAAGATTAATTGATTTAAATTGAACTAGTAGCAAAATCCAATAATGTGGCATGGGCTTAAGTTTTTTAGCAGGTGTTATATAGAATCATATGCTACAGTATTTGTTGATAGTACAGTATTTTATTTTTCAAGACTACTGATGTTTTCCATCATATGGTATGCATTCAATGTGTAAATGTTACAGAGGTAATTATCTGCCAATAGCTCATCTACATCACAAAGGAAGTTAGAAATGAACAAACCCTAAATATCTTCATATTTTTTGTTAATATGGTCCTATCTGAAGATGCTTTTTCCAAAAGCATTACTTACATTAGCCTGGATTACCAAATAAGCTGTAATTGGTGACCAGTTTAACCCATTACCATACAATAACAACAATTAACCACTTTGTTGCTGATGACTCTGGAAAACATTGTGGGAAAAGGAGAAATTGCTTGTTACGAGCAATTTTTCCTTTTCCCACAATGTTTTCTGCCCCTTCAAAAGATTATTTCCCAATTTCGTCACATTTTGAAATATCGTTTACAAACTTTCAATTTGGGACAGTCTTAAATTTAGTGTTTGGTAAATGGTTAACATGAAAATTGATGAAAAATGCATTTTTCCCAAATATACAAACAATTAAACCAGTCCTTTTTTGTTTCAGTGATTGCCCCAACATTGCTGTATGACTATAAGTACAGACCTGGTGAAGATGGTACTTCAATAACTGTTGGTTTGGAAGGGGATATAGATCTGTGAAAAAACCGTGGACGACTCATCTTAAAACGTAAAACCATGGACGACTCATCTTAAAACGTAAAACCATGGACGACTCATCTTAAAACGTCATATAAAGTTGTTATAACACACCTACAAACATGCAACTTCAGAAACTATTATTGTCAAATAATAACAAAATTAATTGCTCATATTGAGTAAATTACGCATATTTTTTTTGTTTTTAATTATTGCTGTTATTCCAAAAGAAAAGAAAACAAGATTGACATAATAGAGTGATTTGGTCAACAGTTTGATTGAGTCAACATAAAGTGTGGGTGCTTTGAGTGATATTTTGTACTTTTGATAGTTTTGTTATTTGATAGTTTATTTCATCTATTTATCCTATTGATAAATGTTGGTTTTTGTGAGACCCAAAGAGAATGCCCAAGATAACTACTTTTCATGTTATAGAAATTATGGTAATTTCCTAAGTGTTCTACAAAAGATACTTCTATCTATTAACCAAATCTTCCAATTGAGGAATTATTATTTGGTCCAGACAAAAAAAGCAACAGCAGACAGGAATTTGGGAGATTGAAATATTATATATTTTTTTGTGATTATAGACCCAAGCTACTATTACGAAAGAAGAAATTGCCTGTTATAAGCAATTTCTTCTTTTGTCACAGTTGTTTCTGAAGTTTAATGCTACAAGTGTGGTAAGGTATAATGGGGAAAGGGACTAAAAGCTGAGAAAAAAGAAATATATCTTTTTAAAAAAGAAATGCAATAAAATGATAGAAATCATTATATACTGCTTTTGTGTTTGTCTTGAGCAAAGAATCCCATTTATACCATTTTTGACTGAGCCTCCTAAGAGTATGGCCTTTTCAACATAGAATACAAGCATTCCTAGTTTGAGACCAGGCCCCAGTTTCACAAAACGACTTAAGGTTGGCCTATATGCTTTATTTTTCTCTTATTATGTTCATGTTTGATTGCCGTCAGCAGCTTAACCCTTTACCAAACTCAAACTTTTGACTGTCCCAAATTGAAAGAGTTTGCAGACGACATTTCAAAATGGGATGAAATTGAAAAGCAATTTTCTGATAGGGCAGAAAACTGTGGGAAAAGGAGAAATTGCTCATTAAGATATCAATGTTTTCCAGAGTCGTCTGTAACAAACTGGTCAAATGTCGATATTGTTTGGTTAATGGGTTAAAAAGAAAAGTGTTTAGTATGGTTAAAAAATACCAGGAGCACTGAAGGGTGAACTACCTGGAAACATTGATTATTGCAGATAATGAAGCAATACTGCAGATAATGGCATTATACCTCAATCCAACCGACTAACCACCATTATTGCCAGACACAACTACTTATGATGGTCAGTTCTTGCAGTTAACTTGTATCACCTGTGCCTCCAAACTTTAACTAATCAAAGAAACATATGACAAGTATAGACCTACTAGATGATCATGGCCTAGTTGATTCTAACAAAAAAAAAATGAAAATGTGGAATTACAAGGTAACATAACGTGGTCTAGGTTGGGAATCGATGGTTAAATGATCTAATTTTACTGTGGCGTGTCCTTTTGCAACACTGGTTATGCCATCCAGGAAACATGTCATATAACGCACAAATACACTGGTCAGGGGTGTAGCTTGACTGAACGAATGTGTAGGCACGTCAATCTAGTTGGATCTGGGTGCATGCTCCCCCATGAAGTCTGTGCAGTCTGAAATAAATCATGTGCGTTCTGGCATGTACAAACACATATTTTATAAAGCAGGAAAAAGGTCCTTTCTGCTGCAGTTTTTTTCTTGCTTTGCTTCCTGAAATACAAGTGTAGGCACATGCCTTATGTGCCTAAATCTCCTATGATAATGTCCCAAAATATGAACTATAAATAATTGGGACATTTTACTTTTTGAGTAGAAGATTGTGTCGAGTATCTGAGCTCTAAATTGGTCCAAATTAACCCTTATAGTGCTGGAACTGAACTTCATGCATTTGCAAACAGATTAGATCCAGGCCAGCTGCCAAGTAAATCGGCGGCTGGCCTGTGATCTCACCTGTTTGTGACTCTGTGTATCTTTCCTCAATAAAATTAAGCAGATATTTAAGGTTTTAGAAAGTAGATGATGGCATGTACAAACACATATTTTATAAAGCAGGAAAAAGGTCCTTTCTGCTGCAGTTTTTTTCTTGCTTTGCTTCCTGAAATACAAGTGTAGGCACGTGCCTTATGTGCCTAAATCTCCTATGATAATGTCCCGAAATATGAACTATAAATAATTGGGACATGATTTTACTTTTTTAGTAGAAGATTGTGTCGAGTTCCTGAGCTCTAAATAAATGGGAGCACCCTACGATAAAATAATGGAAAAACAAAACGTATCTAAAATGTAAAAAAAACCAACCAACAACAGAATTGAAGTGACCAATTCCAAAGACCTAATAAACATATGTCTTTGCCAATTCCAAACTCATGCGAAATTAAAGCAAAGGCTAAGGGAGCCTGTGCTCCCGGCCAGTGCCAATCTGAAGGGTTTATCCAATGAAAACACTCAGCTCACGGAAATACCCGAGCAGTTCCGATTGGGTCCGTTCGAGGACGGGTTATCCCGAATGTCGATACTCGAACAGTTATCTCCCTTGTTCCAAAATTGGAGAAAAAATGAGCGACAGAGTTTTCGGAATGAACGATAGATATCAGAATTTTCGAACTTTTCCTCAATCAGAAAGCTATGATGATGGTAGGACCTTTTCATCCACATCAGCAAGGGAGCAGGCCGTCCCACATAACTCACAAACAGGTAAGAATCGCGGTTAAATACTTGTTTACATCATATGAAGGTCAGCTGTCAAAATTGTATCATTGGTTTTCGCGAGTTCGATCCACCGGTTCCTCAAAATGAAAGTAGATCGGATTTAGTTACATGAGGTGTATTCTTCTTTTTTACAATATTCAACGTAATTTTACATTTGCTTACTGACACGCACACGCCTCTATAAACGATTGCTGTATTTCATTAGATTCTTTGAACGGCCAATATGATTTGATCTTCATTTTTCCTCCAGCTTATTCTTTTCTTAATTTGCATATGATTATATGTCATACATCATTAGTTTACAGACAATGAATATATAAAACAGTTAAATCATCAATAGAGAGAGGGTCTGTCACATAATTGGAAATAATGACATGATTAAATAGATCTAAATCACTTTTGGCATATCACAGATTTAAGGGAGTTTAGATATTTAAAATTTAGCACTTTCAACAGATAAAAATGAGAGTCAGACATACATATAACACAGAATGACCTATGAAGTTTTTTGGCTTTTTTCCAATGGGGTTCAATATATAAATTTCCCAGGTTTAAAACTGGTGGCCGTGTGTACTGTTTTGATAAATTTATGTGATTGTTCCTTAAAGACTGCTTCACCTTTGCCTCATAGCTTGAATGTTATGATGTAAATATAAATATTTGGCAAAAGCAGTCATATCAAATTACTGTTACCTTAATTTTTTTTTTTTTAGATCAAAGCATATTTAACGGACAGTTGTAATGATACAATGTATTTAATAACTGAAGGTACCTAAAATGTCGGAAAGCAAAAGCTTACAGTACTAAAATCTTAAAGGACTAAAGAGCTTTACATTGATTTTTTTTTTTCGGCAGGAATAAATGTGTTTTAAGTTACAAGTGCAGCTCATTGAAAATTAATGAAAATTACTTATTGTATTTTTTTTTTATGTCAACACTACTTTATTTACCCCTATATTGCCTTAGATTAGTTATTCTTATACTTCTATCCATGAAAAATTGATGGTAGATTATTACTTGCAGGAAATATACACTTGTCATTTGACTTTTGATTAACTTTATCTGAACAACTCTACATGGCAGGATGGATCACACCTTTGCTTGAGGCCTTACCCCTTTTTCATATACAGTTGCAGAGTCTGATACCTTCTTTAAGTTTGTTATTATGAAATAGCTTCATTGGTAAATAAAATTTGCAGATTAAGTAATTATAAATTTTATACTATTTATTATCTATGTTTCAAAGTGCCATTTTGACAAATGAGGTGCCCAACTATTTAACTTCATTGTTTACATTTGAGTATCATTTAAAATAGCAAGGAGCGCTCAGATTAATAATTGTCTATCACCTGGTTAGAAAAATCATGTGAAACACATAAAAATACTGTCATTTATCGAATATCAACAACATGAACATTCAAAATGGAGAATTTCTTGGGTTTTATTGGTTCCCAACGTGCCTTGGCTGACCTTGTTTTATCGCTAATTGTAAACAAACTTTATAATATTCACTCTTTTCAAAGCATCATGTGAACGTGTCTCTGTCTCAATTCCTCTGTAAAAGGGATTTTAGAGTACTGTTAAGTTAATTTTCAATTATTCTAGAACTTTCACAATTTTAAGTGTAAATGAGCGCAAGTATGGCTTTAACCCATTACCAAACAATAACTCCATTTGACCAGTTTGTTGCAGATGCCTCTAGAAAACATTGTGGGAAACAGAGACATTGCTCTTAACGAGCTCCCACAATGTTTTCTGCGCTATCAGAAGATCATTTTTCAATTTCATCACATTTCGAAATGTCGCTGCAAACTCTTTCAATTTGGGACAGTCGAAAATTTTACATTTGGTAAAGTGTTGAATATTCTTTTTCAGATCAGATGAAGAGACTTGCTGGAGAAGCCCTTGGAACTGGCAGGTAATTAACCCGTCTATTTACAATTGGATCTTTACTTTACACTGACTTGAATTTGCATGTGACTTTGATATGTTGTGGAAAATATAGCTGTACAATGGAAGAAGTAAATACACAATTAAACTCTTCCTGCATCACTTTCTTTTTATGATTCATTTTTATTCAGAAAAAGTGTCATTATTTTCTTTTTAGCATCTAATTATATCTTAAGCTGATTGTCTTAATTTTTTTGTTTTAAAAATATTTATCGGGCAGTAATCTTTGTATGTATTATCCTTACTTAATTAATTCTCATTACATAGAATGTTTAATATCAACACATAAAAATGAGCTTGAATGTCTTTATAAAAGACATCATTTTGAAACGTTATGACATAGAAAAGAATAAACCCTTGTTGACCAAATCAATAAGTAATAATGATTTAATATAAGTCAAATGCCTGTGTCACATTTTATCTGTTTTTTTTTTACCTTTAATAATTTATGTATTGATTTGTTTCATTGATTTCTTTTGCAAGAGTTGAAGACAAGGTTGGACTGACTGCCTTATGATTTGTTCCATGTCACAGTTCACTTATTACAAACTATTACTGGTAGAACCTCTCACTCCTTAATGACTCACTTTGCACGGCCAGGAACCTCAGCATGCAGATAACTTTAGAAACCGCTGTGACAAAAGGATAGATTTCTCCAATGAGCGAGTTCTTTCTTTGACACATTGACTTCTACCCCATTTGAAAATAATATGCATGTTTTTGTTATCTGCTGTTGTTATAGATAAGGATCAGTCACAAATTAAAATTTGGAGGGAATGGGTTGTTAACTTTTTGTGTTAAGATGAGTCATAGATTAGTGAGAATAAGCCACCCTCATTCATTAAACTGACTGTGTCAAATTTTGAAACAATTGTTTATTTGATTTCTTTTATTTTTAAATGATAAGGTCCATTTTAAGGTAGGTCATTCACAAAAGTTTCTTTTTTTCCTCGCATTTCTTTTTGTTATTTAAATGTTTTGTATTTTTACTACTTGTGACAGGTATTGAGATGATGTTAGAAAGATTTGTACATTCAAGATGAACGAAATTCTACTCTATCTCTTGGCCTGATATGAGAATTAGATTCTGTCTATTTTTCCAAAATATACAGGCCTTTTGTTGAAATGTTCTTATGATTATATGAAAAAAAAAAGAGATTCTGTTTGCGCATTATTTCTTTTGAACTCTCTGTTCAAAATGCTAAAAGACACCTGCATATCATAGATCGTTATGGTTTCTTTCATGTTCTTTTATAACTTTGTTATATTTGTTATTTATTGTGACATTTTTCTAGAACATGTTTATGAGTTTTTTTGTACAGTTTTATTACAAGGAACGATATGTATTAGCAAGTCCAAGACACTTATATATTTTTTGTTGTCTTATGTTCAATGTTTCGTGTGGGAAGGGTTGGGTTTTTCAGTGTATCTAGTATATCAACATAATAGCTTGATTTCATTGTACTACTGAATAAAAATTAACCCTAACAGTGCTGGAACTGATTTCATGCATATGCAAACAGGTAAGATCCAGGCAAGCCACCAAGTAAATTGGCAGCTGGCCTGTGATCTAACTTGTTTGCTACTCTGGGTATCTTTTCTCAACAAAGTTAAGCAGATATTTAAGGTTTGGAAAGTAGATGACACAAAAATCTATTTTAAGAAAATGATCTAGCATTCTAAGGTTATAGGCAAAAAAGACACTACTGTATAACAATGTTTTTGTTTTTTCAGCATCTGGGCTTTCGAAGTCATATCCTACCCTTTTATAATGATGCGTCGATCATGCCAGGTAATTAACAAGCAATTTTCTTTATTGAAATTTTGTATGGCTCTTTACCTCATATAAACTTTATAACAGGTTTTCATTGAAAAGAAATGCTGTAGACTGCAATAATAAACTTTTAGGATGCTTCAAGTATTTTCATTATGAGTTTGACTTTTAAACTTTACTAAAGGGCTGAATGATTGTCATGAGCGATTTTGTGTCATATCACAGTTCTTGTATAGCTTAGCTTCTTCTTGTCATTTACAAATTATTCCTATGGATTAATGGATAAACTTAAAGAAAAAAAAATAGTTCAACAATGTTTCTTCAAAACGTGCCTTTTAACAACTGTGTCATTTATTGTGTTGTATCATTATCATAATCATCATACCATTGTCATTAAATATATTGTACAAACCAATCTGGTTGGAAGTGACATCTTTTTAAAGAGATATTCTGTCAAGGGCTATCCTTAATTATCATTCACGCTTGTGAGTACATTGTTTGTGTTATGAGTTCCTGCTTAAAGATTTTGCAGCTTGACTCTCTTAGATGATCTTAATGATTTGCTCCATTACAGATCTATTATCCTGCAAGTCGCTCTCATCTCACCCCCTTTACCCTGGTACCTGTGATGGTGAAGCTGAAAAGAAACAAAGTAAGAACAATTTCTTAGTTTGACCAAACCCTTTGCTTGGGATTTTGGGGGTCCTGCATGGTCCAGTGGTCATAATAATAAGAATAATAATGATATTTTATCTATAGTTTGTTAAGATGGTGGACTTAAAACATACTGGCCCTGGGTTCGAGCCCCATTGATACCTGTTTCTGTGGGAGTGACCTCTGGCAAGTCACTTCAGAGTCCTAGCCTAGTTCTGCTGGATCCAGGAAAGCTGTTACATTACAGGCAAACTGTCGATACAGTGTTTAACACCATACAAAAAAGTGGAATTTTAGAATAGATCTTTAATAAAAGAAACAACAGATTAGAATTATAAACTATAAAAAATAACATGCTGTGATATAAGGGAGAAATTGAAGTTAAGGAAGGAGAAATTGCACTATGAATGATTTTTTATTAGACTTTGATAAATCTTTTGACTTAATTGTTTGCATCACACTACATGTGAATATCTCTGATAAAGTCATACAAATTTGTCCTTTTATTTCAGCCATTAATCTCTTTGTGGAAGGGCTTTCCCAGTTACCTTTTGTCTCGGGGGATCAATATGGTCAGTGAGAATGTAGTTAATGAAGCCACTAATTGGCCCCTGTAAGTGTGACTTTTAATTATTTTTCTTTAACCAAATGCCAAATTTGTGACTTTCCCGAATAAAAAACAAAATATGATGAAAAGGAAAACTAATCTCCTAATAGGGCAGAAAACAATGTGGGAAAAGGAAAAAAATGTGGGACAAATTGCTTGCTACAAGCAGTTTCTACTGTTCCCACAATGTTTTCAAGAGTTGTCTACAACAAAGTGGTTAAATGTTGTTATTGTTTGGTAATGTGTTAGGGTAATCTGCAACATATTACAAATACACATACAAGGTCTTGTACCTGTTACGGAGTACTTCCGGGTCGTAGTATCATTTAGAAATTTTGTGTTTGGACTTCCGGTGCATAGTTCTGCTAGTAAGAGATGAGCTGGTAGAACAAAGAAGTGTTTCCTGTTTATCTGACAGTTCTGCAATGCTCTCAAAGTTTGTTTTGGTTGCTTATTGCAGGACTATTTGTTTGGGATGTATGAACACAAATGCTGGTACCTCGGCCAGATTTGACAGCTTGTGCACTGATTTTTGGACAGTACTAGTACGATTTGCATGGTAGAAAAAATTGAGACGATTGTGTTGTCCATTTTATTACAATTTGATAGTTTAATGGACTAATAATACTTCTGTTTATAGCTAAGGGTAGATAACACTATTTTTCATTCTGTAGAGTCTTGAAAATACCTGATTTAAGATTGGAGTCGATAGGAATTCAAGATCTCAAAAGTAACAGACTTTAAGACTGTTTAATCAGGTTTGTGCAGTATTGTGTGATCCTTCATGAAAATCAATATTTTACTTTTGGGATGGATAATGTAATTTGTTGTCATCAGTGGTTTCTTTAATCGATTACTTTTAGTTTTGCTTTGAAAATCATTGACCTATATAAATATATTGGCTAATTAGAAACCAGAGTTATTGAGATTGACTTTAGATTGAGTACACTTAAAAATCGTTTCTTAGTACACAGACTGGATTGTCTTGAATGAATACCAACTGATGTTATTAACAGTCAAACTGTATTTTTGCTTCTTAACTTGAGTATCCAAATTTTATGTGAAGAAAGTCTTTATGATGAAAT
The DNA here is from genome assembly GCA_947846245.1 of Cerastoderma edule. Classification (NCBI taxonomy): domain Eukaryota; kingdom Metazoa; phylum Mollusca; class Bivalvia; order Cardiida; family Cardiidae; genus Cerastoderma; species Cerastoderma edule. The sequence continues at coordinate 12,848,258 of OX401412.1, forward strand.
AAAAAGTGTAAAGTATAAAAGCTCAAAAAAAATGTGACAGCATTGTGACAAACAAGGTGCAATTCATCATGGGCATTAAAATAATGAAAAAAAAAAAAAAAGGAGCAGGGAACTTCTGTTGTCAGCAGTAGATTTTGATTTATAGGAAAAAGAATATGTTTTGTAAATGTGGAATAATAAATATTGAGTGTAGTGTAGAGAACAGAAACAGAATATTCTGTTCTGTTCTAGGAACGAAATGTTATATCATAAGACTACTTTTTGGATTTCGGGGGTTTGATTTTCATGCTTTGAGCACGTGAAATTCTGAACGTCTGATTTTAGTGCAATTTTCTCTGTATATACAGGGTACATCAAAGTTTGTTTTGGTGTACCATGTATGTCATATCTGGGAAAGATAAATTTTTGGAGAAATCATAATTTATTACTAACTTTTTTTCCATGGGTAGAAAACATGAAATGTCTCGCGTGATTTTGATTCTGTAACTGTTACAGAACTAACATCATTACCCAAAATTCAAAATAAAACCAGCTTTCTGGCTTTAATTTCAGAGATGAAATTTCCCAAATTCAAGAGCATTGGGTCTCTTCCCAATTCATGGAGTAACAAAAAAGCCCTCAATTAACATTTAAGGTCTTGCAAAAGAGAAAAGACAAGGGGTACTCTACACTACATTCAATCCCGAGATAGCCTTCAGATGATGCATTCTAGAAAATCAGTTGAATGTTGTGGACATTTTTGTGAGATTAATGGTACATCAGCCTGGTCTATGATGATGTAGTTTTATCTTCTTTTTCCTTCAGCCAAGTATCATCTTACAGTACTCTAAAGAAACACTGTCTACACTTGCTGCTGAAAGGGTGAGTACTCCACTTATATTGACCATATCTGTTTCTTAAAAGCATACTAGTGCTCAGAAAAAAATGCAAAACTGGGTAAAGTATAAATTATGATAGAATATGTTGAAACATAGCCAAAAACAACAGGATCATGACAATATGACGCCTGAACTATTAATTATCAATTTTTCAAAGTGCTATTTTCATGAATTTGGGGCCCACCAATTTAACTTCATTGTTTACATTCAAGTGACATCCAAAACAGCAAGGAGCACTTGGATTAATAAGTGGCGATCACCTGGTTTGAAAATTCATGTGAAACACATAGAATTACATAAATCATTTATCCAATATTAATAATGTTAACCTTCAAAATGGAGAATTTCTCAGGTTTTATTGGTTCTCAATGCTTCTCAGCTGACCTTGTTTAATCGCTAATTGTAAACAAACCTTATCGCATTCACTCTTTTAAAAGCATCATGTGAACATGTTACCATCTCAATTTCTCTGTAAAGGGAATTTAAAGTACTTTTGAGTACATTTTCAATTATTCTAGAACCTTCACAATTTAAACGTAAATGAGCACAAGTATGGCTTTAAGTCATTAAACAGTATTCTTTACTTGTTGATACCTCTGTGGTTGTGCAATATTGAAACAGTTTTCAAAGATCAAATCAACTCATTTTTAGCTCACCTGAGCTCTGCTCAGGGTGAGCTTTTAGGATACTTGAATGTCCCTCGTGCGTGTGTGCGTGCAAGCGTCGTCAACAATTTCAGCGTTTACACTCTAGAAGCCACATTTTTGGCCCATTCTTCCTGATACTTGCTCAGGATGTTTACCTTGATGATATCTCGATCGAGTTCGATCATGGGTGGGGTGGGGTCAAAAAGTAGGTCACTAGGTCAAATCTTAGTAAAATCTTGTTTACACTCTAGAAGCCACATTTTTGGCCCATTCTTCCTGATACTTGCTCAGGATGTTTACCTTGATGATATCTCGATCGAGTTAGATCATGATTGGGGTGGGGCCAAAAAGTAGGTCACAAGGTCAAATCTTAGTAAAATCTTGTTTACACTCTAGAAGCCACATTTAAGGCCCATTCTTCCTGATACTTGCTCAGGATGTTAACCTTGATAATATCTCAAACGAGTTCGATCATGGGTGGGGTGGGGTCAAAAAGTAGGTCACTAGGTCAAATCTTAGTAAAATCTTGTTTACTCTCTAGAAGCCATATTTTTGGCCCATTCTTCCTGATACTTGCTCAGGATGTTAACCTTGATGATATCTCGATCGAGTTTGATCATGGGTTGGGTGGGGTCAAAAAGGAGGTCACTAGGTCGAATCTTAGTAAAATCTTGTTTACACTCTAGAAGCCACATTTTTTGCCTAATCTTGATCAAACTTGTTCAGGATAATAACCTTGATGATATCTCAATAGAGTCTGATCATGGTTGGTGTGGGGTCAAAAAGTAGGTCACTAGGTCAAATCTTTGAAAAACCTTGTTTACAGTCTAGAAGCCACATTTTCTGCACACAAATCTTTGAAAAATTCTGTTTACACTCTAGAAGTCACATTTTCTGACCAATCTTGATAAAACTTGCTTAGACTGTTAACCTTGATGGTATCTTGATCAAGTTCGATCATGGGTAGTGTGGGTTCAAAAAGTAGGTCACTAGGTCAAATCTTAGAAAAATCTTGTTTACATTCTAGAAGCCACATTTTCTGCCCAATCTTGATAGAACTTGCTCAGAATGTTAACCTTGATGATATCTCTATCTCGATAGAGTTTGATCATGGGTGGTGCGGGGTCAAAAAGTAGGTCACTAGGTCAAATCTTTGAAAAATCTTGTTTACACTCTAGAAGTCACATTTTCTGCCCAATCTTGATAAAACTTGCTCAGACTGTTATCCTTGATGGTATCTTGATTAAGTTCGATCATGGGTAGTGTGGGGTCATAAAGTAGGTCACTAGGTCAAATCTTAGTCAAATCTTGTTTACACTCTAGAAGCCACATTTTAGGCCCATTCTTTATCAAACTTTCTCAGGATGATAACCATGACAATATATCGATCGAGTGTGATCATGGGTGGGCTTTGGTAAAAAGTAGGTCACTAGGTCAAATCTTAGAAAATCTTGTTCACACTCTAGAAGCCACATTTTCGACCCAATCTTGATCAAACTTGCTTAGAATGATAACCTTGATGATATTTCAAATAGAGTTTGATCATGTGTGGTGTAAGGTCAAAAAGTAGGTCACGAGAGAAATATTACCTTGATGATATCTTGACCGAATTTGATCATGGGTGGGGTAGGGTAAAAAAAGTTCACTAGGTCCACTCTTTGAAAATCTGGTTTACACATTAGAAGCCACATGTCAGGATGTTTACCTTGATGATATATTGATCAACTTCGATCATGGTTAGGTGGAGTCAAAAAGTAGGTCAGTTCTGCTTCAAAATGGCATATTATTTTTTCTTGATGATATGTGGGTCGATTTAGATCATAGAAGATGGGATGGGTTTAGAAAAATGGTCACTATGTCACATCATAAATTACTATTGTTTACAATATTATGGGGAAAAATTCGACCCAATCTGTCTGGAACTCGCTTTCTCTTACCCTTCAAAGTTTCTTAGAATATTTGCGTAAGTTTGATAAATCTTGTTTACATTCTAAAGGCAACACTGTTTGTACAATGTATATCGAAGAGGTCTACAGCTTAATTCTTTAAGACATCCAGAGTGCTGATCAAACTTGCTCAAAATGTTCACCTTGATAATATCTTGATTAAATTTGATCATGGGTGGAATGGAACAAAAAGTAGTTCACAAAGTCAAATCTTAGAAAACACCCGTTTACACTCTGAAAGCTACATTTTCAGCCCAATTTGATCAAACTTGCTCAGAATGATCAACCTGTTATAAAAGTAGATCACTGTCAAATTTACACAAATCTTGTCCATTACTCATGTGTAACATTGTTGTAACTAACCCTTTACAAGTGTCAGGTGAGCGATCCAGGACCCTCAGGGTCCTCTTGTTTTATCTGGGCTTTTGTGGCTAGACTTGAAAAGAATGGAGACATTGACAATTTCAAAGTAGGAAAAGGATCAATGTGATTAAGAGTTGAAAATCACTCTGACAAATTCAGAAATAAACTCAGTTTTATAACTTCAAACCATGGCCATATAATAGACTGTAAATCTGCTGAAAATAGCTTTGAAATTGGTATAGATATTTGAAAATGTTTTGTAACTATTTTTTCTATTTCCTCTGTCATCAATGTCTGCAAGAACGGCTATAAGTAAGATTTGTAAAGAAATGTTTAAGAGGAATTGAAAATATGATATGTTTGTTCTACAGGTCAGGATTCCTGATTACCTCTCCTTTCTTTGTGAGCAGTTTTGTAGAATCGGTACAGGTAAGTTGCATGTTTGCTCTGTTTCTTAACCCATTACCAAACGGTATTGACGTTGACCATTTTGTTGCAAATGACTCTGGAAAACAGTGTGGGAAAAGGAGAAATTGCTCTTAACAAGCATTTTCTCCTTTTCCCACAATGTTTTCTACTCTATCAGAAGATTATATTTCAATTTCATCACATTTTGAAGTGTTGTCTGCAAACTACTTCAATTTGGGACAGTCGAAAATTTGGCATTTGGTAACGGGTTAATCATTTGGTGAGTTCTGCTTCCATTGTTTTCAAAATGGATGTATATGATGGAAAAGGTTATAATGATATTGTAGGTAGCTTAGTCTGTAGCATGTCTCACTTAGAATCCCAAGTAAAAGACCCCAGTTTGGCTATTGCCGTTTTAGGTGTATGTTGAAGTTAGCATTCCACATAATTTATTCTCCTCTCACTACTGCTCAATTTTGTTTAGGTAATTAAGTAAGTAAGTAAGTAATTTGTTTACTTAATGACATGTGTTTAAGCAATATACAGTTGTAACAAAATAATTCTAATTTCACCCTGCCTCAAATTCCTATAAGTGACTTAATCAAATGTAAATACAGTAAAATCTGTGTACAACAGCCAGTGAAGGGAAGTACCCAAAGTGGCCGCTGTGCAAAGACTGGCTGTTGTTCACAATATTAGCCCTCCATTTTATATATATCTTACAGGGTAGTTGTACATTAAAAATGTACATGTTAAAATAAGCATTGTTAAAACCATAAGTTTGAAAACACAAATAAAGAAAGGGTAAGTGATTCATTTTGAGTTTCCTATCATTGCCGATCATGTAACAAAATTACTCTTCAATTTTAGACATCATTTTAACATCCAACCATAAAACCATTGAAAGTCATATTCACCGGAAATTTTAAACGTTTTTCTAACAGAAGAGGTCAGGACAGATTAATCCACATAGAGAAGTATCTAATAACCACTTGTAACAACGTTTGTCTATCTTTTCACAAGCATAGCCACATTCAACTTTGTCTATAACGTTCTGTTTGCGTATGGCTACCCGTTCTATCGGGATGCATCCATTACCAAACTCTTGACCAATAACACAAGAAGAATATCCTGATTCTATCACAAAAAAAAACACAACTCGAACTAGTTCCTCTTTGGAGATAATTTTGCCTTTTGTGCCGATATGATGACGAAGAATGGGAGAAAAAAGAAAATCGGTATTGTTTCGGAGGCATTAATATGCTTTGTTTGTGAAACACATATTTAACCCTCCAAATTACTTATAAAACTTAATTCAGTTACACTACTTAAAAAGAAAACACCGCCCATACTAGGAAAACAATTTCTGCAAATATCTTGAGCCTACTAAGCATAAAAAAAGACCTAAATTAGGGTGTACAAACTATGACATATTATGTAATTTATTGACAAAGTATAGACATAGGTTTAAATCATGCCTTGGGTCACAGTTTGTGTACTGGTTAGGCCACGCGTTGTCGACTTTCTTTGTTTGCATGTGCTCACTTTTGTTAAGAGTTGTGAAACTTTCGCGCCGCATGTAAAGTGGCCGTTGCACAGGTGTGATATACAGTATAAATAAACCAATTAGTGTGGCCGATGGCTGCATTGCACAGACTCGTGTTAGGTGCAGTTTATTTAAAGAAGGTAAATGCATGGGCGGGCCTGAACTGGCCGTTGTTGACATATCGGCCGTTGTTCAGGTATGACCCCTCCCTCAGATTTGACTGTAGTCTAAATTGTTTATGTTTGGAAGGAGTCGTGTGTTGGAAAATATAGCAGTATTAATCAGTGTGTTGTGAAAATCCCAGAAGCTGCACTTGTCATAGTAATATAACTGAATACTGTTGAAAGCAGGACGTACCTTACAATTTGGTTCTTTCAGAGTTACTTTGCGAATGATAACCCTCGAGTGTATGAGTTTCTGATTGAGGGAGGTAACCGTCTGTTTGGACTGGGGATGTACCATACAACCTGGATCGTTCCCATGTGGCAGCTGTTGTTGCCGTCTGCCATGTTCCGTTTGGGACACTATTGTATTTTCTCAATAGCTTACTACACCGTGATGAGAAGGAAATATGAAAAACAACAAGAATCTGATGTAAGTATATGAATTTTCTCATAACCCCTAGAATGCTGGGTAATTTTCTAAATATATATTTTTGTATAGTCTGCCTTTCAAGACCTCAAATATCTGCTTGATTTTGATGATTGATGAGGAAAAATACTTAGAGTATTTATTTATTTGGCGGCTGGCCTGTATTTCACATTTATTAGAGTCAGGTCCAACACTATAATGGTTAAACTTGTTTTGGTATGACATTTTGTCATGTAGTGAACTTGTTATGTACTCTTCAGAATTCAAAATCATTGATTAGAGCTTTATATTTATGTTTCTTCAAGTATGGAATCTATTTTCATTTGATCCCTAATTCTATAACAAATTTGTTACTAGTTGAAATGAAAAGTATCAAAGGACTATGATTGAAAGCTGATCAAAATTCGAATTTTTAGAATTGTATTGAAATACTGGGTTCTTAAATTTTCTGTGGTGGATTGGTAAAATATTTGGATTATGAAAAAAAAAAGAATTATATAACTCCATAACTTAATACTTCCCTTGTTCTTTTCTTGTAGGACAACTCTACGCCTGTTGACAGCAACGTACCTACAGTTTCTTTCTACGACCAACAATTTCCAGTTCTACTGGCTACATTTACTGGTACCTTTCTCGCTGACTTTGTTTTGTACCCTTTCGAAACAGTGTTACACAGACTCTATATACAGGGAACCAGAGTTCTTATTGACAATATGGACACGGGAACCGAAGTTTCGGGCATTCAGACACAGTATGAGGGCGTGGTTGACTGTATGAGGACTATCATACTGGAGGAGGGGTTTCAGGGCCTCTATCAAGGGTTCGGGGCCTTCATTTTACAGTTTACTATACACGCAGCAGGACTCAAGATTGTGCAATATCTATTTGATAAAATATCTACGGACTTTAATGGACGCAAAGCTACACCAATTCGCAGGCAAAGGAACTTATAGGATAGGGACGTTTCAATTTGTAGTAGACTTGTTATGTTTTTGGTGGTGACAGCACTGTTTATTGGTAGATGCAAATAACATTTGAAAGCATCTATGGAAATTCATTTTTCGTTCCAGCAGAGGATAATTTTCACATCTATTTTTATTTAATTGTCATTTATGCAAACCATTTCAGTTTGGGAGGTAAGATTCATTTTGTTATTTAAAAAGAATATGCAGGTAGTAGTCAACTAAATATGAGACTTAATCTTTTACAAATTCCTACAAATTGGTCGTATAGACTTGTCAAATTTGAAACTGATAGCAGACACTATATATAAAGTATGATCATTTTCTCTTGCACCATTGGGATTAAAAACCATTGTGACAATAACCATTGTTAACAAATCCTTTAATTTATTATCACAGTAGGCTTTTTTTCATTTGCTGATGTACGAAATTGAGTAAATCATTGCCAAAATATTAAGGTGTGATCTTTTAAATTGGAAGGGATTACAGAAAACATAAAGGGATTGCAGAAAGTTGTCATAGAAATGTTTTTATAAAAGTACAGAAAGTATTTACTGGTAGTATATTCAATTTTCTTTTCCAGCATGAATTTCAGAAAATATGAGTTAATACTTTGTAGAGTTTTTTAAATCCTAGTAAAGTTTAGTGAAAGTAATTCAGTTGTTGTTGAATGTATGACAATGAAAAGAATATTCTCATGATAAGTAATTTTATTTTATTTTTAAAATTAAATAATCTTCTTTTGTATGTATGCATAAGATATCTGAACTTAAAAGGGCTTGATATCAACTTAATGTCAACAGAACCTATTAGCTACCAGTCAAACAGGGCAATTTGATTTTAACTGTAATCATCTTGTACTATGAGGTAGAAATGTATTTTTTTGGTTATGTTACTATTCTCAAGGAATTAGGAGATTTTTCCATAAGCTACTATTTTGATTTTGTTATTTACAAGTGTCAATCTTTTTCACATACAACACACTTGTGTCTGGACAATATTTCATTTCACCAACTTGTCAAAATGATCTAATAACTTAAAATGTAAAAGATGAGCCCTGTTTGATTTCTTTAATTATATTAAGAATTGCTGTTTATGTTGTTGATTGCTTCATTGTAAAAATAAACCTGGCCATAAAAAGATATATTGTAAAATTATTGGTGCAAAATGTTTGAGTGTTAAAGTTGTTTTGACATTATTTAAAAATGTATGAATAATATGAATCTATGTATTCTATAGCTTAATGATAGTTTAACTGTATTCTGCAATGTCTTTCAATTAGAAAGGATCATAAGCAATCATGGCATCAAAACCAATGCCATGATATGAAGTTTTAAGCCGATGTGGCCTTTTTGATGTAATTGTTCTCAACAGTGCTGATACTAAAATTGTTTTTTGTATGTCAATTTGTTTTCTTTTTTCTGTTTTTTTGACACCTGGTCAGGGTCTTACTGAGCATTTTATTCTAAGAATTTGCGCAAGATAAAAACAACATTCCTTCTTATTTCAAAACGGAGATAAGTTACATTGCAAAGTAACACATCATTCGAATTGTCTCTCTGAGGCGCTTCTAATGACATTTCACATTAGAATAATGTAATTTGTAGCAGATAATATCCACATTAATCAATTTCAACTTATGCAAATTCTTTCTTTGAATTATTTGGTAAAATGCTACTGTTCTGCTGATAGCTTGGAAAAAAAGAATATGATGGAGGAAGGAATCGATCTTCATGAAAAATTTATCTATTTTTCCAAATGATTACGTTTTTAATGCTACACAGAATACTGTCATTTTTGTACTCTAGAATTTTTTTTCTGCTGTTGCTTTGAATTCGGACCAATCTTAAAAGTTTGTACCACAGACTGGGTTTAATAAATAGATTGCTTATCAAATGTAGTGATCAATTTTTGTATTTATTATAATTTAATGTGATAAATTTGTTGTACACTATAATACACAAGTAAAACATAAATTTGTTCTATTTTCTGTATATGCTAGGTATTCATTGTTTGTGTTGGGTAATTATTTCCAATAATTTCCTTCTCAAATGCCAGATTCTGTTTCACAAATAGGTTTGTCCTGGGGTCCTGGGTGGCCCAGTGGTTAAGTTGACAGACTGAGAACTCGGGGGTTCCGGGTTCGGGTCCAACTGAGACCTCTGATTTCGTAGGAGTGACCTTTGGCAAGTCACTTCAGACCCTTTGCATAGTACTGTGGGATCCAGGAAAGCTGTTACACTACTGAAATATTGTTGATACAGCGTGAATCACCATGTAAAGGTCTATCCCTTTTCCTCTCTTGTTTTCGAAGGGTTGCTTTCTTTGCCTTTTATTCATAACTTGTATGCAGTTTGATGTAAAATATTCATCCCTTTTTGAAATGAACTAATTCTTAGTAATAATAAAAAAAAAGTCAGTTGCTATGAGAAAATGGGATGAAAGAAATTCTAGAAAAGTGACATCAGGACGCATGAATATGTGTATTTCTTTGATAATTGTGAAAAGTACAAAAACAAAATTCTGTCAATAGAAGAAAGGAAACCCGTCTAAAACCATTGGCTTTTTTCCCTGTTTTAACTCATTACAAAACAATAATGACATTTAACCACTTTGTTGCAGACCACTCTGGAAAAAAATTGTGGGAAAAGGAGAAAATGCTCGTGACAAGCAATCAATTGTTTTCCTTTTCCCACAATGTTTTCTGCCCTATCAGAAGATTATTTTCCAATTTCATCACATTTTTAAATGTCTTCTGCAAACTCTTTCAATTTGGGACAGTCAAAAATTCGGTGTTGACTTCACTGCACATCAACCATGACAGTTTTTTGTACAATGGTGGAGCACTTACTCCCATGTAGGAAGACCCTGGAAAAATGATGCAAGACAAGAATTGAATGGTAACCCTTTTCCAAACGCCAAATTTTCAACTGCCCAATATTGGAAGAGTTTGTGATGGAATTAGTAAATAACCTTCTGATAGGACAGAAAACATGGTGGGAAAACAAAAAATTGCTTGTTGCTAGCGTTTTCTCCTTTTCCCAACATGTTTTCTAGAGTCGTCTGCAACAACATTGTCAAATGTCGTTATTGTTTGGTAAAGGGTTAAGAGAAGTACTGGAAATAAGTGATGAGGGGGACAAGCTAAAGGGAAGACTGCATCTGGTTAGGGGTAGGGAAAAGTGTTGCAGGATAAGGTTAACGAAAGGGTTAGGAAAAAGAACTGCAGGGTTGGGTTAAAAAAAAGAACTGCAGGGTCTAATAAGGAAAAAGAACAACAGGATTGGGTTAGGAAAAAGGAGCTGCAGGATTGGGTTAGGAAAAAGAACTGCAGGGTTGGGTTAGGAAAAACAACTGCAGGGTTGAATAAGGAAAAATAAATGCAGGGTTGGGTTAGGAAAAACATCTGCAGGGTTGTGTTAGGAAAAAGAACAACAGGATTGGGTTAGGAAAAAGGAGCTGCAAAATTGGGTTAGGAAAAAGAACTGCATGGTTGGGTAAGGAAAAGGAAAAAGGAGCTGCAGGGTTGGGTAAGAAAAAACCACTGCAGGATTAGGTTAGAAAAAATAACTGCAGTGTTGGGTTAGGAAAAAGAACTGCAGGGTTGGGTTAGGAAAAGGAACAGCAGTATTAGGTTGGGAAAAAGAACAGCAGGGTTGGGTTAAGAAAAACAACTACAAGGTTTGGTTAGGAATAAGAATTGCAGGGTTGATATAGAAAAAAGGAGCTGTGGGATTGGGTTGGGGAATGGAGCCAAAGGACATAGTTAAGGATAACTTGCAGGACATAGTAAGAGAAAAGTGCTTCATGATTGGGTTAGGGAAAAGTGCTGCGAATTGTGTAAGAGAAAAGTGCTGCAAGATTGGATAAGGGAAAGTACTGCAGTATTGGGTTTGGGTTTGGTTAGAGTGCTGCAGGATTTGGTTGGGGAAAAGTGCTGCGAATTCAGTCAGAAAAAAGTGCTGCAAATTTTTTGGTAAGAGAAAAGTGCTGCAGGATTGGGTTAGGGAAAAGAGCTGCAGGATTGGGTTAGGGAATAGAGCTGCAGGATTGGGTTAGGGAAAAGAGCTGCAGGATTGGGTTAGGGAAAAGAGCTGCAGAACAGGACACATGACAGGTGCTGCAGTGTGTGGGAATAAAGAGATGTACTGCAAAACAATGACAAAGATGCAAGCTGTAGGGCTAGTTAAAGCTGCAGAGCATGGAAATGGGAAAGGGAAATGTCTTCAAGAACTTGGCAAAGTCAAGAAGCTGGACAAACTTGGTAAGGGAAAAAAAATCTGCATGTTTGTTTTTTACATATGCTTAGAAGAGAGCCCCAATCATGCCATGATTAACCCTTTCCAAAACAATCTTGTCATTTGACCACTTTGTTGCAGACGACTTTAGAAAACCTTATGGGAAAAGGATAAATTGCTAGTAACCAGCAATTTATCCTTTTCCCATAAGGCTTTCTGCTCTATCTAAAGAATATTTTTCAATTTCATCACATTTTGAAATGATGTCTGCAAACTCTTTCAATTTGGGACAGTCGAAAATTTGTTGTTTGGGAAAGGATTAATGTGCTAAGACTCAAAAAAGAAAAAAAAGGAGAAGGCTGACAATTTGTTTAAATACTGATTAGAGATATACCTTCTTGATGACAAGAAATTTTAGCAAAACAAACTTTCCATTTCAAGTATTTCTTCTGTAGTTCATAGTCTCTGTTGAAAATGAAATTCAAACAAATCCATATACATGTATAACAAAGACCATTTGGTCAATGACCTGACCTCAATATCAGGTTTAACCGGGTATTGAACTACTGTTCTCTAGTTATTAATAGTTTTGTAGCCTTTAATTCTTTTAATATTTACATAACTATATCCTGGAAGACAATTTAAAAAAACTTATACAGTATGATATATGAATAAAGCAATTGCATTTATCTTAAATAATGGAAATCCTGCTTATGAGCAATATCTCCTTTTATCAGAACAATTCTTTCTCAAATAGACATTTTTTTTTTACTAATATATGACTTTATTATTTTCTTCTGGTCCATATGATTTCAACCAATCATTTGGTAAGGTGATGACAACTTGAAATTAAAATAATTCTAAAAAAGGACTTTTTTTATTTGTTTTGAAATGGGAAAAAAATTGTTTGCAGTGGAATTTGGAAAATACATTTGCAGAAACACATGAGCAAAGTCCAATTTTGCCACATTGTTTATTCATGGCCAAATTTTATCTTATTGAACATTCATTGAAAGATATGTCTGCACGAAGTTTAACGAGAAGGAATTTAAAGTTAAATTGTATATGCAGATCCAGCCTGACTTGATTATGAAGTACAGTCAAACTTGTGCTTACGGTCACTTGTGATAAGCGATCTTTGCCGTTCAATTAGACTCTTTAAAATTCCTTGATAAGCGGTCTTCTCTCTGATGCAGTCAGCGGCCAGGCTAATTAATCCCAATCAACATTAAATCAATTGTCATAAGCGGTCAATTAATTTGTAACTACCGCCAGCGGTCACTTAGTCCGAATGATCCAGACGTAGATATTTCACTCTACGTCTGGATGCGTTCGATATAAAAGTGCGTCAAGCGGATATCGATTTTTCGAGGTAGTGCATGTCGGGAAATCTGTAGAAATGGGCGGAGTTAAGATTACAGGTAAAGTCTGGCGGGAATGTAATATCGGCTCCTTTTCATTTGGTAGAATATATGTATTTACATTAAAACCAAGATGCCCTTTCCCTCATTTGAATTTTGTTAATTGCCATATTATTGCAACAGTTGATTTCAATTGAATACGTAGATATTCATTCATTGAGTAAAGATATTTGTGACTATTGCGAGAATCTAGAAAACACTCAAACCATCGGAGAATTTTTTTTATGGAAACTTAAGCCACAAACAGCCTTTAGCTTATCATTTCTGATGGCCGATTCTATGGGAAAATGGACTCTCAATTTGGTATTTTCTTGAATTATAGAAATCTGCAGTATGGGTCTAATCTGAAATTACACAACATGTGCCTTACCCTTTATCCTGTTAATAGCATCATAGTTTTGGCCTTAAACGAATACGCATTTGACATAGATTTTTATTTCTAAAGTACATTGATATTAATCAAATTTACAGATTTAAGAGCAAGTTTCTTCTGAATATCATCAATGTTTGCAGCGAAATGGTAGTCGTCAAAACCAAATCCTTTTTACCAATACAATATCGATTACTTTCTTGATATAGTTAATAGTTTGTATTTTACCTAATCGATTAGTTTGTGTGTTTTGTTGCAGTTTGAAATTTAGAATGGTAACGACCTTGTCTGGGGAACAGAAGGATAACTAAATGTTGAAAGCCTAACAAAACTGATTACCTTAAGATTCAATATTTTTTGAAAACTAAAATGGTACGGGGGAAAGGTATTGCCCAATGCTTTCATGCATGGAAACCAATTTTAATTATCACTAGATTGGTTAATGGGCTATTGTTTCAATGGTACATCAATATCCATGGTTATTTAGCGCACATATATCAAGAGGTGACTATTTTTTTACCAACACAAATAACCACAAAGGATTGATTTCGTCCTGTAGTCTTTTGATGTTACATAACTGACTTAACATCTTCATACATTTAGTGGTTTCTTTCAAGGATATTTGATACATGAGACGGAGAGGGGGATTTTGCTTCCTTTTAAATACCTATTTTGTGGGTTTGACAGATTCCTTTGTTTAAAATTGCGAGTTTTATCTGCGGCAAATAAATGAAAGGTAAATGGGCCAAAAGGTATCAAATTAAAAAGGATCTTTCATCACAATTTCTTTTTCAAATATATACCCAATACATACCATACATGTTTCATAACTGGTTATTGCACTTTAATGCGTAATTATGTTCTATATTCACCTTGTTATATTTTCTTCCTCATTTCTTTTGTATCTTATCAATGTTTCTCTTGTTATATTATGTTCGGAGCCTAAAGATGGCACTTTCTTTGTATTGATAAATTACTTAAAAAAATGTTTTCCCTAAATTCCAAAGTCATTAATTTTAAGTTTTCCAATTTAAGGAGTATAAGAGCACTGATTAAAACTAGAAAGCTAACAGCCTACGGTCTCCTTTAGATTAAAGGGAAAGATGCCTTTATACAACCCTCAATTGGCCTCATTTTGTGATGAAGACTTAACCCTTAGTAATTTTCTAAATACATATTTTTGTGTCTTCTGCTTTCCAAAACCTTGAATATTTGCTTAATTTTGATGAGGAAATATACTCAGAGTACAAAGTAACAGGTTACTTGGTGGCTGGCCTGGATCTAACCTGTTTGCATTAGCATGATGTCGGTTTCAGGTCTATAAGGGTTAAAGGGTTAAAAAATCAGTTGGGACTCACTTTCCTGTAGTAAAGATAAGTATTTTTAACTTGTGTTCATAGAGAAATGCATTGTACATTGTAAGTTATCCATTGAATACCTTGCAGATATGATGCATGAATATAACAGGCTTTTCACTTTTGTAAAAGACATGCTACACTCTTGCACTGAGACCTCAGATTCTGAAAAAAAAACAATAGGTAGTTGTCTCCTATTCAAACTCATCATGACAAATATTCTGTATGCATTTTGATGAAAGGGGAGTTTGCTCATGATGAGCATATTCATATTCTCTCAAATACTTTCAGTTTTCTTTTGCAAATTTTTTTACTTCTGTTTAAAGGCAACGGATTTTAAAAAAAAAAATCAATACAGCTGGCCTTCAAGCTCATGTTTTTTTGTGCTTTAAAGATAAAGATTCAAGAAAACAATGTCACAAAATGATACATTGCTTATTATAGGAAATCATTCCTTTTGTCTCAATATCTTATAAAATCGGTCTGGTTGTATAGTACAAAACTGCATCTGCTTCCTATGTTAAGGGTGTTATGTTGATGTCACGATTCAGTGCATTTCACAAACTAGACCAAGCATAGCCAAAGTGTATTTTGTATTGAATATCAAGTACAATAGTACTTCTTCCTCTATATAAAGAATATGCTGTGCTGGATGTCCTAAACTTGTATTTTATGGATTTGAAAAAACTTTTAGAGGAATGTCAGTGTAATTCATGACAGTGGATTCCATGATGGTGGTTCCTCATAGTTTGCTGCTGCTATTGTTGCTTACAATTTGTGCAACCCAAGAACAAGGTAATTGTAGTTCATGTTTATTTTTGGCCCCCTTTATATCTATTGTCAAAACATCCAACATTGTAAATGTAGCATTTTTAAAACAAGTGAACTATTTAAACTGCATATGTTTTTTTTGCTTTCTTTTCTCTGTCCATTTGATCATCTGTCTGTCTGTCTGTCTGTCTGTCTGTCTGTCTGTCTGTCTGTCTGTCTGTCTGTCTGTCTGTCTGTCTGTCTGTCTGTCTGTCTGTCTGTCTGTCTGTCTGTCTGTCTGTCTGTCTGTCTGTCTGTCTGTCTGTCTGTCTGTCTGTCTGTCTGTCTGTCTGTCTGTCTGTCTGTCTGTCTGTCTGTCTGTCTGTCTGTCTGTCTGTCTGTCTGTCTGTCCTGTCCGTCCGTCCGTCTGTCTGTCTGTCTGCCTCTTTCAACTCAATAACTTATTGATCTTTCTGTTATATGAATGGTATATTAGTATTATTAATATTGGAGGCTTGTTTGACAATGAGTTTGGACCTTCTTTGCCTTGAGGTTAGAATACAGAACTTGAAATCACATGGCCCCTTTCCACTTAGGATAAAATCTTGGTGATGGCATTTGAATTTTCATGAGAGGCAGTTTCCTTACTGACTTACGGAGTGCGGATGATTTTACTCGGTTTGAGCAGCCTTTATGGACAATTGTGTATGGGATCTTTCTCCATCATTTACAGTCAGACATCTCAACATAACTGAAATAATGTTGATGTGATGTTAAACCCAAAATAAATAAAAAAAAAAAAGATAAACCTATCAATTTTTTTTACAGTTGACATAAGACTAAACAGAGGTTCCAGTTCCCTAAGCAGGCGGACTGGAATAGTTCAAGTATTTGATTCTGGCACCTGGACCACGCTATGTGGCAACAACTTTGGTAACACAGAGGCATCAGCAGTATGCAAAAGCTTTGGTTTCCAGAATGGTACCAGGTTACCAGCATCGGCCTTTGCACGCCTTGATGATGCTACACCATACAAAAGTGTGTTAGGGTTTACTGGCTGTCACAACGGAACAGACCTTGGGATACTGTCATGTGACTTTGAAGAAACGGTGACATGTGCTGATGTGGATGTGAATTATGCAAGTGTTAACTGCTTTAACACTTCAGAAGCTGTGAAAGGTAAATCAACATAACCAGGGTTCAATGCGAGACTTGAGTAAATCCTTAACCCATTTAGCTACCTTAAACAATAATGACATTTGACCAGTTTGTTGCAGACAACTCTGGAAGACATTATGAGAGAAGGAGAATTTGCTTTTAATGAGCAATTTCTCCTTATCCCACAATGTTTTCTGCCCTATCAGAAAATTATTTTTCAATTTCATCACATTTTAAATTGTCGTCTGCAAACTCTTTCAATTTGGGACAGTAAGAAATTTGGCATTTAGTAAAGGGTTAACAATTGGAGATATTGCTTGCTGCAATCAATTTCTTTTTCGAAATACCACATTTTGTCAAAATAGTTTCTGTATTGCAAGATTTGTTTAAACACTTTAAAAACAGGTTTTGTATTGTCTGAATTGAAAGTGTTTTGAATAACTCATCAAAGTTGAAGATTTTTTTCTTGCAGGATCAATTATGCTTTTTTGGAAAATTAGAATTTGTTATCCTATGTCAAGAATATCTGCCAATCATTGATCAAATTTTGAACATTAAGGGGTCTCTGTAATCAGAACTACTCCAGTATTTCAGTGAGCTGTGAAATACACCTCGGGTTACAATTTTCGGGTAAATCGGCCTCGGCGATTAACACCTTTTCTAAGCGTGCAAGTTACATAGTTCAATGTATATGGAAGTGTTGGACATCCTTTTGAATCATTTTCTATCGGTAACTCATACGAAATAGCGAAATTATAAGTTGTGACATATATATTTGCTTCCTTAATCAAATTAAAAGACTTTAGATTTCACATCTATTTTTAAAAATGAAAGTTCAGTGACGTCATTCTGGGGAAACCAATATGGCGTCATCCCTATTATTTCAGAGTTTTTTTCATTGGATAAACCCATTGTGTTCTGATTGGGGTCTCTGTGCACTAGTAGTTAGAGTGTAGAACTTGAGATCACATGGTTCAAATCCTGCTGACAGCATTTAGACTTAAAAGGGTTTTTTTCTTGATCATTATTAGGTGTACATCACAACATAAGAAAAATATTGTTCAAGGTAAAGCCTTCAAATTCGAAATGGGATGAATTTCTTTTTACTTCCTTTTCTTATTTTATTAAGGAAAGGTTTTACTTTTAACCCATTACCAAACAATAACGACATTTGACTAGTTTGTTGCAGACATTGCTCTTAACAAACAATTTCTCGTTTTCCCACAATGTGTTCTGCACTGTCATAAGATTCTTTTTCAATTTGGGACAGTAACAAAAATGGCTGTTTGGTAAAGGGTTAATTTGTTATATCCATACTAAGATAAGGACTGTTTTATCACTTTATATTCAGACAAAAGTGTGAAGCTAGAGGATGAAAGAACCTCTGATTCTGGCTACTTCTCCACTGTCCTGGTCTACCAGTATGACATGTGGGGCCAAGTGTGTGGGCAATACTGGGATGACGGTGATGCTCTGGTAGTCTGTAAGCAGCTTGGCTTTCAAGGGGGTGTGGCTACATACATGCAATCTGATTGGTCCATTGCGAGGTTGCTATCGGAGACAGGTTGTGATGGAAGTGAGGACAGTTTGTCGAACTGTAGTTATAGTGATCTGGAATGTTTAACAGACAAGGTGGCAGGCGTGGTTTGTTACAAAACACAGGGTGAGTATGCTGACTATGTGAAATAAATCTTTGTAGAATATTAAGATTGACATTAACCCATTACCAAACAATAACGACATTTGACTAGTTTGTTGCAAAAAACTCTGGAAAACAGTGTGGGAAAAGGAAAAATTGCTTTTAATGAGCAATTTCTCCTTTTCCCACAATGTTTTCTGCCCTATCAGAAGATTATTTTTCAATTTAATACATTTTGAAAAGTCGTCTGCAAACTCTTAAATTGGGCAGTCGAAAATTTGGCGTTTGGTAAAGGGTTAAAGAGAGTCAGTCTTTGCACTTACACGCTCTTTGTGTCCCTGTTCTAAATAAGTGTGCATTTATCTAATCTAATTCAATTTACCTATTGTTTTACATCAATTGTGAAGGAAGCTTGAAGCTTGTTCAAAGTCACTCTAGATGACTGCTTCCTGAATATTAAAAAAACAGTACTGGCAAAATTTGTGGGTTAGTCCCAGAAATCTTCCATCTAGAGGGAATGAATTGAAACTGGTTAATACAGGCCCTATGACTTTTAATTGTTTTATTAGGCGAAATTATTCCATAATTGTTTCTTGGAAAAATTTATTGTATGGCAGTTTCTCTTTAATGACTTATAGGAAAGTATTAAAAGCTATGTGCCATGCTGTTATTCAAGATGATGGGCATGATCCCAGATGATTGAGATGTAAAATAGATATTTTTGTCATGAACTATTTTAACCCTTTGCCAAACAATAACAACATTTGACCACTTCGTTGCGGACGAATTAAGGAAAAATTGTGGGAAAAGGAGAAATTGCTCGTAATGAGCAATTTCTCCTTTCCCACAATGTTTTCTGCCCTATCAGATTACTATTTTCCAATTTCATCACATTTTGAAATGTTGTCTGCAAACTCTTTCAACTTGGGACAGTCGAAAATTTTGCATTTGGTAAAGGGTTAATACAATTAGATTTTTTTTTATAGAAAATCCTTTTAGCCAGAAGAAAAACATGTATATTTTACTTTCTTTTGTTCAGAACCCAGTCTCCAGCTGGTCGGTGGGAAAACCCACTTTGGCCGTGTAGTGCTAAATATAGATGGGATGCAGGGTTTATTTTGTGAGGAAGATCCGAGATGGACATATTTGGAGGCCAACGCTGTTTGCAAGACTCTGGGATATACAAGTGGCTTTGTCATCACTGACACTAACAAGTAATTATCAATAGTTCCCTCATATGGAGTTTTGTTACTAAAGTCTTGTTCAAATTGAAAGGGAAAATAGAATAAAATATTGAAAACAGACTTGGTTTTTTTTTTCAGATGGGGAAACAACTCTTGTAACAAAAGGAGAAATTGCCCACTAAGCTAACCAAATTGATAGGAAAGGGCTATTTTTGTGAAACCTCAAAGATTCCCATTGCAACCACTTCACACATAAAAAACAAAAGTCATTCAACTTTTTTCAGAGAAACATCTCTGTAACCAAAGCATGTATTTAAATGTAATTCAAATTTCATTCTTGCCTTTTCCATTGGTCAAAGTCGGATAATTATACAAATACAATATATAGTTTTAAGTCACATTGTCATAATACCTTGCATGGAAGTGCATTAAGAAATTCAGCTGGATGTATAATTAAGTTTTCTTTTTATGCTTATGTCTTAAATGAAGGGCATATCATTTCTGGTTGTAGAAGTAATATTACTACCTTGTGTCCTTGCTCCTCTTGGTGGACAACCAAACATCAGCCACAAGATATTATAACATTGCATCTTATCTGGTTGATGTAACACAAAATATGTCCAAGGAATGCTAAAAAAGTGCTTGAAAAAAGAAGTCTACATATAATTTGAAACATATCTTTTGTTCATTGGTTGATTGTATACAAATATACAAGGTTATTTATATATTTCAGAGAGAATATAACGTCCCCGGGTATCTCCAGTGTATTCATAGAAAAGTTGAGTTGTACTGGTGATGAAGACTCGATATACCAGTGTGATCTCTCAGGCTGGAAAAACCTTACAGGCAACTGTAATGATATCAGTAATGCTGCAGCAGTGTACTGTTATACTCAGGGTAGGTAACCTTACAGGCAACTGTAATAATATCAGTAATGCTGCAGCAGTGTACTTTTATACTCAGGGTAGGTAACCTTACAGGCTGCTGTAATAATATCAGTAATGCTGCAGCAGTGTACTGTTATACCAAGGGTAGGTAACCTACAGGCAACTGTAATAATATCAGTAATGCTGCAGCAGTGTACTGTTATACCAAGGGTAGGTAACCTACAGGCAACTGTAATAATATCAGTAATGCTGCAGCAGTGTACTGTTATACTCAGGGTAGGTAACCTTACAGGCTACTGTAATGATCTGAGTAATGCTGCAGCAGTGTACTGTTATACTCAGGTTAGGTAACCTTACAGGCAACTGTAATAATATCAGTAATGCTGCAGCAGTGTACTGTTATACCAAGGGTAGGTAACCTTACAGGCAACTGTAATAATATCAGTAATGCTGCAGCAGTGCACTGTTATACCAAGGGTAGGTAACCTTACAGGCAACTGTAATGATATCAGTAATGCTGCAGCAGTGTACTGTTATACTCAGGGTAGGTAACCTTACAGGCTACTGTAATGATCTCAGTAATGCTGCAGCAGTGTACTTTTATACTCAGGGTAGGTAACCTTACAGGCAACTGTAATAATATCAGTAATGCTGCAGCAGTGTACTGTTATACTCAGGGAAGGTAACCTACAGGCAACTGTAATAATATCAGTAATGCTGCAGCAGTGTACTGTTATACTCAGGGTAGGTAACCTTACAGGCTACTGTAATGATCTCAGTAATGCTGCAGCAGTGTACTGTTATACTAATGTTAGGTAACCTTACAGGCAACTGTAATGATCTCAGTAATGCTGCAGCAGTGTACTGTTATACTAATGTTAGGTAACCTTACAGGCAACTGTAATAATATCAGTAATGATACAGCAGTTTACTGTTATACTCAGGGTAGGTAACCTTACATTTTGAGATGATGTTTGTTAGACACTGTGTAATTCCTCTTGCAAAGATTGTTTTTTTGGGAAAAGAGAAGTCCCTTGAAGTATTTATGACTGGATCAGATCATTTAAGCAACAGCTAGCAGACAAGACTTATGAACTTTCAGCAAAAACTTTTCTTTTCTGTTAGCTTTCAGATCTTGAATTCCTCTGTACACATCAAAAATACCAGCCAAAGCAATTGTGGTAATAGTTTCCCTTCATGGTACACTAGGTAAAGGGAAAAGAATTATGACTGTAAAATCAATTTTTGCTATAAAAAAAGGGGGTATTACATGTTACTCTGTGCAATAACTGAGAAATGATAAAGAACAGCATTTAACCTAAAACAAACATAACAAATGTTTTATCTAATTTTCAGTGAGAGTAGCTTCCCCGTATTTTGAACAAGACAATGTCCACATGGGTCGTGTTGAGCTGTATGATGATGGGGATTGGCATGCTGTGTGTGCGGACACTTTCTCCCAAACTGATGCCAACATCGTCTGTACGCAGTTAGGCTTCACCAAGGCAGAGATTTCACTGCCTGGTAACTTTAGACAGGCATAGTAAGCATCATAAAGATCTTAACTCAGCCTTAAATTCTTTCAAACCTAAGTAAGGTTGAAGGTTTACGCAACTTAGGGAACCTAATGCATTGTTGTAGAGAACATGCTGGTATATATATAGAAAACACAACTGCTTAGTGTATGACAGTGTTTTTCACTGATCGGATGTGTTTGTGTCTTTGAGAGGTTCCTTTGCTCAGTTTGTTATTTGATTTCCAGTCTGGTTGAAATTGACAGCTAAAGTAGATTTCAAGTCTTATAAAAAAAAATATATATATAGTTTTTCGTAAAAATCACCTGATAAATTGAGGAGTTATTTATATAAACAACTCCTCAATTTATTGGGTGACTTTTACAAAAATACCATAGATTTTTTCTATTCTTTATAATACAGTGTACTTGAAATCAAGATCAAGATCTCCTTTTACCACAGTAGATTATAAAGATTTCTGCTGTATTTGTATAAAATTGAGGCAGAAGTATAACTTGCCAATGCTGTTGCTATTCTTTTTTTGTCCGAATGATTTTGATTCTCACAATCCATATATGCTATATATGTTTGATGTTGTATTTTTCAAATTGGCAGTTGGAATACAATAAATGAATTTAAAGTTTAGATCATTATTATCAAATTACTTATTTCACAAAATAATCACTAATTAATTATGTTGCCTTAAAATTATGCATTTACTATCTTAGTATTGCTTTTCGTTTGTATAAGCAGTAGGTTTTAATGGTTTGCCAAGTTAATTTCAATGGTTCAAGGCACTATAATACTTTAGCAAGGCCGTCACACTTGTGAAGGGCTTGCTATAGTCTTGCACTGGACCCTTGATAGCTTATGACATTTTATGTACATGTATTTCTTTTCTTACCTTAGCTTTACGGTCAGCCCCATCTCCAACCTAACATGTACAGGAACGGAGACAAGTCTTTCGGACTGCTCCTACACCAAGGGTAGATGTCAGATGTATAACCTGCATGCTACAGTCATCTGTACACAGGATAATGTCTTATCAAACATTGAAGGTATGCTCATAGTTAACTACAACACTATGATAAGTCTAATAGCAAAGTCTCAACTACTTGTTATCTGTTGAAGCTGTGAAGCTATTCTCAAATTTAAGTTCAACACTAAAAAAGTCCAATAGCTTTGCAATAAGCTTTCAACACTACCCTTTGTTATCAAGCTTTGAAGCTAACAAGCTATACTCATAGTTAAATTCAACACTGAAATAGTCCAATAGTATTGTGCACAGTGAGCTTTGAACCTTTTCTTATTTTTTAGTTCAACACTAAAATAGTCCAATAGTTTTGCAGTGAGCTTTCAAAGTGATCAACGCTTCTCCTTGTTATCAAACTTTAAGGATTTTCTGTCTTAAGTTCAACACTTAAAGAGTCCAATAGTTTTGCAGTGAGCTTTCAGCACTTCTCCTCGTTATAAAGCTTTGAAGCTATTCCCATAGTTAAGTTTAACACTGAAATAGTCTGATAGTAGTGTGTACAGGGAGCTTTGAAGCTGTCATCATACTTAGGTTCAACACTAAAATAAGTCCAATAGTTTTATAGGGAGCTTTCGATGTGATCAACACTCCTTTTTCTTATCTAGCTTTAAAGCTTTTTCTCATGTTCAAGAGCAATACTATTGAAGTCCTTTACTAAACCTTCTTTTTTCCTCAATGATTTAAAACCTCTACTCAAGCCGGCTTATCAATTCAGCACATTGTTTGATAAAGTATTTTAGTCGGAATAAAGAGAAACTTTTGTTAAGCCTATATAGTATAGGTTGGCTGATAATGATATCAAATTGCACTTTCAGTCTCCACTCCCTCCTTATCAAACAGTTACCATGGTGATGTCATTATTGAGAGACATGGGGTCAAAGGTCGTATTTGTCGTACAGGCTGGGATGACCAAGATGCAGCTGTTGTATGCAAGTCCCTTAACTATGCGACTGGTTTCGCCTTTGGAACTCCACTTTCTTACAGCAGAGCAAATCCAGTCTGGGCAACAAACTTTACATGTGGACTTGGGGAGGACAGTCTGCTAAATTGTGGGTACCAGTCTAACCTTGGTACAGACTGGTCCTGTGCTAGAGATTATTCTGAGGCAGGGGTGCTGTGTTATACTGCTGAACCTCCAGGTAATAGCTTTTACTTAATTCCTTTCTTTTAACCCATTACCAAACAATAACGACATTCGACCGGCTTGTTGCAGACGACTCTGGAAAACATTGTGGGAAAAGAAGAAATTGATCTTTACAAGCAATTTCTCCTTTTCCCACAATGTTTTCTTCCCTATCAGAAGGTTGCTTTTCAATTTCATCACATTTTGAAATGTCGACTGGGAACTCATTAAATTTGTGACAGTCAATTTAGTGCTTGGGAAAGGGTTAATGGACTCTCTCAAAGATTAAGGATTTAATCCTTTTAAAATAGAAGTTCCTCAATGGATAAAATGACATTACAGATTCATAGAGTTATCAGTACATAAGTCTTCATTATTGATACACTTAATTATCAACACTTTTCATAACTGTATGGTGGAGATGAAGGGCATCTATGTTAGGTATATTAAACTGTTAAAATGCTTTATTTCATAAATGGTGGTCTAGACTTGAATAAAACATTTTTAAGCGATTGTATTTTTAGTTATAATCAAATGTTGGTCTGAAACACCTTTGACTGAATTTTTTAACCTTATTTCGTCATGCAAGAGTATTGAAATGGGTAAGAGTTTTCCATCAAAGCATTGGAAGGCATGAACGATGGTTTCGCATTATTATATACCCAGATATCAAGCACCTTTACAATAAAGAAATTAAAACAAGTCTTTTAGTATGGACGGGGATTGATTAAATCACCATTTTAACATTTAGAGCACAATCTCTGTGAAAGTTTCTATAAAAGATATGCATTTTATTACAACCACAGCATAAGGTTATAGAAACCAATGCGAAAATGTCCTCTCTAACCACACTTCAGTATCTTGTCTTGGTTATTTTCATTTATGTTGCATTGCCCAGGTTCCTAGATGAAGTAAGACCGGAACTTAACTTCCCAAAAGGACCTATTAAGAGAGAACCATTGGGCATTCAATAAGTCTTATTAACAATCAAACCTATCACTACCGTGATTTGAACCACTCACATAAGAATAATTGTGCTCATACATGTATTTAAGATGATTACCTAAAGAAATGTCATTCAGTTCAAATTGAAGAAGGTCCAAAAGCGCATTGACTGTTATACCGCTCTCTCAGAGCGCGCAGCGCTCGGAGAGCGGATAACGGTAACATACGTACGAGTAACAAGTTATGTTAACACCGGTTATACCCATTCGGAACACCTCGGCCATTTCTTAAAATAACCTCGGAGGTAATGGGGAGCCATCTTTGAAAGTAGGTCAGCAACCAAGGGCATGTCTGTTTGCAATCATATCTACTCGGAAATCCCCGGTACAAGACTAAGCCGGGGATTGCCGAAAAGAATCGATTGACAAAATATGAATCAAAGATGTGTTGATATGATCATATTTAATGAAAAGGGTAAAAAAATCATTCAATTGTAATATTTAACCAATTTGTGTGTATTCAAAAACATATTTAGTGCCTGTGTGCATTTTGCGTTATCCGCCGGAAAGAAAGGCGAATTACCCCAGCATTTCTGGTGTATTCATGTACTGCTTACGAGGTATATCTACCGACTTGTTACGGGGATTGCCGAGTAGATACGATTGCGGTTATACCCAATCTGAACACATCAGGTTTATCAAATGAAAACACCTCTGAAATAATAGGGATGACGCCATATTGGTTCCCAGCAGAATGACGTCACTTCACTTTCGTGTTTAAAAATAGATCTTAAATGTGAAATCTAAAAAGTCTTTAAATTTGATTGAGAAATCAACTTAACATGTCACAACAACAATTTTGCCATTTGGTATGAGTTACTGATAAAAAGATTACTTAAAAGGATGTCCAACCCTTCCATACACATTGAACTACTTAACTTGCACGCTTAGAAAAGGTGTTAATTGGCAGATGCCGATTTACCCGAAAAATTGTAACCCTACACTTATATCCGAGGTGTATTTCACAGCTCACGGAAATACCCGAGTAGTTCCGATTGGGTTATACCATTAGCAAAAAAACATGTGGCTTCAATCGGAACTACTCGGGTATTTCCCGATCTAGTCAAGATCTATTTTTAGAAACGAAGGAAAGTGACATCATTCTCGCGGGAAACAATATGGCGTCATCCCTATTATTTCAGAGGTGTTTTCTATTGGATAAACCCGATGTGCTCAGATTGATGTGGCTTCTGGTAAAACTATTGGAGAAAACTCGGGTTTGCTTCGGGTGTTTCCGGCAAAGCCGGAAACACTCGAAGTCTTATTCGGCATGTGTCCGGCAAAGCCGGACACATCCCGATTGCATTTGGATCGTCTTCGAGTAAAAACAGAATGGACTGGTTTTACATAAATTCATTGCCGCTCATTGAGTTTATTTCCGCCAATCATGAATGAACCATAAACCATTCTATCGAAAAACAAAACACGAACAACAGGATCGGCGCCGCCGCTTCAAACTTTAAATTGGACACAGTGTTCAACTCCTTGAAAGGACAACGTATCGCCGGTTGAAGGTAAGAGAACTTTTTGCACTCTTTCATTTCATTATAAAACAGTATGTCTAAATAGACCATTTTCACCAAAATTCGTCATAGAAAAATCGAGATGGTGAGCCCTCGTCACACCTCGCCGAAGATGCTTCCTCTAAACAAACATCCATCTGAAAAAAAAACTTTTCACTTTTCAGTAGAACTACAGCATTCATTTTTTTAGTATTACAGTACGTGTTCCCTTCAGTACTAGGCTAGAAAGTGTGTGTTGCCCACAACACTCCACGGTGAAATAAGTGTTCACCTTCTATCGATTCGGTGATTACACCCTGCAGTTTGGCATAATCTAATGTTTATGTAGACGGTCTATGACATGTGCGCTGTGTAAGGAAAGCATTAGGTACACATCGTGTTGTATATGGAATACACTATTGTGCTGACCAATAAAGCAACGATGTCAACTCGTCAGTTGCTGACATGGAATATTTGTTATTGTTGGAGCTTTTAAATTGAGTACAAGGTACCTTCTTGACAAATTAATAGCGTTATTGGCCGATAGTTTAAATAACAATGACAGCGTGAATTTCCTTTTCAAAAAATGAAATACCCTGTAAAGTATTTGGTTATATATGTCACCTTATTCGTTTGACAGTATTTAATTTACTTGATTCAAGTGATAGTATTATTCCCAAACATTGAATTATTCTTGCAATTGATAATTTTGGCCCAAGGGTTTATGGAAATAGATCCCTTAGTTGTTTTTTTCTTTATTTAACAGAATGCATGATGGTTGGGAATATGACGATTTCAAACAAGCTTCAAAAGAAGAGATGATGCAGACCTGTATAAACATTGACTCTGTTTTATAATACAAGTAAGTACATAGTCTTTCTCAGGCCACTCTGAACTTTTCAAACAAAAGTGTCATAAACATAGAAGATAGCTTATGAAAGCAATATAACAAAGAAGCAATCTCTCAAATGTCAAAGCAGTTTTTCTCTTTAATTCAAACATCTCTTATTAGTTATACATAACATAATTAGATTATACTTTAGATAACAATGCCAGCATGAATTTCCTTTTCCAAAAATGAAATACCCTGTAAAGTATTTGGTAATATATGCAACCTTATTCGTTAGGCAGTATCTTATTTTACTTGATTCCAGTTATAATATAATTCCCAAACATTGAATTTTTCTTGCAAGTGAGAATTTTGGACCAAAGGTTTAGGGTAATAGATGCCTTAGTTGTGATTTCTTTATTTTACAGAATGCATGATGGTTGGAAATATGACAATTTCAAACAAGCTTCCAAAGAAAAGATGATGCAGACCTGTATGAACATTGACTCTGTTTTATAGTACAAGTAAGTAGATCTACATGTATAGTCTTTCTCACATTCCTTTGAACTTTACAAACATAAATGTCATAAACATAAAAGATAGTGGTGAAAGTGTTGGACTCAGAACTCGAGGGGGGGGGGGGCAGGGGCCAGTCCCACGAAGACCTCTTGTTTCGTGGGAATGGCCTTTGGCAAGTCACTTCAGAGCCCTAGCCTAGTACTTAAGTATCCAGGAAAGCTGCTCCAGAACTGAAAAATGTAGGTACGGCACTGATGGCGAGGACCCATATGGGAACTGTGTCAGTTAATGACTAATATAAATCTAATTATAACAAAGGAGCAATCTCTCAAATGTCAAAGTGGTTATTCTCTCTAATTCAAACATCTCTGATTAGATTATAGCATAATTACATAATATGATATGCAGCACAGAATTCAGGAAACAAGCAAGTTTGACAAAGGTTGGAATTCTTAAATTGTCCTCCTTTTATTACTTTGTTTTAACAAAAAAAAAATATATATATATATATATATAAATGTTGATGAATTTGATGTTACAATTTGTAATTGACTTTTCCTTTTTTATTTTTTTGAAAACCTTGGTTTGAATGAGAATCGAGACAGGTTGAAATATAGATTTTTTTCATCAATCAGTTCTTAATTTCCTGTCAGATTACTGCTTCAATTGATTAACAAGGGGAAATAATTATTTCAAATGTTACCAATTAAGAATGATCAGTCGGGGCCTCCGTGGCCTACTGGTTAGAATACAGAACTTGAAATCACATGGCCCCTCTCCGCGTGGGTTCAAATCCTGAGAGGAATATGGATTTTCATATCTCCCAACTGACTTATGGAATGCCAATGGCTCCATCCGCCTTGACCAGCCCTTATGGGCAGTTGAGTATAGGGTGTCATTAAGAGTCGGGCATCGCTACATAACTGAAATAATGTTGATGTGATGTAAAACCCATATAAAAAAAAGGCATAATCAGTCAGTTCAATGTGGCCAGTATTGACAAAAGATTGATATTTTTTATTTTTCTCTTTTAACAGCCAAATCTGATGACTACCTGGCAGAGTAAGGAGTGGGTAACAACAACAAAATATTCAGTGGTGGAGGATCACATGGATTTGATGATAATCAAAAACAGATGAAGATTTACATGGACATACCATAAACCTATATGTTTGATTTGTGAAAAGTTTTTAAGCTTACCTTTCTCCTCAAAAGACTTATTTCATGAAGAAAAAAATAACATTCACAATGATATATCATATTTAATGGATAGTGTTTAGTGTGAGTTGGTACTGACAACATCAAAGGGCAATAATATAGAAAAATTGTGATGGACTATGGAATATTCTATAATGATAAGACACATGTGTCTCATCTTTTCTTTTTTTTTTCAAAAAGCCTTCAAAAACCCAACTCAATCAAATAAATGAGACAAAAGGAATACCAATACTTTGTTAAAGCTGCTTAGTAAGCCTGCAGCAGACCAATGGAAGACAGTAACTTGAGTGATTACTTCAATTTCTTTTCTAACTATTGCATGTGTATGAAGTAAACAAAAATGAGAGTTGAATTTGCATACATCAATGTTAAATTATTTTTTATTCTTTCTCTTTTAGTATTTAAGGTAAAACTTTTAATACTCAACACAATTTAAACCAATTATCACAAAGGGAAACAGGCTCAGAGAGAAAATATTCCTTGTCACAATTGCTTTTATTTATTTGATAATTTTTTTTTAATTAATATCTGTTATTGCTTTAAATTTGAAACAACATTTTGTAAAAAATTGGATAAACGTCTTAATGATGTATATCTTAGAATTTATTTTTTAATATTCTTTATTTGAAAAATATGATCACAAATGTTTCTGTCATATTTTTCCAACTATAAGGATTATTTTCTATTCAAATGATGAAGGCCAGGAAACTGGTGATGTGGTGAATGAAAATATCAAGCTGTGGCTCTATTTTTTCAACCAATTTGTTAAAGCAAGGAATTAGAACACATGGACTAACCCTGCTGGTTAACACCCTTAAATTATATTAATCATTTATTGCATACAGTACTCTTTTTAAGTTCTTTAATAGATAAAAAATACATATAAAAAAGCAGTGTTCTATGTGTGAACAAAGGTTAATAAAATATTAATGAAAAATTATAGAATCTTTTTCTTTTATTTTAAAGTTAAATAAAAAACCATTTGGCTACAACAAAGCTATTTGTTGTATTTGAATGATCCTTTGGAGATCTGCTAAGCAATTTATTTGGGATTTTCTTATCTACAGTAAAGAAAAATTCAAACGAATACCTGATTGGCTTTCTATATGATGTAATTTAGTTACCTAAGACTGTACAAGCAGATGAGTTATGTTGTTGAATATTGTCTGATACTATTAACCCAAATGACCCTTCATCACCAAATGACATGTTGTTGGTTCTCATGATGATTTAACCCTTTCCCAAACAACAAATTCTTGACTGTACCAAATTGAATGAGTTAGCAGATGACATTTTAAAATGTGATGAAATTGGAAAATAATCTTCTGATAGGCCAGAAAACATTGTGGGTAAAGAAAAAATTGCTTGTCACGGACAATTTCTCCTTTTCCCTCAATGTTTTCTAAAGTCGTCTGCAACAAAGTGGTCAAATGTCATTATTGTTTGGGAAAGGGTTAAACCAGTACTTACAACACATAATTTTGTGAAGAAAATTCTATGATTTCATGCAGAGACATACTTGTGGTTCAAATATTGTAATTTGGTGGTTTTGACATTGCATGAGCAGTTTGTTCTTACATGATGAATGTCTCATTATTGATGAAAGGCCCTCATACATAGCCTAAGCAAGCTAAACTAATACCCATATAAACCATACACCATCAAAAAAGTTTACCAGAAGTCTGCAAGGAGACTTATCCTTTTACTGAGACTTATCTAAATGTGACAAAGATGACAGCTTTGTTACAAAATGAGTATTTGCTCCCCAAAGTAAGCCAATTCTTTTACTTCCGCAAAGTTGTACTCTGAATTTAGATTGAAACACATATTCATTAATATGTAAGTTTTTTATTCCACAAAATCCATGCCATTGAGTTGAGAGAGCGGTCTAAAGGCAATGCCTTAGTTCATATTATTAAAATCTTTTCAAAAGGATGTCTTACAATAAATATTCATGGACCAATAGGTTATAAGTTAACTATAAATACTCATGCATTTATTAGTCTTTTTCTTTACATTAAGAGTTGCCCTCTCGAATATAACGTTTGTATGTTATGTTCCCATAGAGAAAGAAAGTGGATAGAGTGCAGAACTTGAAATCACATGCCCCTTCCCCCCCTCCTTGGGGGTTCAAATCCTGTGACAGCATTTTGATTTTCAAAAGGGGTAGTATGTCAGTTCACATATGGAATGCTAATGGTGTGACCCAGCTTGACCAGCCCTTACAGGCAATCAAGTTTGCAGTACAGTGAAGCCTCGTTTATCCGGACCCCGATTATCGGGATGTCTCGCAATTCGAACGGAATTGTAAGGGAACGGATTTGTTTGACCAGTTTGTTGCAGACGACTTTTGAAAACATTGTCAGTAAAGGAGAAATTGCTCGTTACGAGCAATTTCTCCTTTTCCCACAATGTTTTCTGCCATATCAGAAGATTATTTTTGAATTTCATTACGATTTGAAATGTCGTCTGCAAACTCTTTCAATTTGGGACGGTCGACAATTTGGCGTTTGCTAAAGGGTTATAAGTATACACATGCATACAGACTATTTATGTCTTAATGTGAATAAGAACATGCTCTGCTTCATTAGTCCGGATGATTCGGTCATCCGGACATTTTGTTGGGAACGGACGTGTTCGGATTAACGAGATATCACTGTATTCCTCCATCATCATGTGCTGGGACACTAAACATTACTAAAATAATGTTGACCTGATGTATAACCCATACAAATGAATATAGAGAGATTCTGCCAAACAATAGAAAATATGCTTGTAGCTCACTTCAAGCAAAAGGTTTTTCCTTTACCTCATCCTATGTTATTCTTAGTGTTCTATTATACATAATCTTACAGTTGATGGTACCAGAGGGCTCATTGCTTGACTGCAGTAAGTCCTCCAAAAGAGTGAAACTTACCTCTCAAAGTGGTTATTTATATGCACCTATTCATTCTATCTTTATGTCATTAATACAGCGATAAAAGTGGGCAGGCATGGAGGAACCAGACCCGATACATTTCGTGCAGAGATCTACCATGATCAATCTGGCTGGGGAACCATCTGTGATGATGGTACCTGGTCGAACGCTGACGCACAAGTCTATTGCAGGGAACTAGGCTATCCGTATGGACAAGCTACAAGGTGATTAATTCTTTATTGACTACTCAGGCTGAATTAGACATCCTGAAGCAGACATCGTTTTTTTTGTAAAAAGAAATCCCAAGTGTTTATATTTTGAGTAATTTGAACATCTTAAACTGTATTTTAATCATCTACTTATCAAGCAATGCTTTAGTTATTTGGATCTCACACTATTTGAATAAAAGGTCTACTTGAGTCTTTATAGTGTTGGCAGAAGAAAACATGTTTTCCATTTTGGTGAATACTTATCTAACTGACCAATACTTTTCGAGTTCAAATAAACTTGTCAAGATATTTTAGCATTTTTGTGACAAAGATCTTAATATAAGTGTGTTGATAATCTATTAAAAAAGGTCTTTTTTAGATTTGATTAAGAAGGTTTAACCTTGAATTTTGTTTCAATTATTTTTAACAAGAGCTTCATTTAGGGAAGTCATACTTAACCCATTTCCAAACAATAACGACATTTGACCAGTTTGTTGCAAGCGACTCTGGAAAACATTGTGGGAAAAGGAGTAATTGCTCTTTAAGAGTAATTCCCCCTTTTCCAACAATGTTTTCTGCCCTATCAGAAGATTATTTTTCAATTTCATTGCATTTTGAAATGTCGTCTGCAAACTCTTTCAATTTGGGATAGTTAAAAAATTTGGCGTTTGGTAAAAGGTTAAGACCAGAAAACAATGGTAGTTATGGCTTGCCATCATGGTAGACTGGGTGATAAGGCCAACTATTGTGCTGTAAAGCCCTTACCTGTTCAAAAAAGTAGATTAGGTAAGGGATTTAACTGGCACTGATGCATCGCCACAATTTAACCAAATGTTTGCTGATAACCCCCAAAAAATGCAGACACACACAAAGTAATTATTTTTTAGGAATGGGTTTATGCAAGGCGAGTCCAGTCAGACTGTGGTGATGTCTGGTGTTAAGTGTACTGGGAAAGAGACTTCAATACTTCAGTGTCCAAACAACGGCTGGCAACAAGCCAGTGCAACACTTTGTAACGGGCATACAAAGGACGCAGGGGTGTTCTGTTATAGATGGGGTATGTTTTCTTTGATTATTTGAAATACTCATTCGTTCATAGGTATACTTTTTCCATTTAAACTGATGATTGATTTTATTGGAAAAACTTTTGTAGAGCATGTAATACTATGTTCTCCCATCTGCTGCAGACGTCATTAAAAATTGATACAAAAAGAAAATCATCTGCTCTTTTGTTAAAGAATTATTAAAGAAATCACTTTAGATTTGTTTGCATTGTTTCCTTCAAGATTCAAAGACTTGTCTTCAATTGGTATGTTTTTGATAAAGACATAACAATATTTTACAGTAAAGACAGAGCCAACCCAATCATTTGGTGCTGTACTATACCACAGTGGTGAAAACTACGGTCTCGTCTGCGCCGACGGTTTTGATGACAACGCTGCACTCGCGGTTTGTCGGGAACAAACTCCATTTCCTTTTTCATATGGAAAAGCGCTGTGTTGTTCCGCAGCGGGTCCTGATAGTCGACCGATAACCTTGTCTAATGTGTCGTGTACGGGGAGTGAGCAGAGTCTCCGGGAATGCTCCTACAACGACGTTAACCCTGAGTGTAGTAGCGGCCTGTATGCATCTGTAGCTTGTGCTGATTCTACATTTGGCTACACAAGTATGTTCATCTATTGTTGGTCTTTATATCCAGTATTGTTGTTGATCCAAATTAAAAGTAACAACAGATGATAATTCAAAAGTAATAATTCTGAAAAATAACATATTCTTTATGACAGTGATTAGAAACCATTGCAACAAAATGAGAGACTGCTTGGTTTGAGATATTCGTTCTTTTTGTCACAACACTTTTTTTTATTTTTCTGCTTCAGGTGCTTTTAGAGTAAGATTTATTAAGGAATCGGTTATGTTCTACTTCTTTCCAAATACTTTTTGTTGCATAGGAAGATTGTATGTCTCTCCAAGCCGTCTGTCTCATACAATCCAAGTATCATCTCTGGAATGTTCAAATAAAGGTATTTTTAGATTTGGACTTTTGTAAGAGGTAGTCTCCTGCTTAATTCATTACTACTAATGGTTTTACCCAGCTTATCCAGGCTTGATGGGGGGTAAAGCATCAGTTATGAGTCAGGCACTGCAATGTAACTGAAAAACTGTATGTGATGTAAAACTCGACTGATAGGGCAGCAATCATTGTGGGAAAAGGGGAAATTGCTCGTTACGAGCAATTTCTCCTTTTCCCACAATGTTTTGTAAAGTCATCTGCAACAAAGTGGTCATATGTCGTTACTGTTGGAAAAGGGTTAAAAGGCACCAACAGAATGACAACAAGTTTGTCATCGGAAAATCTTCATATGACATTTGCTATGTTTGTTATGTTCATAGCATTGACCACTGTGCTAAACCTAACTATCATATTACTTGTACAGCCAATTGATCTACATTGTGTAATCGCTTATACGCCAATATATGCTGTTCATCAAAGGTTCTCGCCATATTTTGGTCGTATTCAATCGGTTTTTGTGTTTCACTTACAAGGATTATACATGATACATGCACTTCAGTTTACATATCATCACATGACTATGATACCAAAACTTCACGAGGATAAGTCATATGAAGTAAAATCACATGAAACAAACACATTCATGAAGTAAATTGAAAATTACAGATGAGGGATAACTATGAAAATAGTATTTGATTTGGCGTTTGATACATACAAACACAGACAAATGTGTAGGATATTTCAAAATGTTTTTTACCTTTAGAAAGATAATAATCATTAAACTTATTCATTTTACATTGATTGTGAAACAAGTTCTTACAATTTACATTAATCACTCTTGATTCTGCTTCCTGCATTTTACAACCATCAGTGCAGCAAATATGGAAAAATGAAATGGTGCAAGGAGAATGCTACTTTACACTGGAATGAAACCCACAACCCTCATGTCCAAGGCCACAGCTCTATAGCCCTGAACCACTGTCCTCAATTATCATTCTAGCCTGCTGGTTTTATTTCAGAGTTAGAAGCTACTCCAGTTGTGAAGGTCACATATCTCACTCAGCAAGGTTATGTATGTACCGATGGGTTCACTGATGCTGATTCTGCTGTCATATGCAGGCAGCTTGGGTTTAGCTTTAGCAGAAAGTTAAAATCTTCATCTAGAGGTAAAGAATGCTTCCTTTTGTTTGTGGACATGAATGAATGCTTACCAAACAGTTGTAGAAAACATTTTTTTACCTTAAACCAAAATTGTTTTCCAATCTTGGCTGCTACTAAGTTACTAGAAGACTTAATTGTATAAGAGAAAAATAAGATAAAATAAGTCTTCAAAGGCTCAATTGTGTAAATAGTCATAAGCTGCAGTTATGGTTTATTCTATCTGTGGTTAGTTATTTATCAGACTAAATACCTCTAATTTAAAGATGGGAACTTGACATTTTATACCGTTTTCCAACAATCCTTTCTTAATTACCTAAGGAAAATATTCAATTTCCATTTTGATATAAGTTTTTTCTCTATCATTTTTATCACTTTAGGATGATGAAAACTTACTGCCAGTATTTGTGAAGAGTTTTAACAAGGATATCTCCTTCTTTATTCAATAGATTATTCCAACAAAATACGCTGGCTGCGAGGATTTGGTTGTCTTGGAGAAGAAACAGCAATTACTGCATGTAAAGGGCTGACTTGGGGCAATATAGGCGTGTGTACCTGGGATGCAGTAGCTGCAGTAAGATGTACCAATAACCAAGGTATGAATCGTCATCTTAACATCATTTATCAGATCTGGATACCTCGATACCGTTTTACTAAACATTTTATACTAATAATTTGCGCAAGTTAAAAAAAATATTACCATAATTCCCTTTTATTTCAATATATGGCTAAGCAATTTCTTATAGTTATGCTTCATTGTAATTGTCTTCCCTAGAAGTGTCAAATGACAATATTGAGTTCTCTAATAAGATACTACACATGTCTATCAGTTTTGAATTACGCAAATATTTTTCCTTAAGTCGTCTTAGTTAAATGGTACCCTGGGCCACTTGAAGCTGGACTGATTTTACCTGTTGTGCAGCATAGTAAACCTCTTCCTTCAAGTAAAACATTTTTATTTCGCCTTTAGCAAATGATGTCAGATAAAAGGAGAAATGTTCAAGAATGAGCATTTATTCTTTTGTCATGATACTTTTTAACTAATTCATCTTGGAAGGTGTTGATTGGTCTGCTGTCTCTTTCATTTTGAGTCATTAAAAAAAGTCAAATGTTGGTATAGGTTAATGATTTATCAGAGGACTACTTTTCATCTCTGAAAAACCTGTTTTGAATGTTTGGTTAAGGATAAATGAATTGTCACTAACAGAAAGCGTGTGTTATCTGCATTTTCTGCTATTTCTTCTTTTTTCACAACCTTTTTTTTTAGTCATCTGAATTGGGTTTGTAAGAATTGTAGATAAATATCTGAATGGTTTTAAACATATCTTTTAATCTCAGAGCTCTTTATATTTCAGATGACCTTGACTTTGATGTAAGAATTGTGAATGGGACAACAATAGCTGGCAGGGTTGAGATTAAAGTAGACAACCAATGGGGAACAATGTGTGGGAATGATGTCACAAAGAATGAGGCCTCTGTTATTTGTAAACAGCTTGGTTACCATGACGGCATTGGTTTACCAGCAGGTTTCTATGGAGCTGGTGCTGGACCTGTCCATTTGAATGGTTTTGAGTGTGAAGGTCATATTTTCATTTTTCACCTTTACTTGCTTGTGACTTTGAAAAATCATTCATGACCTTTTCATGATTTAAGTGTTCGACAAATTAACATTACTTTTGTCATCCGGAATTGAATGAGCTTTCAAACAAAATAAAAAATTTTTTCACATTATGAATTCCTGGTTAGAGTATTATTAAAAGAAATGCTTTTTTTGTGTTAAAACAATTCAAAGGTTTCTTTAAAGATTAAAAACGATTTCTGTAGTGGGCAGGTTTGACTCGAAAATTGCTTCATAATGAGTCTATAGCTCAGCTTCTGTCCCCGTGACTTAGGCTGAAGTGGATTCGAACATGGCACCCAAGTGTTCCAACTTCAAGGGTCAAACGTAAACCTGTCTGTACTAGGAAAATCATTGCAATATTCTTTTTATCAATGTTTCTTTCTTCATCATAGGAAGAATGTTGTGTAGACCACATATTGAATGTAAGGATGCATAAAAACTACATATAACCTCCATGATATTTACTAAATTTTGTTTTAAATAGTGATAGCATGAGATTTTTATTTAGGATTTAGAAAGAGTATTGTGACATATACTCTGAAACTGCTCTTTCTAGACAAGCACTATTATAATCACAATGATGTTGTTCTTTTTTTTTATTATTATTTTGAAATTTTTTTTCTTCAAGCATTGTTACAAAGGAAGGATTTGTTTGTTACATTGTTTGATGAAAATTGTGCTTTAAAATGGATATATACATTGTGGAAGGAATTAAGAACTAAACAAGTAGGCATGAAGGATGAGTTAAATCTGTATTCAAAAATTCTATTTTGTTTGCATCATGAGAGGTATTCTCCTGACTGACTTATAGAATGCTGATGGTTCTACCCGGCTTGACCTGCCCTTATAGGCAGATGAGTATGGGATCTTCCTCCTTCATGAAGAGTTGGACATCACAACATAAGTGAAATAATGTTGATGTGATTTAAAACCCATATAAAATAAACAAATTATGTTTGCAGGGAGTGAATACAGCGTTGAAGAGTGTATATGGTCAGGATACAAAGACGTCAGCAGTTTATGTGATCATACCAAAGATGCTGCTGTTAACTGCTTCGATAATAGTATGTTGGACTGTTAGTCTTTAACATTTTTAAATTTGCAGGATACCTTATAGCCATCTAACAAACTGGATTAACCTTTTTGTTTGGTTAAAAGAAGGTGGATGGCATTACCCAGATGCATTATTAACCCTAATTGGCAATTAAATAAATGGGATCCTATGGCCAACAATAGTGAGTCAGGCAATACAATACAAATAAAGTTTGTTGATGTGCTTATTAATCTTAATTAGGCTTTATATTATTTCTGTGTATATTTCAGTTCAGTTGTCTGGCTCCACCACAGTGAACTATGGTCGTTTAGAGGTGTATGATTCCACAGAGGATGATTGGGTGGCTGTATGTGACAGCAGCGTAACTACTAATGATGCTAGGCTTATCTGTAGACAGCTGGGCTATACTGATGGTCTGGTACACAGGGGATCACCGCTAGGACCGACGGATGTAAACATTGCCATTACAGAAGTGAATTGTGACACAATAACTAAATGTTCCTTCACTCATGGACAATGCTCAACAGGGAGATATGCTGCTCTGTATTGTAGTGACAGTGCAATAGATAATGAAAGTAAGTAAAAAGAGATATTGAAGGTTCAGTGTTAGACTCTATACTTTCTGTATTGTTCTATAGTAAGTCCTTCACAAAAGTGAAAGACTTGATAAAGTTTTAAATTGAACCAGCTATATGATAAATCATTTCTCTTATACAATCGGAACAATATTCATTTTGGGAACTATTCCTTTTGTCACATTTTTGTTGTTTCTTTCATATTCTGTGTCAATGACTCTGCTATATGACAAAGAAAGAGTTTTGATAATGCTTTTTGTTTTTGCATTGCCTACACACTTTCCCTTTGGCAGTTAAATTGTTTATTGATACATGAAGCTAATTTGAAGCTGATGATCCAGACGAATATGTTTAAACTCTATGAAATACTTCAAGCTTTGCATATTTCTCTAGTGAGTAACTATTTAAAAAAAGATGATTATTATAAAGGAGATGCTGACCTTTAAAAATTAGAAGACAATATCAATGCAAAAGGAAGAAATAAGTATCAAAGTGCCTATTTTCCTTATGTCCCACTGTTTTCAAGAGTATCTTTTTTAGTTAGCCACATACCATTTATCCCCTCCTTCATGTGTACACTAATAGAGACATAAGTATGTGGCCAAAGATGATAAGCAATTTCTCCTTTTGTCACAAAGATTTCTTTCCTGGTTCC
Source organism: Cerastoderma edule (assembly GCA_947846245.1). Classification (NCBI taxonomy): domain Eukaryota; kingdom Metazoa; phylum Mollusca; class Bivalvia; order Cardiida; family Cardiidae; genus Cerastoderma; species Cerastoderma edule. The sequence continues at coordinate 12,887,543 of OX401412.1, forward strand.
AAAAGAGAATATCATGTTTCAATACTTTGTAGTTATGGTTTGATGTTTCCTTATAAATCTTGTTGATAACTCCAACTTGAGACAAACAAATGAAATGCATCTTACTTCATTTTCGTATTCAGAAAGAGAATATTATGTTTCAATACTTTGTAGCTATGGTTTGATGTTTCCTTATAAATCTAGTTGATGAATCCAACTTGAAACAAACAAATGAAATGCAGCTTACTTCATTTTCAGATTTCAATATCCGGTTACCACTGAACTCGTTCTACGGCCCTGTATCAGTAAGAAGATATGGATTATGGGGGCATGTATGTAGTGTGGGGTTTGACAACACTGATGCTGCTGTGGTGTGTAAAAAGCTGGGTTACCAGGATGGGAAAGCCCTGAAAACTTTCCAAACAGATGGCTTTCCCATAATTCAAGGTGAGATCACATTCCTAAAAAAATACTAGAATAAGAGAATTTTTAGCCTGGCTATTGAGATAATAAGGAGAGCTATAATACTCACCAGTGTGTTGGCGTCACGCCTTGGTTATGTTTTTACATGCAAATTTGTATGTCATTATTTACTGTGTTGAAATTTCACACCTGTGTTTAGGATCAATATATCGCGGGCTCAGTGCAATACTATAGTAAGTGCTTCATGTTTATGAAGCACTTACTATAGTCTTGCACTGAATCCTTGATATAATTATTCTGATGTTGTTATGTATAAATCCTATTTTTCAGGAAATGTTAATTGTAATGGGGATGAGACAGACCTGTCAAGTTGTGGGAGAGATCCGTTTGTTACTGATCCAGGGTGCTATGATGTCAATACAGTAGCTGGTGTGATGTGCTACAATGATCGTAAGTTGTCCTTTTTTTTGTACTGACTTTAATACTCACAAGGGATAGGAGGAAATCTCGAAATCACAGTCAGTCGGCTGAAAGTCAGCTGAAAACCCTTTAATTCCTCTTCAGACTGACATTAATTGTGTTGACTTTCGCTGGCTATTTTTTATCATCTTTCGTCAGCTTTGAATTTGTAACAGAATCCCAAATAAATGAGTTAAACACTTATGTCATAAGATGACTAAAGCAGGCCTGTGAAAGCCATTTAACATAGGAGCCATATCTGATTTTTATGATAATTGTTACTTAAGTTTTCTACTGCAGGCCAGTTTAAGTATGAACATGTTCAAGATAACTTCATACCTCATCCAAACTTGAAATCACATGGCCCCTCTCTGCATGGGTTCAAATCTTGGTGAAGGATATGGCTTAACATGAGAGGTAGTCTCCCGACTGACTTACCAAACGCCAATTGTTCTACCTGGTTCGACCAGCCCTTTCGGGCAGATGAGTATTGAGTCTTCCCTGATCATGAAGAGTTGGGTATTGCAACATAACTGCAATGTGATGATGATACAAAGTTAAACTCATATAAATAGATAACTAAATACCTGACCCTTTCTTCACTTAGCTGGATTATCCCTGAGCTCTGTTAGCCTTGATCCTGAGACGGGTAAGATGACCTCTATAGCTGGTCTGGAGCTGAATTCTGCCATATTGAGGATAGCTTATAAAGGCTTCACGGATTTGGACGCGTCTGTGTACTGTAACTACCTTGGTTATGCTGGAGGGGAAGTCTATAGGTAAATAACATGTTTCTTTGGATCATATTTTTTGCTGATCCAAATTTGAAGCATCTTCAGACGACAATTTACGTAAGAGGCCAATTCAATTTTGAAAAATCTGTTACTTTTGGGAAGGAGTTGACCGATCTACTAAACGCCTCAAAATGAATATTTATAGTAGTTACACCAATGAAAATGTGTTTAATACTCAGACAAACAAATGCATATGTGCACATGATTGAATATATAGATTTCAATTAGTCTTATTGTGAAAACAACTCTAACAAACATTGGATGCTGGTTTTTGTCGACTGGTCTGTTGCTATAGCCTTTATTGAACCCTAAAATGATCAAGCATGAAAAGCAATAGTATGTTCATTATGATGGGTGGAAACAAGTTTGGCAAAAAGAAGAAACTGGTCATTTCGATAAATTTCCCATTTTCTGGTTCAGGTGTGTTATGAGTATATAACATAACATAACATAATTTTATTTCAACATTAAGCACATATGCTCATAGTTATTGCAATTCTATTTTACCTGCACGCTATGAAAAAGACATGTACATTTACGACTTATACATATACATAGAAAGCTAAATTTGAGACATACCGGATGAGAGTGATAACTTAGATAAACTTTATACAATTCCTGAAACTATTTACTATTCTATAAAATAGTAACTTCTTATTCTAAATGCATGTTTCTAGTAATTAGCAAGTTTAATGAGTAATGTTTTTTTTTATCAGTATTACATGTGAGTGAAAGGTCAACAGTGAATCAGTGAAAGGGGATAGTTTGAAATAATTGCTTATATAGAAAGTTTTTTCTTACAAAAAATATCAGATAACTTGTTTATTACTAAAGGACTTAACAATAACTATGAAGCATTGAAAATATATACTTATCTGTGCCAGTCTCCTTTAACCATATTGTGTTGGAGAACCCTTATGTCACAACTTCCAACGTTGGGAAATGGGAAAATAAATAAATCAACATTATATGAAACACTTTTTACATAATAAATGTAAATGAAATAATGATAAACTGAAGTTAAACATGTTTATATGGAGGAATGCACATATCCTGTTTTAGATCATTTCGTGGCGGTTATGGTATATCAGGGATTGAGTGTGATGGGACAGAAGAGTCTATATTGGGCTGTCCCGGTACATGGGACCCCAGTCAAAATGGGGGTCAAGAAGGGGACTTGGCTGGAGTTATTTGTTACACCTCTGGTAAGTGTAACGTGTATCGGGTCCCTCTCAGAGTAAAGCCATCGTGGGTCACCCATCCAGGTACTAACCACTTAATATGTTGCTTAACTTCGAGAGAAAGCCAACCACTCTACCGAATCACCCATAAAAGCCGGCTTCCACAGCGAGACTGTAGAAGTAGTATTTATCCATAAACCCTATTACCGTCACATTTATCCCACCTCTGCCACCAAATTTGTAACGTGTATCGGGTCCCTCTCGGAGTAAAGCTATCGTGGATCACCCATCCAGGTACTAACCACTTAGTACGTTGCTTAACTTCGAGAGAAAGCCAACCACACTACCGAATCACCTATAAAAGCCGGCTTCCACAGCGAGACTGTAGAAGTAGTATTTATCCATAAACCCTATTACCATCACATTTTTTCCACCTCTGCCACCAAATTTGTAACGTGTATCGGGTCCCTCTCGGAGTAAAGCCATTGTGGATTACCAATCCAGGTACTAACCACTTAGTATGTTGCTTAACTTCAAGAGAAAGCCAACCACTCTACAGAATCACCCATAAAAGCGGGCTTCCACAGCGAGACTGTAGAAGTAGTATTAATACATAAACCCTATTACTGTCACATTAATATACCTACTTAAGGCTTGAAGCAATTTCTCTATATGGAAATTCGTCACTGTTCCTGAGGTAACAATAGACTACATTATTTTCTAAGTTATTGTTTTTATGAAAGGAAGTACGGATTATTTTAGCCTTGAGCCTTACATAATACAATATAATTGGAAAATGAGATATTGTGAGAGTTATTCACTTTTTCAACATTTGTCTTTTCTTGCCTGCCATGGATTTTTTTTCAATATTGAAAACCTCTTAAACTTAAGACACTTTTAGATAGGTATAACATACTGCTTAAAAGGTTTATTGTTTTGGTTTTGAACATGTGTTTTTTATGTTTCCTATGATATATTATTCCATCACATTTTACAAGTGGACTTGTTGTTTATCCTTGCAGTTAGACTGGTTGCTGGGGATCCACGGTTTTATGGTGCAGTGTATGCATCAAAAGGTGTGAATAGTGGACCAGTCTGCTTCAGCAGTGGCTTTGATGCCAACGCTGCTCGTAAGTGTTTTTTAGACTGTTTTTGTTTTGTTTTTAATAGGGTATCACTTTCTTCATAAGTAGTTTTTACCAGTTATAAGCCAAAAAAAAAGATGCTTGTTAGAGTTTAACCATGATTCAGGCTTAGTTACTAGTATTTGCCGTTTCAATTGAAAACTATAGTTCAAGTATTGTTTCTTGCTGTTTCAGCAGTTGTCTGTAAGAGTTAATGCTGTAAATTAGTTACTGGTGTTCTATTTTTTTTTTTTTTTTCATGTGTTGCCTCTGAGATTTTGAACTGTGATTCAGTTACTAGTTACTGTTTTATTTTCAGGTGTTGCCTTTAACATCTAGGCTTTGCCTGTTAGAGTTTGAACTATGATCCAGCCTTAGTTTTGTGCTGGTTCAGTGTTGCCTATAGAGTTAAAACTATGATTCTAGTGTTTTTTGTCTTTCAGAACTTAGGCTATGTTTCTGCAATCGTTTCGCAACTGTTATTTTTTCAGGTGTTGCCTGTAAGAGTTTAGGCTATGATTCAGGCTTAGTTTTATGTTGTTCACCATTTGGTGTGCTCCAGGATCTAGGTATTATTAGTATTAATCAGTGCACAGGTAAGTTGACTTGAAATATATAAACAAAATCAAATCTACGTTGATGAATTAACAATGAAATAATATGAAGGTTCTTAATCTTAAGAATGACCTTGTTTTGGTCCTTTCTTTTTAAAGAAAAAAAGTTTTACTATAAAGTCATATGTTTTATGTCCAGAGTTGAACACAATCTTCACAAATTACAAATAAATCTGGTTTTTTTTTATGGTTTTGTATTGCATGAATCAATCATTGTTTGAAGGCCTTATTCAGATAATTTGAATAGAATTTGTAATGTTTATTGATTTAAAACTTAGTTAGTTGTTTTACTTATTTTTAAAGGGATTAAGGAATATAATGCACATAGAATTTTGAAATATCTTTTTTAAGATCCCATGCATATTGATCAGGTCATAAAAAGTGAATACATTTCAACAAATTCCAAGTTGGCAGCTGTTGGACCGGTCAAACTGGGACCACCAGCAGACAACCATTATAAATCTTGAAAAGTATTGAAAAGTTTTCTTTGGTAACCATGGTGACTGAAAGGCTAAATTTCACATGATGAACAATCTCTTCTGATTGTCTCAGTGATTTTTAGAATACATGTATTCTGTTGTAGGTGCTTCATGGTAAGCCATTGTGAGTTTTAACCCATTACCAAACAAGAACGACATTTGACCAGTTTGTTGCTAATGATTCTGGAAAACATTGTGGGAAAAGGAGAAATTGCTCTTAACAAGCAACTTCTCCTTTTCCTACAATGTTTTCTGCCCTTTCAGAAGATTGCTTTTAAATTTCATCACATTTTGAAATGACGTCTGCAAACTCTTTCAATTTGGACAGTCGAAAATCTATCACTTGGTTAAGGGTTATTTACAATTTTTAAGGGTCTGAGCTCCAGTTGACTGACTGTGATCATGGGGATATTGTGGATGATGGAACATGCAGTACACAGTATGCATCAGTTGTCTGTTACAGTACACCAAGAAGTAATGGTGAGTAAATCAGTGTCTTTTGTTGCCTATCTCTATTAATTTTGTATTAAGTGTGTTGATTTAGTTAGTTTCAATATTTTCTGTCTTTCTTCTTTTCATTCAGTCCTTTTTAAAGTACTGTTTGTGGCATATATTTCATGGTAATCAGCTATCACTACAGGGTTAATTTTAGATAGTTTAGAAAGAATATAGATCTGTTCTATTGTTTCTACAGTATTTCAGTTATATTGTGTTGCTCAGTTTATTTATTGAGGCAAACTCCAGGCTTAAATGCATTAAATGAATTTGGCAAACTGTGTAGATCCTTTGGCATTTATTAAGCCAATAAACCACATCTCCCAAAAAATAAGCGTATTGGTATAAAGGCAGAAACTTCATGATATCTATACCAATATATTTTATAGTGAATAAATTGATTTATGGTCCCATAGAATAAACATTATATGAATGAGCCTGAAAACTCTGATGCTGGTATGTCCTTCTATCCCCTCATATGTCTGTTGCTCTATCAGTTCTATATATATATAAATTAACCCTTAAAGATCTACTAGCGCTCAAAATACTGCAAAACTGGGTTAAATGAGTTATAAATTGTGATAAAACATGTTTAAATATAGCTAAACACCACACGATCATGACAATATAACACCTGCACTATTTATTATCTATGTTTCAAAGTGCTATTTTTACAAATTGTGTACCCACCAATTCGACATCACATTGGGTTACATCTAAAATGGTGTCAAGTGCTCGGATAAAGCGGCGGTCATCTGGTTAGAAAAATCATGTGAAACACATAAAAATACTGTCATTTATGCAATACCAAGAAAGTGAATATTCAAAGTTGAGAATTTCATTGGTTCCAAACATTTCTCGGTTGTCTTCGTTTTATCACTAATAGTAAACAAACCATGACTTATTTGCTCTTTTAAATGCATTATGTGAATGAGTTGAATGGATGTCTCGATTACTTTGTAAAAGGGTATTTAAAGTACTTTTAAGTTATTTGTGAATTATTCTATAACTTTCACAATTTTAGTATGGCTTTAACCAAATAATCCATAGATATTGCAACATATATATGCATGTAATATATATGAGTTCCTGAGCTATATTTCATTTTTCTTCCAATAAGATTTTCTATCCTATGAGAAGAATATCTTTGATGAGATTAAAAGAATATAAACAAAATTCTTATCTTATCCTCTAGAGTATACAGTCTATTTATCCGGGAGCACTGAGTACACAGGTCATGTGATGATCTCCTATCTGGGTATTAACGGTTCTATCTGTCGTGATGGTTGGAATGATGCCAGTGCCAGTGTGGCTTGTAAAGAGTTAGGGTACAGGAGGGGTGTAGCTTACAACGCTGTGAGGTTAGTGATCTTGTAACGTTTCTTAGAGCGGTTTTGCAAATTGAGAAAGGTTATGTATTGTTGCAGAGACATGCATCTATAGATATGGGCATTGTGACCAGACATGTGGTAGAAGTTATTAAAATATGGCAACAATTAACTTTGCATCTCCTTTAAGTTAGAAACCAGCTTAGATCTATATCACTAGCAGATGAGCTATTTTTACGATTGTGTATTTTAGACATCTATGGTCTAGAGCTATAATTGTTCTATATTAAAGAATGGCATTTGAATTGTCATGAGGGGTAATGAAATCTCCTGACTGACTAACCGAATGTCAATTGTTCTACCTGGTTTGACCATCCCTTATTGGCAGTTGAATATGGGGTCTTCCTCCATCATTCAGAGTCAGACATTGCAAAATAATTCAAAAACATGTAATGTTGATGCGATGTAAAAACCCATATAAATAGATAAAATGTATATTTAAGAATAGATGAACTAAGACAGATCATGATTTTATGTTTGAACTATTTTGGACATCATTTATCTAGGAATGACACATACTTGTCTATTTAACCCTTTACCAAACGTAAACTTTTCAAATGTCCAAAATTTGATCGAGTTTGCAGTCTACACTTCAAAATATGATGAAATTGAAAAATAATCTTCTGATAGGGCAGAAATTATTGTGGGAAAAGGAGAAATTGCTCGTTAAAAGCAGTTGCTCCTTTTTCTACAATGTTTTCCGAAGTCGTCTACAACAAACTGGTCAATGTCGTTATTGTTTGGTAAAGGGTTAAAGATGGTATTGAAGCTATTTTCCTGACACACTTATATATATACATTGTACATGTATATATTTCTTATGTATATTTCGATAACCATTACAGATCTAGTATGTATGCTGGTCCTTTCTGGCTATCCAATGTCCAGTGTACTGGAAATGAGGCCCGTCTGATGGAATGTCAGTCCACAGGACTAGGAACGGTGAATGAATGTTTAAGTTGGAGTAATCAAGCTGGTGTTATCTGTTATGATAATGAAGGTGAGGGACAAAAGAAAATGTAATAGCATTGGTCACAATATAATTTGTTTTACAAATTAACAGTAACATGAAAAAGTATCTATAATGGTCAGACTTAAGTTTGTCATTCCTATTGACACATGACATCATTTTATTCCAAATAACTAAACAGCAATTTTTTGAGAATGTAAGATCAATTCCAACAGGTTTTTTTTCTATTATGTGAATAGCGGCAATGACATTGAAACTTAAGAAAAAAGACATTTTTTTTTTTTATTTCTAGACTTGTTGCTTCATTTTGACTTTGTTTTTACACATTTACAGCTGACTGATCATGAACTACTATTAAAAATTGAATAATTGACTGTGACAAGCAATTCCTTTTATTCATACAATGTTTGTTTTCTTTTTATCACAAAGAAAAGGCAGTTAATCCTATATTTTATACTTGTCTTCTGTTTCCCTTTGATTTTGACCAGTCACCATAACCAAGATGAGGGAATAAATAAAGAAAGGAGAAGTTTTAATCATCCAAAATTCCAACAGTTTGCAATCAATACTTCAAATCAAAATTAATTAACAGGAAAAGCATTATTAAAAAGTACCTTCATTGTCTTGTTTTCCAGGACTTTTCTACAGACTTGGGGGTACTGATGAGACAAGATATGGAAGAGTTGAAATGTCCATTAACGGTGAATGGCGATCTATATGTAATCTGTACTGGGATAACAACGACTCTCATGTCTTGTGTAAAATGCTGGGTTTTAGCACGGGTGAGGCGTATCAGGGAACCGTCAACAGGTCCCTCTCTGGACCCGTCTGGGAGGTGAATTATCAGTGTGATAGAACGGAAACCGACCTCAACTTCTGTGTATCGACTGGGTGGAGAGTCTCGACCCAGCCTACTTGTGCCCAGCATAGAAATGATGCAGGAACCTTCTGTTATAAGTCAGGTGGGATATTTTTAATGTTGGCATTCAGCCTGTTTTATGCTGTGTCCAAAATTTTTAATACAAATGATAAATTAGAAGTGTGCATTAAAACTTTTGAAAAGCGATTTGTCCATCATGAGCAAATTTTCCTTTTTTTACAAAGGCAACTATTCTGTAGGCTCATCATAAATTTTGCTGCCTGGTCCTTGATTAACTTTTGCGTTTTTAGCTTGACTATTCGAAGAATAAGGAGAGCTATACTACTCACCCGGGCGTCGATGTCACTGTCGGCGTCACACCTTAGTTAAGTTTTTTACGTGCAAGTTTGTATCTCATTAACTACTGTATGGAATGGGTTGATACTCTGCACATGTATTCAGGGTCATACTTTAAGGTCCCAGGCCAAGTTTCATATCTCTAATTTTGAATTTAAGCAAATTATGCAGCTTTTTGTACTTAGAAAATCTTGGTTAAGTTTTTACATGCAAGTTTGTATCTCATGAACTACTGTATACTATGGAATGAATTGATACTTAACACATGTGTTCAGGGAAATGATTTAAGGTCCCAGGCCAAGTTTCAAATCTTTTGTATCAAATTTAAGCAAATTATGCAGTCCTTTGTACTTACAAAATTCTTGGTTAAAACTTTGCATGTAATACTATGTTTGTTTCTAAACAGCTATTGTAGGGAATCATTGTATGTACCCTCATATTTTAAGAAACAATAATATTTCACTGACCTATACCCCTCTCCGACATTGCTGAATAGTCGATCATGCTGTCTTACAGACATCTCTTGTTTACTGTTGCTTTACTACTTTTCAGTCAAACTGTCGACAGGAGTAGGACGTGAAACTGACCAGGGTGCTGTACTGCTATATAAAGATGACCGTTGGTATACTGTATGTTGTGACGGTTTTAACGATACCTCAGCCAGTGTTGTGTGTCAGGAGTTAGGCTTTAAAGACGGACAGGCCCTGTCATGTTCCTCGTTTGGGGAATTAGATGAATACAATTTACTGCAGACGCAAAAGGTGCATACATGTAGTCAGTGTTATAACAATTGTAATGATTTAATATATATTTTAAGAATGTAAAAATCATGTTTTGTATATCAGAACAGACACTGTTTATATATTTATATATGAAATGGTAGATGACATACTGATCGAAGGGTCAGTGCAAGACTATAGCAAATTCTTCACTTTTGCGAAGGATTTTCTATAGTCTTGCACTGAAAGCCTCAATATGGTTAATGTCTCAAGCTGTTTCAATAAGGGCCACATAAAAAAGCATGTAACATTTCATTTCTTTCATTATGCAAATGAAATCAGCAGACAATTTTAATTACCTTTAAATACTACCTGATTTGTGCAGTTTCATTTGCTTCTTTCAATTCATTCGAGGAGCGTAACATTCTTTTTTCTTAATTTTTTTTAATTGTTAATTGAAAAGTTAAAAAAATATTTTCTAAGAAAGCACTTTACTGACAGCAACTTTGATATTTGTAGATCAGTTGCAGTGGTAAAGAGACAGAAGTTCAAGACTGCTTAGTTAATCATCAATGCCTGGATGACAAATATGCCTCCGTTGTTTGCTACAATTTTCTCAATACAACAGGTAATACCCCCACCCCCAGACTCTTTTTATAAGCCTTACAAACAACAAACAAATCAATGTCTTTTATTGCTTCAATTTCCACAACACAACATATAACAGACTAAGTGTGCTGCGTGGCTCAGTGGTCAATGTGGCTGTTCTGAACTCCATTGGTACCTCTGGTTTTGTGGCAGTGACCTTTGGCAAGACACTTCAGAGCACTAGCCTAGCACTGGTGAATCCAGGAAAGCCATAACATAACTGAAAACATGTTAACACAGCGTTGAACCCCATTTTTTAAAAAAAAAAAGCAATATCTGTGCATTTCTCAGACTTATAGTGCTGGCCGGCCGGAACAGACTTTATGCTTGGTTTGTTCATGCTTATGCAAACAGGTTATATCCAGGCCATCCGCCAAGCAACTTTGCAGCTGGCCTGTGATCTAACCTGTTTGCTACCCCTAGTATCTTTCCTCAACAAAATGAAGCAGATATTTAAGGTTTTGGAAAGCAGAAAATCTATTTTTAGAAAATTAACTGGCATTCAAGGGGTTGATATATCTTCTGTTTTCTACAATTATCTTTTTTAGATGTAGACTACTATTCCGTATAGGACATGCTTTCAATGTACATTAACTAATATACCATATAGTACAATAGGTAAGTTAACACATTACTACCGATTGCCACATTTCTGCGTCTTGCAGCAGAGGACTTTCAAAAAGTATTGTGGCAAAAGGAGAAATTGCTTGTCACAAGCAATTTCTCCTTTTGCAACAATGATATTTCAATCTATTGCAGAACTGGAATGTTTTTTACATGTTTGAAAAGCTTTTCTAAAGTCGGCTGCTTAAAGTAAAAAAAAAAAAGGTTGTCTGCAGGTGGTAAATAGTTAACAATAATGGTGTTACTTATGTTTCAGAGCCATTGCCTGCCAGCAAGGAGAAAATGAACTACACACCAATCATCATAGCTGTGGTGGTATTTGTGGTTTTACTGGTCATAACAATCATGGTGGCCATATGCATTGTGAAATGGAGACGGCATAGAAAGATTACGAAATCCAAGGAGCGTTTTGATAACACGATTGTGTCCGAGCATCGTGATGGAAGTATCATTGCTAGGAATAGACTTTCCGGTTTGGTGGGTACACCAGAAGTGCCACGGGTTCAATACAATAGAAATCGAGGGAATGGAAACGATGCAGCTGAACTCATGTATGATAACCGTGATTACTCCAATTTAAATCTACCAGCGGAATATGATAATGGTGGATATTCAAAATTGTATGATCATCAGGGACCCAATCAATCCAGGGAACCAACCTATTCTAATGGGATTGAACCAACCTATTCTAATGAACAAGAACTCAACAGGGAACCAGCAAAAGCGGATCAAATGCCAAGCAAGGAACCAGGTGTCTCTGATCAAGTGCCGGGTCCTTTCAGTAAATCAGGTATACAAGCAAGATCCAAAACTGTGATAGATGTACAAGGGAATTCCTCACCGTTAAAGTTTGACGATAATGTCTATGATAACAATGTAGGGAGAGAGGAGATGCACAAGCGTGATACAACTGACATCAATAGAGAGGAGATGCACAAGCGTGATACAACTGACATCAATAGAGAGGAGATGCACAAGAGTGATACAACTGACATCAATAGAGAGGACATGCCCAAGCGTGATACAACTGACATCAATAGACTGTCTCTCTCACAACAAGATGAGGTTCAAGTCTCAAAAGATGAATATGAGGGCAACTAGCTGTTTATCTCCTGTCAACCTATATTGAAACTTAACCATGGGTTAGATTGAAAGCAATTGTAAGTGACAAATACACAAAGAAAAGTATGACATCCTCATTTGAAACTTTGTCGAAGCAGTGTGTAATGAACTGTGCAAATTCAGTGTCAAATCTTTTTGTTCATTGATAAAATGGCATTCATTAAATGGGTATGTTGATGGTGTCTTTATTTACAGACCTTTTCTTTGGAACAAAGTATAAGACATTTTATCACAAGTATTGCACAATTAATAATTGGATTATTAGGTTAGTATATTATTTATAAATTTCACTCCCCCCCCCCCAAAAAAAATATCTTCTAGTGCTAGAAGATACAAACAAATGGAATGGAGATATATGTCCATTGTGATTTAAATGCTTTTTTTTTTATACAAGATGTTTCTAAGATGAAAGAGTATGTTTTTTTATAATGTGTTCAAGCTGTTGATATATAACATATCCTTTGCTGTTAATTTTTATTTTCCTTTTTCTAAACAAAACTTTTATAATTAAAATTGGCTTTAGAAATCCATTGTGTTTTATATGTTAACCATTTACTCTTCAGTGATTTCCTTTGACCAGGCTATTTATGGCTTTGACTTTTGAAACAGAAGGATGAATTTCTTTAAAAAGGAATTATAATTTTTGCCACATTGTTGCTATCAAAACAGCAAAAAAAACATGGTTTGTTTAGTGTTTCATATTTATGGTCTAAGGGACACAACCATGTCTGTTTTATCGGTTTACAGTTAGAACGTCCCAATGTCAGAACGTCCCGTTGTTAGAACGTCCCAGTATTTGTCAAAACGTCCCAGTATATTTGTCAAAACGTCCCATTCATTAAAAATATTTGTAAAAACGTCCCACAATTATTTTGTTATGCCAAGCCAACAAATTAATTGATATATAAACTCAATTTCTTTGTTCAAATAATGTATCTATATTATATTTATACTATATTAACTTGTATAAACATGTGAAAATAAAAGATCGTAATTCGAAATTGTTTTATTTTTATGTTAATCTCCAATTATGAACTCTCCAATTATGAACTCTCCAATTATCACGCAGTAATTGGACGTCCTTAGTTTACATAATCGAAGCTAATCCGAGGTGAGGAAACCAGATTAAAGGATGACAGTGTACTGGCCGACATTTGATGTCCAATTAATTAATTACAATTAGGTCAAACTTTCTTATGATCATAAATGTCGGTTTCGACTAATATCAATGTGTAAAAAACATGCAGTACTATATAATGGTACGTTTTTTTTTGCGTTTCCAATCATTCAATATCAAATCGCGTGTGCATTTAGATCAAGGAGAGTGTATTTTGGATACAAAGTTTGATTAAATATTTCGATTTTTGTGATACATGTTAATTTTGTGTATGATGGAGCCCCTGTGTATCGTTTGTAAGAAGGAAGTGAGGAGAAGGCAGCACGCCATGCAGTGCGACTGCGAGCGATGGCAACATCTCACGTGCACTTCAGGTAAGTCTCAATTTTAACTGCAACTTAAAGACAGAATTGAACAGAATGATTCATGTTTCATCTCTGTGAATGTACTTGCACTCATTCTATAAAACTGACTTTGAGATTTTCTATTAGACGCCAAACTCACATATCCAATTTAATAGTCATTAGACATTTAAGCTCAAGTCATTTGCGTATAGAAGTTATTTCAAAATGTACATAACACCTAGCCACATCTTAAAGGGAATCAAATGTGCAAGTAGTAAGTTTTATATTTGGGAGAAATGCATGCTTTAATACTTTAATAGACATTTCATGGAGGATGTAGTCTGTATTTTTAATGCATGACTTAGATGATTGCATTAAAACGAAAAAACAATTGGAAGCCCTTCATTGAGATTGAGTAGGGGTTTCGATAGTGTAAAGTCGCTTTAAAATACACGACTTCTACGTGCACAGCGAGTTCCCATAATTACTCCTGCATAGAATGAGCACGTGCATTTCGGATAGTCCTTTTTGTTTCTGCTATATGTTTTATTTTCCGATATATGTCACTTTTCCATATTCTAGCATATAGGTACATTGTATTATTGACATAATGAGAAGCCAAATTATGATGTGTATTTCTAAAATATAATCAAAACGTTGACGTTCGCTAATTGGACGCACGTGCTTACTATAATCCGCGATATAATGTATTTTTTAAGAATTAAGAATACTATATTACATTACTTCTTTGGGAAATGACATGTTAATAAGTCATATATCATACCCAGTATATTTGTCCTCTTACATACAACCCTACTTTTAAAACAAAAGATGTGTCTTTTTTACCAAGATCGTCATCAATGTACATTTTACAGGAATCAGCGTTGATGTCTACAGAAATGCGGTTCGTACTTCAGATCATTTTATTGACACTGGAGATACATCAAAAAATAGAATTGTACGTTGCTGTCCTCCGTAGTGTCATTCAGATGCTGCCTGCCTGCAGTGTGGAGGGGGTCGTCGTCGACTACGAGAAGGCTCTGTGGAAGGCGACCCGTCAAATCCTGGAAGACGTCGTTATCCGGGGCTGCGCGTTCCACTGGGGGCAGGCTGTGTGGAGACAGATTCAGAAGTTTGGACTGGCGACCCAGTACTTTTCCGACAAAGGGACCTACGCCTTCCTCAGGAAACTACTGTGTCTCCCGTTCGTACCAGCCGAGCACGTCCCTACTACATTCAATGCCATGGCGGAGTTCAATACGTGCGATGCCATCGTACCCCTGATGGCATACATGGAGCGTTTGACGGTGGGCAGGAAGACACGGATTAATGGCAATCAAATATTATGTATATTTGTGTAAATTGTGTAAATTAAACAGTATTGAATGTAAACTGTTGAACAATAAAATAAATATTACATTTATATTGAATATATGCGCCTGTTGTTTATTTTTCCCCTCAAAGTTATATGAGAAAATATGAATAGAGATATAAATGGAGTAGAGTGATTAAGATCTTACAAACGTTATTAATTGTATAACTAATCAACTTTAATTGAACCTTTAAACTAACTGATTCCATAATGTGCCGTTACACAAACACGCAGTCAATGACGCGTGCGAGACGCGATTGGTTCCGAAACCTTTCATTAGTAATTGATTTACTCATCGACACGTGTACCGTGTTACACACCAGTTATACAGTTATGAAATGACATTTCATGCATAAAGATTGATTCACACTACATAGGAATAACATGTGTAAATAGAATATCTTCAATTAAATGAAAATAATATTGAAATATTATTATTGCCTTTTCCAAATTCCTATATTGATATCAAATTCTCTATTAATAAAACCAATAACGTGAAACCAAAGACCTAATAAACATTATGTCATTGATATAACATATACATTTTTAAACTAGATGTACTTATTTAACATACTTACCACTATCTTACTTATACTCAATTAAGTGGGACGTTGTAGTGGGACGTTTTGACAATTTTTCCTACCCCTACTGGAACGTTTTGACAAATACTGGGACGTTCTAACAACGGGACGTTCTGACATTGGGACGTTCTAACTGTAAACCATTCGGAACACCTCGGCCATCAATCTGAGCACATCGGGTTTATCCAATAGAAAACACCTCTGAAATAATAGGGATGACGCCATATTGTTTCCCCGCGAGAATGACGTCACTTTCTTTCGTTTCTAAAAATAGATCTTGACTGTAAAATCCAAAAAGTCGTTAAATTTGATAAGGGAAACAAGTATACATGTCACAACAACAAGTTCGCCATTTGGTATGAGTTACTGATTAAAAGTGATTAAAAAGGATGTCCAACACTTCCATACACATTGAACTACTTAACATGCACGCTTAGAAAAGGTGTTCATCGGCGGATGCCGATTTACCCGAAAAATTGTAACCCTACACTTATATCCGAGGTGTATTTCACAGCTCACGGAAATACCCGAAGAGTTCCGATTGCTCGGCCATTTCTTAAAATAACTACCGACTTGTTACGGGGATTGCCGAATAGATACGATTGACTGTAAACCGCAATCGGAACTACTCGGGTATTTCCGTGAGCTGTGAAATTGGATAAACCCGATGTGTTCAGATTGTGTAAACCGTTTTATCCTATTAATAAGTTAGAGTTACATCCCTTTAGTTGTGAACCAAAAAGGAGGCTGTTAAAATGAAGCCATTAGTAATCAATAAAGTTTAATTAATCCCCGACTTAAAATCGTCTCTTCTCTTATTATTGACCCCAAGTCAGACGAGACCTAACAGTCTGTACAACTGAGTGTTGTCTGTTGTTGCTTTCAAACAGTCTGTACAACTGAGTGTTGTCTGTTGTTGCTTTCAAATTGAACCATTCCTAAATCTTCTGGAGACAAGGGTCATGTCCTCGAATCCTTTGAGAAGCAAGGTCTACTGTGTGACCCCTTTCATTAAGGCACAACAGCTACTGGTTGTTTCCACGATGCAGAATCGAAAGCGATGAATATTAGCTGAAATAAGTTCTTCACATTCCAATAAGAATCTAATAAGTATATGTCTTTCCTCCCATTACCCTATGTACAATCCGACTGACAGAACTCGTGATGACCAATTCATCTACGTGATTTGCATATTTCGGAACTTCCTTGTTGTCAAAACATAAACTAATTTTGTATTCATCGATCATAGTTGCAGATAATTCTAATCCTTCTTTAAGATGAGCGTGGTTATAGTTTTTCCATCAAATGATGACAAATTTTGAGCAGCTGCATTTGAATTTTTCGATAAGTTAGGTAAGCAAGAATGTTAAATTGGCATTTACTGCTGTATTTTGTTGTTCTTTTTTTCGCAGTGATTTCAATGTCCATCATAAAACGGGTTTTCTGGATATTATTTTTTACTTCGATAATGGATGTTATAAGATTGTCCCCAGCAGAAGTTCAGCAGTATATAAATGCTTGACTTCGGTATGAGGGAGGTTAACATTTGGTGACAGGCCCATTTTTACTAGCAATTGTTTCAGCGATGGTACTTTTGTCTATTAAATTTCTTCTACAGGTAATATTTTGTGAACTTGTTACGTTTTTGTTAGCACTTTGATCGGCAATCTCCAACTAGATTACTTTTCGATACTACTTGCTAAAAATCGGCAATATGTGTCCTAAACGTCTTGGAAGAACCAACTGCCCTCCGCAAGCAAGCCGGATGGTTTCACACAATTTCTACAAGAAATGCATTGTTCCCGCTACTCTCCCTCATCAGTCTCGTCCATGAGTTGTCACTTATCCAGTGTAATGTGATATCAATAATGGTGTGGGTATAACGACGAATTACAACTCTGCATAGCGAGATTGGTAGGCCTACTTTCCATTGAATATCCGATTCGAACCGCGCTCTTTTCCAGTAAATAACCAGACCTTAATGAGTTCTTTCCCATTGAATAGGTAGCCATGAACGGGCTCTTACGCGGTAAATATTCAGCCTTTTCGAAACTCTTTCCCAGTGCTTATCTTGTCCTTAGCGAACTATTTCCTAGTGAATATCCAGCCCCGAATTATCTATTTCCCGGTAATTTCATATCCATCCCTAACTGAACTCTTTCCTCATGACTTTCCAGTTCCAACATAGCTTTTAACATCCCATCGTGAACTACCGCAAAATACGATGTGCCGCAATTACTCCAAACTATTTTCATTCAATTTACCCAAGTCAAGAATCGAACCCCGGACATTCTTGCTTGTATCTGGACTCACTAACCATCAATTCGGTATTTAAAGTTTTGTAATACAATGTGCTTATGTAGACATTCTCTTACAACACTCGCTAATTGAGTGGCCTCTGGGGTCTAGCGCTAGTGGTCAGGGCACTGCACTAAAGCCCGTCGATATCCCTGCGCGGGTTCAAATTAGGCTAGCGATAGGTTTATATATACAACGTGAGGAAATCATCTCGCTTATTGAACATAACGCGGGCTTATCATTTGGCAGTCTCTACCAGAGTAAATTGGTTCCCGCTACGCTCCCACATCCGTGGGACGATAACTCTGTAAAGGAGATTGATCATTTGGCCTCTCCTTATTGGGCTTGTGTACTTCGGTCTGAATTATTCAAACCGCTTAATCATACAGAGCCACTATAGAGAATGGTTCTCTGCCGTGAACCATCACGATGGTTTGGGATATATGTATATTGTCAAATGGTCGATCTACACAAACATGTAAATCTCGATATGATTGGAAAATGTTGAAATTGGATATAAACTGCAATGGATTTCGTCAATGATAATGAGTGGGGTTACATTGTCGTGTTGTCCAGCAAGTCCCGATTTTCTTTAATCCTTATAGTGCTGAAACCAACTTCATGCGTATGCAAACAGGTTATATCCAGGCCAGCCGCCAAGTAAATTGACGGCTGGCCTGTTATCTAGCATGTTTGCTAGTCTGTGTATCTTTCCTCGCCAGAATTAAGCGGTTACTTAAGGTTTTGAAAGGCAGACGACAGAAGATAAATATAATAATTCGTTGGCATTAAACCACATACCAGTGTGTCAACCATCCGTACTTGATTCTCTGCAGATAGTCGCATGGCAGGAACTCACCACAGCATGATAATGGGGAATATCAAATATTTTCAAATTGTGATCAATCAATTGCCCGCGTTAACCCATTACAAAACAATGACGACATTTAACCACTTTGTTGCAGACGACTCTGGAAAACATTGTGGGAAAATGAGAAATTGCTGTTAACGACCAATTTACTCCTTTTTCCTCAAGGTTTTCTGCCTGAAGAATGTTTTTTTTTAAATTACATCACATTTTGAAATGTAGTCTGCAAACTCTTTAAATTCGGGACAGTCGAAACTTTGTCATTTGGGAAAGGGTTAAGGGGATGAAACCCTCTGTAGATAAATATTTACGGATGGATTTTCATATTTATTTGTAGCACTTATAGTTAAAAGCTTAATTATCAAATATCAAATATTTTCTTAACATATTACCAAACAACGACGACATTTGACCAGTTTGTTGCTGAAGACATTCGAAGGCATTGTGGGAATGTTTTCTGTCCTATAAGACAATTATATTCTAATTTCATCACTTATTGAATTGTTGTCTGTAAGCTCTTTCAATTTGGGACAGTCGAAAAGTTTGTGTTTGGTAAAGGGTTAAGAGGGGCTTTTCCCTTTTGACAAGATATCCTAAGATTATCCTTACATTATATTTGCATGGATATTAATAGTTTGGTTCATATAGATCTAAAATGCAATTTTGTTAAAAGCCTCTTTTTGTGTGCACACATGTATGGACGGGGTTGATCCGATTATCCGGAAATTTGCATTTGGAATGTTTACCTTTGTATCTAATGACTTGCGCCATTTTCATATCAACAAACATCCTAATCAAATGCATATGCTGCACGTGTGTGACATGTACAGCGAAAGGATTTTAACTTTCCAAAAAAAATATCTATAGTTCATAGGGCTAAAACACAGAAGCTTAACATTTGTGGGCCTCTGGCAAGGGCAAAGGACACAACGGGGTCACTAGTCCCCCGACACAAAGCTTATGTTTGCACCCTCCATCAGAAAAGCTCTGATGCACGATGCTAGCCTCATATCGAAAGAGTGTTGAGTCAACATCAACGCGTTTCGAACTATGGGTCTAAGACACTCTATCTGGTCGGAGAATGGAAATATTAGATCATGGTTTACATAATAAATCATCCAAACAGTTAACTAAATCTATTAGACAAATGTGCAATGTATTTATCAAAGGGTTTTGAACGGGGAAGGGAACCGGGACTTTTATTTGTAACTTTATCTGTCCATCTGTTCTTTCATATTTTCACCATGTTCATTTTCATGTTGAAATATATATCTGCGAGATAGTCATTTGAAAATATTGAAATATTTTCATAACGATTTCAAAGAATTAATGATATGAGAGCGTCCATCTTTATTTCACTCAAGTCGATACCATAATTCATGTATGTGTCTAGATAAGACTGGTTTTTTTTTAAGTTTATTGTCTCTATTTTACGAATTCATTTTTCAAACAATTGTAAAACAGGTTTGTATGACATATTTTCAAGCATATTCTATCGTTTAATGTTCCATTAGACCTAGGTCCTGCGCATGCAGAGGATGAATATTTGGTAGCGAAATCGAGTGTGGTGAACCGTATGTTTGACAAAACGATCATTGTTTGGGCGGAGCATGCGCAGTCGATTTATCCGGTGGCAATTGAAAGACTTTTGGCAAGGACAGACTCTTTTTCCTAAGACATGTTGAGATCATCACTCCTCAAGGCGGCACAGATCGCAAAACCTCTTCTGTCAAATGCATCAATTCGACCGACACCAGGTACTGGCAAGTCATATTGAAAGATGAATAAAAATGGGACAAGCTATTTAATTCTCGACTGGGTGGGGTATGCATGTCAGAGATCACGTAGCAGTTCATTTGCAGGATTCTATGACCCCCAACTTATATAGTGAATGACTCATAACTCCTGGATAATGCCCCTTTAAAAATATTTTCATTAGCAATTCCTTATAAAGGATCAAAAGTCCACCAAATTGGTATAATTGAAGAGGTCATAGGAAAACTGTCATTGCATGTTTGGTTATCTGGTTCTTCCTGGTTACATGTTCTTCAGGTTGTCATCTTAAAAACAAGGTTTCTGTCATGGCCCCTCTGTTTAAGTTTATCTAGTGAATATCATCTCTTCTAAGCAGGGATTTCATTTATTCAAAATAATTTTGACGTGAAGATTGCCTTTTATTTTTTGCTGTGGCAATGATGAATCTAAGTCAAACTTATTTTATCAGAAAATGTTGAGAAATTTTTGCATTGGGCAATATCTCCCGTTGCATCAAATTTTCGAACCATTGTTCAAATGGTTGACTGTGTGACAAATTGGTTGTCGCAAATCCTTGAAGACCTATATTTCCATTGTTAATGCGAATTAACAACTTATTTGACTCACAGTTGTGAATTTATCCTTTGTAAATCAATCCATGTACTTAACAATAACATATCCTTATTCCACATATTTACTGTGTAAGAACGGTTTAATTAACACAAGGTAACATTTTTTGCTCCGAATGATTTTCTCTGCGCATGCGCACTGAAATGTGAAACACCTATAAAAATTAAGCGGTTTGACTCTTGTAGATATGATGTCGTAACGTCTTGTGGCTGATATCTGGTTGCCACCGATGTTACGATTCCACGCTCATCACTTGTTAGAGCAAAATCAATTTCAACAACCACATGATAGATAACCCTTTTCTGATAACCCTAGCATAGTATTGTCTAAAATATCATATCAAACAGCTTGATAGAAACTAAAGTGTCTTAGTTAAGTTGTGTTTCGTAATTTTTGTTGAGATTAAGTGAGAAACAAACCGTAAGTGGCTATTTTGATTTTTTCACAACTTCTCGCACTTTCTGCTTTAAAAATATGGTAAATACCTACTGTACATGTAGGGCTCATCCAATGAAAACACATGTTTTTTCCCGCCTTTTTTTACATCTTTACTAGAACTTCCAAATATGGAATACTACTAGACTCTACAGGTTTAGCTCCGCCCAATTTTGACCCAATTTGATTGTCACTTGTTCCAGGATAGCAGCCCTAGATATCCGCATGAAAACCGGAAGTGATGGATTTGAGAAATGAAATGTATAAGGATTACAAAAAATGCTTCTATTCTCTTAAAATAATGGGAAAATATTAACTTTTGGACTCTGAGGTATGAGATTATATGCCTATGTTTAACCAGGTGAAGTTTTGTTGCATATAGTTGCCCCATTTCTGAATTATCATAGTAGTTGTGATACACAACCGGCCTGCTCTAAAGAGCTAAGAGGGCGGAATTACTACCGTGTCCCAGACAGACACGGTAGTAACATTACTTCTAACTCTTTTGTAACAAGGTTTTGTCTTGATGGTGTCCACAGATGTTACTTTGGCTCAGTGTCTTCAATTTTCTTTACATTTTTTTATTCAAGCAAGGGTCTCTAGTGAGAAACACAGTATTATATAGAGATATTTTTTATATGTCCTAATGTTTTCCAAACTTTTGAGGTTATGTTTGAAATGTGTTCCTCAAGACAGATTTTTATCAAGAAACATACCCAAGCCTTGAAGACAAAACATCCTATTTTTCATTGTTTTTTTTACATTATATTATTCTTTTTTTGCTAAAACAGTTACAGTTTATAGCAATTTTCACATAATACAAATAATCCATGACAAAGAACATATAAGAAAACATATAAAAGCATGAATGTTAGCTGAAGAACAAAAATAGTTAGGAAGTGTATTTTTACTAATGATTCATTTTCATAAGACATTAACTTCCTTTGAAAATGAATTACTAGTTTTAGTTGTTTTGTTTATTTGCAAAGAAGATGAATTTTGCCGAATTATTTAATATGATAGGAGAATTTGAAGGCATAAGATTAATTAATTGTTGTATTGACATCCATGTATGATAATATCTTTTTATGTATTTCTTTCTTAATTCTGTAAACTTTGAGCATATAACATGTAACATACGGATACTCCTTAATATTTTCCCACATAGGTTGAACTAAGATTAGGTATGGTTATTGGCTTGGATTATTGCCTATTCAGGTGGTCCCATCCTTACTTTGGGATCAAAGCATTTAGAAGTACATCACTTAAAAAAACTAGATTATTTATGAGTTTGATAAGCTCCAATGTTTTCTATAATTTGAATTTAGTACATTTATTATGCAAGATTTCACATTGGAAATATTTTGATTAACTGGGTTTTTTTTTGCAGTTGTTGCATCAAGATTATGGTCGTCTTCAACACAAGTTGTAGAATCAGAACAATCTGCCGATGAAAAAAGGTTAAATCTGATGATCAATACATTAAAAGAGACCCGTGGAACTCCAGTTTGTGGTTATGAAACGCGCCGCATATACCAAATGTGCCATGTAAGTAAAAAAAACTTTTGTGATGCATTATTTTCATTTGATTTTTTATTTTCGATTATTACCTAAGTAGAAACATTGGCAACCAACATTTCAAAAAATATAACTAACCATTCTCTGTTTCAAATGAACATAACATTTCATAATGAGAAATAATTGTTGCAAGCAGCAAAAAAATTAACTTTTTTCTATGTATACTTGTTTTTACTTATCACTTGATAGTCTGTCTTCCCCAAAGCTGCCAGTCATGGCTGGTGAAATTAGCTTTGGTCTGTTGAGAATCAAAGTTTGTTGTCCTTATTGTCCTGTTTGTAACATACTTCCCTTCAAGCTTTAGCTGTGAGATTATCTTTACATAACACTATTACCCTGTGCTCTTTGTATTTTCCACCAAATAAACCTATACACCAAGGTAGTCTTGATGATTTGATATCTCAACTACCTCAACCATTTGTACTTGTTGGTGATTTTAATGAACATAACACCATATGGGGTTGTACAGATACAAACCGCCGTGGTGATCAAATAGAGAATTTTATGTCTGTAAATTATCTTTCGTTCCTGAACGATCCAAGTGCAAAAACATATTTGCATCCAGCTTCAGGATCATATTCTTCTATTGACCTTTCTTTTTGCAGTCCAGTATTTTCTCCCTGATTTTTCATGGAGATGTTTAGAAGACACTTGTGGAAGTGATCACTTCCCTATTATTTTAAATGAAAATAAACCTTCAGTCCTTGATCGTCCTCAAAAATGGAAGTTGTCCAAAGCAAACTGGGGTAAATTCCAGATGCTTTGTGAACAGAATATTGTTCACCATGCATTTGAGGACTGTGAGGACCCTTCCTTCCTTTTTTCTTCTTTATTGTTTGATGCAGCCAAACAGTCTATACCTCAGACCTCGACAAATCCGAAACGTCTAGATAAACTTTGGTTCACTTCTGAATGTAAGGAAGCCGTTAGGGAACGAAAGGCGTCTCTCAGGAAATTTAACCTTAGACCAACACAAGAAAACCTTAACGACTTTCGTATCCGCCATGCAAAGGCAAGATGCACAATTAAAACAAGTAAGCGTAAGTCCTGGAGAGATTATGTCTCTAGACTTAATAGTCGCACCTCAACCAAAAAGACTTGGGATATTATTCGTAAAATGAATGGCAAAGGTCCATCTCATATTAGTCACCTGACTTCAAACAACCAAGAAATAGATAACCCTCAGGACATAGCAGATACCTTGGCAGAGACATTCTCGATGAAATCCTCTGCTGAGAACTACTCTAAAAATTTTTAGACCTTTAAAACAAGAGCGGAGAAAACAAAGCTCAATTTTACTTCTAAAAATGAAGAGCATTACAATAAACTCTTCACTCTTAAAGAACTTCAATCTGCCTTGAAGAAATCACATGACTCTTCTCTAGGTCAGGACCAAATTCACTATCAATTCCTCAAGCACTTACCACATTCATCCCTTTCTATTTTACCCAATATTTTTAATAATGTTTGGCAGACTGGTGAATTTCCATCCAGCTGGCGAGAGGTTTTGGTCATTCCAATTGCAAAACCAGGAAAGGATGCAAAAGATCCAAACAGCTACCGACCGATTGCCTTGAGAGGTTGCATCTGTAAAACTCTTGAACGGATAGTTAACGATAGGCTTGTTTGGTTTCTTGAATCCAACAACTTTATTGTATCTGTTCAAAGTGGCTTCCGCCGACAACGAAGTACGTTAGACCATCTTGTTTGGTTCGAAACGTATCTTCGAGAAGCTTTTATTAAAAAGCAGCATGTAGTATCTGTATTTTTTGACTTGGAAAGTGCATATGATACCACTTGGAAACATGGTATACTTAAAGATTTACACCATTTTGGCCTCAGAGGCCGCCTTCCTATATTCATTGCAGCATTCCTGGATGAACGGCTCTTCTGCGTTCGTGTTGGGAACACCTTGTCAGGTGCTCGCGAGCAGGAAATAGGGGTTCCCCAGCGGTGTATTTTGTCTGTTACACTTTTTAGCATTAAGATAAATAGCATTGTTAAAGCCATAAACCCTGGAGTGGACTGCTCCCTATATGTAGACGACTTTGTTATTTGTTTCTGTTCCAGAAACATGGATATTATTGAACCCCAACTACAGCAATGCCTTAATAAATTACAAATATGGTCAAATGAAAATGGGTTCAAGTTTTCCAAAACGAAAACCAAATGTATGCATTTTTGCAATCTTCGTAGATTGCATCCAGAACCTGATCTGACTCTAGGCAGAACTAAACTAGAAATTGTGCCAGAGTTCAAATTTCTTGGAGTCATTTTTGACAAAAAGCTTTCTTTCTTACCCCATATTAAATCTCTTAAAAAGAAATGCCAAAAAGCAATAAACATTCTTAGAGTTATTGCACACTCAGATTGGGGGAGCCGATAAGATGGTTCTGCTAAGGCTGTATCGATCCCTTATTCGATCAAAACTTGACTATGGATCTATAGTTTATGGATCAGCCCGTAAATCCTATCTCCAGCTGCTAGATCCAATACGAAACCAATGTTTAAGACTTGCCTTAGGCGCCTTTAGAACATCTCCTGTTAACAGCCTCTATGCAGAGGCTAATGAACCTTCTCTATATTACAGAAGGGAAAAACTATCTCTTCAATACTTTTTAAAATTGAAATCCAATCCTTTTAACCCTACTCATCGAGTAGTTTTTAACCCCCAATACAAACGCCTTTTTCAACAGAAACCAAATGCTATTGCCCCATTTGGTATTCGCATGGAGCCCATTATAGATAATCTTGTGGTAGACACTGATTCCATAGCCCAGTACAAGTTATCTGACATACCTCCATGGACACCGGACACAGCAGACTTTTTATTTGAACTTACCTCTGATAAGAAATCAGAAACAGAGAGAGCTATCTGTCACAGTAAATATAGAGAGATAAAAGAACAATATTCTTCCTACAAACCTATATACATTGATGGATCCAAGGACGGTGCTTCTGTTGCAGCTGCAGCTGTATATGGAGAAAGGGTAAAGAAATGCCGCCTTCCAGACAAGTCCTCTATCTTCTCTGCAGAGATAAAGGCTTTTGATCTAGCTCTTAACCTGGTGGAAAATGCAAATTCCACCCAGTTTATTATATTTTCCGATTCTCTATCAGTATTGCAAGCCTTATCAAATCAAAAGTTGGAGAACTCTTTGGTATGTCAAATTATTCAAAGGATCTCTCATATCTTGTCTTCAAACAGACTTGTGTTCTGTTGGCTTCCAAGCCACACTGGTATCATGGGTAATGAACATGCGGATAGATCCGCTAAATCGGCTCTTAACCTTCCCATTTCAGATTTTAAAGTACCATACACCGATTTTAAACCTTCTATTTTAACTTACATCACATCCATCTGGCAATCAAAATGGAATGCTGATGTTTTTAATAAATTGCATTCAATTAAGCCTTCCCTCTGAGAATGGTACCCTTCTTATAGGTCTGTACGAAGAGAGGAGGTTACAATTGCACGAATCCGAATTGATCATTTACACATTACACACTCCTGGCTCTTGGCTAAGGAAGATGCACCTGAATGCATTCCATGCAATGCACCCTTTACAATCAAACATATATTGCTCGATTGCATTGATTTTCAAAGAATTCATGCAAAATATTTCAATGTCAACACTATTTATGAGCTTTTTGACACTGTCAGGATTGAATTTATTCTTTCCTTTCTCAAGGAGGTTAGAATTTATAATAAATTGTGATTCCTTACACATTTTAAATATATATACATTTATCAATATCATTTTTTCATCACACACTATTTATTTAATATCACACATTCATTACAAAAAATCTATCAACAATCATTGATATTTTACAAATTTTCTATCTACTTTTGTTCATTAATAACAAATTCTTATTTATTTTTTCTTTAAACATATACATTTTAACCTGTTAATATTTTTAATATACATTCATCCACATCATCATAATGCGCGCTAAATGACCTTAGCTGTCGATGCGCCATAAAAAAACACCATTCATTCATTCATTCATTCCTGTTTGTAACACTGTATGGTTAAACATTTGTTTTTTCAGATTTATATTTCTTGATACAATATATGTAGGAATTAATGGTTAATTTAGGGTTCACCATGGCTGAAAAAAGTCTTCACCAAGACATTTTCCAAATGACAAAAAAGGAGCTTAATTCTGAACAATTGGCTCCAATACTATTTCATGATTTAAATACTTAAAATGTTACATGTGTTGTTGCATGCTGTAAGGGGTTGGGTGTTAATGATATATAACAAGCAAGGATAAGAACATCTCCAAGTCACAATCTGTCCTAGAGATTGCCCTTTTGTTGATTCGCATGATGACCATTTAACTTGCTCAGTATAAATAAAACCGTTGCATCAGTGAGATAAGGACATTTTCAATATAATCATGCTTTATAGATTAATCCTCTTTATTCTCACAATCTTGGAATATGACACATTGGACAGAATGTGGTAAATATAATCAGATTTGTGAAAAAAACGCATTATGTCTCCTAATCAAGCATGCTGAGTTGTTTACACATAATTAAATGCCAATTTATACATGCCTCGGGCAGAGTATGATGGACTTTAAGCAAGACAGAAATGTTGAAGATACCCCTTTTCTCAGCTAAAGTGTGCATACCTGTTTTAAATAACAAGTTTTGGATTGATTTGTGACAGACAGATATGGCATTTGACAGTATCTCCTAACTCCCTAAATTAATCTGCTAATTATCAACCCCATGGCATCTGTTTCAACAAGAGGGGGAAATGTTTTTTCTAAATGGAATATGCAACTGTATTTTAGCTATCCTATTTTTAAGGTGGCAGATGCTGTACCTGAACCAGTGTTGATTAATGAGTTTATGCACTCATGCAGGGCTTGTAATGATCTAGCACTTGCTATCCGCATCTTAGAAAGTGTCAAGGTGGGTAACACAATTCATTTAGTTCTGATGATTATTTGTAAATATGGTACAATCATTGTCTACAAATACCTAGACGTGGTATCGCCTTTTTAAATGATAGATAAAAGGATGCTTTGTCGACCATGCTATTTTAAAAGCAGCACTTGAGAATGCATAAATCTTTGTAACAAAGAAGTTACTTGCAAACTTTTTGAATGATAGGAAAATATTTCAAATAATTTGAAATATGTTTAATCTGTATTCTCATACCGAAATTTTGCAGCATACAGATTTAATTGATTAGTGATTGATTAAAACCAACAGCACCCGATTGTATAAACGTCGGTTAAACTTAACCCAAAGGTTAAATCCCGGTTAACTGTGAATTTCTGGTTAAAAGTTTGGTTAGCTATTGTATAAACGTTGGTCAAAGTTAACCAACGTCGAATTTCTGGTTAAACTTAACCCTGGTCCTGAGGTCGGTTAACTTTTTGGTTAACTTAACCAATCAATATAGCACATATGTAATAGCTTTTCTTGAACCAATCTTACAATGAAACACACAATTTTAACGCCAGGACTTACAAAAAATGAGAGGCTGCAGTTATTTAAGTTATTTGAGATCTATTTTGACTTTGGAAAACATATCATACTATGCATTTTTTCCAACAACATAACTTTACACAATCATGTGTGGCGTAACACACAATATCTAGATTATGGTATCTTTTTTGATTTGGGATAAACAGTAAGATGGACTAGTAAAATATGCTTTTATTCTAACACTCTAATCAAACGTGTACATGTTTACATGTGTGCTCGCTTTTACACACTATTTAAATGTGTTAGCCTACAAAATCACAGCATATTTTTGTCTGTGAACAACAAACTCATTGGACCATTGTTCCAATATCTAGACGAAAAGAGATCGCATTCCTTCAAGAGTGTTACAAATAAATCAATATTCCCCGTGTGGTACCTCAAATACACATGTACATTTAAAGTGTGATGCGATTGGACGTTGCCTTGGTACGATGTAAACAATTGTATTTTTTATCGATGGTTCCAACTTTGTCGAAGAAGTGATAGATCACATTTAATCCAATTTGTATAATAGTTATTTCCTTTAATATCTTTAGATAAATTTTGCTTTATTTTGTGTCTAACCTAGTACAACGATTTGCACAAAGTTTAATGTTAAAATGTCTTTAACATGGCGAAATCTTAGATTACGAATGGCAATTTGGGAAGAGTTTAGTCGAGAAAATCGAAAGAAGATGACGACATCTCTGTCTTGGTTTCAAATGAAAAGGGAATTCAAGAGTTTCTCCCTGCATCTTTGCATATATTTACGATGTATATGATTTATTCCAAAACTCTTTTTATCATAATCCCAGACTTCTTGTTCCCATATTGCGTCCACGGACAGTTTCGTCACCATTCTTGCATGTCAACATAGGCCGACACTCGCGATCTCGATTTACTTGGAATATATGCTACCCCCAAGCTAAATATCTTACATAGTGCAACTTCTCTTTGTTTCATAGCTAATTATGCTTTCTTTTTAGGTGGTAACTTCTTATTCAATGAAATAAACTACTTATAAGAAGTGAAGCGGTGAAATATTCTCAACAGGAACTGAGTTATTTTGTTGCATTATGGGATATGTTGGTTAAAATAACTTGTGGTTAACTCTAACCAGTTTGGTTAGCTAACCACTTGGTTAAATACTGTTATACAAACGGGTTAACCAGATTAGTTAGCTAACCAAAATGGTTAAAGTTTAACCCAGGGTTAACAGTTAACCGTGGGTTAAGTTAACCAACCTTTATACAATTGGGTGCAGATATGTTTGAAAGAATTGTGACTGATTGATTAGGCTGAAAGTTAAGGGTTTTTTTGTGCCTTTCTTGGTCATATAATCCATTCGAATCTGGGCAAAGAATAAAAGTACTTAATAAACAATAAAGGACTACAAATGGAATTTAAATTGCAGTTTTAATTCAAAATTCATCTCTGATTCATCCAGCATGCTACTCCTTATATTGAAGGGTTCATTTTTTTTTATTTTATTTTTTTTTATTTTTTAGATAGTCATTAGCATCAGTATTCATTTTGACCTTTTTGGAAGTGTGATGTGATTGAAATAATCTTGAAATGAGCATTGCAATAATCTTTATCTCTTATAGAAAATAGATAAATATATGTCTTTCCTTGTTTTATGCTTATATAGAGAAAGTGTGGGAAGCAGGTTGGTGCCTTGTGGCCCTACATTACTCAGGAAATTCGACCAACCATTGATGAACTGGGTATACCACTGCCAGAGGAGATTGGCTATGATCAACCAGAACTTTACCTAGAAAGTGTATTTGACATGCACTAGACTTCTTACAATTTATAAGGTAATACAATTATGTTAACTGTAATAACAAATGACAATCATGTGCTTACAGGCACTGCAGACAAAACACCAATGTGGATAAGTGTAAATAAGTTCATGGGGCCTTCCATGCTCTTCTCACAATTCCACATCAGGCATGACTTTTGGTTTTGTACAAGGAAAAGAATCTAGAGTAATTAAGTTGCAAGAACAAACATATATATACTTTGGTGCACTGTCTTGTTAGATATATTTGTGAAACCTGCTTGACAGATTTCATTACAACTCGAATACACATGATTTTCATTATACATGGTATCTGTGCTAAAGGATATGGGCTTTTCAAAACAGGCTTGAATATCTTAAACCATTTTCTTCATAATTATCTATACTGAACTTTGTTGCCAAACGACAGATTTAATTTCCCAAAAGAGGAAAGTCAAAATATTGAATAGCCTCAAAAAAATCAAATAAGTCAACTATTCATTTTTTGTTGATTTGCATTTTGTAGAGAAGCCATGAATGCTGACTAACTATTTTTATAGAAAATCAAATTGTGTCAGAAGTTATAATGTTTTGGCGGTTTGTAAAGTCATCTGCCGATACACATATGATAGAATTTTTTTTTTCTTCTTTTGTGAATTTATTAATTGTTTCGTGAAATTGATTTATCATTTCAGTTTGCCTTGTGATGAAAAGAAATTCAAGATTTGTGTCATTGGAGTAGATTTTTAATGAATAGACAGAACAGGGCTCAGTTGAAGTGATTACTTGTGCACCAGACTTAGTTTGATAACAAAAGATCAAAATGGAAAACAAAGCAACCTTTCATTGATAATGACAACTGTAGAAGCTGCAAATGCAGCTTTTAAAATCTGAAAAAAGAATTGTGACTAATTGTGAACTTGCTCTCCTTTAACCACACTGTAAACCCTTAATTAATTTTTCATTTCTTTCAATTTCATGTTTTTAAGGTCATTTTTATCAAATATCTAGAATGAAAGTATTGGGTGCAAATGTTTATGTTGTTTCTGTTTTTGAAAAGTCCAACAATTAAAAGAAAATGAAATATAATGCTTTTTATTAAATTGTTATTTTCCCCTTTCACAAACATGGCTTTATGAAAGGCCTTGATGAAAAGCAAAGCAGATAACTATTACAAAAAAAAATGGAAATAACTTTTCATTTGTGATACAAGGCAGAAACTGTTATTAAAAGGGGAGAACTTATTTGTCACCGTGGCCTAGTGGTTGAGGCGTCCGCCTCGGGACAGGAAAGTTGAAGGTCTTAGCCGCAAGAGAGGCATTGCATTGAAGACGAGATTGCACTGAAGGCGATTGTCTGGAAAATGTTTCTCGTGTGATTTGTTGCGGTTTGTGAGGCGAGAGCTAGTTAAATTTAATGGTTAGAGACGTATATATGCTTTGCGCTCTGCATAGTGATAGTTGGGAGATACTTGGTATAATCAGTGAAAAGTGTCTCGTAAAGACTAAACTAGCTGGCCTTTCAATAGGGGTGACGTTAGAAAATTATAAAAACCTTTACATAAGTGATTCTTCTTATTGGTGCTTTCTTATAAATTTGTCTGCCTCTGACATGTTCACAAAAGTAATAAAGATATAATGAAGGGTTAAAATGCTATTTCCAAGTTTTTGCAATAGATTATTCTTTTGAAGAATTTTAACACTTGTCCACCTTTACTCATATAAGAAAAAGGTTTCAATCCAAATATTGTTCTAGGCCAAACTGTTTGGTTGGTTTAAATAAAGAAAAAAAAGCGAGCAAGACACAAGTAAAAAGTTTCATAACCATGCTAAAAGAAGAGTTTTAATGATGAACTCTTCTGCCCAAAAAAAATAATCTTCGTTGAAATTGCACATCAACCAATCTGTGTCTTTAATTGAATTGCACCGAATCGCCTTGAAAGTGTTCCCACACAGTTAACTTGGGTATGTATATTAAATCTTAAGAATGCTTTTCAGTTTTAGATAAATGTTCTGTTTCATTTTGAAATATTGGAGAATTACCGAATGCCTTTAAACGGACCAATGTTTAATTATTTATCCTGTATTCCTGGTGTCGAGTTATTTGCAGATGAATACTTCAACTTGTTGTTAATATAATCCATAAATTGATGTTATTCATTAAGACCCAATAAGTCATGCATTCCCACTAGGGAAAAAAACAAAGAAAATACTCTTTCCCCCTTTGCAGCTTGGTGAAAAGTCATACTTTGCCGTGGATCTGCCATACTTTAGTTGTTAACCCTTTACCAAACGCCAATTTTTCGACTGTCCCAAATTGAAACGGTTTGCATACGATATAATCATCAAAACGTGATGAAATTGAAAAATTATCTGGTAGGGCGGAAAGCATTGTGGCAAAAGGTGAAACTGCTCGATAAGAGCAATTTCTCCTTTTCCCACAATGTTTTCCAAAGTCGCCTGCAACAAACTAGTCAAATGTCGTTATTGTTTGGTAAAGGGTTAATACTCAAGATCGACTTACACATGGCCAACAAGGATCAATAAGTTTTCTCAAGGATTTTTGTTCGACTTGAAACTGATATAAAAAAGTCATTGAGCATATCGTTAACAGGAATCAATTTTCATTGCGCATTACAAGGATATTAGTTTAAGTGTACTTAGTGTTGAGGATGTTTTAACGAGGAGCAACAACCGAAAAATATTTCTCCAAGATTGTTATTCTTGATCTCTGTCTCGAGAGCGTTATGCTGACATGGTAAACAAAGAATGATTACATATTACGATTTCACAAGGATGGGTTTCCAAGGTAAAATCTTTGGAGAACATTTAAGTGTTTTAAAAAGGACCGTCATTAAAAGTTTCTGCAAGGATAAACTCTTCAAGGACATTTGTTAAATAAGACGGGGCAGTGCAGTACATATTTAACTTCTTTACTTAGATCGAAACAACGTTTTAAAACCCCAACATTTAAGCGTAGGTTCAAATCCTGTAGACAACATTTTGATTTTCATTAGGTAGTCCTGACTGACCTCTGGAATGCCGATGATTCTACCCGGCTTGGCCAGCCCGTATGGGATCGTCCTTTACCAATAAGAGTCTATCATGACAACATAAATTAAATAATCTTGAAGCGCTGTAAAGTCGGTTATCGAGGGTTCAGTGCAATAGAAGGTGCTTCACAAATGTGAAGGGAGCACTTACTATAGTATTGCATTGAACCCTCGATATGTACTAATTCTCGGTTTCTCATAATTAATTCTGTTCTAACGAAACAGCAAAGGCTCAAGAAATTGAAGTATAAATACAAAGCATTTACATTTCATTGTCCCATTACCAAACGATAACAACATTTGATCAGTTGATTAAAGGCGACTCTGGAAAATATTGTGGGAAAAGGAGAAATTTCTCTTTACGAGCAATTTCTCCTTTACCCACAATGTTTTTGCGCTACATGAAGATTACTTTTAATTTCATCACATTTTGAAAAGCCGTCTGCAAACTCTTTCAATTTGGAACAGACGAGAATATGACGTATAGTATAGGGTCAAATGGTCAATAGTTTGATGAAAGGACACTATGTACTACGTTAAGACTTTCCCTTGTAAATTAATAGAAGATTACTTCTCGGTAACAACATAACCAGTGACACTATTTTAAAGATGTTGCTTGTTCAGAGGCCCATCAAGGTAAATGGAGATACAAAACAGACCCAAAGAAACTTCACAGGCCTTTGACTGACTGAAATCCATGAGGTCTGGCAGAGACCCTCTTTGGTCTAACAGATTTTTGCATAGACAAATAAGAAAATGTTCAGTTTGGTCCTACTGGGTCTCTCAGAGTATCGGTAAGTCTAAAAAAAAGAACAGCGCCTTATTGGCAGCATTTTTCTTGTACACTGAGTTTTATTAATGATTAAGTCGACATGGCACTGCGCTTATGTGCGTTTTAACATAAAATATATTTTTTATTAAAGCTTCGTCTCAATTTTGATTTCCTGGTTTTAGGGGTCACATCTATCCCAAACTACCCTTTAAATGCGTTTGATAGTATTAAAGCTTTACCTCCTGCATACGACATTTATTTTACTTGAAGCAGGCGACTTTAGAAAAGCTATGTAAACATGTGAAAAAACTTTCAGTTCTGCTGTTGAGTTATGTGAATAGATTAAAAAAAAATCAATGTTACAAAATGAGAAAATGCTTGTGACAAGCAATTTCTCCTTTTGCCACAATGCTTTTTGAAAGTTGTTTCTTGCAAGAAACAAACTGTGGCATAAGGTGGCAATGTGTTAATATGGCGAACGTCTTTAATACAAGTAGGCCTACACGTACTTGGCAAGTATTGTTTTGTTTGTTTGGTTGAATGATTTTTTTACATCGATTGTGAAGGAGACTTATAAAGTCACTCTCGATGACTGCTTCCTGGATACTACACCAGCCAGAAGTGCTTTCTCTCGTCGATTTGTGGATTAGTCCCGACAATCTTCACCTTGCCTAACGGAGATTCAAACCCGGAACCTTAGGTAAAAGAGGCCGACGCTGTACCACTGTCGCCCACAATTTTTTTTTTATACAAAAAGTTAAGTTTTTACCATGTCACTCTAAACTTGGTATTCGTTTACTAATGACACACTCGATTGTATGACAAAATAATATAACAATCAACAGTTGTTAAGAAACCTACATGTAAGCAAAAATATCGCAACTATTTATACATTAAACATAAACGGTAAAGAAATGCGGTTGGCACACATCCGATGGCTTGTATCGTTTTTATGCACCAACTTGTTTCACAAAACAAACGCTTTTTTCCATGCCGTTGGTTGGTAAGATTTTATATTTCGTATCGGACAAGTAATTTCTGAAATAAGATACAGTGCAAACAACTTCGCGTGCAAAATATTAGGTAAATCGCTGATCCAACAAGCAGGCCTTGATCAAAATCTGGATTAAGGATGCGTAATTCGATATCGTAAATATTGATTTTGTAAGAACACAGCGGCAGGAAAAAGGGACAAATTCGTTCATATTATAGAATGAAATGTGTACTTTGCATACCGGTGCATGATTATACATATTCCCTGTAACACATATATTTGCATATGTTAATATAGGGGCCTATTTACTAGGGCGTATTTTGATTATTCCAATTTCCAACACCACAACACCACAATTTCCTTTTATAGAGGATGATACAACTTTATACCGTATTTTACCCCCATCTGTTGTCTACAGACGTCTATAGAAACTGCGAGGACCCAAGGAATATATCCCCTTCTTACAACGGTTTGCACCAAACATGATGGAATTTATTTCATTCAGCTTGTGTTCGTCATCCGGATTGGAATTCGAATTTAGCCGGTCACATATGAAGAACACGGTGCAACCAAAACGCCATGCGACTTAAGGTCATTAGATAAAAACAAGTTTCATTGAGACAAAGTTACCATTGTAATTTGTATATCACATTTAATCCTTATATTATTGGATAGTTTTTCTTAAAGTAGATGTTCGTGTCGTCTTCTTTCCAAGCCCTCAATATCTGCTTAATTTTTAGAAGGAAAGATTCACGGAGTAGCAAACAGGAGGAGGAAAGATACACAGAGTAGCAAACAGGTTATATCACAGGCCAGCCGCCCATTTTCTTGGCGGCTGGCCTGGATCTAACCTGTTTGCATTAGTATGAAGTTGGTTCCAGCACAATAAGGATTAATATGGGTCCGAATCAGACGGTCACATGTTCAGTGGTTTATCAAGGTCGTACCATACGCAAGATAGACATTGCTTTACTTTATTGTGATACATATGGCACAGCTCTTAAAGGCCTTGAATTATATCCGAAGACATCAGTTCTTGGTCGAAGTACACAGGCTGTTCACGGTTTGACGTACTTGCTCTTCAGTCCGTTCTCCGAACATCAGTTAAAACACACACACAATGATGATTCCACCTTTTCATAAGGAGGCTATCTATATTTTTGCATTGCTATGAATGTCAATATCAGTTGAAAGAGGAGACCACCATTATAATCAATCACAAGACGTGACAGGGACAGACGATGAGAAAAACGTTCTATCCGACATAAGCGTCAAGTGGTATTTTGAAATATTATGCAGTATTACAGGTCAATCTGAGGCAACATATTTGATTAACGGGGACGTTTGTGGTTCTTGACCTGTTATATGTGCTATTGAAGCGCCAACAGTGTTGTCTTGGAGCCACCTGAATGGTCTGTACGGGACAGAATGCTATCTGGATTAACCCTTTACCAAACGCAAATCTCTCGACTATCCCAAATTGAAACAGTTTGCAGACGAGATTTCAAAATGTGCCGAAATTGGAAAATAATCTTCTGATAGGGTAGAAACAGTGTGGGAAAATGAGAAATTGCTCTTACCGAACAATTTCTCCTTTTCCCACAATGCTTTCCAAAATCGTCTACAACAAACTGGTTAAATGTCGTTATTGTTTGGTAATGTATTAACGTGTTTAATGAAAACGATTTTAAACATAAACTGAAAGAGATAACTCAACCAATATTCACAATTCATTAATTTTTTCGCCAACAAAATGCTGGACACAGCAATACAAAGACCAATCTTTTTAAGACCAACTTTATTCTTGGATTCCACAACACAGAATTTGTCTGCCTGCTGCAAAAATAAACAAACGAAACTGGAAACTGTTTATGGTTAGACGGGGACTTTTTCCAATGAGACTGGTTCGTTCAATTAACCCTTATAGTGCTGGTACCGACCTCATGCTTACAGTGCCAACAGATTAGATTTGAGATTAGATTAGAGTCATTACCCGACACATGTCTCATATAGGTCTTCTTTGTCAGGGCCGTTCCTCCATTTTTCAGTTCTGAGACGGCTTTTCTGGATGCACCAGTACTAGGTAAGGACTCTTAAGTGGTTTGCCAAAGGCCTCTCTCACGAAACCAGATTAGATCCAGCTAGACAAGCCGCCTAGCAAATTGGCGACTGGCCTGTGATCTTACCTGTTTGCTACTTTGAGTATGTTTCCTCAACAAATCTAAGCTGATATTTATAGTTTTGGAAATTTACCCAACAATGTTAAACAATCCAAGGGTAAACTGCCTTTATCAGTGACTATTGGTAAATATTTCCATTGTACCAACTGTTCAGCACAGTGTGCCTTGTGAAGTTTTCAGCGGAGCTCATTTTTGGCGTTGAATGAGAGACCATTGTAGGCCTACATGTCCCTGAATACGCATTGCTTTCAATTGACAATTAATAAGGCTCAGCGAAGCGTGTTTTCTTCTTGGAAGAAATATAAACCGAATTTCGATAACGAGTTTCAGTTTGGTGGAGTACATTTTGCGCAGTAGACGTTCCTCCACATTACCAAGTTTGAACACCTATGGCTGCCATATCTAACCCTTATAGTGATAGAACCAACTTTACGCTTATGCAAGCAGGTTAGACCTAGGCCAGCAGCCAAGTTAATTGGCGGCTGGCCTGTGGTCTAACCTGTTTGTTACTCTGAGTATGTTTCATCAACAAAGCTTAGCTGATATTAAAGATTTTGGACAGCAGGCTACACAAAAATTCATTTTTAGAAAAAATATTGGTACATCTATCCATTGTATCAACTGGTTATCATAGTGTGCTTTGTAGAGTTTTCCGTGGAGCTCATTTTTGGCATTGTATAAGAGACCCTTTTGCATGTCCCTGAATACGTATTGCCTTCAATTGACAAGGCTCATCGAGGCGTGTTTTCTTCCAGGAAGAAATACAACCGAATTTCGATAACGAGTTTCAGTTTGCTGGCGGACGTTTTGCGCAGTAGACGTCCCTTCAAATTACCAAGTTTAAACACCGATGGCTGCATAAAGTCAGAATGTGGGCGACGTCTTTACAGCTTTTGAGCCTGGCCTTGATTGTTGCAAGTGGCCGTAAGTAGCGCACATACTTTAAAAATATAAAACTAACGATGGCATAACGATAGTAGTACTCACACTTTCAACGATATTAATTTATTTTACTAATTTATATTATAACATTTTCACAACATGAATTTAACTGTCCGAACGCGCTTAAAGATTTGATATAAAGATGAATTGCATAGCATGGATTTAATTCAGTATGATAAAACGTTCCAATTTTTTATTTCGTTAATGTGATTCCACAATCTTTTACAGACTATTTCTGAATTGTTATGTGTGATGTCGGTTAAATAGACCACTGTTGAAAATAACGAGGGGAAATGAAAGTATCAATAAAACAATACTTGTCATCTTGTTAAATGAATACCTTGCAACACTAATTAAGCTTTAAATTTTTGGGAGATAAAAGTGTTGAAACTTAATTGATTAAAACATTTCAAATTTTACGACATTCAAATTTGACCACATGCTCTGGGAAGGTAACTTTAATTGGATTATGCCAGTTTTTTTTTCCCGTTTTTAGTCACATTTCCTCCTTAAGGTATTTTTTATAAAATGTCTTGCAGCAGACGACTTTCAAAAATAATTGTGGCAAAAGGAGAAATTGCTTGTGACAAGCAATTTCTCCCTTTGCCACAATGCTTTTTTTACTCTATTCACATATCACAACAGCATAATTGAAAGGTCTGTCACAAGTTTACATAGCTTTTCATAAGTCTCCTGCTTCAAACTCTTAGAAAATGTCGTATACAGGTGGTAAAGAGTTAAATCATAACATTTTATGTTATTCATAATCCATGCTTGCCAGTATTTCCTCGCCAGTAATACACCGTATCCATTCTAAAGTCATGTATGCCTTCCGGCATTAACAAAATTGTTCGGTAATGCCAAGAAACGAAACATCTTGTAATGGCTTTATTGAATTAAACAAGAATTTTGGCCAA
Organism: Cerastoderma edule; assembly: GCA_947846245.1. Lineage (NCBI taxonomy): Eukaryota > Metazoa > Mollusca > Bivalvia > Cardiida > Cardiidae > Cerastoderma > Cerastoderma edule. The sequence goes on from OX401412.1 coordinate 12,926,887, forward strand.
CCAGGGAATCGAACTTACGACTGCTACAGTCAGTTAATTAGTGCTGGAACAGACTTCATGCTTATGTTGGATCCAGGCCAGCCGTCAAGTAAATTGGCTCAAAGTATCTTTCCTCAACAGAATTAAGTAGATATTTAAGGTTTTGGAAAGCAGACGACACATAAATCTATTTTTAAAAAATTACCCAGCATTATAAGGGATTTATAAGTCTCGACCATGAAGTGATCTTGGGTACCGATAACAGTTAACGACACGCTTTGTTCATATGAATAGTTTATTTCAAAATAATTATTGTTTTAAACCCACAACCAAACAATAACGACATCTAACCACTTTGTTGCAAACGACGCTGGAAAACATTGTGGGAAAAGGAGAAATTGCTCGCAGCGAGCAATTTTTCCTATTCCCACAATGTTTTCTACCCTATCAGGAGATTATTTTCAAATTTCAACATATTTTGAATCGTCGTCTGCAAAGTTTTTCAATTTCGGACAGTTAGAAAATTTGGCGTTTAGTAAAGGGTTAAACCAACTTTGTTGACAAAAGCGTTTGTATAATACATGTCGCATTAAAATTATTGACAGTCTTGATTCATTAAATGTATGTATAGGTTTTCAAAACAAAACACATCAAGTATAACAGACATGATCGTGAACAAATATGTTTTTCTTTATTCATCGTCTTATTCATTTACGATAATAAGATGTTGAAATAGTTCACATTAAACTTTTATCCCGGCGTATTCATTTTGTAATCAAATCACCGTCTTACAAACACACGCGGCTTTACATGCTTCTGCAGTATGAATAATTTCTCATTTACTCAAAGCAACGTCAATGAAAACGATTTACATCAACAAACTACTTCAAAAATGGCAAGTTATTTATTATCCTTATTGATAAAGATGGCAAACGATAAAAGGAATCAAATTATGATTGAAAGCCTCTGGTAGAATATTGATTTTGTCGGAGAATCAAGGAACTTCCTCAGTAACTTCTACTTTGCCCACAGTCATTCACATACAACTGATCATTTGTTTAACATTTTACAAAACAATAACGACATTGCAGACGGCTATAGAAAACATTGAGGTAGAAGGGGAATTGCTTAACGAGTAATTTCACATTTTCCCTCAATGTTTGCTCCCCTTTAAGAAGATTAGTTTTCAATTTCATCACATTTAGAAATGTCGTCTGCAAACTCTTGCATTTTGGGTCAGTGGACAATTTGATGTTTGGTAGAGGGTAAATTAGACGCTTTGAAGAATATTTTTCTATCAAATAAGTTATTGTTCAAAAGGTGTATCTTCACACATGTACACACATACACCTACATAAACATAAGCATCGAAAATTTGGCGTTTGGTAAATGGTTAAACTTCGAAAGTGATTGAATCTCATTAAATTCACTCTTGATGACTGCTTTCTGACTTGCACCGATTCGTGGATTGGTCCCGGCAATTTTCACCTCGCCTAACGGGGATTCGAACCATGACCCTCGGTACTAGAGGCCAACGCTCTACCACTGCACCACTGCCTCCCACGTTCATAGAAATCCCATGGTGCATTATCGAAGAGAAAAAGTAACGGCTCTATGTATGTAATGCTTTACTGTCTGACTCAAAATTTTTGTGATACGAATACCGTGTACTTCTTTTCTGCAGCATTTCGGACGTACATTCGTTTACAAAGTTAGCAGTGGTGTCCGAATGAGAACACGTCCAAATGTTTCGGAACGATTACACATGTTGCACATAAACTTCTACACTGTACCCAGAACTCATAAGAAAACCCGTTTAACCCATTACCAAACAATAACGACATTTAATTAACCACTTTGTTGCAGACAACTCTGGAAAACTTTGTGGGAAAAGGAGAAATTGCTCTTAACAAGCAATTTCTCCCTTTCCCACAATGCTTTCTGCCCTATCAGAAGATTATTTTCAAATTTCATAATACTTTGAAATGTATTTTGCAAACCTTTTCAATTTGGGACAGTCGAAAATTTGGCGTTTGGTAAAGGGTTAACTAGAAATAACGCCTTGGTCGCTGATACCACGGCTCGATTATTTTCAAATTTCATAATACTTTGAAATGTATTTTGCAAACCTTTTCAATTTGGGACAGTCGAAAATTTGGCGTTTGGTAAAGGGTTAACTAGAAATAACGCCTTGGTCGCTGATATCACGGCTCAATCTGAACACATCGGGTTTATCCAATAAAACACATTATATCTCAGCTCACGGAAATATCCGAGTTGTAACGATTGATCACGGCTTACAAACTCAAAAGACTGTTAACCGGGAAACAAATATTCGAGCACTTGACATTACTTTATGATTGTAAAACAAGTATCAGGGCGCTATCGACCGGTGCCCGCGTATATATTATCACTACTTATGGTAATTTAATGGGGTATCACATATGTTTGACAAGAATTAATTTGCTTGATAAGTTGTCTTGATCTTTCATTTAGTTTTTAAGATAATGTGTTTCTCACTGCTCCTCATACCATTCTCAGACATATTGATACCTCACTATGAGACGTCATATGGGCCAAAATACCTTATTTGTCCTGAGTCTTTTAGTTTTATTGTTCACTTGTTCATTGTTGAGGATCTCATGGAAGATTGACAGTTTAAATTGTCAGATAGATTTCCTCGTTAAATAAAGTATTTCTTCTTCTTCTTATTCTTCTTCTTCTTCTTATTATTATTATTATTATAACTTCATCCTCTCCCTTAATTGAATCTAATGTGGTAAACATTGAATTCATCGGTCGACGATTATTTGGATGTTTAATGAAAACGAAGTCATTAAATATCGTTATGAGTAGAAACAATTTTGACCAACGTAGAGAAACAGGTTGTTAGCTGTCCTTCTTCTGGTCAAAATGGTTAGTAAGCAAATGTCTAAAACGACGTCAAACCGAGCCAATAAGAAGTTATTGGGTCACAAAAACATATATCCAGTGATTAGCCAAGATGATTTTATCAAAGGTTGCTTTTTGTTTGTTTGTTGCCAACTAACCAGTGCCAATCCTTATAATCTTTTCATAACTGCTACATGCATTGTCATTTATAAGCTCCTGTATGGGGTGTAGATTACTGAATTAATTGTCATACGAACAACTCGTGACGAAGACGTATACAAATCTCCTTCAATAAAATAAGCCTTTGTTCTTCCATAGTGTGTAATCGATTGTTTGTGATTTATCACTGTTTTCAACTGCTAAATTTATATCACGACACTTCCTTGATCAGCTTTTCGACCAAGAATTTGCTAAGGACTTGCAACAAAGGAAATTCCCCCATTTTCTATAAGGTTACAATGAAAGAAGCACTTTCTGTATGTGGTATTTGATGCTATCTGTTTCGGTCTAGAAACCGTGAACTCGCATGTACAAAATGATGCTTTGCGATACCGCGGTGGAGTGATGGTGTAAGATCAGACATTATATAACGTTTTATTGTTAGATACCTGTATGGGCGGTTGCATCCTTATTACATATCCTTGGAAGTTTCTTATTCTAGTATTTGAATGACAAATGTGCTTGCTTGTAGAATACCAACTTCAACTTGGACATATGTGAACTACGATAGGACGCGTAAAAGACATTGCCCACACAATTTCCAACAACTTATCCAATAAAATATCTTAAAAACACCATATTTTCGATTGTTCCAAATTGAAAGAGTTTGCAGACGACATTTCAAAATGTGAAATTGGAGAATAATCTTCTGATAGGACAGAAACATTGTGGTAAAAGGAGAAATTGCTCGTCAAGAGCAAATTCTCCTTTTCCCACAATGATTTCAAGAATCGTCTGCAACCAAGAGGTTAAATGTCGTTATTGTTTGGTAAAGGGTGCTATACCTAACTATCATGACATCGTACATTAGAACGAACTTATGTCGGATTAAAAAGCCTTGAAGTCACATAGACAGTATTTCAGCATTGTGTCCAAAGGATTGTCAGTCAGTACATGGTAATGTCGGGTCAAGGCTTCGCATTTCCCCTGTTCTGGCAAAAAAAGAATTCAAACACAAGAATTTGAAAGCTCAAAAGAAGGTACTAGGCCTACTTAACCGTTTGTGATCCAGTCTGTGAGTTGTAGCTGCGATGTTTATATAACTAGACAGAAAAATATGTTGAAAACGCTCAAAACCTCCCCCTCTTAATTGATCCAGAAAAGCCCTGCGTTATTTTGCTTTATTGATCAACTTGTTGTTGTGATATCTTCAGCGGAGTATATGATCTGGATAAGCCATTGTGATTAGAGGTAATGCAGGTAACATCAGCAATAATGGGATTGAAGCATCACGCAATTTGCTTTGTATAAATCTTTTGTCTAATTATTTTATTTAAACAAATCGCGTGTAGATAATACATAGTGAGTAACATGACACCGGGATATTTGGAGAACCAAGAGCCAGGGAATTTCAATTTATTGGCAAAATTTATAACCTCTTGGCCATTACCTCTAATTAAGTCACATAAAAAATAATAATGAATAGGATTTTTTTGACATCATTAACCCATTACCAAACAATTATGACTTTTCACCACTGTGTTGCATGAGACTCTAGAAAACACTGTGGGAAAAGGAGAAATTGCTGGTGACAAGCAATTTCTCCTTTTCCCACAATGTTTTCTACTGCATCAGAAGATTACTTTCCAATTTCATCACATTTTGAAATGTCGTCTGCATACTCTTTTAATTTGTGGCAGTCGACATTTTGGCGTTTGGTAAAGGGTTAAGATTAATGAACCTAGGTTTACTTTTTCTTCGTATCAACAGCAAGGTTCTTTGGCCATGTGATGGTGTTCTGTGACCGGCTGACCTAAAAATATATATTCGGGAGGGGTATTAAACTTTGTGTTTGAAGAATTATCATAAGTCGATCCGCTTTCAGCATTATTAAGGGTAAAAATTGACCTTTGACAAAGTGATGTGACCTTGAATGTTGGCTTAAGAGTAAACTAGTGTTATGTTATGTTTTTTATGTTGGGAAGCTGAGGTATAGCACAAGATGATATGAAATTAGATAGATTTTTATTCGAGCATAGATATAGACAGACTGCTATTTAAGAGAGATATACACATATATAAAAGGGTCATGAATAGAAACTCAATAGGATTAATATACAAGACTGCAGGAGTTACTTCCCATATCATAACATCTTCCTTTTTTCAAAATGGATAGAAGATGCCTAACTAAACTGCAACTTTCTTGACTTATTTGTTTATGCATCATTTTCCTGTGAAGGGTTCTTTGCCATTCTTTCCCACACTTGAACTGTGGTGACATTGTTAACATATACTATTATCAGCACTGTGAAAGTATACAACATCTGCTTTGATAATTTACTTTGACACTCTAGGCTAATCATTGCTGACTTGTCTAAAAAGCTGTCATGCTTAATTGCTTTTATATCTCAACTCTGAGATTAAATTACAGAGAATGTTTACATTATCAAAGCTTTATTTCCCTCATAGAGAAAGTCGTTGTGGAGATTTCACCCTTCTTCCAGACCTTGTTGTCCTGTATGCATTTGATTGCTCTGTACTTGTTTAACCATTTTCAATATTTGCAGAACAATTGGCTTTTACAGGTGTCTGTGCAGATGTCTGTGCATGTGTATGTGTGTTTGGTGATTGCGATGGATCTGTTTCATGCATATCACGTCTTCTACTACACCTATTTGTATCTGTGAATGTCTGCTTTTCAGTGCTTGACATTTCATTTTGAACAGAGGATGGAATTCTCATATGCAACTGTGGCATCATAGACTGTGTATTCTTAAATGGAGTTTCATTTGTTTTTAACATGTAAACCCTATTTCTCCTATATTCCCCTCCATTTTCTGTTTTGACCACATATGATCTGTCATTAACCTTTTCTGTAACCACTGCAGGTTTCCAGAATTTTCCTAACCTTACCCTTTTCCCTTCAACCAGTGCCAAAGGTTTAAGATCTCTTGTATTCCTATCATAGTGGGACTTTGATCTTTGCTTACAAGTTTTTATTTTAGCTTTAACTTGACTTTGACATGGCACTTCGGATTCTAGCTTGTTTGACATCATGGGTAAACTTGACCGTAACTGTCTATTCATGAGCAACTGAGCTGGAGATTTACCACATGCCATAGGTGAAATTCTATACTCTAGTATAGCGAGATAGGGGTCGTTTCCAGACTGCCGTGCCTTTGTAAATAGGGCTTTGACAGTTTGAACTGTTCTTTCCGCAAGGCCGTTGCTCTGGGGATATAATGGGCTTGATGTTTCATGCTTGAAATCCCATTGCTGTGCGAATTGTTTGAATTCCTGTGATGTGTATTGTGTACCATTATCAGTAATTAGTGTTTGAACAATACCATGTCTACTTAAATAACTTTTCACTCTGTCTATGACAGTGATTGACTTTGTATTGGGCAAAACGCTTACTTCAAAGTATCTACTATAGTAGTCTACCAACAGAACGTAATCTTAGTTATTCCAGTGAAAAATATCAGAGGCGGCTTTTTGCCATGGCCCGTTTGGTATTTCACTAGGCTGTAGTGACTCTTTCATATTAGCATTTCTGTGCTCTAAACAAATTGGGCATTTCAACACTTCATCCTTTATGCCACTTGACATATTTGGCCAAAAGAGCAATTCCCTAGCTCTTTGTGTGCATTTTTCAATTCCTAAATGAGCCTCATGGATCTTTTGCAACATTTCTCGTCTGCATGCTTTAGGAATGAAAATCTTTGTACCTTTTAGTACAATACCTTGAATGACACTTAGTTCATCTCTAAAATTCCAGGAATCTAATAACTGTGTAGGGCAGTCAACCCTGTTTTCTGGCCATCCATTATTGATAACCTTGATCAATGATTGCATCTGTCCGTCAATTTGTGTCTCATTCCGTATGTTTTCCATCTTTTTGTCACAAACGTGATAACTTGACAATATACACTGTGCACGTGCTCGTCGAGTCCGCCGATTAAGTCTGTGTGTGCATTCGGCAGATATTTTGGTGATAATGTGTCTGCTATAGGAATTTCTTTTCCCGGGATGTATTTCAAGTCAATGTCATATTGTGAACGTGACAATATCATACGTTGTAAACGCGGCTGTGTCGTGTGCAATGGTTTCTTGTATATTGCAAGTAACGGCTTGTGATTAGACTGTACATTAATATGTGATCCAAACACATATTGGTGAAATCGTGTGCAACCAAACAAGATTGCAAACAACTCCTTTTCTATTTGACTGTAATTTACTTCTGTCGGCGTCAATGATTTAGAAGCAAAGGATACCGGTCTGTCATTTTGTAACAGAGTAGCTCCTAATCCAAATTTTGAAGCATCCACCTGCAAAGTAATTTCCTTTGTCGGGTCGAAGTCAGTCAAAACCTGTCCAGGACTTTGCGTGATTACATTTTTGATCCGCTGAAAGGCATTTTCGCATGTAGCGTCCCATACGAATTCAATGTCCTTTGGCAATAACTGTCTCATCGGACTAGTCATTTCCGATAAATTCGGTGCAAAACATTGTAAATATGTTATCAACTTATCATACCTAAAACTGTCTGCAGTTCACATTTTGAGGTGGGAGATGGCATATCTTTTATAGCCTTGACCTTTGCTGGATCCATTTTCAGCCCTGTCGCTGTCAATACGTGACCAAAGAAAGGTATTTCATTTTTTTTTTTTGTTCTTTGTTCTTTCGGTCTTAAAAGGATACATCTGCGGTGGTGAAATGGTTCGTATCGGGTACCAGAGAGACCGGTCATCATGGATTCAATCCTCATTTGTAATCCTCTTTTTCACCGTGAAGTGTCCTTTGGCAAGGCATATTTTTTCCTAACCTAGTACTGGTAGGTCATCGAGTCAACATATGATATTAATAGAAAAACAAACAATTATCAAACATGCCTATATGGATTTCGGAAAACGGTTGAAATTTGGCCCTTGACCAAGTGTTTGTAAGCTTTGGCTACGTGGGATTAAATACAGTGAAGTGTATGTCATTATATAATGTTTGAAGAACCTCGATTTGAAATGTTTTTCATTTCATGAGCAAGAATATAATTTGACCTTTGACCAGCCGATTTTGACCTTAACTTTTTAACAATTTTCAAGGTACCCGTAAGTTACATAGATGTTTAGATGAAGGTTGAAGAACCTGTTTTATGAGAAGTTCTTTTTCTGACAAGGACAGGCAAGCTAGGGTAAAAACGTTAAGCCCGCGGTCTTTAGATCTAGAATAGCATACCACTGGAACACAATGTCGTTTTACGGAGTTATATTTTATGTGACGATCTCGCCAGAATGTTCCAGATGTAGATAGTTAATTCTACATCTATAACATAGGTACAAATAAACCCTTAGAATGCTGGGTAGTTTTCTTAAAAAATATTTTTGTGTCGTCTGCTTTCCAAAACCTAAAAAAGTTTATCTGCTTATTTTTTTTAAGAAAGATGCTTTAGACAAGCGAACAGGTTGGATCACAGGCCAGCCACCAATTTACTTGGTGACTGGCCTGAATAAGACCTGTTTGCATAAGTATGAAGTCGGTTCCAACACTATAAGGGTTTAATTATCCAAAAAAGTAATGATCTTTTGGCGAAAATAATGGATCCCAAAAATAAAGATTGACCCTTGACTCACGGACCGATTATGAATGTCACATGTTTCTCAATACGTTTGTGAAAATGTCTCACAGGTAGTGTAGTTTACTTGGTGTGGATGTTGGATCTGATCTTTCCGAGGGGTTGAGGAGGACCAAATCTTTCAAAAATCTCGATGAAAATTCCGAGTTCGGACTGAATGGTTATCCTCCAGCTCTTTATCTCTGGATGACCCTCTGTACTTAACAGTGTCACGGTGTCTGAAGAGGGTGTACCACATAACCGTTGCAGGGATCAAGCTAGGACTTCTGGTTGGTAGCGCTGTAGTTGCTACAATCCAAAAGGTTCAATTTGTTCTGTTGTCTCTGGCTTTCCGCATGTGCACTCAGGTCAAGACGTTCTGTCCAATCTTATTTTTGTGAGCATTTAGCAGTGAATATCCGGTTTGTAGTTACAGGATACGTTGAAATGTAGTCTTGTTTGGAAAGTAGACTATAGCTTTGTGGGATACTTTTGGTAACTCATTATATTTTCTTCTTGTGGTAGAGTTGTCCCATCTTGTTTGCCTCTAAGGACAGACTGACCTTGTTCAGGCATGCTTGATCCACATCTTGCAAGGTATCTGTAGGGCTTCTTGTCAAGTTAGTTTGCTATGTCATTGCCTTGGAGGTCCAGGTGTCATATGGCCAACATTAGCTTGAGGTCTACGTTTGGCCTTATGAACACTCTCATAGCCTTCTTTTAATCTCTGTTATGACGCCTCTATGCTTATTTTTAAAGGGACATGATATTCTCCTACGCAGTGATCTCCGTTTTTATACTTGGTTTGAAGTGTAAGCAAAGGGAAATAATCATGTGCGGGGTTTACATAATGCGAATAACGGACTGTGAATCGCGATCATCCGCTAAAAAGTAGCGCTTAATGAGTTTAAAGAGCATAAGAAAATGTTACACGCTCTATATGCAGTTTTCTTGTTTAGTTAACTTACAAATTCATTCTTTACTGCTTGCTGCTTTTGTGGTAATTACATTTATAGATTACCTGAAATATATCCATTGATGAAAGTAGTTCCGTCTGGTTATGACGCAGCTTAAATTCAATCGATTTGGCGCTGAAAGTATGAAATTACATTCATAAAAATAGATGTAACGCCTAAACCGGACGAAAGAGGTTTATTTTATTTTTTGCATTTATGTACAGCTAACTCTCGTGTATGATCCCATGATGATGTAGCAGTAATGCACGCTAATTAATGAGTCTTTATTGACGATAATTTTTGATTTCGAAAAACACGTCAGCGAAAAAATAAAGAATGCTAAGCAGCTTATGGCATACAGCACCTTCGCAATTATTAGAAGATCATTTCAGTTTCTCAATAAGGAAACATTCAAACCGATATGGAAGTCTTGGTAGAACTCATTTTATGATTTAGAATACACATGTGCAGTCTGGAGAGTGGAGACCATATAAAGGCTAAGCCACAGGGGCCTGAATCAATGCGTACCTTATGTAAAGTCAATGCCCCTAATCTCGTGGTATCCCTAATTCCGTGGTATCCCTAATTCCGTGGTATTTGCATAATGTCATACTGCTTCCATAAACAAACATACCGACATGTCCTTCTTTCGCAGCCCAATGTTAGAACTCAAAAGAAGCAAGAATGAATGGGGGGCCCCAATATCCAGACTGGGGCACAGGGAGAAAAATCATAATAGACCTTTATTAACACTATATATACATAGTATATATAGTGTTAATAAAGGTCTATTATGATTTTTCTCCCTGTGGACTGGGGGGGCAGAGTATACTTTGGCCCCCCCAATATTCACAATGGAAGATGAAGATTTTTGGAAAGAAAAAATGAAAGAAATGAAATTTAACAGCAGAATTAATAAAAAAGTGTATTTTGTGCTTTATTTAATATTTGTAGACGCATTTTTAGTCATGAGAAAGTTTAGAAATATTTATTCTTAGACCGGTCTCATCTGAAGTTGGCCCCCCCAATGTTGAAAACGCTCCTACGCCTATGTATTTAGAAAATTGTGTTTGAACTGAATACCACAGAATTAGGGTAAGACCTCAAAAATGCAAATAGCTGCCAGTGGCCCAATTAATTTATGTTATGTAGAGCATTTCTGTGCTTCATTTAAAAATAATGATGAGCAGATCGTAAATGAAGAATGAAATATGTTAGAAAAGCTGAATGTTGACAGCTAAGTTCTCCTCTTCCTTTCTGTTATTCATGTTACCATCAAGTACCACGGAATTAGGGTACACCAGTATATGTACTATAATAAAGTAATAATGTAGTATATATAGAGGGATTTGGGAGGTATGCATTGATTCAAGCCCTGTGGGCTAAGCAATAGATAGAATTGAGAGTGTACAAAGGCGTGTGACAAAACAGCTACGAGGCTTCATGAACTTGGAATATCCTAAAAGACTTAGACGATTAAAACTACCAATCCTATCCTACAGAAGATATTGTGGAGACATGATAGAAACCTACAGATTCATACATAAATTTTATGATAGAATCTATTGGGGATACCATCTTACTAAAGCTTTTGGACAATTGCTCACTCTGACAGTAAAAGACATTTGATAATTGTTGGCAGATTCTTCAACAACATTGTACATCTTACAAAAGAAAGAACTCCTTTACAATAAGAATTTCGAGAGTCTGGAATAGCCTTCCCAAGGAGGTTGTTTCAGTGCCATCAATTAATTCATTTAAGAACAGACTAGATAAACACTGGCATGAACAGGAGGTCCTTTATAATAATCATAGTGCAGAAATAAAACTTAACAGAACCAGAGAATGTATTAAGATAATCATGTTTAATGAAAAGAAGAACCTGGCAAAGAAAACCATAGAGGACCTGTGCTGGGAACCAACCCTAAGTAAACCCTTTAGTAAGTAATATCTTCATTAGACATAGCTTCTGATATGTTGGGAAATCTTTTGAAGCCCCTACAAAAGGATAAAATCGATTTCGGCTGCCATGGGCATTATTCTTTCAAACCCATTTTTAAAAGCTCATTGCACCATCATTCCATGACTAGATCAATTCACTTCTTACCATAGAGCTGCTATGTTTGTTGGTATTTCGTGGTCAATGGCTTTGAATGAATATTGATAGAAACTGATGAGGAAATAGCACAAGCAGGGATAGAGACTATGTCCATGGATAGAGAGTCTATGTCCATTGAATACAACTGAAACATTCCGTTGAAAATATGAAACCGTAATCAAACAATAGCATGTGAGACTTACTATCATGTATTTATTTAAATGGTAAGATTTGGCGTGTATTTCAAGATTTAGGACCATGTACAGACCTTATAAAACTTCGTAGGACCTAGGCTCTTGACTGACTGAAAGCCTTGAGGTCTGGCAGAGACCCTTTTTGGTCTGACAGATTTTTATATCGACAAAGAAGAAAGTTTTTAGTTTGGTCCTACTGGGGCTCTCAGAGTATTTGGAAGTCTAAATGAATAATTCAAACTTTTTGATTGAAATTTGTTAGGTTTTTATTACTTTTTCACTTTTGAAATTAATGTTACCCACATGCTGAGTATGTGTGTATCGCTGGTGACGTCCCTGTATATAGTATATTACATGTTACTGACCCCAGGATAACTGTAAACCTCTTTGGTCTAAACCACAAACTGTAGAATTTTGAATTCCAAAATTTTCCCTGTATGTTAATCAACGATAAAACCATATACAAATGTACATATATTAACATACAACAAGTTCAGATTGTTGTTTACCAAAAAATCAGTCGAGACGGTTTGCAATATTTGGGCGACAGTGGTGCAGAGGTAGAGCCTCTTTTACAAAGGGTCCAGGGTTTGAAACCCATGTTAGGCGAGGTGAAAATCGCTGGGACTTAATCGCATATCAGCACAAGTACTGGTTTAGTATCCAGGAAGCAGTGATAGAGAGTGCCTTTGAACTAGCTTCAAGCTTCTTTCACAATCAATTTAAAAACAAATATGAAAATAGATATATGTACTATGAATATTCTATATTGTTCCTGTACTGTTATGAACAGTATTGGTATTACTTTACAGATGTATGTTGTCATTTTTTTTATTGGTAGAGGAAAAACTAGTTTAAAAAGCTACCATCCCAATATGTGAGAAAGTCCTTTTAAAAGGTTAAAATCAAATCAATAGAAATAGTACAAAAAGCATAAACAACATCAAACTAATCTACTTAATTATATCTAAGATAAAATTACTATCGAAACAGGACATAATCATTGTAGTAGCTTAAATAGTATCAGAAACTCTGTGTTATACACCTGTAATAATAAGCAGGGCTGAGTGATTATACATTTTCCTAGAATGTTTCCCAAACATATGTAGGTCCCATAAAGGTAAAAGTCACAAAAAGTAATTCATCATTGAATTTGAGTGGCTTCATTCCCAAGTTGTTTTCATAATATCTTTCAAAGAAATAAACACTCGAAAAGAAAGTATACATGAAATTCCTGACTCCACTGACACAAATTGAATGAGTTTGCAGACGACATATCAAAATGTGATGAAATTGGAGAGTAATCTTTTGATAGAGTAGAAAATATTGTTTTCCAGAGTTGTCTATAACAAAGTGGTAAAATGTCATTATTGTTTGGTAATGGGTTAAACTTAAATAAAGCTTCTTTCTTGATCACATTTGTCATATAAGAAAGTAATCAAGGAACATCCAAAAAGCTTCCAATCTACTTTTATCCTCTTCTGTTATCTTAATCAGCAGTGATTTTTTTCTAAATTAAATCAATGGGCTTTTTAAACCAAAACTTAAAAATCAATGGGTTTTTCTATAGAACAATGATTAAAATGAATGAAAGTAATGAGTTTTTGGGAAATGTTATGAGATTTTCTGGGCCAAAAATTATCACTGAATCAGCATATATATATATCCCCATTAAAAGGGCTCTTTAATTAAGAATATGGTCTTCAATCTATCATATATACATTAATCATAATGATTATCAATAATTTTTAATCATATGAAGAAACTTTCACATCGATCACAACACCACCAACTACAATGAGCATCAGTAAGCAGTTGATTCTAAATGTTACAGGTTTGTGGATTTTTAAATTTCGTCATGTATCTTAACAGTTTCTTGTGGCTATTAGCCATTATAGTGCTGGAACAGACTTCATACATATGCAAACAGTTTAGATCCAGGCCAGCTGCCAGGTAAATTGGCGACTGGCCTATGATCAGAACAGAACAGAACATAGACCTGTTTACTACTCTGAGTATCATCCTTCATCACAATTAACCCTTTCCCAAACAAGTTTTCGACTGTCCCAAATTGAAAGAGTTTGCAGACAACATTTGAAAATGTGATGAAATTGAACAATTTTCTTCAGAAAGAGCAGAAAACCTTGTGGGAAAAAGAAAAAATGCTCGTTACAAGCCATTTCTCCTTTTCCCACAAAGTCGTCTGCAACAAAGTCGTCAAATGTCGTTATTGTTTGGGAAAGTGTTAAGCAGATATTTAAGAATTTGGAATGCACACAACACAAAAATCTAATTTTAGTCTTAGAAAATTACCTGGCATTCTAAGGGTTATTATGTCTATATCTTGTTTGCCTGTAACATTGTCATCTAAATATTTTTCAGGTGCCTGTGACACTGATGCTGATTGTTCTGGTGACAGAGAAACATGCACAAACAGTTCATGTACTTGTGTTGATGGGTTTGAAAATGTGACCGGGACATGTACCAAAGGTAGGTTGACTTTGATGCTGATTGTTTGGTGACAGAGAAATATGCACTAACAGTTTAATATGTACTGATAGGTTTGAAAATGTGACTGGGAAATGTACCAAAGGTAGGTTTGCCCTTCAAGCAATAGTACTTATTTCTGTCTTAGCTACTCTCAGTGGCCAACAAATATCAGGTCCAATTATTTTAAGACGCTACAAAATTAACAACTTACAAGGCGTCTACTTTGGAACTACATGTTTGAATGTTTTTCATACCTGTATATATATATATATACAGAAAATATGATTTGAGAGGTCCCCAAATTCAAAGTATCAGAAGAAAAAATATGAAATTTAAAAAAGAATTGTCATTGTGAGTTTGGCTAGTAAATTTGTGACTCAACTGTGATCTTACCTGTTTGATACTCTGAGTATCTTTCCTCATCAAAATTAAACAGATATCTAAGGTTATGAAAAGCAGACAACACAAAAATGTATTTTTTAGAAAATTACCAAGGCTTTTGGATTCTAAGGGTTAATGCCTAGTGGTCTAGCTGAAGCAAAACCTCTTGTCCTCAGGCCTTTTTTATGTAATATACAAGGGGTCTATCAAATGCTCCTTTTCAATTGGGAATGTCTTCAAAATCATGTAGTTTTCCCCCTAAAATCAAAGTTGCAGTCAAACATTTTGCGTTTGGTGAAGGGTTAACTTGTTTTCTTTTGTAGTTCTTGGAAAGAGTTGCACAATATCATCGGACTGTTTGAATGTTACCAATGCATACTGTACTGCTGGTACATGCTCATGCAGTTCAGGCTCCTCACAAATGTGGTCATTTTACGAAGTTGACCATGTGTGTGTAACAGGTTAGTTTAAACTTATTTATTTTACATTGATTGTGAAACAAGTTCTTACAACTTAGATTAATCACCCACGATTATGCTTCCTGGATACATAACCAGTAATTGCACCGAATGTGGATTAATGAAAATTTGCAAGGCAGATCCCGCTACTCACAGGATTCGAACCCACAACCCTTGTGTCCAGGTGCTCTAACCCTGGACCACTGTTCTCCACAACAGTAAGAAGTTAATGACAAAGCTTGATAAGGGTAGTTTTTCAACTGAAAACCTTCTGCCTGGTTTTAACCTTTTTAAATGTTGTTCCAAATCCATTAAATGGACAATGAAAAATGATTCAAATGAGCACATATCTATTAAGCAAAACATCGAATTAAAAAAAATACCCATAAATGATGCTTAATGGGTGCTAAATCTTAACAATATACTTTGGAGGTACTGTGACAAAAAAAGTATGGATGTCAATTTGAAATGCCTTTTCAATGATCCCAAATTTTATCTGCTACAAATGGCTCTGAATCATGGGTAGTGAAAGATAATGAGGTAACATATCTCTTGCCTTTGTTTATTCACAAGAATAACTAGTTTTAACCTGTACAGTGTATTTCTTCTGGTAAAACATGCATTAAAGATTGTATTGGTGCAAAATGGTGTATGTTAGTTAACCCTTATGGTGCTGGATCCAACTTCATACCTGTGCAAACAGGTAAGATCAAGGCCAGTCGCCAAGTAAATTGGCGGCTGGCCTGTGATCTTGCCTGTTTGATACTCTGAGTATTGTTCCTCATTAAAAATTTTGGAAAGAAGACGACACAAAAATTCATTTTTAGAAAATTACCCATCATTCTAAGGGTTAATTTGGTGATAGCAGTGAAACTCCACACAAATGGCCGGTGCTGTATCTATCATGATGAAGCTGTGTGTATGCTAACGGTTTGAATCACTAGTACCAAATAGAACTGCAGCCAATGCTATGAACGTTTACAATATAATACAAGATCACCATGAGAATTTTCTACTTTTGTCTCTCATGTCTTTAATCTTTTGCTGCAGGTGCATAAAATAAAAAGTGCATATATGTTTATTTGAACAAATACATAGTAAATGTAGATGAATTATTGATTTGGTTAAACTAATGGGTAGGGCAATACCCTTTAGTTCAGATTTGACCATTTTGACGATTTTACGCAATACTTTAAGTTTTCATTTCTCCAGGTTAGGTTCATTTATTATTACAGTGATCGGCCGTCCATGTACTGACGAGGTGGAATGTTCTCAATCGCTTGTTTCGTGTCGCGACAATGAATGCAAGTGCTTTCAAGGCTACTATCAAAATGGCAACAGCTGTATGAGAGGTAAGTTTTTAAACATGGGTACTAGACCAAACTTTACCATGGGTTGATGTAAAGAGAAAGGATGTACATTGTATGTCATATATAATTTGTTCACTGAATGAGAATGGAGTGTATATTTTATCCCTTAAAATGCTGGGTAATTTTTTAAAGCAGATTTTTGTGTCATCTGCATTCCAAGCCTTATATATCTGCTTAATTCTGATGAGGAAAGATACTCAGAGTAGCAAACAGGTAAGATCACAGGCCAGCTGCCAATTTACTTGGCCACTGGCCTGGATCTTATTTGATTACATAAGCATGAAGTAGGTTCAGTCACTATAAGGGTTAACATTAAACTACAAATGACTGTAAACTCACTTGGAACCACCAACACTCAACCATGGTGGTTTATATTTTGGGGTTTTCATAACATCTGTGTTGAATAACAGAATTTAGTACATGATCATGTTTCTCAATACTTTCTTGTAGCATTGTCAAATGATTTAGGGTGCTGGAAATTTTTTGGGAGATGGGGTATTTGGAGAGATCTCAAACAATATACTGCATACTCATGGTGATAATATTGATATTTTAACTGCTTAAAAGCATACTAGCTGCCAGGAAAACTGCAAAACTGGGTAATATGAGTTATAAAGTATGATAGAATAAGTTGAAACGTAGCAAAAAACCACAGAATCATGACAATATAGCGCCTGCACTATTAATCATCTAATTTTCAAAGCGCCTTTTTCACAAAGTGGGTGCCCACAAATTTAACTTCATTGTTTACATTTGAGTCACATCAAAAATAGCAAGGTGTGCTCCGATTAATAAGTTGCAATCACCTGGTTAGCAAAATCACATGACAGACATAAAAATACTGTCATTTATCCAATATTAACAATGTGAACATTCAAAATGGAGAATTTCTTGGGTTTTATTGGTTTTCAACATTTCTCGGCTGACCTAGTTTTATCGTTAATTGTAAACAAACCTTATAGTATTCACACTTTTAAAAGCATTATGTGAACATGTTACAGTCTCAATTCCTCTGTATAAAGCAATTCAAAGAACTTATAAGTTAATTTTCAATTATTCTAGAACTTTCACAATTTAAGTGGAAACGAGCGCAAGTATGGCTTTAAGGGGGTTATGGAAAGCAAATTGAAACAAGCCACCTCTAGCCAAGTGTTTATCTCTTATTCAGCCAGGGCTTACTATCATGAAAAGTATAAAACAACATAAAAGGATATACTGATACTGAAGCACATATGTTAGAGCTTGCAAGGTAGATGATGATAACTTTTCTTATGCATAAAACATTGCTTACAGATAAACAAAAGATTAATGTAATAAGATGAAGACTATTAGTCATAATTACATGAAAGGTAAAATCAAAGGTTTTACAAACAGTTTTTTTTTTTCTTTTAATCCTTTCCCAAACAATAACGACATTTGACCACTTTGAACGACATTTGACAACTTTGTTGCAGACAACTCTGGAAAACATTATGTGAAAAGGAGAAATTGCTAATGATGAGCAATTTCTCCTTTTCCCGCAATGTTTTCTTCCCTATTAGAAGATTGTTCTTCAATTTCATCACATTTTAAAATGTCGTCTACAAACTCTTTCAATTTGGGACATTGGAAAATTTGGTGTTTGGGAAAGGGTTAAGAATAAGCATAGTAAGGTACCAATCAAGTATGTGATATTGGGTGTCACTGTTCTTGTTTGTACATTATTTGTATTGATGGGTTGAACTTTTGATTCCAATTTTAAACATGCTTACTAATCTGGCCAATTTATATTGATACTTTTTAGTTCCTTTACAATTATCAAAAAGCTCCAATTAGGATTATACAATTGGGCTTTAGACAACGAGATGTCAAAAAAAGTTAACTATAGTTAACTACCATTCATATCAAATTCAAAATATGTTTATTACAGAGACCTGTACTTCAGACCTTAATTGCACAGAATCAAACACTTTTTGTGATGGCTACTACTGTGACTGTTCGGATGGTTTTGATCTCAAAGATGGTGTTTGTGAGAAAGGTATAATTTGAACATGAGTAATTTCTTTCTTTTATATGCTCACACTTCCCTAACGCAATCTGAACGAAATTATAAGGGAATAGAATAATTGTGCAGAAACCTTAACCTTGTGCTTAACCAATTACCAAACAGTAACACCATTTGACCAGTTTGTTGCAGACTGCTCTTAAAAACATTTTGGGTGAAGGAGAAATTGCTCGTGTCAAGCAATTTCTCCTTGACTCCGAATGTTTCTGCCATATCAGAAAATTAATTTTGAATTTCATCACGTTTTGAAATGTCGTCTTCAAACTCTTTCAATTTGGGATGGTTGAAAAATTGAAGTTTGGTAAAGGTTTATAAGTATACACGTGCATATGGACCTTTTATGTCTAAATATGTAGAAGATCAGGCCCTGCTTCATTAGTCTGGATTATTCGTTAATCCGGAAATTTTGTTGGGAACGGACATGTTCAGATTAACGAGATATTACTGTATTTATTGGACAAGAAATACTTCAGACCCTGGTGGAAAATTTTGTTTTTCGTCCTGGCCTGAGAGCTACAGAGCTGCAATGATTTAGAACATTTACAAACTGATATTGGATATCACTTTTAATGTTCATTGAAAGTGATAATGTTGTATTAAAAATAATTCCAGCTTATCTAAAGACATTTCCTTTTTTCATGTAATTTTCTGTGTAGATTATTTTCGCTAGGAGATTTTATTTTTAGCCTGTGTGTCATATAATAACTTGACAAAATAAAGGATAATAAATGAACGCTTGTTATAGTCCTTGGAGAATTTCATTTGCACATTTTCTCTTTAACCCTTTCCCAAACAACAAATTTTCGACTGTCCTTAATTGAAAGAGTTTGCAGACGAAATTTCAAAATGTGATGAAATAGACAAATATTCTTCAGAAAGAGCAGAAAACCATGTGGGAAAAGGAAAAATTGCTCGTTACGAGCAATTTCTCCTTGACGAACTTTCAAAATGTGATGAAATTGAAAAACATTCCTCAGAAAGAGCAGAAAACCTCATGGGAAAAGGAAAAATTGTTCGTTACGAGCAATTTCTCCTTTTCCCACAATGATTTCTAAAGTAGTCTGCATTAAAGTAGTCAAATGACGTTATTGTTTGGGAAAGGGTTAACATGCTAAGTGGTGTTTTATCCCTCACAGTATTGAATTGAATACCTGTCTATATTGATTTCTATGAGAGTGTCAGGTTCAGTATAAAAACTAAGTTATATCAGGAATGTGACATTTTGGGGTTTTCTAGGTATAGTACAAAGTGTTATTGTTAGGTTCCCTTTCTATCCTTTGAAACACTTACTTCATCAAGAACTTTCAACAATATTCCAAAGTGTAAAAGTGACTCATCATTTTTTCTCTGGCTATTAAAGTAAGTTTAACTTCTCTTCTTTGAATGATGGTGTTATGTTTTAGGACTTTATATATCAATAAGGAGACACAATGTGGTCTTGCATTCGTTTATTGTCTGTCGAGGTAACAATCTATATATACACCGGTTTGGTCTAAAACACCGGCATAGTACAGTGCGGTGGATACTACAGATGGTATCATCACATTTCTTGATGAAGAGTAGTTCCCAACTTTACTGTGATTTATTGGAACCCTATTATACATATTTTTAGCTCACAGGTGGGCTTTTGTGATCGCCCATTGTCTGTTGTGCGTCTTCCGTTGTGCGCCATCAACAATTTCTTTAAACATCTTCTCCTTCTAAACCATTGAGCCAATCTTAACCAAACTTCACAGGAATGTCTGTTGGGTGATGCTCTTCAAAAGTTGTGAAAAGAAATTGATTCCATGCAGAACTTTGGCTGCCGTGGCATGAAAAAGGGGGAATTTCTGCATTTTTTAAAAAAGTCTGATACTACTGGTCAGACTTCAAAATAATTTCACAGGAATGTTCTTTTGGGGCCTCTTTGTAAAAGTTGTTCAAAGAATTTTGATATCTCGAAAAACATGGCTACCAGGCTGCGTTGAACTTTGAACACGTTTTTGTTTTCACTATATATACATGTATGCAAAAATATATAACTTTGCAAACATCTTTTTTTTTCCAAACCTCTGGGCCAATTCCAATGAGATATCATATTAAGCATTCCTAGTTGGAGGGGAGAAAGATTTAAAAAAAAATAAAAAATAATTATGTGGCCAAAATGGCTGCCATGCCCATATTTGGTAAAAAACTTAAAAAAAAACTTCTTGTCACAAACCACTGATCAGAAATAAAAAAAATTCACAGGAATGTTCTTTGGGGGCCCTTCTATAAAGATTATTACATTTTTTAGATATCTCGAAAAACATGGCTGCCAGGGTACGTTGAACTTTGAACCCCTTTTTGTTTTCACTATATACATGTATGCTAAAATTTATAACTTAACAACCATCTCTTTTTCCCAAACCTCTGGGCCAATTCCAATGAATTATCATAATGAAGCATCCCTAGTTGGAGGGAATAAAGATTTGTCAAATAAAATCAGTCACGTGACCAGAATGGTTGCCATGCCCATATTTGGTAAAAACCATGAAAAAATCTTTTTGTCAAAAACCACTGGTCAGATTTCAAAATAATTTCACAGGAATGTTTTATATCTCGAAAAACATGGCTCCCAGGATGCATTTGAACTTTGAGTGTGTTTTTGTTTTCACTATATATGTGTATGGTAAAATCTATAACTTAATAAACATACTTTATAAAAACCTGAATTTTCATATCTAAAAAAAAATTACCACCAGGTCGTGTTGAAATTTGAACCTATTTGCATTTCCACTATATACATGTATGGTAGAATTTTTAACAAAATACATCAATGTCAATTTGGAAGTCCAAATATGCCAAAATGATAACCACAAAATGGCAACAATAGATCATACTGGACAAAAGTGCAGGCTGATCTTCGTACATACAATCTGTAAAAGTAAAATATTTAGTTTCCGCATTTTAAGGATTATGTACAATTTTAATGTCCCACATCAAGTATACAGTGTCAAACTTGTAAAATGGGAATATAAAAAAAAGTCAATGCATAGAAGCACAAGAAACACTGTGTAATTGTTAAAAGCAATGTTTCTAACTATTCTTTAAATAAGTAGTAATCTCAGGTGAGCGGTTCTAGGGCCATTATGGCCCTCTTGTTCTTATATTTATGATTCTTTTCTTATTTCTTATCTGTTGCCATTTTGATTGCTAGGTCAGATAATATAAATAAGGATACAGTTTGTGTAAGGATTGTGTAAAGTGTTTGCATTCCATTTATATATTTCGGTGGCCTAGTGGTTAGAGTACTGACTTGAAAACACAAAGTCACCCTCTGTTTGGGTCCAATTCAGGGTAGTGGTAGATGTGAATTTTCATGTGAGATATGGATTGTTATTTTCATGAGAAGTATAGGTCAAACGCATTTTATAGCTAAGTTCAAAAACAGTTGATATATAGGCTAAATGCATTATTTTTTTTTATGTACTTTAAAAAGTACCCAAAACAAACGACATATCAAACATTTTGAAACCATAATATTATATATGCATCATGTGTCAAATATGTAAATAGACATATGCTTTTTCAGTGTTGGGACAGGAATGTGGATTTAACGCACAGTATCATTGTGACTATTATTTGCACACAACCTGTGACTATACCTTAGAAATATGTGTGTGTACAACTGGATATCGGGAGGAGGATGGCAAATGTATACCAGGTAGGTCACTATATATTCAACATTACCATAACCCCTTTTAATTGTCATATATTTAAAAACTCTGCAAATCTGATAGTATCAAGTTCTTTGTAAAGACTTTTCGAAAAACACTACATATGATTTTGTAAGAGGTGTTTCATTATGTATAGACAAATAGTGGCATGACAGCATGTATGCGGGGATTTGTACACATGGAAGTAAACTTGCATGAAAGGTTGATACAATTACACGGTGGTTAAACAAAACTGCTTCTATGGGTATCATCTTGCGTTGCATGCTACTATACATACACCGGTTTCTATACGTTTGTAAACAAAGAAAGACATGAAGATGGACCGGGAAAAAGAAGAATATAGAGAAAAAGAGAAATAATTTATAAAAATGACGTGTACCACGTAACAATATGAATTTTTTTGTATAACATATGTATTTTGTCTTGTCTCGTAACATTTTGTTTAATCCACACTAAAGAAAACAAGTTGGCCGCATGCGATGAAAATATAGTCTTTTGTCCGACTTACAAGAGATTATGTTCTTTTCAGAAATGTAATTCATCAGAAAAATAAAAATCCATGTATGCCACGTTTTATTGTCATATTTAATGTCTGTAAAAAAAAGAAACATATAAAAGTCCTCAAAGGGGGTGGCTATGGATAATATACGAATAGCGTATAAAGCTGTAGTTTTTGGCACCGTCTAATGTACGAACAGATGGCACGGGTTTCTATATGAACCCTCATTCTCATTTCATTTTATTTTATAGGTTGAAACGAAAAAGAAAATGGTCCATTCTTTGGTTCATCAGAAAAATAAAGAAATATATAAAAATCCTCAACTGGGTTGGCTACGGATAATGTATGAATAGTCTATAATGCATTAATTTTTGGCACCTGCTAGTGTACGAACAGATAGCACTGGCTTCATTTTTTGTTTTATAGGTTAAAACGACAATAAGACCTCTTTGGTTATATCAACAAAAGGAGAGACGAATAGATGCTACCCACCCATGTTCATCCCCCAATATAATAACTGTCCATTCAAGTCTTTTAAAGCGGTCTTTCCACTGAAGTGTTCAATATTGTCTCCCCCAAGTTTGTTTCTACTTTCTTCTGTTAATGCCTTTTCCAACGATGTATTGCTCTAGTTTGTTCTTACTGTCATTGTCTTGTCCTGAACATGGTTTTGTTTGAGTTTGTCATGGCCACTTCTGTCATGTCCAAATTTATGTCGATCATACCAATAATTGATTTAAATCTGTTGACACGAAAGGCAAAGTGATAAATTCTGAACGAACTATTAACACGGAAAATTATTTAATGTCATATGCATTGTGTTTCAAAAGCATACATGCTGTTATTGTACTTGGTCAGTACACACAAGAAAAGGCAGTACATATAGTCACTGACAAGATAACTCTGAGTGGCCTCTGTGGTCGAGGTATTAAAATGTCACAAACTTTTAATAATGGTCCCTCATTGCTTTGGGCTTGATTCTCTTCCAAGGAAGTAAAACATAAAGTACAATAGCCTCGACTATGTGTCTAATATTTCTTGATGAAACTATTTGTAATGATAATGCTAATGCAAATCATAGAGTCTTATAAAAAACAAACCTACTTTCATGAGTTAAACGAATTAGCTTATTTCAAGTAAAATAACTTGATATAGAAAAAGCCACATCTTGATGCATATTTCACACACAAAGGGAAAAAATTGGCTTAATTTATCACGATTTTGATTTGAATAAATCATGGCGAAACTATTCTAATGAAAAAAATCATGTTTAACAACTTAATTAACGATCAGAAACGGGTTATGCAAAATTGTCCGTTTACATCGTTAATTAGCCGGTGCCTATACATATATTATCCATTGCATTAAAATATCTCTTTTTTTACCATGTGCAGGGCTTATTAAAATTTAAAAACAGAAATTATTGAGAAGTATCAGTTAATATGCGTTAAAACTGCCAAAACAATGTCAATAAGAGTTTGATACCTTTAGATATGATTGAAATATTGTCTTTTAAAGCAACTTTGAAGAGTTCTCACTTATTTCTGCTTCACATTTTTGGTTTGTTTTTTAATACCCGAACATGTCAAAAACAAATGTCAGTTTATATCAATGAACAAATATATAACATGTTCCGTGAGATGATTAAAACAAGAAACTTTGTCATATCTGCTTAGATATTAAAGAAATAATCACACCTGTCATCACATGTCAACACGTTTTATTGGTATAGAAGCCGGTGCCTGTACAAATAGAAGCAATGCAACGCTCGACTTTACGCATAGAAGTCGTTTTGATTAACCACTGTGAATTAGATGATTGCAAGACTTGAATAAATTTGTACATCATTGCTCTCATTTTTTTAAAGGTCATAAACTAATCAATATTTTCATACATGTAAATGCTGTCATGTTTTGACCATTGTGAAGAATTATCATTGTGTTAACTAATTAGCATACCAGGGTATGTTTGAACAAGCTAGTAGTGTTTCATATCATTTCATTTGAGCAAATCAGTATTGCATAGTACACTTCACTTACCTTTTCTTATTTATTATATGAAAGCAAAATACTGCGATGCCTTCCTTTTCTTTCAATAGAAAAATTATAACATTTAAGTTTAGCTCAGAGTAAACTGTACCTGATTGTATAGACTGATTAAAAAGTTCTGTTCCTATAAATGTTGATTATTATGATAACAGAATGTGGATTGTGTTGAGGACCATGAAGAATTATATTATCTAATTATCAAAGTTTATAATAACTCTTTATAACTCAAGTAAATTGGCGGCTGGCCTGTGATCTAACCTGTTTGCTTCCCTTGAGAATCTTTCCTCATCAAAATTAAGCAGATATTTTAGGTTTTGGAAAGCAGATAACACAACAATCTATGTTTAGAAAATTACCCAGTATTCTAGGGTTAAAAGCATCAGCAGGCATCACCTAGTACATTATTGACTGAGTATCTTTTAAATTGGGTTGATGCCATATGATATAAAGGGAACTTCTTGCTACAATTTTAAAAGCTGCAGATGTATTTAATTAAGCATTTACACAGAAATAAGGGTAGATTTCACAGATCATCATAAAACAATTAAGAGACTACATACTAACAGTGCTAAGGTATATCAATATTCCTTTACAATAAGAATCAAAGCGCTGATAGCACTGAAGGACTAAGGTGCGTTTAAAGCAAAATGATTGAGGATAGATTTGAAAATTTCTTTGGGCAACATCTCGAGGAAAACAGCTGATCCTTTTAGTGTCAACAAGCTAAAAACAGTGTCAACAACAATAAAAATAGTTTCAACAAGAATAAAAATAGTGTCAACAACAATAAAAATAGTGTCAACAACAATGAAAATAGGTTCAACAACAGTTACTGTAAAAATAGTGTCAACAACTGAAATTATATTGTCAACATGTAACTACACACTCTTTAGGAAGCAAAATTTACTTTATGATCTTAAGCCATAGAAATTCAAAATGGAAACAAAATTGCTAGCTTCACTTCACTCCGTAAATTGAGATGTGGTTATTTTTGAAGGTCATTTAAAAATGAAAGAAAAATGAGAGTAATGCAGCAGATAGCATACATCATCTTAAATATTCATATGGCTAATGCATTATTAATAATATTCTATCATTGTTTTCACAAAGTGGAGAAATGAGAGTGTGATCATATTTTTACTGACCCACAAAATGTCTGCGTCTTCTACTATTTAAGGAATCCATTTTCTTACTACTCATGCTTTCTACGGTTTATTAAAGTTCATAAAATTTGATTTTAAACTCTAAAAACTGTGTAAAAAACACACTGGAACTAAATTTGGACTTGTTGACACTATTTTTATAGTTGTTGACACTATTTCTATAGTTGTTGACACTATTTCGATGTACCCATTCAAAGGATGTTTTTTTTATGCCATTGTATGGACAGATCTGGGAGAAAGTTGTCAGGATGATTCAGAATGCAGTGGTACAGGAATGCAATGTGATGCGGGGACCTGTGAGTGCACTGGGAGCTACTATGAAGACGACTCCTCATGTCAATCTAGTAAGTATTCACAGTTGTCAGTCAATGTTTGGTCTACATTAAATTTCATTTGTTTCAGCTCTTAGTATTTATTATAACGTATGACAAGGAAGATTTCTCAAGAAGAAGAAATTTAACTCTTAATTAATAAGCTTCTGTTTACTTTACTCAAACAAAAAAAGATAACTTCAGGTTCATATTTTTTTTTTCTCTTTTTACAGTCTATGGCTCGTCTTGTTCAAACATTTCTGATTGTCTTACACCATTGATGCAGAATGTGAACTGTTCAAGATCTTCAGCATATTATTACCTATCATATTCCAGATGTGAATGTGTAACAGGAGCTTTTTATGATTGGGGAGACGGGTTTTGCAAAAAGAGTAAGTGTCAATATAAAATCTTATTTCACAATGAGCTATGTAGAATCCAGATACTTTTTTAATCGTAAGACAAAAGATGTACCCTCAGGATGCCTTATTTGATTGTATATTAATTTCCCAACAATTTCTTTTTCATCCATTTTTATTCATCAATAACCATACAAAAGGATCATAATGTGGATTAGACATTTTTATATCAACATGATGCAGCTTGAATATACTTCAATCATTTAGAGTGTTTGAATATAGAATTAATGAATCATTGATTTAACTCGAAAATGCCATATAAGCTATATATCGATAATAAACAAAAAGGTTTTAAATGGATCTATTAAAAATACTTTTTCAGTATATTTCCCGAAGTCTTCATCAATAATAACGCATACATTGACTTCACATTTCTTTAAATTCAATTCCCATTATACTCAGTAATATGAGTAATTCCCCTCTCTTACTGTTCTACACAGATTTCACTGTATACTCTTGTAATTATAATCCTTGTATCCCCCTAAAATCACTCTTTTCCCTTAGGTCTAACTTGTTAGGATGGAAAAGTTTTTAGCTGGACCATTCAAAGAATAAGGAGAGCTATACTACTCATCAATGCGTCATGCCTTAGTCAAGATTTAGTCCTAGACATGTTGAAACTTGGGGTCCATTTTGTCAACAATTCAGAACCCTTGATTAAGTATTAAGATAGTGATAAGCATATTACGTCCAATGTCTTATGACGTTTAGTAAATGAGACTGCCACTGTTCAAAGAGTGTAACGAACCAAGCAACGAGACCTCTCAAACACAAGCAAATCTGATCAGGTAAATACACTTTTGTCCACTGATCAGTTGTTTTGTTTGTTTGTATACTAGCAATTTCTCTATTACAGTTACTTTGGTTCCAAAACTTGTGCAAATGTTCTGCAAACATTACATAACTCCTTAGTAACCTCCGAGAAGACATGTCCCTAGTCCAGATTTCTGGTCTCGAAGGCTATTGCTATATTGACTCTCGCCTTCAAAGCACAATAAACGTGCAAATGTTGAAAAAAGCTTCGTTCATTGATCATTATTGAGACGAACATGTCTCAAGCCTTGCCCATGGGAAACATGTGGGAAAGGCATCTCTGATAGAAGGAAAAGCCTCCACCTCACTGCTGCCACAAATGTTACGACCTGATCAAATAAACATGAAAAAGACACAATCACATCTGATCAGTAAAAACACTGTCGTCCACTGATCAGTTTGGTTGTTTATTTATATACCAGCATGCATTCGGTTCCCAAATTTTCACAAACACTCTATGAACATCACTGGAGTATTGATTATAACTGGTAGGAATTCGCTATTTTTCAATATAAATGACACAATAATTGATCACCACTTCCCTGTCAGATAGAACACATTCAATAATTAAGAACAACTTTTGTTGACCATGAGAACAGAATAAAGCATATTGCACACAATTCTCACATCAAAACGGAATATGAAGAGTTAAAACAAGTGGGCTTCAAATTCTGTTCATTCATATAGATAATGAATAATTGATACTAAGAATTAAAAAAAAAGTTATTAAAAAAAAATATAAAAAAAAGGCATTGTCTGAAATTAAGAGGGTTATTTTTTATGCATAATAAAAAATAGATATTATCTGGTGCTTAATTCACATAAGAAAGGAAGGTGTGGGTGTTATTTTTGAACAGGGTAAAAAGCAATGCTTTAAGTCACAGGTATGACTTTCTGACTGAAATAATGATTTGAAAATTTTCGGATTCTGGATTGTCGTTCATAAGTTTTCATAAGCAATCATTTGAAATTCTTAATTTTTGCTAATTTCCGATCCAAAAAAAAAAAAAAGAAGTAAGAAAATTCATCCTAAGAAAAAGCTGACGATTCCTGATTCCAACACCAAATTGCGAATAGTAGATTCTGATTGATTTACATGGTTACATTGTGTATTATGTGTATAATAGGGCTTGTAAATGTATCATCATGTTAACTACGGAAACATGTCCATATGGCAAGTTGTAAAATGTGGGAAACTTTTGTACAGAATATATACAAAAAAATACATTTTTCATGTTAAAGATATTAAATGAGATAAATCCCACACAATTCGTTTCAACATGTTATTTTGAGTATGCCCAATGCCTTGTGATTGACATAAACTGTTTGAAACTGTTGCTTTTTTATTTGTCACCAGTTATTGGGTCAGACTGTTCTTCATCTACATACTCAAGTTGTTCGTCCCCACCCTACTTCTGTGACTCCTCCAGTACGTGTAGCTGTGGATATGGTACTGTTGTCAGTGACGACCAGTTATCCTGCGATACAGGTACATAAATTTACTGATTGACTCTATCCCAAACGCTAAATTTCTGATTGTTCCAAATTGAAAGAATTTGCAGAGAACATTTCAAAATGTGATGAATTTGGAAAATAGTCTTATGATAGGGCAGAAAACATTGTGGGAAAAGGAGAAATTACACATTAAGAGCAATCTCTCCTTTTCCCACATTGATTTATAAATTTGTTTGCAACAAACTGGTCAAATGTTGAAATTAATTGGTAATGGGTTTAAAAAAGATCTGCTTGAACTGACAAATTGGCAAATTGATGAATCCCTGCCTTAGTGTTTGTCAAAGGAGTTTTTTTAAGAATAAGAGTTATGGAAATAAATGCTTGCTTTGGACACCTGCATGTGGTTATGTGTTTCTCAGATGTTCACTATTTCATCACTTAAACAATATGAACATTCATTTTTGGGGGTTTCATTGACCACTGATTTGTATCAAGGTGAATTCTTCTTATCAGTCCTTAACACTTTACCAAACACCAAATTTTCAACTGTCCCAAATTGAAAGAGTTTACAGACCACATTTCAAAATGTGATGAAATTAAAAAGCAAATCTTCTGATAAGAGCAATTTCTCCTTTTTCCACAATGTTTGCTAGAGTAGTCTGCAACAAACAGGTCAAACGGCGTTTTTGTTTGGTAAAGGGTTAAAACATTGGTAGCTCAATAAACAGCTGGGTTACACAAGCTTTATATTCTGAGTACAACATATATTGAAATAGACTATGTCCTATACACCAAATGCTAAATACTCTTAAAACTAACTTCCTCATCAGGAATTAAAGGTGCTTGTTTAGGTTATGCACTCATTAAAGTTAAAATTTAACCGGATATTTATGTCCTTTACTATATATGCTTTGAAGATCCCAGGTCATTTGTTGCAACTTGTAATGTTTTGTGTCTCATCACCTTTATACATTTTTCATGTTGATCTTTCCCTAAACATCAGTTTGACTTTATCTTAGTGTGAATGTGTCTTTTTTATCTTCATATTTATTTCACTGTAAGAAATTGTTGTTTTTTACAGTTATTGATAAACCCTGTTCAAGTTCAGAGGACTGCAGCAATACCAACATGTATAAATGTGACAATGGACAATGTGTATGCTCAGATGCCTACATTAGTCATGGTTACAATGCAGTTTGGGGTTATGACATTCCCTGCGTGAAAGGTAATTTAATAACCCTTTACTAAATGCCAAATTTTAGACTTTCCCGAATTGAAAGAGTTTGCAGACGACATTTCAAAAGGTGATGGAAAATATTCTTCTGAAGGGGCAGAAAACATTGTGGGAAAAGGAAAAATTGCTTGTTAAGACCAATTTCTCCTTTTCCCACAATGTTTTCCAGTGTCGTCTGTCAAATGTCGTTATTGTTCAGTAATGGGTTAAATGTCAAGTCCCTGTATGTGATAGAGAGAGTCATTACACTCTATTTTAGAAGGCTATAAACATACTATATACTTGAGGTATTCTACATGCATCCCAATCAACTTGCCTCAAATATGGCACTTAAAATAAAAGGTTAGAGCTTGTGCCTAAAATATGTATCACACCATAACATTTTTACTTAGTAAGTATGCAAGGATTAAATTGTGTAGGCTTCTGACATAAAGGCTTGACATAAACTTTAACTTATTTTTAGATAAGCATACTGCAACAACTTTATGTCCACTTAATTTGGTTCTTGGATAAATACCGGTAAAGGCTTGATATACACTTTGGGTTGGTAAGTTTCAACAGCTGTAGCTTTTCTTTGATTTTTAAGCTCAACTAATCAAAGAAAAAGGGAAGCTTTATGACACAAATGTGTGTCCTCATCACAACTGAAATGGTCCATATTTGATGCAATTTTTTATCTCATTAGATACTCTAAGGAGTATATTGAAACTTCACACATTTATTGTAAGGTCTTTATGTAAGCAAAAACTGCCTCTTTCCCTCCTTTTAAATTCCTGGTTAAGTTTTTGAATGCAACTTTGTTGGTCATTAACTATTGAACAGAATGGATCAAAACTTCACAATTTGGGTCTTTGTGCAAGTTAACTTTGGGCTAATTTTCTCCTGGTTTTAACTCGACTATTATATGAACAAGAAGAGTTATACTACAAACCCATTTGTCAGTGTTTAACATTGGAGTATCTCATCTACTACTAAAGGGAATGGATTTAAATTTTACACAAAAAGTCATGTATTGTGTAAAATAATTATAATTATGTTATATAATTATGTTAGGTTTTTAATCAAGCAACTTTTGCTTAGTTTTAAAGCAAATTTTACTTTTTTTGAACTGACAATGCCTCATAACTCTGGTTTCATGATAATTTTTTCATTACACTGATTTCAATGTCTATGTATCGATGATACATTTTTTAATGTTTTGCTTGTTTTTACACCTTGGAGACTAAAGATTTCTAATCAGCAATCAAATATTTAAAGTTTTTAGAGAGGCCTGAATGCATTATTTTTCACCTGAAAATAGAAATGAAGCAAGGTTTTTCTGCATACTTATGTATTTCTTATTGTCTTTCACAAAGCCATTGGTCGCCATTGCAATGCCTCTGGTGAGCCTGGTTGTAACATATCAAATGCCGTCTGCAATGAGGAGTCAATGTGTGTCTGTGAAGATGGGTTTCTTGAGATTGATGGCAATTGCATCAAAGGTAAGATAATTTTTTAACCCTTGTAATGATGGAACCAACTTCTTGCATATACAAACAGGTTAGATCCAGGCCAGTCGCCGAATAAATTGACGACTGTTCTTAGGTCTAGCCTGTTTGCTACTCTGAGTATCTTTCCTCAACAAATTTATGCAGATATTTAAGGTTTTGTAAAGCAGATGACACAAAAATCCATTTTTAGAAAATGACCCAGCATTCTAAGTTTTTATACTCTCTTCTCTTCAGTTAAGAGATAAACTAGAGGATGTGTAATTACATGTCTATGAAGGGCATGGAATAAATCATGATTGTGCTTCCGGCTTGGCATAAATAATGAATAATTTTTTTTAAATGAAATATTGTTTGAAAATGACGGACATGACTTTGTATCTGCCATGCTTGCATGACATCTCTTTTGTCTCCGATTCCAGAATTTTAAATGGCAGGAATGATTATTTCATCCTGTTTTATATTTTTGACGGTTTCAATTAACTTGTGGCTTTCAAGAGATGTAATGGTTGATAAAGGTTAATTGTTTACAAGAAATAAAAATAGATCAATGAATATGACAAATGCCATTTTCTTTTTCAAACTGAGAACATTAAAGACTTTGAATAAGGCAAAGAAATGTAACGCTTTTTATGGTTTATTATGTGAAGCAAATGTCCTAAAATAAGAATAAGAGTAAATTGTTAAACCATTTTTTGACCATCTTTATAATGAAATTGATGGAAAATTGAATACATGTATACAAAAGGTGCAAAGTATCATGATTATGTTTTAAAAATGTTATGGACCATTTAACCCTTATAGTGCTGGAACCGACTTCATGCTTATGCAAACAGGCTAGATCCAGGCCAGCTGCCAAGTTATTGTCAGCTGGCCTGTGATCTATGATGTTGCTACTCTGAGTCTATTACTTCAACAAAATTAAGCAGATATTTAAGGTTTTCGAAAGCAGACAACACGAAAATCTATTTTCAAAAAAATTACCCAGCATTCTATTTGTCAACTTGGATACTTTTTTATCATAGGTCTTGGGACTTCTTGCCATCATGATTTAGTATGCCACAGTTTTGATATAAACTCCATATGTGCCTTAGATGGAACATGCAAATGTAAGGATGGATTCACAGAAAATGGCAATTTTTGTTATGAAGGTAAGTGTTATGCTTCATATAACTCTTGTAAAGATGATAAAGATCTACACTGATGAGTTTCAGAATATCAAGTTTATTGATCTTTGGACCTTATATGGACTGACTCAGAGATATGTGCACTAAGAGTAATAAACATTAAAAATTTGATATGTACAATCATTGTCACAGAACCGAATGCCATGTTCAATTTATACACATCTAACTTGCTGAAATTCAGTGGTTTTTTTTCAATAATGTGAAATGATCCTTTGTGCCTGACAGGAGAGGTTTTATGGGAATACCAGGAATTGTAGGTTTTTAGGATCTGCAAAATGTAGGTATTGAAAATGGTCATGCAATAAGTGATGATTGTTTAAATCATTTGTTTAACTTTAGTTACTCACACAACAAACTCTGTGAGATAAATGCTTTGAAATAGATTTTCTTCTACAGATAAACAAAATATTACAAATTTATCAAGTTCCATGAAATCAGATCATTGATTTGTTTCCTAACCCCATTTATAACCATTTGATAGAGATGTGGCATTTGGCTTGCTGTTATTGTAATATGTTTGAACAGGATATTTTGTAAAGAGTGATGTAAATTCCTTCCTGCAAGATAATTGAAATTGGTAATTGAAAAAAAAATGGTTGACATTTTTATCACATGAAAATTACAAGAAAGGTGTATTAGATAGCAAATGTTTTTAACCATGACTCATTATAACCCAAGTTTTTCCATTAAATCACTAAACAGGTTTTAATTAGCTTTAGAATAAAGACATTGAAGGTGACAACTTTTTACTGATGTAGATCGTTTAAATCTCATTTTTATTGAATCTTATCTCTCAATCTGTTTAAAGTCCCCCTTGATAAAAAGACATTATATGAATACAACATCGTTTCATTGATAAGGTTCACATATTTATCAAACGTCATTTATGTATGGTGTCTATTAAACTTAGCACAGTCTGTCAGCACTGGCTTAAATTTCTTTTCTTTATTTCACATTGATGTTTAACTACTTCTCACAACCGGCAATATCAATGAAGAATATCAATCACAATTCTGCTTCCTTGATATATAAGCAGTACAAAATGAGCTGAGTGTGATTAATGAAAAATGCAAAGTGGATCAAACTTTTTATGGGATTTGAATTTACAAGCCAAGACACAGTACTGCTGTCAGCAGTTAATGTTGGCATGGTATCAACAAAGACCCCTTAAGTAGATGCTTTGAAGAATATTTTTCTATCATATGAATTTCTATTCAAAAGTTTTATCTTCACACATGCACACACACCTTCAAAAACATACTCTCTCACAGTAATGCTGACAAATATGCTTAGTTTATTTTAAACTAATTTATTTTACATCGATTGTGAAACAAGTTCTTACAACTTAGGTTAATCACTCTCGATTCTGCTTCCTGGATACATAACCAGTACTCACGCCGAAAGTGGATTAATGAAAGGTCGCAAGTCAGATCCCGCTACTCACTCGATTCGAACCCATGACACTCGTATCCAGAGGCTGATGCTCTACCCCTGGACCACTGTCCTCCACAAATAAGCACTCATCTAGTCTCACACAGGCCTGCACAAATGTGCTCACACATGCATGATTTCAAACTGATATATACATGCAGACTACTCTCCCCCTGCGTGCACATATACATAGAGTTTGAAACTTTCATAATAGAATATCTAAATGATAATCTTACCAGGCACTGTCTCGTTAGGCATGCTCTAGATACACTATAGAGGATATCAAAAGTAGCAGGTTAAACTTTGTTGTTCATTTTAATTGAAGCTCTTGTCATTTTCCTTTTCTATTAATTATTTTATGATATATATCTTAATTGTCATACAAAAATGGAATATAAAACTGACTATTTACTGTTGCATTTCCAGTGTTAACGTCAATCTGCTTCACTGATACTGATTGTGATCTTGACAATGCTATTTGTTCTGAGGACCAGTGTACATGTAAGGCTGGATTCACACCCATCCATAGTCAATGCTTTGCTGAAAGTAAGTTTTATTTGTTTATGTGTGCATAATTTGTGGAGACTTTCAATCAGTTTCATAGTGCATGGGACATTTCAATACAGTGTAAGTATGTTTACATTTACAAATACTAGAAAATATCCTTTGGCTAAAACAATTTTACCCTTTGTCATTCCTTTTTAGATAGGGTTGAAAGCATATACGGAACTTTTTTATTGCTTGCGCTTTATCAAAGTTTTTAGTAAGAGGATTTCATTATAGATTAATGATGTCATTGTAGATATAGCTGCATACTTATGCTCAGTGCAGATGCAGATAAGTTTAACAAGTTCTGTAAGTGAAGGGTTTAGATAGTGCTAAGACCAGTGTTCTCAATTAGAAGAGGCAGCAGGCCAAAATGACCAATTCAAATTATGTTTTGGACGGTTCCAATTCGCAGAGATGTTAAAAACCCACCATTTTTTAATTTTCAAAGCGGGACAATGTGCAGAAACCATTACAAGACTACCAGACCTAAAGAGACGACTGTCTGAATATACATCATGCTTTCCATATGAGGAGGCAATTGATGATTCTAAACGTGAAGAGACTTGGTATTCCATCGGAGAACATTTACCCCTTATTTCTGCAAACAGCCCTGCACCAGGCTCATGTGGAACAGCCTACCCTATCTATATAGGTAAAAGACATCTGATTAGAAACAACCTTAATTCTTTACCGAACCCCAAATTATCGACTCTCCCGAATTGAAAAGTTTTCAGAAGACATTTCATAATGTGATGAAATTGGACTACAATCTTCTGATAGGGCAGAAATCATTGAGGAAAAAGGAGAAATTGCTCATTAAGAGCAATTTCTCCTTTTACCACAATGTTTTCCAGAGTTGCCTACAACAAACTGGTCAAATGTCATAATTGTTTAGTAAAGGGTTAGATCCGTTTCTAATCGAAACTTCAAACACCCTAGTAGTAGAAGCATGTGCAACCTTTATAAGTAAGTTTATTAAACAAATTATATAAGAGAATGAAACCACTAAGGCCAGCTTACAAAGAATGCATGAACGCAACTTAAAATTCTAGTTTGATAACTGTTGCTCATATTAAATCATCGTGCAATCAAAAGGTTACAGATAATCTTTAAAGACAGTACCATCTAATACGACCTTTTTGATCTTTGCAGTGGACAACTTTCAAAAAGCACTGTGGCAAAAGGAGAAATTGCTGGTCGCAAGCAATTTCTCCTTTTGCCACAATACTTTTTCAATCTATTCACATATCACAGCAGTAAAGATAAAAGGTTTTTCACATGTTTACCAGGGTTTTTTTAAGTCGTCTGCTTTAAAAAGAAAATGTGTGTCACTCCCTGATTTGTCCCAAAGATATACCACATCTTTTCTGATGGCATATTATGTATCTACAAGTTAGTTTTATTTTGAAACTGTTAACAGGCAACTCTATCATGGATAGACAAGCATCAGTACCATTTTGACAAAGGGTGCTAATTCTTCTATTTTATTGTACATCGATTTTTGGGGAGTGCTGTACTAGATTTACACTGATGAACATAAGAGTTCTCAAACAGTTTGTTTGCAGGAATTATTATTTTAATGATTGAAATCATACTTTGTAGAATCCATTGCTGATGGCTTACTAGATGCGTTGGATGAAAATGAGATAGATGTTGTCGCAAAGGTAGCCGGTCTTGATGAATTTGGTATGACAGAAACTCTATCTGTGAAGCTTCGGAGATGTGGCAATGACAATCAAATGTACATCAAACCACCAAATACAAAACTTGCAGCATACTGTTTAGGTAAAGGTATATTCAAATCAAAATCTAAAACTGGCTCAAGGTGTTTTTTATTAACCCATTACCAAACAATTACAACATTTGACCACATTGTCGCAAACAACTCTGTAAAACATTGTAGGAAAAGGAGTTGTTGCTCATAGCGAACAATTTCTCCTTTTCCCTCAATGATTTCTGCCCTATCAGAAGATTACCCTCCAATTTCATCACATTTTGAAAGGTGTGCAAACTGTTTCAATTTGGGGCAGTCAAAAATTTGGTGTTTGGGAAAGGGTTAAGTATCAAAACGCCAGATTTTCCATGTGAAATATTTGCAATTTCCCTTTTCTTTCCTCATAGAACATTTCCATGCATTTGCTGAAAAGAAATACTGACTCATCTTGCATTTCTATGTTTATTGTTATTTCACCCTACAGACTTGTTTGAACATGCTTTCAGATGGAGATATTTCAGTGGCTTCTAGACCAGACAATCGTCCAGAAGTGAAAAGCGAATTACACTTCAATGAAGAGGACATAGAAGGCCAAATCCATTTCCAGCCATTCCTAATTTTCAAATGTGACTTGAACTTAGATGGCATGTATGGATACATGTACTATGGCAGCAACAAGCATCATTACGACACATACTTCATTGTCAACTGGTATCTAAATTCTTTTCTCTCTCATTTTTGAGCTGGACTATCAAAGAAAAAAGAATGTTCAACTACTCACCTAAGTATTAAAACATGTGTTGGCTTTATTTTTTGGTGAAATAATTGCCTCCTTATTGAAATCTCATTAATGATTAGAGATATTAAAGTGTTCTTTGGTTATCTATTTAAGGTCACTGAAAAAGTCCAATGATTTTACATAGAAACTTTTGCTTGTAAGTTACCATCTTTTTAACTACTGAAGTGAATGCAAGTAATTTTCAATGCAAGCTGAAGTTACATATGTATTTTTTTCTGAGTTGTGCCCAGTCGTACCTATCGTCATTTTGCTATCATTCTCCTAAAAATTATTATCACATCAAACACCGCAGAAATGTTGTACATGTTGCTAAAATATTTTAACTACAGCTTACTTTTTATAAAACCATGATGTTGCAGTTATATGAATCCATAGAGAAACACTAGCCTTAATCAATTATGAGTCAGCTTTATGAATTGCACAATAATAAAAGTTACACATTGAGTGAGATGTTGAGATCCACAATGTAACCTAACCTTTTTTTTTTTTACTGTATGATAGTAGAAATTATTATTCCTGTCTTGATATAAGACACTTTAGGATTGGTTTTGCCTATTTATCCACAATTGGACTTAAGATTGGTTCCAGTGAAAAGCAATGACAGATGACATAGGAAACTTTTTATGTATAACATTATAAGACATGAAATGATTGCTTATTGAGTTTGAAGCAATATCTGTTTTGGTCACTAAATGTTTTTGTCATAGTGGTGTCTCTCAAGTCTTATTGTAAAGTTTTAGCCTGTTCCTGCATTTTGACGAGAGGGGTTATAGAGAATAATAGGTTTGTGACGTTAATGGGTTAGGTTTTTCAGGCAAGGCGTAGAAATTAATTGGGTGAGCCAAAGGCCAATCCAATAAATACCGAAGCCGAGCCCGAAAAACTTAACCTAGTCACAGCACCAACCTATTATTCTGTTTATCCCGTTAACATATCTTTTGAACAATCAATTTCAATGAAACAACAGAGAAAAAAGTTTTTATAGAACGTGAATGAGAAGTCGAGCATAAGCATGAGATAGTAATCATGAGACAAATCGTGACGTCATGTGATATGACGTCACAAGGCATTCTATAGTTCCGAGTAAAACCTATGATTTCTTCAAAATTAGTTATCATCCAATGATAATTTGTAACTGGAAACATTAGATGGACCAAACAGTAACTTCATAGATTTCAACTCCAATGGGCTGGCTCATGCATCGCTTGACCATATGCAAATGAGGGAGATAACATGTCAAGTAACTGTGAATCACTTAGTTTTCATGGCACCCTTTTTCACGTCACCTTTTGCACCATGTAACAGGAGAAAACCCTTTACCAAACATCAAATTTTCGATTGTCCCAAATTGAAAGAGTTTGCGGACAATATTTCAAAATGTGATGAAATTGGAAAATAAACATTGGATAGGTCAGAAAAACTTGTGGGAAAAGGAGAAGTTGCTAGTTAGGAGCAATTTCTCCTTTTCCCACAATGCTTTTTCAGAATTGTCTGCAAGAAATGGTCAACTGTCATTATTGTTTGGTAATGGGTTAACTGAACATCTGCTAGAGATGGCATGCCTATTTGGCACTCATTTACTGCATCAGTGTAACATGATAGAGCTGTTCTTGCAATTGAAACTAAAAAGAAAGACTTCACAGAATGCTTTAGATAAGTGTTAATGAATTTCTTGCATCAATTATATCTAAAATGTGCTCTTAAATTTCAAAGGTACATTGATGGGGGGCATTTGATTTCGTATGGTCCTGTAACAAGAGAAAATCTGAATGACACAAATCTCCTTGAATCAAAGCTTCTCAGTTTTGAAATCAATATTGGTTTTAAGGTAAGATATTTTATTTGACATACAAGGTAAATATAATTCATAGGCTTGGTTAGTGAGAATTAGGATAAATTTTCCAAATCGAAAATGATACTGTACTTGCCGTTCAAGAAGTCACTTTGCAAATTCATCATGTGTAGACATGTTCATTCTACTCTTCTGATGATCCCATTCCTCCAAAGTGCTGTCTGACAATATGTCTAGACTGTGAATAGACTGTCTGCAATGTATTTTGTCTTTTTTGTTTTGTCTGTAATTTTGATTCTTGACTAAGCCACTACATACGTGGTTTTTTTTGTCTGCCATGTATATCCTCTAAGTTTGGTGTACATCATGACATGACAGCCCACTTGACATAACTGATTACCATATTGACCCAAACAACAACGACATTTGACCACTTTGTTGCAGACGACTTTAGAAAACATTGTTGGAAAAGGAGAAATTGTTCGTGACAAGCAATTACTCCTTTTCCCACAATGTTTTCTTGCCTATCAGAAGATTATTTTCCAATTTCATCACATTTTGAAACTCTTTCAATTTGGGACAGTCGAAAATCTGTTGTTTGGGAAAGTGTTAAGTGGATATATCATCAAGTAAGTGATACCTAGTTTTTTTTCAGTCATTATCTACATTAATCAAGTGTTTTCATTGACTTTATTTGTATGAATCTTTGTTTGAAGTATAGCTTAATACCATACACCTATTCAACTTTCTACATATGAATTTTTTATTGTATGACATCTGGGAACTTTAAGATGAAACAAGCAATTTAATCTCCTTTGTTCAATAAAACAGGATCTTGATATACTTTTCAAAGAATGAGAACAGTATCTAATGCCAATTTATCTTTGAAAGAAATGTGAGACCAAAAGAAGAATTCAAATGGCATGTACATATTAAATCATTTCTCCTTTTGTCACACAGATTTCTGCGACGTATAACAAATGAAATGTAATTTTGGGCACTTTATAGTTGTCTTCTGCAATTATTTTGAATTGTATATGGTTTAAACACTTTTTTTTTATATTGTGGATATTGGTATATGTGATAACTATATATCCCTTTACCAAACAATGACGATATTTTACCACTTTGTTGCAGACGACTCTGGAAAACATTGTGGGAAAAGGCGAAATTGCTTGTGACAAGCAATTTCTCCTTTTCCCTCAATGTTTTTTACCCCTTCAGAAGATTATTTTCCACTTTCATCACATTTTGAAATGTCGTCTGCAAACTCTTTCAATTTAGGACAGTCTAAAACTTGGGGTTTGGTAAAGGGATATAAAATTCATTGCTGCTTTTAACAGATCCAATGTTCCTACCAAACTATGGACCAGCTATCAGGTGTTGTGTCATCCACAAGTTTCAGTCCAAAACTTGACACAAATATAAAAACGGTAAAGATTGTTTTTTAAAAATTCATTTAATTGTGGTGATTACAATGAGCTTTGTAACACAAAGGTAATTTTTATCAGTTCTTGTCTTATTTGTTGTGGATTTTCAGGGGGGGGGGGGGGGGGGGGGGGGGGGGGGGGGGGGGGGGGGGGGGGGGGGGGGGGGGGGGTCTCAGTATTAAGTTGGGGTCAAGTATTTCTGGATAATTGTCTGAGGGAATAAGCATACATATTAAGAAGGTTAAAAAGACCATGAACATATGAAATATGAATTAAAAAAGATAGCCAAATTTGTATTCAAACCCATTCAATGTATGTATAAATATCTAATTGGTATCAATGCAGCTTAACCTTTTGTTCACTACCTCATTGGATAGTCACATTTTGTTTTTGCCTTGATATATCTATGGAGCCTTTTAACACGCTCTGTTAAATCGCAATATTCAGTATAACGTGGTCCCCTATGGCTCCAAAAATTTCAAACACATTTAGGCTTAAAAAACAGTCTAAAAGCCCCCCCCCCCCCTTTTCTATGACATTCAGTTATCATATAAAGCAGTCAGTCGATAATCCAAATTAAAAATATCATTTCTTATTACCTGTGCACTTCAAAGGTGTGAAAATCAATAATTTCGCTGGGATCACCCCATTGTTTGGCACGGTTTTTCATACATAATGCATGGCCTTATACATACATAAACCGTGACCTATGGGGTGATTTCTATGTGTACCTACTGTTGATAAATCGCATGATATGCCATTATTTGTACACGCTTGTCAAGGGGAATGTTTTTCATGCCTAATAGGCTAAAATTTGGAGGATTAATTAAGTGTTTCACAAATAAAGCATATGAACTGCATCCAAAATGATGCACATTTTTTTTTCACCCTTTCTTTGCTATTATGTCAGCCACAAAACTCAAAGTTCTCTCCAAACAGGAAATAGTTCAAGTTGTGTATTTGTTAGAATCAGGATATTCTTGTGCCCTTTTGGGTAAGAGTTTGGTAAATCAAGCGTCCTGATAGAGAGTGTCGCAATACGTAAACCGGATGATTTGGACGAATTTGGAAGAGGTCAAATGATCCTCATCTTAAATCGGCATGAAACAAATAAACAGAAATATATGATTATACATGTAAGTGTTTGATCATCTGGTTCTTTTATTTATTCACAATAAATACAGTGATTAGTCAGTAAATCGATACAATTAGTATGAATAGACTAGTTGTTGAATTGGATTGATTCCCAAATGGTTTTGGTCTGGCATATAGCATGTAAAGGGACCCTGACGGGGAATTTTAAATTGTTCAACCCAACTATTAACGCAGGCCGATCATCATGGCTCCCAAGGACCGCGTTATGATGAGGCTGCAGTATATATATTTATTTCTAGCATATATGGAAAATGAAAATAGCAGCAAATTTAAAAAATAGTAAGTGCTGAGAACATAGGGATACATGATGTTTTTTGTATGATGCATTGGCAATTATGTACATAAGCAGCCCTGTGGTGAACCTGAATGGTGCCGAATCCTCGATAAGAGAAATGCATTTTTTGTTGATTTAAAGTGTTTGATTTATTGTTTTGTATACATAAGAAAACATGCCTTTAAAAGTTTAAGGGATGGTTGGGGGATAGG
The DNA here is from genome assembly GCA_947846245.1 of Cerastoderma edule. Lineage (NCBI taxonomy): Eukaryota > Metazoa > Mollusca > Bivalvia > Cardiida > Cardiidae > Cerastoderma > Cerastoderma edule. The sequence continues at coordinate 12,969,186 of OX401412.1, forward strand.
AGGAAGACTTTTCGTAATCTGTCATTGTTAAACACTTCAATATATTTGAACTTTTACATTAAGGTAGAATACCCATAATCTGCCATTTCGAAACTCATTCTTTTGTTGGATTATTAAGGGCGTTCTCTGAATACATCTGTCAGGGCCAAAACTATTTGCTTTGAACGGAATATTTTCAGCTTAGACCAATGAAGACTTATATAGAACGCCTGAAGTAATCCGACTTTAAACGAGCTTTAAATTGGGGGATTATAGGTATTCTACCTTAATTGTAAATTTACTGTCTGAAGTAACTAATGAATGTTAAATTCTGTATTTTGTCTTCCAGCAAATAGCATACAACCAAGACCTCTCTACAGGGTACAATTATATCAGTCCAGAACTACGAGTTCCTCTTGGTTGTGCCAGTAGTAAGGATGACACAGCAAACTTATGCAAATACAGGCTTGACCTAATGAAAGATAGTGGTCCATCATCCTGCGCCATGTCTTCAAATGAAAACGATTTGTGTGGGGTTGTCCTCAATGCAACAACATCTAATGGAAATGGAAATCGGTTATATGAAATGTATTATGACACCGCTTTGTCTCGGTACATTTACAGTTCATATCATGAATATGAAGATGAAAACGGCGACCAGTATAAAGAATATGTGCGTTCAAATTTGAGCTTGAGTGAAGGTTTTGAAGAGCAGAAAGAAATTACTGAGTTCCGGGTTGTATTTGACAGTAATGGACTGGACACTGGTCACACCATTTGGAAAGGATACAAACTGAAAGAACTTAAGGTATGTAAAGTGACAATATTTGAAAATCTTGATATCATGTGAGGTCACATTTGCTCTCACTTTTCATACAACTTGAAAACCCCTGGGGCTTTTTTCTGATCTTACATTATGGGCTTTAACAAACCATTGTAAGAGCAAAATCAAAATGCTAGCAACTATCTTGGTATGTAACGAAATGACAAATGGCCAACATAATGTTAACTTTACAGAGATGTAACTAACTATGTCTTGACCGTCTTTGTGGATGATTTTAACCTTTATTTGATACTATCTATCATTAAGGGCATGTTATCTTTCTGTTTATCGAAATATTAAGGCATACAAATGAAAAAAAATAATTAAACAAATTTTGGTTGCATAATGATTTTCCTACACTGACGTTTTACTGGCATATCAAATCATGTCATCGGTTTAATAACGTGTACTGATATTGGTGTTTCTTTAGGCCCTTGCTTCGCATACTTGTCATATGTTAAGGGGTGATCAATAACATATTGTATCAATTCTTACTGTATGAAGTCAAAAATGTATATGCGGGAATGGAATTATCCCTGTTTTGTAAAACTAGTACATTTGTAAACAAGATATATTTTGTTCAGAATGAAAAATAAATCTTCCATACTAAGAAAATGGCCGCTCCTGACCTCTTTTAGAGTTAAGAGTGTTTTTTGCCCTTGACTCTATGAAGAGGATATTAATAAAACTTGCCTGAGAGAGAAGAGCTGACTTAACAGCAATGATCACACTCAGATGATTGATGAAAAAGGACCCTGGTCATGAGCTTTGTCTTTCCTGTTTGTTCAGTCAAACATCTCAAATAATAAATTTTGTTAGCAGGTTAATTGAAATCCTTCTTCAGTTTTGCTTTACAATACTATTTCTTGATTATATTTTTTGTCTTCATGTAATGAAATATACTGTACTCCTATCATGATTACCTTTTCATAAATATCCTCAGTGTGTGCAAGGAGCCTATGAATTTATTTTTATTTTTATTTTTTGCTAAACTTTGATGAGATTCTGCGTGAGCGTTAACCATGATCAAAATCTACCTTACTCGTGATATTCAATATTATATGTTTTACTTACAGCAGGGATGGTAATGGTAAGCTATTTTAATGACAGCTGTGTCTTGCAGACACTTACTTACACACATTTCTTTTAACTTATCTGTACAAAAAAAGAAGTAAATTTTAAAATTTAAATAATTAAAGATAATTTTAAGGGATGGGAACGAATAATCAAATGCTCGAATATTTGGTTTTAGGTCTGAATATCAGAATCTTATATTACTATTCGAATATTTGGTTTTATTTAGCCAATATTACTTTATTTCTACATATATAAATGTTGAATATCATGTTTTGATTCACTTCTCCACACCATTTAAATTGATCAAAATATCAAACAGCTGTCAACATGTAAACTTATAGCATCTAGGTGCAGTGTACATGTAGATAAATGCAAAGGGCTTATACAAAACCAATAAAACTTCAATATTTTGAACAATTCACAGTCCGATTAGCCCGATTGGCTTCGCAGATAAGTTGCCTCGTCCTTGTAAGGAATAGTAGCGGACAGAAAACTATTCTATTTTTAGATTGATAACCAGGAATAAAAATTAACCGTAAGAAAATCTTTGTTAAAAACTTAATGACATTCTACACACCTAACAATATCTCTGGAAACAGAAAATTAATCTGTTAATTTTTATCCCTGTGTCAAACAGTGGCCAAGGCGTGTATAAATTGGTGGTTTGTAAAGAATTGCCATACTTGACTTAATGAGAAGTACAAGTGACACGCTTGTTCCGCGAAAACCATTAGACACATTCAGTCCCATGTGCAAATATACTTTTATATTGCGAGAAATCAAATAGTGTTTATGTGTAAAGTGTAATTATATTGAAGGTTTTTGCTTTCATCGCCAACGCAACGCTATTTTGAAACATTAAACAACTTAATTGGATATCATGGGAATCATCAAATGAGAGTTTTGAACAGTTAAAAAGCAAAAAGACCTCAAACTCTTTTTACCATCCATTTTGATCGTACATTTCTAAAATATTTATTGAAACTAAGAATGCAAAAACAAATTAAGTTGATATTTGATATTATTCCAGATAAAAAAAATTATTTTGATATTGCCACTTGAAATGATGTATTGTAAGAAGTATGAAAGAAAGTAAATTTTTTTCCATTGCTAGTCCTTGTCTGAAATACGAACTTGTGGTAATATCGAATGGAAAGGGAAATTCGACATTGTCATCTTATTTTCACATGAAACTACAACGATTGTCTGTACATTACATTTTCAATATAGGATTGACATCATACACAACAACGTTATGCCAATGAGGAGCCGTTAGGCGAAACATGTTTGGCGTTTTATTTCTTTAAATATACAAATTAAATCATTTAAAACATAGAAGGCCTGTAAAGGATTTTATTTTTGTTCTATATATATATATGTATATGTACATGTACATGTATATGTACAGGTACACATACACATATATATGTATATATGTGTGGGTGTGGGTGGGTGGGTGGGTAGGTGGGTGGGTGGGTGTGTGGGTGTGTGTAAACATTGTTATATATGTCAGCAGTTCTTAAAGGTTTAATTGGCAGGCAGGGGAGAGGTGTACCTTTATTTGGACATGGAAGACATTTGTACATTAAAACTAATTATAAAAATCGAAAAGTGTTTGAATATGTTCGAATAGTAGTTACCGAATATTCAAATTGTGATTTCCTTATTTGTTCCCAACCCTAATAACTTTGGTTGCATGATGATTTTTCAACATCAACCTTATTTGTACAATAACTTGTACTGATATTGTACAAGTAATTGAGTTATGAAATAATTTTGAAATATCTGATCTAGTATGAGTGCTTTAAATCTAACAGTTAATAACATTGATATCTTTTTTATAGATTTATCCATATGAAAACACCATGGCTCTGCCAAGCATTAGTGTTTACCCTATGGGCACTATGATGTATTACTCTTGGAGCGGGTAAGCAAGTACAGTACCTCAACTTATTGCTCTATGGAAAATAATAAGACATTTTGATAACAACCAACAAGATCATTTAAATGGAGACTAAAATATCTTATATGAAAGTGTGTGTTTGTTTAAAGTGCCAACTGAATGCAGTGAGTAGATAGGATATTCATTAAGTTGTTTTTTACTTTGTACAAACTCTTTGAACTGTCCTAAATTTAAAGAATTCAAACATACTTTGTTATAAAACTGGAATTTTTCAAATATTAAAACCAGTTTTCCCTCAAACAGTTTTGAAAGAATTTTCATGAAAAGTTGCAGGAAATGCCAGATTTACCCATATAGATATTTATGTTATTCTAGAAAGGAATGTGTTAAGCTATCCTTTCTTCAACCAATTCAACAAAATCCCTAGGTGGGGAAATAAAGGAATATTCCAGGTTTTTCCTGATAGATACATTATTTTAGGAGGGGTTGTGCTGGACTTGTCCAGTTTTTCCCCTCTTTTATTTCAACAAAGTTTATATGTGTGGTGAGTAGGGCTGGGAAAGGTACTTGAGTATTGAATGTCCATTGAATTTACATACCACTTTCTGAGGTTGACCCCAAACACTCAATAAACCTCCGCCTTCACTGTGTTGACTAATACCTTCTTTGAACTAGGAATGTAGTCCAGATTTACTCACTTTGTTTTGTTTTATATTATTATAACTGTAACGTCATGGGAAATTGTAAAATGTCCAGATGTTCGAAAAATAGACTATCGTTCATTCTCTGTCACAGAAATAATAATTATAGTAATGGTGGTAAAAGGAGCAGCTAATTTCCTCGAGATGTTGCCCAAACAAATTTTCAAATGTATCCTCAATCATCTTGCTTTAAACGCACCTTAGTCCTTCAGGGCTATCAGCGCTTTGATTCCCCTAGAGGAGAATCTCGTCTGTTTCACTAAGTTTTAACCACAAATGGAAGATGATTATTTTTTATGAAAGAAAAATCAAACACCTGTTCATTTTGAAAAAAGAAAGCAGGCTGATTTCTGCATTATTAATAAAGAGCATATTCTAGATTCCGAGGGCTTTTAAATTTTGATATGAACTTCTATGAATTTATTTGCTATCTTAATGACATGATTCATGAAATATGTGCCCCTTTTACTAGAGATACTGAATCGTAATTTTATCTTTTGTTTATATTTTCCTATAGATTTGACATTCCGGGCAATTCCATGATGTTCAATTACGGTTACGATTCATCATATATAACAGATGGGGAATACATTATGTACAGAAGTAAAATACTACCAGTAGAGGTATTGAACAACCTTTTGAAGATTTATTATGATATCATAAAAACAATTAAAAAAATACAATTCCTGTGATGTTATTTCTAAAGCATTGAGCAATATGTCTTGTCTACAAACAAGAACACCATTCAAACACTATTTCCCCCATATGGGAATTTATGACTGTCAAAGTTCAAAGCCGCAACAGATAACTAGTATAAAGTATTTCCTTTTGTTACATTGTTTTCTTAGTTCTTCTGCTGCAAATGTATCAAATGAATCAATTTGAAATAATTAGATTGGCACACTAACATCTCAACATTTATATTACTTTATTAGATTCAGATTGAAATTGAAAACAGAACAGTCTGTGGTCTGGTAGTTCGAAGCGGGAACTCCATCAGAATAGAGAGAATGTGTGGGAACAGAAATATATCTGGCTGTGTCGGAGATGGCATAAATTGTATTGATTGGGAAAGTACTTCTTATGTAAGTATGTTCTGCTGTTTCTGTTATAGCCATATAAGTGAATAATTGTTTCTACAGAAAAACTCTTAACCCTTTACCAAACATTTCACCACTTTGTTGCAGATGACTCTGGAAAACACTGTGGGAAAAGGTGGAATTGCTCTTAACAAGCAATTTTTCCTTTTCCCACAATATTTTCTGCCCTTTCAGAAGATTATTTTTTAATTTCATCACATTTTCAAATGTCGTCTGCACTTTCAATCTCGAACAGTCGATAATTTATTGCTTGGTAAAGGGTTAAGTGAAGTTAAGTGTATGGTTACTTCCTGAAATCAGTCATCTAATCATGTCTTTATGGAGATTTTGGTGTTTTTACAGTAACATTGCTTCAAAGTATTTCAGTTATTTTACAATGGAGTAAGGCCTCAAGTCTTATTGCCCTTAAACTGAGCCAACCTTGTAGAACATCATTATGTTGCAAAATGATTAATAAACCCCCAATTTATCTTGTACTGAGATATATTAGCATTAAGCATGTATAGTTATAGTACTATAGATGTTATGACTACAGTGGTCAGAGTAGTTATGCAAATCATTTGCAATATTTAAACTTTAATCTCTTGAATTTATTTGCTATGTTTGTCCACAAGTTTTCTTCCGTTTACAAAATGTTCATTTGACGCATAGAATTATAATCTCACAAAATGTTTGATTTGTGTTGTGATGGCTCTTTCCTATAAATAAAATGTCCAATTTGTCCACTGATCAATTTTGCATTATCTACTTTTTAATTTGACTTATAAATACTTTGATGACACAGGATTATTTTCCTTTTGGTTTTTCTAAATTGGATGTGTATGTAAAGATTGGGGGTTCTGAAATGCATGTTTAGGGTCATAAACAAGTTAACCCTTTACCAAACGCCAAATTTTTAACTGTCCCTAATTGAAAGAATTTGCAGGCCACATTTCAAAATGTGATGAAATTGAAATATAATCTTCTGATAGGGCAAAAAAAATTGTGGGAAAAGGAGAAATTGCTCGTTAAGAGCAATTTCTCCTTTTCCCACAATATTTTCCAGAGTGGTCTCCAACAAACTGGTCAAATGTTGTTATTGTTTGGTATTTGGTTAATACCTTCAAACAATTTGAAAATCTCTTTATAGAGCAAATTAATGCTGTTAGAAGATGGCCTGGTATTGTCCACTTACAATTATTACGGAGGCATTGGAAGTATTTCTGTGACAGGATTTGAAAACTCCTATAAAGATGCAGAGGGCATACTAGCATTGGCTAATGGATACACTGGACGTGATGGCTCTACACCTTCTTCTATCAGTGAATTGGAAAAGAGTTGGAAGTATGTAGTACATCTATGTAATTCTAGTCATGGGACAATACATTGTATATAGGAACAGCATGGGAGGAATGAACATAATAAGATTTTATTGAGTAGATGGGGTATTTGTTTAAACTGGCCTAACTACGAACATCAGTACAGATAACTTATAAGAATGTTGAGTCTTGCTTAGATTCTTAACATGAAACAAGTGTATCACAATATTTAGCACTAACTGGGTTCTCTATTACTATCAATGTTTACGAAATTTTTTTTTTAATCTGTGGTAAGACATCACCAAATATCTCATGGCAAACAAACAAATGTTCTATTCATTCAACATATAAGTGTAGTATTTTTTACAAATATTGATTTTTGTTAACTCATTTCTAAACCCATTACCAAACAATAATGACATTTAACCAGTTTGTTGCAGTTGACTATGGAAAACATTGTGGGAAAGGATAAATTGAACTGTAAAATCATTTTGTTCAAGTTAATGATGGTTTGTTGGTAGCTGAAATGTATAAGGATTAATGTTAATTGATATTTTTGGGATTTGGTTTGTTTGCATGAATAAAATTCTTACATGATAAGTCTATGTTGAGGTTTCACATTTCTTCTTAAAATGGAAAATGTTTAGAATAACAGAACTGTTTGTTCTTTGACAGTTTATGAAAATACCTAAGCAGTTTGTAGTTTACAAACAACAATTAAGACTAAGAGTGTTTCCTTTCTATGATACTGATCAAACTTAAACAGCATTGCAATAAGAGTAAATCTTTGAAATATTATGATCTACAAGTGTGACACTGGGATAAATAATAGATTAGATTTCTGGACAGATGGTTCATATTTTGAATGAATGGTAATGGGATTTCACTGAATAATTGGTTAACCCTTTACAAAACAATAATGACATTTAACCACACAGAAAACATTGTGGGAAAAGGAGAAATTGCTTATGATGAGCTATTTCTCCTTTTCCCACAATGTTTTCTTCCCTAGCAGAAGATTGTTTTTCAATTTCATCACATTTTGAAATTTCGTCTGCAAACTCTTTCAATTTGGGACAGCTAAATATTTGGCATTTGGTAAAGGGTTAATATGTTATAATGAAGAAGGGATAGGCAAGAAATTGTAAATTTCTATATAGAGATGAACTTCTTGTTGTTACCTGCCTAGAGCCGTCAAAACTTCTTATTTTTCCCTGAAGTTTTGTCCAAATGAAAACCTGTTCCAAAGTCAGATCAAATAAATCAACAAAAAGAATGTAATGGTATAGTTATCTGCATTATGATCATATCAAACAATTGTAAGCGAATAATATTCGATATACATGTACAGCTATTTTTTCTAAATTAGATAAATGGGCTTTTTTTACCAAAACTTTTAAAATCAATGTTGTGGTTTTTTTTATATAGAAATATGATTAGAATGAATGAAAGTAATGTGTTTTGGGGAAATTTTATGAGATTTTGTAGGCCCAAACTATCACTGCATGTATTTCATGCCTATCAGTCGTAAAACACTACTGTTGGCATATACCATTAAAGAAACCTCCTGGTCAGATTTTGAATTGCTTTTGGATTGTAGAATTTCAATTGATGAAAGCCTCCGGAATCCTGCTAATCAAAGGACCTACCACTACCAAAAGAAGTATTATTTATGTGAATGTCCTGCTACTACAGAGGTTTTTGAAGACAGAATATCATATAACAATACAATCAAATTCAGTGGCGCGTTGAGATGTACCAAAGACTACCCATGTGAAGAATCTATAGATGGATCAGAGGGTAATGATATGAAGTTTTTTTTTACCCTTTCCAAAACGTCAAATTTTAGACTGTCCCAAATGAAAAGAGTTTGCAGATGACTTTTCAAAATGTGATGAAAGTCGAAAATAATCTTCTGAAGGGTCCAAAACATTGTGGGAAAGGGATAAATTGCTCGATGCAAGCCATTTCTCCCTTTCCAACAATGTTTTCCAGAGTTGTCTGCAATAAAGTGCTCAAATGTCGTTATTGTTTGAGTTAATCTAATTATCGGAATTTTTTGTGGCTGGTATTATTGAAATCGTCAACAAACAGCAAAATTTATTTATGAAGAACATTTTCCTATAAGGTGCTTGATCACAGAAGAGAAAATTTGTAAGTCAAAATAAAATGTTTAAACAATACAGTTTTTGTATTAGTGAAAAAGTGCCTATCTTATTGAAAGCATTGATATAAGTATATACACTTTAGATGCGATAGATCTCCAAAGCGATGTCACGATTTTGGATTGGAATTTATGTTAATTGACTGTATTCACTTAAAAGAATTAAATAGAATCCAATTTTGCTTCCAATTACAATTGGTTTAAACATATTTAAGTGACTTTTCTTCAGTGGCTATCATATCAAAGTACTGTGGCTCTGCTGTACAGTTTTAAAAAATAAAATCAAATTTAAACTTTCAAATTTTCTCACACCGGTGAACAAGGACCTTCAAGAAACCTGTAAGAAACCATGTGTGACAAATGGAAAAGAGTGTTTGTTACAAAATATTTTTTCCATTTGTTGATTTTCTTCATTTCGTCTTCTGTTTTGAATGTTTAAAAACTGAAGGAGTGTTTATTAACTAGTGTAAAGGAAAAGTCCTTGGAGGGTTCGCATATTTCAAAAACCCATAATAGTACTACTCTTCAAAAATGAAACAAAAATATTCCCTTCCATTGAAAGAATTGACCTGAGTACCATATTATGCTTGAAGAGATGATTAACCCATTACCAAACAATAACGACGTTTGATCACTTTGTTGCAGACGACTTTGGAAAACAAGGTGGGAAAAGGAGAAATTGCTCTTAACAAGCAATTTCTCCTTTTCCCACAATGTAATTTGCCCTATCAGAAGATTTTTCTTTAATTTAGTCTCATTTTGAAATGTCGTCTGCAAACTCTTTCAATTTGGGACAATCAAATATCTTGCATTTCATAAAGCGTTAGGGGCCTCCGTGGCCTAGTGGTTAGAGTACAGAACTTGAAATCACATGGCCCCTCTCCGCGTGGGTTCAAATCCTGAGAGGGATATGGATTTTCATGAGAGGCAGTCTCCCGGCTGACTTACGGAATGCCGATGGTTCTACCCACCTTGACCAGCCCCTATGGGCAGTTGAGTATGGGGTCTTCCTCCATCATTAAGAGTCGGGCATCGCTACATAACTGAAATAATGTTGATGTGATGTAAAACCCATATAAAATAAAAAATAAAGCGTTAAGATGTTTTTTTTTATTTATTGTTTTGTCATGTTATTAGGTATTATGTTATGTCAACCATATCTCATCTTGGTTTGCTATCAGGAGGAAGTGCTTTTTTGTCCACTCTGGCAAAATGCAAATTTCAAAAATTGACTTTGTATCACACCTTGGAGTACCTCCCTTTTCTGCAATTTTTAAAAAATCTTCTTGTCTGAAACCACTGGTCAGAATTCAAAATAATTTCACAGGCATGTGCTTTTGGGGCCTCTTTTTAAAAGTTCAAAGAATTTTGAAATCTCGAAAAACATGGCCGCCAGGCTGCGTTGAATTTTGAACACGTTTTTGTTTTCACAATATACATGTATGTTAAAAAATCTAACTTTACAAACGTCTTTTATTTCCAAACCTCTTGGCTAATTTAAATGAGATATCATGTGAAGCATCCCTATTTGGAGGGGAGAAAGATTTGTAAAAAAAAAATTAGTCATGGGACCATAATAACTGCCATGCCCATATTTGGTAAAACCTTAAAAAAATCTTCTTGTCACAAACCACTGGTCAGATTTCAAAGTAATTTCACATGAATGTTCTTTGGGGGCCCTTCTATAAAGATTGTTAATTTGTTTTAGATATCTAGAAAAACATGGCAGCCAAGATGCATTGAACTTTGAACGCATTATTGTTTTCACTATATACATGTATGGTAAAATTCATACCTTAACAACCATCTCTTTTTCCAAAACCTCTGGGCCAATTTAATTGAGATATCATATGAAGCATCCCTAGTTTGTGATTTGTCAAAAAAAAAAAACAGTCATGTGACCAGAATGGTTGCCATGTTTGGTAAAAACCATTAAAAAATCTTCTTGTCACAAACCACTGGTCAGATTTCAAATAATTTCACAGGAATATTCTTTTGGGGCCCTTCTGTGAAGATTGTTAAAAATAATTAAATATCTCGAAAAACATGGCCACCAGGGTGCGTTGAAATATGAACATGTTTGCATTTCCACTATAATCATGTATGGTAGAATTTCTAACAAAATACATCAATATGAATTTGGATGTCCAAATATGTCAAAATGATAACAACAAAATGGCAACAATAGATCGTACTGGACAAAAATGCAGGCTGATCTTCGTACATACAATTTGTAAAAGTAAAATATTCAGTTTCCACATTGTAAGAATTATGTACCATTTTAATGTCCCACATCAAGCATACAGTGTCAAACTTGTGAAATTGGAATAAAAAAAAAAAATCAATGCATAGAAGCACAAGAAACTCTGTGTAAAAGATAGAAGCAATGTTTCTAACTATTCTTCAAATAAGTGGTAATCTAAGGTGAGTGGTTCTAGGGCCATTATGGCCCTTTTGTTTTAACTCAGATGTTGGTTATAGTTGTGTGTTCGGGTTCAAATCTCAGAAACGAAGTACTGTTCACCGCCATAATTCCCTTGTCAAATTGTCAAGCCGGTTGTCTTAGGGACAACTCTTGTTTTAACCCTTTACCAAACAATAACGACATTTAACCACTTTGTTGAAGACGACTTTGGAAAACATTGTGGGAAAGGAAGAAATTGCTCGTGATGATCAATTCCTCCTTTTCCCACAATGCTTCTACCCTATCAGAAAATTATTAAGGAAGAAATTGCTTGTGACGATCAATTCCTCATTTTCCCACAATGTTTTTACCCTATCAGAAAGTTATTTTCCAATTACATCACATTTTGAAATGTCATCTGCAAAATCTTTCAATTTGGGACTGTCTAAAATTTGGTGTTTGGTAAAGGAAGGTACCATAAGTGCCATTCATGTACAAATTCAAAAACATTATTAACAACATCTTAAATAAGAAATCTTAAACTTTGATAATTTCTATCACTATTTTCATAGTTTATTTCAAATCTTTCCAGAATGGCTTAATACCCTTAAACCTCGTTACGTTATAAACAATGTGACCCTATCAGTGGAAGCCGGGTATCAGGGAAGCCCAACATCGCTTGTGCTGAAATGTGGTTTTGACTTGGTTGATGGGTATTTCTACAACATTAAGTGGTGAGTTTCAATTCTTATCATCTGACAAATTTTTCTAAACTCCGTCTTCCTTTTTTGGCCTCCTTTTTTTGCTAATGCTTTCAGTTGGGAGCCATTTTGAATCTTGTATGGTTAATGAATTTTCAAGATAATGTGTACAATAAAAGCATCAGCTGCCTATGATTTGACTGACTTTTATAGCTTTAGTTAAGTGTTGGTGTTGATTAATTAATCCATTTTAAGTTACACATGGTAAATGTAGCATAGAAAGTAATTATCTAATGAATGGATAAAAAAGACTTACTACTTAATAATTTGAGTGCAGCGAGAAATAGCATGATTTGACCCACATCATATCAAAATAAACATTGACATGTTTTTAATTGCTAGGAATGTAGATGGTGTGCTTGCACTTGAGAGTGGAATAAGCTCAAAAAGCGACATAGTGGCAAATCGTGAACAGTACTTATCGACTGAAGCCCTGGTTGAATCGGTATCAAAACTGTCATTGAATAGTGAGGTAATATGCTTTATTTCACAAATTTTATATGGATATCTGCAGTCAGAAAATGCTTATCAAAGAAAACACTGCATCCCTTAATAGAATTAGGTCTATCCATTACTAATTTAGGTATATTGGATTTAGTTTCTAACTGGTCCAAATAATAAAGTATTGAATCCATGCACTTTTATTTGTTATGATATGATTTGTTATGATGATCTGTCACCATGGCCTGGTGGTAAAGGCGTCCGCCTCGGGACGGGGATGTCGAATGTTCGTGCCCCACGGGGGCATTGGTCCAGGAGAATGTTTCTCGTGGGACTTGTTCTGAAATGGCCAGTTCGTGAGCCACTAGGTTGTTAAATTCAATGGTTACCAACTAATATCTGCTAGGCGCCTAGCATAGTGATAGAAGTTTGGAGGTACTTGGTATAATCAGTGAAAAGTGTGTCATAAGCCAAAACTGGCTGGCTCTTTCAATAGGGGTGACACTATAATGAAATAACCTTTACCTTTACCTTTTGATAATGAGCAGATACCACATCGGCATATAGAGAAATTGGTTGCTATGAGTGAATAAGGTTTGTAATGTGCATTTTTCTATTTCTTTGCCAAGGTTTCAGCTTCATTTATTCTAGAATTTAGATTCACCCTCTAAGTGATATCAATACAAGCTCAGATATGATTGAAAAACATTGCAAGTGACATAAAACAAATTTCCTATCTGTAAGTGGACTTAGGATGAATAAATGTTGTTGTTATTACTTGGGAACACAGTAAAGGAGAGAGATATATATGAATTGAGATAAATTAATTTTGCATCTTGTTCAACATTATTCTCAAAATGTACATGTTGCTCATTAGTTTGATGGTGTGGTATTATTCTATGTAATACTGTGAAGGTAGATTAAATTAAAAATGTAAGATTCAAAATACAGGTTCATAAAGACAAAACATGTAGTTTGTTTAAGAAGTTTGGAAGGCATAAGGAAACACAACAGCAAGATGTTGGTCTGTTTTTGATATCATAGAATACAATCCATTGAAAAATAATATCCTATTTGATGTGTGCAATTGTAATTTGTTTTGCCAATCTAATTTTGTTTGATTAAAAAACACAAGCATTCTGACTGTATCATATTTTTACCTTTTATGGTGTATGGAAATCTTTAAGTGAGTCTGTGCTTTTGTCTCCATTCCTATTCATTCTTTGTTATATACTACTCAAATACGGCTATTGACATACAAGGTTATGTTTCCCAAAAAGTTTTTTTTTAAATGGTATGATGTTGTTGATTTTCATTCTAAATACCTGTATTCATCACATTTATTAGTTGCATTCTTAAAAACCTATTGAATTTCATCAATGTTCACCAAATATAATGTTACTTTAGATAATATGCAGTGCTGGAGTATACGCTAGCCAGAGTGATGAAGATCCCCTCCTTCCTTACAAAAATAGTAGCAGTTTCATACCAGTACAGGTACGTAAATTTATACCTCTACAAAATACATCTTTCAATAAAGTATAAAGGTTTTTACAAACAGAGCAAATGTTTTGAGTTTTAACTGTTTACGATTGAATGCTACAGTCATTTTGGTCATGGTTACCAAGTAAAAGATAAATATTTCTCATGCACAAAGATGTATATATCAAAATGTTTTAAACAAAATGTACACAAAGGACTGGTCCTAGATTGATGGTTGAAATAAAGAGGTTTACTATTTCATAATTTGAGATAAAGGCTTCAGAGTATTATTTCCTGCTGTCAAAATGATTTCTGGTGTTTAACCCTTTACAAAACGCAAAATTTTTGACTGTTCCAAATTCAAAGAGTTTGCAGAGTACATTTCAAAAGTGATGAAATTGAAAAAATAATCTGATAAGGCAAAAAATATTGTTGGAAAAGGAGAAATTGCTTGTCAAGAGAGATTTCTTCCTTTCCCACAATGTTTTCCAGAATCGTCTACAACAAAATGGTTAAATATTGTTACTGTTTGGTAATGGGTTAAACCTAATTAACAAGTGTTTTATCAAAGTGACAACTGACAAGTGTTAGATATAACCAGTAAAGTACATATTTGATGATACAACAACCGACCATGTTGGGCCTATCAATCCCTTCATAAACATTAAATAAAAGAAACATTACAAAACAAGAACTCAAAGTAATTAGAAATATTTTATCTACAGATCAGGTCAACCAAGGTTTACCTAGCTCGAGGTGGACAATCTGTCATCTCACTTAAGAGAAACATCCCATTGCTGTGTGATGACTGCCATATTGACATAAAGGTTATTGATGCGGACGACGCGTATGACTGTGGCGACTCAACTGTGGCCGTTGTTAGCGAGACAATGTGTGGTCATACAATAAGGGGCTCTCCAACATCGTCCTTTGAATCATCAAATATCGAGATAAAAGTAACCACAATTAACTCCAAAAAGTACACTCTCAGAACGTTCTACAGTTTACAGCTAAAGTTACGCATATCGGGGGCAACAGATGCCATATGGGGACAACCTTTCAATACGTCTTTATCGGTAAGTATATGATAATTGGGTGGATGATTACTGCTTATATCCCATTTATAGCTTTGTTAATTGTATATGTCTATTTTTTTAAACAAGGACCTACTTAGATGAAAAAATTCGGAAGTGAAGTATGCTCCCAAAGAAATAAATAGCATCTTTTTTTTTAATATAATCAGGTTTGGATTACAGTCAAACTGGAATCTAATGACAAGTTTACATACAGGTAAAATTGTATATGGGTTTATTTCTGTTTCAATTGTATTTCCGTATAATATCATCATTCATTGACACATATCTCTTCCACTAGTGTTTTTTCTTTTCCACATGAACACTTCTGTCATAATGTGAAAGTAATTTGTAATAGAACAAATATTAGGAAAAAAACATGTAGTGGTTTGACAGTAATAACTAATGTTTTACAAAATAGTTCAAACCATATCTCAAGTATATTTCATAAAAGGTTTAAGAGATGGATAAATAGCAAGGATGCTTAAATTATGTTATATTAATAAGTAGTTAATTTGTATTAAGGTATTGATACAAAAGTTTATATGCATCCCTATCTGTTTAGATAATTAAGACATCAATAACCCTTGAATGAATAAGTTTCCTTCTTTCTTACTGGCATAAATGCATTTGCATTATTCAAAACGAAAGTTAAGTCAAGATGATTTTGTATATTTAACCTTATAAAACATTGGTCGCAAAATTTTAGAGTAATAAGATTAATGGCAAATTTTAAAATGATAATGTTAGATGTGTTAAACCAAGTCCAATATTGATAATGAGGTTAATAATATCTCAAACAAAATGATGAGATTTATTTCATATTGTTATATGAAAATAGATATTATATGTACGAGAAATGGTATTTCAAACTGTAATGATATTTTCTTCCTAAACAATATTTAAAAATACTTTTCAGCCCACCTTTGACTGAAAATGCAATTTCTTCTTTTGTTACAATAATTATGATCCATTATATAAAATGATGTTATCCTATTTTTGTAATTGTCAGCTCTAAAATTGCATATATGTAGCAGATTCCCATGAGCAACATGACCTGTGTGCCTTATGATGACATTGAGTTTCTTGTTTTTCGGACTAAGGGTGCGTCAGCACCTTAGTCCATTGAATTTTCATACCACATTTTGAGGGACGGTACTTTATCAATTCACAAACAGCGGTCTGACCCCAATTACTCATTTAAAATCCGCATTCACAGTGCAGACTAATATCTTCTTGGAACTAGGTATCTAGTCCGGATTTACTCGCTTTGTTTTGCTTTATATTATTATAACTGTTGCCTCATGAGAAATCGTAAAATGTCAAGATGCTCGAAAAATAGACTATCGTTCTGTTCACAGAAATAATGAATATAGTAAAGGTGGTAAAAGCCGCAGCTGTTTTCCTCGAGATGTTGCCCAAAGAAATGTTCATATGTATCCCCAATCATCTTGCTTTAAACGCACCTTAGTCCTTCAGCGCTATCAGGGCTTTGATTCTTTATATGAATTCATTAGGCTTATTTTATTTATTGTCTTTACAGCTTTATGTGACCGATAACAACTTCTGGCAAGGCAGAATGTGCTATGTGAACAATGATCCTCGTGCTAAAACATTTGATGGAATGTGAGTAATAGACAGGTTTACAACATTATGAAAACACGCCTTTCAGAAAAGGATTTCATTTATGCACATTATAATGCACCTGCTGTAGAAAGATTATGAAATCAGTTTATAGTATGACGCTATTGTAAAGATTTAATCAGAATTATGTTTACGTATGATAAGATATAAATATATCTTCAAATCATACATTTCTGTTTTGGGAATGAGAGATAAAATGATGACATGAATGCAAATTGGTTTCTATGGGTGGTCAAATACAAATAACAATGGCTAACACAATTCCCTTGCTTCAGACAAATGAATTCTTAAAAGAAATGGTTTGTTTTGTGGGAGCACATGTCTTTGGATATTCAGGTAGACTTGAAGGCATTTTTTGAATAGTTCTTGTTAAAAAAAACATTTTCAGAGTTTTCTCCTTTTCCCACAATGTTTTCCAGAGTCATCGACAACATTGTGGTTAAATGTTATTATTGTTTGATAATGGGTTAGGCTCATGAACTCTCTGCTTAGTACTCGCATTTCCTATTGTTTGTTGGTTTGGTTTTTTTTGTAACCCTCTATTCATTTTAATGGCTATTTTGCTTAATCACAATGTCTGAGTCAGAGGTTGCAATAGTGTAAATAAGGCTATAAAATGGGTAATACCCTCGCTGTATGTCATACTGCATTCTTCACTAACAGGAAACATGTTCTATATTTATTCAAATTTACAATTATATTGTATTATATGAAGGACATTCATAGGTACATTATGTGGATATTAATCATATTATCATACGTATGCAAATTATATACTTTCATATATGATATATATGTTCATGTATATGGTTTGAATTATGATATACATACATATTGTATACATTTAGATATATTATACATATATTGTTTTTCATTACTTTTCAGATACTATTACATCGCACCTTTAGGTGAATTTGTTCTCTGGGAGCACATGTCTTTGGATATTCAGGTAGACTTGAAGGCATTTTTTAAATATTTCTTGTTAAAAAAAACATTTTCAGAGTTTAATCTCGTATCGGTCTACGTAATTGATAATTCTTTAGAACAGAGAATAGGAAATATTGAAAAGCATACTAGCACTCAGAAAGACTGCAACACGAGTAAAATGAATTACACATTATGATAGAACATAGCCAAAAACCACAGAATCATGACAATATAACGCCTGTACTATCTATTATCTATTTTTCAAAGTGCTATTTTCTCAAACTTTGTGCCCATCAATTTAACTTTATTACTTACATTTGAGTAACACCTTAAATAGCAAAGAGTGCTCGTATTAACGAGTGGTTCGAAAAATTATGCAATATTAACAACGTGAACATTCAAAATGGAGAATTTCTCGGGTTTTATTGGTTCCTCAGGTTTCTCATGCTGACATGTGTATCGTTAATTGTAAACAAACCTTGTCATATTCACCCTTTTAAAAACATAGTGTGAACGTGTTACCGTCTCAATTCCTCTGTAAAAGAGAATTTAAAGTACTTTTAAGATAATTTTCAATTATTTTAGACCATCCTAATTTTAGTGTATATGACCACAAGTATGGCTTTGAAACTCTCAATACCCATCAAGTAGATCATCCATCTGAATCAGCTGGTAGAACATCTACAGCTTGCTATATAAGCATAATACACATGAACCATAAAAATGAGAAAAATCAACTTGCCTTTAAATCCAGCTTTAGACTATACATTTCAAAAGTTATCTTTTCTTAGTTGTATTTACATTTTCTTACCAACATATATAAGCCAGACCACAATGCTTTTTCAATCTATTCACATATCACAACAGCAGAAGTGAAAGGTTTTTCACATGTTTACAAAGCTTTTCTAAAGTCGTCTGCTTCAAGTATAAGAATGATATCAGCAGGTGGTAAAGAGTTAAAAAGGTGTTTCAGAATTCCTCATCTCATAACACTTGATTGTTATTCTACCTCTATATTTTGGTGTTGCTGAGAATCTGTTTGTTTATTTAAAAAAAAGAATCATGAATCTGGCTGTCCCACCTTTCTGTACTTTGGTGAAAACTTGGTGTAATGATAGTGATGGGATTGTACTTTGAAGCACATTGCTTTTATCAAAGGTTTGGACATTGCATGAATAGAATAATAGACCATGGTTTATGAAATAAATCAGTTTAAACACTTTACTAGATCTGTAGGAAAGATGCGCTATATCTTGTCTGAACAGGGATGAACAGGGTTGAGAAGCATATTGATTATATAGTTTTGTCTGGCTTTACATATGACATTGTGTATCGAGGGTCCAATGCAAGACTATAGTAAGTGCTTCACAGAAATGAAGCACTTACTATTGTATTGCACTGAACCATGTGCTATAACTATATCATAATCTGTAGAAAGGATTGAAATGTTAACCTGTGAGATAGCCCCTTGAGAGACAGGTTTGAGTTATTTCAAGACAGAAATGTTAGATTTAATATATGACTGATTTGGTTATTTTTGCTATTGATAACATATTGACAGTACATCAATTATCAAGCCATGCCTTGTTAATGGTCTTGTAGATAGAAAATAGGTCTTGAAATACACAACTGTTTGTTTAGGCTGGTTTGAGTATATCCGAGGACTAAGAAAGCTGGACATCAAACCCAAGCAAAGAGTGGTACATTGATTTTGATTGGAAAAACAAAGAGTTGGTCCCAAAGTCTCTGTACAGAAATTTTGCTAAGAATTTGCTTAAGTTCAAAACATCATTTCGATAATGAGAAAGCCAAACATCTCTCCTAGATGCTTCCAATTATGTGTCACATTACAATATCATCATTTTGTTCAAGATAATATCCATGCATATCGGTATTGACTTACGCAAATATTTTCCTTAATAGACGTTCAGAAAAAAGCAACACTGGCATGTATATTATAGTTAAATGTGTACTCCATATATTTAAATTAGGTACAGGTAAAAACTATGTCATGCAATGGTGGCTGGGGAACTTGTTCGTGTGCAGTGACTATACAGGCTGGTCGAGATGTGTTTACAGTCAATCACTGTGCAGGACATCATATCACTGATTACCTGCTCAATGATGATGAATCTGTTCTTGTTGTCACTGTAGTTAGTGCAACTAGATACAAGGTGAGTTTATCTACCATTATTTCAAATGTGTTACTTGCTTCAAATTGACAACATTGTTATCAAGCATTTTGATTTAAGCATGATTTAACCGTTTACCAATCGCCAAGTTTTTAACTGTCCCAGATTAAAAGAGTTTGCAGACGACATTTCCAAATGTGATGAAATTGGAAAACGATCTTCTGATAGGGCAGAAAACATTGTGGGAAAAGGGGGAATTGCTCGTTAAGAGCAAATTTCTCCTTTTTCCACATTGTTTTCCAGAGTTGTCTGCAACAAACAGGTTAAATTTTCTTATTGTTAGGTAATGGGTTAAAGTTCGAAGAGGGTTAATCTTTAGTTTAAACTTATCTATTCTACATCAAGTTTGATGGAAGCTTGAAGCTTATGAAATTCACTATTGATGGATGTCTTCTGACATGATCATTTAGGTGCTAGTCCTGGCATTTGGGGTTTAATCTCTAACGCTATTTTTTAACTTTTTATTTAAAGACTATTACAAAATAACAAACACATTAGGCAAAAAAATATTTTTAGTCATTGTGTAGAAGATAATCAATATACAAGTCTGGCAAAAAAAAAGAAACCCTACTTTTTTACTTTAGAGTTATTTCATTAACCCTTTACCAAATGCCAAATCTTTAAATGTCCCAAATTGAAAGAGTTTGCAGACGACATCTAATAGGGCAGAAAACATTGTTGAAAAAGGAGAAATTGCTTGTTAAGAGCAATTTCTCCTTTTCCCACAACGTTTTCCAAAGTCGTCCGCAACATTGTGGTTAAATGTCAATATTGCTTGGTAATGGGTTAAACAATACATCTGTTTAATTCCTCACGCCCTATTTGACTATAGGTTATGCTGCCCCAGGGGACTGTTGTTGACCTGCAAGTCTCACCCTGGAGATGGTATATTGTCAATGTCAATATCTATCCCTCACCGTCTGATGTGGGCAATGTTAGGGGACTCTGTGGTAATTATAACGGAGACAGATCAGACGACTTCAAGCACAGGGATGGGACAGAACAATCAACCTCCTGGGGATATTACTACTATTACCCTACAACCTTTATAGAATCCTGGAGGTAATAATCCTGAAGCAGATTAGCAGCCATATCAAAGTTTTTCAAAACAACTAACCCTTATTGTGCTGGAACCGACTTCATGCTTATGCAAACAGGCTAGATTGAGGCCAGCCACCAAGGATATTAGAGGCTGGCCTGTGATCTAACCTGTTTGCTACTCTGAGTATCTTTCATCACCAAAATTAAGCAGATATTTAAGGTTTTGGAAAGCAGAAGACCGAAAAATCTTCTTTTAGAAAATTACCCAGCATTCTAAGGGTTTAGGTATATGTTGTGAGCATAGAAGAGTCATCTTGTCTGGTTGATTCTTATGAGGAATGAAAAAAGGATTTAGATTTTAGATATGGAAACACTCTTCATAATTAGACCAGTATTGGCATTACACTGAACATCGAAAGCTTCTTTACTTACAGGATTTAACTTTTTAACAATTCTTTAATCTGTTTACTCATTCATATTTCTCTAGCGTAGATTATTACATTATACCTTGTCTCTGTTGGGATGGAGGCCAGCCTGACATCCCTAGTTTTGCCTCCACATCACTGCAGATATTTGACCTTCAGCTGTAAAAAAAAAATCTCCTGTGTTGTGATGTTTCGAACCAAACATGCAGGTTTAGTGAATACATGTATTTCCATCTCTAAATTTTCGTCCATGAAAAACATCCTTCCATTTTACTCAGTGTAATTTGGCATGCTGGTTTATGAATAAAAAGTTTCAGTTTTAAGTCCTAAAGTATGTTTTAGTCTGTTCCAATGAAAATAATATTTGTTACTTTTAGCTCACCTATTCCCAAGATGAGTAATAAAGACACAAGCAGAAATGTCTGTTGTGCAGTGTCAATAGTTACCTTTTTAGACCTCTGTAGCAACAATACAATCAATCCTTTCTTGTTGGGTAAATTGAGTTTTTCAAGTTATAAAGGAGCGTAGATACAATTGAAATGGTAAGCTATTACACTTTTGCCTGCATATGATTGACTAATTATACTCTTCTTAATCCTGTACCAGATGCCAAATTTTCGCCTGTCCCAAATTGAAAGAGTTAGCAGACGACATTTCAAAGTGTGATGAAATTGACAAATAATCTTCTGATGGGGCTAAAAACATTGTGGGAAAAGGAGAAATTGCTCGTAAATAGCAATTTCTCCTTTTCCCACAATGTTTTCCAGAGTCATCTGTAACAAAGTGGTAAAATGTCGTTATTGTTTGGTAAGGGGTTAAGGTAAAAGGGCACTGGGCATACTCAACCAAGACTCAAAGTGTTGGCTTCTAAAATGTGAATAGTAAAGACTCAAGAGACAGATTCAACAAGCAAATAATTCATTATCAAAGATTAACCATAACTATGCATAAGTTAATTTGCTTGTTGGCTTTGATTGTCATTGCAGGGTGGATGATGCTACCGAGTCCCTCATTAACATCAACCAAACAAAGAAGTCTTTAAACTCTTGGTCACTTTCAACGGATAAGAAGTGTATCTGTCCAAAAGACGACATGATGATATGTGCAGCAAACGAGCAGGCCATATGTATACAGTCACCCTCAGCAACGCCTTCAACAAAGATACTCAATCGCACTTCCAGAAACAAACGATCGACAATGATTAGTGAAGAAACGGCCCGTAAACTCCGCGAAATTCAAGCCAAGAGTGTAGTTGATCGAGTTGTGAAGGTATGATTTTGTTGGTTGTGTATTTTGTAAACCAGAATGAATACATGCTAAACATTTTATGATGATTTGATAATATGAGCAAAAGTTTATGTTTGAACTCAAACTAACTGTTTACTGAATATTGACAGATTTTAACACCCTTTCAACAGACATATCTGAAATAATATCTTGACCCCAAGAAAATCTGCTCATGACGTTTGATGAATAATAATGCATTGTCTCATATATACTTTTTTAAATGAGTTGTTATTGTTATTAAAAGGTTCAATGGATTGTGAATTGACTGTTTTTAAAATAGGGTAATAAAGAAATTTTGGTTAGTCACGGTAAAATAATTAAGATAATATATCTTTTCATCAGAGATCAGCAGACGCAAATGCCATCACTCTGGAAGAAGCAAAGCGTATATGCAATGAATCTCTGTTTAACTCATGTGATGTGATGTCGATAGCAGGGGACTTGCCAGTGAACGGCACAGAGGCACTGATCCAAGACTGTGCTGAGGACCTTAAGGTATTGTTAAAAAGGTTTTCCAATAGAGAAATTTTCAATGTGATTTCATGTTTACTGGTAACTTGAAGTACCCGGACGTCAAAATATTTGTTTCCGAAACTTACGAAAGTAAAGAAATACCCATTTATTTAATATTTCAGCAGAAAAAACAATTAAATACTAGCTAACTTTGTGTGCATTTTTTATTTTATACAAATCCGGTGACAAGGTTTCATGACCTAGATAAAGCTTGTACAAATGTCAAGCTATAGACACCTGGCCCGTGATACTCAGAATTCACTCTGAAAACAAACATCCACGTTATTGCACTGAAGTGTTAACATCAAACTAGCCGGAATAACATACGGTTGACCTTGTAGAACTTACGAAGAAAGAACAACAGGGTATACGGGTAACTTATTGCCATACAGTGGATGTAACATCCAGTAAGTGGAACCGTGGGAGTTTTCCGTCATTATCTACATTTATAGAGCGATTTTGGTTACTTTATTTTTATGAATATTTGTTTGGAGCATAGCTGAATACCATAAGCCAAATCCACAGTTTACATATATATTTCTATAGTATGACCTCCGGGAATTTATTTGATAAGCAGAAAAGAATATAGAATAATTTGATATTTTTTGTTGCATATTATTTGATTTCTCCTGCATTCACAGACCAGAATAACATATGATAAACTGCAAGAAACAGTACATTGTAATTCACTCTCTTTACTTAAGCTTATATTAGTTATTCTTTAAGGGGGAAAAAGCTTGCTAATTATTCAGTTTGAATGACTTAGTCATTGGCGGTTTAACCCATTACCAAACAATAATGACCAGTTTGTTGCAGACGACTCTAGAAAACATTTAGGGAGAAGGATAATTTGCAATTACTAGCAATTTTTCCTTTTCCAACAATGTTTTCTGCCCTAACAGTAGATAATTTTTCAATTTCATCGCATTATGAAATGTCGTCTGCAAACTCTTTCAGGGGACAGTGAAAAATTTGGCATTTGGTAAAGGTTTAAATGATATACTCCTTGCTAAATTGTTATAATGACAACTTATTTAACTTTTTATACCTATGCAATTGTCATTTAATTTTTAGTAAGGATGTGTTTGGCAAAGTCAGAGAATGATTGCACATTTAATTTGAAAATGAAAGAGTTGATTGGTTGATCAAAAATGATTAATGGAACAGATGGAAAGGAGTTATATAAAATATAAAAAAATCATTTACTTGTTATGACCATCCTTTTTTTTCAACCATTTAGCATCAGTTTGTGTCAATTAATAAACATTCAGTGTGATTATTGCCAATTTTTTAAAGTCAGTAAAAATTCTGTGAACACATTTTTTCTATCTTACAGTTGAATCCAGAGGTGGAATGGGCTGGTCAAGCATGTAAAACATTCGAAATCGTAGCAGAGGTTGAAATAGAAAAGAACACAACATTTCAGGTTGTTGAATATATCGATTAACAAATCCTTATATTGAGGGTTCATTGCAAGACTAAAGTAAGTGCTTCACAAACATGAAGCACTTACTATAGTATTGTGATGAACCCTCGATATATGAGTTTGAATATCAAGCATTATCTAAGTACATGTATATGATGTCGAACTTATCGAGACTGCTTCACTAAAGTTATTTCTCTATCTTACATGGCCAAGTACTTAGAGTGCTTGATTCATATTCTCCAAGAAACTCTTGATGTGTGTTCATTTATTTCATGATTTGGTGGAGTCAAACTCTCATGTTGGGTATTGCCCTGGCACACATGTGGAGTCCAACTCTCATTGGATGTTGTCCTGGCACACATGTGGAGTCAAACTCTCATGTTGGGTATTGTCCTGGCACACATGTGGAGTCCATGTCTCATGTTGGGTATTGCCCTGGCACACTTGTGGAGTCCAACTCTCATGTTGGATATTGTCCTGGCACACGTGGAGTCCAACTCTCATGTTGGGTATTGTCCTGGCACACATGTGGAGTCCAACTCTCATAATGGGTTTTGTCCTGGCACACATGTGGAGTCAAACTCTCATGTTGGATATTGTCCTGGCACATATGTGGAGTCCAACTCTCATATAGGGTTTTGTCCTGGTACACATGTGGAGAACAACTCTCATGTTGGATATTGTCCTGGCACTCATGTTGAGTCAAACTCATGTTGGGTATTGTCCTGGCACACATGTGGAGAACAACTCTCATGTTGGGTATTGTCCTGGCACACATGTTGAGAACTCTCAAATTGGGTATTGTCCTGGCACACATGTTGAGAACTCTCAAATTGGGTATTGTCCTGGCACACATGTGGAGTCCAACTCTCATGTTGGGTATTGTCCTGGCTCACATGTGGCGTCCAACTCTCATGTTGGGTATTGTCCTGGCACACTTGTGGAGAACAACCCTCATGTTGGGTATTGTCCTGGCACACATGTGAAGAACAACTCTCATGTTGGGTATTGTCCTGGCATACATGTGGAGTCCAACTCTCATGTTGGGTATTGTCCTGGCTCACATGTGGAGTCCAACTCTCATGTTGGGTATTGTCCTGGCTCACATGTGGAGTCCAACTCTCATGTTGGGTATTGTCCTGGCACACATGTGGAAGGTTATCAGTTCCTCCTATGTGGATAGATAATGGTTCTTGTTTACAGGAGAGGAAATTTGAAAGTCAAAACATGTCATTGACACAATACAGTTATTGTGTTCTTGTTTGATATACAACTAAAAGTAGCCATTGAAAGCATAATCAATTAAGGAAGCATCAGTTTATCTAAGACTGTATAGTTCATGTGCGAAAGTGATGTCAAGCTTTTGGATTAAAATGTATGGCATTCACTGTCAACACACTTTAAAGCATTAAAACAATTTTGCTTCCAAGGACTATTCTTCAGTCCGAATCATATAACAGTGCAGATGTTGTGCAGTTATATTGGAATTAATTTCATCTTTCAAATTTCTTCTAATCTGTGATCAAGTTCCTCTGGTCTTAAGTTAGTCTTAATAATGATCCATGAACAAAGCTTTTTTCAACATTCTGACATTTATCATGCTTCGCTAGTACTCGAAGGCGTCAGCAAAAAATATTAATAGCCTTCGAGACCAGAAATCTGGACTAGGTATTTTGTTATCTCTTAAGTTAAAATACTGTTGATATTATGTGAAATTTCATCATTGATTTTACCAAATTCTAACAATATAATGTTTGTCTTTATGTCAGTTTTTCAATAGGGGTTCTGTTTCTGTCCATTTTTTCTACTTTACTCAAGGAAATTGGACAAAACTGTTAATATCCAATTGTACTGGCACATGAACACTCTTTCAAAAAGAAAAACACAATCAGAAGTTGGTAACCTTTTGTTTTATGCATGTTTATGACTCTTATTACAGAACCTCAGCAGGGAGATAATTCAAGAGTTTGATCAAAAGAAATGCCCTGGCATGTCTGGCTGTGCTGGTAATGGTATATGTGTTAATGGTATGTTATCCTATTCCTTTATAAATATATGTATACATACATTTTGAAAAACTTAAAAAAAAAAAAAAATAGACTTTAGTCTATTAACGTAGCCAAAATATGTCTAATGTCAAGAAATACCTTATTTTCACATTGTCACAGAGGTAAGAATATCAGCCCTTATAGTGCTGGAACTCACTTCATGCTTATGCAAACAGGTTAGATGTAGGCAAGCTGGCTGGCCTGTGATCTAACCTGTTTGCTACTCTGAGTCTCTTTCCTCAACAAATATAAGCAGAAGACACAAAAAACTATTTTTGGAAAATAAATCAGTTTTTCATGAGTATCATTTGCCTCATTGGTATTTGGGTTAAATGTCAAATGCTAGAAATTTCTGTTGGCATTGAAAGAAAATGTAATCCTATTATCATAGTCAGGTCCCAGAGGTTCAAGCAAAATTATGAGTTTATCCTTAAAATGGTGGGTAATTTTTTCAAAATAGATTTTTGTGTTGTATTTGCTTGATTTTGTCGAGGAAAGATACCAAGAGTAGCAAACAGGTTTGATCACAGGTTAGCTGCCAATTAACATGGTGGCTTGTCTGGATATAACCTGTTTGAATAAACATGCAGTCGGTTCCATCACTACAAGGGTTAAGAATACCTTTGATAAGGTAACATTATGTAGTTCACATATTTATAAGTTGTCCATGGTTTGAAAAATAGCCATGTACTTCTTCTTATGAGATAAACAACTTCATAAATCAAGGGAACTATACTAAACTGTAACATGAAAATAGGTGTTCAGAAATCATTTACCTGTTGTCAGATTTAAAATTTTATCATTTTTGATATAGGATTGACCATCCTTTTCTACATTACTCAGTGAATTGGACCAACTTGTTCAATTACAAGTATGGTCCATTGCATAGGCACATGAACTCTTTAAAATTAAGACTTTACCTAACCTGTGACAGCTTACAAAATAAAAAACAATTTGTGCTGTTTAAAAACTACTATAGAAAAACTTCTAACAAGTCATATCAAGAGTTCAGTGCAAGACTTTAGTAAGTGCTTCATGTTTGTGAAGCGCTTGCTAGTCTTTCATTGAACCCTCGATACATATTTTGGTATCATAATGGTAACATGTTTTGAATCAAAGTATAACCATTAATTATTTTACAAGGCACATGCCAGTGTAATGAAGGATTTGGGTCTGAAGATTGCTTCATTGACCTAACGATTGCCCCACACATCACTCTAACCATGACGAACGGCTCGTGTGATAAGAACACTGACGATTGTGCTGAATGTATTCCTGTAACCACAAATGGTACATTGGAAAGTGTAACATGCTCCGTCACCATAACAGTGGTAAGTATAGACTCTAGCCGATATATCAATTTAGTTTTATACATGTGTTCGGAGGGATAGTTACATGACTAAATGGATGGAGTTAACCAATAAAATTCTTAATCATCTTTCTCTATGTTTAGCTATGTAGAAGTTAAGGTGTAGGTTATTGTTTTTTTTGGTCTATTTCTTGTCAATTTCTAATTGATACATACTTTCTAATGGTTAATTGTCACAATGGTTTAAATAAAATAAATTGGGTTCTGTGTGACCCAGTGGTGAAGTTGGCAGACTAAGAACTCAGGGATCTCAGGTTCGAGCCCCACCGACTACTCAGGTTTTGTGGGAGTGACCTTTGGCAAGTCACATCAGTGCCTAGCCTAGTGCTGGTGGATCCAGGAAAGCCATTATATAACTGAAAAATTGTTAATACAATGTTAAATACCATACAAACAAATAAAATTAATTGGATTGCATAAATTCTAAAATGTTGTTGATCTTGGTGTACTGGTAACAACTAATGGATTGCTATTTGATGGAGAGAATGAAATAATGGATCGCATAAAACGCAGTGCATACCTTGCCTTATGGCTGGTAGTTTTAACTGATACAGAATGCTTTGATGCCTTAAGCAATCCCTTTGCATTTTTGTGACTGGCTGCCACTTATTTCCACACATTTTCATTAACTCATCTATGTAATCTTTTTCAAGCATTAAAGCTCACATATTAGTTATCTTTCTTCCTTGTTTATTGAGTTATATAATAAATGCTTTCTTTGTCTATTGACTAGAACTCAAACAATAATTTGCATATTTTTAAGCTAAATTTGGTGGACACTACCCAAGACGAGCCCGAGGTAACTTACACATTTCCCGCAGTTTACATCAATTTCAATGAAATCGAATGTTGCATTCCTGAGACATCACGTCGTAAACGATCAACAAGCTCGGCCAATGTTGCAGAGAAATACGGAATTGCTATCAGTAATGACGGGGTGAATTTTGGAGACATAACATACATGTATGTTCTGGACACAACATGTCAAGAAACTGCAAACGACACAAATGGAAACACGCTTGTACTGCTCAAGGTATGGTGCAATCCAATAGGAGGATTCTCATGAGAATTTTTCCAATAAGATAGAATTTTTCTTGATTCTTATAAGTTAAGATAATAAAGGGGTTTATCAGAAAGATTTTTAAATGATGCATGTCAAACCAAAACAAAACAACTTAAAACATTTAATAATTCATTGTTACCAGATTTGGGCATGCTGTTAAAATGGCCAATCTAGGGTAGAATATACTTGTTTGGTTCGTAGCACCCTTATTTGTTTATCATATACAGTAATATCTCGTTAATCCAAACAATCCTTCCCAACAAAATTTCTGAACTAACGAATAATCCGGACTAATGAAGCAGGGCCTGGTCTTAAACATATTTAGACATAAACTGTCTATATGCACGTGTATACCTTTACCAAACGCCAAATTTTCCACCGTCCCAAATTGAATTCAAAATTAATCTTCTGATATGGCAGAAGACATTGTGGGTCAAGGAGAAATTGCTCGTCACGAGCAATTTTTCCTTCACCCACAATGTTTTTGAGATTCGTCTGCAAAAACTGGTCAAATGTCATTATTGTATGGTAATTGGTTAAGCAAATTACTGCACAATAATTCCGTTCCCTTACAATTTTGTTCGGATTGTGAGACATCCGGATATTCGGGGTCCGGATAAACGAGGCTTCACTGTACTTTAGATGTTTTGTGTTTATGTGGATTCTTCTTGTTTCTTATTCTGTTTGCAACAATTCTTTATTGTAAAGGTTTGACATGAAACCTTTGGTTGTCATTTATATGAGGAAGCTGAATATCAACAATATACTTTATGAGATTGCCCAATTTGTTTACAGACGGGATATTGCTATATAGATGGAGTTTGCAAAGAAAACAACACACACGACGCTACTGAAACATGCCGTGTCTGTAGACCAGATACAAATGCCTTTCAATGGACAGAAGGTAAGTAGTCATGTGATATTCTTTATCTACTTGTCCCCTGAAAATCTTGTCTCATCAAGATTGCTCTATTCATATTTGTGGTGAAATTCATATTTACTTTATAAAGCATAGTGTTTCACTCTATGGAAGTTAGTGATTTTTAGTGAGTTGGGCAGTAATGTTAGGTGGTAATGTGTTAAAAGATGTACACATTTTGTTTTAAAACTTAAAGTTGATAAAAATAACTTGAATTGCAATTATGTCCACACAAACCTCTACACATATACATAAAATGTTTGTATATTTTCATTTCAATCCAACATCTTTCACTGATTTATCTTAACACATTACCACCTAATGCCACATTTTTGCTTCTTGCGACAGACGACTTTCAAAAAGCATTTCAAAAAGAAATTGCTTGTCCCAAGCAATTTCTCCTTTTGCAACAATGCTATTTCTATCTTTTCAAATATAACAACAGCAGAACTGAAAAGCTTTTCACATGTTTACAAAGCTTTTCTAAAGTCATCTGCTTCAAGCAAAAAAAGAGGTCTGAATGTGGTAAAGAGTTAAATTGTACAATTTAAACTCTTAAGATTCGGATTCAACAAGTATAAAGTTTTTTTGTGCAGTTTTTAAGATAATAATATGAGTTTTGTTAACCATCATTAGAATGGCCCAAATGAGTGATTCTAAAGACTACAAACAATATATATAGAGAAAAAATAAATAGGATAGAACAAGAAATACACATTTTATCTGAAAACAAGAAATACACATTTTATCTGAACCTACATTTTATCTGAAGACAAGAAATACACATTTTATCTGAACCTAATTTTTTTTTCAACATCGCAATAGATGGATGCTCTTCAACCCAAAGTGCCGCTGCTGTCACACCATCTGAAGACCAGAGCGATACAGTATTGATAATTGTGATCGTCTCCACTATTGTTGCGATTCTGTCTCTTACATTTGCTGGCGTGGCCTTTGCTGCATACTTAAAAAAGAAAAACAAGTAAGTGACTGCCATCTTGATGGCAATTTAAATGTAAATGTAGTTTTTGTTTTGATGGGTTTCGTTGTAGTTCATACTATTTTTCAGTTATTTTGCAACATTAGCTGAATCCAAAACTAGCCTTGCATTTAAGGAGATAAAACATGCTAATGACTACACACAAAATAGGATTGGTCTGTCAGTTTTTGAAATATTGCGTGAAAAAGACAATAATATGCCTCCCTTCTCTGGACCACTGGTTTATGGTTCAGGTCGTGATTATTGTGAAAATGTGTCTAATTGAAAAGATTCTTTACCAAACGTTGAATTTTGGACTGTCCCAAATTGAAAGAGTTTGCAGACGACATTTCAAAATGAGATTAAATTGAAACGTATCTTCTGATTGGGCAGAAAACATTGTAGGAAAAGGAGAAATTGCTCATATAGAGCAATTTCTCCTTTTCCCACCATGTTTTCCAGAGTTGTCCGCAACATATTGGTCAAATGTCCTGATTGTTTGGTAATTGGTTAAAGCATTGACATAAACCTGTACGATGAGATCAGCCATTTTTCTGTAAACCATATGTTGTTAGAACCTCAAAAAGAGTGAATGATTTATTTTACAGCATAATTTGACACATTTGTTATACTCCCCTTTCAGGTTGAATCCAGATGGGGCATCCCCTAGGCATCTAGACCAAGTGCTTAATGTCCACTTCAACAGGCACCATAAATCAGCTTGGGGGAATGATGAGAAATACTAACACCTGGGATACAAGATTCAAGAAAGAACTTCATGGCAACAACTTAAAATGACTTTGAAAAACTTGTTTTTCTGGGCTTAGAAATAAAAGAAAAAATATCATTGAAAAGAAAGAAATATCTGGCATTACCATAATCAATATCCAGTTAGACATGAATGCCTTTGAATACAGAATAAAAATTCAAGACATTATGTATTTATTAGAGACTGTTAACCTTTTCACTACTTTTCTTACTCCCTCATATACCAAGGGATAATGTGGGAAAAATGGGAAAAAGAATTTACCCCTGCACAACCTGCAACAGATGCTCAAATGATGTCACTGATTCATAAATTGATATCAAGTGTCACAGTACAATATATACCAATCTTCTATACTATAAAGTGTACCTATTGCTTCTATACATACAACCATATTACGCCGTTATTAATGGCGGATATGGTATATAAGATGCTTAAAGTGCACCAGATATATCCGCCACTATAGGTAGTGAAATGGTTAAACTGTTGGACATATTGCTGGAACATACAGAATCAGAGTATTCTAGGAATAAAGCTGTGATTAATGGTGTTGCACTTTTTTTGTGTTTTTTCTTTTTATATATATTTACTAGGACAAAGGTTTTGTAAATTTTAACTCTAATGTGTGAATAAGTGTGTGCTTTTGGTTTGTTATAATCGAGTGCTTTTAGTTCCATTTGTTGTTATAGGCATATTATTTCCATCTTTACTTCCATTAAAATTTTTGAAACCCTCATGTTTATACCACCATCATTTATTAATTAGCACAAAAAACATGCTTTGAATAGAAAACCCATGCCTAGTATCAGGGTGAAAAATTTCCTTGACTCAGAAAAGGGGGAAACAAATTTGCACAAAAAGTGGTCCGAAATCAAAATTGTGCAAATGGTTACAAATGATTTTATGTATAAAGTAAGAGGCTTCTTTATCCATGAACTGTGGAAATATACAGATTATTTAGATTTTGCTGCTTTATCCCTTTACCAAACGCCAAATTTTCGACTGTCCCAAATTGAAAGAGTTTGCAGATGACATTTGAAAATTTGATGAAATAAGAAAAAAGAATTCTGTCAGGGGAGAAAACATTGTGGGAAAAGGTGAAATTGCTCATTAAGAGCAATTTCTCCTTTTCCCACAATGTTTCCACAGTCATCTGTCACAAACTGGTTAAATGTCATTATTATTTGGTAATGGGTTGATATGCATTTACACCTGATGTGATATTTTACTTTTTACGAGATCATACAATACTGTGAGCAAACAATACTAATTTTCCTCTTTTTTTTGCATGTCACTGTTCTTTTGTTCTTATATTTGTTTTTATGAAATTTATTAATGAAGCTCTTAATACCAAAAAAAAAATCCAATAATTAACAGACCAATGTGATATGAAGAGATATGATACCATGAAAAGCTTTTCAATCATAACCAAAGAACATTATATTCCAGTAGATCAACACAAGGTTCACACTAAGTAGAAGTTATTACAAAAATGATATGATACATTGTTTGAACTCATTACGGTAGTCTCTAATCTGATGAGATGCACAAACAAAATGAATCAACATCTTACCAACATATCTTTTACTTCACTTAACTATAGAAAATTCAATTCTTATCCCTATCTTTGTCTACAGTTGTTCTACAGTGTAATCCATGCTAATATTCTGCCTTTCTGAATATAACTTCCACAGAAACAATCTCCTCATAAAAGGTATATAAGTCTGCCAAACACACAGACCGTTAGATCTTTAGCTTGTTATTCAGCTAATGCAGTTTCTCCATTAGATCTTTACAAAAGATGAGATACACACATTGTGTACTCCTTCATACATTGGCTTTTTCAAGGGCAATCCTTTCTAATTATGAATAAAATCTTATCTGCGTTAGCAAGTGATTCCATTTTATATATAGTGTTTGTCCCAATCCATGATTCACAAAATTGTTATATTTGAGCAGACAATATTTCTCCAATTGTTTTATTGTTAGACTATTTCTACTAACAACATGTCTCATTATTTCTATTCATTTTGAGTGTTAACTATTTTATATTATATTCGATATACATTTAATTCAAAGCATCTACTAATCTGTGATAGAGCTTATGTACTCTTATAATAAAATGTGATAGAATTTATATACTCTTATAATAAAATGAAATAAAAAATCTAACAAGATGTTATTTTTTTAGTGTTCTCTTTTCAAGACTTTTTGTAGAGTACTTTTAAAATATCTACACTAAATCTGTACAGTTTTCAGTGCAATTGGTGTAATTTTCAACATCTTTCACTATATTCACATACCTGTTCTCTATATCCCTCTTCGAGTCTTAATTTGTTTGCGTTATTGTGTTTGACACCATATTAAAAACAAATCAGTTACATAACAGCTTTCCTGGATCCACCAGTACTAGGCTAGGGCTCTGAATATGGGCCAAAGGTCACTCCCACGAAACCAGAGGTGTTGATGGGGCTGAAACCTGGGACCCCTGAGTTCTAAGTTCGCCAACTTAACTACTGGGCCACGCAGGCCCCTTAGAATCGTGGTGCTTCTTTAGTCAGCATGTTGAGGGTTTAAAGCAAGTTGTTAGCAACTCCTCACATTTAAATTTGCTACAGACTTGTTTTGGACCCTTAATGTGTGACATCCACTCCCTGTGAAACAAGTTATATGATAAATATTGGAGACACCTGTGTTTGACTTAAAGGCCAACTTCAATCTCATTTTTTAAGGGATTTCAATGGTACAGTATGTAAGACACAAAAAGTTCATATTAATGAAGAAATATCTGTTCACTCTATAGATAAAAAAAGCCCTTGAACATCGCCAGGAATGTCTGTGATAAACTGCTAGATATAGATTGTCGAGTTACCATCAAGGTATTGGGTAGAATCTGTCCTTGTGGTCTATCTTAAGTGTAACTCGATCCAATTCCATCATCACAATTTACCAATTGCCAAATGTTCAACTGCCTAAAATTGAAAGAGTTTGCGGACTACTTTTCAAAACTTGATGAATTTGAAAATTAATCTTCTGATAGGGCTGAAAACGTGGGAAAATGAGAAATTGCTCGTTATGAATGATTTCTCCTTTTCCCACAATGTTTTCCAAAGTCGTCTGCAACAAACTGGTCAAAAGTCGTGATTGTTTGGTAATGGGTACAAATAGATAAGGAACAGTGGTCAAAGGGTAATTGACCTCAGGACACATGGGTTGTGGGTTTAAATCCTTTGAGTGGCAGGATACGCCTTTCGACCTATCATTAATCCACATTTGGCGCAAGAACTGATCACATATCCCAGAAGTAGAATTGAGAGTGATTAATCTAAGTTGTAAGAACTTGTTTCACAAATGATGAAAAATGAATTGCTTAGAACTTTTATAGATAAGAGCATGAATTTTAAGGATCACAACCAAAAAAGATAATCAAAATCTGGCTAGCTACTGGAAAACAGCTATAAATCTAATTTCTCTGGTTTAAAACATCTTGGGGTCAGATAATTTTCTACGTTTTATACGAAGACTTGGTTGAAAAACTTTGGCAGATAATTTTCTACATAGCTAAAAGGTAGAATTTGCTGATTTATGTTTCAATCATTTACAGAACTTGGGCAGACAATTTCCTCCAAGTTTAATAATATAAATGTTTGACTAATTCCCAAATAAAGTAAACGCAATAAAATAATGTAAACCCAAAACATGTTTATGTGAAGTTATTCGATTTCATAAAACAGGAAAGACGATGAAATGTCATGGAAAAGTATGCCTGTATACATCTTGTATAAGAAGTCAGTGTTATTATTCCCTGTAGAAGCTAAGAGGTTTCGGAAAGTTGAGGATACAACAATCTATTTTTAGAAAATCACGCAGCATTCCAAGGGTTAAAGGCTAGGAGGTTCCCAACAACAGAAAATGATATAAATGTCAATCACAAAAAAAAAACACCAACTGTCGTAGTGTTTTTAGAAAAAAAGGTGATCTTTTTATTCTTGATTGGACAATATAACTTCATCTATCCAATGCAATCTATTATTGGAAAGGGCTGTGTCTTTTTAACAAAAAAGAAATAGTCAAGCTAATATTGGTTTCCAGTTTTATTAACAGTTGATTCTATTTGTCTGCTTCTAAGTCTGGCAGCAGGCCTTATGTATAAGTAAAACTGTAATGAAATAAACAGCAAAGTGTCATAAGCGATGACCAGCAAGCATTTCATGAAAGGCTGTAGAATCAAGCGACTTTTTAATTCAGAATTTTATTTATGGAGAGGCTTCCAACAGGACCTTTATATTCTGAATTAGGCTGTTAAATTACTTACGTATCATGTCTCTGTCACATGGTCACTTAACCATTTACCAAACACAAAATTTTAGACTGTCCCTAATTGTCGTCTGCAAACACTTCCGATGTGGGACAGTCTGAAATTTGGAGTTTGGTAAAGGGTTCAAACAAGATTGACTCTACACACATCTGAAAGTAGGTAAAACACTATAAAAATTTCTACACATTAATCATACACTTTATCAACACATCAGCTTGGCGTTGATTCGGTATGTTCATTTGGTGAAGAGTCTGTGTTTTTTTGTTCATTTTCAGCTTTCTCCTTGGCTGCCTTATGTAGTCTGTGAGCAGCTAGACGTGTTGTTGGGTGGATGGGAAAATAGCCACTCAAACCTGATAAAGAAAACAAATATATAACTTGAATGTACAATGTTTGTAACACATCAACCCTTTACCAAACGCCAAGTTCTCGACTGTCCCAAATTGAAAGAGTTTGCAGACGACATTTTAAAATGTGATGAAATTGGAAGGGAATCTTCTGATAGAGTGGAAAGCATTATGGGAAAATGAGAAATTGCTCATTACGAGCAATTTCTCCTTTTCCCACAAATGTTTTCTAAAATGGTCTGCAACAAAGTGGTTAAATGTCGTTATTGTTTGATAATGGGTTAAACCACTGCAGCTAAGCTTGTGACGAGCAATTTCTTCTTTAGTCACAATGGTTTCTATGTAATATTGTAAATATGTATTTTTTCACACATTTTTGCTATTGCCTTATTGAACAGATCGTAACAAACCTTAAAATAACCCACTACTGCATATATAACTTTGTAAATTGTCTAAGTTCAGAAGATTGTTTAACGCCATTTTGAGCTCCAAAAGTAAGGAGTTGTGAGAACCAGTGAAATTTCCCCATTAATGAACACTGAACAGAACTGTACATATCTTTTATTACACCCAGGTATTAACAAAATATAACATGGGGAAATGTCAAGAAAAACCAACATGTGATTATAAAGAGAAAGATTTCATGAGCATTCTGAGGCAGGTGTCAAATACTATGGGGTCAATTGTAATTATTCAATACTTTTTATTGATCTGCAGCAATATTAATGTTAAAATATGAGAAATAGCACGTAAAAGCTAATTCCTTAATTTGGCTTGTTTTACAAGGAATTAAAACATAAAAAGCCATTGAACCTACGGTATACCTATATATAGAACCACTTTACCACACCTCCACAAAAAGACTTTTCGACCCATTTCCACTTTTGTTGTAATGGCTTGTACTTAACATTGCAACACAAAACGTTTTCTAAAGTTCTGAAAATGTCCTGTCTGCCATTGCTCTCAAGTTGACCTGGCATAAAATCCCATGTGGATGGAAATCACTTCCCAGGCCTATAAGAGATGGTTATGTATCCAGGAAGCAAATTTAAGAGTGATTAATCTAAGTTGTAAGAACTTGTTTCACAATCAATGTAAAAATAAATAAGTTTAAACTAAACTAAACTTATCAGAGATTTAACTTCTCTGCAATTAGAATCTTATCCTTTCACTAATAGAAGCAACTTAAAAAACAAAAGAAGCAGAATTAAACTAAAGACATTATGAAAAAAAGGGAATTTGCTCAACAATTTCAGCATCATCATTATTATCATGCCTTATTCAATTTTATCATGTTTAATTTTATTGATAATTTTCTGTCACAGGCCAGTCGGCTTGAATGTTGTTTGTCATACATCATTCAATCTGATCAAAGCAAGACCAAGAAAATAAGCTATTCTCCAGGGTACTGTTTTACTTAACACCTTAAGAAAAATATTCGCAAAAGTCAATTGATACACATGGATAGTATCTTCAATGAAAGTACAATATTGCAATATAGAGAAGATTCCAATGATGTGTTACTTTGCAATATTGCTTCCCCCAATATTGAACCAACGGGAAATGTTGTTTTAGACTTACGCAAATCATAAGTGTAAACTGTTAAGTAAAACGGTACCCAAGTGTCTATAGAAAATTACCAAGAAGTTGTAGAACTGGTTTTGTTGGTCGAGCTCCCTTTGTCACGATCCAATACCGAAGTTTATCAAAGTCCAGGGTGACAATCTGTTCTTGTTTAAGGTTCAACATGGGATCAAAAGCTCCAATTTGGTCCTTCACTTTCTTTAGGGAGGGCTCTCTGTTTCTTTGAACAACAATCTGGTAAAACGGTCGGTTTGTACATCCCCGCTGTATCATTCTGATCACAAAATATGTGCTTTTTTCCACAAGGGCTGGCATCCTGAAATAAACATAGGATATACATGTATTGATTATAAATTGGTACTATAGGGCACTAACAAAACATAATTGAATGGTTCAGTGCAAGACTATAGTGCGTGCTTCATGTTTATGAAGAACTTGCTATAGTCTCACATTGAACCCTCGTATATGGATCAATGGTTTTACTTATAGCTGTGTCTGCTGGGATTGAGCAAGATAGAACATACCAGTATATAAAGCAATATGACTTAAACAAAACACAAATTTAGTATCTTCCTATCTATCTATGACTTTGCAGACAAGGTGAAATTACAATTACATCAGTTGGTAAAAATTACTCTCAAAAAAAGAAATTGTTCATTTATTTCCTCTGGTTCCAGCTTAATTTTCTCAATGGCAGACATCAGGCCGAAACTCAGCTGGGGACTTCTTGAATCCTCTGGGGAAAACAAACACATTTATGATATCAAAGTAGGAAGGAGCCTAGTCAAATAACATTAAAGCAAAATGACTTTTAAGACCTTCAATTTGTATATCAATAGGTTTTCCCTACTGCGTATTTTCACTATGCAGGTGCTACCATGCTAAAAAGTCGATACATGGTCGCCATTTCAGCCAGTTCTATTTGGAATGCTAAAACTGGCTCATATTAGACAAAGAAAAGAGGTCTAGGATATGCAACAAATGCATTCATTCTAAGCAAAACAACCCATTTATTGCTGGTTGTACTAATTTTGCTACAACAATGTTTGATCTAAATGAAAAATCAAAAGCACACATTGACGCTTCAAATCACCTTATACATCAGAAATATTTCTCGAAGGTCATTAGAAATGCTGAAAACATTGCGTCTTCCAACCAATTCTTGTCCTCATGTTAAGGGTGAATGTGTAAAACTGGCATCCCTCTTCAAAATCCTAAATTAAAACAAAAAGCATGTCCCCCAATTTAGAAAAGAGGGTTCATAATATCCCCATTCAAAATGGGGGAAACCCTGTTTTGACTTCTATAATGTAGCATAAAGTATTTCTTTGTTTTGGATCAAAACCTGCTTCTGCATTATGAATGTTAAAGAAGACACACTGTCTGTTTCAAGCATGTACCATAGTATAATTGGTTTGAAATTGTGATTTGATACACACCTGGCTTAATTCATAAATCATGTCAATGATGATCGGTAAAGCCCTATTACATGGCAAATATTAAGGCCCCATGTCATGGCAAATACTTGTTAATTAAACAAGTAGCATGTATCTTTTGTCCGTATATACAGCTGTAACGGACCCAGCAAATTAACCTCCAAAAGACAAACTCACATCTGATCAGTGAAAAATACTGAGACAAATGGAAAAGTCTAAATTCCACTGCAGCCACCAATGTAACAAAACCGAGCAAATAGCCTCTCAAAAGACACACTCACATCCGATTAATAAAAAACACTGTCATCCACTGACCAGTTGTGTTGTCTATTTATATAACCACATATTCTCTAAAGAAATACACTAGTTCCCTAATTTGTTGAAAGCATGAATGTTCCTAGAACATTTCACAACTAAAGTGGTGTAGATTTGAAACTGAAATATTATGATATAAAGGGAATTAAATCTCTACAAACAAGCTATAAGTAGATAATTAAGGTACTTATTAACTAACATAATTGAAACATTGTTGACAGGGCATCAAACGCCATACATACATATTCATTAAGGATTCGTTTTGATAGATATTCACTTAAATGAAATCTATTAGATATTGAAATGCAATTTATGTGTCATCAACAAGAAATGACAAAGGACCAGGGCTTCTTTTTCTTAAATTGGGAAGAGACCCAGGCCTGTTGAATTTGGGAAGCTCTAACGCTGAAAATGCTGAATTGGGAATGGCTTTGTACTTTTGGGAAAACTGTATGATTTTAAGGAAATTTCCAATTGGGAAGGTGACTTATGTAACGTACGTTGAATGTTTATGCAAATTAGGAACCTAATGTATTGTTTGAGAGAACATGCTGGTATATATATAGACAACACAACCGCTCAGTGAACGACAGTGTTTTTCACTGATCGGATGTGTTTGTGTCTTTGAGAGGTTCATTTGCTCTTCGTTACGTTGGTGGCAGCGTTGGGATGAAGACTTCTCCTTCTATCGGAGTTGCCTTCCCCATGTGTTCCCAAGGGCCAAGACTCGGGAGGAGTCTTCTCGGAAGTGGGAGTTATGTAACGTTCGTTGAACGGTTATGCAAATTAGGAACCTAATGCATTGTTTGAGAGAACATGCTGGTATATATATAAACAACACAACCGCTCAGTGTCAGTGTTTTTCACTGATCGGATGTGTTTCTGTCTTTGAGAGGTTCATTTGCTCGGTTTGTTACACTTTTATGGGAGTCTGTTATATAACATAAAAAAGCCCTGTATTAAAAGGTTTGTTATGATCTGTTCAGTAAGGCAACAGCAAAAAAGTGTGGAAGATGTATACTTACAATATTACATAGAAGCCATTTTGACTAAAGAAGAAATTGCTTGTCAGAAGCTTATTACATAACACGAAAAAGCCCTGAAGACACATTTACATACAACATTGACAAACACTGGATAAACAGACAATACAACACTCGCCCACGCATATGACGAGTGCTTTTCAAAAAAGATCAGAGTTACAGGGAGTTACAGGTTTAATCCATTATCCTGTACCAACGAATAGACCTGCCATGGATCACTCCATCCATACTCAGACAGATCACATGCCGAGACAAACTTTATGAAAAGTATAAAAACAAATCCTCTGAAGATCTTTAACTACTGTCACACATTAAATCACTTAAAGCCTCAATTCAGAAACACATCAAAAACTCGTATCTTAACTATCTAGAATCAGTAATATTTGAACCAGAAATGACCCCTGGTCAAAATAGAAAGTTTTATAGTTTCATCTAGCACAACAAATCAGAAAACTTTGGAGTCTCACCCCTTAAATCAGAAGGCATAACTTACACCGACCCTACAATTTGAATCTGTGTTCTCAAAACCACAACCTCTAAACCTTTAACAAATCTGCACAAAACATATCATTAATGAAACTGCCACCATGCCACAAATATCTATAACAGTGCAGGGTGTAGAAAAACTTCTAAATGGACTATGTCCTAGTAAATCTTCAGGACCAGATCAGAAACCTCCGAGAACCCTTAAAGAACTTCACACACAAATTGCACCCATTCTCACGCGCATCTTCCAACTCTCACTCAACACAGGAAATGTCCCGACAGACTGGAAGAAAGCAATCATTTCCCCTGTTTTAAAAAAAGGTCAAAGAACAAAAGCAAACAACTATAGACCCAAATCACTAACATGCATTGCATCAAAATTGATGGAACACATAGTTGTCTCCAATCTCATGGATCATTTTGACAGACACAAACTGCTTTCCCCTTTCCAACATGGATTCAGGTCAAAACGAACCTGTGATACACAACTAATAAGTTTCACCCAGGACATTTTTGACTCTCTCAATAAAGGAGAACAAACTGATGTTATAGTAATGAACTTCTCCAAAGCCTTTGACAAAGTGGACCACCTTAGACTTGTGCACAAACTTCAACAGCTTGGTGTAAATCAACAGGTAACAACATGGGTAAAGTCCTTCCTAAGATCCCAGTCAGTAGCATTAGAGGGACACAAATCAAATGAACTCCCAGTTCTGTCGGGGGTACCCAGGGTTTTTCTTAAGAGGCCGCTGCAGGCCAATTTGACCGCCTCAAATGCTTTTTTTGGCCGGCTCAAATTTGCCAGATGGTAAAAATTAAATCAACAGTACCTGAAAAGAGGAAAATTCATATTCAGCCCATTCGCTCCCTGACACCCTAACAGTTCTACTGGCCTTCTACTCCAATTCTTAAGGAAAAACCTTGGTACCTCTGTTCTTGGACCATGTTTATTCCTCGCATAAATTAACGACCTACCCGACAGTGTTAAGAGTAGGACTAGACTGTTTGCAGACGACACCATAGTTTATCTCACCATTAGATCTCAGACTGACGCCTCACAACTCCAAAAAGACCTTGACAGCCTTGAATAATGGAAATATTAATGGATGATGGAATTTAACCCGGACAAAATGTGAAATATTAAGAATAACAAGAAAAAACACTGATACATCCTTACACAGTACACAACAAAATACTGAAATCAACAGAAAACGCAAAATACTCAGGAGTTACTATCTCAGAAGACTTAAGCTGGACAAATCATATAAACAACACAGTCCCCTCACTCCCACTACAGGGGTGTGGAATTATAGAATTTCTTAACTTGTCTACAGACAAGTTAGACCCAATTTTCTACTTGTCCGTATATAAGGTTCACTTGTCCGATAAAAAGAGTGTGAATATGGTATAATGATTCATTATTGTTTTATTGAACCTGTAATTATCAGTAGCTGAACTAGGGCATGTGTAGAGGATCCGTTACAGACGATTCTAAGAAGTGAGTGTCATTCCTTTGTAACACATCCATTTGCCTTTTCTATGAATAATGCCATAACATCGTATCGGAGCTTAGGGTACTTTGGACAAATACAACAGTAGAGTTCAGATCTGCCACCTTTACGCAGCCAGATCCCGCTGTGACTTTGTTTTGCGCTTTCCCGATTCATTGAACTACACAATTGAATAACAATTTTTTCCATTTTGAAATGAAATAGTGAACAATGTTTACTAGAGTGTCAGGAGGATTCATCGATACATTTAACCTATCAAAGAACTTGTTTCGGCTATCCTACTGCACAGAAGGTTTACAACAGCACTATGCAGAAACATCGATACAATTAACTAATCAGAAAACTTGTTCTTTCCAATAGCAATTGCTTTCACTGAGAGGCATCAT
This sequence comes from Cerastoderma edule, assembly GCA_947846245.1. NCBI lineage: Eukaryota > Metazoa > Mollusca > Bivalvia > Cardiida > Cardiidae > Cerastoderma > Cerastoderma edule. The sequence goes on from OX401412.1 coordinate 13,012,417, forward strand.
GCATGGTAAATAGTTTGGAAATCAAGCGACTTTTAGTAGGAAGAACATGGGTTATGTTTTATTTCAAAGACATGAAAGATCAATGATGAAATAAGCCTTAAGGATTGAAACTCGGCTTTATGTTGCAGCAAAATTCACTTGTCCTTGGACAAATGCAGCTGGAAAATCTACTTGTCCGGTATCAAAAAGTCCAAGGTCGGACAAGTGGGGCATAGTAATTCCACACCCCTGCCACTAGATATCTGAAGTTTCTTATTCCCCAGAACTTGAATAGCCTTCCTTGTGAACTTAAATGAAGTCCAAGTCTAAAAATCTTCAAAAATGGACTGGGCAATCACCTTTATTAAACTTATTTAACAGCGCATCCCAGTCATAATCTGTACTTATTGTTCGGGAGTATTAAATTGAAAGCTATCTATAAGAAAGGAGATAAATGTCAAGCGGGGAATGCCCAGTTAGCCTTACTTCAATTGTATGTAAGATTATGGAGTCACTTATAAGAGAGCATATTAATATTTACATGAAACAAAACAATCTTTTCTCCGAGAAACAATTTGGATTCATCGCTGGAAGATCCACCACTTCTCAATTATTAAATGTATTGGAAAAATGGACTGATGCTATAGATAACGGACACCAAATAGACTACATATACATGGATTTCCAGAAGGCATTTGACACGGTACCACATAAGAGGCTTATACAAAAACTGAAGGCGTATAATTTCAATGAGTCAATTATTAAATGGATACAGAGTTTCTTACAAGATCGACAACAAAGAGTAATAATTAACGGAGAAAAATCCCAATGGGCCCCAGTTACATAAGGCATTCCCCAGGGGTCTGTCCTTGGCCCCACACTATTTATACTGTACATCAATGATCTCCCGACGTCAGTCAACTTGGATGCGTTTCTTTTTGCGGATGACACAAAAATGTTCAAAAATGTCACAAACGAGGAAGACTCTGACAACTTACAATCTGATCTAGATCAAATGTCTAAATGGAGTGAAACGTGGCTTTTAAAATTTCATCCAGATAAATGTAAGCATATGCATGTTGGTAGAAAGAATATTGATACAAAATACAATCTCAGAGGAATAGACATAAACAAAACTACATATGAGAAGGATATAGGAGTTATTATTGATGAGAAGTTGGATTTCGAAAAACACATCAGCGAAAAAATAAAGAAAGCTAACAGCACGTTTGCAATTATTAGAAGATCATTTCAGTTTCTCAATGAGGAAACATTCAAACCCCTATATAAAAGTCTCGTTAGAACACATTTAGAATATGCAGGTGCAGCCTGGAGACCATTTAAAGCAATAGATATAGACAGAATTGAGAGTGTACAAAGGCGTGCAACAAAACAACTAACAGGCTTCAAGAACTTGGAATATCCTGAGAGACTTAGAAGATTAAAACTACCGACCTTATCCTATAAAAGATGTAGAGGTGACATGATAGAAGCATACAAATTTATACATAAATTATATGTTACTGGGGATACAAACTTATTAAAACTTTGGGATAATTGCTCACTCAGACACAGTCAAAGAAGAAATTGTCTTTAAATTTTTCGACAACATTGTGCATCTAATGTAAGAAAGAACTTCTTTACAATAAGAATTTCGAGAGTCTGGAACAGCCTTCCCAAGGAGGTTATTTCAGCGCCATCAATTAATTCAATCAAGAACAGACTAGATAAACACTGGCATAAACAGGAGGTCCTGTATGATAATCATAGGGCAGAAATAAAAATTAATGGAACCAGAGCACATAATACATGTAGGATAAATAAAATTAATGAAGATAACGAGCGTTGCGAAGAGGACCCTAGAGGACCTGTGCTGGGAACCAACCCTAAGTAAACCCCAAGTAAATTGAATGATATGACATTCGGTTTCTAGTTAACTCGTACCCTTGTCAACTCGTACCCTTGTTAACTCGTACCCTATTTGGTAAACTCGTACCCCTGGTGAACTCGTACGGTAGTCAACTCGTACTTCATATATAATGTATCATACTTCTATCAATTTGTTTCACCAATTTCTTACTAAATCTATAACTAAATATATGTGTAGTAAGTCGTCAGATTATATGGAACCAAATAAAACTAAGGACAGATGCGGAAAGGTATACTCGAGGCAGATTTATCCCATTAGCTGTGATCAGCTTATCAAATGCCACGTGTAACGCTAATTAGCTATTCACTTCTATGACGTCATAAAGTTAACATGCCGGCTCTCTGCAATTGTGTAGCAAAAAGAATAGGGTCATCCCGATAAACTCACAAGAAAGTAGATAATAGAGAACTTATCTTTTATTTATTTCTTTATGTCATGATTGAAACATATATACAACTTTTTAAAAAGTCATCAATAATAATAATAATCAATATTATTAATTGCCGAATTTCTTTAATTATACGATGATCAATACTAATAAAGGGCGATCAGTTTCATGGAAGTTTTCACGCTTATATAATTTTTTCTCTCCTCACAAACAGTTGACAAATTGGATTGAAAATGGACAATAAAGCAAAGCAATCTATTAACGTTTATTGCTATGCCTTCCCGAGGAGGTTGTTTCAGCGCCATCAATTAATTCATTCAAGAACAGACTAGATAAACACTGGCATAAACAGGAGGTCCTGTATGATAATCATAGGGCAGAAATAAAAATTAACGGAACCAGAGAACATAATACATGTAGGATAAATACAATTAATGAAAATAACGAGCCTGGCGAAGAGGACCCTAGAGGACCTATGCTGGGAACCAACCCTAAGTAAACCCTAAGTATTTACATACCATTTGAGGAAATTATGATGTATCTATGAAACTTTCTTCGTTTGTACTTGTTTACTGTGTATTGAATCAAATATGTAAATACAAGGTAGGTACGAGTTGACTTAAAAAATACGAGTTAACCAAAAAGGGTACGAGTTAAAAAGGGTACGAGTTGACAAGGGTACGAGTTGACCAGTAACCTGACATTAGATCAGATGCGCGAAAACTCATGACAATTTACTCAGCCTTAAAATAACGCCAATCAAGTTCAGTCAAGAGATAGTAATTTGAAGCTATGGTATTCATGAATCTTTACCTGTAGTTATTTCTCTTATTTTTAAAACATTTATATAAAGAAACTCATCTATCACGATTTGACTTTCAAGCTTTCAGACAACAGTGGGTCACGATGGATCTCTAAAGAGTCGTTTGCAAGAAATAGAAATATTCCTAAAGAGATTCTAAATCACTATCGAGATCTCTTAGAGGCTTAGAAGAGGCCTGTTGGTCGGCAACTTACGTAAATAGTAGTTTAACAACTGTGTTTATTTGGTCCTTCAGGACCTTTTGAGTTATTCGATAACCAGAAAAGCCAGGGCTAATATCGATTGGTTTAAAAAACGTCTTTGCGTTTCAAACTTTTGATACTTTAGGATTTAAAGGGTTTTCCCAGACGCTTGACATCTGAGGCCCTTTGATAGATTCAGACTGACCAAAACGTTGCGATTAGTTTGGAAAAGGAAGGGCCTTTTCACAATTTTTTAAGCCAATAAAACTGTAAAACTTCGAAACAATGTATGAATGAGTGTCGATAAAAAGGAAAAACTATCATTTTGTTGAAGTCAGCTTATTGTGGTACGATGTTTTATCAGTTTGTTTATGTATATGTTATTTGAACGCTTTCCACCATAAGGCATTTGCTAGTCAAACTAATTTGACACGATTGGAAAATATTGAGAAATTTGTGTATCGTGCAATATCTCCCGTCACGTCAAACTTTCGAACCATTCATTTAATGGTGGCCACAGAGGTTCGAAGTTAAGGTATTCTTACGGCTATGTATAAATGGATTTGATAATTTTCAATAACAATGAAAATGATGGGTCAACATTTTTGTCACATCATCCTCCATTAAATGAATTGTTGGAATTGAAAGTTGGACGTGACGGGAGGTATTGCCAGATACAAATATTTCTCAATTTTTTCCGATCACATCAAATTAGATTGACTTAGCAGACGATAGACTGGTGCTGTTTTTGTTGTGTTTTTTAATCAAAAGTCTCAAATCTGTTTATGGATGGACTAACGATTTTACGGCTATATTAGACTTAGAATATGAAAAGTTGTAAATTGATTGTAATACAGTTAACTCGACAGTTCCGGATCACTAATAGATAAAAGATTGTTTTTTCTTCCTGTAAAAATCAACATATGAATTAAACGGGAAAAACATCCTCTGTCCATTTATACCAATGATTTGCCGCTTTTATTTACCATTTTTCAGTTTTTGAAGAAAACAACATCGGGGTCATCACGACAGTTTCGGATCAAATTTGACAGTTCCGAATCACGCTAATTGTCATATCATTTATTGTAAAAATAGTTAACCTAGCAAAGAGACAATCAAAACAGAAAAAATATCATCAATTAATACTTAGTTTTCATCAAAGACATGCTTGGTACAATTACTCTTTAATGAATTATTTTCCTTTTTCCTTTTAAGAGTGTATGAGAATGACCAGAAGTAATGTTGAGAGAACCCCTATATAGTGTCTATAGTACCAAAGAGGTGATCTGAAACTGTCGAGTTCCCCTGCCTTCATTCAACATACAATTATTTAATCCAAGGCCCGTTTTAGCGTGAAGTTTTCACAAGACTACATTGTATTATATTTTTTCTTACAAATGATGTCAATTTTAAGTGTACATTTTGTTTAAATGAGCGACAAAATCTCAGAGAAAAAAAAATCGTTGAAATTAGGTCAACTTCCGGTGAATTGTCTTGTTCTTAATTAACCGTTCCAAACTGATTGTGATCGCTTGACCAGTAGTGGAAATGTCATCTTTGTTTTGTCAATAGCTTAATGAATATACTAAATGACACTTAAATTTTTATGGCCAGAGTTTCTTTGCATTCATAGAAATTTGAGAACAAACATAAGATGATCCAGAACTGTCGATGATCCGAACCTGTCAAGTTGACTGTATTAATCAAGCCCAGTGAGAATTGAGGTTCATAAGGTGAGTTGTGTATATGGTACAGAAAGTTTGAATGTATCAAATATGTACATGCACGGTGTAGAATAGATCAAATGTTGTTGTAACATCTTCTGGCTGATATTTTGTTGGCCCGCTTCACTCTCATTACATTTTGATCATCAACTTGCATATAGTTTTTAAATTTGAATGATATTTTATAGCTTCAAATCCATATTTAGTTTGCAATTACTCATTTTTCAATATTCAAAATATGGAAGGAAATGTCAAAACTCCAACTGACAGTTGAATTTGCTTGAAAAAATGATGAATGTAGAATTGTAACATTGATGGCAAACCAAATGTCAGCTGCAAGACTTTAAATATCATATCTAGCAAAATGTTACTTTTGATGAAAAAAAATTAAACTTCACCTTTTTCTTTCCGTAAGTGCAATCTTAATTACCAGGCATTTAGTTTTGTTTCTTGTCATTGCAAGTGGTAGAATGGAACTTTTTAGGGTGATGAAGAGGTAAGTGTCCAAAATGGCGCAGCAGATCAACAAAACTTATTTTTAAAAAAAAAAGAGGACTTGGGTCATAAACACCTCAACTGACATTCATTACATTTCTGACAGTGTTGAAGAATATTATTATTTGAAGTATTTTTTGTATCAAGGATTTATAAGTATTTGAATGCAAATTGTGGTTACATGATAAGATGATGTAAGGTGTTATATATAGAGAGATGTTGTATAGGGCACAAATTTTTAATGGATTTCTTAACCCTTTACCAAATGCAAAATTTCCCAAATTGAAAGAGTTTGCATACAACATTTCAAAATGTGATGAAATTGAATAATAATCTGATAGTGCAGAAAATGTGTGGGAAAAGTTGAAATTGCTCATCAAGAGCAACTCTCCTTTTTCCACAATGCTTTCCAGAGTCGTCTGCAACAAACTGGTCAAATGTGGTTATTGCTTTGTAATGGGTTAAAAGTATTTGTAACACTTGTAGTCATCAAATTAAAAACTTTCTTCTTCTTAAATCAAAGTTCAGATATCCTCTTGGACAATGTCATACCAATGTCTAGATTTTTTGGAAAGGGTTAAGTAAATCTTCCTAATACTTTTCAGGACTGTTGTCATGACAACTGTACGGAGTTTTGTGGAGGCGGTGATCAGGAAGCCAACATTGAAGACCATTCTATTTACCTGTGGTCTCATAACAGTGCTGCATTACATCATCAAGTTCGAGCAGATCCGTGATCATGGGGATTACAACAACCTCATACTCCCTGTGGATGAGTCAGATCTGTCAATGTACCCGCCACTAGGCCCAGATCATTTTGAAAGCTTGCCGTTGTCTGGACCGTTACGAATTCCAAAAATCATTCATCAGACATGGAAGAACACTGAGATACCCATGAAGTTAACAGCGTGGGTGAAGTCATGGGTGAAGAATAACCCAGACTATGAGTACTGGTTGTGGACCGATGACAGTGCACGAGGTCTCATCGCAGACAGACATCCTCACCTCCTGCCCACCTTTGATGGTTATTCGGAAGGTATACGGAAAGCTGATGCTCTTCGCTATGTGGTCCTCTACGAGTTTGGCGGAGTCTATGCTGACATGGACATGGAGAGCCTTAAACCTCTGGACCCTATCCTTCGCAAATATGCATGCATCATCCCGCAAGAGCCATATGAACATCCAATTCTTTATGGCAACTTTGAGAATCTTACTATCAATGCTGTCATGGCATGCAGACCAAAACATCCCTTCATGAAGATGTTGATGGATAATCTTGAATACTTCTCCCACATGTGGAATGTGTTAGACAGCACAGGCCCTCACTATCTCTTGAATAATTATAAACGATATAAGGCTAGTAACAATTTCCTTTCTGACACAAACGATGATGGTGTTTATCTTGCTCCAGCCGAGTATTTCTTCCCAACTCTTGATCCTTCAAAGCACTTTTGGTTTCGTATACAGTGTTCTGGTTTCGAAAAGTTGACATTTATTCAGAAGAGAGCCTGCATAAGTTTGAAATACCGTGGGGAGAGGAACAAGCCCCATGAAGTGTCATTTACAGATCATCACTGGATCCATACCTACATTGACTTGAGATTGTCTTTAAAAGGCCCTGTCAATATCTCAAAGATCATCCCAAAAGTGAAGATTTATCGCAGCGAAGCTGGTGCTAATAATACTCAATAGTTGTTAATAGAAGCCTTTCTCTTGTACAAATGATTTTTACATAACTTGGCAGCAATAGGAATTTCAATTTAGTTTAAACTAACTTATTGAATATAGATTTTGGAGGAAGCTTGAATCTTATGAAATTTTCTTTTGATGATTGCTCCTGGATACTAGACCAGTACTTGTGCTGGTTTGGGGGATAGTCCCATCAGTTTTCACCTTGTCGCTAATGGGGATCAAACCCGCATCCTTGGTACAAGAGTCTGACGGTCTACCAATGCACCACTGCCAAATTTGAAGTTATGTCATCATATCAAGTGTTCAGTGCAATACTATAGTAAGTGCTTCATATACTATAGTAAGTGTTTCATGTATGTGAAGCACTTACTATAGTCTTGAATTGAACCCTCAATATGTTGATAGCTAAGAAAGGTCATTTTGGAATGAACAAGTTCAAACAGTTGACTGCAGTTTGGTATGACAAATTCATTTGTTTCCAGCAGACGCTTTTGATTGGAATTCTCAACATTCCCATCATGAACAAAACAATCTTTGGAAGATTGCATTGTGGCTGATTAAACCTTGATATCGTTGAAAAATCAACTGACATTATTCTTGAATGCTGTCTGTTTCTAAGCCATCTGTATAAGGGAAAAGGTTTTATGGTGCTTGCTTTTAGATGGGAGCAAGTTTAAAAGTTACAAATTAATTTCTTTTCAAATTTAATAGCATCTAAACTGTTATACTCCATGCACTGAAAAATAGTCATTTGAAGCAAGATAAGATCATTTTTCATTCTTTAAAGTGTGAAGACAGTGAATTAACACAGTAAATTAACATGTATTTTAATTCATGAAGACAGTGAATTAACACAGTAAATTAACATGTATTTTAATTCATGAAGACAGTGAATTAACACAGTAAATTAACATGTATTTTAATTCATGAAGACAGTGAATTAACACAGTAAATTAACATGTATTTTAATTCAAAAGCATAACACCGCTTTTGTGATATGCGGCACATAGACTTCACACACTAAATTGACACTTCATGAATTAATTGTGCTTTCAATAGCTTATTTTAATTCTATATCAAACAACAATACAAAACTGAATTGTTTGAACAATTTTTTATTTGGATTGTCAAGTTTTCTGTGAATGAGCATCTTTACTATACATTTTGTTGTTATGATGATTTCCCATTGAATCTCTTATTTAGGTCCTTGGTGCTTCATTGCTTTGGAAATTCCAGGTTATTGTATATTGTGTCTTTATTACCAGGGGACAAAATCAGATAATGCATTTCAGTCCTTAGAACATGCCCCACATGGATTTGTGGATTAAACATGAATGTTTTCTTTTGTGTGTCAGTTGAAACAATTGGAACAAGCATAGAAATTGCTTAATACAAGCAATTTCTATGCTAGTCCCAATGGTCTCTTAACTCAATTATGAGATTGTTTGATGGATTCAAATTGAAAGCAATATGCTATTGCAAAAAATAGAAGGGAAAAATGCTTCAATTCTTCATAATATTTTGTAGAAACCATTGAACAAAAAGATAAACTCCACTTTATGAAGGTTTATGATTTGGTTTCTTAAGTGTTCTGCAACAGATTAGATAAGGTGAGGTATAAAGGAGTTTAAAGAGATAAGTTGTTTTCTTAAGGTATTTCAAAGTGACTCATTTGAAAGAATATCTTTGAATTGCAGGTAAATGGTTCAAGGAAAGAGTAACCATTTACCAAACCCCAAACTTTCGACTGTCCCAAATTGAAAGAGTTTGCAGATGACATTTCAAAATGTGATGAAATTAGAAAATAATCTTATGATAGGGCAGAAAAAATTGTGGGAAAAGGACAAATTGCTTGTTAAGAGCAATTTCTCCTTTTTCCATAATGTTTTCCAAAGTCGTCTGCAACAAACTTGTGAAATGTCGTTATTGTTTGTTAAAGGGTTAAGAGTAATATGAGAGTTTCCCACTATGAGCCCTTCTTACCAAAATCTGTCCCCCTTTTACTGGGGTGCATTTGTTTCTAGTCAATATCCTTGTTTGTGTCATAAGTACCAGCCAATGAGATTGTGCTGTGGATATATGTTTGCGATGTTTTCTGTGCATAGTTTAACCCTTTACCAAACACCAAATTTTCTACTATCCCAAATTGAAAGAGTTTGCAGACAACATTTCAAAATGTGGAAAATAATCTTCCGACAGGGTTGAAAACAGTTTGGGAAAAGGAGAAATTGCTCGTTGAGAGCAATATCTCCTTTTCTAATAATATTTTCCAGAGTCGTCTGCAAGAAACTGGTCAAATGGCATCATTGTTTGGTAATTGGTTAACTATATAAGTAATCATTAAACAGTGTTTTAATGGATATGCGTTGGGAGGCAGTATATATAAAAATGGCAGATAGTGATACATATTTTTATATCTGAACAAGCTGTTGCTATTACTAGCCAAGATTCTGTCTCAGTTTTACATTTTCTGATTTAAGCCTTTCCCAAACAACAAATTTTCCACTGTCCCAAATTGAAAGAGTTTGCAGACGACATTTCAAAGTGTGACGAAATTTGAAAATAATCTTCTGATAAGGCAGAAAACATTGTGGGAAAAGGAAAAATTACTCTTTACGAGCAATTTCTCTTTTCCCACAATGTTTTCTAAAGTCGTCTGCAACAAAGTGGTCAAATGTTGTTATTGTTTGGGAAAGAGATAGGGTTGTGTCTTTCATATGCAAAGAAACTATTGATTGTATCCTGTATTTTGTATACTTGTCAAGATGATTCTAACCCTTAGAATGCTGGGTAATTTTCTTAAAACAGATTTTTGTGTCGTCTGCTTTCCAAAACCTCTAATATCTGCTTAATTTTGACAAACAGGTAAGATAAAAGGCTAGCCACCAATTTACTTGGCGGCTGGCCTGTCTTCTAACCTGTTTGCATAAGCATGAATTCCATTCCAGCACTACAAAGGCTAAAGATTACACATATTATGGATTTAGACAAACAATGAAGTTAGTTGGTGACTAGGCCTCTTGGTTTGACTTCTGTTTTCATGTTTGTTGAGACCATATTCTTCAAGTCAAAATGTGAGCCTTATAATTATTGTCAGTATTTTGTCTGTTTATGAACACAAAGGTCCTGAATTTAAAAGCATACTGGCGCTAAGATAAACTGGGTAATATGAATTATAGATTATGATGGAATATTTTGAAACATAGAGAAAAACCACAGGATCATGACAATATACTGCCTGCACTATTTATTGTCTATTTTTAAGGGCTATTTTCACAAATTTGGTGCCCACAAATTTGACTGCATTGTTTACAATCAAGTAACATCTAAAATAGCAAGAAACTCTCGGATTAATGATTGGCGATCCCCTGGTTATAAAAGTACTGTTATTTATACAATATTAACAACATGAACATTAAAAATGGAGACTTTCTTGGGTTTCATTGGTTCCCAACTTTTCTCGACTGACCTTATTTTATTTTATTGCTAATTGTTAACAAACTTAATAATATTCACTCTTTTAAAATTATCATGTGAAGGTGTAACAGTCTCAATTCCTCAGTAAAAGGGAATATAAAGTACTTCTAAGTTAACTTTTAATTATTCTAGAACTTTCACAATTTAAGTGTAAATGAGCGCAAGTATGGCTTTAAGGTTTGGCTCGGCCAATGTTTTTCCGATATTTAAGGAAGACAATGAACAGTTTTTTTAATTGAACTGTTGTAATCATTGTAAAAAATATTATTTTTGTCTTTAGTGGTTCTTTTTGTCATTTGAATGATAACTTTATTTTATCTTTTAGCTAATTCATACTTCATGATTATATAGTATATTGATACTTGTTGAAATGCACCTGGCACCCTAATGGAAGGTTTAAAAACTCAAACTAACAAAATGAGAAATTTATAGGTTTAAAATTCTTCCTAACAAAAAGAGAAATTGAAGGGTTTAAAATACTACATCACAAAAGGAGAAATTGTTGGGTTTAGAATTCTACCTAACAAAAGGAGAAATTGAAAGGTTTTGAAAAAAAAAATCAACCTTCCAAAGAAGAACTTGAACAGTTTTTAAATCAATTTAAGCTAGAAGAGAAATTGAAATGTTCAATGAAAATCAACTTAATGAATAGAGGAATTGCTCTTAATATTAAATTTATTTCCTCTCATGTTATGAGGATTTCATAATTGGACATCAAAAGGGAAATGTTATTCTTTATCTTATGTTAATGTCTGCTTCTCCTTGCACTCTTAACCCTTTTCCAAACAATAACAACATTTGACCACTTTTTTGCAGACAACTTTAGAAAACATTTTGGGAAAAGGAGAAATTGCTCGTTGCGAGCAATTTTACCTTTTCCCACAATGTTTTCTACCTTATCAGAAGATTATTTTCCAATTTCACCACATATGAAATGTCGTCTGCAGACTCTTTCAATTTGGGACAGTCGAAAATTTATTGTTTGGGAAAGGGTTAACTAGCCATAACATCACTTGTGAATTATCTGAGACAAAAATTCCTATTACAAAGTGTAACTATAAGAGAACCCTGTTGTTGTGTTTTTTTTATTAGAATCGGCTTTTCAATTACTTGCTGCAAGATGAATTAAATTATTTGAAAGTAGAACATGATTATAAAATCTAAACCCATTACCAAACAATAACGACATTTGACCAGTTTGTTGCAGACAACTCTGGAATACATTGTGTCAAAAGGAGAAATTGCTCCTTTTCCCAAAATGTTGTCTGCCCTATCAGAAGATTATTTTTCAATTTCATCACATTTTGAAATGTCTGCAAACTCTTTCAATTCGGGAAAGTAGAAAATTTGGCGTTAGGTAAAGGGTTATGTCATGTAAGGACTTTTATTGTCAAAACATATCTATGCTGTTTATGTTATCAAACATTTCTGTATGGATATAAACCCCTTCAAACACTGAATATTTTTGAATAGAACCAAATGAAAAGAGCACTGTTATTCTTGAAATATCTTATATTTTGAATTTTAAATGTGTTGTACTTGAAAGAGCTATTTTCCTTTTTTAAAGTTTAATATTTCACAAGTACCCATGTTCTTTGCAATATTGTTTTCAAGTCATTAACCGCTTGCATTTTACGGCAATCTCATTTCTTATTTTTGTTTATCCGTTTTATGAGATATGACTATTTATTTCCTTCGAATCTTGTTATCATTGTTGTGTTACTTTTCTGTTGTATTATTGTTGTTCATATTAGTTTCATATGCCAAAATACCTTGCCAAAAACATTGAAACGACTGTTCTGATCAGATATAGCATTTAGTATGTTTTCAAAACAATTTATAATTATGTCTGTGAATAATTCATTGCTAGATAATTTTAATTACATGTCATTTACTCGGTCACTTTATTACTCATATATTGTTGAAGCTATTTTTCCATTCCCACAGATAGGAATTTGTCGCAAGTCTTAACCCTTTACCAAACTCCAATTTTTCGGCTGTCCCAAATTGGAAGTGTTTGCAGACAACTTTTCAAAATGCAATGAAATTGGAAAATATTCTTCTGATAAGGCAAAAAACATTTCACAATGTGATGAAATTGAAAATTAATCCTCTGATAGGGCAGAAAACATTGTGGGAAATGGAAAAATTGATCGTTACAAGCAATTTCTCCTTTTCCCACAATGCTTTCCAGAGTCGCCTGCCACAAAGTGGTCAAATGTCGTTATTGTCGTAATTGAAAGCAACATCAGATTGCAATGGTGAAGCATGAAAAAAAAATCATAATTATTCATTGAGGAAACCCTTGTTGCAAAAAAAGAAGTTGTTCTACGCAATATCCTCTATAATATAGCAATCTGAAGGTTCAATGCAATACTAAAGTAAGTGCTTCATGTTTATGAAGATCTTTATGAAGCACTTACTATAGTCTTGATTTGAATACTTGAATTGTTGATAGAGTTGTTTGGATCAGGTGTGTAATATTGTGTTTGTATGAGGAAAATAGTTATATCATGCCATATGTACACATGTATACTCTAACAAACTGGTGCATTTCAATAAAGTTTTATTAAGAAAAAAATCCATGTGCATGTTTTTTTTTATTGATATCTCAACATATAAGTTAAATTGCTCTCCTTGTTCCCATAGAAAAGACTTTTAAAATCATATAGATCGTTTTGATAGAAAAAGGAAGAAAGATGTGCGCATGATAAGCAAATTCCTATCCTTTTACAATACTTTCACTGTTTTATTTATTGATAAGAGAGGGGTAGGGTGTCCATGGCCTTGCTATCAGAGATCTGAATTCGAAATCGCCTGGTCCCTCTCCGCATGGATTCAAATTGTTGTAACAGCATTTGGATTTTTCAAGAGAGGGAGTCTTCCTGTTGACCTTTTGAAGTCTGATGATTTTTACCATGCCGTGTTGTTGTTGTTGTCGGCCCAGGATAAATTAGTCGCTGCTCAGACACAGGTACCTTTACTCAGTAAAGTGCCTGGCCAGCTCTTGCCTATTAATGTTGGGTTTTACTCCATCCTTTTGAGTAGGGCAATATAACATGAACATCAAAGCGCTGAAGGACTAAGTTGCGTTTAAGCATGATGATTGAGGATGCATTTGAAAATTTCTTTGGGCAACATCTCGAAGAAAACAGCTGCTCCTTTTACCACCATTACTGTAATTATTATTTCTGTGAACAGATACTGAACGATAGTCTATTTTCCATGAGGCAACAGTTGTAATAGTATAGAGCAAAACAAAGAGGGTAAATCCGGAGTACATTCCTAGTTCCAAGAAGGTATTAGTCCGCACAGTGAAGGCGGATGTTTAATGAGTAATTGGGGTCAGACCGCTTTTTGTTCCGTCCCTCAAAAAGTGGTATGTAAATTCAATGGACTAAGGTGCTGACGCACCTTTAGTCCAAAAACAAGGTTGATGTGATTCAAATCCCTAATGATAATAATTCTTTGATAAGACAGCTTTTCGTGAATATTTAGGGCCTCCATGGCCTAGTGGTTAGCAGGCGCGTAGCCAGGCATACACCAATACGCCATGGCGTATACTTGGCTGGAGAAAATGAAATAATAAAGTGGCCGAAAAATGCAATAAAAATCGAAACCTAAGGGGGAAGGTTTCCTAACAGTGAAAAAAGCTAAACAATGTTCCCAAAAGTCCATGTATCTAGTTCGGACGATCAGATGCATGCGTAATAAATACCAGCTTCGATTTGTCGCGCCTTATAACTTTTGATGGTAAGTGTAGTCTACACTAGCATGCTAGATCTTGCCAGTTAGCTCTACATAGCGGCGATTTAGACCTTTTTATAGATCTCGTAAACATTATTACCCCGCTGAATTTTGAAATGGCTGAATCGGCCACTAGCCATGTTCCACCTTATTCAGTTATATCTGAATACATCGGTGTCACGGCAAATTCACTTCACAACAATCAGAAAGTTGCTCTTTAAAGTGCAAAATGACACGCTGTGTATTCATACAAGTTTCCTAACAGGTAAGTAAACATCAAATGCTGATTAACAATGAACATGTTGACAAGGAACGCAAATGATTGTCATTAAATTTGAAGTCTATTCAACTGTTTGGCAATAAGCATTCAATTGTTACCTCAAAGAAGTATTTTGTGGGACGTCTAACTCCTGGCTCAGACCTAAGTTATTTTTTAAAACGCTATATCACAAATATCAAAATGTTAAATCTGCCACTTGCTCATTATCTTCAAACTATACTGTACGCCAAAGATACTAGGCCTATTGTTAGAAGCATAAACTGGTGGAAATTTAAGTAATTAGCCAGTAGTTTCTACGCTTAATCCAAACAATTAATGTTACATATTTTGCGTGACCCTTTCAATCATGTTTATCAAAAACAAATATGAAAACTGTACATAATTTCATCGTAAATTTATCAATACATCTAGACAGAATAGAAATTTGAATAGCCGAAATAATTTTTTAATATTATATCATTTCTTGAACTAAATCTTGATATTAGTGAGGTCTATGTGAATGGAAAAGAAAAAGAAAATATGACTTGATCAGACTGAAGTAGTTTTGTAAATGCGAAGTTTTCAATTTGACTGACCATGTCGCACTTAATTCACATTATTTTATGGGTTTATCAAACTCATGGTTATCTTCGTAATATGGTTTATCACAAACTTTCAAATGTGAATCAGTGGAATCTTGCTAATAAATGTACGCGAAAAAATTAAAAATTGACAAAAACTGAGAACAGACTTTATTAGACTGAACCCAAACGTTACGACCTTCCTAAAATCGACCAAGTAAAGATTTTAGGGCGGAAACTTGAAATTGAACAGTTGTAAATAGGTCTTTTGTGAAAATCGCATGTGCCGCTCTAAGATATGCATTAAAAGGACATAAAGAATTCCGATGGTCTTTTGTTGTCAAAATAATTTGGAAAAACTCCACAACCTTACCAAAAGTCGTAGCCAAAAATCACACAAATGTTCCGGCAGCAACACCCTCCGACATTTGGGGGAAAAATATCTACCTGCATACGCGCCCTTTATGGACCTGAATGTTAAGCTGAACGCCAGAGTTTTGCAAGGCAACGAGCGTTTTAAGGCGTAATTTTTAATCCCTATTAAGGTATATAAAAACCTTCAAGGGAATAGTATTAGACATGTATGCTGATTCGAAAATAATTTTGTTTACCCGCATCCTCTTAAAGTGTAGAGGCAGACACTTTGGAAATACTAATTCAACACAAATTATATGCACTAAAGAGTCGAATGTTCCGAATAAAATTGCTCTGTCTAACTGTCAGTAGAACATAATGTTTTGCAGGGTGTTTGCTAGTTATTATTTAATAATGTTTCTGGGAGTCTAGTCATATTATAGTCGAGGTGCTGAGACTGCATCACGACTGTGTTTCAGCTAATTTCAACAAACAGAAAAACCATTTAATCTTATCAGAGACATAGATAACACTGTTATCTATGTCTCTGATCTTATGACTTAGACATCTACACGCAGTAAGAGGTTTAAGTGGTTGAATACCGATGGTACTTACAATGTAGGTATATGGGGGTCTTTTCATTAATGGTTTGAGTCTGCCTCTTAATGATCCGGACAATGTCCGTGTTAAACCCTACCTCAGGAGCACCATGACAATCAGGCGACTCTCTGGCCTTAGACTTCTGAACATATACAGAGAAAAGGAGATCAAAGCAGAAAGGGTCACCCACATCTTCGCCAGACAACGAGAGCGACGGCTAGTCCTCGTTTTCCGGAATATCAATATATTTTTCATCCATTGTTTGTGCTTAAAGTGATCTTATGCCAATCATACGACAATCTACGTGTTTTCTTGTGAATATCATAATAAGACCTTTTTTTATTTAGGTCGGTTGCTGTGTTATCATAATTGTTGTTGATGCATTAGAAATAGCGAATTGAGAATAATAAAAAGTACCTAGTTTCTGTTTAAAAAAGACTACGCAGTGTGTTGGGCACTTACAGAGAGGCTTGTATGATCTAATGTGCATCAGTTTTGTTCAAGGAAAGGTGCAAAACGTAGAAGAGATATTTTTCAAAACAACACATTCGTTAACAATAGAAGAGATAAGAAATGGCGTCGGTTTGAATCCAAGGCAATAATAGTTAGCGAAGGGGTGTATAAACGGAAAATCATGCAAAACAATAAGTATCCATCGTAAGTCCGGCGTCTCCGTTAATATATATTTTCGTCTTGTTTTCGTAGGTATTATTGACCACTTGATTCACGGAACCCGTCTTTGGTTCGTATCGACAATTAATGGAATCTTTGCTTTTCCTAAATGACTTGGGCAGTCTTTTAAGAAAAACAATGGAATGTTACTTTTTCGAACTCGTGGCAGGTAGAGATTGGGATAATGAGCCATGACTCATTAGACATCATTTACCAAAAACATTTAGACCTATAATTCATTTCATGCATAATTTGGACAAAATGGGCATAACACCACTTAAACCAAATTCAATTCAATCTAAGTTTAATCAGGCCTCTAGTTAGATGTGAGTCCAATTATCAAATACTATGAACATAAGTACCACACATACATAAACCGTTAGGGTTTTTTTATGAGCGGAATAGTACTTTTTCTGTTTTAAGTAAAGTGTTGTTTATGTCTAATCAAGCGCTTTGTGATTATTTCTTCGTTTGCACACGTTTGAGGTTACAGGTGTTTTAATTTATATTATTTTTGTTCATGTAGATAATTTTGAAATTACAGATTTGGTGACTCTAGTTGATGAAATAGTTATGGTGAAACGCCATAGAAAGTTCACCAGATGCAACAAATGACATCTAATTTTCAAAAATCTCCCTGGGGGAGGCCCCCCAGACCCCCACCAGCGATAGGGGGATACCCCTCCCACACCCTCCCCGACTCAGCGCTACGCGCCTCAGGTCATGCCTTTCAGCATGGCTTGGCGTATGATTCATGTTGATCTAGCTACGCGCCTGGTTAGGGTACAATACCTGAAATCTAATAGCCCCTCGAGGATTCAATGCAAGACTATAGTAAGTGCTTCACAAATACGAAGCGCTTACTATAGTCTTGTATTCAACACTTGCCCTATCTTCTTTGATTCAAAGCCCGGTGACAGCATTTGAATTTTCATGAGAGGTAGTATCCAGAATCATCGATGCTGGTGGTTCTATCGGCTTGACCAGTTCTTAACCCATTATCAAATGATAACGACATTTGACCAGTGTGTTGCAGACCACTTTGGAAAGCATTGCGGGAAAAGGAGAAATTGCTCTCAATTGCCCTATCAGAAGAGTATTATTCAATTTCATCACCTTTTGAAATGTCGTCTGCAATTTCTTTCAATTTGGAACAATAAAAAAATTCGGTATTTGGTAAAGGGTTAACCCGTTCTAACGGACAGTTGAGTTTGGGGTCTTCCGTAATATGAGTCACAACATAAACAATGTTGTCGTGATTTAAGGCCCATATAAATAAATGTCCATGCATATTTATTTTTGTTCCCATAACTGGCTTCAATGTATCAGTTCTAAATTAGCTTAGCCATAAAAAGTGAAAGAGAACAACATAATTAGTTCCCTAAAGTTACTCTTAGTATTTCTTTTTCGATTAATGTGGTATTAAAACCCTTTTGGAGTTTTTCTCATTTATTGTTATTTTGATAAAATCCAACAACGGATTTTAACCAAAACGATAAAGATAATGGTGGAAGTACCTTTTTCATCAGAATCTGATCTAGAAGGTTAGAATCTGTTTTAACCATATTGGCAATACATGATACCAATTATCACAAGTCTTACCCTGACTTAAGACATATTTTCTATCTTTTCCTCTTATGCTAAGCCTTTGCAGCAAAAACCTTTTTCAATCATAAGGAAAGCAGTCCCTTTTATCTGCAGTGTTCTTAACAAAACATCTTTATTGGTGTTGGTTAAAGGTCAATGAAAAGTCTTGTTATTGTAACGAACCTAGCACATTATCCTGTTAAAGACACAAATACACCCAGTCAATGAAAAATATTGTCATTCACTGACCGGCTGTGTTGTCTGTCTATTCATATACCCTCATGTTCTCTATAAAAATGCATAAGGTTCCCTAATTTGCACAAACGTTCTGAAAACGTTATACAATGTATTATGTAGCACAGACCCATTAGTACAACATACACACACGCATGGCTAACAATGAAATAAACAATGCATTCATCATCTCATCACAATTGATTCACACGAAACGGGCAAATTATTCAGTAGTCTGTATTTTGGTACTACACTTTCCCAATAAATGGGCCAATAATATCACTAGTAACTGTAGTCTGTATCAAAGCCCTTTGTTGTAGGTTGGTATTAAATCAGACCTAGACGTGGGTGACTAGAGACTGTAGGGCATCGTGAAATCTCATCAAATCTTCTATACTGCCCAGTCGTAAATTGGTCTCCGCCCATCGATAAAACGTGTCTGGTTTCTGAAACGGAAAATAAGTGGACAAGAGAATAAACATTTGGACAACTATATTTCAATTAATCAGTGATCGAGATGATAAGGATTATTTTCTGCAAAACTATCTTGTTCTTTGCCAAACATGTTTTGGTATAACTCTGTATTAACTGATACTATACTTGATATATCTAGCAACCCATACTTGAATGAAGCCATGCTTGTTTGGTTATGTCAAAGACCTAATAATGTCTATTAGGTCTTTGGTTATGTGGTATCTTTATGATAGGTAACCACACTTTTTAATCGGACGTTTCGCGTATTTGCAAATTCTCGCCGGCGCCTAGTTACTGTTACTACGCTTCACAAGCTTCTTCCAATATGGCGGCGTCAGTCTACGCTGCAGTTATCGAATCGCTTAAATTATTTCTCATGCCATCCGTGTTTGATATTAATCTGTAGTGACAACTTTGCCGATCGCATCCTAAAGGTTTATTTAAACTAAGTTTGTCCCAAACTTGCATTTACAAAGTTAAGAAAAAATTTTTTTAGATGCATAAAATCAGGGTCAGTGCGAGATGTTAGAAAACACTGCGATAGAAAGACAGCATAATAAAAGTTCACACTGGGCAACGGCGTATTAGAGAGTCCTGGTGTTTATTTGAAAAAGGGTTACATATCATTTACTACTTAAATATTTCCTCTTTAATGGGAAGATGCTCAGTTTGACACTGTTATTGTAGCTTATATGATATGGTAAGTGTGGATGACAGAAGAAGCTAGATGTATGTGATGTCGGTTACAAAATTAAGGAAATATGTTGTTTTACTGATATGTGACGATTCATATCATATGAATACCATAATATGTTCAGAAGTCTAGGTAATATTGGGAAGTAATTGGGGTCTTATTGTATGTATGGACCAAAGATCGGTTAAGAGTTAACCAAATTTGGATATTATGTCTTGGCTTGAGTACGAAATTAGCAGGTTCTTTATTTATGCAGTATCTCATGAAATATAAGACAAATCACATCAAAATTTTCCATGACCCCCGAATTATATAGAAAATGACCCTAAATTCCTGAATATGACACCTAAAGGTCATTATTTTCCATTCACAATTCCATATATTATGGACCAGAAGACCCCCCCCCCCCACACACACACACAGATAAATCAAAGGATCAAGGGAAAAACCCTGTATATACTGTTGGTACTAAACAGACTTGTCTTGGAGAGACACTTCTAATGACTGCCCACAATATTGGGTTCGGGGAAGAAGAAAAGAAAAGAATTCTACAAATAACACTCTTATCAGGACATCTAAATAACACAATGTTATTAAATATGATTGTTCGTCCATGTGACTAGGGACATAAAAAGGAAAACATATGTTATATTAAAGCATTTTATTTGCATTAATCACTTAAATCACCCAGATTAACTAATACCTTTAACAATCATGGCATTGACACCAAGTTTTAACAAAAGTGTTTCTAGGCAATATTTATGAATATTATACCTCAATATTTATGAGGGAGAATATCAATTTATTCCTAAAAGGTATTATATAGGCATTTTCATAATTTGCTACAGGTACACGAATTGTAAAAAGTATGAATTCAACATACCTACTGCCACTGACAGAACTAAACGGATAGACATAATTTAATGCTTGTATTTCACATACAGTTTTCGTATGGATATATACAAACAGTTAAGTGGACTTGTGCTAAGTATATATATTTGAAATCGGATGACTTCCCTCAATGTTGGTTCCAATCTCACTAAGGATCAGATACGGATTTGAATGGAACAGTCTCCCGGTTGACTTTGAAAAAACAATGGTTCTTGCATAGCTCTTCTTGCAAGTGGAATTTACCCAACTTTGTGAACCGTTCAGGCAGTTAGAATTGAGATCTTCTACCATCTTTAATGAGCGGGGGAGCATAAAATGTAATCACTCGAACTTTGTTGGCTTAATTTTGTTAAATGTTAACTGCTCGTGGTATGTACGACACAAACCACTTCGTTATTGTTTTGGGGCATGGAAAAGGACAGATGCGTATCACTGCATCTATTTTGGAAATCTACTATCTACAAAACACCCATAGCGTGCAAATCTACGTGCCATTATCGAATTTTTTTCCCTACCAACTACCTTTTCAATACGTCGCTAAAGAACCGCTTGTGAAGCATAGCAACAGACAAGGATGCAGTGAATGTAAAGCTTTATTCTGATTGGTCGAAAATTCGGCATTTGGAACATCTGCTGTGCGCAATCGAAATCCCAGCGACTGTTTGATAATTTGTAAGTGGTCTACAGCAACATATGGCTTCAAATTGTTTGAAATGCAACTGCTCGTATTTCTATTCTTTTTCATTTATCATTAAACATTGATTGGATACTCTTTGTAATAGAATGAGGACTTGTTAATACACCTTTCCTACTTTTTCAAGATTGTCTGCCCCAAAACACCAATCATTCTTAGAGGCCGTTAAGAGGGATATATTTACAGTTAACTGTGATTCAATAGCACACTTTGAGATATTTGACGATTGACGAAACACGTAATTACCTTAATTAAGAGAGAATAGACGAAGTACAACTGTTCACCAGTAAGCGACGTGATTCGTTTGTATGCGTTGCCCCTGAAATACAAAACGATCGATAAAATCATCTTCACACATCAAAGTACTGATTTATATATATGGAGAGGGCAAAGGTCCATATAGAGGTTCATATAAAGATTCATATAAATTTCCATATAAATGTTCTTATAACTGTTCATATAAATGTCCGTATAAATATCAATATAATTGTTCCTATAAAGGTCCATATAAATGGTCATATAAATATCCATATAACTGTTCATATAAATGTCAATAGAAATGTCCATATAAGTGTTCCTATAAAGGTCCATATAAATGTTCATATAAACGTCCATATAACTGTTCCTATAAAGGTCCATTTAAATGTCAATATAAATATCCATATAACTGTTCATATAAGTGTTCATATAAAGGTCCGTATAAATGTCCATAAAAATGTTCATATAAATGTCCAAATAAATATCCATATAACTGTTCATATAAAGGTCCATATAAATGTCAATATAAATGTTCCTATAAAGGTTCATATAAATGTCAATATAAGTGTTCCCATAAAGGCCCATATATATGTCCATATAAATATCCATATAACTGTTCATATAAATGTCCATATAAATGTCCATGTAAGTGTTCCTATAAAGGTCCATATAATGGTCCATATAAATGTCCATATAAATGTTCCTATAAAGGTTCATATAAATGTCCATATAAGTGATCCCATAAAGGCCCATATATATGTCCATATAAACATCCATATAACTCTTCATATAAATGTCCATATAAATGTCCATATAAGTGTTCCTATAAAGATCCATATAAAGGTTCATGTAAATGTTCATATAAAGTTCCATATAAAGGACGAAACTTCCTTGCTTAACTTTTCATTTATATTGTAAACTATACAATGAGGGTACCCTTTAGACCCGTAATATCGAGGCAGTTCCTTCAGGCTCCGCATTAGAAGATTTGCCACACCATTGTTGAAATACTGGATAAAAATACCATGTGGCGCATCTTTATTTTGACCTCTAAAAGTGGTAAAAAAAACTTGAGTTGCTGGAGAAAGAGACTAGTGAATGAAGATGTTTGGAGTGGCAAGATACAACGATACATGTATTCGCACAATGTTCACCTTTGAATAAATATAAGGAAAACACTTTAGAAAGCGGGACAATGTCGTTAAGGCAGTTTCCTCTATTGTGCATTAAGTGGGTATATTATACATTTAGATCAACTTTTGTCCGGCTGAATACATCGGTAGTGATTATGTCGGTTATGCCATGGTATCACATTACCCCTTTATATATCATGTTCTTACAACTTGAAATACAAGGGTACAGGAAGTCATATTCTTAACTTTAACTATTTCGTCATAAACACATCTACTCGCACCTGAATGTATCTCGACACTTGTATTACTTCCTTTATTTTGTCACAAAGGTTTCTGTTAACAAAGTAAATTCTATTCTTCATACTTCATCCTTGTCGTCTGCCATTGAAAACTTTTTTGATCATTCACAAAATCCTACATTTTAGTATTCACTGTTCAGTCTAAACCTTGTTATCCCTTATCATTATACGGAACAACTTTAACCCTCAGAATACTGGGTTGTCTTTTAAAAGTAGGTTTTTGTGTCGTCTGCTTTCGAAAACCTTACATATTTGCTTAACTTTGGTGAAGTAAGATACTTATAGTAGCAAACAGGTTAGATCACAGGCCAGCCGACAATTTACTTGGCGGCTGGCTTGTGATCTAATATGTTTGTATAAGCATGTAGTAGGTTCCAGCACAATAAGGGTTAAAAAAAAAGGAGAATGTGCTGAACGAGATACATAGTGTGACCTATCCTCTGTCTAATTATAACATTTAGGGCAAACATTGGTTTTGGGGATTTATAAACTGGTCAAAGAAAAACATGAACAATCATATAAAGGAATGGATCGGTCTTACTCCAAGTTGTTATTCTTTGCCCAGTATTCAATGTCGTGTTTCATCCAATCCTTGAGTTTTCTTGATATCCGACTAGGCTGCTTGGGGTGTGGCTTTTCGAAATGAGCATGTTGACTGTGATTGGCTGGTACATTGTCGGGAGGAAGTTCCGGTTTGAATGTGGGCTCAGCCGGGTCTTTGTTAAGGGAATTTAACCTTTCCTGTGTCAAAAACAGAAGAAGGCTTGTATCGGTGTGACACAAGAACGTTATACGGAATTTTTTATTTGCCAACGTTCGCTTTTCGTCATTTATCTCCGATTCCAAAACTTGAAATGATATGTACGATTTAAAACGAGTAATATATATACTCCTGACTAACTTCTTATATACAAATGCATTTTATGTGTCTCAGTAATAAAATACTATCTTGATCGCCACGATGACATGTTGGTGGAAGACCCTATCTGAGGAGAAACACGTGGATAGTAGAATGTGACGGATAGATTCCCATTTGAAAATAAGTAGGAGGTACAGTTAATATGCAAGACAAGGATATTGTATGTTGCTTCTACACAATGCAAGTCTCATTTTGCAAGGCTCTCAAAATAATATGAATGAAATGGAAAAATAATTTATCACAGTTGTGTTCAGATCGCTTTAGTCACGAATTGCTTGACATGGTTTTATTCCACTTTTTCTTAACCCATCACCAAACAATAACGACATTTGACTAGTTTGTTGCAGACGGCTCTGTCAAACAGTGTGGGAAACGGAGAAATTGCTTAGTCAGAGCAATTTCTTCTTTTCCCACAATGTTTTCTGCCCTATCAGAAGACTATGTTTCAATTTCATCACATTTTGAAATGTCGTCAAACTCTTTCAATTTGTAAACAGTCAAAAACTTGGCGTTTGGTGATGAAATAAAACAGTTACATTAAGGGTGATTGGAATATTTACGATTTGCTGTACAATCCCACCGATTTGAGTATCAAAATCTTTCTGCGGTGAGAACTCCACAAAAAAACGCGCCCCAATCAGCGCCCCAAGCCAGCCGTCCGGGTTGTAACCTCGCTGCATCTTTAGTGGTACTATCTCCTTCCTCTTGCTGAATACAAACTCTGCCTCTATAAAACGAAGACGGGATGGTGCTTTGAATCCAATTCATGCTAGTAACCCTTAGAATGCTTGGTAATTTTCTAAAAACAGATTTTTGTGTCGTCTGTTTTCCAAAACCTTAGATATCTGCTTAATTTTGATTAGGAAAAATACTCAGAGTAGCAAACAAGTTAGATCAGAGGCCTGTCGCCAAGTAAATTGGCGACTGGCCTGGATCTAACCTGTTTGCAATATACATGAAGTCGGTTCCAGAACTATAAGGGTTAAGAAAGGAACATTTTGCTCTACATAGTGCTGACCCATGGATAATTTTAGACCCCTAAGGTTGCTCTAAGTTTCAATTTACATTTGTAAGTAGGCATATATCTATACAGCAGAATATCTATGTATACTTCGAACCTCTGATTGTCGAACTTCTCTATATTTCGAGGTATGTTGATGTTGTGAAGGAATGGGTTTATAGAGCTAAATGTTAATTCAACAACAACTCTGAATTGATAGATCAACCCACCTGTTCGGCAGTTGGAGCTATTCTTGTAGCTCTCTGAGTAGCAAACCAGTATAATGTAAGCGTTTTCCACCCCGTATGCCATGCATTCAAGTATACTGTCAAACTTCCCGTTTTCCTCGGTGTCGATCCATAGCGGGTAACCTTTTGCCTTTAATGCTTCATATATCTGGAAGTACAAGCTTCAGATATAATATGTTATCATCTCAAATTTTCATGATGTATTTATAATATCTTAACATTCAAGTCATTTGTTTTAAGATACTGATACACAACTATGAATCAACATGTATATGTTTTTTGTATATAATATTTTACGTATGACTTGCTGTATCTTATATTTCTACTTATGCCACAACGTTTTATCAATTTATTCATATATAACAATAGCAGAACTGAAATGTTTTTCACATGTTTACAAAGCTTTTCTAAAGTCGTCTGCTTCAAGTAATAACATGTCGTCTGCATGTGGTAAATGGTTAAAACGTCTTATTCCACACATTTCTTGGTTTTCCATTATGCCATTATTAAAATAGATCTCTAGTAAAATTAGATATACCTTTTTGACCGTATCTCCGTCTACCCAATTATAGCTAAACATGATGTGTTTACCGCGCATTCCGGCATGCCCGCTCGAATCATCTGGAAGACAACATACAATATTGGTGGTTTTAATTTTAATACTATTGTTTTTGTTTTATCATTGCGTTTTTCGATTACCTCAACAATAAATCGGTTAAATTATGATGTTCGGTTACTTCGATATAATGTTAGTCCAATGGTTCTAACTGTTCTTGAGTGTCAGACCAAGATTGGAACAACCCCTAAGGTAGCTAAGAGACTACATCTCATGGGAATCCGAAGCTTGCGGAGTCCAGATTTAAATTATAGCGAAACATGATGTGTTTACCGCGCATTCCCGCATATCCGCTCGAATCATCTGGAAGACAACATTTTTTTCTCTATTATCGTATTGCGCTTTTCCACCAGCTAAACAAAATATCGGTTAGATTATGCTGCTCTATTACTTCGATTTTAATGTATTCGTACAAGTCTTACTGTTCGTGAGGGTCGGACCAAGATTGGAAGATCCATTAAGGTAGGATACCCATAAGCTGCCATTTTGAAACATATTCTTTTGTCGGAATTCTTCGGTTGTTCTCGGTGTACATCGGTCTGAGCCGGAACTATCCGACCGGTGTATGTCGAGAATGATCGAATGATCGAAGTACATGTAATACGACGAAAGAAGCTTGGTGAACGAAATGGAAAACGGCACATTGCAGCAAAGAGAATTTATTTCTATTCAGACAGTGAGTTTCGTCAAACAACCTGTTTATTAAGTGTTGAGATTACATAATGGATTAGTCTATTTGCCATGCACGACTTGTAAACGTTGCTAGAAGACAAAGCGTCTTTCACTCGGCCAGTTAGTGTCTTGTTTGCGTCCATTGGCAGGACCTGTTGTTTTGTGTACTCTTTTTAATCATCTTGTGCTAATTATAAAGAATGTCCACAATGTAGGTTGTATCCTAGTTTTTAAAATATTGCGTTTTCAAAACCGTAATACGCCGATGTAAAGGTAGAATACCCAGTATCTGCCATTTTGAATTTTTTAACCCATGATTACTTTGTTCGTTCTCGTTATACAGCGATTAGACTGTCCCAAATTGTAAGAGTTTGCAGACGACATTTCAAAATGTGAGGAAATTGATAAATAATCTTCTGATAGGACAGAAAACATTGTGGGAAAAGGAGAGATTGTTCGTTACGAGCAATTTCTCCTTTTCCCACAATGTTTTCCAGAGTCGTCTGCAACATACTGGTCAAATGTCGTTGTTGTTTGGTAATGGGTTATCTGGGCCCCTACTCAGGGAGTACTAGTAACTAGGTTCACTTACCCTCTTTAAGAAGCTCGTCCTTTCCCTCCAAAACGAACAAAGCTTTAGTTGCGGCCAGACTTATCCCATCATTCTTGTTCTTACGAAGTGACTTGATGGCGTTCAATATATCCTTGTCCCTCTGTGAATATATCAAATAGACCAATATTTCATGCTGAATTATATCTTGCATTATATATTCATTGAATATTACAGCATATCCATCATTGGAATTGATTTTGAGATTTTTATATTAAATTTCCATTCGGAATAATAAAAGAGATTGTTAAACTCTCAACAGAAATTATCGATTGAGGCTTGAGAAATCAATAAAGCACGTGGAGCAAACATTCTTTCTCCCACAATGATTTCAAATGTCATCTGAACCATTCCTGTTGAGTCATTTGATCGCTGGATTGCGACTTTACATATTTTCTCTTAACAGCCTGGTCAAAATCGAAAGCATACACAGACGACAATCAATAAGTATAAAACAAATGAGGTCTTTCTCGTTAAAACATTAAAACAACCTTCCTTTGATATTTGGAAGAATCACGAGCATTTTGTATCCGCTTTCCTGGAGTTTTCAGTAACCAGCAAGGACATTTACCTTTATAGTGCTTGAACCGAATTATGCAAACAGGCTGGATCACAGGCCAGCCGCCAAGTAAATTGGCGGCAGGCCTGTGAAACAACCTGTTTGCTAGTCTAAGTATCTTTCCTCATCAAAATAAAATAAGACATTTAAGATTTTGAAAAGCAGACGACACAAAATACACTTTTTTGAGAAAATTACCCAGCATTCTAAGGGTTAAGACGAGAAAAGTATACCGTCAAGGGCCAAACACGTGTATACATACCGACAGAATGACCTTATTGGCCGACAGAAACGCCAAAACCCACACCAGCTTGATTGCAGCCAATATCTCCATGATGTTATGTCCCATCAAGAGATCCTTTATCAACCGTAACGGCTCCTTTTCCATAATCAGTTGTTTGTTTCGGTCACTTTTGGCCAGGGAGACAAGTCCGTCACACAGCTCGGCAAGATGGAAGCCGAACTCTTTCCGGTGTTTGGAATAGGATGCTTGTTTCATGGCGTTTAGAATTAAGTCGAATATATCGATGTCGGCGTCCAGGGTTTCTAACTCATGCTCCTTTATGATGTTACCGAGCGATAGTATGCTTATCATCTTCACATCTGGATGGATAGAATTATAAAGAAAAACAAACGATCATTTTAGTCAAACAGTGACCATTTAAAGCGTCAATAGTTAATAGATTAGTTTTGTCATAACCTGGTCGTGTATTGTTTATATATACTATACAACGGCGGCAATGTGAAATATGATAATAAATTGTGTGTATATGAGTTCACGAGTACAAAGGTGAAAAGAAAAAGAAAGAGTTGTTTATAAAATGGTGCAAAAGTGTGCAAACGTTAAACATTGATTGTTTATGGTGCATACATTGATTTGTGCTCAGAGTTGTTGTGTTGCTCAACAAAACGGTAAACTCGCTAATATTACTATGATTCTCTAGTTGCGCATAACAAACTACCGCGATCATCCTTAATACTTTTAGTGCTTCACCATCATTTGCTATTATAACAATTTGTTTTGAGCCAAATTTGAAACAGCGTTTAGGCGAACTTATAGGTTTTATTTTATTACTGACATAAAAGAGAGAAAATGACGTGAAATTAAAATAGTTCCACCTGTAAATGCGATAGTGCCGCTACAACAATTGAAGAGTCTAATGACAGCCCACGAACCCAACCTTTTCAATGTACCAATAGATTGATCTCGTAGGCAGCATACGCTACCCTTGGCCTAAACTTACAGAGGTTTCTAGACTTGAGAAATGGTAAAATGGATCCAGCCATTCCGATTTTCCGGAAGACATCTTTGTCGATCATCGGATTCCTGGTACAGTTGTGTATAATCCCAACCGCGGAGCTGAACGGGAACAGATCATCACATTTCTGAAAACAGACAAACAGCGGTATATACGGGTTCAACCATTGACGTGTGTTAAACCCATTACCAAACAATAACGACATTTGACTTTATTGCAGACGACTCTGGAAAACACTGTGTAAAGAGCAATTTCTCCTTTTCCCACAATGTTATCTGCCTTATCAGAAGATTATTTTTCAATTTTTCATAACGTTTTGAAATGTCGTCTGCTACCTCTTTCAATTTAGGACAGTCGAAAAGTTGGCGTTTTTGGTAAAGGGTTAAGTCATGTAGCAGACAACGCCAAACATAACCCACCTCCAGTGTATGAACACCGTCGTCAATGATGGCGTCCAAGTCGACAGCAAGCTTGTGAAGGAAGTCTGTCTTGGATATGGCCTCCGAGAAACTGTTGCTGCTGTCGGAGAAGTTCCAAAGGATTTCCCTGATCTTGTAGATCACGCTATGTTGTTCCTCTTTCTCCGGGCTTAGATCCGCCAGGAAGTCCAGCGTGATGGCCGATATGCCAAGCTCTTCAAGGACCACGTTGTAGTACTCAATGGCGTGGTGAACGAACCTGAGACAGGGATCATAAACACTTTGAACAGCTTCTTGGATACACCGACTGTACGGAGATCGCTCATCATAAATAAGTGTTAAATTCGTGTGGGAGTTTGACTGTTCCAAACAACAGACAATGATTGTATGATGTGAAATAAAGATCATGAAATTGGAAAGCAGCAATAACGGAAAAAGGAAGAAATTATTGGTCACGATTAAATTTAGTATTAATAACACAATTGTTTCTTAAGCCACCTGATACAAGAACGTCACATATAATTCGTGAGGAACAAACCTAAGCCAACTGATATTCAACTGCAGCAGCAAGTATCATTTATCAATGGTAATAAAAAAATCAGTCAAGAATTGATAACAACATAGCTCTTTAGGTAAAGATGTCATCAATTTTAAAGAGCTAGTTCAAGACAACGTGCATATTTTGAGAGGTCTTAGTAAGAGGGCAGTGTGATTTATCAATTGGCTTGGTTGATAAATAAGAGTACACTACCGCATAAGTTTCAAACCCGTACAACCCTTAAATGACCAACATTTATGTTTTGTTCTGCTGGAGAGTGTTGGCTCTTATCTGTTTGTCTTTCAAAGAACAGCCATCGATTCAATAGTTTTTGTGCTACGAATTGCTGCATGTTTGATAACACAAGGATACAGCGATTGTTCATTGTCCACTTGTTACATGACCTAGGGTCACATGAGAGGGGTTGAACTTGTAACGCTGTATTTGATTGCGTCCTATGCATGGTAAAACAAAACCAAAAGGCCATTTGTCTAAACATTTCAGCCAATATCTTCAAACAACTGATATCTAACGCACCTGTAGTGGAAAGTGGTATAAGGAACCACGTGACAAAATGCGAAACCTCCTATGACAAGTATTTAAAATTCATTTTTCGATGATTTCTTGTCGATATTCCCATGATATTTGAGTTTTAGTTCTTATGAGTTAAAGAACCCGTTATGAGAGAAATGATTGGCACCATTAGTCTGCAGCGGGCAATTTGGTTTATATACCTCGATAGGTGGATAAAAAGGCCAACCAATTCGACTGATATGGCTTACCAACCAAACAGATGTGACTAGTATACCTGAAAGAAAAAACGGTACCAAATAGAAAAGACCAACGTGCCCGAAAAAAAAAACAACTAAAGTCCCCGAAAGTAAAGGCTTAGAGAAGATAACTTCCCGAAAGGAAATGCTAATCTACAAGATAGAAAAGACTTACCCTACAGGTATGAAACCTATCCGATAGAAAAAACTAGTCTATCTCATGCAAAATGCTATTCACCGAAGGATATTGCTAACCAGTCGGACAAAAGGATGCTTATTTATCTCCCGCCCAACACCATCCACTCCAACCCGCCAAAACAAATTACTTACATATTCTATAGAAAATACTTAATTTTACGATAAAATGGTTAATCCACCCGATAAAAAGGCTGATCTACCGATAAAATGGTTAATCCACCCGATAAAAAGGCAGATCTACCGATAAAAAGGTTAATCTACCCGATAAAAAGGCTAATCTACAAGATAAAAAGGCTAATCTACCTGATAAAAAGGCTGATCTACCGTTAAAAAGGCTAATCTACCCATAAAAAGGCTGATCTACCGATAAAACGGCTAATCTACCCGATAGAAAGGCTAATCTACCCAATAGAAAGGTTAATCTATCGATAAAATGGCTATCCTACTGATAAAAAGCGTATCCATCGATAAAAAGGCTGATCTACCGATAAAAAGGCTAATCTACCCGATAAAAAGACTTATCTACTCGATAAAAGGCTGATCTACCGATAAAATGGCTAATCTACCGATAAAAAGGCTAATCTACCCGATAGAAGGGCTAATCTACCGATAAATTGGCTAATCTACCGATAAAAAGCTAATCTACCGATGTAAAGGCTGATCTACCGATTTAAAGGCTAATCTACCGATAAAATGGCTAATCTACCCAATAAAATGCCTTATCTACCCGATAAAAAAGGCTAATCTAAACGATAAAAAGGTTAATCTACCCGATAAAAAGGCTGATCTACCGATAAAATGGCTAATCTACCGATAAAAAGGCTAACCTACCTGATAAAAGGGCTAATCTACCCGATACAAAGGCTAATCTACCGATAAAAAGGCTAATCTACCCAAAAGAAAGGCTAACCTACCTGATAAAAGGGCTAATCTACCCGATACAAAGGCTAATCTACCGATAAAAAGGCTAATCTACCCAAAAGAAAGGCTAACCTACCCGATAAAAAGGCTAATCTACCCGATAGAAAGGCTTACCTACCCGATAAAAAGGCTGATCTAACGATAAAAAGGCTAATCAACCCAATAAAAAGGTTAATATATTCAATGCAAGGGTTAACCTACCCGATAAAAAGGCTAACCTATCCAATACAAAGGCTAACCTACCGGATAAAAAGGCTAATTTACCCGAACTAAAGGCTAACCTACCAGATAAAAAGGCTAATCTACCCGATAGAAAAACTAACCTACCAGATAAAAAGACTAATTTACCGATAAAAAGGCTAATTACCAGATAAACAGGTTAATCTATCCAATACAAGGGTTAACCTACCCGATAAAAAGGCTAATCTACCTGATACAAAGGCTAACCTACCCGATAGAAAGGCTAATCTACCCAAAAGAAAGGCTAACCTACCCGATGAAAAGGCTTATCTACCCGATAGAAAAATTAACCTACCCGATAATAAGGCTAATCTACCCGATAAACAGGTTAATCTATCCAATGCAAGGATTAACCTACCCGATAAAAAGGCTAATCTACTCGATAAAAAGGCTAACCTATCGGATAAAAAGGCTAATCTACCGATAAAAAGGCTTATCTACCCAATAAAAAGGTTAATCTACCCGATAAAACGGCTCATCTACCCGAAACATAGGCTAACCTATCCGATACAAAAGGTAACCTATCCTAAAAAGGATAACCTACCCGATAGAAAGGCTAATCTACCGATAAAAAGGCTTATCTACCCAATAAAAGGCTAATATATCCGATAAAAAGACTAATCTACCCGATACAAAGGCTAACCTACCCAAAACAAAGGCTTACCTACCAAATAAAAAGGCTAATTTACCCGATAGAAAGGCTAATCTACCCAATAAAAAGGCTGATCTACCGACAAAAAGGCTAATTTACCCGATAAAAAGACTAATCTACCGGATAAAAAGGTTAATTTACCCGATACAAAGGCTAACCTACCCGATAAAAAGGCTTATCTACCTGATAAAAAGGCTGATCTACCGACAAAAATGCTAACCTACCCGATAAAAAGGCTAATCTACCCGATAAAAAGGTCAATATACCCGATAAAAAGGCGAATCTACCCGATAAAGATTATTCTATCAGATAAAAAAGCTAATCTAACTGATAAAAGGGCTAATCTACCGATAAAAAGGGCTAACTGACCCGATAAAAAAAGCAAACCTACCCTATATCTACAAGTTTGTCCCCTAGAACCCGTCTGTCTTGTTCCTCTGGAAAATCTTCAAAACTAAACAGAACGAGAGTTTTCAGCTTCCGACTCATCGTGGCGAAATAGTCCACATTTCTGTTTTTGTAGTTCATCAACAGTGAGATACATTTATCGTAGTTCTGAAAGGCGACTGAAAGGGCTGGGTTAGAGTCCAACTGTTTTTGTCTTAGACCATCGCTCGACATGGTGGAATGATCCCGGAACGTCTCCATCATAGCCGACTGTCGGTGCACAAGGGGCCGTGTCGCAGCCATGACAACGTGTGACCTTGACCGCTCCTATATCTGCCGTATTGACCTCTGTTTTCGTAAATTACCTTTGACTTCGAGTGTATTGTTGGTTTAAGCGTTCTTTGTTCTGTTGGGAAAATATAACAGGATTCTCATTTGCGTTTAACCTTAATATCCAATAGACACATAAGAGCCGTTTTTAAAAGAAATAATCTTTTTCAGTCTTTCATTATTTGATTTCGATAACCACCTCAAATTGTATGGTGTGAAGTTTTCTGTAACCTTTTTGAGTGTGTATGTAAACGGCAAAACTAATTTTTCTTTTCATAAGGAAAGATGCGAGATATTTCATTTCGAAAACAAGAAATATATTCTTAATCGGATAAAAAGAAGATGTTTTCATTTAAATGATGCATGGAAATCATTGCAATGTTAATTGTGTTCTCTACCTGTAGAATAATTCTGTTCCCATCTGAATAATAGTTTCATGTCTATAACAATGAAACACTATACTTTCTCAAAAATCGATGAAGTTGAATTATGAAGGTGCAATTTAGCCAACGCCCTAGTACACACGTTCTGAAGTTTATTTCGAGGGCTAAATGCAAGTCTCATTCGGAACACCTCGGCCATTTCTTAAAATAACCGACTTGTTACGGGGATTGCCGAGTAGATACGATTGTGCAAGTCTATAGTAAGTGTTTCAAAAACGTGAAGCACTTACTATAGTCTTGCACTGAAACATCGATTTGTTGCAGACGTTTAAACTTGTGTATTTAATATCGATTGTGAAACAAGTTCTTTCAACTTTGAGTAACCACCCTGGCCACGATTCTGCATCCTTAAAACATAAACAGTACTCGCGCCGAATGTGGATTGATGAAGTTTGATGCCAATGGCACATTTGCTGTTTGTTTTTACCTATTCTTTTAAAATGTAATTTATTTAAATTTTAATGGCGTGTTGGGTTAATATAACAAGGCAGTTAACCGATTAACAATTATAACAATCAGCATGCGATAAACAACACACAATATGTCTAACGCTGCTACCACTGTTAAACCCATTCTCTTAGATGATATTTTTAGACTAGTCTGAATTGAAAGTCACAGCCGACGACAACTAGCAACTATAAGAACAAACGTATTATCCGTCTTCTTGGGTACAAACCTTGTCATAAAAGTAGAAATTAGTCCTTTACCCCTAGTTTCTTGTATTCATTGGATGACAGCAGTTTTCGGTCGTCTTGGTTGTATAAGTGCTAGGGGAGAATTGACAGTATAATGAATAGTGATGTAGACGATTTAACTATATTATAGCCCTCATTCTAGTGTGGAAATACCATTACATAGAATATAAACATACCAAATAATCTAGAGAGAAAATTTTAAAACAAATCGATTGGTAATTCAAAAAACTAATTTTGCCAACATCGAGTTCGATCAGTTTTACTCTAAACATGTTAATTTTGAAACATTTGGAACAGTTGTTTGCCGATGTTTTCCGTTTGGTTTACTCTCTAGACATAATAAATGACAATGGTTGTACAGTTTTTACGTATGACCGATACATTATACTTTCGCTGTTCAAACAAAGCGTTGTATTGCCTTATTTTTATCGAGTGGAAAATATTTGTTTTACTTGATGTTTATCAAATTTCCCCCATACGAGGCTGATCCTTATTAAAATGACAAACAGACGACCAAAAAGATATTTTTTCATATTGGGTAGAAACGATTGTTGTGACAAATGGATAAATTACCCATCGTGAACAATGGACAATATATATTAAAGTGCATCTTAAATCTAGAAAGGTACCCTTCATTTATGACAATATGAACATTATTTCTAAAATATGTTTATATGCCTAACTAGATGAAGCGATCATATCAATTTACATAACAGAAAACAGTGATTGTTTAAAGCTGTATTCGTTTATCATTTAATAGTATTGTCTTCCTTTAATTCTATCTTTATTGCTTTATAACTTTTTCCTCACATTGTATGCGTTTATTCACAGGTATTCGTAGTTATTATTATTTAAGGGTGATAGGTATATATAAAGGGAGATATAGCCATTACACCCCCCCCCCCCCCCCCCCCCCCCCCCCCCCCACCTTGAGAATCCTTAATTCGAGTCCCTGTGCGTTAAACCCTTTCCGAAACAACAAATTTTCGACTGTCCCAAATTGAAAGAGTTTGCAGACGACATTTCAAAATGTGATGATATTGGAAAATAATCTTCTTATAGAGCAGAAAACCTTGTGGGAAAAGGAAAAATTGCTCGTTACGAGCAATTTTTCCTTTTCCCACAATGTTTTCTTAAGTCGTCTGCAACAAAGTGGTCAAATGTCGTTATTGTTCGGGAAAGGGTTAATATGGTTGTACACATTTGCAAATCTTTAGAAAATGGAGGAAATAAAGCTATATCTATATACAGCAGGTATGTCAAAGTGAGGTTTTATTGAGTATTATTTAATGATCTACTTGAAAACCGAATTGAAATACCCGAGGTTTTAGTCGGCACTTCCTGGTCTATCTTATCAACTGTTTGTTAACTTTTGCCAACTAAGGTGAAATAATTATATTCGATGTTAGAGTAGTTAGTTAAGAACGCCCTAGTTAAGATATTGGTTCGATAACGACCAAAATGAATGGAAACGTTTAGGAATGCCTGCTTTTGTCCTAGTGTTTTGTATCTTCCGCTGCGTTTAAGACTTTAGACCTTAACAATCGAATCAATCATGCAAGTAGTGGTTATAAAGTGGTGTACAGTTTACTTACTAACCGACCACATTGTCTCAAAGATCTCACTTCGAAAATTGACTTATGATTCAACCAAAGACCTTTTAAACGCGTGTTTATTAGGTCTTTGATTCAACCATACGATTTCGTATTATAGATCTTAGGGACAAAGTGCATATTTCCTCATACATTTTAAAGATATTGTTTTTGTTTATTTTATAATCCCTTCTATAGCGTTGGTTGCTTTCCCACGCGAACTTTCAGGAGTGAAAGCCATGTGCTGACAATCTCAGTAAATGAAATATCGA
The DNA here is from genome assembly GCA_947846245.1 of Cerastoderma edule. Taxonomy (NCBI): domain Eukaryota; kingdom Metazoa; phylum Mollusca; class Bivalvia; order Cardiida; family Cardiidae; genus Cerastoderma; species Cerastoderma edule. The sequence goes on from OX401412.1 coordinate 13,048,924, forward strand.
AAGTAAAATGTTGAATAAATTTGCAAATTGGCACAATCTAATTCATGATTTACATACTGTAACTGTCAAACTAAACGAACGTAGCTTTATTATCTAAATGAAAAAGTTCTACTTTCGATAGTTCGATAGACACTCATTTGCGACATTTGTTTACAAATCCACGAAATAATCTACTAATCACTTAAAAAGTAAATTTACATACCTCCCTACAAATACTATTCATGTATAAATCCGTTTAAGACACACGACACATACAGTTTATTCCTCACTACATCGCGTATTGTATCGCATGTAATAGTCATTCATACCCCAACAATCCAATACATAGCAAACATTTACCCCTTAACCCTTTACCAAACGCTAAATTTTCGACTGTCCCAAATAGAAATAGTTTGCAGACGACATTTTAAAACGTGATGAAATTGAAAAAAATAATCTTCTGGTAGGGTAGAAAACAATGTGGGAATAGGAGAAACTGCTCAGTATGAGCAATTTCTCCTTTTCCCACAATGTTTTCCAAAGTCGTCTGCAACAAACACGTCAAATGTCGTTATTGTTTGGTAATGTGTCAGTCTACTGTATACAAACGCTTTGAAATACACCTGCTTTCGTTGATTTAAGAATCTGTTGTGAGAAACGACAAAATAAAACGGTCGGGACGAGTAATTCCTCTTTCTTTGCATAATGGATCCTAATCCATGCAGCAAAGACAGTTTCTTAAAAGCAACCTTATCGTCGGCTATTGCTTTCATAATTGAATATCCCCAAACATTCCGAAATGAGAAAGTCGGTAAAGCAAATGGTTAAAGACAAGAGCAAGCCAATACGATATCGATAGGAAATCTTCTAATGTGTTAAACCAAGCTCTTAGGTTGTTGGTATTCATTAGAATTATTTCATCAATGATCTTCTAGTTAAAATTTCAAAATGGATTTATGAGATAAAAAGATTGTCTGTTAAGGTTTTCGGACATACCGAGTGCTCTGTACAAACCATCCAAACAATAAACGCTATTGTATCGTCTGTTCGAAAGGGTATACTTACTTGGCATTGCCAAACAATTAACCCTTTCCCAAAGAACAAATTTTGGACTGTCCCTAATTGAAAGAGTTTGCAGACGTGATGTGATGAAATTGAAAAATATTCTTCAGAAAGAGCAGAAAACCTTGTGGGAAAAGGAGAAATTGTTCGTTACGAGCAATTTCTCCTTTCCCCACAATGTTTTCTAAAGTCGTCTGCAACAAAGCAGTCAAATGTCGTTATTGTTTGGGAAAGGGTTAAGGGTGGTAGGATCAGTCTGTATTAATACGTGTCCTGACCAGGATCTTCATTGCGTGCTTAACCTTTTACCAAACGCCAATTTTCGACTGTCCCAAATTGAAAGAGTTTGCAGACGACATTTCAAAATGTGCTGTAATTTAAATATAATCTTCTGATAGGTCAGAAAACATTGTGGGAATAGGAGAAACTGCTCAGTATGAGCAATTTCTCCTTTTCCCACAATGTTTTCCAAAGTCGTCTGCAACAAACACGTCAAATGTCGTTATTGTTTGGTAATGTGTCAGTCTACTGTATACAAACGCTTTGAAATACACCTGCTTTCGTTGATTTAAGAATCTGTTGTGAGAAACGACAAAATAAAACGGTCGGGACGAGTAATTCCTCTTTCTTTGCATAATGGATCCTAATCCATGCAGCAAAGACAGTTTCTTAAAAGCAACCTTATCGTCGGCTATTGCTTTCATAATTGAATATCCCCAAACATTCCGAAATGAGAAAGTCGGTAAAGCAAATGGTTAAAGACAAGAGCAAGCCAATACGATATCGATAGGAAATCTTCTAATGTGTTAAACCAAGCTCTTAGGTTGTTGGTATTCATTAGAATTATTTCATCAATGATCTTCTAGTTAAAATTTCAAAATGGATTTATGAGATAAAAAGATTGTCTGTTAAGGTTTTCGGACATACCGAGTGCTCTGTACAAACCATCCAAACAATAAACGCTATTGTATCGTCTGTTCGAAAGGGTATACTTACTTGGCATTGCCAAACAATTAACCCTTTCCCAAAGAACAAATTTTGGACTGTCCCTAATTGAAAGAGTTTGCAGACGTGATGTGATGAAATTGAAAAATATTCTTCAGAAAGAGCAGAAAACCTTGTGGGAAAAGGAGAAATTGTTCGTTACGAGCAATTTCTCCTTTCCCCACAATGTTTTCTAAAGTCGTCTGCAACAAAGCAGTCAAATGTCGTTATTGTTTGGGAAAGGGTTAAGGGTGGTAGGATCAGTCTGTATTAATACGTGTCCTGACCAGGATCTTCATTGCGTGCTTAACCTTTTACCAAACGCCAATTTTCGACTGTCCCAAATTGAAAGAGTTTGCAGACGACATTTCAAAATGTGCTGTAATTTAAATATAATCTTCTGATAGGTCAGAAAACATTGTGGGAATAGGAGAAACTGCTCAGTATGAGCAATTTCTCCTTTTCCCACAATGTTTTCCAAAGTCGTCTGCAACAAACACGTCAAATGTCGTTATTGTTTGGTAATGTGTCAGTCTACTGTATACAAACGCTTTGAAATACACCTGCTTTCGTTGATTTAAGAATCTGTTGTGAGAAACGACAAAATAAAACGGTCGGGACGAGTAATTCCTCTTTCTTTGCATAATGGATCCTAATCCATGCAGCAAAGACAGTTTCTTAAAAGCAACCTTATCGTCGGCTATTGCTTTCATAATTGAATATCCCCAAACATTCCGAAATGAGAAAGTCGGTAAAGCAAATGGTTAAAGACAAGAGCAAGCCAATACGATATCGATAGGAAATCTTCTAATGTGTTAAACCAAGCTCTTAGGTTGTTGGTATTCATTAGAATTATTTCATCAATGATCTTCTAGTTAAAATTTCAAAATGGATTTATGAGATAAAAAGATTGTCTGTTAAGGTTTTCGGACATACCGAGTGCTCTGTACAAACCATCCAAACAATAAACGCTATTGTATCGTCTGTTCGAAAGGGTATACTTACTTGGCATTGCCAAACAATTAACCCTTTCCCAAAGAACAAATTTTGGACTGTCCCTAATTGAAAGAGTTTGCAGACGTGATGTGATGAAATTGAAAAATATTCTTCAGAAAGAGCAGAAAACCTTGTGGGAAAAGGAGAAATTGTTCGTTACGAGCAATTTCTCCTTTCCCCACAATGTTTTCTAAAGTCGTCTGCAACAAAGCAGTCAAATGTCGACCAGGATCTTCATTGCGTGCTTAACCCTTTACCAAACGCCAATTTTCGACTGTCCCAAATTGAAAGAGTTTGCAGACGACATTTCAAAATGTGCTGTAATTTAAATATAATCTTCTGATAGGTCAGAAAACATTGTGGGAAAAGGAGAAATTGCTCGTCAAGAGCAAATTTTCCTTTTCCCACAATGCTTTCTAAAGTCGTCTGCAACAAAGTCGTCAAATGCCGTTATTGTTTGGTAATCGGTTAAACGTAAAAGACAGTCACCGATAGGAAAGGTTAACACAGTAGACTCAGATCAGACAGTTGTGTTTGACAGGATTATCTGCAAACTCGCTCGCCAGAAAACATTAAAATACGCCCATTTTACAATGGACTCTTGGTTATTATGTTTATGTCCAATAATTCCCACGTGTAGTCAATATGTGCCGATAAATGACTGCTACTTTAAAATTGCCAACATTTATTTAATTGTACACCCTTCACAAAAACCTTTTTCGTGATTTTGAACTATATAACATTGATTTGATTAATATTTGTTTTTTACACCATTTCATTAGTTTTGCGGTTATATGACGTCGACAGTCAATATATCCATATAACCTGGGAAGCCTTCCCTTTCAATGCTAGGAAATGTTATCCTGTTTAAGGAAATCCCACAATGCAACATTTGGTTGTAAGCGGGATCGAGTCCGAAACGACAGGTCTCAAAAACCTGAGGTTTAGAAGAACAAATGCCACATCGATATTGGTGCACAACTTGGTTAAGAGTTACAAATCCTAATTATCTTATATCCTTTCGATATGTTGTGACTGATAAGACTGGATAGTACCAACGCACGACAAATATGAACTACGAAGTAACCTTCGAACATTGCATAGGACAAAAGTTTCGCATTTGGTCGGGAGGTAATATGAGCATAAGAGCATGTCATATCATATTTCTTATATGTGTTCAATATCTCAACGTCAGATATAGAAATGGTGAAAACAGGAAATGGCGGATACATTTCGAGAAACGCGTTTTACTAGAAAAATACCCTCATACAGTGTTTAAACTTGTACTCATATCATCCAATTTGACGTATCTTCTGCAGTTAGCAACAATTATGAAAAATCAACGGATTTCTATCAAATAAGAAATTTATCCTTTTGGTAACAAAAGTTTCTGCACAGTAGCAGATATATATTTTCATTTCAATCTTGTCGTTTTTGTCACCTGTTGTCTTTAATTCAGAGCAGCAGAGACATAGACTCTATCACCCTTCGTTCTTCAAATGACACATTTCACTTGACATATTTGCAAGCGATCGGAATTAAGAAGAAGTATGACGAAAAAGGAAATATCGTGGTGTTTCTCATTAAGAAGATCTATCCATTCTCTTTTGTCCATTAAATGAATGGATTTTCTTCTTCTTATATAGGAATATCACTTTGAAAATACGGGAAACTATAAAACTTAGTCAGCATTTAATACGGGATCAATTCAAACTCATTCAGACGTTTTCAGTAATAACACGTTTGATAAAATACAAGTCACACAATTCAAGTTTTAATTGATGCAAAAATGAAAGATTTTGATTGAAAATAAAACGGCTGAAATCATGATTATGATTGTGTGGTAAAGCAAACCTGGTATAACTTCGTTATAAACACGACAATCACCATAAAAAAGCGGGTAACCATAAAACAAAAATAACACTTCAGGAAAATGTCAAGTATGATATGATCCAGTGCATAGGGTTTTAGTTTTACTTGCTACAACTTTGTTGTATTTTGGTTGGAAATCAAGATGGCTGAACACATTAAGGTAGTAAATGGGACATATTTAGTACGCAATAACTTCTAAATGACAAAGAATAACAGACTGAAAATTTGGAAATCAACAAAATCATATTATCCCATTAAAGTGGACATAAATCAGAAATGTTTGAATAAACTTCTGTTAAAACATTTTACTTTGTACAAGTATGAAATATTTTGGTTGAAAATAAAATGGCCGGAATCACGATCATGCTTGTGTGGTTAAGTAAACCTGGTATAACTTCGTTATGGAAGCGAAGATTACTATAAAAATGCGGGCAACCATAAAACAAAAATAACACTTCAGGAAAATGTCAAGTAGGATATGATCCAGTGCATAGTTTTTTAGTTTTACTGTGCACAACTTTGTTAATTTTTGGTTGGAAATCAAGATGGCTGAACTCATTAAGGTAGTAAATGGGATATATTTAGTACGCAATAACTTCTAAATGACAAAGAATATCAGACTGAAAATTTGGAAATCGACAAAATCATATTAACCCAATAAAATGGACTTAAATCAGAAATGTTTGAATAAACCTCCATTAAAACATTTTACTTTGAACAAGAATGAAATATTTTGGTTGAAAATAAAATGGCCGAAATCATGATCATGCTTGTGTGGTTAAGTAAACCTGGCATAACTTCGTTATGGAAGCGAAGATTACTATAAAAATGCGGGCAACCATAAAACAAAAATAATATTTCAGGAAAATGTCAAGTATGATATGATCCAGTGCATAGTTTTTTAGTTTTACTGTGCACAACTTTGTTAATTTTTGCTTGTAAATCAAGATGGTTAAACTCATTAGGGTCGTAAAAGGGACATATTCAGTACGGAATAACTTCTAAATGACAAGGAATATCAAACTGAAAATTTGGAAATGTAGAAAAACAAACCCTTTCTTTAAAATGGACTTGAATTGGAAATGTTTGAAAAACCCTCCTTTAGAACAGTTTGAATCTAAAACTACTCAATTATCACGTTTATCGCACAAAACCACGAAATTGCGAACAATTCAATCAAGTTTGTCGCAGTTTGCCATGTTTATTTCTTTGATAATCGCTTGCTGATCGGTCTTGTTGGATGGAGAAACTTTCTAACAATAACAATATAGTAAATTCGGTAAGAAAATAATTTAATTATGACTTAAAACACGCTTAAATGTGTGTTGCCTATTTCGCGTTTAGTTGAAAATAGCGTCAATAGACAGATCTCGAAAGGTCTCGCTAAATAACGCGTCATGCGAGATATCGCAGAAACCGGCTATAGGTAAAGAAGGAGTTGCCAATCTCTGTTATCTATGTCTCTGAGAGCAGTCACAAAATATCGGCTTTGGCAAACGGGTTGATCAGCTGATACATTATATATGATTCAAAATACTGATTAATGTGGAACATGTTTAACCCATTACAAAATAATACATTATGTGGATGTACAATATTAAGAAAACTAACCGCCGATGTACAAGTTCCGTTTGTTTCTTAATAAGAGAAATAATAAGAAGAGACCATTTTGAGACAAAAAGTACAATACTTTGTATTGTGCTACATGAACATTTCTGAAAGAAGGTTCTGTATCCGTGTGTTGATCGTGTCAGATATAAAGCAAAGGGTTTGTTTACCAGGTTGTGTCTGTTATTCATATATCCACATTAAAAACAAATCTGTCGCAGACGACATATAGAAGTTTTGGAAAACAATTTGGGAAATGGCCATCTTTAGTAGTATGCATTTCTTTCTTTCACAAAAGAAGAGTTCTTTGTTTATCACAAAATTGCAGAAACATATACAAGAGTTAATTTGTCTAGAGCAATGAGTGAGCCACATTTACCGCTTATGACTTTGTAAATCTTGTAGCAGATAACGCCTAAAATTCATAATCCTTTTTTTAACCCTTTCCTAAACAACAAATTTTCGACTCTCCCAAATTGAAAAAGTTTGCAGACGACATTTCAAAGTGTGATGAAATTGGAAAATAATCTTCTGATGGGCAGAAAACATTGTGGGAAAAGGAGAAATTGCTCGTTACGAGCAATTTCTTCTTATCCAACAATGTTTTCTCAAGTCGTCTGAAACAAAGTGGTCAAATGTCGTTATTGTTTGCGAAAGGGTTAAATAGTAATTGTTACGAAGGTGGAATTTTCTGAGCAGGAAATGAATGTCCTTCTATATTGAAGTGTTTCCAAACCGCGTCGACTACCGAGGAGTACAAATAAGATAGCTTTTCGATTAATAGATGCTCTGTCTCTCATGATCGAATCTAAGTATCATTCCAAACGGACACAGTCAAAATTTCCAGAAAGATGTTTCTAAATATTTCATTTTCAATTTGAAAAGAGAACAGAAACCCTGATTTAGTTGAATAATTTTTATGACATTCTATGTAAACTTTCAAAATACAAACTAGCATTCAACAAGACATACAAACATGTAATAAATATTCGAAATTAAGATAGCTGCGTCGTTATGTTAGATGCAAAAGAATTGAGCTACAATTTATGACATTAGACACAGTCCTTTCCTGTTACGGTTATGTTTGACTACGCAATAGAATGATGTATTCTTGTTGTTCATCAAAGTGAACCCTGGTGTTTCCCGTTTTAGACTATATCGCTCGACAGTGAGATCTATACATAGGTTCAAGCTTATTAATTGTACATCGATTGTGAAATAGGTTATTACAGCTTATTTAGTATTACATCGAATGTGAAATAAGTTATTACAACTAAGATGAATCGCTTTCGAACATGCTTCCTGGATACGTAATAAGCAGTCGCGCCGAATGTGGATTAATCATAGGTCACATACATTATATAGCTATATACTTAATGGATTAATCCAGTTATGCCTTAATTGGCTTATACGTTTAAATCTACTTAAATACTTTTGCATTATAATGACGCAGAATTGTTTTGTTATTATAATAATGTAATCCCATTTTCATCTTAACACATTTCAACCTAACGCCACATTTTTGCGTCTTGCAGCAGCCGACTTTTAAAACGCAGTGTGGCAAAAGAAGCAATTGCTTGTCACAAGCAATTTATGCTTTTGCAACAATACTTTTCAATCTATTCACATAGGACAAGAGCAAAAGTGAAAGTTTTTCTTACATGTTTACAAATTCTTTTCCTAAGTCTTTCTTTTATTAAATACTAAAGTCGTCTGCTTCATGTAAAAACAATGTCGTCTGCAGGTGGTAAAGAGTTAACAAAGGGGTACCACAACAGGTTAACACTCATTGCTCTAAAAGAAATCGACTCGATAGGCGGCGATCACAGTATTCTATTTTGTTTCGACACAATGTCACAGAACAAAAGGGTAATCCTTATACTGTACCCGAAAAATTGTCTAAAGTGGCTTTTTTTCTCGAAGAGACCTTTCTAATGAATCTCCACAAAATAGAATTATGGAATCTCATTCAAGTACAGTTTGTGCAACATCTGGGCAAATAAGCAGAACTACGTGTTTGGTATGGTGGGTTCGGATTTTCAGCAAGAATGAAGTAGATATGTAGATACCCAGGTGTCCTACAACACTTGGAAAGTTCGGTGACCAGGGTCTACCACACCATACTTAGCTCGATGTGGTTATCCCCTTCCCAAACAATAACGACATTTGACCACTTTGTTGCAGATGACTTTAGAAAACATTGAGGGAAAAGGAGAAATTGCTCGTCACGAGCAATTTCTCCTTTTCCCACAATGTTTTCTTGCCTATCAGAAGGTTATTTTCCAATCTCATCATATTTTGAAATGTCGTCTGCAAACTCTTTCAATTTGGGAAAGTCGAAAATTTGTTGTTTGGGAAAGGGTTAAAGAATCTGAAAACGGTGGCCCTGGTTGTTATGAGACGCCGTTTTCAACACTGTATCAGTAATATTTCAGCATCTAGACCTCAGTTATTTTCTTTAACCTTGGAGATCGATTGCAAAATAATATTCATGGGATTTAAGGACATGTCCACATGGTCTAGATATACAACGGCTTTCCTAGGATTCACCAGCGTTGGGACTCTTAAGTGTCTTGCCAAAGGACACTGCAACCCACAACCAGTGGTACCTATGAACCTCGAACCCAGGACCCCCCCCAGTTCAAGGTCCACCACTTTAACCACAGAGCCACACAGGACCTGTACTGGTAAATGCAAAATGTAACATTAGGGAGGAGTTATAATAAAACACAAAATATGTTATAAAATTTTGCAATGCTGTTTATTAGGATGCAAAAGAAACACTTGCTAGCAGTTTACATGACACTTTATTAAAGTCGAACCGATTCCGTTTTGTGCACAAGTGAACAATATGTACACACATCTTAACATCACGGGTCCCTCGACAAGACAACTTCTCTATAATACATATCACATGTTTAGCCATTCTCTTCGTCCATCTAAAACAAAACTCAACATAATACATTGTGACCAAAGAAGACATCTAGTCTTTCGTCAAGTTGACTTCCACTCTATCTCAAAAGGTACATGTTAAATTTAATAAGTCTAATGTTCCATCATAAAACATGGATATCTCTCAATATTCCGTTTGGGGCAGGAGTTGAAAAGTATGTTGAACGTTTCCCTTCAAATCAAGGCTAAGCCAACGTGAAAGCACAATCGTGGTAAACAGAAAAAATGCAACATTTCAAAATACTACAAAATGTTTGTGTTTCAAAAATGATAAATATAACTTATTCCACTTCTCTTTATATATTGATTTCAACCACTTACATCAGAATATAGTGTGTGGAAAAGGAAACAAAAAGAAAATGATGCATGTGGTGAGCACTCTCCTTTTATCACAACGATTTAGAAAATCATTGCATGTCTTTTATGTTGCTTAAACAAATTTGGGGAAAAAAAGATATAAACAAGTTACTTCTATTTCAAAAACACATTTTGAAAAGATCAGCAAAATGTTGAAAAAAGAAAAAGAATTATCTTTTATTAAATTGGCATATTTAGCCTTTAGTCCATTGTCGAGTGTGTAATAAAGTAAACAATAATTGAATAATAACCCAAATATGCATTCCTAGTACACCCTGGTAACACAACCATTCTTGAGTAAGGCCTATAAGAAAAATCATAGGCTACATGTTAGTATGCTCAAAGAAAACAAACACGTGAGAAATATAGCCACTCTTACATTAACATGAGGGTTCAATGCAAGACTATAGTAAGTGCTTCACATATTGAGGGTTCAATGCAATACTATAGCAAGTGCTTCATAAACATGAAGCACTTGCTTTAGTATTGCATTGAACCCTGGATATGTGAAGCACTTACTATATTTTTGCACTGAACCCTTGAAATGCATAACATTTACCAAAATAGCATATCAAATCCTACAGAAAGACATCAGGTTTTATATAAAATTGAAATGCTGTAGTTCTCTCTACATGAAGATTTTCCAACAAAATACTTTATTGGGTATGGAATGACTTCACAGAGACATTATGAGAAGAGTATAATTCCAATAACACATCATTCTTACAACATACATTGTAACTTTGTTACATTTTCACCATTTATCAAGTTTTTGATTGAACACTATTAGAACAGGCCAACTTACATTAAAGCAGAGTTATTGCTGCAAAAGTTTGCATCAAATTCTTTATTTTTCAATGTTTTAGAAACATGAAGACGCTAAGTCAGCATTGCATGTAGAGTTAATCAATTATGCAAAGCCAAACTCTTCCTCTGTCGCTATAGGTTTGCAGCAGAAGATATCAGCACCAAATATATAAGTGACATTTCATTATCATACATCCATAAAACTTAACAAATTCATGTTGAAATCATCATGATAACTGCACATAGCAACCAGTTATCTGCCTTTAGGAGAGTGTAAAAAGTTTGGAAAGGAAAAGCAATTTGTTTCATGTATTCATATTTGTTTGTTGAAAAAGCAAAGTTCAGAGTTTCGGTTTGGTTGTATATGGATGTACTCCATGTCACTGTATCAATCTAATTAGGTCACTACAGTACAAGCACATTCCATTGATCTATCTATTTGAACTTGTATGATTTAATACACAATACTCAGATTCATCCAACCCTTTTCCATACAACAAATGATTTTGAAGTTTTCTGAAGCTAATATCAACCTACAAATGATTGTAACCAAAGAAAGAATCTTTAAAAACAATATTCTTAATTGGTGTTTATCAAATGTACTTTGATATAAGTATATATGTCTCCTTTTGGAAGTTGAAAGCAGTTTGGTAGTGGTTTTAACAATAGAGAAAAGGGTTGAAACTTGTTCAATTATCATAAGATGTTTCCTGGATTCTCTTCATTTAAACTCATTAAGAACCTATCATTCAACACTTTATTGGTTACAGATACTTGACCCTTCATTAAATCAAAAGCATCAGCAAATGACATACATCAAGTATGCAAAACAAATGTTTCATTATTCTAAATGGTAACTATGAAAAAAGGCCAACAATTACAAGTTGCAATGAATTCTTAATACATCATAATTGCCTTTCAAGCTGTGGTTTGTCAGTCACATCAACCCTTAAAATGCTGGGTAATTTCCTAAAAATAGATTTTGTCATCTGCCTTTCAAAACCTTAAATATCTGCTTAACTTTGATGAGGAAAGATACTAAGAGTAGCAGACAGGTAAGATCACAGACCAGATGCCAATTTACTTGGCGGCTGGCATGTATAAAGGAAGGGCTTTAAAGCTACACTTGTCACAATCGATACTATTATGTACTTATGAGTAATGGAAAAAACATTGAAATAAATGAAGTTAATATACATGAACTGTTACAGTTGTCATCTTTCGTCTCAAAACAAAAATAACATACCCAGTCAATCTAAAATATCTATATATAATATAAATATTTCACAACTAGTTTGCATTCAGATTGTTTTAGCAAATTCTCAAACTTTCAAATTCATCCCAAACCAGATGATCAAAATGACTTAAAACATGCCTTATACAGACATAAAAGCTATCCCATTTACCCAATAAAGAACTCTATTTTCAGTACACATTGAACAATATGTTCTAACAAAGACTCGAGTTCAACGAAATAAATGACACCCATGAAAGCCTTAACCCTTTCCAAAAAAAAAAATTCTTCAACTGTCCAAAATTTAAAGAGTTTGCAGACGACATTTCAAAATGTGATGAAATTGGAAAATAATCTACTGATAGGGCAGAAAAAATTGTGGGAAAAGGAGAAATTGCTCGTCACGAGCAATTTCTCCTTTTCCCACAATGTTTACTAAAGCCGTCTGCAACAAAGTGGTCAAATGTCGTTATGTTTAGGAAAGGGTTTATGTACAAAGAAAAAAATTATATCATACATTTGGCTTGACCAAACAAAAGGAGATTTTTTTGCACTGACATTGCTTTAAACTATGGAAGACAAACAAACAATATAAGCACATCTATCAAACAAAACTGTTTTCAATAATTATGAATACACAACTTTTGCTTTGATATTTTATTAATATTTCATCTAGCTGCAAGCTGTTTTAGTTTATTGCATAAAGAATGGAAACATTTTCTAAGTTAATATGGCATGTAACACCATCATCATAGCTAAGACCTTTTGAACCTTCACCCTCGGAATGCTGGGTAATTTTCTATAAATATATTTTTATTTTATCAGCTTATCAAAACCTTAAATATCTGTGTAAATTTTGATGAGGAAAGATACTCACAAGTAGCAAACAGGAAAGATCACAGGCCAGCCCCAAAATTACTTCTGACCTGGATCCAACCTGTTTGCTTAAGCATCAAGTCGGTCCAGCACTATAAGAGTTAAAAAACACTGACAAAAACGAAATTGCTCAATTTGAACAATTGATCTTTTTGTAACAGTAGTTTCTACCCAATGTCATGCATAATTTACCATTTCTACATGGTATATTTGTTGTCTGCTGTTGCTTACAACTTGGTCCAATCAAATTACCTTATGGGAGGGGGAGAATGGGTTAAGAAACATTTTACATGACGAATATTCATAGCTTTGTTTAATCATATGGAATTGTTTTCTACAGATACATTAAATAAAGTACATTGATTGTATTGGGTTGTCATAAAAGAAACTCTAGACACTAAAATAACTGTTTGACAAGGACACAATTGATTATCAAGCATAATTTTTCCTGATCCCATTTTTTGTTAACTTGCAGTTTACATACATTGTTAACCATTAATAACATATATCTTGTGTGTGTTTATTCAATCCAAATCTCTCAAAATAGACTGGTCTGAATTGATGGCAACAGCAGGCTGGGATGAAATGGTTGTAAAAAAAGGAGAAATTGGTCAAGAGTAATTTCCCTATTGTCACAATTTTCTCTGAATACTTCTGTTGTATAAAAAAAAGCCCAGCAAATACATAAAACGGAATAGAATAAAAGATTCAGATTGGAATCATCCCCAAACAATGATATAAAATTACAACAATAGCTTATTATGATTTCAAACGAGTCATACACATTGTTCCAAAAGAATGGAAAAAGGGCTAAATCCTTTACCAAACGCCAAATTTTGCGACTGTCCCAAATTGAAAGACTTTTCAGACGACATTCAAAATATGATGAAAATGAAAATAATCTTCTGATAGGGCAGAAAATATTGTGGGAAAAGGAGAAATTGCTCGTTAAGAGCAATCTTTCCTTTTCCATCAATGTTTTCAAGAGCCGTCTGCAACAAAGTGGTAAAATGTCATTATTGTTTGGTAATGGTTTTACCCTTTACAGCAGAAATATATACATTCGAGCCTCGATAGTCCGAACGTCGTTAATCCGTATCATTCGCCATCCGAACATAATTTGTAGGGAACGGTCCTTACCTTCATTAATTTCACTTAATCCGGAAAATCCGCGTTCTGGCTCCGGACAATAAAAGCCGGGAACCAAGCCTAGCTTCTAATAGTATATGCGCACGTCTAATCCGGAAACCAGCATAATGATTTTTTTTTTGCGGTTACCTACGTTAATTGACAATACAGTAATCCAACATTCACACCTTTGGCAAATTTGCATGCATGCTTGATAATAAAATGTTACAAAGTGTAGTGTAATGAAAGGTGTTGATTGTTTGTAAATCGGTCATTAAGTCAGTTAACTGGTCTAACCTATTTGTAATTATCGTTGCATGCAGAAAGTTGAGTTTGAGGTGTTAACTCGCTGCATTTACAGCGATCAGGAGACATTGTCTGGCAATCATTTTCAACAATTACGTTTTTTTACTTCATAGTAATTATTATGAAAAACGATGTATAGGTAAACATTTCACTGGAAGCTCACCGATTGTTTATTCCGGATTATTCGTAAATACGAACATTATTCCTGGGAACGAAAGTGTTTGGATAAACAAGGCTTGACTGTAATCTTATAATTGAAAAAAAAAAAAACCATAAAAAGAGACCTGCAGAATTTATAACTAAACATCTAAATCATAATTTCAAAAGCAAATTCTCCTTTTGACATCATGATTTTAAACGCTGTCTACTGCAATGGCTTTGAATATGCAAATACTTCCAAAATGGCTTTATAAATAAATGGGTTTATCAACATCACAACAAAATTCATCTTTTGAGTCTTCCTTATCCTGCCTTATTGCCTTATTTCACTCACTATATACCCATTTGGTTAAAAAACAAAACAAACACATTAATCTACTTAACATGTGGAAGTCAGTCAACATTCTATTGCTTCTTTACTACAAATGTACCCCAAACAAGCACTTTTTTGCATTTACTACTTCACATATCACATTTAAACACAATTTGATATATCGTTTCTTGTATTTTGATATATCGTTTCTTGTATGTGAATGTGTGAAAGAGGTATCCATCCAAAACCACCACTATCCACTTACCCCGAATTGAACTTTGAGCGTTACCAAAATTGAAAGGATCAGCAGAGGAAAAATATAAACAATGAAGAATGACAGATCCATTTTATCACAGAAATGAGAATTTGAAAGTGAAAAAAAAAAGTCAATTTTTAACTTTGAACTTTCCTCACATCTGTGAACAAGAACCTTGAACACATTACCACCAACTGTTACATTTTTGCGTCTTGCAGCAGATGACTTTCGAAAGGCATAGTGGCATTGTGCAACTTCACCTTTTGCCACATTACTTTTTTAATCTATTCACATATCACAACAGCAGCACTGAAAGGTTTTTCACATGTTTACAAAGTTTTTAAAAGTTGTTTGCTTCAAGTAAAATAAAAATGTCATCTGCAGGTGGTAACGAGTTTAAAGAAATTCCTCAGTATAAACAAATGCCTCATTTGTCAGAACAATTACTCGAGGATCAATGAAAACAACTCTATACAGGATGTTTATAAAGCAGACTGATCCTGCAAGACATTGTCACAAGACAATTCAAGGGTTTAATGCAATACTATAGTTAGTGGTTCATGTTTATAAAGCAGACTGATCCTGCAAGACATTGTCACAAGACAATTCAAGGGTTTAATGCAATACTATAGTTAGTGGTTCATGTTTATGAAGCACGTACTATAGTATTGCATCAAACCCTCAAAGTATTCTGAATAAGTTAATTATTATCTAAAATGGCACTAAATATCTATCACTTTCACCACACGTGCCTATTTTGACATGACCCCCGATGAAGATATACAATACAAAACGGATGATTTACGCCTTTTTCGTCCTCTGCAGTTGGCTTTAGTTCAAAATTCCAGTATGGGTGAATAGAGTATGGCTCAACAGTTTAATGATATGAGAGAGGCTAAACATGAGATATACATAGCAAAAATATTCATACAACTGCAAGTGAGAAAAGCGCATCACCCACTGCCTATTTACACACAACTTGTTTCTTCTGTTTAAAGAAATATGTACATGTCAATGACTATCAGTTTAAAAGATATGAATCCTCTCGGAAATAGAATCAGAACCAATCAATTGGTTTGGACATCCTTACTACATCTTATAACCTACTTTGAATCCCTAACTGTTGCAGAAGGAAGAAAACCATTGTGATTTAAAGGTGCTTGCTCACAGAAGAGAAAAACTAAAATACAAAAATGTCGTTAAAGCAATACATATAAAAGTACAGCTGTTGTGCAGCTTTTAAGAAATTAATTTTTAGCTTTCAAACTTCCTAACATCTGTGAGCAAGCACCATTTAGGAGAAATTTGCTGCTTACAACCTCTGTTGCTTAACATGATTACAAATTTTTCCTTTACGACAATGCTTTCTTTCCCTCTGTGGTCTGTAATAGTTGTCTGCTTTTGCTTTCAACATGGCCCAGTCACAAAGATCCCATGTGAACAATAACTGGGGTGGCAAAATCAATTGTCTGTATATCCCAGCTTGTCCAAAAGCCTCAAAGCACAAGTGAGATACTTGTTGAAATTCATTTTAAAACCAATATAAGGAGGAGTAAATGACAAGAATTGGCATTTCCGAACAAGCTAATCAAAATCCGATTTCGCCACCCCTGAATAACATGATAATTGGTAAGCCGACCAAATGTAGAAAGTTTTCCTGAATAAAGATAGGCTCTCACTACATTTCCTTAAGGAATCATATGCTCAATATCACAATAATTTCATTTCCTGTGTAGTACACAATGTTAACAATTTGTAACAACTCACTGTGGTCACGTCTTCCTCAAATAATAAATAGCAAAAAAAAAAGAAAAAAGAAAATACCACCAAAGTTAGAGAACAGAGCATGCATGTTAAATGCACACAGCAAGGGTTCAATGCAAGGCTATAGCAAGTCCTGAACCTTTTACCAAACGTGAATTTTTTTAACCGTCCCAAATTGAAAGAGTTTGCAAACAACATTTCAAATGGGATGCAATTGAAAAATAATCTTCTGATAGGGCAGATAGCTTTGTGGGAAATGAAGAAATTGCTCTTAACGAGCAATTTCTCCTTTTCCCACAATGTTGTCCAGAGGTGTCTGCAACCAACTGGTCAAATGTCGTTATTGTTTGGTAATGGGTTAAGAAACCTCCTTCACAAATTGAGGGACTGACTACAGTATTGCATCGAACCTTTGACAACATCACAGCTGGGATACTTGTCTCTATCTGTTCTTAAATAATACTTTACCCCTTTACCATTCCACTCCCTGGAATTTACACGTCTGTTTAAGTCTTGAATGAATGCCAGATGGAAAAGGAATTGCTGATACAACCTATCTCTCTCTCTTTCTCTTGATCCAGAAATGACTTCTTTCCTATCAATTTGTTTTTTACTTTTAATTTTGGTTAGCACCTTTTTTGTTTTTCATTTGGATGACAGAGAATCCCAAAAATATGCAATTTTGCTTGGAGCTGAACTGTCTCATCTGTTTCATCATTTAAGATGATGATTTCTGTAAAATACAGACCGACCCTATATATAACTATAAAACAACTGAATGTCAGCTCCTTTTTCCACACCAGGTTTCATTCCCTTACTATATCTTGGACTCATTCTGTTGCACCTGTTTAGGGCTTTCCATTGACCCCTTGATTTATGAAAATTTGGAGGACTTTTGACCCCTTATAATTTATATGGAATTGCGATGGGAAAATAATGATCTTTTAGATCATATTCAGTCATTGGGGGTCATTTACTATACATGTATAAGTCAGGGGTCAAGGAAAGCCCTGACTTGCAGCAGGAGATTTATGAAACCACTTGGACAAAAGAAGAAATTGGTTGTGAGACAAGCAGTTTCTCTTCATCATTCAATGGCTCTGACTTAATTTCACAATAAACATGTCAATTACGCTTCTATTTAAATGCCTAATGCTCATGCTTATTTCTATTAAGTGTCTATGGAAATGCAATAACTAGATGTATTGGTTACTTGTCAAAAAGTTCCAGGGTACCGTTTTACTAAACATCTTACACTAAATATTTGTGTAAGCTCAATTCATCATTCGCTATTATTTTGATATTTGACAAAGCAATTTTGCAAAGTAACACATCTATGGAATCGTCTCTCCAATGAGATGCTTTCAATGATGTGTTACATTGCAAAATAGTACTTTGATTTAAGTTACTATCCATGTTTATCAAATTTGACTAACGCAAATATTTTCCTTATGTCTGTTGGTAATACAGTACTTAGGAATCCAGAAGCTGTCGACACGATCACACTTATTTCCAATTCTTATCATATTTCTACCCTGTGTATAGTTAGTTTAACAAAAGAATAATGAAGAACACTACAGTTTTTGTAAGAATGTTTCAAAGATACGGACAATTCAACTCTTATTTGCTTTAAACCAACACAGTTTTGAACCTTATAATAAACAGGCTACATTGTATTTCCTAACGTGATATTATGTCAAATGGAAAGAGTTTATTAATCAATCCTTTTTTACCATTACCTATTAAAATCAACTTGTCCAGATGACTCAAACAAGTTGCCAAAATGAAAGGAAAGGATAAATGAAGAGAAATAACCCCCAATCTAACTTGGTCTTTTACTACAGTAGCTCTAGAATCTACAGATAAAAAAGGTTTTAAATATTGTGGCGGTTTATTGAAAACATTGCCATTATTTGTCAATGTAGACCTACCATGCATTTTTGAATCCTATAGTTTAACTAGATGTTATCATTTTTTTTCTACTTATAATGCCTCTTCTTCGTCTAAAAATATAACACCATATAAATTCTGTGTTATAAAACTAACATTAAAAGATTGTTAATCAATTATCAATGGAAAGGTACAACTTTACTTTTCATGCACAGCTTCATAAAAACAGAATTTGAGTTAAATGTGAAAACTATGACTTTTAATACAATTTCTTGTAAAGGGATCAGTGCTAGACGTAAACTAGTCCACAAAAGTGAATGACTTTTTATAGCCATATAGAAAACCCTTGTTCTAGGTTTCCCATTTTTTCAAAACTGCTTTAATTGGTCCGTCAATTATTACTGGGTGATGAGATTAATAACAAAAAGAGGTTGAGCTGGAAGATAGCAAACAACAAAGAGGTGTAAACGAGACTTAGAAATGCTATAGAAATAAGCTTCTTTTTCCAAAATGCTGTTCTGGAAAGTAACAATTCCGATATGTTACTATTTTCACTTTAGTTTGCCTTATGAACGAGATTGACATCTTTATATCATTTTCCATACTACATAGACAAAAGCACCATTTTCAATTATAGCCACTACAGGGGAATGTGAGCATCTCAAACCAGTTGGATACATCCCATTTCTACAGCAAACTCCAGAAAATCAGCACGGGAAAACCTCTGTAAATGAATGTCTTCCCCATATAGAATTTCCTTCATTAATTAACCTTTCTATCCATCCATATTTGTAGGCTGGCAAAACTAAGCAGGTGTCGAGCATTTTCATTGGTTTTCTCTATACTATGTTGACTGCAGTAGTTTTCACTTTTGTACTTCCCAAACGTTTCTTATAAGTCTATCTATCAGTTGGAATAGATGAACAGCGCACCACATGAGAATTACAGATGCCCACTGAAGTATCAGATGAAAGAACTTCCACAGTATCACCACTAAGCACTATATTGTAGGATGACTTTTCTCACAGTGTTTAACATTATTCTATAACATATATTATGTCAGTTTTCTTCGGCTAATCCTCAATCACTGCAGCATTTTCACTGTGTTACACCAACACCAGGTTATTCAGACAGGGGTGAGTTGATATTTGAACAGACAGAGACAAGAGTCGATAATATGGTCCATGTCGGAAATCCATCAGCACATCAAATAAAGCTACTTTTCCCTGCAGGGGTCCAGCCAATGCTATAAGGCAGCAACCACATGTTTTTGATCATAATCACATATCAACTTTTTAATGTAGGCAAGTTTTCCGTGTAGATATTCGAACCGTCTTTTTTGATCGATATACTTTGGATCACTTTTTTGTTGGATATATTCCTTACGTATACGATGTTCAAGATCCTGAAATACAGGTGCAATAAATTTCATCCATGTGACATTTGTAAAACCAAAACCTTATTTGTTTTTTTAAAAACAGACTTTCAAAATCACTACTAAAAATTCCAATTATTGCATAGAATTAATTGTTTTCCTTATTTCATATTGCTACAAAGAATGATCATTAAGTTTATAGTATGTTGTTTAACTGATTAACCCATGTGGGTCTCTGTGACTGGTCCAAATTAACTGCAGACAAGCATGAAAAAAAAGTTTTGATGATTTATACAAAAAACATTGTGACGAAAAAAGAAATTAATTTAACAAGAAATTTCTCGATTTATAACTGAGGTTTCTAAAGGGTTCAGCAGCAGATGCAGCAAAGTGAGGTATCAAGGAGTAATGAGTTAACCAATTGAAGTGGTACAACACATTGAAAAGAACATTGAGTAAAAATTATTGAATTATAGGAAAGGACTGCAATTAAGTTACACAAATTTGATAAAAGGTTCTTTTAGGTGCATTTTTCCAATGTATATCCCAACTTTTAACACTGAAAATTGAAGGTAAGAGGCTTATCGAAAGGGGTGAGTAAGCATTGCTTTGTAGAAAAACTGAATACTAGGCAGTGCTTGTCATGAGCTATTTGTCCTTTTGTTCTTACTGTTCCTTATAGCATCTTCTGAAATAAGGTGTTATAATTACATCAATATTAAACACCTTTCAAAAGACGACCATACCTCATATTCTATTGTATCTTTTGGTGTCTTTTTCCGTAGCACTTGAAGCTCATAGAATTTCTTTGAGACTTTTTCTATGACTGTGTGAAGTTCCCGATACTCTGCATACTCCATATTAAAGTCCTGCTTGTACTTTTGACGTTGAGTGTCATCAGATATGGAAAAATATTTTCTGGAAACAACAAAAGCAGAGAAAATTAAACAGTTATCAGGGTTATAGCTTATAAACACTTCATCATCTACCAATAGAAGGGTATGTATACATTAGAGTCTCAATAATCCTGTTGTCATTAATTCGGTCTATTCGACATCCGGACAGAATTTGTCAGAATTCTACATTAATTGAACTGTCTAATCTGAAAAAATTCGCATTCCAGATTAGGTCTATAAAATTTAGGAACCAAAACTAACTTTTATAAGTATAATGCATACTGCTTATCCAGAAACCAGTATAACTCTCTATTTTGTGGTTACCAACGAAATTCACACCTTTTGCAAACTAGCATGTATGCTTGATCACAACACGCCAACCAGTGTATAACATTGAAAGGAGTTAATTGTTTGTCGGTCATTCTGTCAGTTAATTGGTTTTACCCAATTGTAATTTTCTTCATGTGGTGAAAGTTGAGTTTGTAAAAGGTGCTAATTGACTGCACAGACAGCAATTAGGAGACAATGTCTTTTGAGTAGTGTATTTTTTACTTCATAGTAATTATTATGATACACAATGTAAAGGTTAACATTTCACTGGAAACTTGCAGATTCTTTATTCCAAATTATTTGTAAATAAGGACATTTCTGGGAACAAAAGTGTTCATAAACTAGGTTCGACTGTACAATAGCAATCTATGTATTGGTAGAAAAACGCTTAACTTATTTTGCTTAAAATTCAATTATCTTTTAAACAATACAATTAAAAGATCTTCATTTCTAAATTTTCTAACATTTATTAGGAATCTTCTCAAAAACAGACTTAAGCTACCTAATAAAAGTACTTACGTCATATAGGCCGGTATATCAGATGTTGAATCAACAGTCGCTGAAACAAAGAAACAAAAAAAATGTAAACTGTAGTATATCTGTTATGTTGTTAAGATAAGATCTGGTATGAGTCTACATAAGTACCAAGTAGTGTTGGTATGAATGTTAGTATATGTCAAGGGACGTTATCATTATAATGGTTTCCAGTTGAATATGGACATGTTTGTTAAAGAACTGAAATTTGTTTGTCAATGTAATCCTGCTTAATAATGAGTGGTTAAAGACACCACATACACACAAAACTTGCAACACCCACTGTTTTCCATAACTGGCCTCATACATTTATAAGAGCTCATTAATTTGACATTTTCATGATGTACCAATAAAATTCATCCCAATAAGAACATCCATCTAGCTGCAAGAATAATTTGTCATCTTGAAATGATAAAACAACCATGTATTTCAAAAGAACAGCTAAAAGCAAGCACTTTTTCAGACATCTATTTGTGTGTTACCATTTATATTCTCCTTTTTATCTGAGCTGTCTGTTGTCATGGAAACATTAGATCTTCTATCTGTTGAGGAGGTGTGGTTTGACTGGGAGTTGCTGGTTGTCTTGTCATACAAGGATATTCTCTTCTTCTTAGAATTGTGTTGTGAGTGACTGTCATCTATAGGTCTCTTATGGGATTCAGATCTTTTCTGTAAAAAAGTAAGATACGTTGTTCACACTGGCACACATAGTTGGCATTGACATACATTGTTTGCATTGACATACATTGTTTGCATTGACATACATTGTTTGCATTGACATACATTGTTTGCATTGACATACATTGTTCTCATTGACATACATAGTTCCTATTGACATACGTTGTTTGCATTGACATACATTGTTGGCATTGACATACGTTGTTTGCATTGACATACGTTGTTCTCACTAACATACATAGTTTGCATTGACATATGTTATTCTCATTGAAATATGTTGTTTGCATTGACATACATTGTTTGTATTGACATACATTGTTTGCATTGGCATACGTTGTTTGCATAACATATGTTGTATGCATTGACATACACTGTTTGCATGACATACGTTGTTTGCATTGACATACGTTGTTTGCATTGACATACGTTGTTTGCATTGACATATGGTGTTCGCATTGTTTCTTTATGGCTTGCAGTCTTTGAAATTTTCAAAAAATACTTAACCCTTATTGTGCTGGACCAAATTCAAGCTTATGCAAACAGGTTAGATCCAGGCCAGCCGCCAAGTATATTGGCGACTGGCCTGTGATCTAACCTGTTTGCTACTCTGAGTATCTTACCTCATCAAAATCAAGCAGATATTTAAGGTTTTGGAAAGCAGATGACGTAATTACTCAGCATTCTGAGTGGCCAATGGTCACTCCCACTACACCAGAGATGTTGGTGGGGCTCGAACCCAAGAACTCAGAGTTCTTAGTCTGCCGCATAAACCACTGGGCCGAACAGAACCTTGCTTTCCTCTAGCAATTTTTTCCTTCCCTTATGCCTCAATGATTTCTATCACATTTAACAAATATTTTTCTTTACTTAACCCTTAGAATGCTGGGTAATTTTCTAAAAATTGATTTTTGTAGCGTCCACTTTCTAAAACCTCAAATACCTGCTAAATCATGATGAGGAGAGATACTTAGATTAGCCGACAGGTTAGATCACAGGCAAGCTGCCAATTAACTTGGCTGCTGGTCTGAATCCAGCCTGTTTGCATAAGCATGAAGTCAGTTCCAGCACTATCAGGGTTAATAATTAATGGTTGCATTCAATTTGGTCAAGTCACATGAGTGGGTCAGGAGCCTCGAGACACTATTTACCTGTTCTGTAACAGCAGACTGGCTATCAGGACTTCGGTTGGCGGGAGATGCTGAGGGGGAAACAGAGGAGGCACTTTGTAACTTCCTGAAACAAAGGATTTATCTTTATAAAAATACTGTACGCAAACAAAGTACAGTCCATCATTTACACAATTGAAAGAGTTGAATAAAAGAGCTTTAACCTACATCCAAATAATAACGACATTTGACCAGTTTGTTGCAGATGATCCCTAAAAACATTGTGGGAAAAAGAGAAATTGCCTTTAACAAGCAATTTCTCTTTTTCCCACAATGTTTTCTGCATTATTTGAAGGTTATTTTTCAATTTCATTGCATTTTGAAATGTCGTCTGCAAACTCTTTCAATTTGGGCCAGTCGAAAATTTTTACGTTTAGTAAAGGGTTAAAATACAATGAAAGGTTAGTTGGGCAAATTCTACACACGTCACCTGCATATATGTGCCAATGAAATTGCATATTAGGCAAATAAGTATTTTTTCTTTTTTGTCACAATATCATCTGCAAAGACCTCCCTAGGCTATTGCAATTTTGGCTTATGAGCAATTAATCTGCTAAGTAAGGTGAACAACACCTTAAATTTGATTCAGGCATAACCTTATGAGGATAATCTAACATAATTTTTCATAAATGACCTTTGTATCTAGCGGCAACATTAAACTGAAACCATACATTTCTGCATTTTTTTTCAAACCCAAATACTAGATTTGATAACTAATACTGTGATGACTGTTCAAGAAACTTGTTAACCAATTTTTCATTGTCATCCCCTTATAAAAGAATTGTGTAAATTTAATAATAAAGCAGGGTTTTTTCTGTGTTTAAGTTAACTTGCTGAAAATAATTTTCATTAATATCACAACTTTCTTAGGATTCATCATGGAAATCATCAGGATTAGACTTAGGTTCTTAAGTATCAAAGGTCACTCTCACAAAACCAGTGGTGCTGGTGGGACTTAACCCTAATAATGCTGGAACCGACTTTTTGCTTGTGCAAACAGGTTAGATTCAGGCAAGCCCCCAAGTAAATTGGCGGCTGGCCTGTGATCTAACCTTTTTACAACTCTGAGTATTTTTTCTCATCAAAATTAAGCAAATATTTAAGGTTTTGGAAAGCAACAAACACAAAAATCTATTTTTAGAAAATGACCCAGCATTCTTAGACTTTAACCCAGAACCCCGAGGGAACAAGTCAATCACAATAACCACTTGGCCACACAAGAATTCTGCCTTATATCTTACAAGAGGAAATGGGATGAATGTTTTTTACTTCCCAAATCCTTGGTTGTCTTACTTTTTAAGGATTTGCCGATCTTCGTCTGTGTAGAAGGGCCAATCAGGGCGCACTTCTGTGAAGACGTGTTTGGCGAGGGTAAAATTGTTATCCTTAGACACTGCCACCTGCTTCAGTATTGTGCCTAGCATGTCTTTGTCTTTTTCTCGAATACCATCTGAAAATATACAATTATACAACTATATTACACATCTTCATTTGGAAATTGTCATAAACAAACCTAGACTTAGCCACAAAGACATTTCAACAACAAAATATATTCACAAAATCAGCTTTCTGAATCTGGGACCATTAAAGTTCTCGAAATTAACACTAAAAGCTACATGTATTTATTTCTGTGGGTTTTAATTTGCGTCAACATGATTTCAGTCATGTTTAAATGACTGACTCATAATGACATAGGAAGACCCTAATCTACAGCCCTCATCAGCGTGTCAAGCTGGCTAAAACCATCAGTTTTCTGTAAGTCAACCTGGAGACTCACTCCCTTTAATGAAAAGCCAAATGCTGTTCTTAGGATTTGAACCTACACAGAGAGGGACCATGTGATTTTAAGATCTGAACCCTTACTACTAAGCCATTGAGGAATGACTTACATAATTGACCTTGAAGACCAATATGACAAAAGTTGACTTTATTGTCATCAATTCTAAATAAGTATTAACTTTCGGTCTGTTAACATTCTTTAATGCTCAAAATACCCATTTTAGAAAACAAATGTACTTTTAACTAAAGTTATAACCACACAGTAATCTTTACTAAATGAGTGAAGCTTATATTGAAGGAAAGTTTCATAACTTTATGATTTAAAAAAAAATGTTATTGTTAACCGCATCGTAAAATACATGATGTGAATATATTAGACCCTTTTCTTGTAAAAGTACAATATTCATACCATTAAATAACAAGAGAAAATTGATGCAAGCCTCAAAGTCGCCCGCAAAAAATTTGATTTGTCTTCCTAAACAAAACCTCAAACATAACATTTAAAGAATAGAATAGAAATGTATTTATAATACGTGCAAACATATCTCGTCATTCAAACTCACTAGAAAGAGCCTGTTACTCGGCTAATGAAAGCAATTGCCGAGGGAATAGCTGTCACAAAGTTTAAACATAGTTTTGTGGCTAACTGTTTCACCAAAAGTAGAAGAAATTAATCTGAAACGACTTATGATGAAAGACAATCAGATCTAGTCAACCTATGTTGGAGGAGCGTTAGACAGGCGCTGTTTTTTAAGAGATTATTTCTTATAATCTTGCTTTCATGCTTTAATAAATTTCGTTCTTTTAATTATTTTAAAGCTATTGAAACCAGAAACTTTTAAGACATTGTAACAAACCAAGATATATTTCTTGACTTTTGATACTTATCTTTACGGTTTATCAGTTTGACTTCTTCGAAATTTCGCAATATTTATTTTGTGCAGGTGTTTTCAATTTTGAGAATTATCTTATTCCAAAAGGATCGAATGGGTTAAGAGATGTGCAACAGAAGAATTAAACATGCACACCCATATATAGAAATTGAGTATTTCTAAACTTTTATGAAAGTTGTCTGTAATTGTTTCCATTTTTGCCAACACAAAGTATGTATTGAAAACTGCTTGTTTAATGATATTGAATTTGGAAACCGATGTCAAACAAACACATGACAATACTCTTGCAGCAGAAGCTAAAATCTATTAAGGAGGAAGAAGAAAAAATTGTTCAATACAAACAATTTCTGTGTCTCATTTGTAATACATTGTAATTGTCGTCAGTTTAAGTTTACAAATTGGATTATTCTTATTATCTCATATACAAAAAAGCCTACACAATGTAAATAGTCATGGAAACTGTACCAGTGTTCATTTTGTTTAAATGTCTACCAACAATGATTAAACAGATTTACCTGAAACCTGTCATTTATATGACAGTTTAGGAAATCATTGTGATGGAAAAAGAAATTCCTTAGAATGAACCACATTTCTCCCATTATTATTTACACTTGATACCCTTTTCTTTTTCTTATAATACAATCAATTTAATCATAACCTTAGATGTACCTTATGATGAGTTTTGTTTTCAATATTGATAAAGTACTAAGGAAAAGGTAAAAAATGTATGGCAAATTACTAAAGATAACTAATTAACTATGTCTTTTAACCCTTTCCCAAACGGCAAATTTTCGACTGTCTCAAATTGAGAGAGTTTTCAGACGACATTTCAAAAAGTGATGAAATTGTAAACTATTCTTCAGATAGAGCAGAAAACCTTGTGGGAAAAGGAAAAATTGCTCTTAGCGAGCAATTTCTCCTTTTCCCACAATATTTTTCGGAGTCATCTGCAACAAAGTGGTTAAATGTCGTCATTGTTTGGTAATGGGTTAAGAATGTTATTAATATATATTGACATGGCATAATATTGGGGAAAAAGGCAATAATCTTTAACTCTAAAGAATGACGAAAATAAATGCTGGCAGCAATAATAAGATATGAAGACAATATTTTAATTGCATTATTGGTTAGTTGAAACAGAGACATAGATAACAGTTATCTGTGTCTCTGGTTGAAACCATAGCAAAAGAAAAGCAATAAACAAACTGTCTACTTATTACTTATATAACTTCATTTCTTTGAGACAGCACTGATAGCACACTACAACTTTTAAGTGAGTATTAGCACTAATCAATCCAAGCCTTTTAGAATGTGTCATCAAGTAAAGTGATGTGCACCAACTTCGTACAGAAGACACATTTGTCTTATGCCAAAACAAACTATTACATATAACAACTTTAAGAAAAAGCAGGACGTGGAACATTCTATGTTCTAACATTCATTAGAACTACACAAAGACCACATCTTCACATTTTACAGACATCTTACTACTGTCATTTTTGAAACACAGACTTCGCATCACATTAAGGCTTGTTGTTGATACTATCGAGCTACGTGACTTATAATTAAATGTACGGTACGAACGTAATATGGGACGAATGGAAAAAGATAGAAGCGTTTTTGGTAATTACCTTTTTATTTTTATCAATAAAACGTAAAAATCATCTGTACATATACTTTCTGATTTTGGACTGTTTCTTTACCGAAAGAAATTGAGTGATTTAAAGGAAAGATTGACGATAATTCTGCTTAAAGGCTGAAAGCCGCACGAAGACCGTAACAGCTACAGTTTTATTTTGTTATTTTCGTCGATCAAAATGGAATTTGTAGGCGCTGGACATATGACTTAATCACTGCATATATAACTTGTTATTAAATCGTAGACAATTATATACAATCAATGCTCAAGCGGTTAAAAATAAATGTTTAAGGGAATAAATTGAGAGGTCTATATTTTAACAAAGGCGATTCGACAGTTGAGATGATACGGGCACCTGCAGACGAATTTCATTGGTCAAATTGATTGACTGTCATCTCGTAGATTACGTTATAAAATATAGGGTTTTAGAATATTTATCAGAGAGCCAGTCTAATGGACCTCGTCAGACGACTTTACACATTGGACTGGCACTCGGTACCATCTTTTTGATAAAGAAAACCGATTTTAAGACTAACTAAAAGAGATACAGGCTGAAAAATGGACCTGTTATTGTTTGAGATGGATCTTGTTTTAAACTATTTCTCCAAATAAAAACCTTTTAAGAACACAAAATCAAACAGAAAACATTTTTTGAAACAATGAATAAAGGAGAAAAGGTAAATGACTAAAAAAAGAAAAGCCTTTGTTATGAATTATTTTCAAATAAATGATAACAAAAATGAATATAGCCTCCCTCTCCCCATGTGCACTAACCAAAAGCTTCTACAAATATGATCGCCGCCTTCTGACGGGCGATCAATGAAATTACATAACGAAATCATGAATATATCAGAAGAATTCTGAATTGAAAAAAGCTTCATAAACAACATTTAACATTATGCATGCGTAGAATACCATCCAATATTTCACAGTTAAGGGCACTTAGCTGTTAAAACTAGTAAGAAGTAGAAATCTTTCTAAGCCTATCTCCTTTTACCATAATGATCCTATGTTTTGTATATGATCATATTGTTTTCATTGATCTCATGTATTTCACATTTAGAATCAAGATTTTCATTTATCTTAAGATTTTCAATTCAGAATCAAGGGTTTTATTTATCTGAAGTAATTGGCATTCAGAATTAAAGGTTTCATTACCTTGTCTTATCATATTGCCTGACAAAGTCCTCAAATTTAATGAATTAATTATGGGGAAATAGATTAACCCTTATATACAGTCATTCAATATTGTTTTAAGTCACCATAGTAACAGGAAACCTAATTGTGGTGCGCAAAAAAAGATAAGGCTTAACCAATTACCAAACAATAACGACATTTGACCAGTTTGTTTTAGACAACTTGGAAAACATTGTGGGAAAAGGAGAAATTGCTCTCTTTTTCCCACAATATTTCTGCCTTATCAGAAGATAATTTTTCATTTTCATCACATTTTGAAATATTGTCTGCAAACTTTCAATTTGGGACAGTCGAAAATTTGATGTATGTAAAAGAGTTAAACAGGATTGACTGTACCCTCTTCACATGTACCTTATAGTCACAAGAATAAAACAATGCTGTGACTGGCAAGAATACAATGCTTGTAAATTACAATTTCTAATGTTATCACATAGGTGTTTAACTTATTCCACAAAGTAGGCGTCTTGATTCCCAGAAGGGAATGAGTAAACATCTCAAGAATGACCTTGCTTTGTTATTCTGAAAATCAAAACATCCACATTTCAATGATTCATTTAGCATTGACATTTAAATCCTTTGACGCAGACACATTTCAAGATATTAGGCTAAATATGTGTGCAGTGTTCTTATATTGAATGATGCTTTTGATTAATCCATAACCAAACAATAACTACACTTGACAAGTTTGTTGCAGACAACTCTGGAAAACATTGTGGGAAAAGGAGAATTTGATATTTCTCCTTTTCCCACAATGTTTTCTACCCTATCAGAAGTGTATTTTTTCAATTTCATCACATTTGGAAATGTCGTCAGCAAACTCTTTCAATTAGGGAAAGTCGAAAATCTGACATTTGGTAAAGGGTTAAGGGAATAATTAAAAGTCCAAATGCGGAATTCAGTTAAGTAAATCACTTGAGACTTTATGAACAAGAAGTGTGTCTTTTAATACTTCGCAAATTATGTTTTTCTATGGTTTCAAAAACTAAAGATTGTAAAGGAACTTTTTGATTTTTCATAACTTCATTTAAAATCATAACTTCATTAAACTTCATTAACCCTTTACACATAAATTCAACTTTGTTGGGTGTCCATTTTTATGCCAGATCAAAATACCATTCTAAATACATGTACATGTATTTCAAAAGTCCATTATTCAGTTAGAAGTCTTTTAAATTATCATTAAAAGTTAGCAGTTCAGCTTTGCAAATTTTTCACTAAATTCTACATGTTTAAACCCATTACCAAACAATAACGACATTAAACAAAAAAAAATTTGATCACTTTGCTGCAGACAATCCTAGGAAACATTGTAGGAAAAGGAGAAATTGCCCTAAATGAGCAATTTCTCCTTTACCAACAATGTTATCTGCTCTTCTAGAAGATTATTTCCAATTTCGTCACTTTTTGAAAATTAATGTCATCTGCAAACCCTTACAATTTGGGACACTCGAAAGTATGGCTTTTGGTAAAGGGTTAACTCTACGCATCATACAATTTAAGTGAGTAAGATCCTGTTTCTAATATAGTGTCAATGTAAATGAGACTGAATATCATTATATGTGTATTGAAAAGTCATACATCTCTCACTTTTATTGCACAACTTTCTCATACATCCCATTTTTTATGACATAACTTTTGTTATCATGATGTAGACCAAACATCAAATGACTCTTTTCAGAATATGGCCCAATTCAAAACATTTCAAATAAGAAGGGAATTTCATATTCATCTATGGATCTAAGGCGACACCATTGTGTCAAAAGATGTTTTATGCCACAGAAGACAAATGTTGCCATAAATCAGGTTGCTTTCATTTCCAAAGACATTTCAGAGACATCATCCAGACATCTCAACCCATTCCCATCAATAGTTTTGTGTAGGGTCCAAATTCAAAAGACAAGCAGTTGGCAGTTTAAAAGAATGGAGAATTCTCTGTGAAATGGACAAAATTGACTTAGTCATTATGAAACATTGTTTGTTAAGAGCATCTTCTCCTTTTGGCACTTTGTTTTCTAACTTGTCCTGATGCAAAAGGGTCAAATTGAGTTAACCCTTTACCATGGGCCAAATTTTCCACTGTCCCTAATTGAAAGAATTTCTAGACATTTCAAAATGTGATGAAATTGAGAAATAATCTTCTGAAGGGGCAGAAAACATTGTGGGAAAAGAAAAAATTGCTTGTTCCGAGCAATTTCTCCTTTTCCTACAATGTTTTCCAGTGTCTTCTGCAACAAACTGGTCAAAGGTCATTAATTCTTGGTAATGGGTTACAAGGGAGAAGTAGGTTTTGGGTTAAACCTTTTCCATGAGTTGGCTTTTGGAATCATTCAGGGACTAAAACAAATGGCTTTATGAACACATCTAAGCAACAATTTTTGTTTCTTAGCCAAATAAAATCTTTCATTAATATTTCTCTATTTCATTTGAAAATGTATTTAGCAAATTATCGGTAATACCTTGGGAACATACAAAAAGTGTCATGCAGGTAAGAGTTAAAAGTTTATATAACAATAAGATACAAAAATTCATGTGACAATCTTCATGTTACCATGTGATTTTTCATTAATATGTTCTGGTTTATTTCTCAAAAATTTGACCCACTTCCTAAAGTAAGTCTTTCTCTAAAAAATTAGCAAAATATCATTTCTTACTTACCACAAATTAATAGTTCTTCATAAAGGAAAAAATTGCATGAAATGAACAATACTTCTTTCTTAAGTCAAAGACCTCGGCTTGTTGAAATCATTTTGTTAATTGGGTTTTAACCCATTACCAAACAATAATGACATTTAGTCACCTTGTTGCAGGGGACTGGAAAACATTGTGGGGAAAGGAGAAATTGCTCTTTTATTTTTCAAATTCATCAAAATTTGAAATGTTGTCTGCAAACTCTTTCAATTTGGGACCGTTGAAAATTTTGGCGTTTGGTAAAGGGTTAACAATTTACACTACAATAATTGATCAGTTGTAAGAAACTGACAGACTGACTTTGTTCATTCTTTAACACTTTCAAGATGACTTATTTTTACTTGAAGCAGACGACTTTAGAAAAGCTTAATGTAAACCTTTTTGTTCTACTGTTGTGATATGTGAAAAGACAAGCATTGTGGCAAAAGGAGAAGTTGCTTCTGACAAGCAATTTCTCCTTTTGTCACAATGCTTTTTGAAAGTCATCTGCTGTAAGACACAAAGATGTGGCGCTACGTGGTGAATAATGATCAGAGCTGGTCACAAACTTAAGACCCTAGTACTCAAAGTTGACACATAACAGAAGTAAAACATAAGGCTAGGTATCATAATTAGTAAAGCTGGGGAAGAAGGTCATTATACTATGACTTATTTTTTTTTCTAATTAATACTTTTTTGAAGTGTCATATGTTTATATTTCCTGGTAATTAAGCAAAGACAAATTACACAACCAATCTCAGCTTGTCATCTTAAAATATTTTTTCTATTGAAATATACTTGACACTTTATTGCACCTTAAAAATGAAAATGTAACAAGTCAAAGCTCATAGAAATAATCTTTTGATGCTTTTAATTAGGACATCTTGACATGTTTCTGTAAGAAGGAAACAAAGATTTCAAAAATAACTCCTTTCACTTGATGTCGCTTTGACTTTCCCTTTTGGCAATTGCCTCTTGATGTGTTAAACATAAAATGAAAACAAAGCCTAACTTCCAGTGAATGATTGAAATGAATGAATTAAATATAAGGTGCGCCAACAGATTCAAATCTCAGTGAATGCTACAAAGTAAATGAGCTTGAAACCAGTGTAAAATAAGAACCAATGACATCGATATTGTTTATCCCTTTCCCAAATAACAAATTTTGGACTGTCCAAAATTGAAAGAGTTTGCAGACGACATTTCAAAGTGTTATAAAATTGAAAAATAATCTTATGAAAGGGCAGAAAGCATTGTAACGAGCAATTTCTCCTTTTCCCGCAATGTTTTCTAAAGTCGTCTGCAACAAAGTGGTCAAATGTCGTTATTGTTTGGGAAAGGGTTATGCCTTGCTATGATGACTTGGCAATTACCAACTGCAGCAAAGTTGTGATGTCAATAACAACTTTGGAAGGATCAATGACACACCATAACCCTTTACCAAACGCCGAATTTTCGACTGTCCCAAATTGAAAGATTTTGCAGACAATTTTTCACAATGTGATGAAATTGGAAAATAATCTTCTGAAAGGGCAGAACATTTTACTACCTTACTGAACAATTCCTGGATATTGTGCATCTTATGCATCAGACATACAATTTTCATTTGTTTTCCCAACAATACATTTCAAAGACTATTCCCCTAAACAGTAAGCAGTAGTTTTGAATCTTTATCAATATAAGTAAACTTAAATCAAAAACTTTGTGAGGTTAATAAACCTTGCTTTTATACTTTATACAACAAGGTATCATTTCCATGCTCTCCTTAAAAGTAAACAGGTGTTTACAAGGTTGTTTTGTGTTTGTGTTTATTTCTGCAAATGTTTACGCCAAGATCAATGGATAAACAATAATCATAATAAATGAATAAACATTTAAATCTATGTAACAAAAGAAGAATTTGAGCTTAATACCTTTAGTCACAATTTCAATAGCCTTATGTTGAGGTGTTGATACTCATTTGCATAAGGCAAAGGATTATTTGTTATGAACTAAAACCTAACACTTCCATACATCTTGTTATTTTCGTTTGACTCCTTTGGTGATCCAATTTAAAATACTTTGCAGATGACCAAATCATGAAAACAAAGCCATAAAAAACCAGCATACATGATAAGGAAGCATCGATACCATTTTCAGAAATGTTGATGCAAAATTGCTATATTTGTGACAATCTTTTCAATAGACTGTTGCATAGGCATGTTTACAGTCATAAGGTAAGGGTAAACCACATCCTAAATTGACCAAATTTGGCAAATAACCGTTCCTGTTTACCAAATCTAAGCTGACAAAACAAACATTATAGTTCATCAAAACAGGCAATTTTCTTGATGGATCACTGCAATAATTTGATGATAATGTCACTTAAATCCGGACAGAAATAACGATAAAACTTTGATTTTTTTTTTATTTTGGATTAACTAATAAAAGAGTTAAACAAAAGGAGTTTATCTCTCTGAGCAGATAATACTTTCTGTAAATGTTTCAATTATCATTTTATGTAAATGGAAAAGCTTTAAAAGTCATTAACCCTTATAGTGCTGGAACCGACTTCATACTTATGCAAACAGGTTATATCCAGCCCAGCCATCAAGTAAATTGGTGGCTAGCCTGCGATCTAACCTGTTTGCTACTCCTAGTATCTTTCCTCAATATAATTTAGCAGATGTTTAAGGTTTTGGAAAGTAGATGACGCACTAACCTATTTTTTGAAAATTACCCAGCATTCTAAGACTTAGGTAAGAATATAGGTACCTCTGTGTAGGTCGTATTAACGCATTTACAAATATAATGGTCGTTCCCTTCCAACAGAGGCCACAAGACGGGTTTTATTAGATACAACAAGCAAAATATCCTAAACACAAGCAAGTCCTTCATTTGTCACAAAGATTTCATTTAACTCATTACTGTTTAAAAAAAAATAATTAGTTGCCTGAGTGACTCCCAAAGATGAATCGTTATGAACAATTTTTCTTGGGATTTAAGGTTGAAAGATAGGAAATCATGCTTGTGAAGCAATTTCATTTTTTTTTTTTATCTCAGTGGTTTGTATGGCTTCTGCGGCAGATACAGTAAAGTAAGGCTGTATTAACCCTTTACCAAACGCCAGTTTTCGACTGTCCCAAATTGAAAGAGTTTGCAGATGACATTTCAAAGTGCGATAAAATTGAAAAATAATCTTATGAAAGGGCAGAAAGCATTGTAACAAGCAATTTCTCCTTTTCCCACAATGTTTTCCAAAGTCGTCTGCAACAAACTGGTAAAATGTCATTATTGTTTGGTAATGGGTTAAGTACAGGGCTAATGCACAGGTTTACTATATTTTGCCCTCAGACTATCGGAACGATTTTCTTTATGAAAGCCTTTTATTTCTCTGCGTTCAGGTTCAATGACTGTTATACATCACATATACATTGTAGGACAAACTACATCATTTTGTCAACATGTAATTAAGCTAAAGTATAATGACAACTAGTTTAATTACTCAGGGGCTTCCTAGAAAGGTTCACCTGTTGAATGCTCAAGGTAAAGGCTTTCTTTACACTCATCAATAGTAACCCTTTCTCTTGCTATTTCTCATTTAGATGATAAGTCAGAAAAATAGTTAAGGAAGCAACAAGGTACTGTGTTACTAAACAACTCAAGGAAAACATTTTTGCAAGTCAAAACTGATAAACACTGACAGTATCTTACATGAAAGTACAATATCGCAATGCCACACATCATTGGAAGCGTCTCATAGGGCAATTTCAATGACGTGTTATGTTTTCAATGTTTCTGGCCCAATATTGAAATAAAAGGGAATGTTGTTTTGAACTTGTGCAAAGTCTGAGCATGAAATGTTTAGTTATATGATACCATGATGAAAAGAGAAATTGCTCATACAAGGTTATCTCTCCTTTATTCACATTGTGCCCCCATGGAAATTTTATCTGTATATTCTTTCAATTTGATTTGTCCCAGAAGCCAATCAAAACATTTATGATCAAAGGAAATTAAATGATAATTACATTAACCCTCTACCAAATGCAACATTTTCAACTGTCCCAAATTGAAAGAGTTTGCAGACAACATTTTAAAATGTGATAAAATTGAAAAATAGAGCAGAAAACATTATGGGAAAAGGAGAAATTGCTGCTTTTCCCACAATGTTTTCCAGCGCACTATGCAATAAACTGGTCAAATGTTGTTATTGTTTGGTAATAGGTTAAGACAATCTTCTGTACAAATGTATCAACAGATGATAATTTTTGTAAATAATGACATATAAGGTTCTGTACCCATACTGTGAGTTATTAATATTTTTGAAACGAAATCAATACTAGGTTGAATTCTTTTCTAATATTTCTAAACCTATCCCAAATTCAGACGTCATTTAGTAATATGTTTAAACTCGTATTACCTTTATTTTATTGATTGAGTGGTTATTTTCTGGGTTTCTTTTTGGTCTTTTTTTTTTATCACATCACAGGGCTTTAAATGCATTAAAAACAGGGGACCGTAATAGCCACCTTCCCACTGGGAAATTTCTATAAACCATGCAGTTTTAGCTAAAAAGTCATGCCAGTATCTTGGTCTCCGTATTCAACAATTTTGGCGATAAAAATTCTGCAAAAGGAGAAATAAAGGCCCTGCATTGTAAACGTTCAACCTATCTTAAAGTTTAGCGATAAATAACCTTAACATCAGTCTGAGGAATTTTAACATTAAGGAAACCCTTAAGGAGGCTTACCCATTCCTTCATGTATAATCTTTCAAATACAGAAGGTTTGAGGAGAAATCACTTGTTGCAAGATCAATTTCTCCATTGGTCAATTATAGTTTTGACCCAACCCATCATTGAAAATGAGGCAAGCAAGTATCTTGATCAGACGATTCCAATGACGTGTTACTTTGCAATATTGCTTATCTTAATATTGGAATAAGATAGAATGTTGTTTTGAGCTTTTGCAAGTTCTTCGCATAAAATGTTTAGTAAAACGCTACACTTGTGGGGCAATACCAGAAACATAGTTAATCAAGGGCACTGAATGCCACTGTCCACTGTTGGAAATGGTGCAAAAATCCAAAACCAACACAAAGAATTGGAAATATTGATTTTCATACTGAAATAACGTTCTACTGTTGCTTCCAATTTGGTCCGGACCAGTCACAAAATTCCCTACAAAAAAAATAGATCAAGTCTCACAACATAGGGCAACAGTGCTAATACCGCTTATTCGAAACAGCGTCAGGTAAATTCAGGTAAACATAAAGGGGTCAGTCAACTAATACCACATGATTGACAGTTGACGTCAACTCCATTTGACTTGTATGTTACATACACAAAAGCACTTAGGCCTCCCCTGTCAAAATCCATGCCCCATTCCCCACCCTCTGGCAATAGTGTTATTGGTGTATTACTTCACTAACAGGAAACAAATCTGCATAAATCACGTTGGCTGTGAAATTATACATTTCAAACAATTATCCCCCCCCCCATATGTAAATATGTCAGAGATGCATTACATGTCTCAAATCTAAATAGTAATTTTTTCCCCATCAAAACATACTTTCTCAAGGAAGTGGTTAGTATCAATCGGAACCGCATCAAGCCCCTGAATAGAAATAGAATGTTGAGACATTATGACAGATTGATTGCCTAATGAATTCCAAATGGGTATGAGCTACTGTTCCCAACTGGGATCTCAGTCTTTGGCACAAATATTTTCACAAGAAGCTTCTTGTCTTATTGCATACATTGTGATTTATATACACCAATTCTCATACTTGCTAGTTTTTCATGTTCATGTATATAAAGTGACCCATGGGACCAGCATGGTTGAGTGTTTGAAATCATTGTGTCAAAATAAGAAATTGTGCCAGATGATCCATTGCAGCCTAGGACCCTCACCCTGTTTAAATTACATTTGTGTATTGAGGGTTCAGTACAAAACTAAAGTAAGTGCTTCATGTTTATGAAGCACTTACTATAGTCTTGCACTAAACCCTTGGTATGTACTACCCATTCTGTCATTGATCCTTTTGTGACTGATAAAAAAATTGAATGGCAACAATTACAAGCTATTAGAGGATGAACAAATTTTGATTTTGTAACAATGACTTCTTCAACATTGTGCAGACTTTGCTGTAATATCAAGTATATAAGAAACAATGGGTCAAAGAAGAGCCCGAAATAAAGGGCTTATCACCTTTACTTATTCTTTTATTTCCTTTCTAAACAATACATAGTTGGTATTCATAAGAATAGTATCATGCAGACAATTCTAATGAGTATCCACAAAATAGGATTTACCAAAGAGTAGTTGAATACTGCTTGCATTACTTATGTTTATTTCATCTATACATTTATATGGGTTTTTCATCAGATCAACATAATTTCAGTTATGTTGTAATGCCTCAATCTTAACCTTTTAGGTGCTGGAACTGACTTCATGCTTATGTAAACAGGTTAGATCCAGGCCAGCCACCAATTTACTCTGGGTATCTTTCCTCACCAAAATAAACCAGATAGTTTAAAGGTTATAGAAATCATAGGTGACACACAAATTCATTTTTAGAAAATTACCCAGCATTCTAATGGTCAATGATGGAGAAAGATCCAATTCTTGTTTGCCCATAAGGGCTTTTCAAGCTGCATTGAACCATCAGCACTCCATTCAACCCTTTCCAAAACAATAACAACATTTGACCACTTTGTAGCAGACGACATTAGAAAACATTGTGGGAAAAGGAGAAATTGCTCGTGACGAGCAATTCCTCTTTTTCACACAATGCTTTCTGCTCTATCTGAAGAAATTTATCGATTTCTCACAATTTGAAATGTTGTATGTAAACTCTTTCAATTTGGGACAGTTGAAAATGTGTCGTTTGGGAAAGGGTTAAGTTAATTGGGAGATTACCTCTCAAAAAAATCCTCATCAGTCACCGGTGTTTCTCCTAATCTTCCAGGGCAAAGGGTGACCTTGTTACACTCAGGTAACTATCTCTAATGCATGTGACTGTCATAACTATCATAAAGGTGTGTTACGGCCTTCAGACAGACACATATATCTTTACATACTTAAATACAGGAGTTACAACTGTTTTCTACATGTTCGGGCATATCAAATTAACAAATTCCCTCATAGCAAATATATCTCTTATGGACAGTTTCAAAAATAACTCAAGCATTTTAATAGTTAAAAAATACGCAAAATAAAGTTATCTTTTTGCTATAAACAAAAGGAGACAAAGTCCATTTGTTTAACAAACTGCCTTTGTTTAATCTTTGTTCCCTTATATGGGAATTTGACTGGCCAAAATTGAATGAAAAAGAAGACAACATAAATACCATTACAGAAGAAAATCTCAATAATATCAGGTAAAACCATTAGGAGCAATTATCATTTTCATTCATGAGGTACTTTAAGAAATCTGCATCAGATGTGGTATTAAGTGATATCATGGAGAAAGGGAATACAGATTTTCAGAGATCCAGTTAAATAATTGTAAAAGGTTAATTAAGATCAAATAGACCTCTCAACATGTTTCACCTCTGTCCTATTTATATGTCAGTTTCACTGACAATGTCCCCAGTAATTAGCAGAAGACAACACTACAAGTCAACATCAAAGTGACAAACAATATCAATGTAAAACTGAATAAATGAGGGACGGTTTTAAGCAGGGTCCTCTTTATGTCACAATGATTTCAATATACTACCATTTATGAATTGTATTATATTTAATGCAATCTTTAAGCAGTTTAACCATTAGAATTCTGGGTAATTTTCTTAAAATTGATTTTTATGGTGTCTGCTTTCCAAAACCTTAAATATTTGCCTAATTTTGTTGAGAAAAGATACTCAAAGTGGCAAACAGGTTAGGTCACAGGCCAGCTGCCAATATATTTGGCAACTGGTCTGGATCTAACCTGTTTGCATAAGCATGAAGTCAGTTCCAGCACTATAAGGGTAAATAAATGTCTTTAACCCATTATCTGTTCCATTACTTCACACCAGACAACAATAATGATTGTTCTTGGGAAAATGATGCAGGGGATCAATGAAGGGGGTTCAAAACAAAATTGCGGTCCGTTAAATTATCAGATTACAATCTGCTGGTGATTGTAGTTTCTTTTTCTGTATGTTAAAAATTAAAGTAAAATATAGCAAAAACTCATTGTTTTCCTCTTTCTTATTTTACCTTGAATCTTAAGAATTTGCTGCAACCATTTTGTGAAAATCACCATTGGAAAAATAAGTTATTTTCAATAAAACCATATTTCTTCATAAAAATATAATTCCTATTGCACAAGAGGATTTTTCAAAATCTTTATTGATCCAGTGTAAGATCTATCAAGTTGTGTTGCAAAATGCCATTTCTAAATTTCAAGGATGAGTATTTACATTAGTTTTTCAAACTCTTCCTGGACAAAAAGCACATCTATATGCTTTCCTGCAGGGTTTTGCTAAAACCAAATAAATATATCCAAAATCAATACAGAAATTAAGGAAGACCCATAAAATGCTTCACAAAGTTATGATATGCATGACATGAAAAAAATGATGAATAATGATTCTATAAATCATTCTGACCTATTTCTCGTAAATACATTAAAACTAGCATAATTATAAATCTTCTGCATTAAGATATTCAAAAGAGGGTGTTGCACAGTTAAAGGAACTGTATATGTAAACTAAACAGCCTTTCTGTCCTGGCATCAGTGCTTCTGTACTTCTGATTACAACAGATTACGACAGTTGACTTACCATGCTTCTGTGGTAATCATTTACCCTTATAGTGCTGGAACCAACTTCAACCTTATGCAAACAGGTTGGATCCAGACCAGCTGCCAAGTAAATTGGCGACTGGCCTGTGATCTAACCTGTTTGTTATTCTGAGTATCTTTCTTCATAAAAATTATGCAAATATTTAAGGTTTTGGAAAGAAGATGACACAAAAATCAACTTTTAGAAAATTATCCAGCATTCTAAGGGTTAAGCAAATGGTTGTAAAAGAGTGCCATACACTGGGCTACTCTACTAGAGTTGAATTAAGCTCAGACATCATGTCATGGTTAGTACTCATGAGACTAACTATTAATTTATAAGATTTTCAAATCTACCCGGTAATAGAAAGTGTTTGACGAGTAGAATGCTCTAACATGAGGGACTTCTCCCCTACAGAGCATTTAACAAATACCTTCCAGTTGTGGGTAAAAAAAAATATGTTTGCTCTGGTTAAATCTAGAGGAAATAGTTTTAAAATTAGAATTTGGCATCTTGTTTACAACAAAAACCTAATTATGACTTTATTAATTACCATATATAGTTTATCATCCAAAAATATGAATGATAGTGACAAAATAAAACTTCTCAAAAACAGGCAGTCCTGTTCTAGGGCACAAATTTCCTTAAAATATTTTGTTCAGTGAAGACAAGACAAACATTGCCTGTCCTTAAGAAAAGGTTTATCACTCCATCATCATCTAAAAACAATTAGGGCATGTCCATAGAAAATCGAGTAGTATTACATCTGCATATAAACATCCTTCAAAGATCAACTCATGCGGGCAACATAAAATACAATTGCTGTGTAATCTTTTTTATTTTTATAAGTTTTTGAAATAGAAGCCCTAGAAGAAACTGATTAACAACTCCTTTTCACACCATTTTTTCTTTCAATGTTCTGCTATAATGACGATAAATCAATTATTCAACCGGTTTAGGTAGCCTGCAGCAAAATGTCAAAAGAGCAATAAGATATTTTAGTTTTGAAGTGGATACTTTGTTTGTTTGTTTATATTGGGTTTTACATTGTATCAACATTATTTCAGTTATGTTGCAATGCCCTTTCAGATGGAGGAAGACCCCATACTCAACTGTCCATAAGGACTGTTCAAACAGGGTAGAACCAGGGAAGACTGCCTCTCATGAAAGTCCAAATGCCACCGTCGGGATTTGAACCCACAAGGAGAGAGGCCATGTGATTTCAAGGTTGCCATTGGACAAGTAGTTGTAGCCATTCCACTTTGTCAAGCTTGGAATTTGTGATTAACTTTGATGGAAAACAAAGAAATAACAAGAGGGGAAAAAGAAACTATGTAAAGACAAATTCAACTTACCTTTCCGCAATCGGATTATGAGCTCAGGTTTTTTATAAGGTCGTATGGCAAGTAAATGAATGACACGATCCCTTAAAAAGAAATATAATTATATAAACATAGGCCATTGAAATTATTGGAAGTATTCTAGTTTTAAAAATGACAACTGGAGGCAACATGTTACCTAGGAGACAATGCGTTTCAAAAGCAAAAGCAGCATGAGATGACATCTTTAAATTATGAAAAAGGAAACATTTCCTCCTTTTACTGCCATGGATTTGTACAAAGCTCCTGATGGTGTAAAAATACAAGTATTCCTGCTTCATGTTACTAAGATTATCTTCACGAACAATGGATAAACTAGAAATTAAACCAATTTCCCAAACAAGAACATTTGAGCTTGTTCAAATTGTAGGCAAGAATGAAAGATATTAACCCTGATAGTGCTGGAACCGACTTTATGCTTATGGAAACAGGTTAGATCCAGGCCAGTCACCAAATAAATTGGCAGCTGGCCTGTGATCTAACCTGTTTGCTATTCTACATATCTTGTCTTATCAAAATTAAGCATATATCAGTCAATTTTCGAAAGCAGACGACAAAAAAACAGTATTTAGAAAATTACCAAACATTATAAGGGTTAACACAAGAAGTAATATAACATTGTCTGTGATATAGAGAAGAATCCATTGTTGCAAAATGATAAACAGCTCTAAATAAGCCATTTCTCCTATTGTCACAGTTGATTCTCTAGTCATCTGCTGCAGGTGCATCCAGCCGAGTCAATATGCTAAAGAAGATCATATATTTCTATTGATTTACACGAAAAGAAATTATTACATGCAGTTGTCATCATTTTCTCATCTATATTGATTTACATATAAGATCAGGTACTGACCTAGATTAATGCTTCATTAAAGATCTGATTCAAACAGAAAAATCATTTAGAGCAGAAAGCATCTTCCTAATGAACACAGGGCTCACCCTGGCTGGAAAAAAGTCTGCGCCAGCACATTCGCCAAATGACAAAAAAAGGAGCCAAATTTAAAAAGTAGGAGCCAAATTCTGAGCAAATGGCTCCAGTTAAAATTTCTTGATTTTTAAACACTTTTCATGTTATATGTACACATATGTGTTAAATCCTCCTGGTAAATTATTGTCTTTTTGTTATGTTTCACCATTTGTTTTAAAGTTGTATTGTCATAAATATATTATGTAATACTAATAAAAACATATGTTAAAGAAAAGAAAAAAAAAGAGAAAAACCACCAAAATCCCCCCCCCCTTTCGAACAAATTTAAAATAAAGATGGTTAAAGTTACGCTTGCTGTGAGTAACAAAATCAAAATGAATCTTTTATCTCAGATAACATTAAATCATTGTGAAGACTATCATGTTTCTCGGTTTTGTTAATTATTTAAAAATGTCCGATAGATAAATGAAAAGTGTAATCACAGTTTTAGGTCTCCTTGTTTCTACTCGCGTGAAGACACCGGTCTGATGATTCGAATGATTAAAAATAGACAAGAGTATCGCAATATGAATAGTACCGGTGCATCAGCGAAGGAAGCAAACTGTTAAAATCGAAATACTTTACAAATGAACCCTCTTTTAATTCTCGCATTCATGCATCAGAACACACTGGACGGAATGAGGTAAATATCATCGGTTTTCGTGGAACAGCAGCAT
Organism: Cerastoderma edule; assembly: GCA_947846245.1. Lineage (NCBI taxonomy): Eukaryota > Metazoa > Mollusca > Bivalvia > Cardiida > Cardiidae > Cerastoderma > Cerastoderma edule. The sequence continues at coordinate 13,092,396 of OX401412.1, forward strand.
CGAGGCTACCAATCAAGCGTGCCGAGTTATGATGGCCAGATTAATACACGCCTCCGGCATTGTTTGACACGGGGATAACAATTAGCGGATTAATTTGGGGTTTTCGGAGATACTGATAGTTGTGTCAAAAGATATAACTGTCTGTAATATCTGGACAGGTTGAAATAAGGTGAAGTTGAGTGAAAAAAAACATGCGCCAACCAAATTCGCCAAATTTGAAAATCTTTCGCCAGAATGAAAAAATATTCGCATTTGGCGCATTTGGCGACCGACAGCGTGAGCCCTGGAACATGTCCTTATTGTAAATCCTACACAGCCTTAACCCTTTCCCAAACAACAAATTTTGGACTGTCCCAAATTGAAAGAGTTTGCAGACGACATTTCAAAATATGAAAAAATTGAAAAATATTCTTCAGATAGAGCAGAAAACCTTGTGGGAAAAGGAGAAATTGCTCGTTACGATAAATTTCTCCTTTTCCAACAATGTTTTCTAAAGTTGTCTGCAACAGAGTAGTCAAATCTCGTTATTGTTTGGGAAAGGGTTAAAACTGATGTGATTGCCTAAGAATTGCATTCATGTCATTTCCTTTAAATCAAACCAAATACGAATTCAATTAGAACAATTGATATATAGAATATATATATAATAATTGATATAATTCATAAATTCGCCAAAATGTTTTTCAAACTTTTTTCTACACAGTGATACAAGCAGTTATCTGTTTTCTACATCTATCCTATAAATAACATGTTCATGTTAATACGTAGATCAGGGCTTTTTCTATGTTATATAACAGGGACCAATGAAATGCACCTTCCCAATTAGAAATTTCTTTAAATTCATGCAGTTTACACAAATATTTTGTCTTATCAGCTTTATGCTTTCCCAATTCAGCAATTTCTTTGACACAATTTCCTAAAACTATCAGGCCTAGGCCTCTTCCCGATTCAAGGAAAAAAGATTACCTGTAAGGCATTGTCATGACCGCAGGATTGCCCGTGGATTTTGGAATATTGCAACTGGTGTTTGTCGAGTGAGCAGCAGAGAGGCTGGGTGACGTGGGTTTCGAGCTGATGGATGTGGGGTTATGAGGCGAGACAGCATGACCTTGACTGCCATATGAGGGTGAAGGTCGTTTCGTGAAGTTGACAGGGGGTTGAGATGAGGGCTTTGGTTTGGCTATGGGGACATGTCTGGGCTGTGGAAGAGGCTGACTGTTGCGGATCACTGTTGTTTTCTTCCGACTGATATGGGGACCGCTCTGTTTAATAACTTTGGTCCTGAAATAAATGGATTTTAACAAACATACTCAGGGCTCACCCTGGCCGGAAAAAAGTCTGCGCCAGCACATTCGCCAAATGACAAAAATAGGAGCCAAATTAAAGAAGTAGGAGCCAAATTCTGAGCAAATGGCACCAATTAAAATTTCTTTATTTTAAACACTTTTCATGTTATATGTACATATGTGTTAAATCCTCTTGGTAAATTATTTCTGTTTGTTATGTTTCACCATTTTTAATAAAATTGTAATGTCATAAATATGTAATGTGTAATGCCAATAAAAATATTATGTTAAAAAAAAAAAAAAAAAAGCCAAGACATTCCCCTTCCCCTTCCGAACAAATTTCAACCAAATATGGTATAACTAAAGGCTACTCTTTGAGTGCCAAAATCAAAATGAATCTTTTATCTCAGATAACATCAAATCATATTGAAGACTATACATTTCTGAATTCTCAGTTTTATTATTTATTTTAGATATGTCCGATAGATAAATGGGAAAGTAAACATGATCTTAGGTCTATTTGTTTTTACTCTCGTCAAGACTCCGGTATGATGATTTGAATGATTAATAATAGAGGATCGCAATTTGAAAGGATCGCAATTTGAATAGTACTGTTGCATCAACGAAGGAAGCGAACTGTCAATATCAAAATACTTTACAAATTAACCCTCTTTAAATTCTTGCATTCTACCATGCATCATAAAACACTGGACGGAATGCGGTAAATAGTAATCGGTTTTCGTGGAACAACTGCATCGAGTCTACCAATCAAGTGTGCCGAGTTGTTCACACATAATGAAGACCCGATTAATGCCTCAGGCATTGTTTGACACGGGGATAACAATTAGCGGATTAATTTGAGGTTTTCGGAGATACTGTTAAGTGTGTCAAAAGATATAACTGTCTGTAATGTTCGGACAGGTGGAAATATGGTAAAGTCGAATGAAAAAAACATGCGCCAAGCAAATTCGCCAAATCGGGAAATCTTTCGCCAGAATGAAATAATATTCGCATTTGGCGAATTTGGCGACCGACAGCGTGAGCCCTGATACTTAATACATACACTTTTTTAGAACAAAACATCCTCACTTGTTCAAATTCACAATAGTAAACCCTTATCAGTTATCATAAAGTAACATTGAGAAGAAATCATAGTGCCATATGGAGAACTGCTTTTTACTCTTGGTAAGAAAGTCAATGATTCTTCATAAATATTGTGTCAGAAACCAGTAAATGAATCCTTTATAGCAGGTATTCATTAGAATTGTATCATTGCTAAAGAATACCCACATTATAGGGTTTACATTACAGCATGGGAATGAACCAATCATGTCTAGACTTGTGATAGAAAAGCCTTAAAAGTGTTGTAATACCAAAGTTAACCACTCAATTCTTCATGTCTCTGGCTGTTCATATTTATTATAAGTGATGTTATATCAAAGTCAACCACTCAATTCTTCAAGTCTGCGGCAGTTTATACCTATGGAAAAGTGTTTTTGTATTTTATTTCCTTTCAATATTTTTAGATATCATTTCAAATACTGGCATTCATCTGTTAAACCTACTAGTTTAAATGTTGAATAAGATGGGTTGGATAAATTTGGATAAATTTTATGCCATTTTCAACAGTTATCTAGTCATATATAATAACTACAGCACACACCCATGCTCCTAGTATATCCTTGCAAGCACTACACAATATTCTTTCCCTACTGACTGCTTGGCTAGATGAATTCAATTGTTTCGAAAGAAAATCATGTCTAATTGACTTAAAAAACACTGAAAGAATGTTTGCTGAATCTGGGTCATTATTAACAGTACTCATACATCCCAAGGTAGAATTTTCATTTGAGGTGTGACTTCATATCATCTATTTTTCATTTATGTTACGTCTTTTCAAGATTCACAAGTAATAGGCTAGGGCTATGAAGTGTCTTGTAAAAGGACACTTCCACTGACCCAGAGGTATCAAAGTGACTTGAACCCATGATCCCAAGTCAGAATCACTTCCAACTGAGCTATTTACCATTAACCAAACAACAACTTTTCCACTGTTCCAAATTAAAATAATTTGCAGACGACATTTCAAAATGTGATTAATCTAAAAAACAATATTATGATAGGGCAGAAAACATTGTGGGAAAAGGAGGAATTGCTCATTATGAGCAATTTCTCCTTTTCCCACAATGTTTTCCAAAGTCTTCTGCAACAATCTGGTCAAATGTCTTTATTGTTTGGTAATTGGTTAATTGGGGTAAAATGTAGTCTGCTTACGTGTTCTTTTTGCTGTCTAGCTCTGCCTGTGTTACTCGTTCTCGAGTGGCCTGGAAGAGCTCATCTGTTGCATGTACCTGTAATTTGTTGTACATGCTCCCTTCTAAAGTAAGCTGGTTTCCAGTTCTGCAAAATACAGTAAAATACATTAAAATACACAATTACATGAGTAGGACTAACTGTCTTGATGAAAAACATTACTTTATGATAATAATTAAATTCTTCTCATTCTTAACATTGGTAATTAAAAGATAGCCTCAATGAAACAATCTTGGTTTAAAATAAAGCATGATAGGATTCATCAATTCCAAGAATTAAATTGATAAAGATATCCTTGAAGACTTATTCAAATATTAACTCGTTAAATCATAAGAAAGTTCCTCACTATAACTCCACGGAGAAAACTAAACTCTAGACTTCCATATCTGCATCATTTAAAGAGCTCAATCAAGTAACAGTAGGCAATGCCCACAATGAAATAGCTAAAGGACATTTTTAGTGTAGATACCAATATAAAGGTATACTGATAAAGGGTTAGTGAAGAAGCAGCTTACTTGGTGCCTGTTTGACAGACTGCATCAAAACTTCCATTGGGATCGCCCTGGATGGCGGAAACAGAAAACTGGAATGTGCGGAGCTCATTACTGCTATCAGGGACCTGTATTGTCTGCAAATAGAGAAGGAAAAGTGTTATACCCTGATCAATAAATGTGTTTATATTGGTTTAATGCAGTTTCAACAATTTTTGGGGTTATAGTACCCCTTTCCTTGATTCACCATTACTAGTCTTGGGCTCTGAAGTGTTTTTTCAAATGACAACCACACAAAACCAGAGGTACCAATGATGAATGGGGATTGAGCTCAAGATCATTGCCTTCTTAGATCACAATCTTAACTGCTGGGCCATGCAGAACACTTCACCCTGATGACGTTTTCATTTTTATTAATTTTACAGAGTATTTACATTATTTCAGTTATGTTGTGAAGCCGTACTTTTATTGATGGAGGAAAACCCCATACTAAACTGCCTATAAGGGCTGGTCAAGCCAGGAAGAACCATCGGCATTCCCCAAGTCAGTCAGCAGACTACCTCTCATGAAAATCTAAGTACTGCAACTGGGATTTGAACCCATGCAGAGAGGAGCCATGTGATGTAAAATTCTGTGCTCTCACCACTTTGCCCCGCAGGACCCTTCACCCTGACCAAAGCATTAAATGTTGTAAATGCAATCAAATATAATGTCACTTCACCCTATTCAGTATAGAGAACACTTGCAGCTGAACACTTATAACACCGGCGACACAGAGATATTGACTTTTGTCCTCTCTAGCTCGTTATTATCCCTATACGATGAAAAGGGTTTGGAAGGTTGTCATTATGAGTGTCTTCTCAAACATATCAGATAAAGGAAAAGGTTCTTTTTCTTCCTTAGACATTCATACATGTCAAGTACAATTCAGAGAAAATGCACAATTGTGACTGTTGAAACCAGGCACCATTACAAGAAAAGATTAAGGGAATTGATGGCAAGAAAGAAATATATCTTCCCTGTCTTGACCAAAATACAGAACACATGACTTGCACATTTGGTATTTACTATTATTTCCGTCTTCAACAGCTTCATTGCAATTCATTGACATTTGAAGTGTTAACTTGAGTTCTTCTTTTAGCTACTTCATTAGCAACACCTAATAATCATTTTAACAGATTATAAAGCCATTTGTTTAGTATGAAACAATCATAAAATGATCTTTGATTGACAGCAACAATCTGTCAATTTATGAGTTAACCATGTTTGAAGAAACAGTTGATATCTGTCAATAATTGAAACCATATGGCTTTAAAACAAACATGTAAAGTTACCTGCCAATCTAATTGACTTTCTTTTCTCATAATGAACCTAAATTACCTTAAATACATAAATCAAATCTTAAAATATTTTGACTAGACAAGGGAATACATTGCCTTATGGTATTTTGACACTATGCTTTATGCTTTTTAACCCTTATAGAGTTGGAACTGACCTCACACTTATAAATGCAAACATGTTAGACCACAGGCTGGTTGCCAATGCAATTAGCAGCTGGCCTATGATCTTACCTGTTTGCTATTCTGAGTATCTTTCCTCATCAAAATAAAGAGGATATTCAAAAGCATACTGGCGCTCAGAAAAACTGCAAAACTGGGAAATATAAGTAATTAATTATGAGAATATGTTGAAACATAGAGAAAAACCACAGGATCATGACAATATAACACCTGCACTTTTTGATATCTATTTTAGACAGTGCTAATTTCAGAAATTTGGTTCCCACCAATTTAAACTTCATTGTTTACATTCGAGTAACATCTAGAATAGCAAGGAGCCCTTGGATAAATGAGTGGAGATCACCTGATTAAAAAAATCACATGAAACACAAAAAAATACTGCCATTTATCCAATACAAACAATGTGAACATTTAAAGTGGAGAATGTATTTGGTTTTATTGATTTCCAATGTTTCTCGACTGACCTTGTTTAATCACTTATTGTGAACAGACCTTATAGTATTCACTATATAAAGCATCATGTGAGCATGGTACAGTCTCAATTCCTCTGTAAAAGGGAATCTATGGTAATTTTAAGTTAATTTTCAATTATTCTAGAACTTTCACAAATTAAGAGATCATGAGCGCAAGTATGGCTTTAAGTTTTTGGAAAGCAGACGACACAAAAATATTTTTTTTGGAAAAATAACCGTGCATTCTCAGGGTTTAAGTGATGTGCTGGGAAAGTGGTCTGCCCTATGGGAATATGCAACAAAAGGTGGAACTATTTATAAGCTAATTATCAATTTACATTGTTTTGAACTCTCTTTCAGACTGGTTAAAGGGATAATTTCTTTGACAGGAATCACCACCAAAGTTTTGCATAGCAGATTTCTAGATACTTAAATTCAAAAATCAGTATCAAGGCTATACACTTAAGATGAAATAGTTCCTTTTTTGCCACTTATTATTCAGAGACAGAGCTGTATAAATCAAACAAATATGACACAACAATGGACCACAACAATAGACTATATCATTCAAACCTTTACTTCTTAAATTATTCTCATAACATACCAGCAGCTTCAGATTTAAGACAGTGAAAAAAGAAGAATATACCTGTTTTGTACTGTATTAAACGCTGGTTCAACAGTTTTTCTTGATCCACCAGTACTAGGCTAGGGCTCTGAAGTGACTTTTCAGGGGTCACTACCACAAAACCAGAGGTGTTGATGGGACTCAAACCAGGAAATCCCAAGTTCTAAGTCTGCCACCTTACCACTGAGACACCCAGAAAATGAATATTCTTGTTACAAGCAAGTTTTTTTCTTTTGCCACAAAGGTTTCTAACAAATATCCTTAACCCATTAATGAGCAATTTTTCCTTTTCCCACAATGCTTTCTGTCCTGTAAGAAGATCATTTCTCAATTTCATTTGCATTGAAATGTCGTCTGAAAACTCATTCAATTTGGGACAGTCCAAAATTTGGTGTTTGATAAAGGGTTAAAAGAATGCTTACTGTCCAGGCTCTGTTGTCACATTGAATTTAGTAAAGTCACAAAATTCTATGATAGAATAGGTAATGAGTGTCTTTAGTTGAACCAACATTAACTTATAAAGCATGAAATTTAAAAAGGAACTCCATTAATGACAAATGAAGAAAAATGTTAAGAATGATATGTATATTGGAAAACAAATTTGGAGGAAACAATGCAATGAAAAGAAGTAGGTCATTTTATTAGGTTCCTCTTTCTATAACAATAGCTTTTGAAATCCTTTGTTGAATATCAAAAGCTGGCTAAAATAAGTATACAGATTAAAGGTTATAGAAGATGTTTATATGAATAATTATGTCCTTTATAGTCTTATTCATAAATAAAGAATAACAAAAATGAAACCACATATGTTTGAAATGGGTATGTCACAAACAAAATGGCAAATGGTACTAACATATATTGCTTTACTGCCTAGAAATGACTCAGACATCTAAACTTTTCTAACCCTTACCCAAACACACCAAATTTTCAACTGTCCCAAATTGAAAGAGTTTGCAGGCGGCATTTCAAAATGTGAAGAAATTGTAAATTAATGTACTGATAGGGCAGAACACATTGTGGGAAAAGGAAAAAAATGCTCGTTACGAGCCATTTCTTCTTTTCCCACAGTGTTTTCTTAAGTTGTCTGCAACAAAGTGGTCAAATGTGGTTACCGTTTGGGAAAGGGCTAAACCACTGCTCAGACTTGATAAGTCATGAGATGAACAAAGGACAATAAGAAATGCATTTATCAACACATGTATTTCTTCTTAAATCATCACGTCATTCAAAACTATTTAAGATGTGATAATTACCTTGTAAATCAACAATAGAGGGATTTAATTAAAACCATTAGTTGCCCAAGTAACAACAAATGTAAAGTGATTTTTAATGTCAAGTTCTCCACTCTATGTTTTCTTTTCAGCGTAATATGCAGTGCCAATAATCGGAATAAGACACTACCTTTTGACTTAGCCAAATCGATGAATTAAAGTGGCATGTGCAAAAACAGCAAATAAATTTCTGCTTTATACTTTTTTGTAATAAATCATCTATGCGCATGTTGCAGAAAACTTGGAGGTAATATATGCGAAATTGCGCCATTGCTTGTTTTTCAGTGAAAGGTTCTGTACGAAAATTTGCATTCTTACCGCTGTACCACTTTGAGACAACCCAAAACTTGTTTGGTTAAGTGAGATTACTTCCCAATCTTACTAGTTGTTGGTTTGGGCTTAACTGTTTACCAAACAACAAACTTTTCGAATGTCCCAAACTGATAGAGTTTGCAGACGACATTTCAAAATGTGATGAAATTGAAAAATAATCTGATTGGGCAGAAAGCATTGTGCGGAAAGGAAAAAATGCTCGTTAAGAGCAATTTCTCCTCTTCCCCCAATGTTTTCCTATGTCGTTTGCAACAAACTGGTTAATTGTCGTTATTGTTTGGTTTTGGTTAAATACCAAAATGGTCAGAGCACTCACCACACCACTGTTCCATGCACCTATTACTTCATAACTGGCCTGTAGAAATGACATTGTATATCAACTTACCCCTTGATTTCCACTGAACTGTATAACTGACTGTTTTCCAGACACATTCTGCAATAGAAAATATACATTATATTACATGAGTTCCACCATAGACCCTCTCTTTCCTGTGAATGCAGTTAACAATTTGAGATAAAAACAAACCAAAAGCAGCGCCAAAAATGTAATTGGTAGTAACCGACACAAAGCTCTCTTTTGTCACTGTTGCTCTTATCTTATAAACAAGCTCATGACTAGCAAAATCTAAAAAAAATACCAACAAATCAGGGTCAACTTAACAGAAAAACCTTTCAATTCTACCTGTCTCAACTTTTTCAATCTAATTCATTTTCAAGAGATCCATACTTCAGCAACCAAGAGATCCATATGTCAGCAACCAAGAGACCCATAATTCAGTAACCAAGAGATCCATACTTCAGAAACCAAGAGATTCCCCCATTCATACTTCAGTATACAAGAGATCCACACTTTGGTAATCTGGGGATACATACTTCAGTAACCAAGAAATCCATACTTCAGTTACTAAGAAAACCATACTTCAGTAACCTAGAGATCCGTACTTCAGTAACCAAGAGACCAATACTTCAGCAACCAAAAATCCCATACTTCAGCAACAAAGAGGCCCAACTTCAGCAACCAAGAGATTCATACTTCAGTAACCAAGAGACCCATACTTCAGTAACCAAGAGATCCATACTTCAGAAACCAAGAGATCCATACTTCAGTAACCAAGAGACTCTTACTTCAGTAACCAAGATATCCATACTTCAGTAACCAAGAGATCCATACTTCAGTAACCAAAAATCCCATACTTCAGTAACCAAGAGACCCATACTTCAGCAACCAAAAATCCTTTACTTCAACAACAAAGAGACCCATACTTGAGTAATCAAGAGTTCCATACTTCAGCAACCAAGAGATCCATTCTTCAGTAGCCCATAGACCCATACTTCAGTAACCAAGAGACCCATACTTCAGCAACCAAGAGACCCATACTTAAGCAACCAAGAGATCCATACTTCAGGAACCAAGGGATCCATATTTCAGCAACCAAGAGATCCATACTTCAGTAACCTACAGATCTGTACTTCAGCAACCAAGAGATCCATACTTTAGTAACCAAGAGACCCATATTTCAGCAACCAAGAGACCCATACTTCAGGAACCTACATATCCGTTCTTCAGCAAACAAGAGATCCATACTTCAGTAACCAAGAGACCCATACTTCAGCAACCAAGAGATCAATACTTCAGTAACCAAGAGACCCATAATTCAGTAAACAAGAGATCCATACTTCAGTAACCAAGAGGCCCATATTGCAGTAACCAAGAGATCCATACTTCAATAACAAGAGATCCATACTTCAGTAACCAAGAGATCCATACTTCAGAAACCAAGAGACCCATACTTCAGCAACCAAGAGATCCATACTTCAGCAACCAAAGACCCATAATTCAGTAACCAATAGATCCATACTTCAGTAACCAAGAGATCCATACTTCAGTAACCAAGAGATACATACTTCAGAAACCAAGAGATTCATACTTCAGAATCCAAGAGACCCATACTTCAGTAACAAAGAGACCCATAATTCAGTAACCAAGAGATCCATACTTCAGAAACCAAGAGATACATACTTCAGAAACCAAGAGACCCATACTTCAGTAACCAAGAGACCCATACTTCAGTAACCAAGAGATCCATACTTCAGAAACCAAGAGATGCATCTTTCAGAAACCAAGAGATGCATACTTCAGAAACCAAGATATCCATACTTCAGTAACCAAGAGACCCATACTTAAGTAACCAAGAGATCCATACTTCAGAAACCAAGAGATGCATACTTCAGAAACCAAGAGACCCATACTTCAGTAACCAAGAGACCCATAATTAAGTAACCAAGAGATCCATACTTCAGAAACCTAGAGATCCATACTTCAGAAACCAAGAGACCCATACTTCAGAAACCAAGAGAACCATACTTCAGAAACCAAGAGATTTCTACTTCAGAAACCAAGAGGCCCATACTTCAGTAACCAAGAGACCCATAACTCAGTAACCAAGAGATCCATACTACAGCAACCAAGAGATTCATACTTCAGAAACCAAGAGAACCATACTTCAGTAACCAAGACACCCATAATTCAGTAACCAAGACACCCATAATTCAGTAACCAAGAGATCCATACTTCAGCAACCAAGAGTTTCATACTTCAGTAACCAAGAGACCCATACTTCAGTAACCAAGAGACCCATACTTCAGTAACCAAGAGACCCATACTTCAGTAGCCAAGAGACCCATACTTCAGTAACCAAGAGACCCATACTTTAGTAACCAAGAGATCCATACTTCAATGAGCAAGAGATCTATCAGTTACCAAGAGATTCATACTTCAGTAATCAAGAGATCGAGAATTCAATGACCAAGAGACCCATACTTCAGTAACCTTCTGAGTGCTATTTTGAATTTGTCAAAGTTATGATTAACCGCAGGTTCATCAATGAGACGGTATGGAGTTATTAAAGGTTTAAATTCCCTTTCATCAAATAATTCCCTACGCAGAGTTCTTCACACTATACAACAATATATTAAATGAACCGCTCTTATTCATTTTGTTTCTTTTATCGCCAAAGAGTTGGCAGTCTATCATTACTAAAATATTATGTAAAACTCAGAAAAAGGTAAATTACTCAGAGGTTTATCCTTCTTGTGCAATATTTTCAAGTCATCCTCGGCAGAGACCAGTAAATGTCTGAATGGTTTGAAAAAAGTGTAAAACCTTCGATCCATGTGAAGCCCCAATGTGGTGCTGTTTTAATTTCAATTATGTTAAAAGCAGGAAAAATGTCGGAAATGAAATACTGCAAAAAATCCAATTAATCTGCTGATGTATTTGGATGTCATGGCAACACATTTTGCTTAAAATCTCATAACCAATATTTGTAATATTTCCAACAGGAATTCTGTTCACAGGAGAAATCTATGTATATCTAATGACATGTACACATCATTGTTTTTGTTGTTTATCTAAACCTTCCCTTCATTTATACTCACTTGAAGCTTTACCCAACAGTAACCCCATTTGACCAGTTGTTGCAGACGACTCTGGAAAACATTGGAGGAAAAGAACAACTTGCTCTTAATGCTTTTTCCCATAATTTTCTCTGCCCTATCAGAGGATTGTTTTTCAATTTCATCACATTTTGAAATGTCGTCTGCAAACTCTTTCAATAAGGGACAGTCGCAAATTTGGTGTTTGGTAAAAGGTTAAATGGAAATCCGGCAGACGATTTATGATATCATCATGACAACTAGGGGCAATGTTGGAACTTGAAATATGTGATCTACCAACTTTATACTTTTCCCAAACAACAAGTTTTTGACTGTCCCAAATTGAAAGAGTTACGAGATTTCTCCTTTTCCCACAATGTTTTCTAAAGTCGTCTGCAACAAAGTGGTCAAATGTCGTTATTGTTTGGGAAAGGGTTAACCAGTCTAAGATATCCTAACTATGAGGGAATTGGTTTCAACACAGGGTGGCATTTCAATCAAGGTATTTTTCAGGTACCACATCCTTTGTCATGTAATGGTTTTAGATATTAGTTAACTAAATATGGAATCTTTTTATCAACAAAGAAACAAGCCTTCTATTTGCGTATTCTTCATTTCTTTTAACAAATTTGCTTTGGCAATATATCTGTATACTAGAATTTTAGAGGATTGTCAAAATGTTTACTAAAAACAATGTTTACTTGAAACATCAAATCATCCAACAGTGCTTGGGGTCCCATGTTTTACCACATTTGAGGGTTATTGCTTGAATCGATCGATATCAAATTTTAACCTACAGAAGATATGGATTACTCCATTTTCTGATGTTACATTGGTTTTACCTTATGTCCTTCATTAACAAATTCTAAATTGCCTCCTGAATGGTAAAAAGTATAGCTTAATCCCCATGGAATCATGATTTTCATATAAAAATTACATGCAAAAAGAACTAATAAATCTCTGAAAAACAAATTCGAAAGCAATATCAGAATCTACAGGATACAGTTATTGTTCTTTTGTAACCAAATACATTCAATGAACCGTAGACGCAAAAAAGTGAATGAAACAATTGCCTTTTTCTCTCAAAATTACCAACGCCGGCGTAAAAATTAAATTGAAAATCAGCTAAGATGGAGAACATGGAGAGTTAGCATGGACGCTGTCTGCATATCTTTTTCTACAACGAAACAGGATGGGACAAAACAAACAAAAAAATCTCGTCAGTGAGTCCGTGGGACAAAAAGGAAAACTTGCCTTTTAAAAACTTATTCTTTAAATGATATCCGACGGCAAACATAATTTGAAAAATTGACAGAAAAGTCGCCAGTATTCCCTGATTTGAAATTCAATTTTCGTAAAATCTGACATCTTAATGTAAACATATAGCCGAGTTTTATACAAAATGTTACATGCTTTTTCGGGTACCTTGCACAGTTATCTTTTATCCGAAACGTTGTATCAGATCGCCTTGTTACAGCATCATCAACAATTTAAATAAAAGAAGAAACCTTTATTGCAATATTCGTGGTTGAAAGATGCCGAATTGGAACGCTGGTCGATAAAAATAAAACCTGACAATAGCGTAGTGAAATGTCTTGATATCAAGAATAAAAACGTCTTTAAAGACGGATGTACAGAATATCAAAAAACCAACAGTCACAAGGCACATATCATCAGACGCATACTGTCACGAAGACTTAATTTGATTCAAGACTTATGGATATTTATGGACGAAATTTAAAAAATTCAAAGCTGATACCTATATAGATTGTTTTCAGAACGTACCCTACTCTTAATGATGGAGGAAGACCCCTGTACCAGTGCCTCCCCTGGAGTTTTTTTTCTTGTCGCAACCATTTTCGCAAATTGGTTTGTTTTGGAGCCAAATTTAAGAAAGTGGAGCCAAAAGTTGAGCCAATTTTAAATTGAAGGCTTGACAGTAATTATTATGAGTAGTAAGAAGGTTTTTGTTCATTATAATGTTTTAAATCTATGCACAGCAGCTCATTACTTTATTTATCTTATCATAAACTACTATTTAATTGGGAAGTCTTTGGCTCTTCCCATGTGCTAATTAAATAGTTTTACAAAAGAAATAATTAGTTGTCAATAAATAAAGAGTTGATGTCAAACTGTATAACACCTGATAACAGACAATCAAGAATGGTCCCCCATGCTTCATTATTTTGCGTTTAATATAAATATATTTTAAAGATACCATAAGGGTTGTCTATAAATATCTCTAAATTGTACAAAAAACATGAAACGCATAACTCATATGAATTGAGCTGAGCGGATTTATTAAAAAAAAAATGAAACAAGCTTTTGAATTGACAGAAACCAATGTTAAAATAAAAGGTCTATTTGTTTTCTATTTTTTTCAATTGGCATTAAATTGCGAAATCAATTAGTTTATAAAGAAAATGCGTCTCGCCCATTTTGTAGTAAATGCTTCATTGTGATGAACGAGCAACATACCTAAAATAGGTACGTTATTCACCGTCTTTAATTTTTAACACCCGACGGTGTTTGATAATTGTCATCTAATTTTCACATTGTCTCCGATCATGCATTCGCGTCAAACTGTTATATTTACACACACATTTCAGGGATGGGTGTCAGGGCAATTTCACACACGCGGCGCAAACATAACTGTTGCCGCACGAGTCATATGAAGTGATTAAACTTTAATCCGATAAGTGACAGTCATTTGTGTACGAACTCGGTTGCATGCAAACTGCTAAAGATACGGGTCATTACCGGACTGGTTTTTGTGCAGAACGCCTCAATAACTCCAGTACGGGAACTGGCTATTACTCCGGGTCGCTTATGTCATGCATGATTGGTAAATACGGTTTGTCGCAAACACTTTCGCAAAACTGTTATTTTTGTCGCAAATTTACGAGATTATTCGCATTTGGCGACATTGGCGATCGGCAGCGGAGGCCCTGCTGTACTCAACTGCCCATAAGGCCTGATCAAGACAGGTAGACCCATTGACCTTCCCTTAAAGTCAATTCAAAGACTACCTCACATGAAAATCAAAATGCTGTCACTGGGATTTGAACCCACACAGTGATGGGCCATGTTATTTCAAGTCCTGCATGCTAGTCACTAGGCCAAGGAGGCTCCCTAAATAATAAAGGTCTACAAGAAAACAAACCTAAAGGGCTATGGTAAAAGTGCATTGCTCACCAGATAAATGAATGCTCTGCACCTTTGTAGGGAGAATAACTAAGGCCCTCAAAGATTGGCAATTTGACATGGTGTCATCAAGACGAACATTCTGACTGTTTCATTAAGAATGAGTCAAAACTCAAAAGTAAGGTCTTCAAAGTGTTTACTGTTTGGCAATTATAGAATTTTGTCTTAATCTCATTCCATGTGACCTAATACTAATGTAACCAACTGTTTAACTTGACCTTGGTGTAGTCAGGGCTCACGCTGACAGGCGTCCAATGCGACGAATTTTTCATTCTGACGAAAGATTTCCCGAATTTGGCTGGCGCACATTTTTTTCATTCAAGTATACCTACTACCTGTCCGGATATTACAGACAGGTATATCTTTTGACACACTCAATTGTATCTCTAAAATACTCAAATTAATCCGTGAATTGTTATCCCCATGTCAAACAATGCCTGATGTGTGTATTAATTAATCAGGTCTTAATTATGTATAAACAACTCTTGATTGATTGATAGATGTGATGCAGTTGTTCCATGAAAACAGATATATTAAACGCATTCCGTAATGCAGACTACGGTTCTAAATGAAACCTTGTCTTAAGAGTATTTATACATGTTCCCTCGGTATACTCTACCAGTACTATTAAGGCTAAAAAATAGTGCCATGCCCTCGGACACTTCATGGTGAAATAATTAGCAGCTATTTGGAACCTACTCTCAATAATGATCCATGAACAAAGCTTTTTTCAACATTTGGACATTTATTGTGATTCGCTATGTCTCTATTCCATCGTGATTTTTATGTTACAAAAAACGATCGACCATGTCCCTTTAAATTGCAATATTTCGTGTTCAAAAGGACTGACAAAAAATGGAAACCTGAAATACATAAATGAATAATTAATGATCGTCTCAGCCCACAAAAGTATCCGATACACTTCTTTTAAGCGAGTTATCTATCAATTAACATCAATCAAGCTCAAAATTAAGCTTTTGACGTCCATTTTGTTTACGACCAGCGACGAGATTTACATCACTGCATTACATAGAACAGTATTGGGTTTATTTACGCCTCTTATCCAAAATATAGTTGTATTAAATACAACAGTTGAATTCTACATATAAATCCATCCTTCTTATAAATAGGAACAAAACTTAAGAATCAAATAAGAAAAATATGAAGCAAACTATTTCAGTCGAAGTATAGTATCAAATGCTCAAACACGTTATACGCGTACACTGTTATTCACAGAGATAAGTGGAAAATTGAGTGTTGGCCTACCTTCCGGACCGTCTGACATACCTCGACCATTCATATTTTTCAGACCTCTAGGTTAACATTTTTTGTACTTTTTATGTACACATGTGATTTAAATCAAAAGGATGGATATTAAAACAATAGCGACACTTTTGAAAGTTCACACATTGAAAGATAAATGGCTAAGCTCCAAATTGGTATGTTTGATTTTATATTCCATTACATATTAATGAAGTTATAAGCCGTCAAATTTGCCCAGAAATCTAACGTAAAAATCACAATGGACTCTGGACTTAAAGGTGGCAGTCAATATAGCTTTCGAGACCATAAATCTAGACTATTAGGAACCAAACTGGGGTTGGATGCTATTATCCATATTTAGTGTCTATGAATATTTATAAATCAAGAATTCTGATCTCTCAAATATATACATTTCTTGGAAACATGTTGCTGCGATTGGTACATAGCAAATCCATCATACCTCAATAGATGAACATTGATTTGAGTATAAAGGCCAACAAAAATTGCATTTATATAAGTCCACATTCAACTTAGAAATTTCCCAACATATTTCAATTCTAATCTTTTATAAGAAAAAGAATAAAAAACAAAACTGTTCAGATATCTCCCTAAGATATACTATGGTCATTTACAATATCGTCTGATTTTCTTTCTCTCAGTCGTAAAAAACAGCTGATCGACGAGTTGGTTATCTCCAGATGGGCTACCTGCCCAAACATATGTCTGCCAGAAAATATGAACTGAAGTCTTAATTTGGAGATTTATCTATTACAGAACAGTTTTAGGTTATTGATATCTCTCTTCTTGTTAAAAAGTCCATTTATGAGTCGTCGACCAAGCTGTTCTGATCTACCTAAAAGATTTCATTTTGAGAAAGTGCTATGTGTGCAAAAAAACCTCGACCCTTCGTCATAAAAAAAAGAAATAAAAATCTAACGAAAATTCCCATTTCTTAATTACCTTCCTCTTTAGGTACTCCTCTATCACTTTTAAAGATGTGTCGGTTAATTTCACGTGAACAATAGATTTTTTAGATAAAGAAATAGAATTTGCAGAGAGACCATATTGAAACCCTTCCTCAAGTTCAGCCATATTGGGTCTGAGGTAAATGTCCGATTGCAGGGGAAATCACAAACCTAACAAAACATTAATGTCACTAAAACTTTTACGAGACACATATTCCGTCCATTTTCATTTTGAAAAAAATAAATCTATGTCACTAGAATTTACAAAATGGGAATACTAATAAAGATATTCAAACACGATCGAATAAAGACAATCTAGTATGTGAAGGACAACTTTGTTTGAGAAAACCCCTGAATACTGTTGACTTCCGCTACCATTGGGGAGACGAATATACTTCGACATTTTGATGGCGAAATACAATGGTCTAAATACAAGAATGTTACATTTAAACCCAGAGTATTTACAAACAGTGCCATTTATCAAATTGATCACAAATTTGGAAATTCAAAAGGAATGTCTATGTGTTTGATATTAACCCTAAAATCGACCAATCAGTACATTGTTCCAGCCTCCATTCACCATATATGGCAATGGGACAACACATTGTTTCCTGACTTACTACATTGGCGCGTATTATGAAACGACACAAATGTAAAATTCAATGATTTATTTTGAAGAAAGAAGACACACCATCCCGCGTTTATCAACGAATTCTGTGTAATGCCACATCTCTTGCCAATCAATGTTGTCATATAGTTCAAACTTCTTTCTCTAAAAATATTTTGCACCAAAAGGCCTACAGTAGGTCCAGATCTATGTGTTCCCATTTAGGTGATGAAAGAAAAGGTATATATACGGACTTAGCATTTAGCAGTCGACTAAAAAGGTTATCATTTTACATATATATCATTTACAAGGCCCAAGTGAATGGAACTTTCTGAAGTGAGAGCGGGAAATGTTAAATGGACATACTTATGTCAATGTTGTGTTTTCCCATAAAGAGCTGTAGGCCTACATGTTTGCAGTATTCAAAGCACCGAACGGGATCTTATAAACCCATTACCAAACGCAAAATTTTTGTCCGTCCCAAATTTAAAGAGTTTGCAGATGACATCTCAAATTGTGATGTAATTGGGAAATAATCTTCTGATAGGGCAATTTCTTCGTGACGAGCAATTTCTCCTTTTCCCTCAATGTTTCCAGAGTTATCTGCAACACAGTGGTCAAATGTCGTTACTGTTTGGTAATGGGTTAACCATTTATCAAAATAATTTAGGTGTAAAGCTGTATTTGTGACAAACACTCTCTGGTAACAGACCAGATCATACCAAGCGGAAACAAATGGTTGCCCCTAGTCTGGGGTGAAGGGTAGCGTTTTACTAAACATTCTATGCAAAGAAAGTGCGTTTACCACTTCAAAACAACGTTTCGTCTTATTTCAATATCTAGATTTTTGCAATATTGTAAACTAACGCTTCGTTGGGATTGCCTCTCCGAGACGCTTCTAATGATGTTTTTGACTTGCGTAAATATCTTTCCTAAGACGTTTAGTAAAACAGTACTCTGGTCCGTGCATATTCTATGCACTAGTGCGGGTTAGACGCACAGACCCGGGTATCGTTTTACTAAACAACTTAAGGAAAATATTTGCAGAAGTCATAACTGATACACATGGATAGTATCTTCAATGAAAGGACAATATTGCAATGTAACACATCATTGGAAGCGTCTCGGAGCAGTTTCTCCTTGTCCTACCATGTTTTTCCAGAGTCGTCTGCAACAAACTGGACAAATGTTGTTATTGTTTTGTAAAGGGTTAAGAACATCGAGCAGGGCTACCTTACGTGCGGGCTTAAACAGATTGTGCAAATTCTAGCCCATTATAAAGTCGACATATGAATGATGTTTTCGGATATGTTTTGACCAAAAGCTGATCTTATAACCACTTTACTAGACATGTATGCTAAGAATTCAAAACAAAGTTCCTTCTGATATCAATAGTTGGCTAAACAATAATACTCCGAGACGCCTCAAATGAAGTATCACGTTACACTATTTTACTTTCATTTCATCCTGTTTAGGGGTCTACGTCATCAGTAATAACAGACGCATATGTCAAGCACAATTAGCTTTCATTTCAGATGCTATCCATATTTATCAGTTTTGACTTGGGCAAATATTTTCTTGAAGTCACTTTGACAAACGGTATCGGTTGTGTTGCCATTGAATGGTCAATGGGAGGTAACTTATGTGTAAAATCAACTTAGGAATTATACGAGTTACTTCCCATTGACCATATATTAACTGAGGCTGATCATGTGACGGGATAGGGAAAGCTGTCAGAAGATGGAGATTCGATTGAATTGTAAATAAAGTAAGCTTCATTTAATTAGGTATCATCTTGTTTTTTACGTTGTGTCAGTTTATGAGGAAGCGCAAGGAGAAGTCATTTTTATGAACCAGAACCAGGTGTCAGTTCCAAAACGGTCACACATAAGGGAGTAAACTCTGTTATGCCTGTTTAAGTTTCATTCTCAAGCTGTATCTATCTTGCATGCTTTACGTGGTAAATGCAGAACGTTTTTTCAGGCGTTGTATAAAAAAAACAGTTATTCGCAGTGATGGTGATGATGATGATGATGATGATGATGGTTATAATAATGATTCTAGTGATAGTTATGACAAAGATAATGGTTAAATACATTATAAAGAAAAATGATAAGTATGATTCACTAATTAGCGACTTATCATTTTTGTCAAGGATTTCTACCCTATACCAGAAATAAATTGTACTTGTTTCATGATAATATTAAGTTTAGTTTGTCTGCCTGTCTTTCAATTAGGACCAGTCTTAAATTAACAAATGGGGGAATGAAATTAATTATTCCGGATGGCGATCGTGCATCTCGACTCCTCCACTTGTGGGGTAAAATACTTGGCACCATGTTCACCGCCACCAACGAGGGTAGAATAGTCACAGTCACAGAAGCCCTCTCCTTTGTAGAGTTATCGTTCGTTCCTCACAGACATCGAAGCGTAAATAGGTGAACTGTCGCGGATATATAACCAAAACATTATTCAGTAGCGTGAATATAGGAGTTATATAAATAGAAATGAACATAATAACTATTGTAAACATTTTAATTGAAAAACTGTTTGACACCTGAAAACGTGAAATGCCATTTAGTTTTTGCAATGCCAGGGTATGTCAGGTATTTTTAAATGCTTAATTGCCTTATTTGGAGCGTGAATAGGTGGACCGTTCGCCGATGTATAATTGAAAAACTGTTTTGAAACATGAATATGTGCAATGACGCCGATTTATAAATGTAGATCTATTTGAATGCATGGATATGTTAACCGATTATCGATATAGAACTGGTTGAAAGCATGAATAAGTGAACTGTATTTAAATGAAATACTGTTTTGAAACGTGGATAGATGAACCTATTGATGATGTATGATTGAAATAGTGTTGGGAAGCGTGAATATGTGAACTGTATTTAAAAGAAGTATTGTTTGAAAACATGGATGGGTCTACCTATTGTTGACAAATAATTGAAATAACGTTTGGAAGCGCGAATAGGTGAACTGCCACTGGTGTATGATGCGCGACTACATTCATTTTCGTTTGATAATAGCTTTATTTCTTTTTAAATTTCGTCTGCTTAAACGCGAAAAGACCTTTTTCACGCATCTATGCATAACAATAGAACTCTTGTATTTTAGATTAAGAAACTCCATTCGCCAGATTTATATATAGATCTACCTTTCACTCATATTACGGGAATAGAGAGCGGATCACCCGATCATAGATAATAGTTCCCTGGCTGTAACTTGACCACTCATACCACCATTGCAGACGGTAACTTAACCCTTTACCAAACGCCAAATTTTCCGAAATTCAAAGAGTTTGCAGACGACATTTCAAAATTTGATGAAATTGAATAATAATCTTCTGATAGGGCAGAAAACGTTATGGGAAAAGGAGAAATTGCTCGTTAAGAGCAATTTCTCTTTTTCCCACAATGTTTTCCAGAGTCGTCTGCAACAAACTTGTCAAATGTCGTTTGTCGTTGGTAGTGGGTTGTAACGGAAATCCTTGTTTACACGTCGCACAGTAAATCCGAAAACGTTTTCACTGAGGCTTGTGTTGTACAGTCAGGGTGCATTTCTGTTAGACTCTGTATGGAATAGGAGAGTGAGAGTGATTCGTATTTATACTCTCAGTGGATCACAGAATGTATTCGATGTTAACCAGGGAATAAATTCGGTCATTCCAAAGCAGTCTATGCTTAATTGATGAAACTATGGTATTGTGTTAAGGAACAAATAAACTTATAGCTTGATGCTTTCTCGTGTCTTTCTTCTGATGTAATCGGAGCGAAAACAACGAGTGTTGCATTTAAAGGTTTGGTGATGGACAAAGAAATTCTACGATTGGAATATAGAACTAATCGTTATCTTTTCACTCCGGAAGGGTGTTTGCCGAATTTTCGATGTGGAACGACGACTTCTTTCGATACGAATTAGGTCGTCCCAAACGTATCAGTAAGTTTTTAAATTCACATTTTCGATCCCTTTTCTACCATATATTAACAATTACGGATTATAAGCGATTCATCGTGTTTTTGGCGCAATGATTAGCATATCATTAAGATAAACAGAATTGAAGAATATCTGATCGTAGTGTGCTACATGCACCCGTAGTTAGGTACACTTGGGTGGTAAAGGCTGTGTAAAAAAAGGAGTTTATACATAGCCGTTACCCCTTAAGAGTACCCTGACTACGAATCCCTGTGCCAACATGCCGTCTGATAGTCACTGGATAGTAATACATGAGCAGTTTGAGAGATAGTATTCCTTCATGTCATTCTTGCTCTTGTTACTACCGAAAAAATGTTCAAAAGCCACATACTAGTTAAATTTCAGTCAATCGATCTAGTTATGGTTCTTAAACAACTTTTATTTCAATATTACATCAGCAGACGACGTTAACAAAGTACGAACATTTGATTTTTATCCCTGCGATAATGGGTAAAAAACAAACGAAATAACGTGCCCTGGCCCTTATTTGAAATCGGCACACATTAACCCGTAAAATGCCATAACCAAAATGCCCCACAGACACATTGATAAAATGACATGTAAAAGGTTGATGTTTTAGCGCCTTTAAATGCCTGTGAAACAAACATTTATCCTTAACTTCATGTTTGAATTCTTTATCAAATTGTACCTTCCAGCAGGAGACCAAAAAAAAATGGGATGGCTTTATGCCACTTGTTTTTATAGATATTATTTACTTCTTCTAAAAAAAATGGCATTGCGTCAACAGTTAGAATATCCTTGGTTTTAATTTTCTATTTTTTTTTTTAAATAAGAAAACGTTAATGTTAATGTTTTGACAAGTTATCAAATTCCATATGAATATGTGTGAAAGGCTCTAGTCCGTCCTGTCACAAGAATTTAACATCACAGCTGGTTTAGAGAGCATACGTTCATTCGCTGGATCTACACCAAATTGGGTGTTCCATTATCCTTCAAATACACGTAGTTTTCAATGAAGCCTAATTGCTGTGGGTCCTCAAAACGGACTGGTAAAAGTTCAATGTTAAACAACTACCCAAGCTTTGGTGAATTTCAATAGTATTAATGGCATGTATGAAGAGCGAACTCATATAAAAGACATGTATCAATCCCCCGTATTTTCCCACACTATCTACTAAATCAGTCTCACGTACGACCCGTAAAAAGGGCCTAATCTGGCCCTCTCTGTACAAATAGGGCACCATCATCATTAGCCCATAAAATTGATAAATGGCAATCTTGGCCATCAGGTTCTTCTTGCCAGATGGAGTGTCTGTCAACAGGTTTGTGAGTTACTTCCCCAAAACTTTACACAGAGTAAAGTCAGTCTCTTCTCTTCTGGTAACAATACTGAACTGGAATTCATAAGGTATTCGAATTCGTATTGAGTTCGAATACCTAAACTCGAATGTTTCAATATTCACGAGAGACAGTCCCCAATGCTTTTATCGTGATCAACATCCCTTTCATCTGCTGTGTAAATACAATAGTTAAATATAACCCAAGATGCGGGGTTTACATAAGTTATAAATAATTCTATAATTATCCGAGAGCGTGGGTGGTGTTGAATGACAAACAAATGTTTTCCAGCAGAATTTTGGGTCAACTATTTGTTTTACAGACCTGTGTGCGGGTTTTCAAAACCCGATCAACCCATTATCAAACAATAGTGGTAATTGACCAGTTTGTTGCAGACGACTCTGGAAAACATGGTGGGAAACGCAGAAATTGCTCTTGAAGAGCAATTTCTCCTTTTCCCAAAATGTTTTCTGCCCTATCAGAAGATTATTTTTCGATTTCATCATATTTTGAAATGTTGTCTGCAAATTCTTTGACAGTCGAAATTCAACGTTTTGGTAAGGGTTAAGCGTATGTTCTAAAGAGGAACATTGCAAGGAATGAACCAGTAAAGTGCTGGGAGCGACTGCGTGCTTATACAAACAGGTAAAATGCAGGCCAGTCGCCAAGTAAATTGGCGACTTTCCTGTGATCTTACCTGTCTGCTACTCTGAGTATCTTTTCTTAACAAAAGTTAAGCAGATATTTAACCCTTATAGTGCTGGAACCGGCTTCATGCTTATGCAAACAGGTAAGATCCAGGCCAGCCGCCAAGTAAATTTGCGGCGGGCCTGTGATCTAACCTGTTAGCTACTCTGAATATCTTTCATCGTAAAAATTAATCAGATATCTAGGGTTTATGAAAGCAGCCGACAAGAATGTATATTTTTAGAAAATTACCCAGCAATCCAAGTGTTGATGAAATCAAATCTTCTTGGTACGTTCTAAACACTGCAGACCACTAACATCGGTACTACCTGGATTGAAACCTTATAACTTCTGGACCAAATCTTTTATGATAAAACAAATTACGATAATACAATAGAAATATCCCGTGTGAAAACAAGAGTCATTGGTTTTTATCTCGAACACATTAACAATATTGCCAATTAGTGTCTTATGCGCAGCCTTATCTTAGATTTAGTTCGTCCAGACCATACCTTTTAATATCTCGTAAAGATACGTGCGACAGGGTGGTTTTCAGGTAAATGCGTATTTTGTTTCTTTTGTCAGAGTCTCCAATTAAAGATTTTCACACTGTTTTTCTGGATAATCAGAGCAAAGATTGATACCGTTTAATACCGAATAAGATGAACATGAAGAGTATTATAAAAAAAAAACATTTCCTCAGATAAACAAAAGTGACCAGAAGCCCTCTCTATATTGATTGGACTAACTTTTTATGAAACTTGTTTGACATGGATCTTGTTTGAAATGACTTCCTTTCTATGGACATGAATTCATTTCTGTGAAGTTTGTGTGATTCTCGGCTTCGTGTGCATAAGTTTTCTAGTAAGATGTGATCTGGTAGAACACTAATTTGATTCCCGTTAAGATGATATTCAATGGTCCTTTTTATTGCTTATTCCAAGACTAAAATTTTGGGATGTGTGAACACAAGGTATGGTGCCCTTGCCAGAAATGACAGCTTGTGAACAAGTTTTCGGTCGGTACTCGTATATATTGTTCCGTAGTACAAAATTGAGGCGATTATGGTGTACATTTCATTTCAGTTTGTGAGAGATTATGAAACGCAGAATATGTTCAAATGTATCTGACACGGAGATCTAAAGAAATGAGGTAGTCCATTGGTAATGACGTTTTGATTTATAGATCCAATAAATCCCTGGAAAAGGGTTGAGCAATAAATCTGTTGGTGGCACATGTGTAATACGTAACAAAGGTTCATGTGTGTGACGAAAGCACAGTGCGTAATACCAGAAGATCAAACAATCCCCCGTTAACCTTTAAAGTGCTGGAATCAACTTCATGCTTATGCAAACAGGTGAGATCCGGGTAAATTGACGTCTGGCCTATGGTCCAGCCTGTTTGCTTCTCAAAAAAATCAAGCCGATATATCTAAGGTTTTGGAAAGCAGACGACACAAAACATGTTTTAAGAAGTTACCCAGCATTCTAAGAATTAACTATACTTTTATTGCAGCATATAATAATTGTATAAGAAGAATGACAATTGACGGATACCCAAATTGACCACACCAAAGATCTATTAGAGATTCGCTGGAAGGATTCTTCACACGA
This sequence comes from Cerastoderma edule, assembly GCA_947846245.1. NCBI lineage: Eukaryota > Metazoa > Mollusca > Bivalvia > Cardiida > Cardiidae > Cerastoderma > Cerastoderma edule. The sequence goes on from OX401412.1 coordinate 13,117,741, forward strand.
TTAAGACTGTCAATTAAGGATTGTGTTTTCCCTATCATGAAGCGGTGCTCCGCGACGGGATAGGTTTAGAGTTAAGAGTCATTACCGTACACAGGTCCCATATGGGTCCTTTTCGTCAGGGCCGTTCCTACATTTTTCAGTTCTGATACGGCTTTCCTGGATACACCAGTACTAGGCTAGGGTTCTGAAGTGTTTTGTCTAAGGCCACTCCCACGAAACTAAATGGCCTCGGAGGGGCTCCAACCCGGAACCCCCGTGTTCTGGGTCCACCACCATAACCACTGAGCCACGCAGGACCAATAATGGATGCACTCATACTCATGAAGTGTAAGGAGATAATAACAAAAGTCTCAGAATCGACTGACTGGGTAAATTCAATCGTCAAAGTGGAAAACCCCACACGTCTTCATCTCAAACTCTGAATTTGCCTAGACCTGAAAGCATTAAACGATGCCATAAGACGGCCTCACTACCCAATGCCTTCCTAAGGTGACGTGACGTTCCGACTGCTAAATGCTACATTCTTTTCGTCGATCACTGGCCATTACGCACTCTTGTTGGAGTGTAAAACTTGAAGAAAAGTTATCTTTTCTCACGACGTTTAGCACACCATTTGGACGACATCGGTGGTTAAGATTGCCATTTGGTATATTAGCCTCATCAGACACATTTCAACAGAAAGTCGATGAACTATTTGAGGGACTGACAGGCGTGACTAATATTCTCGACGACATTTTGATACACGGAATGACAAGAGAAGAACACGATATTCAAACCTCCGTTCCGTGTTCGAAAGAGGTCAGAATAAATCGATAAAACGCAACCATGAAAAGTGTGTAATCGGATAAGGTACCATTCTCTGGTCACCTAATTACCTTCACCTTACGTAATGTTTATAAGGTCTTTGGTCACGTGTCCGTTCCGTGTTCGAAAGAGGACAGAATAAAGGGATAAATTTCAACCACGAAAAATGTGTAATTGAAAGAGGTACCATTCTCTGGTCACCTAATTACCTTCCATAGGCGTAGGAGCTGTAAATACCTATAAATATAAAAGTAATGTGAGGCATTCTCCCAATCGGAACTACTCGGGTATTTCCGTGAGCTGTGAAATACACCTCGGATATAAGTGTAGGGTTACAATTTTTCGGGTAAATCGACATCCGGCAATTAACACATTTTCTAAGCGTGCACATTAAGTAGTTCAATGTGTATGGAAGTGTTGGACATCCTTTTAAATCATTTTTTATCAGTAACTCATACCAAATGGCGAAATTGTTGTTGTGACATGTATAGTTGTTTCCTCAATCAAATTTAACGACTTTGAAGTTTTCACATTTAAGATCTATTTTTAAAAAAGAAAGTAAAGTGACGTCATTCTCGCGGGAAACAATATGGCGTCATCCCTATTATTTCAGGTGTTTTTATTGGATAAACCCGATGTGTTCAGATTGCGGTCAAGCCATGACTTAGTATATATAATAAATAAAATATCTGAATATTAGTTTAAATATGTATAAAAATAAATAACATTATCTGTTACAAGTATGCTTTCATTTTTTACACTTATAATTCAGCCATTCATCATCAAATGTAGGTGAATTAAAGTTCTCATATAACAGGTTATTATTGATCAAAAGTGCTTTTCGATATCATATATTTTGCGAACAACTTCTGATTAACAAAATTCAATTCAAAAGGAATAGACCCTCTATATATAGACAGTGAAAAACACATACCCTTACCAGAGACATAGATAACAGAGATTGGCAACTCCGGAATTATCGCCAAACTCTCGCGTGCCGCGAGGTTCTGCGAGATAAGGAACGAGCGTACCTGTTTATCCGTTGTCAGGGGAGATGTCAAGCGAAATTGATACTTCTTTATTACAGTAAAATAGCTATGTTTTCGTTATCTGATTAGTTATCTGAAACAACTTCTGGACATTTTGTTTTATTTTCATTTTATTAAATTGATTTTATGTTAAAAACAAAACAAAAAGTTCAAGTAGGCCTTCTTTTTCAATGACAGGCTTGATTATCATGCAATTCAGAATTGTACTTATAAAGTCAATGTCTTTTAAGCAAAGGTTTAAATAATATTTTGTAATAAATCAAGTGACTCTATCTAGTTGCAGTTAATAACCAAGGCATGAAATAAGACATGATAGTTTTCGTCAATATTAAAAGATTGCTTTCTCACTTCATTTCATTTATTCTGTGTCGTAAAACGGTTTACAGTGCTCATTTTGTCAAATCAAAACACATTTTTCATCATGACATTATTTCAAGCCAAATGTTTCAATTTAAGAAAATTAAAAGTATTTTATGATGTTAAAATGCATGTGATGAGAATTTTTGTAAAAGTGGTTTTAGTAAACGAAAGGACACGTAAGAAAAAACTGACGTGCAAAGTTTTTCAATACACCTTTTACCGCAGATTCCTCTAATATTGATTGCAAATCAATAAGTACATACTTATTCTTAAACACGTAAGGGTCTAGTCTTATCATGCTGCTAACCGAAATGATTTTAGAAAAAAGAAATGTGAGCTTTTTGAATGTTAAGGTAAAGCAAATAGTGTGTCTTGCACCTTCGTTTTTATTATCATTTCTTAACGAGAAATTAAGTCAAAGCACACTTCTTTTAAAACCAGACAGACGCTTTTAGAAGAACAAATTCTCCCTATTTTGTTTTCGGGATCTTTAGGTCATTAAATTTGAATGAGGTGTCAGAGAGTGGACACAGGGTTAGCGCCACACACTTCTTGTGTAATCGCCCTAGCATCAAAAGGTTTTATGACATCAAACTACATATTTTATGGGGTGGCAATTTACAATCATAGCCTGTATTGTCCACTACCGTGATTGACTCTATCACCCTTCGTTCTTCAAATGACACATTTCACTTGACATATTTGCAAGCGATCGGAATTAAGAAGAAGTATGACGAAAAAGGAAATATCGTGGTGTTTCTGATTAAGAAGATCTATCCATTCTCTTTTGTCCATTAATTGAATGGATTTTCTTCTTCTTAAATAGGAATACAATTTGAAAATACGGGAAACTATAAAACTTAGTCAGCATTTAATACGGGATCAATTCAAACTCATTCAGACGTTTTCAGTAATAACACGTTTGATAAAATCCAAGTCACACAATTTAAGTTTTAATTGATGCAAAAATGAAAGATTTTGATTGAAAATAAAACGGCTGAAATCATGATTATGATTGTGTGGTAATAAACACGACAATCACCATAAAAAGAGGGTAACCATAAAACAAAAATAACACTTCAGGAAAATGTCAAGTATGATATGATCCAGTGCATAGTTTTTTAGTTTTACTTGCTACAACTTTGTTATATTTTGGTTGGAAATCAAGATGGCTGAACACATTAAGGTAGTAAATGGGACATATTTAGTACGCAATAACTTCTAAAAGACAAAGAATAACAGACTGAAAATTTGGAAATCAACAAAATCATATTATCCCATTAAAGTGGACATAAATCAGAAATGTTTGAATAATCCTCTGTTAAATCATTTTACTTTGTACAAGTATGAAATATTTTGGTTGAAAATAAAATGGCCGAAATCACGATCATGCTTGTGTGGTTAAGTAAACCTGGTATAACTTCGTTATGGAAGCGAAGATTACTTTAAAAATGCGGGCAACCATAAAACAAAAATAACACTTAAGGAAAATGTCAAGTAGGATATGATCCAGTGCATAGTTTTTTAGTTTTACTGTGCACAACTTTGTTAATTTTTGGTTGGAAATCAAGATGGCTGAACTCATTAAGGTAGTAAATGGGATATATTTAGTACGCAATAACTTCTAAATGACAAAGAATATCAGACTGAAAATTTGGAAATCGACAATATCATATTAACCCAATAAAATGGACATAAATCAGAAATGTTTGAGTAAACCTCCATTAAAACGTTTTACTTTGTACAAGTATGAAATATTTTGGTTGAAAATAAAATGGCCGAAATCACGATCATGCTTGTGTGGTTAAGTAAACCTGGTATAACTTCGTTATGGAAGCGAAGATTACTTTAAAAATGCGGGCAACCATAAAACAAAAATGACACTTAAGGAAAATGTCAAGTGTGATATAATCCAGTGCATAGTTTTTTAGTTTTACTGTGCACAACTTTGTTAATTTTGCTTGTAAATCAAGATGGTTAACCTCATTAGGGTCGTAAAAGGGACATATTCAGTACGGAATAACTTCTAAATGACAAGGAATATCAAGCTGAAAATTTGGAAATGTAGAAAAACAAACCCTTTCTTTAAAATGGACTTGAATTGGAAATGTTTGAAAAACCATCCTTTAGAACAGTTTGAATCTAAAACTACTTAATTATCACGTTTATCGCACAAAACCACGAAATTGCGAACAATTCAATCAAGTTTGTCGCAGTTTGCCATGTTTATTTCTTTGATAATCGCTTGCTGATCGGTCTTGTTGGATGGAGAAACTTTCTAACAATAACAATATAGTAAATTCGGTAAGAAAATAATTTAATTATGACTTAAAACACGCTTAAATGTGTGTTGCCTATTTCGCGTTTAGTTGAAAATAGCGTCGATAGACAGATCTCGAAAGGTCTCGCTAAATAACGCGTCATGCGAGATATCGCAGAAACCGGCTATAGGTAAAGAAGGAGTTGCCAATCTCTGTTATCTATGTCTCTGCCCTTACACCATTTTTTTACGTTAATTTTTGATAATTAAATGCAACAAATATGATTATTCCTTCTCTACAACAAACAAGCTTTCTTTTTTGACCGGACTAAACTTTCCATTTAAACTTATGGAAAATCATGCTTTTAATGCGTTATTCAGCTCCCATTTAATCCGCCAATACTGAATGAAACCGGAACTACTCCAGACACTGTTGCATTGTGGACCTCCCTGAAAGACTGTGAGATCATCCCTACCTCTACCCTATGAGTCCAGCTGAAATCGCTGTTATGTTTTGATAAAGTTGATCGCCATGTTTGGGAGTGAAACAAGGACGACAATCGAAGAAACGGTTTAGTTCTCAGATCAGTTTTAAGTAAGAGATAAGTTCTTCTATTAGTCAGAGATCTATTCTATTGTTGTGGACCATTTATGTATGATACATGTGTTAGTTATATAATTTTTCTGTAAGGATTTGCTTCGGAAACAAGAGTTTGATTGGATACGAAAAGTTGTAACAGTTGACAAATATTTGTATATTTGAGAACAGTGTATTTCGCACATAATGTTTTATATCTAACCTATTTGTTTACATAAAAAGCCAAGAAACAATTTTTAAGCAACTTTCTTTTTGCCGATTATTGGCATTATTTGATAAGTCAAAATGAGTCGACGTGAAGATTGCCTTTCTGATGGAGCATTCACGACCAAAATATAGTGGTGGAAACTACCAAAATCAAATTTTTGGATTAAAAGCACAAAATTCATTTGATTAGACAAGAAATGTAGATGAAGTTACATACCACCAAATTGTGGCAATAAACATACAGTCAACTCGACAGTTTCGGATCATCGACAGTTCCGGATCATCTTATGTTTGTTGTCAAATTTCTATGAATCCGAAGAAACTCTGGCCTTAAAAACTTAACAGTCATTTAGCATATTCATTTGGCTCTTGACAAATCCAAGATGACATTTCCGCTTCTGGTAAAGCGATCACAATCAATTTGGAACGGTTAATTAAGACCGAGACAAGTCACGGAAGTTGACCTAATTTCACCGATATTTTTTTTCGGCGATTTAGACGCTCATTCAAAAAGATAATATGCACTTAACATTGACATCATTTGTAAGAAAAATTATAATAGAATGTATTTATGCAAAATTTTCAGGCTAAAACAGGTCTGGGATTGTATAATTGGATGATACATGAAAGCAGGTGAACTCGACAGTTTCGGATCACCTCTTTGATTTATAGGGGTCGTCTCAACATTACTTCCGGTCATTCTCGTACGCTCTTAAAAGTAAAAAGTAAAATAATTCTTTAAAGGGAAATCGCACAAGGCATGTGTTTGATGAAAATAAAGTATTAATTGATGATATAATTTTCTGTTCTTATTGTCTCTTTGTGAAGTTAACCCTTTTTACAATAAATGATATGACAATTAACGTGATTCGGAACTGTCACATTTGATCCGAAACTGTCGCGATGACCCCGATCTTGTTTTCTTCAAAAAATGAAAAATGGTAAATAAAAGCGGTAAATCATTGGTATGAATAGACAAAGGAAGAATTTTTCGTTAAATTCATATGTTGATTTCTACAGTCAATTGGTCAATACAAGAAAAAACGATCTTTTATCTATTAGTGATCCGGAACTGTCGAGTTGACTGTATCGCCAAATTGTGGCAATAATGTAGTTAAAGAATTGAAAACCAATTATATTTGGTTTTTGCTTGTTAAACTGTGTTGTTTATGTATTTATGGAAGGGAGGCAATTTGAAAATGGTAACCTAGTGTTGATTAATACTGATTATGATTTAATTCATAATCACATTTATTTTTGCATAAGATGTGTTGGAGGTCTTGTTTTTGTTTTATAATGGGGATGAATATGGGCAGAGAGCAAAAAAGCATGGGATGAATCAATAGCAGGAAGGGTACCAGTTATCCTCCCCTTTATGTACATGTACTAGAGGAGCCAGCATGCTTGAGCTATTTATAGATCGGGAACCAAACTTAGGGGGTTTTCCAACATGCAGCAGGGAACCAGCATGCTTGGCACTTCCTCTTTTAGAAATCATCTCAGCAGACCAGCTGCTCAAAAATTTTGTCATAAAAAATCCAACTCAATCCACTTGAAAAAAGAAGATGCTTGATAGAAAAAGGGGAAAGAAAAGGCAGGCAAACCCCTCTGCAAGGCAACAGAGAGAAGAAAAGAAGAAGAAAGGGGGTGATAGCAGAGAAAACCAGGAGGTGTTGGAAGCGGTGTGTTTGGCCTCTATGTGAGAGCCAGCACAGAGCACAGGAGCAAGAGGTGGGATAACTTTGGTTATTTTATTGTTTTTGAAATGTGCCTCAACAGCTCTGTGAGAAAATTTGGAAAAGCAAATAGATAAATCTTGCTTGCTTACTTAAGGGTGGAATTGAACTTTCAGCAATTGTATGAAAATGGGGGCCTGTTGTGGTTAATGAACATGATGAAATTGTTTCGCAAGAAAAGGCCAGTCTGGGAAAAAATTCATTAATAGGAAAATGGACTGATGCTTTTATCATGTTTATTGGAATGCAATGTATATCTTTGGAAGTATCCAAACAAGGCACAAGAGCTGTTGGGCTACATGGCACTCATCCGTGAGGCTTTATTAATAGGAAAATGGACTGATGCTTTTATCATGTTTATTGGAATGCAATTTATATCTTTGAAAGTATCCAAACAAGGCACAAGAGCTTTTGGGCTACATGGCACTCATCCGTGAGGCACCTTATGCTCATACTGACAATGGTTGGCTGATATATAATGAACAATTTTGCTTGAGGCACTCAGAACTTTGGCTGAAAGTAAACACTCTGTCCGGTCCCATCCCCCCCCCCCTGCAGCACAAATAAGTAAGAGTTCTAATCAAGAATATATGAGTGATAATTCACTGTATAATTCACTGTATTTGTTTAACATCAATTGTGAAGGAGGCTGAAATGCATGCTGTTTTGATTTAAGAAGGGAGCCTGCAGTTGCGGAAGCTGTAAATTTGTCCATAAGTGTATTGCAGGCGGATCTGGGGAGCATGGAAAATGCATGTGCATGATGGCAAAGTTTGCAATAGAGCAATCAAACGGAGCTGGGTTTTTCGTGGGCTAAGGGGCAGGGGCACTGGACAGATGCCATACAAAAAAATTGAGAGCCAATGTTTTTTACATGAGCTAGATCACCAATTAATTTGACAATATTAGAACAGGAGTTACAGAGATATAGTCCAGTCAATCTAGCCAAATCAATCACGTCAAACTTTCGAACCATTCATTTAATGTTTGTAGACCGATATTTACATCATTACAGTTGAATATCAAATGACATTGCTCACACTTATAAATGAATTAATTCCTTTGCAATCGATCCAAACACAAAACTTGTTGATATTCTTCATATTTACTTTGTAAGAATGGTTTAATTGACACTAGGTGATGATTTTTCAGCTCCCAATAAACTTCCATTGCACATGCGTGCTGAAGTGTGAAAAACCTAATTAAGCGTTAGCAATTGATGCCATTATTTGGTGTTATATAAGTTTACATCTTGTCTTATCAATTGTCTTTGATTGGCCATCTTGTGCTTTAAAACCGAAAATCTGATTTGGATTTTTTCCTCCACTGTTTGGATCATTCAAAATTTCGAACAAAGCAATCTTCACAGCGAATCATTTGACTAAGAGCTATCACTGAATGTGATTGATACCCCCACCTGGCGGCATCCAAAAAATATTTAACAGGCAACAGGTCATTATTGTATTGAATATTTGTGTGAAATTACATTTTGGTAATTGCATCCGCAGACTACTGGCAGACTGACGGACGGACGTTAATCCATTATACATAATACTTGAGTATTATTTAGTTCAATTACTTTTTAAGCCTTATATTACTGAGAAATATTCCTTTCGCTGTTTTTATTTATATATATAAAAAAAAAAAAAAAAAGAACTGCAATTGTCTTTTTGAAGTAACTGAAATATTTGTGACGAACCGTTATATAGGTTAAGCTAACAAAATGCAATCATTGTGACAAAAAGGCAAATTTGTTTATAATGTCATCTGCTGCAAAAAAGCAGTGTTTACAATTTAGTACTAGTTGGGAAAAACTGTGATACAGTGTCTATTCAAGACCATGTTACACTATTTTTTCAGGGCTCATTTTCTACATGCAAGCGAGACAATCGCGCATCCTGTATACATATGACTAATAAACATTTTGATTGTTTAACATTCGCTCAGTTGTTAAAATGTGCTCAGCGTATTTGTGACAGAACGCTCGAAATAAAAAGTGTTAGTTTTCTGATACGGTTGAAAAAACTTAAGGGGCCAACTTTTGACAGACATTTACGGTTAAATAAATTTCGTCTAAATTTATTAAGGGAGGTAAATCTTCAAAGAAAACACTTTGTGTACGTAGTGCATACATCCTTAATCAAACATGTCGAGGAAGCAGATAACGGACTTCTATAAATAACCTGAACCCTCAGCAAACATCTTTTGATACTAACATAACTAAGATAATTGATATGATTTAACAGTCATTAACTGTAAACTGGGTTTGGGGCATATGGTATATATAGGCTTATACCCAAGGATTCGTAGTTAATAGTACCTTTGAGTGATGAGTTTGATAATTGCATTTAATAATCGCCCTTCTAATTTAACCCCCCCCCCTTATTTCAAAGTAAGGGGCAAATTTTCCCCCCTTTTTGGATTTTTAGAATAGACACTGTGATATCGGTGCCTAGCTTTCGTAGCTTATTGGTATCGATGCCGACTTTAAGGTGCAAGTTCACACGGGTTCGGATCCTGACTAAACAAAAGATTATATCCAATGTTTATTGGGAGTCATTGTGACAGCATGTATTCGTCTCTCACCACTGGACATTTTGTATGTGGGAAACATTTTTTGGCTTAGATAGAATGCTGTGTAAAACTGTATGGGTAAAGCCAGAAATCTAAAAATTGACCGCCGTGATATAAGTGAAATACTGTTGAAGGGGGCATAAATTCCAAAATCAAATCACCCATGATACATAGATTGGTGCACTGAGCACCTTGATATAACTGAAATATGATTAAAAGGGCGTAAAATATAAGTCAACCCAAATAAATGAGGATTCGAGGATCGATGTACTGAGCGCATTGATGTAAATGAATATTATGCAGGGGCCTCCATGGCCTAGTAATTTTCTTTGGTGTCTCCTCTGGACATTTTAAAACACATAGTTTGCGGATTGGTAGGGCATCTCAACTAGCATTGGAAGGCATTCCAGCGGAAAATATTTCAGTAAGGGAGGATGGAAATCAGTGACATACTATAAATGCATTAGAAAAACTAAAGTATGATACAGAAATCTGGTTCTTTGGGGATTCCCTTGTTAACAGAGCACAGCAGGCAGCTCAGTCAGTTGGGCCTCATCTTGGACTGGAAAGTAGGGAGTATCATGTGATGTGGCAAAGTTAGTCTGGCATGAATTGGCAAGGCCTGGGACCTGTTTTTACAGCTCAGAATGTTAGGAGGTACAACCCTAGAATTTGTAATTATCCACCTAGGAGGTTAAAATAGTGTGCAATGTGAGCAAGCCAATATGAAATCCAAAAACATGACTGATATTCAATTAATGGCAGATATCCTACCAAATACACACTTTGTTTGGTTCGACATCATTTCCCGTCTACAATGAAAGGGGGCTGGTGGCGAACCAGCAAAGCTGCTAGACCTAAAGAGGAAGTGAGGTTAATAGATAGGGCCGACAAGCAGTTTGTTTATCTGGCAGGGGGAACTTTATCGCCACAAACATAAATAGGCATGTCCCTTGTTTTTCTTCAGTCCAGGTGGGGTGCACCTGTCCTTAGTTGGTGTAAAGATGTATTTACTAATCTTACAGGAAACAATGGTTTCATTTATTGATGATAAGAGTTTTATACTATGTGCAGCAAGATTAACATATCAAAACATGTATATATAAAAAGACAGAATTTTGGGTGAAATCTCAATGGAACATTGAGATTCATGTGGCGGAAAATTCTGGATGGGGCGCTCAGATACTGACCAGCAAAGGGATATATGCAAAAATATTTTATCATAGGTCTTTCCCTTGACCATGGCATTATCCTGGGTAGGGAAAGTAACAAATTCAAATTATCAACAATCCAATTTACTATATTCAAAATTTATTATAATGTAAATTAGGGGCCAGGGATAAGCCCGGAGCAGTGTCAAAACACTTGGTTTTCCCGTGTATCCCCTAATTTTTTGGCTTCTTAAGTTAGGCAGCAAACAAATTTTGTCATCATGATTGGCAGATGACAGCGGCAATTAAGTTCACCGTTAGCAGGTGACGGCAGCAATTAAGGTCACCGTTTGCAGGTGACGGCAGCAATTATGTTCACCGGCAGGTGACGGCAGCAATGCAACGGCTGAAGGCTATTGGTCACTTAAAAGTGACAGCAACAGAGGAGGTCACAAGCAGGATGTGACGGGAGCTTAAAGCAAGGGCAAACACCAAAGGATGGTGAGGATAAAGCTTATTGCAGGTTGAGTGGCGTGGGTGCTCCTATCCTGAATTTTCCAATCCATTCCTAGTATGGCAAACCCTACAGGAATGGAAACACATGTGATCAAATACTCCACTTTTTTGATGTTCTTAAAAGGTCAGCAGGTTGTTACTCTATATATGGATTGAGAAGTGTATTTGCATAAATATGGTAAAAGGTAATGTTGTTGCTTCTTTCTTATGTCATGAAATAATCTGTTCTAACAAAGCGAATATGCAGTATACTGCACTATACCCACATGTTATGTGTATTGATTGTTTAACAAAGAATAAATTTACAACTGTTAGAGGTGAAAAATTGAGGTTTCTTTCAGTAAGAACTTTTTGAACCTGGAAGTGTGACAGAAATAGGGTTTATGTATAAATACTACTTCTACAGTCTTGCTGTAGAAGCCTGCTTTTATGGGTGATTCGGTAGAGTGGTTGGCTTTCTCTCGAAGTTAAGCAACATACTAAGTAGTTAGTACCTGGATGGGTAACCCACGATGGCTTTACTCCCAGAGGAACCCGATACATGTTACAAAATTGGTGGCAGCGTTGGGATGTGGTTTGATATCACCATCATTCCCGTACCCTTAGTCGTTCGTCACATGTTCTCGATCCTTGTTTCTGCTTCGTAGCAGTGTTTATAGTGGCCAAAATACCTACTTGAAATGTATAAAAGTCGGTAACTGCCCATGTATGTCTTTGTGACTTTGGGACGAAGTCAAGAGAAAGGTGGGAGAAATGTGACAGAAATAGGGTTTATGTATAAATACTACTTCTACAGTCTCGCTGTAGAAGCCGGCTTTTATGGGTGATTCGGTAGAGTGGTTGGCTTTCTCTCGCAGTTAAGCAACGTACTAAGTGGTTAGTACCTGGATGGGTAACCCACGATGGCTTTACTCCCAGAGGAACCCGATACACGTTACAAAAGCAACATTGTGGGGGTATAAATTTTATACCGCTCTCTCAGAGCGCTCGGAGAGCGGATAACGGTAACATACGTACGGGTATTAAGTTATGTTGACACCGGTTATACCATTAGCAAAAAAACATGTGGCTTCCGGTAAAACTATAGGAGAAAACTCGGGTTTACTTCGGGTGTTTCCGGCGAAGCCGGAAACACTCGAAGTCTTATTCGGCATTCGGATCGTCTTCGAGTAAAAACGGAATGGACTGGTTTTACATAAATCCATTGCCGCTCATTGAGTTTATTTCCGCCAATCATGAATGAACCATAAACCATTCTATCGAAAAACAAAACACGAACAACAGGATCGGCGCCACCGCTTCAAACTTTAAATTGGACACAGTGTTCAACTCCTTGAAAGGACAACGTATCGCCGGTTGTAGGTAAGGGAACTTTGTGTACTCTTTCATTTCGTTATAAAACAGTATATCTAAATAGACCATTTTCACCAAAATTCGTCATAGAAAAATCGAGAATGCGAGCCCTCGTCACGCCTCGCTGAAGATGCTTCCTTTAAACAAACATCTATCGGGAAAAAAAACTTTTCACTTTTCAGTAGAACTACAGCATTCATTTTTTTAGTATTACAGTACATGTTCCCTTCAGTACTAGGCTAGAAAGTGTGTGTTGCCGACAACACTCCACGGTGAAATAAGTGTTCACCTTCTATCGATTCGGTGAATACACCCTGCAGTTTGGCACAATCTAATGTCTATGTAGACGGTCTATGTCATTTTCGCGGTGTGTAAAGAAAGCTTTAGGTACACATCGTGTTGTATATGGAATACACTATTATGCTGACCAATAAAGCAACAATGTCAACTCGTCAGTTGCTGACATGGATTATTTGTTATTGTTGGAGCTTTCAAATTGAGTACAAGGTACCTTCTTGACAATTTAATAGCGTTATGGGCCGATAGATTAAATAACAATGACAGCGTGAATTTCCTTTTCAAAAAATGAAATACCCTGTAAAGTATTTGGTTATATATGTCACCTTATTCGTTTGACAGTATTTTATTTTATTTGTTTCAAGTGATAGTATTATTCCCAAACATTTAATTATTCTTACAATTGATAATTTTGGCCCAAGGGTTTATGGAAATAGATCCCTTAGTTGATTTTTCTTTATTTAACAGAATGCATGATGGTTGGGAATATGACGATTTCAAACAAGCTTCAAAGGAAGAGATGATGCAGACCTGCATAAAAATTGACTCTGTTTTATAATACAAGTTAGTACATAGTCTTTCTCAGGCCACTTTGAACTTTTCAAACATAAGTGTCATAAACATAGAAGATAGCTTATGAAAGCAATATAACAAAGAAGCAATCTCTCAAATGTCAAAGCAGTTTTTCTCTTTAATTCAAACATCTCTCATTAGATTATACTATAGATAACAATGCCAGCATGAATTTCCTTTTCCAAAAATGAAATACCCTGTAAAGTATTTGGTAATATATGGAACCTAATTCGTTTGGCAGTATCTTATTTTACTTGATTCCAGTGATAATATAATTCCCAAACATTAAATTTTTCTTGCAAGTGAGAATTTTGGACTAAAGGTTTAGGGTAATAGATGCCTTAGTTGTGTTTTCTTTATTTTACAGAATGCATGATGGTTGGAAATATGACAATTTCAAACAAGCCTCCAAAGAAAAGATGATGCAGACCTGTATGAACATTGACTCTGTTTTATAGTACAAGTAAGTAGATATACATGTATATTCTTTCTCACATCCCTTTGAACTTTACAAACATAAATGTCATAAACATAAAAGATAGTGGTGGACTCAGAACTCGAGGGGGGCAGGGGCCAGTCCCACCAAGACCTCTTGTTTTGTGGGAATGGCCTTTGGCAAGTCACTTCAGAGCCCTAGCCTAGTACTTGGGTATACAGGAAAGCTGCTCCAGAACTGAAAAATGTAGGTACGGCACTGATGGAGAGGACCTATATGGGACCTGTGTCAGTTAATGACTCTAATATAAATCTAATTATAACAAAGGAGCAATCTCTCAAATGTCAAAGTGGTTATTCTCTCTAATTCAAACATCTCTGATTAGATTATAGCATAATTACATAATATGATATGCAGCACAGTATTCAGGAAATAAGCAAGTTTGACAGGTTGGAATTCTTAACATGTCCTCCTTTTATTACTTTGTTTAAAAAATATATATATATACATAAACGTTGATGAATTTGGTGTTACTCACAATTTGTAATTGACTTTTCCTTTTTTATTTTTTTGAAAACCTTGGTTTGAATGAGAATGAATCAAGACAGGTTGAAATATAGATTTTTTCATCAATCAGTGGAAATAATTATTTCCAATGTTACCAATTAAGAATGATTAGAATACAGAACTTGAAATCACATGGCCCCTCTCCGCGTGGGTTCAAATCCTGAAAGGAATATGGATTTTCATATCTCCCAACTGCCTTATGGAATGCCGATGGCTCTATCCGCCTTGACCAGCCCTTATGGGCAGTTGAGTATAGGGCCTTCCTCCATCATTAAGAGTCGGGCATTGCTACATAACTGAAATAATGTTGATGTGATGTAAAACCCATATAAATAAAAGCATAATCAGTCAGTTCAATGTGGCCAGTATTGACAAAAGATTGATATTTTTTATTTTTCTCTTTTAACAGCCAAATCTGATGACTACCTGGCAGAGTAAGGAGTGGGTAACAACAACAAAATATTCAGTGGTGGAGGATCACATGGATTTGATGATAATCAAAAACAGATGAAGATTTACATGGACATACCATAAACCTATGTGTTTGATCTGTGAAAAGTTTTTAAGCTTACCTTTCTCCTCAAAAGACTTATTTTATGAAGAAAAAAATAACATTCACAATGATATATCATATTTAATGGATAGTGTTTAGTGTTAGTTGGTACTGACAACATCAAAGGGCAATAATATAGAAAAATTGTGATGGACTATGGAATATTCTATAATGATAAGACACATGTCTCATCTTTTCTTTTTTTTTGAGTGATTACTTCAATTTCTTTTCTAACTATTGCATGTGTATGAAGTAACCAAAAATGAGAGTTGAATTTGCATACATCAATGTTAAATTATTTTTTATTCTTTCTCTTTTAGTATTTAAGGTAAAACTTTTAGTACTCAACACAATTTAAACCAATTATCACAAAGGGAAACAGGCTCGGAGAGAAAATTTTCCTTGTCACAATTGCTTTTATTTATTTGATAAAGAAATTTTAATTAATATCTGTTATTGCTTTAAATTTGAAACAACATTTTGTAAAAAATTGGATAAAAGTCTTAATGATGTATATCTTAGAATATTTTTTAATATTTTTTATTTGAAAAAGTTGATCACAAATGTTTCTGTCATATTTTTCCAACTATAAGGATTATTTTCTATTCAAATGATGAAGGCCAGGGACCTGGTGATGTGGTGAATGAAAATATCAAGCTGTGGCTTTATTTTTTCAACCAATTTGTTAAAGCAAGGAATTAGAACACATGGACTAACCCTGCCTTCTGGTTAACACCCTTAAATTATATTAATCATTTATTGCATACAGTACTCTTTTTAAGTTCTTTAATAGATAAAAAATACATTTAAAAAAGCAGTGTTCTATGTGTGAACAAAGGTTAATAAGATATTTTAAAATGAAAAATTATAGAATCTTTTTCTTTTATTTCAAAGTTAAACAAAAAACCATTTGGCTACAACGAAGCTATTTGTTATATTTGAATGATCCTTTGGAGATCTGCTAAGCAATTTATTTGGGATTTCCTTATCTACAGTAAAGAAAAATTCAAACAAATACCTGATTGGCTTTCTATATGATGTAATTTAGTTACCTAAGACTGTACTAGAAGATGAGTATGTTGTTGAATATTGTCTGATACTATTAACCCAAATCACCAAATGACATGTTGTTGGTTCTCATGATGATTTAACCCTATCCCAAACAACAAATTCTTGACTACCAAATTGAATGAGTTTGCAGATGACATTTTAAAATGTGATGAAATTGGAAAATAATCTGATAGGCCAGAAAACATTGTGGGTAAAGGAAAAATTGCTCATCACGGACAATTTCTCCTTTTCCCTCAATGTTTTCTAAAGTCGTCTGCAACAAAGTGGTCAAATGTCATTATTGTTTGGGAAGGGGTTAAACCAGTACTTACAACACATAATTTTGTGAAGAAAATTCTATGATTTCATGCAGAGACAGACTTGTGGTTCAAGTATTGTAAATTGGTGGTTCTGACATTGCATGAGCAGTTTGTTCTTACATGATGAATGTCTCATTATATTGATGAAAGGCCCTCATACATAGCCCAAGCAAGCTAAACTTATACCCATATAAACCATACACCATCAAAAAAGTTTACCAGAAGTCTGCAAGGAGACTTATCTAAATGTGACAAAGATGACAGCTTTGTTACAAAATGAGTATTTGCTCCCCAAAGTAAGCCAATTCTTATACTTCCACAAAGTTGTACTCAGAATTTAGATTGAAACACATATTCATTAATGTGTATGGTTTTTTTTCACAAAATCCATGCCATTGAGTTGAGAGAGCGGTCTAGAGGCAATGCCTTAGTTCATATTACTTTTAATGGTTTGATAATGTATAGAACTTATATTACTCCCTTATAATTAGAAAAAGATATTAATCATCCATCTTACAACTTTCTCAAACCCTACTCAGTGTGTGAAGCTTTCTGTATGACTGACATTTTGAGGGTTCAGTGCAAGACTAGGAAGTGATTCATGTTTATGAAGCACTTACTATAGTCTTGCATTTAACCCCTGAATTATTCTGTATAAAACTGTTGTTTTACCCCATGATTCTGTCCCAGTTTATTATGGTCCCTTTGACCCATTACCAGACAATAAAGCCATTTAACCACTTTGTTGCAGACGACTCTGGAAAACACTGTGGGAAAAGGAGAAATTGCTCGTGACAAGCATGTTTTCTACTCTATCAGAAGATTACTTCATCACATTTTAAAATGTCTGCAAACTCTTTCAATTTGGGACAGTCAAAAATTTGATGTTTGGTAAAGGGTTAAAACAAGGTTGACTGTACAGCAAATAATATACTTCCATGTCCTTACAGGATGTCTGAGTCAGGAAACCCTACGAAGCCGGCAGCATTCCACACTGGCTGGGCGTATGCTGATTATAGAGCAGTGGATCAATTACAACCTATTCCTGCTTCAAGTACTGGTAGGTTCTTTGATTAATTATAGGTGTAAGTGTTGTTGTTTTAAGCTCACCTGAGCACAAAGTGCTCGCCAAATGTCTGTCGTCCGTGTTGCGTCATGCGCCGTCAACAATTGCTTTAAACATCTTTTCATCCTAAACCACTGAGTCAATCTTAACCAAACTTCACAGGAATGTTTGTTGGGTGATGCTCTTTAAAAGTTGTACAAAGAAATTGATTCCATGCAGAACTTTGGTTGCTGTGGCATGAAAAAGGGGTAATTTCTGCAATTTTTAAAACATCTTCTTGTCAAAAACTACTGGTCAGATTTTAAAATAATTTCACAGGAATGTTCTTTTGGGGCCGTTCAATAAAGATTGTTAAAGAAAATAGATATCATCAAAAAACATGGCCGCCAGGGTGTGTTGAACTTTGAATGTGTTTTTGTTTTCACTATATACATCAGGGTTCGCACAGGTCTTGAAAAACCCTTGAAAATGATGTCTGTCTTGAAAAACCCTTGAAAATGGACAGAAGCCTTATAAAACCCTTAAAAAGTGAATACGGCCCTTGAAAGACCCTTAAATCCTTGTCGCATCTCGGCCCGTTTTATTTTCGACCAAACACTTAGAAATGACTGTTAAACTATCGATCGTCGCAAAGATAAACCAAGCAAAACAGCTCTAATACACTATAGTCGGTAGTTTACACTCTGTGAAAGTCGATAGTTCACAAATCTTGATTACGTCATGCGAAATGTCGCTTGTACGTAGTACACAGTAGTAACACGTCATATTTTGCGTCAGCATCCAAACAGGGTTTTCACTCGAATTTCAAAAGCCATTATACATCACATGTGGACAGGGTTATAAGATAGTTCAGCCATTGTGTTTTGTGAATTTTAAAAGGAATAATTCAGGAAAATAATTATGGGGAAGTGCATTTTCAATAGAAAATGGTTGGGGGATTCAAAATATGAACAATGGGTACGAGAATTTAAAGGTGACAAACTCTTGGCATTGTGTTGCCTTTGTAATAAGGTGATAGATTTGGTCAAAATGGGTGAATATGCACTCAACTCCCACGCAAAAAGCAAGAAGCATGCTTCAATTGCATCATCGCGGTCGACCGTCCCTGTGCTCACAATCGGCGAGGCCTTCAGCACAATGTGACAATTTAGAAAAATTGGCAGGCATTGATATTTCCAACAACGAAAATCTGCTCAACTACAAAAATGTTGACACTGGCATCGTTACAGACCAAGCTCTTAAAGCTGTTGGTCCCCTTTCAGATAGACAAATAATGGATTTTAGGATGGAAGCAAGAGCTTTTCTCAGCAGCACCTGCAAGCTGATGTTGAACAAGTGCCCTTTGGGATACTCTCTGGTGAGAAACCTGAAAAGTTTGGATCCCAGAGAAATTGGCACTAATTCTACAGAATGTAAAGCTAATTTCAGAAAAGTTCTTGTTGTTCTTAGGAATGCAGGAAAAGTTAACGACACATGTGACATCATACTAGACCAGTACAATGAATTCATTGATACAACTAGTTCAGATATTTTCTCCAGTTTTTCAAAACAGAATGACCGACTTGATGTATTTTATAAGGAAAATATGTGCACCCCTAAGTATGAGCAACTCTTCAGTGTTGTTAAAATGCTTCTTGTGGTGTCACATGGTCAAGCAGTTGTAGAGAGGGGATTTTCTGTCAATAAAGAAATTGAAACTGTAAATTTGTCAGAACAGGCTATTATTGCACGCAGAATGATATGTGACTTTGTGAGTCATATGGGAGGAGTACTTAATGTACCTATTTCTAAAGAACTGGTAAATTGTGCAGCTAGTGCAAGGAGCAAGTATGACTTCTACCTTGAGACGGAAAGGGAAAAAAGGATGTCAGAGGATCAAAGCAGGAAAAGGAAAAGTGTTCTTGAGGAGATAGAAGAGTTGAAAACTCAGAAAAAGAGACTTCGAACTGATATTGATAGTTTAACTTCCAAAGCTAACAAACTAGCTGAAGAAGCAGAACAAAAGGGGAAAATTTCTTTGATAAGACAATCAAATTGCTTGAGAAAAAGGTCCAAGGAGAAAGAAGAGATGCTTCAGAAAGTAGATGAGAACATTGTGAAGAAGGTTTATGCACTGAAACAATAACAGGTTAGAGAGTAATCTAAACTCGGGTTATTTCAGTTTGTTTTATTTTTGAAATGATGACATGTTATAAGTCACATAAAAAATCAACATGCAGTGGACAAAGTTGGAGTTTATGGGCCTTAAATTTGTTTTGAAAGACCCTTGAAAAACCCTTGAAAAACCCTTAAATTTGACCTTGGAAGTTTTGTATGAACCATGTGTAACATGTATGGTAAAATTGATAACTTGAAGGCACATAAAAGGAGATAAATGCTATATAAAACTATATTGATTGGTAAACTTTTTGTCAGATTCAAATAGTTATCACCAACAAACCCCATCAGCACAACTTAAACTGAAAGCCAACAAGAATTAACCCAGATTAACCAGTGTAATTGTGTGATTCTTCACCCCTGACCTTGACAGTTGATACACATATGTTTGAACCGCCCAATCAGAATTCGTTATTTCAAATAAGTAAACAAACAGGTTGTTGATAAACATGATTGAATTGGAGACTACTATATTTCACGAACAAAATAACTTATTTTAAATGAGTCTATTTAATACGGTCTCAATGCATTCCTTAACTAATTCTCATGACTTTTATGAACATAATAAAAGAACACCATATATTTTTTCAGTAATTTATTTATACTCATCTCCTTTGATGTGCCTTTAATAAACATATTTTCTTCCCAAACTTCTTGAAAAACTTCTAATCGATGTCATGCTGAGCATCCCTAGTTGGAAGGGAGAAAGATTTGTCAAAGCAAAATTAGTCATGTTACCAAGATGGCTGCCATTTCGATATTTGGAAAAAAACTTTAAAATATCTTCTTGTCAGTAACCACTGAACGGATTTTAGAATTAATTCTAAAGGAATGTTCTTTTGGGGCCTCTTTTTAAAGATTGTTCAAAGAATTTTTATATCTCGAAAAAACATGGCCACCAGGTTGCATTGAAATGTAAACTTGTTTGCATTTATACCATATACATGTATGGTAGAATTTTTAACAAAATACATCAATATCAATTTGGATGTCCAAATATGCCAAAATGATAACCACAAAATGGCAACAATAGATCAAAAAAAGTGGAAAAAAGTGTGGCTGATCTTTGTACAAACAATCTGTAAAAGTAAAATATTCAGTTTCAGCATTGTAAGAATTGTGTACCATTCTAATGTCGCACTTCAAGCATACAGTGTCAAACTTGTGAAATGGGGAAAAAAAGGTCAATGCATAAAAGCACAAGAAACTCTGTGTAAATCTTAAAAATAACGTTTCTAACTATTCTTCAAATAGGTTATAATCTCAGGTGAGCTGTTCTAGGGAAGGGGGTTGGGTCCTATGAGAGGGGAAAGATATTTTATGCTGAACAAGTAACTAAAAAATCAAGTTTTAACACTATATTTCACCATACATAGAGAGAAAAATATTATCCCAATTCTTGTTATGTTCATGTTCAAAGTTCAACATTTCTGATTAAAATTGAATAACACTTCCAAGAAGGGAATTTTTCAAATATTTAGGGGGAAAATATACACTGTAGAGACGGGGAATTGGGCGGTATAACGCCGCATATTTCATAAAAAACCCACTGGGTGTACAGATTTCTTCTTGTCAGGAAATACATACACAGTCAACATAGACAAAACAATGATAGAAAATAAACCTTATGACCTTAGTTACTACATCATGGATACTATGACATGTTTATCATACCAAGTATGACACAGTTAAAAGCAAACTAGCCCTAAAATAATAACATGATTTTATTTGTAAGTGGTCCTTAAGAATAACACTAAGAAGTTCTAAGTAAATAAATACTGTACCATTAATATGTAAGTATTTTTATGTGGAAAAACAATTGAATAGTCAGTGAAACAAGTCTTTGACCTGTTGATCTTTCAGCTGGCAAATGTTGTTGGTATAATAAATCAAAGGTGTTGAAACATTTCAGTACAGTTAATTAAAATTATAATTGAAATGCCATTAAGTGTGAATATATAGCTTTTGTTATGAGTGTTTATAATCTATCATTCTGTTAGAGTGCTAAAGATGTACATGTAATTAAACTCATATTCATTTTTTTCAGAGGCTTAATATTAGATCAGGTTTGATATTGCTTTATTTATCTGTGAAAATTGTTAAACCTTTATAGTGCTGGAACCCACTTCATGCTTATGCAAAAGGGTTAGATCCAGGCCAGCCACCAAGTAAATTGGCGGCTGGCCTGCGATCTGACCTCTTTGCTACTCTGAATATCTTTCTTCATTAAAATTCAGCAAATAGCTAAGGTTTTGGAAACCAGATGACACAAAACCTATTTTTAGAAAATTACCCAGGATTCTAAGGGTTAACCACAAAGCAATCAAACAAAACATGCCTTTGTAGAGAAATTCTATTCAATGATGAAATAGTTATTGCCTATTGTTGACTACTGCTGTATATTTTTGTTTCAGGATTACCTGGTCAATCTGGAATCTCAAACCATTCACAACATGGGATCCCACAATCAAGTCTTTCCCCATCAATGTCGCAACAGTATCAATTCCACCTTCCATCAGTGTCAAAACCTCAATACACAGCCACACAACTGCAGCAGTATAACATGTCAACTGGGCACAGGCAGCAGCATCAGAAACAACATCAACAACAACAGCAGCAGCAGCAAACTGTATCTCAGCCCCAGAACCAAC
Source organism: Cerastoderma edule (assembly GCA_947846245.1). Lineage (NCBI taxonomy): Eukaryota > Metazoa > Mollusca > Bivalvia > Cardiida > Cardiidae > Cerastoderma > Cerastoderma edule. The sequence goes on from OX401412.1 coordinate 13,140,019, forward strand.
AGAACATCTGGACACCAATGCAACCGTCGAGGCAACAAGATCAAATAAGACAGAAGGAACACATGGTACAACAACAACTGCTGATGAAACAAAGACTGAACGGGTTTAACGAGCAACAAAAATGGCAACATCAACAGCAGGGGCATCAACAGCAAGCATACCTTCTACAACGACAGCAACAGTATGGGAGGCAAGGGCAACATGTTCAATTAAACCAGGGACAACAAATGCTAACCCAGCTTCATACAGAGCATCAACCACATGATGGCAAAGGACAACACCAACGAGGGCAACAAAAACAAAAGATCAAAAATGCTTCATTGCTAATACAACTTTTGTCAGACCAGGAACAGTCTGCCAGACAAAGTTTACATCAACAAGAACAACAGCTTCAAAGAGGCATAAGGCTTAAACAACATGGGCAACATCACCAGCAACAAGAATATCACCAACAACATGGACAACCAAAACCAATAGATGTACCAGTATCAACATATGGAACATTGGCTAGAATTCCAGATCCACAAGGGGAAGAATTTCAAATTCAGAGATTCTGGCAAAATAAAGCAAAGAATGACAGTTTGAATGCAAATTCCAATACACAGAAGACAACTTCTAGTTATCTCCAAAATCCGGGGCCAATGCCTCAACAGCAACTATCTTCGGATGACTCAAACTTCATACAGCTGATTGATAATTCATTACAAAACCAAAGATTTTCAAATGTTCCACAGCAAGAGTTTAATTTACCAACACAGCAACCAAATAGTTGTATTTCCTCGCAACCTAGCGGAGCACAACAACAGCCTAGCACACTGCTTCACTATCCAGCCTTACATAGTCAAACTGGACGTAGCTCACAGAGTCCTACGCTGATCTTCCCCTACACACAGCATTCATCCCAGTGTACTTCTGAACAGGTTAATACTCCTCCGACTGTTTCCTCTCCCACCTTATATGGCCAGACCACTGACTCACCTATACCAGAGAATCCTGAACTTATCAATATATTACCTCATAATGCTACGGAACAAGTAAGAAAAAGGAAATGGAATGAAACTGATTATGAAGGTCAGGAGGAATCATTAAGGATAAAGTCGGTGTTCTCATTGTTCGCAAAATATGAAGAAACGGATGATCGTGTTGTTTTTCGAAAATGGTATGCTCTACCATCAGATGAGGCCCCAGATGATACGTGTCAATCAACAACAAATAATGAGCCAGTGTTTGATAATCATGCTATGGAAGAGACAGGTCCTCTAAATCTGACAACAAACCTGAACAATAGAGATATTGCTACAGACACTAATACTCATATCAGATCAATGGATGGTGACACTTGTTCATCTAATGTTTGTGATGCGTCCTTTGTTCCTGATGAACATACTACAAGTAAACTTGAAATACTCCCAGCTGATGATCATGATAATCCCACGACTGATACTCATGATCAGCTTACAGTTATTGCTGATGGAAATGTTTTAACTGCTGTTCAAGAAACACATTTGTCTTATAATCTGGGTAAACATACAACTGATGTGAATGAAAAACATTCATCAAGTAACCATAATGATAGTGTCCATGATAGACATTCAACTGCTGCTGAAGAAAATGTTTCTACTTCTTGTGTGATTGATAAAGAAACATCTGGGGTTGGTGATGAAAGTATTGCTTGCATTGATTCTATTGTTGCTTTGGTTTGTGATACAAAACTCACTGCAGTTTATACTGACACAGCAATTGATGAAGGTTCAAATGAAGTACAGCCACCTGATCTTGGTTCATCTAAAGATACTGGCAATCCTGAAGTTTCAAGTGTTGGACAATGGACTGATGGAGAAAATGTAGTAATGCCCAAGGGTAGAGGAAGAGGGCGTGGTAGGGGGCGTGGCAGGGGAAGGGGCAGAGGTCGTAGAGCCAAAAACCAAGCTATCATACTCCATGGGGAAGAAATGTGTAACTTGGATCAAGTCTCCTCTACTTTTAATTCAAGAAGGTCCAGAAATCAAAGGGTGAGAAGTCGAGGCAGAGGAATTGGAACTCGGAGAAAAACTGAAAATGGTATGGATTGTCTTTGCTTCTAGGACCCGCATAGTAGCCAAGAGGTATCTCTTATATTTAGGAGTATGCCCGTTCAGTGCCCATGTCAAGCCATATCAAACTAAAAATAATAGCAGTAATGGTTTTCTTCCATGGTATTCAGGTTAAATGGGGCTACCGTTAAAATTAAAGGTTAAAAAAATGTGGTATTACTGGTAAGATTTCAGGAAACATCACATTATAACCCAAGATTTGTTGAAATTGGCCATAAAACACATATTTGTTTGGGTATGTCTATATTCTTTAGTTATCAGAAATATACACTCCTTCGTTAAATCAATTGGTAAGGAGGACCAGCAACCATCTAGTGAGACTTGTCCTGTAAAATTTACACACATCCTCGACAAACTCATAGATCAAATGTTTAATGGTATAAACATTGAGTTTCTCATTTCCATAACAAATTAATTTTATCCTGTTAAAGTTGGTCCATCATTCTTAGACACATGTCTGACCATAGTACAATTTAGTGATTTTGACGTCTTTCTCTGCAAAGAAACTAGAAAAGATAAATTACTATAAACACTGTGAAAATTCTATCAGTCCTGATGGTATTCTACCAAACTTTCTTAGACATGCTATATATCATATCAAGTACATGTATCTACTAAGGAATATTTGTTTATAGTATTTTTCTCTGTGGTCTAGTGGTTAGAGTACAGATTTTGTAATATCACAATCCCTGTCCGTGGGGTTCAAATTCTGATACCAGCTTTGGATTTTCTTGAGAGGTGGTTCCGCAACTGACTTGCTTGACTAGCCTTTATGGGCAGTTGAGTATGGGGGCTTCCTCCATCATTAGAATTCAGAATCATAACATGACTGAAATAATGTTGACTCAATGTTGAAACTCATATGAATAAATGATTAGTAAAGATTTTCTGGAAGTTCTAGTTTCCCTAGTTACAAACCTCATGTAAGGAAATGTGGCATGTCAGTTGGAGACTTTACTCATAATGTACACACCTTTGTTTCAGATAAGGGACCACTTAATGCTGTAAAGCTGGGAACCACCGCAACAGGCTTTGGTAGAGTCTTGAAAAACAAGGGAGGTGAGTGTTAGTTTAAACTACTTTATGATCATTCACTTTACTGCCTGTTTTTTTTTTACCAGTTTTGGAGAAGGGGGTCTAGTCCCATGAGGTGGGAAATTCATGCGTAAAAGTGGGAAATTTCTATTCATAGCAAGTAACATAGCAAGTTTTAACGCTATAATTCACCATACATAGAGAGAAAAACATTATTCCAACTCTTTTTTTTTTCATCAACATTTTATGTTCATATTCAAAGTTAAACATTTCTTGATTAAAATTGATATTTTTGAATATTTTTGGGGAAAATTTATACTCTAGAGTTGGAGAATGGGGCCAAATAAGACCAAATATTTCATAAAAAAAAACATAAATAAAATAATATAAAAACCACTGACTGCACATGCTGGAGAAGACTCTAGAAACTAAAGATTAAATCACTCACAATGAGCTAGAGCTATTATTACTTTTGCTGATTTGGTTTCTATCCAATGTCTCAAAGAAAATTTTTTCTTTTCCTATTTTTGCTGTCTTCTTTTGGTTTTAATTTGAACCAATCACCAACTCTCATGTGGGAAATGGATGTAATACCAACTTTGATGCCAGATACAGCAAAAGAATTTGGCAACCACTGAAATTGCCCTTTTTCCTATTGTCTCAAAAAGAAACTCACAGTGGTTTCAATCACGGGTTTTGTCCCTTACCAGCAATGAACGGAGATTCCTTATGCTTTAGGTTATTGTATTCCTACGTATATTGTTGCTTGGTCAAAACAAGCACAATAAATTGTTTGCATTATTTTGACCTGGCAATCTTTGCATTTATAATTTTATTTATTTTTAAGAGCCCTAGCCTTGTACTGGTTGATCCAGGAAAGTTGTTACATAACTGAAATATTGTTGATACAGTGTTAAACACACTACAAACAAACAAATACTTAATAGTTACTGTCAGCTGTCATATTTAGTTTATGTTGGTTCCAAATTTTGCAAATGGGGGATTGAAAAAACTGAATCTCATTTATTTTATTCATTAAAGGTCGAGGAAGGGGTAGAGGCAAGAACAAGTTGGCGAGCCTGGACTCTGTGATAATGCAGGAACCAGATGTTGAAGCCATAGCAGAACGTTTAAAATCCTACTCTGAGGATGCACTTACTAAAGAGTCCATTTCATTAAAGAGTCTGCAATCCCTTCTCAATAAAATGAGAGAAGAAAAACAGAGAAGAGTGGATGATCTCATTGTGAATGAAGAAAGAATTGAAGAAGAGACACACATAAGAAGTCCAAGTGATGTAGAGAAACCAAACAATGATCAGACTACAAATGAACTAGACGACACTGTTGATAATGCTCTATTGGGTATCAGTGATGAGAGAACTTCAAGTAATGCCATCAGCGACATGAATGTGGAGCAAGATAAGGACAAATCTATTCAATATTCAGACTCTCAGGCTGTAAACATTGATATTGGTGTTGAAAACATTGATAACATTGCTGAAAACATTGATGACGATGCTGAAAACATTGATGACGGTGCTGAAAACATTGATGACGGTGCTGAAAACATTGATGACGGTGCTAAAAATGTTGATACTGGTGCTGAAAACAGTGAAAATGTTGATATTGGTGCTGAAAACAGTGAAAATGTTGATATTGGTGTTGAAAACCTTGATACTGGTGCTGAAAATAGTGATACTGGTGCTGAAAACAGTGATTCTGGTTCAAACAATTCAAAACCATGTACAAGCTTTATTGTAAAGTTGCCAGAAGAAATGAAAAAGTGTGTAGGAAGAGCTGAAGTTAGTTTAAAGTGCCCCAAACCTTCAAATAAACCAATGCCAGAGGTAAGAAGAATGCACAAAACATGTGGCAATGAAAACTCTAGTCCTGAGTGTTCAAAGGGAGGTAATAAATTTGCTGCTGAAAAAGGAGGGATTGACAAAACATACGTCATTGTGATAGATAAAAACCGCAGAGTGAGATTTGTTGAATTTCATGGAAAAAACGTTATTCTCGAGACAAAGGATGGCAAGTTTTTTCTCATGAAGGAGTTGTTAAGGCGTTTATTCTGCAAATATGCGAAAGACAAAGACACACTTATTGCAGCTAGAAATAAAACATTGATAATAAAAGAAAAGGAGTTGAACATTCCTTTTATCCCTATGGATAAAGCCTTCAACAGTGTAATAGAAAAGTATCTCTGTAAAAGGCAGCACAGTAAGACACTTCCTGCTGAAGTGAGTGTGATCAGTACCCATGATGCAAATAGACTTTACCATCATGTGTTTGGAAGGAAACACTGTAGCAGTGATGCAGAATGTATTGTCGATGTGTCTGTCAAGAAATCTCCACAAAAGTCCAAACCCACCAGTAAAACAAGTTCAACAGCTGTAGAAGTTGTTAATGAAAACTTAGAAGCAGCTGCTTGTGAAGATTTCAGAATAGCAGATATTCAATCTGCCATTATAAAGGAAAGTGAAGCTACCAAGGTTACAGATACAAAAGCTATCCAGGAAATAGTAGGTGAAGCTCCAACAACATCCATCAACATAATAGAGTGTGAACCTACAAAGGAAGATGTTCAAGCTGCTAATACATCTCCAAGTATTAAACAGAATAATGTGAGAAGCTCCCCTGTAAATGACCTTAATGGTTTTATTAGTTCAGAAGAAGAAGGAACAATGATAAGTGGAATGACAAATGAGTCAAGTATGAAGGAAGACAGGAACATCTTTGAGTTAATGACAAGTTCCCAATCAGGTGAAAGTGGAAAGAAAGCTGTTGTGGTAAACAGTGGAAAGGGTTATGAATCAGATGATACTATTCCTTATGAAGAAGAGGAGCATCCTCCAACAGTTGATATGGGTGAGAAAGAAACCAACACTGATTGTACGGATGGTAACAGCAAGGCTGATAATTCAACAAAAATACATCAGGACTATGAATGTGTCAGAGTTTTAGAATTGCATTCAATGGACATGTCTATTGAAAAGGGGGATTCATCAGAAAAATCACTTGAAAAGGACATTTGTACCATTCAGAATGAAAACATTAAGTCCGAAAAGGAAACTGGCGAACAGGTTAAAAGATCAGATGCAATGGATACAGTTATTGATTTGACCTTTGATGGGGCAATGATTGATCTCACTGATGAACTTGATGAAGGTACTTCTGAACTAAACTGCAAAGATAAAAGTGATAATGAAGTCATTGAAGTAATTTCTGAGATTAAGAATGAATCTGTATCACAACCTCCATGCCCAGTTGAAGAGAAATTGAACAAAGTTGTTAGAGAAGAAGTGAATGAACATCCCAATGACAATGAGAAAGATGAGAAACAAGTGGAAGCAAATACAGATCCTGATCAACTGGGTAACAGTTTGCTTATTGAAGAAATTGGAAGCAATGATACATCTGAGGGAATTGACTTACCAAAGGACAATACAGATCATGTTGACAAACAGGATGAGAAATCAGTTGACATTGTTCCTTCTATGCTTAATAAAAAAGTGTACCTAGATGATACATTCTTCTTTACAAGTGAGGCTGGTTTATTGAACAGTGAGGAGAACCTAACAAAGTTTATAGAAAAGGTCAACAAACTGTCAGACATGTGCAGCAGTCAGGAAAAAAAGTCAGACTTATACAGTGAGTATTTTGTTCTTTGTAACCAGTTATCAGGGATGGCAAAATCAATTGTCCGCCTTACCCAGCTTGTGCAAAAGCCTTAATCCTTTACCAAACACCAAATTTTCATCTGTCCCAAATTGAAAGAGTTTGCAGACGACATCTGAAAATATGATGAAATTGGAAAATAATCTTCTGATAGGACAGGAAACATTTTTGGAAAAGGAAAAATTTCTCATACAAGCAATTTCTCCTTTTCCCACAATGTTCTCAAGAGTCGTCTGCAACAAACTGGTTGTTGTTACCTTTTGGTAATAGGTTAACAGACAAATGAGGTGTTTCTGAAATTTCCTATACAACCATTATACAGTTCAGAAAAAGTTTTGATATTTACAGACAAGTAAATCAAAATCGGATTTATCCACCCTTGGATATATGTAGTACTTCTCACTTTTGATTTTGTCCATAGCAGTTAAGCCCTGTACTGAGTATTTCAGACAAAAAATGATGAAAACATTGTGACAGAAGGAATTGAGGAGATAGTGATGATTCATTTCTTTTGGGTAATCATCATGTAATTATAATTTGCATTTATAAATTACATGTAAGCAGAACAAAAATATCTCCGGTAAATTTCCTGTCTAAATCAATAGTCGATTCTGCAGAATACAATTATTACTTTTATGACGGGATGCATTTGATAATGATATAAAAGAGTGAAAGTAGTAATACTAGCTTTTTTCCATTCGCTGTTACAAATGCCCAAAATTGAATAAAAAATCAGCAAAGATGGAGTACATCAATATCCACAGCAGGTTGATGGATCAATCACATGCTTTATGATATGCATTGATTATGCAGAAATTTGCCCAAGGATAAGAATAAATGTTGATACTAATAAACATATAATTTTTTATCTTTTTTACAGCAAAGACGACATTATGATAAAAAAAAACATGTTAGAAAGAAAAAATACAGGTGGATTCCGGTTAACTGACTTAGATTCCAGTTGATTGAATGAAATACCCCAATTCCTGTCGAACATGTAACCAATGTCGAATGGTTGATTGTTAATTAATTCTTTTCAGGAGAACTGGCTACAATATCTAAACCAGTGTCAGAGTGGTCCCTTAGGTTTGTGAATATGTACAAGAACTCCTCAATTGACAGTAAGTTCCTTATTATCCTCATTTAGCATACCCCCAGCTAACAGGACATTTTAGCCCTTAGGATGCTGGGTCATTTCGTAAATAGATTTTTGTGTCATCTACTTTCCAAAACCTTACATATCTGCTTAATTTTGACTTCATGCTCATGCAAACAGGTTGGATCCAGACCAGTCACAAAGTAAATTGGTGGCTGGTCTGTGGTCTAACCTGTTTGCTACTTTATCAAGATTAAGCAGATATTTAATGTTTTGGAAAGCAGATGACACAAAAAGCTATTTTTAGAAAATTACCCAGCATTCTAAGGGTTTAGATTAGTTAAGAAACATAAACCAAAAGAGGAAATTACATTGAAAGGAATTACATATAATCTTATTGTCTCAATAACCTTTATTGATGTCAAAGTAGAAATTAATCCTTTTTGTCATATCAAGTTTGTATATTCTTTGGGCTCGTAACAAAGTTGGATCTTTAATATCTGTCTAAATATAGATAAAGAACTTTCGGTATACATTTTCAAGATCAAATTTATCATGGATTCCTTTAAATACGTAAGCAGTTGTCTGTAGTTCAATAATGAAATCATTTTGACTAAAGCATAATTGTCTATTTATTGCCTAAGTCTTTTTATGTCACTGTTCTTTTATGCTTTCTCTGGTTTAAAGGTGTTTTAATAAAGTTTGTGTTAGAGAATGGGCGAAACCAGCACAAATCATGTATAAAAAGCAACCCTTTGTAAAGTAATCTGTATTGATATAGCTGAAAGCTGAGGGCTGAGATAATCTGATCATACTGATAATGATAAACTTTCTGTTTACCCTCAACCCTTTACCAAATGCCAATTTCTAACTGTCCCAAATTGAAAGAGTTGCAGGAGACATTTCAAAATTTAATGAAATTTGAAAATAATCTTCTGATAGGGCAGAACACTGTGGAAAATGGAAAATTGCTTATTATGAGCAATTTCCCCTTTTCCAACAATGTTATCCAGAGTTGTCTGCAACAAACAGGGCAAATGTTGCTATTGTTGGGAATGGGTTAAGTTAAGATTACCAACATATCACAGTGGCTTGATCAATCCATAATCTGATAATCATACATACATGTATGTATTCAACAGATGTTCATATATAACAAGACTAATAGACTAATTCAAGCCCTTGTTGTGCCCCATACCATTAATTGGCTTACCCTATTACCAAACAATAACGACATTTGGCCAGTTTGTTGCAGACAACTTTTGAAAACATTGTGGGAAAAGGAGAAATTGCCTTAGCAAGCAATTTCTCCTTTTCCCACAATGTTTTCTACCCTATCAGAAGATTTTTTTTCAATTTTATTGCATTTTGAAATGTCATCTGCGAACTCTTTCAATTTGGAACAAGCAAAAGTTTGGCATTTGGCAAAGGGTTAAAGGGGATCAATGATTAATGAATTAATGGTTAATGTGTATTTTCTATTTTCTAGATTTTATGATGCGAGATTTGGAAGAGCTGGAAGCATCTTATAAAGAAGGTGGGTCTTGGGAAACTCATGTTACTCAAAATGGGTTCTTTTTTTTCATACAGAATAAAAAGCCAAAGCAGACGACAATTTTAGAGTATGTGAAATAACATTTCCTTTTGACACAATTGATAAAAATTGTTGAGACAAAAGTGGAAATTGGCTTACACAATCAGTTTCTTCGTTTGCCACAATGGTATTTATGATCATTTGGTACAGATTTATGAATGTGCGTAAGTATCACATTAAAGGTTTTAAAGGTACTCCAAACAAAGTTTTCCATACAATGTAATAAAATATTGACAAAGTTTTATAAAAGGTTTTGTATTAGCTTGGCCATTTTCATCTTATCTTTTGTCTATTGCAATTTGCTATGTAGAATAGTTTCATGGATTATTCCTGAATTTCAGGATTTTGAGACTTTTTGTCCCTATATAATGCTATAGCAAAAATGCCTTTTCAGGATAATGAATTGCAGATTTGAGGATTTTGAAATTATTTAACATTCACCCATGTAATTTGTCAGGTTTTAATAGAAGGAAATAATTCTTTCTTTTAAAATGAACAAAAGGCAGATTCTTATACAAAGTTTACCAGGACTATATGACTGAACAAATGATATTGACCAACGAGAATGTACCGATACAAACAATTTACCTATTCAATGATTGACATTTTTAGACAGTGAACAAATCGAAAAAATCATAAACTAGAGAATCCAGTCTATGTGTCTGAATAAGTCTTGTCTATGTAGGGTATAGAAAAAATTCTTGTCAAAATATGGCATTGTCAACAAAATTGTTCTATTTGAAAACACTCTGATTTAGTATACTTTACAAATCATTGACCTAAATGAACACTTGTTTGTCATTTTCCGTCTTTCAATGACCTAGCCAAATTGGAAGCAATCACAAACATTAAACCAAATGTAGAATCTAAAGTGATATAAATAGAAAAATCAAGAAACTTATTAAAAGGCACCTTAAGATTTGTCCCAAAGTTGATATGCAGGTCCAAGCTTTTAACCCTTATAGTGCTGGAACCATCTTTATACTTATGCAACCAGATTAGATCCAGGCTAGCCACCAATTTACTTAACACATACATTTGTACATAAACATGGCTCTCTGAATCATTTCATCTCTATTTCAGTGGAATGACCATTCTTCCTTTGACTCCCGGATGTAGTTGGACTAGAGAAGAAGAACCAATTTCAGATAAAGACAACGGTGATCCTACACTTTTGCAGCAGAAGACATCTAAAGAAAGATGATTGTCAAAAGTCGAAAAGTCTGAAGAGAGAAAGGGCTAGAAACAAACAAGTCTTGTATTAAACCTTTTCCAAACAACATGTTTTAGACTGGCCCAAATTGAAAGAGTTTGCAGACGACATTTCAAGATGTGATGAAATTGGAAAGTATTCTTCTGATAGGCCAGAAAACATTGTGGGAAAAGGAAAAATTGCTCGTTACCAGCAATTTTTCCTTTTCCAAAAATGTTTTGTAAAGTCGTTTGAAACAAAGTAGTCAAATGTCGTTATTGTAAGGGAAAGGGTTAAGTATGCCCTGTATATTTTTGTAAAAAAAGTTTGTTGTAGTATCATACTGCCCATCTTTTATTTTGTTTTAGAAAAAAGTTCTTTTGATTATTTGTGGAATTCCATTCACCAGGGAATTCTTTTTTTTTTATGTTCAAATTAAACCTAATTTTAGGATTAATCTTCCTATTTATTACTCAATGTGATTGTATTGTTTTTGAGTCGTATGACAATGATTTGGGGATCATGTAAACATTGCTAGAGAGGTTTTTATTCTACCTTACAATGATATGCAACAAACTGTCTTAACTCCAAATATACAAGTCACAAATAAATCTTCACAACACTGTTTAATTGATGAATAAAGAAGGGAAAATAATGAGCAAAAATTAGAATCTGCATATGATAATCAAAATATCAAATTGTATTAATTATTTTCTTTTGTTGCCTTTGGTAAAAGCATTGGAAGTTTATGTACCAGAGAGAGATCATTTTATTTCTCTCTGTTCACAATTTAGAGAGATTCCTTGAGTATTACTATTCAAATATATCAAGGGAACAGTGCAATACTAGTATGTTACTTTTCTGAAGTACTTACTTTAGTTTTGCACTTAACCCTTGAAAAACTTTGCCAAAAGTATTGTACCCTGTACATTTATTTTTCCTTATAAAGCCAAAGATTGATGTTTGATTTCTTTTCATGAAAAATTATTGTTACCATTACAGTATTACCAGTGGTTTTCCTAATATCATGGTTTTGATTAAACAATTGAAAAGTATTCACTGTATTTCCTTTTGTGTTGGAATTACTTATAACATGTAAATCTTGTGTTTGGTTAGCAAGTGTTATTCAAGTTGATTTGAGATATATGCTGTACATAGAATAGCAAGTTGGAAGACTTTTGAGCAAATTGTGCCATTCAATGTTTGCTGTCTATGTACACATTCGGAATCAACTGCTGCTAATGAATCAATTGCTTCTAAACATGTCTTGAACCATTTTGACAATCATAGAATGTACTTGTAATGAGTAATTCCTCCTTTTATCAGAGTTGCCCTATTCAACTAATCAATCATATTTTTCTTAACCCTTATAATGCTGGAATTGATGTCGTCCTTATGCAAACAGGTTAGATCCAGGCCAGCCTTCAAGTGAATTGGATGGTGGCCTTTGATCTAGCCTTTTTGCTAGTCTGAGTATCTTTCCTCAACAAAATTAAGGAGATATTTAAGGTTTCAGACGACACACAAATCTAATTTTAGGAAATTACCCAGCATTCTAAAGGTTAATTTTTACCGCTGTTGGTTTCAGTACAGATCAATCTATCATGTAGCCCAATTAAGAGAATAGATTGATGTCACATCAGTGATGAAAAATGCCTATCATGACCTAGATTTTGAAATTGCCATTTATGTGCCATATTTCATATCTATATATTAAAGATATATAATATTTTTTTTATCATCCTCTTCATACATTCAAGTTTTAACCCTTATGGTGCTAGAACCAATTTCATGCTTTTGCAAACAGGTTAGATCCAGGCCAGCCACTAATTTTTTGCCGCTGACCTGGATCTAACCTGTTTGCATAAGCATGAATTCGCTTCCAACACTATAAGATTTATTTTGGACTGGTCACAATATATACCATTTGGAGAAGAAAATTACCCAGCATTCTAAGTGTTAGCACTCCGGCAGTAGATGGTAAAGGAAATCATCGTGATAAAGATTAACTTGCTTAACAGTAAGCAATTTCTACTTTTTCATTATGGTTTCTTACCTATGACAGATGTTAATTACGTAAATTTCGATTTCCTATGTTTTTCAGCTGTTGCATTTTGCCCTTGGAATCTTGGGTAATTCTCTAAAATTATATTTTTGCGTCATTTGCTTTCCCAAACCTTAAATATCTCATTAAATTTTATTAGGAAAGTTACTCGGAGTAGCAAACAGGTTAGATCACAGGCCAGCTGCCAATTTACTTGGCGGCTAGCCTGGATCTTATCTGTTCTCGTAAGCATAAAGTGTAGCACTCTAAGTGTTAATTTGAGCCGGTCACAACATATACCATTTGGGGAGAAATACAACAATGTTTATGTTTTGTGTTGAAATATCTCTATAGCAACCATAATGTGTTCAAAATCATGATTTATTTTAGATTTGTCATAATGTGTTTTTATTTTCATGTATATGACTTTGGTTTAGAAATCCATCTTTTCAGTCCTTTACCTATGAGTATTGGAAATAAAGCAATCTCCAGTTAATTTGTGTTACTACAAATTTATTGGTCTATGTTGTCATTTTGTTCCTAGATGACATTTTTATTTGGAAATGATAAAAACTCAATGTGTGAGCTAGTCCCGTAAAGCTTTTTGCTTGTTTTGTTTTTGCATTTACAGGTGATTATCTGCATTTCTGAAAACGTAATTTCTTATATTTCTGTAAGCTTATTTAAAAAGCTTTGAGTAAAGATAGAATTTAGAGTAAAAATGAATTTTGGCTATTTATTATTGTTTTTTTCCCTCAAAATGTTGGTGATTCATTTACCCTTAACTTTGGTAATGGATCAACTCAAAATAACAGTAGCAGAAGACATTACAAACCACTGTTACAAAAGGAAGAATTACTTGTAACTAACAAGCTCTATATTTTTCGAAATGTTTTCTTTTGCGATCTTCATCAATGATCCGTTATTGACCATAATAAACAAGAACTTTTTTTTTTTTTTAAACTCTGTACTCATTGGATTTACTATTTGAGACAGATCACACACAATACTCATTTGACTTGGGCAATCCCTACCTTTATATGAGAACTTATTAGTAGTTCAATTAGTTAGGTGCGACTGACAATTAGGATAAAGTTTGGAAAACATTGATTTTTTTATGTTATCTAATTGCTAGGTATCTCTTTGTCAAAAGGATACATTATTTTATTTTGTTTCAGTTGTTTAACCCTTTACCAAATGCCAAATTTTCGACTGTCCCAAATTGATAGAGATTGCAGGTGACATTTCAGAATGTGATGAAATTGAAAAATAATCTTCTGATAGGGCATTAAACATTGTTGGAAAAGGAAAAATAGCTCATTACGAGCAATTCCTCCTTTTCCCATAATGTTTTCAAGGGTCGTCTGTAACCAACTGGTCAAATGTCGTTATTGTTTGGTATTTTTTTTTTCAATTCTTTATTGGCAATCATCTACAAAATTTGTCTTTGGCCATTTACAATAACATAGAATATAGCTTAGACACAAAAAGATGAGCAACAAACATTGAGCACAATATACAAAAAATGAAATTTCAAGAATGGTGATACTAAGAATTCAGAAAGTCGGTGGTTAAGGAACAGCAATAGTGATTTAAGTTTCATCACGAATAGCAAAGCTCTCTGAAAGATATCTACAAAGGCTTAGTATAGTCTTTCTTTTTGATGACGACATTAACTGCATAAAAATGTTGGAATTAGTCCGTAGTATGCTACAAAGATGCTTTCTGCGTATTTGAGTGTATTTGGAACATTCTAATAAGAAATAATCCTGACAAGCAAATTTTACAATGTCTGTTTTCTCTTGGTATTCCAATAAATTCTTGGTATTCCATTAAATCTACCTGCTTATTGTTTGGTAATGGGTTAAGAAATATCATTCTGTAGGAAAGGATTACCAGTATGTATGATGGAAAGAAGAAATTTGATTAAGAAAACAATTCATTGTTTAATTCTTTTTTAAGTGCTTTACAATCCAAGTTAACATATCGTAGCATAATTCAAATAAATGTTCTAAACTTTATGATTAAAAAACAAAGTTAATAAATATAAATTTAATAACTTCTGTTTTATTTTTATATTGAATCTCCTTTCCAGATGTTTGAATTGAACTAATTTGGCCATGAGATAGGGATGCTTCTTCGGCCTTTATCTCGATTGTCCGACAATGAATACCTTACTTATCAACCTTATCACTTAAGATTGTCTTGTCAACACAAGTTTACCCTTTTTGAGCACAACTTTCAGAAACCCAGGATGCTTTCTCAACCTTTTTTATGTTCCGAGTCATTTTAGGGTCATATACATGCATGATTCCTTAACCCTTAGAATGCTGGGTAATTTTCTAAAAATATATTTTGTTGTTTGCTTTACCAAACCTTAAATACATGTAAATGTATCTGCTATAATTTTGATGAGGAAAGATAAGTACTCAGAGAAGCAAACAGGTTGGATCACAGTCCAGCCGCCAATTGTGAGGGTACTCAATAGATTTAAGGGTAATTATAAAGAAATTTGTATGGTGATTATGCCTCTTACATGACTGGCAGTTTTCCTAATGTGGCTGTAGGTTTTAGACCTAGAATACGATATGCTAAAGAACAAGCCCTTGGTTTTCCTCAATGACACTCTATGTAACACTGTTAACATGATGTCGTTGGCTGTGGGTTTTAGACCCACACTTAGTCATGCTAAAAACCAAACTAGTGTTAATAAAGAATTATTTTACCCTCCTGCAGACTGTGAATAGGTCATTCTTCAGACCAAACTAGTGTTAGTAATGGTTTTCCTCTATAATACTATGGGTATCAAAGTTAGTATAATATATACATGGCTGTAGGTTTGCGACCCAGAATAAGTCATGCTAAAAACCAAACCAGTACTGGTAATGGTTTTACTCTATAACACTCAGGGTAACAAAGTTAATATTAAATACATGGCTGTAGGTTTGAGACCCAGAATAAGTGATGCTAAAAACAGAACTAGTGTTAGTAATGGTTTTCCTCTATAACACTCAGGGTAACAAAGTTAGTATTAAATACATGGCTGTAGGTTTGCGACCCAGAATAAGTCATGCTAAAAACCAAACCAGTACTGGTAATGGTTTTCCTCTATAACACTCAGGGTAACAAAGTTAATATTAAATACATGGCTGTAGGTTTGAGACCCAGAATAAGTGATGCTAAAAACAGAACTAGTGTTAGTAATGGTTTTCCTCTATAACACTCAGGGTAACAAAGTTAGTATTAAATACATGGCTGTAGGTTTGAGACCCAACTGAACTAGTGTAAATATGCTAGGTTTGAGACCCTGAATAAGTGATGCTAAAGACCAAACCAGTACTGGTAATGGTTTTACTCTATAACACTCAGGGTAACAAAGTTAGTATTAAATACATGGCTGTAGGTTTGAGACCCAGAATAAGTCATGCTAAAAACTGAACTAGTGTAAGTAATGGTTTTCCTCTATAACACTCTGGGTAATACTGTTAGTATAGAAAACATGGCTGTAGTAGGCTTGAGACCCAGAATGAATCATGCTTAATTACTCTATGACACTCTCTAACACTATATGCTATACTTGGCTGTAGGTTTGAGACTCGGGATAAGTCGTCCTTAATACCAAACCAATGTTAATAGTGTCCTTCCTCTTTAACACTATGTATAACAAGGTTAGTACATGTATAATGTACATAGCTTTAGTAGGTTTGAGACCCACTAAAGGTTATGTAAAGACTAAACCAGTGTTAGTAATGGTTGTCCTCTATAACACTCTGGGTAACAAGGTTTGTATAATGTACATAGCTTTAGTAGGTTTGAGACCCACTATAGGTTATGTAAAGACTAAACCAGTGTTAGTAATGGTTGTCCTCTATAACACTCTGGGTAACAAGGTTTGTATAATGTCCATAGCTTTAGTAGGTTTGAGACCCACTATAGGTTATGAAAAGACTAAACCTGTGTTAGTAATGGTTGACCTCTATAACACTCTGGGTAACAAGGTTTGTATAATGTACATAGCTTTAGTAGGTTTGAGACCCACTATAGGTTATGTAAAGACTAAACCTGTTGGTTGAGTAGGTTTGAGACCCACTATAGGTTATGAAAAGACTAAACCTGTGTTAGTAATGGTTGTCCTCTTTAACACTCTGGGTAACAAGGTTTGTATAATGTACATAACTTTAGTAGGTTTGAGACCCACTATAGGTTATGTAAAGACTAAACCAGTGTTAGTAATGGTTGTCCTCTATAACACTCTGGGTAACAAGGTTTGTATAATTTACATAGCTTTAGTAGGTTTGAGACCCACTATAGGTTATGTAAAGACTAAACCTGTGTTAGTAATGGTTGTCCTCTTTAACACTCTGGGTAACAAGGTTTGTATAATTTACATAGCTTTAGTAGGTTTGAGACCCACTAAAGGTTATGTAAAGACTAAACCAGTGTTAGTAATGGTTGTCCTCTACAACACTTTGGGTAACAAGGCTTGTATAATTTACATAGCTTTAGTAGGTTTGAGACCCACTAAAGGTTATGTAAAGACTAAACCAGTGTTAGTAATGGTTGTCCTCTATAACACTCTGGGTAACAAGGTTTGTATAATGTCCATAGCTTTAGTAGGTTTGAGACCCACTATAGGTTATGTAAAGACTAAACCAGTGTTAGTAATGGTTGTCCTCTATAACACTCTGGGTAACAAGGTTTGTATAATGTACATAGCTTTAGTAGGTTTGAGACCCACTAAAGGTTATGTAAAGACTAAACCAGTGTTAGTAATGGTTGTCCTCTATAACACTCTGGGTAACAAGGCTTGTATAATGTACATAGCAGTTTGAAACAGTTTCAATCATCACCAAGCATCTGCTTGGCCTTATCCAACTAAACATATCATGCTCGGGAACCAGTACTGTCGTTTCTATTCTGGCAGGGAACAAGTTTATACGAATTATGATTATTCAGACTCTTTTGTGAAAACTTCCACAATTCAGATTTTTTAAATTAACCCTTAGAATGCTGGGTAATTTTCTAATATAATATTTTGTCATTCACTTTCCAAAACCTATCTGCTTAGTTTTGTTGAGAAGTTACTCAGAGGAGCAAGCAGGTTAGATCAAAGGCCAGCAGCCAATTTACTTGGCGGTTGGCCTGTGATCTAATCTGTTTGCATAATATGAAGTCGGTTCCAGCACTATAAGTGTTAAATATAACTAACATAATATTTTTCTGTCCTTAAAATGTTTTCATGTTAACTGGTTCCCGAGAATGTTATACAAGGAACAATTTTTCCAACCTTTCATTTCTGATAATGTTATAGATGGAGCAATTCCATGAAATCTTATTCTACTGTGGTCCTCCATGGCTGAGAGAATATATACTAGTGATTAGCATGCCGAGTACCCATTGCTGCTTGTCTACAGAAACTCCACAGGAATGCTAAAGCCATGGTGTGGGGGCCTCCGTGGCCTAGAGTACAGAACTTGTAATCACATGGCCCCTCTCCACGTGGGTTCAAATCCTGAGAGGGATATTGAGTTTCATGAGAGGCAGTCCCCTGACTGACTTACGGAATGCCGATGGTTCTACCCACCTCGATCAGCCCTTGTGGGCAGTTGAGTATGGGGTCTTCTTCCATCATTAAAAGTCGGGCATCGCTACATAACTGAAATAATGTTGATGTGATGTAAAACCCATAAAAAAAAAATAAAAAAAAAAGCCATGGTGTGCTGGACCTGTAAAATCCAACCAAATAATGACCAATTTTATGTCAAGTTATGGATATCGGAAATGACATCTGCTTTACGTTGCAGACACCTTCAGTGGTTTGTGCACATAAAGGGATCTTGCATTTCCATAAACCAATTCATCAACTTGGCCATTCCTGGTATGAAAGGACGAGGAAGACCCCAAATGTCATGGTCAGACTGCATTGTTTCTGACTGGAAGGAATGCAACCTTGTCTGTGTTAGCCAAATGGAACTAATTGGAGATTGGGTATTAGAACATCTAGTGGCCTTCTGCCCACCCCAGTGACTGGGCACCGCAGCAGATGACAAATAAACTCAGGATTTAGAAAGTAAGTAAACTTGAAGTCACAAAGCTCCTCTGCAGGGGTTCAAATCATGGTAGAACTTGATTTGAATTTTCATGAAAGGTATTCTCTTGGGTGAAAAATGGAATGTCATGATGGTTCTATCCGTCTAGGTCCTTATGGGCAGTAAGGTCAGTGTTCTTCCTCAATCTTTGATAAGTAGGTTGTTGCAATAATACTGAAGAACTGTTGACACAATTCAAAAACAAAAACAAATTAACAAAATTATTCTGAAAAATACAATCATTTATCAAGGGGTATAAAAGAAACTGAAAAAACAAAGTCATTTTCTGCATTATTTAATAAAAAAGAAGAAACAGAAAGAAACATTAATATGTTTCCTATGGAAATATACAAATTCTGGGCATATCTGCAGGAGAAAAAGAATTTCTTAATGCACACATATTAGATGTCTTAAAAAAGACTCAATTGGTCTTTATAACTTCTAAGGCGTTTTTTTTAGAATCAATTTATCCGTACTTGCTTCTATCCTTCAGCAGACAATATGAGAAGCAACTGGGACAATATGAGATATTGCTCTTTTCCTGGCCTGGATCCAACCTGTTTGCATAAGCATGAAGTCAGTTCCAGCGCGATAAGGGTTAAAGCATGTTAAGAAAAGCTTGTATATGCTAGTCAGGGCAATATGCTACTGACGGCTGGGTAGTGATCTGTTGATCTGCAAACTCTTTCAATTTGGGACAGTTGAAAATTTGGTATTTGATAAAGGGTTAATCTTCTTTTGTTTGAAATCACAAGTTTAATGGTGGATTCAGTGAAAGTAAACGAAAAACAATAACACATGATTCATCCTTTCTTTCTTCCAAAAAATCTGTTGTACCATAGCTGGATTACATACAATTTACACATCATAACCTGCAGAAGACTTTAACCCATTACCAAACAATAACGACATTTAACCACTTCGTTGCAGACGGGTCTGGAAAACATTGTGGGAAAAGGAGAAATTGCTTGTGACAAGCACTTTTTCCTTTTCCCACAATGTTTTCTGTCCTATAAGAAGATTGTTTTTCAATTTCATCACATTTTGAGATGTCGTCTGCAAACTCTTTCAAATTTTGACAGTCGAAAATTTGTTGTTTGGCAAAGGGTAAAGCACTTTAGTAAGCAGAAAATGTTAAATAGGTATAAAACATTGCAACTTGAGGAGAACTTTTTAACAATATACAATTTCTCCATTAGTTCTGATGTTATAGAGTTATTGTCTTCTTTCTAAATAACTAGTGAAAGCCTTCTGCAGCTTCCTTGGATATAAATACAAATTTACATATTATACTGGCACCTTTTTGAACAGGTCTATTGTAAGGTCACATAATTCCTTCTTTTCTTTCATGAGACTCCACAGGTTTAGTAACAAGGTTATATAAAATCTTCCCTCTGTAAAAGTGACTTATGAACTTGGCATAGAGTATTAACTCATCCAGGAAGATTTGATTTATGGAGATAAAAATAGAAAGACATAAAATCCTCTTGTTATAGCGCTTTTTCTAGATTTTTTGTTGGGTACAAGCATAGACATATTATCACCATGTGAACAAATTAACACATTTTGCTCCAAGAAAGGATTAACCCTTTTACCAAACGCCAAATTTAAGACTGTCCCAAATTGAAAGAGTTTGCAGACGACATTTCAAAATAATATGAAATTGAAAAATAATCCTCTGAATGGGCAGAAAACATTGTTGGATAAGGAGAAATTGCTCGGAACGAGCAATTTCTCCTTTTCCCACAATGTTTCCCAGAGACGGCTGCAACAAACTGGTCAAATGTCGTTACTGTTTGGTAATGGGCTAAGTGTTCTCTGAACCTCTCCATATATCATTTAATTTCGTCTAATACTCCAATCTCCTGTACAAGTCACTGCCATCATGCTTGGTTTATACTTGAAAACCTTGTTCATAGTGGGTGGGGTGGGTTTGTTGGTAACCATCCATTACGGTCTATTCACACAGCCTTGCTGTAAATAATAAAGTTGAAATAATTAATAAATAATATAACTTATAAGTATATACAATACATATAATAAATACAGAATGCTTATTTTTTGCCATGTAAGATTATATAAGTTTTTCCCTTACCAGTATAACTAAACATATCATAGCAAGAAATCAAATACGTAATTCATTTCATGCTTATGTGTAAAACATATAATGAGATATGATGTACTGTTTACTCTGAAAAAATTTGTTCAATATGCCCATTTTATGCTTTTGTTTAAAAATCACTGCTTTAACTGTGATGATCTATTGTTCCATTTGATGATGTTGTCTTGTAGCCACTAAATTCACTAATTTATTTTACCAAATATTCTTTGGGATTTCAGGGATTATCAGCCTTTCAAACTTTTACAGCAAGCAGAGAGAGAAAACGCAAAGGGATCAATTCCTCCACAATAAGTGCAATTTTGCCATACTAAACCTATTCTCCCTTAACCTTTACCAAACGTCAAATTTTCGACTGTCCCAAATTGAAAGAGTTTGCAGACGACAATTCAAAATGTGATGAAATTTGAAAATAATCTTCTGATAGGGCAGAGAGCATTTTCTCCTTTTCCCACAATGTTTTCCAGAGTCGTCTGCAACAAAGTGGTTAATTGTCGTTTTTGTTTGGTAAAGGGTTATACAAATTTGGAATTGGTTTAATTGAACACAACATATAATAACAAGTTGCTGTTGTTCTCTAGTTTTGAAAGAAACTATGAAAAAGGGGTCTAGATTTCACAAGGTAAAGTAAAATTAAATAAGTAAGAGAGCCAAATAACTCGGTTGGTAGAGGGTTCACACGGTTTGTGAACGTCCCAGGTTCGAGTCCCTGTCTGGCTACATCAGCACATTGGACGGAACTAATTGGAGATTAGGTACTAGAAAATCAAGCCGCCTGCTGCCAACCCATGTAACTTGGATTCCCGCAGCAGATAAGAAATAAAATCAGGATTAAGTAAAGTAAGTAAGTAAGCAGATGCATCAAATGAGGTATCTTATAGTGTAACTCCATATGAAAATGATAATGAACTTTTTTTTTTTGTATGAGTTTTACATCACATCAACATTATTTCAGTTATGTAGCGATGTCCGACTCTTGATGATGGAGGAAGACCCCAAACTCAACTGCCCATAAGGGCTGGTCAAGGCGGGTAGAACCATCGGCATTCTGTAAGTCAGTCGAGAGACTGGGATAATGAACTAGATCACTTACAAAGTAATCCCTGGAACAATGCTTCCATCTAACAAACGCCGTGGACCAGTCTGCAAACTGTTGTTTCCATGCTTCTATTAAATGGTCTGTATCTGTAATAAATGTATAGGTTGAATTATATAACTTCATGCTAAACCCTAATCATACTCTATATTAACATCTTATCTAACATCGTAATTCATAACAATTATATCATAAAACATAAAAATGGTTCCTTCCACCAAGTTGAATAAAGAAAACAATACCTAGAAGGTCTAATCTAAGACCTTCCCCGTTTGTAACTATTTGCAACAAATGTCTCTTAAGGTGATTACTAAAATGAATAGATATCCATGACATAAATGCATTATTGAAATAAACTTTGGAAAGACAAATGAGAATATTGTTCGGCAAAAGGACATTTTCCTTTAGAGATGTTATCACATTTTGTCTTCTGTAATGTGTTAACCTCATATCTAAAAGAGTAAAGTGTGACACAATAGTCTGATTGAAATGATACCTTTACAACATTAGCACTTTCAATGAAAATGGAGAAAAAGTTAGCAACATGCATTTTTTCCTCTAGTTTTTGTGGTTATTTTGTTCATTTAATGCTGCTGTGGACTAGTGAAACCATCTTACAAAAGGAGAAATTATACTAAAATTGTACAAAGTAATCTCCTTACAGTCAGTACACATTACCCACGCCCAAAGTATTTCTCTCCAATCAACTTTTTTTTAACCCTTAGAATGCTTGTTAATTTCCTAAAAATAGATTTTTGTGTCGCCTGCTTTCCAAAACCTCTAATATCTACCTTACTATTTTGCGGAAAGATACCCAGAGTAGCAAACAGGTTTGATCCCAGGCCGGCCGCCAAGTAATTGGCAGCTGGCCTGTGATCTTACCTGTTTACATATGCATGAAGTTGGTTCAAGCACTATAAGGGTTTACATAAAAAAGAGTATTTTCCAATCAATAATGGTAAATTTCAAGCCAGACCAGTCACTGACTAATCTGTTATGTTATGTATACTCACTGTCTAGAATTGTTAAATCATATTCCGCTAGAAGAGCACTATCTTCATTGTAGGCTTTATATTGACCAGCATCCTCCAAAGTTGTATTGGCAATCATCAAATCTCCTTTGGAAGTGAGTGCATATTTAAATGCTTCTTTCTGTAGGTCTATATCTTCTTCAGGTTGGTTTGGAACCGAGCGTTTTGTTCTAGAACTACTTTTAGTCCATCGGGTGGTTTTTACAGACACTTTGCATAAAACTTCTAATTTTGTGTAAATTCCTGAAATGCCTTCCCTTTTGCGAGCTTGCACTGTAAAAAATAGTCAAAGGATATGTTTACAATTGGTACAATGAAACCCAGTATAAAGTGAAAAAAAGAATTGCCCTTGAAAACTTTGCATAATACTTATAGTAACTTTAAAACAGATATCACTACAGGAAATTTTCTCATGATGAGAGGAATTGTTTGTTTGTTTGTAAAGTGTTTAACGCCATATCAACAATCTTTCAGTAATGTAACAGCTTTCCTGGATCCACCAGGCTCTTAAGTGACTTGCCAAAGATCACTCCCATGAAAGAGAAAATCTGTTCTCACAATGAATGCCTTCAGAATTGTGTCAAATAATATTCCAGAAATTCACTTCAAGTAGCTGTATTACACTTAATGTTAATGAGTAGTCCGCTAATCATGTTCAGTGCACCTATCTATTTACCGTGGTTTCTTTTTCTCTGACTAGAAGTGGTACAAAAAGTTCACTCACACAAACTACATTCTGCCACACTTATTAGATAAAGAATAATTGAAGATTGTCACCAATACTACATAAATAAATGCCATGAAGGCATGCAATTCAGGCACTTTTTTATTGACACATCACTACCAGTAGTTAGTTTACCTATAACATCATATCAACATTATTTCAAATACATTGTGATGCCTGGATTATGACCCCAAACATAACTACCCATGAAGGCTGCTCGAGCCAAGTAGAACCAGAAATATCACCAAGAAATGGGGCATTAAAGGAAAAGAATAACTTAAAAAGTAGAGGAAAATATAAAGCTTTTCCTTAAAAAAATATCAACAATTGCTTACCTTTTTCTATAGCATTTAAATCAATGAGTAGATCAAGGATGGATTGTTTAGGTGTTATGTTTTTATGACTCAGGGAACAGTTATTGCTGAAATTATATGAAATAATTACAGGATTAAGCTTATCACCAAGAAAGAAGGAAGGCAACATGAGAAAATGACATCAAATTTGTAATATTTTATTGTAATATAAACCATTGTGACAAAGGAAGAAATTGCTCCATATAGGCACTTTCTTCCTTTGAAACAATGGTTTCCTAGGTCCTTAGGGGTGTCAGTAGCAATTATCATTTTGTAAGCGTTTACGTCATCTATCAAAGGAACAATAAAGTAAGTTACAGTATATGTACCCATGCCACACTCAGCCAAATCAGACTGAATGAGACCATGTTATTGATAGTATTGTTTTTGATTTTTCTACCCTAAAAGTAATCTAAGATAGTATTGCACACAATTAACACATTGAAACTAATTGCAAGAGTGATACTAACCCTTATGGTGCTGAAACTGACTTCATGCTTATGCAAACAGGTTGGATCCAGGCCAGCTGCCAAGAAATTGGCTGCTGGCCTATGATCTAACCTTCTTGCTACTCAGAACATCTTTCCTCATCAAAATTAAGCAGATATTTAAAATTTTGGAAAGAAGACGACACAAACATCTATTTTTCGAATATTACCCAGCATTCTAATGACTAAGGGTCTTAAATGCAATGCAGTTGTTACAGTAACATTTCAAATGAATTTTAATGATCTAGTACAAATTATTGTTCACTACTATTTTTCAACAACTCTTAAATATGACAAGTTGTGACTTTTGATATCATTCTGAAGGGGAAAGTGCTCATATTAGGAATTTCAATTTTTTCAAACATTTAGTTTCATCAAACATGACCAATACTTTCTAATTTTATGACAACTTCATTTATCATTAGCTTTGACACTTTAGGAGATAGATATGTGCACTTAAACCCTTTACCAAACGCCAAATTTTCAACTGTCCCAAAGTGAATGAGTTTGCAGACGACATTTCAAAATGTTTTCAAATTGGAAAATAATCTTCTGATTGGGTAAAAAACATTGTGGGAACAGAAGAAATTGCTTGTCACAAGCAATTTCTTCCTTTCCCACAATGTTTTCCAGAGTCCTCTGCAACAAACTGTTGAAATGTCTTCATTGTTTGGTGAGAGGTTAACATTTTACTGTGTTCAGGTGATGACTATATGAACCTTTGAAAAAAAAGGGTATTTTACATGTTACATACTTTTGATTTTTATCATAGGTTTGACATCTCTGCTCACACTTGTTGTATACACATCGTGTATCGAACATACATGTGTCTATGTTCTCTATGGACGCACACACTTCCAGGCTCAACCGTGTAACATTGTAGTCGGTACCCAGTATCACAGCATCATCCTATGTATAGAATATAAATGGTTTTAACGCTTTTAATCCTTATAGTGCTGGAACCGACTTCATGCATAAACCTTTACCAAACGCTAGTTCTTCACTGTCCCAAATTGAATGAGTTTGCAGAAGACATTTCAAAATGCGATAAAATTGAAAAATTATCTTCTGATAGGGCAGAAAACATTGAGGGTTAAGGAGAAATTGCTCATTAAGAGCAGTTTCTCCTTTTCCCACAATGTTTTCCAGTCGTCTGCAAGAATCAGGTCAAATGACGTTACTGTTTGGAAATGGATTTTGCAAACAGGTTAGATCCAGGCCAGCTGCCAAGTAAATTGGTGGCTGGTCTGTGATCTAACCCATTTGTTACTCTGAGTATCTTTCCTTGTCCAAATTAAACAGATATTTATGGTTTTGGAAAGCAGACAACACAATGAGCTATTTTTAGACAAATTACCCAGCATTCTAAGGGTTAATAATACAGGCATCATATAAAACACCATCTGACAACACTCCAATTGGAAAGTTGTTATACTTCTTATGAGCATAAATATATAAATGTTTTCTCCTTTATACAATCTTTGGCATACATTCTGTTTGCATAAACTTATGGTGGAACCAACTTCATGCTTTTGCAAACAGGTTAGATCCAGGCCAGCCGCCAAGTAAATTGACGGCTGGCCTAATATCTACCCTTTATGCTACTATGGGTATCTTTCCTCATCAATATTAAAGCATATATTTGAGGTTTGGGAAAACAGATGACACAACAATCTATTTTTAGATAATTACCCAGCATTCTAAGGCTTAAATTAAGGACTTGCTATAGTATTACAGTCTTTGAATTATCAGGCAAGTTCTTGCTTTGTCACAAAAGTACATTGCTTGAGCTACAGGCTAAAAAATCTATTTTGAGAAAATTAACCATCATTCTCAGGGTTAACATACCAGCAGCTTCATGTTCCATACAGCATAGGACTTCTCATCCGGGTCATGGAATGGTTCGTAAATCTTGTTTAATCGTACAACAGAGTCACTTAACCTATCGGACATCCCTTCCTTGAAGAAGATGTCATATACCTTGCCATTATCTGAAGTATAAACATAAAGCTAGGATGAGATAAACCCATTACCAAACAATATTGACATTTAACCACTTTGTTGCAGACAACTCTGGAAAACATTGTGGGAAAAGGAGAAACTGCTTGTATCGAGAAACTTTTCCTTTTCCATCAATGTTTTCTGTCCTATCAGAAGATTATTTTACAATTTCATCACAATTGAAATGTGGTCTGCAAACTCTTTTAATTTGGGACAGTCAAAAAGTTGGCGTTTGGTAAAGGGTTAACACATAGGTTATTTAATCATGTATCATATAAAGTATATATTAAAAATGTTAATTTATCTACTTGATAATAAGGACAGTTGTTAACAATGCATATGAAAAATTATCATCCACTTCATATAATCAATAGCGCGGTTATAGACTCCAGCAACTACATAATATAGTTCACCATTTTTCATGAAATAATTGCATAGAAAAAAAAGTATAAAAAAAATAAACAGGAAAATTCATTGATTTTAATGGTCAGATTCCAGATAATAATTTTCTCTCTCCTTTAACAAGAACAACCCCAAATGTACTATCATGAGAATATATGTTTAGTTTGGTTTACATTGCATCAACAGCTTTTCAGTTATATTGGAGGACAGTGGTCCAGGGGTAGAGCATCTGTTTCTGGACACGAAGGTCGTAAGTTGAAATCCTGTGAGAAGCGGGATCTGCCTTGCAACCTTTCATTAATCCACATTCAGTGCAAGTACTGGTTATGTGTCCAGGAAGCAGAATCGAAAGTGATTAATCTAAGTTGTAAGAACTTGTTTCACAATGGATGTAAAATAAATAGCTTAAGTTATATTGAGATGCCCAACTCACAATCAATGATAAAAGACGGCACTGTAAATGTTTTTCCATTAACATGTCAGCAATCCCACCTACCTGACGCCACATATATATTTCTGGAATTATCGTGAACTTCGCTGACGGCAATCTTCATCAACTGTACACTCTGTTGTTGGAAGATTGGCTGACCAAATACGGGTCTCACAACGGAGTCCATGAGCTGGTATCGTGCCCTTAGACTATCATAGTTGGTACCACCCTCGTACAAGGAACACTTTGAAAAGATAATATTTGGTTATAAGTATGGTTTAACCTTTTTAACTAAACAATAATGACATTTGACCAGTTTATTGCAGATGACTCTTGAAAACATTGTGGGAAAAGGAGAAATTGCTCATAACAAGCAATTTCTCCTTTTCCCACAATATTTTCTACTCTATCAGAAAATTACTTTCCAATTTCATCACATTTTGAAATGACGTCTGCAAACTCTTTCGATTTGGGACACTTCAAAAATTTGGCGTTTGGTAATGGGCTTAATCTGTTTCATCAGTTTCTTTTTATATTGACGCATTCTCTTGATCAAAACAATTACTACATTTTTGAGCTGTAATTACCAAAAGGCTATGAAACAGAGTCGTTCCTATCATTTGGTATATGGTATTGGTTATTAATCATTATCTACCCATAACCTGTATGGTATAATGAAGAAAATAACCTTTTGAAAATACCAAGAGTAATTGATAGTGTACACATGGAGGGCATATTCTCACTTTTTATTATTTCTTTTTATAAAAAAACTTGTAATTCAATAGGCAATAAAGCATTCAACAGGGTAATTTCAATGTCTCCTTGTGCAGATGCGTCAAATGTATTTAAAAGGACTATCTCACAGATTGAGATTTCAATGTTTTCAAATTAGAATGGCTTCTAAAAATAAAATGCCATCACAGGTTTTTTTTTTTATATGGGTTTTACATCACATCAACATTATTTCAGTTATGTAACTATGCCCGACTCTTCATGATGGAGGAAGAACCCATACTCAACTGCCCATAAGGGCTGGTCAAGGCGGGTAGAACCATCGGCATCGCGTAAGTCATTCGGGAGACTGCCTTCATGAAAATCCATATCCCTCTCAGGATTTGAACCTGGAGAGAGGCCATGTGATTTCAAGTTAAATACTCTAACCACTAGGCCACGGAGGCCCCTCCCATCACAGATCTATTAAGTTATAGAAAAGTGGATAATTGAGTCATTTCTCATCTTCATTCGTATCACTGTAGTGGAGATATAGCACCTTTATGTTACAGATTTAGTAAACCATTTAAACGGTTATTTTGTAGACAACATTCTTTCATTCCTATCTTGTTAACTGATTGGAATGGGAAAAAGTGTCTTGGACCCAGATAATGAAATGGATAGACACTCTAGTCACATAACACTAGAAAGAGCTATTACTAATTATAAACCAAATCATTCAATCAAAGCACTGAAAGGGATTGTGCATGTTTCACAATTATTCAATGAAAACACAGGTTTTCATCATTTTTAAACATAGATAGTGATTTTGTAAGCATTTGTTAAACACACACAACACATTTTTGAGCAAGTCCCTTTAAGGTTTACAATAATGAACATTAATCACTTTTGAGTGCAGTGTTTTATTGTTACATGGACAATTTACAATATGGGGTCACAAACTGGAATAAAAATTTCTGTGTCAACAACTTACATTATCAAGTCTTGGACGGGGATCATTTGTAAGAGTCTCCCAGTTATCTTTGTCATTCTTGTACTGGAACTTCCCTCGAAAAGCTTGCAAAATGTCTGCTTTCTTGTAAATACAAATTGCTGAGGTTGAAAGAAATCCCCTGTGAATAGAAAAAACCAGTTGTTTGATAATAATGGTTCATGTATATTACGCTTCTTTAACCCTTAGAATGCCGGGCAATTTTCTAAAATAGATTTTTGTGTCGCCTGCTTTCAAAAACCTTAAATATCTGCTTAACTTTGATGAGAAAAGATACTCAGAGTAGCAAGCAGGTTAGATCACAGGCCAGCCGCAATTTAAATTGGTGGCATATGCATGAAGTCGGTTCCAGCACTATAAGGGTTAAGATAGAAACATTTTAAAAAACGAGACCTTGTCTTAAATGAGAAAAATAATTTCTTTTCTGCAAATTATTCTCCTTAAACTGCTGAATTAAAATGATGAATTCAGAAAACAATGCACTTTTTTCCTACCCCTTACTTGATACATATTTATTTTTTAAACCTTATCTGTTCATCTGCAAAGGCACTCAAGACATCATAAGAAATTCCTCTTTTCTACCAAATATCACAGAGAAAATGTCTTTAATTGATCTTGACTGCCGTTAACTGCTGTTTCTGATTTAACTCATTAAATCCTCAATTAGGAAATGGGTTGAAGTGCTTATCACTAAAACTTGTAATTACTTGCCTCTTTACCACCTGCAAATAACGTTTTTTTTTAATTGAAGCAGACGACTTTAGAAAAGCTTTGTAAACATGTGAAAAACCTTTCAGTTTGTGGTTGTAATAAGTATATAGATTGAAAAAGCATTAGGGCAAAAGGAGAAATTGCTAGGGACAATTGACTGCTCCAAGATGCAATAATGTGGGGTTAGGTGGTTCTGTGTTTACATATTCCCTCCTTTGGACAAGTCCAAATTGACTTGAATAGCAGACAACAAAAAATAGCAAGAAAACATATATTACTTTAAGAAACCTGATGGTGAGTAACTTATCATTTTGTCACAATGATTAAGTCTTTTGAATTTGAAGCATGCTAGATATTGAACAATCAACAAGCCATGAAATTTATATCTATGTCTGGCTAAGAACTTCAAAAATACTCAAGTAGTAAAAGGAGATTATTCTCAACATGATCAAAGTCTGGTTATGCCAAGGTTTTGAGAAAATGTTGCAGCAAAATGTCAAAGAATCATGTGGTGACCAAGCTATCCATCAAATTAATGTATTGGAGGAAACAAACTGTGGAAAGACTTACGCTTGTTTGTAAAACAATGCAAAGTAGTAGTCCCCACTTTTATAGACATCATCTGAAACAAAACAAAAATAGGGTTTGAATACCTGTATATCATGAACACCAAGGTAAAAACAAACAAAATCTGATTTACTTCAAAAAGCAGGACAAAATACAGCAAATTTGCCCCAAAACACCCCAAAACTTTTATTTTGTTATTGATTCAATAGTGCTTAAAAGCATACTAGCACTTAGAAAAACTGCAAAACTGGATAATATGAGTTATAAGTTATGGTAGAATATGTTGAAACAAAGCAAAACAACACAGGATCATCACAATGTAACGCCTGCACTTTATCATTTTAGAGTGCTATTTTTACAAATTTGGTGCCCACCAATTTAACTTCATTGTTAACATTCGAGTAACATCTAAAATAGCAAGGAGCGCACAGATTAATGAGTGGTGATCACCTGGTTAGAAAAAGCACTTGAAACACATAAAAATACTGTCATTTATCCAATATTGACAATGTGAACATTCAAAACGGAGAATTTCTTGGGGTTTGTTGGTTCCCAATGTTTCTCGGCTAACCTTGTTTTATCGCTAATTGTAAACAAACCTTATAATATTCACTCTTTTAAAAGCATCATGTGAAAGTGTTACAGTCTCAATTCCTTTCTAAAAGGGAATTTAAAGTACTTTTGAGTTAATTTTCAATTATTCTTGAACTTTCACAATTGAAGTGTAAATATTCCCAGATTATATAAACACCATGATAAAAAAAAAAAGATAACATAACATCCAATCAAAACAAATCCTCATTCCCTTGAATCATATTCGCAAGCTGAAATGCATGTTTGATGAAATGAATTTTACAAACATGTATAACTTACAGATATCATCAAAATAGAAAGGCACATTTCCAGGGAGGGAACAGTTAAGTCGAGTTTTCTGGAATGATAGCCATTTTGTTTTGGCTATCTCTAGAGTGCCACCACCTTGATCTTTCTGTTAAAATAGAAAAATAGACAAATACATTCATTTATTTCTTTTACCCATTTCCTCATATAAAAATTTGGATCTGGTCCAAATTGAAAGCAAGAGCAGATGAAAATTGGTGAGTTCTAAAAATTACAATAAATAAAATGATATTATGATTTCTATTTTATAATTTTTACTAAAACTTTTTTTTTTTTATCAAATATATTTGATTAAAACTCTGATACTCCTTTACCATAAGAACTTGTTTCTCTGTATAATGCGCGCTAAATGACCTTAGCTGTCGATGCGCCTTAAAACACCATTCATTCTCTGTATAAATTATGCAGTATGATAACAAAAGATTATATTCTAAAAGTTACCATTGCTAAACATTTAATACATATTCTAACCATATCGATATAGGCTTGATAAAAGGGGAAGATTTCTTCTATGACTTGAATAATGTAGAAAAACGGCAAATCTAGTAATAAGGAGGAAACCATTGTTACAAAAGAAGAAACTGCTCATGTTACTCATGATGAGCAATTTCTTTTTTGTCATAATGGTTTCTGAAGTCTAATACACCAGGTAAGTAGCTCATACTCTAGAAAGACAATGAAATAATACAGAATGTGAGTCTCTTTTCAACATCATAACTTTTACCCAGCTATTCCAAATCAATAATATTTTGCAAAGAAGAGTCCTGAAAGTCTCTATTGTATCATCCTCACCAGTCAGTTCAATTTTGCTCTGTCACAAAATTCACTTTGCAACTGTTTTACAATACAACTTTGTCTAGCAATTTACCTTTTAGTCAGTTTGTCTTTGAAGAATGTAAATCAAGGGTTCAGTGCAAGATTAAAGTAAGTGCTTCATAAACTTGAAGCACTTACTATAGTATTGCACTGAATCATCGAAATGGTAATTATAAGATCCTTGATTCACTCGATTCGGGTCGTTATCAAAATGAGTTATGTCAAGAATACGTCACCAGAAAAAGCTCATACCTTGCAGACTTTCCCCACTCTAGAATACACCTGTCTGTTATCCGTAGGGGTTTCCACTGCCATTTCTCGGAAGAAGAAAAAGACAGAATCATCTTCATCAAATGACCCAACAAACTGTGGAGCTGTAAAAGAATTGGAAAAATATTACACTCAACCTTCTTGATAGGATTTTATAGGTCAAAAGCTGTTTTCAACATTTTTTCATTTATAATGAAGCATGGAATAACCAGTACAGTAAAATCTGTGTACAACAGCCAGTTAAGGGAAGTACCCAAAGTGGCCGCTGTGCACAGACTGGCTGTTGTTCACAATATTGGCCCTCCATTTTATATATCTCTTACAGGGTAGTTGTACAAAAAAATATATGTGTAAAAATAAGCGTTGTTTAAACTATTTATACTTTGCAAATTAATCCACACTTTACCCTAAAACCCCAAAAAAACAACGATGTTAGATAAGTTTAAAAACACAAATAAAAAAGGGTAAGTGATTTATTTTGAGTTTCCTTTCATTGCCGATCATGCTATAAATTTACTCTTCAATTTTACTAATCATTTTAAAAACCAACCATTAAACCATTGAAAGTCATTTACAACGGAATCATTCGCAAATTTTAAATGATTTTCTAACAGAAGGGGTCAGGACAAATTAATCTGCATAGAGAAGCATCTAAAAACCACTTGTAACAACATTCGTCAATCTTTTCACAAGGATAGCCACATTTAAATTCGTCCATGCCGTTAGGTGCGTATGGCTACCCTTTCAATCGAGATGCATCCATTACCAAACTCTTGACCAATAACACTCGAAGAATATCCTGATTCTAACACAAAAAACAACTTGAACTAGTTCATCTTTGGAGATAAGTTTGCCTTTTGTGCCGACATGATTGCGAAGAATGGGAGAAAAAAGAAAATCTGTATTGTTTTGGAGGCATGAATATGCTTTGTTTGTGAAACTCATAATTAACCCTTCAAATAATTTATAAAACTTAATTCAGTTGTGCTACTTAAAAACAAAACACCATCCATACTAGGAAAACAATTTCTGCAAACATCAAAGTTTTTAGCCAACTAAGCATAAAAAATTCCCCCTGAATTAGCGTGTACAAACTATGACATTATGTAATCTATTGACAATGTGTACACATAGATTTAAATCATCTAGTACATTTAGTACTTCTGCATCAGACAATTCAAGAAAAAATTATGACAAAATTAGGCAGAGCTTGTGTTGACCAAATCATGCATATTCTGCAATGGTTTCTTGACCAAAATGACAGAGAAATGGTTATATTTGTCCAACTTTACAATTCTTGTTTGCGGTTGATTTCCTCTTTGACAGTTACAAAATATCATTAAAGGGAATAGGTTGACCGTTATAAAGTTAAATCACTCATGGGAAATGTAATCAAATGGCTGATGCATGAAATTTTGATAATAATCCTAGAATGTCAAGCAATCTTCAGAGGCCAAATTAAAAAGAACAGGTCACAAACACCACTTACAATATAAATAATTGTTGTCTTCGCTATCCGTCGTCTTTTCAAAGTATTGCACTCCAGCTTCACTATGACGTGGGCGGAAAAACACAGGGAAGTTCTTCAAAAAGTCTGTGTAGGTCCCAAAATACATTGCCGACGAATTCCATGGATTTCCTTCATCTGGAAATGAATAAATGAATAATACAAATGAGGCACTGTTTAACTTACAACTAGTTTCCTCTTCAATGTCGAAGTCTACAGGAATTATAATCTATGTAACGTTTTCCTAAAGAATACAAACACATTCTTGCTGCAGACGACTTTCAATTCAAAAGCCTTGTGGCAAAAGGAGAAATTGCTCCTATTGCCAACAATGCTTTTTCAATCTCACAACAGCAGAACTGAAAGGTTTTTCACATATTTACACAGCTTTTCTTAAGTCGTTTGCTTCAAGTACAAAAATGATGTCTGCAAGTGGTAAAGAGTTAAAGAAGCAACAGAAAAATTAGCTGGTGCAAAACAACCCTTATCTGAAACTCTTGGACGTATCATATTCACTTTTATTACAAAATGGTCTGGTACAAGCTATCAGAGGGGGGTAAAAAGATAACTGGGACTCATTCTGCTTTGGAAATAGCATTGTCCACCAAACTTTGGGTTGAAATTCTTAAGCCTTTACCAAACACCAAATTTTGGATTGTCCCAAATTCAAAGAGTTTGCAGTCGACATTTCAAAATGTGATGAAATTGAAAAATAAACTTTCAGAAATCATTGTCGGAAAATGTTTCCAGAGTTGTCCGCAACAAACTGGTCCAATACTGTCAATGTTTGGTAATGGGTAAATACAATAAAAGATCTCCCTGGAGATGAACCCTCAACAATAAGCTTCAGGAGATCTGACTTTCATGAGATAAGGACGGACAAGAGGAAGGACAAAAACAGGGTTCTTCTTTTGATAGTGACAGAAGCTTGAAGCTTTATGAATTCACTCTCAATGACTGGTTTCTGGTTACATGACCAGTACTCTCGCTGAATTGTGGGTTGGTCCCATCATTTTCACATTACCCCTTATGGGGATCAAACCAAAGACCCTCTGTACCAGAGGCCAAGGCTCCACCACTCCACAACTGTTGCCAACTGAGCAGAATGCCCTAGTGAAAGCCCTAGTATGTCCTTCCGGGGGCAAAGAGAATGAAGTAAGTAAAAGGTTTTGTGTATTATAGTGTCACCCCTATTGAAAGGGCCAGCCAGTTTGGCTTATGAGACACTTTTCGCTGATTATACCAAGTATCTCCCACCTTCTAGCACTATTTTAGGCGCCAAGCGGATATAAGTCGGTAGCCATTAAATTTAACCTGCTCGCGGCTCACAAACCAGCCATTTCGGAACAAGTCCCACGAGAAACATTCTCTGGGCAAAACACCTCCCATGGGGCTCAAACCTTCGTCTTCCCCGTCCCGAGGCTAACGCCTTAACCAATAGACCACGGTGACATGATCCCTTCTGAAGTTGTCTTACCTATTTTAATGGCAGTGTTATTATCTAATGGATCATAGGGGCAGTAGGCAACTGCTGGCCTAGTGTGCGTCACGGTAAATTGTTCTCTCTGTAAATACAAAATGAAAGTTTGCAACAATCTTACTTAATTGCAATCTCTTACAATCAACTATCCGTTGAATTATAAAGTTTGAAATAATCTAAACTCTAATAGAACAATAATATACCACTAAGATGTTTTCTTACATTTATATATGAAGCAGTAATCTTCCATTTAATGATCTAAATGTTAAAAATTTGCTGGCTTGACGTCTTGATGTCTCACTTATTAAGTTAACCCTCTACCAAACGCCGAATTTACAACTGTACCAAATTGAAAGAGTTTGCAGACGACATTTCAAAATGTGATGAAATTGAAAAATGATCTCCAGATAGGATAGAAATTACTGTGGGAAAAGGAGAAATTGCTCATCACGAGCAATTTCTTCCTTTCCCACAATGCTTTCTAGAGTCATCTGCAACAAAGTGGAAAAATGAAGTTATTGTTTGGTAATGGGTTAATTGACACCTAAAATAACCTTACATTATATTTACGAATGAGCAATGTTTTAATGAAATAATATAATTAAATATTAATGATTTAGATTAAATTAAATCAAAGATATGACATATTAACCTTATCATGATAGAAATGAAATGACATGCAAGTATATACGGATGAAGCAGCTCAAAGGAAAGTTCAACCCTTTAGTCTATAATACCTGTACCTCACTTTATAGCATTGGATGTATCAGACTTGATAAACAAGTACAAATTGAGTGGTCAAAGTTGGACACAAATGCAGAAGACATTTATAAAGTGTAAAACATAACATTTTCTTTGTAATTTTTGTTAAAGACTGTTGTGATAAAGGGAGAAATTTCTTGTTTTAACTCATTACCAAACAATAAAGACATTTCACCATTTTGTTGCAGACAACTCTCATAAAAACATTGTGGGAAAAGGACAAATTGCTCTAAACGAGCAATTTCTCATTTTCCCACAATGTTTCCTGCTCTATCAGAAGATAATTTGTCAATTTCATCACATTTTGAAGAGTTTTCTGCAAACTCTTTCAATTTGGGACAGTCGAAAATTTGGTGTTTGGTAAAGGGTTAAACAACACAGTTTTACAGTGGTCTTCTGCGTAAGATGCTATAAAGTGAGGTTTTTTATATTAAGAAGTACAGGGTTGAAAAGAGGAAAGAGTTTGTTTCAATATATAACATGTTTAGATTCAATATGTTTTAGTCTTCAACATAGATGCAAAATGGTTCACTGTACGTTAAAACCAATTTTCTATTAATTCCTCATTTAATCAACACCAATCAGACAACTCAACAATCATTGATACAAAACTAGAAATGGCTCATTACAAGTATTTTTTCATTTATTTTGGAATAATTTCTATACCTTATATCATTATGATTTCTCCCTTATACTGTTTAGGGTTTTCTTACAGTAAATGGTATTGAGAAAGTTTTGAGTAGAGAAGAAATTCCTTACATTCAGAGTAAATCAATTTGCAGCACATAAATTGAAATAGTAACCTGATACAAAAGGTTTCAAATACAAACATTAAAAAGTTTTATCCCTTTATAGAACAAATCTGCACAATTGATACTTGAAATATCCTGACCATATTTGCTCAATCAGAAATCTCTTTAACCCTAAGAATACTGGGTATTTTTCTGAAAATAGATTTTTCTGTCGTCCGCTTTCCAAAACCTTGAAAATCTACTTAATTTTGATGGGGAAAGATACTCAGAGTAGCATAAAGGTTAGATCACAGGCCAGTCGCCAATTTATGTGGTGGCTGGCCTGGATCTAGCCTGTTTGCATAAGCTTACAGTCGGTTCAAGCACTGTAAGGCTTAAGTGAAGATGTTTCAATGATTCACCAGTTATGGAGCGTTTCCTAGATATGTTCGTTGCTTTGGTAGAAGGTTTTGATGTCGTCTACTGCAGATCACCTAACCAATTACCAAACAGTTACAACATTTGACCAGTTTGTTGCAGATGACTCTGGAAAACATTGTGGGAAAAAGAGAAATTGCTCTTAACGAGCAATTTCTCCTTTTCCCACAATGTGTTCTGCCTTATCAGACGATTATTTCTCAATTTCATTACATTAAGAAATGTCGTCTGCAAACTCTTTCATTTTGGGACAGTCGAAACTTTGGCGTTTGGTAAAGGGTTTAAATATGCAAAAGGTTCAACAAAGCATTTGTAAAAGGATGAATAAAAGAATAATGCACCATGATCATTTACATGCATTGTGTATCTAATGATTAGTTATATGATCAATTCAAATTCATGCTGCATTGCTAAAGCATCAATTAACCCACTAATTTCATGATGAATTGCATGTTTCATCCATTTCACAGATTTGAAAAATTCATGGACCATGGGATAGAAATAAGCAGATTGCAACAAACTTTTGTGGTTATTATTAGTCATCAGAGGTAAATAGTCATCATTATCTTTATGGCTTCTTCATGCAATAGTGAATGACAAGAGCTAATTCATTCAGAGTGGTCAAACTTTTCATTCCATAAAACCAAGGAACATTGAATGAACAAACAAAATGCTATAAGCTCCTATACTTTGTTAGATACTTTAGACAAACACACTGGCATTTGACATTCAATCATGCATTCTATTTTAGACATTCAAACTCTGTGCTGTTGATAATTCGCATCTGAAAGAGTCCTGAATCAAAGCATTTCTAAAAGGAGAGAGTTTGGAATTTTCCTAAGTTTAAAGATCCGTGCACAATTGACTCCCTGTCATTTAAACTTATATCTGTATTCCATCTTACTCATATCCAAAATTTCTAATCTGTATTTAACCGGTTCTCTAATATGAGTTTCTGTGACTGGGTACCGCTTTACTAAACACTTTATGCTAAAAATATGCTAAAGTTCAAAACAACATTCCCTTTTATTTATATATTAGGCGAAGCAATATTGCATAGTAACACATCATTGGAATCGTCTCTCCGAGACGCTCCCAATGATGTGTCAGATGACAATTTTGTATTTTCGTTTAAAATACTATCCAGGTTTATAGGTTTCTACTTACATAATTATTTCTTTTAAGGGTTTAAGTAAAACTGTACCCTAGTCTTTATTGAAAGAACCAGCAGAAGACAACTTCACATCATGAAAAATAGTGTTAATATTTGGTAGAAACAAGTGACCAAACTTCTCCCTTTGTCTGTAGTTTTGATATGATCAAATGTATAAATCAAACAAGCTAAGGTTTCTAATCATAATTTGTATGCACATGTTATCGAATATTATGTGTAAGTGTGAAACGAGATCTTGTATAAGTTAAAGTGACATGGAGTCTTTCGTTATAATTGCCCATACGGTTATCGACCCATTCACTAGAATCTCTGGCTGTTTGTAGAAAATAAATGTTAAGTTTAAGTTTGTAATAATCAAAATGATGGCATTGAAACAATTTTATATCAAAGAAGATTGAAATTAATACATTTTATAGTTCCTCAAAATAGATATTTCAGAACTATCCAAATTTAGTTGGAAAACTTTGCAAAGGCTACTAAGTAGAAAGATATTTAACAACGTTAAACGGATAGAAAACATTGCCTCCTTGTTTTAACCCCTAACAGCATTATCTTGCTGGTGAAAAGTTGAAAAGAACAGCAGACGACAATTCTAATACTGTGTGAAATTTTTATATCTACTGTTACGAGCTTTTTCTCATTTTTTTTAGGGGAAACTTAGATCATTTACTGTGGATTAAGTTAAATAAGTAGAAATGACATAAAGGAATTTTATTCTCTGGTGCAACCCTTCATTAATTCAAACAGTTTTCATTTCTTTTCAATCAAACTAAAGTATGACAAATGAAATATGATTATCAGTTTTGATGCATTACAAGCAAACCTTTTTCACTCAAAACATGGTCCTTTCCAGTCTATTTATTGTAAAAATTGCCTGAAGGACTCAACATTTTACAGATAATGAAGTGCTATTCATTCATCAATTATGAAAAAAAAGTATGCAAAAATGAGACACTATATGTAGGCTTGAAAGTATGAATTACTGAAATGATTTTATTTTGTATTGACAATATCTAATCAACAACATTGCACATATATAGGTGCCAATTCACACAATTTACAAAAGTCGAGGTCAATCAACAATCAATTAAATTTCTGTAAAGTAGTAATTATGATTAGAATATAAAAGCCTTTTTCAAGCGCTGCTCAAGAAATTGGTTATAAGGCTTGTAACATGAGGCTCATTATGAGAAAATTCTCCTTTTGTCACAAAGATTGAAACAATCAAAATATCCAACGATTATCAATACAAGTTTCCTTGAACAGTTTGTGAGTCATTATATATTAAGTAGGTTAACCCTTCAAATGCTGGGTAATTTTCTAAAAACAGTGTTTTGTTGTCTGCTTTCCAAAACCCTAAATATCCACTTAATTTTGAAGGGGAAAGATATAAAGTGAAGCAAACAGGTTAGATCACAGGCCAGCCGCCAATTTACTTGGCAGCTGGTTTGGATCTAACCGGTCTGCATAAGCATTTAGTCTGATCCAGCACTATGGAGGTTAAAGAGTTGTTTGTTCCACACCATTCAGAAGAGGCAAAGGGTTCATTCCTGGACAGCGTCAAACACCCTAAAAAGGCCAGTCTCATCGCAATTATCCCTTTACCAAACGCCAAATTGAAAAAGTTTGCAGACGACATTTCAAAATGTGATGAAATTGAAAAACAATCTTCTGATTTGGCAGAAAACATTGTGGGAAAAGGAGAAATTGCTCGATAAGAGCAATTTCTACTTTTCCCACAATGATTTCCAGAGTTGGCTGCAACAAACTGGTCAAATATTGTTACCGTTTGGTAATGGGTTAAAAGGCCAGGCTCATTGCTATTATGCAAACTGTTCAGCCAGTGCACTAAACACATTCCCAGCCAATATGTACTAATGCACATCCTATGATATTGCTGGAAACAGTGAAAACATCTTAGAACATTCTTCATAAAGCAATGTATTATTTCATCTATGTTTTTATCAAAGCACCTTATGAATTTCGCCTAGTTTTGCCTAGTTTTGCCTCATTTCAATAGAAAGTTTCCTTTACCACAGTTTTCTTTCAAAGCCATTTTCAAACATAAAGCAATTGTTTAGAAAACACCTACCAAAGTCGAAATTCAACTGACTCCTTCATACAAAATAAGCAGATTGATAAAATATTGCTGGTTATACCGGTTTAAAACATCTCTAACAAAAGGTTTCAGGCACCAATTTGACTAAAAAGAGAATCTACTCCTTTCATAACAAAGGTTATCTAAACCAAAACCATTTAAAAATCGTTTCTTTTCTTTCATACTAATCATTGTCTGCCCATCCTTTCAACATAGTTGGTAATGAAATCCAGCATGAAGGAAATAATTTTATATTTTCCTGGTCAGATAAACAGAACAGAGAAAAAGCTTTTACACCATTTCCTTTCAGCTTTTCCTAGTCACATATCAATAGTTCAACGAAGGACTGCAGAAAGTTCTCAATTGTTGTAAAGGACTTATTATAGCCTTGCATTGATCCATCTATATTCATGATGAAACACATAGGCTGGAAAAGGCTTTTAATATTGAGGGGAATGTAACAGTTGTATTAAACACTGCCACTGAACAACAAGGCAAGACCAAACATTTAGAGTCACAACACCAAAAGCAATCACATCATATACAGCCAACCCCAATGTCAACCAAATAATACTCTAAACCCAATACCAAACAATAACGACATTTGACCAGTCTGTTGCAGATGACTCTAAAAAACATTGTGGGAAAAGGAGAAATTGCTCATTTAGAGCAATTTCTCCTTTTCCCGCAAAGGTTTCTGTCCTATCAGACGATTATTCGTCATCACATTTTGAAATGTCGTCTGCAAATTCTTTCAATCTGGGACAATCCAAAATTTGGCGTTTGGTAAAGGGTTAAGATGTATAACAAAATTAAAGGTTATTCTGGACATGCATTACTGTGGATGGACTTTTGGGCTGAAACATCATCGTACGAATATACATTATAACAGGCCATTTTCCTTTCATTTCACAGTTTTCATAGATGTAGTTTGCATAACATGAAAGCCTTAACCCTAAGAATACTGGGTAATTTTCTAAAAATAGATTTTTGTGTCGTCAGGACTGCGTTCTATCAACATTTACAATGGGTACATAAATTTACAATACGACCCACATTTACGATATCGTATACGATTCTCACAAAAGTGTTCTATCAACGTCGTCGTAAATGAGACAGCTATCGTATTATTTACGATGGGTAAAATACACTGTCACAGTCTGCAAAATAACAGGATAGAATGTAGGGTAGAGTACCCACTCTAGGAATCAGCCTTTAAACGAGTATTTTCACCCTGATTACAGCCCTTTCGAGCGTAACATTTTAAATATCAATGGAATCCAGTCGG
Source organism: Cerastoderma edule (assembly GCA_947846245.1). NCBI lineage: Eukaryota > Metazoa > Mollusca > Bivalvia > Cardiida > Cardiidae > Cerastoderma > Cerastoderma edule. The sequence goes on from OX401412.1 coordinate 13,181,949, forward strand.
TTATGCAGTTACAAACGACTGTAAGTTAGGAGCAAAATTCAAACGTCGCAACTATCTGATATTTACCGAAATGACTGGAATAACGTAAATTTTACCAAATCGTACTGAAATATTTGATATCATATCCGTCCTTCTAGATGATACTTTTTTTCGAAATTATTTGTCATTCAAAATATTGAATTCAGCAGTACTCATAATATTAGAGCATAACAAGGAAGACAATTATATAAAAAATATTTGGTTGCATGATGATTTTCCAACACCGACCTGGCTGAACATGTCTTTTGTGATGCCGGTATACTGTGACTTGATATTTATTCGGGCCATCGCTTCGCACATTTCCAACGTAAACGGATATATATTTTCGCACATCTCACTGTTTAAAATCGATTATGTACATGTGCAAATGCAATAATCTATGTTGTGTAAATCTAGTTTATTTATAAACAGTATATATCTCTCGTTCTGAATGAAATAAAATCTTTCAAACCTTAGAAAAATGGCCGCCATCTTTTGACGTCATCTCCAAATTGCTCGAGACATTTCGCGTTTTCTGCGAATCATAAAGTTTACGACTGCCCCTGATCAGTCGGAAATATACCATGGTTTTTATGTAATCCTCGTATATTTATGTATGACTTGAGGTTGATTAAACACCTTTTTGAATCGTATATGCTTTACGATGGATCGTAAATATACGACGGTCATATAGTGGTTGATAGAACGGGGTCCTGCTTTACAAAACCTTAAATATCTAATTAATTTGTTAAGGAAAGATACTTGGAGTATCAAACAGAATAGACCACAGGACAGCCGCCACTTTACTTGGCGGCTGGCCTGTGATCGAACATGTTTGCATAAGCATGAAGTCGGTTCCAGCACTGTTAGGGTTAAATAAACACTAAAAGTATCATATAAGACAACTAGCAGCTTTATACAGGACACAAGTCATGTAGAAAGCTCAATGGAGAACTTTCTGCATGACCTTGCATCCTGCATTTTCAGGACAAACCAAAATACTGTAGTGTAGAGATTGACCTCCAACTAAACATTTTTTCATAGATACTCATTTTTCAGTGACTTGGAAATCTCTTTACAAATCTATGTGTAATGAGGAAGTGTTAATGAAGCTAGTCCTGTACTTCAAGACAAACCCGGTACTTACATCAAATGTATAGTTGACAGGAGAAAATGCCCCAGTCCCACACACATAGAGCTCCTGGGGGCTCAACTCTATGATTGCTCGAATATGGTTCTGACAATCTGGGACCTAGAACAGGAAACAGAATTTAAATGCATGTACAAATGTACAAATCATTTTAAAACTTGCCTTCATATTGAGGGTTTTACCCATTATCAAACAATTACGACATTAAACCACGTTGTTGCAGACGACTGGAAAATGTGGGAAAAGGAGATTTTGCTTGTGAGGAGCAATTTTTCCTTTATCCACGTTTTCTGCCCTATCAGAAGACTGTTTTTCAATTTCATCACATTTTGAAATGTGGTCTGCAAATTCATTCAATTTGGGACAGCTGAAAATTTGGCGTTTGGTAAAGGGTTAACCTTTCAAATGCTGGGTAACTTTCTAAGAGTAGATGTTTTGTTATCTACTTACCAAAAACTTGAAACATTTGATTAATTAGATGAGGAAAGATACTCAGAGTAGCAATCAGGTTAGATCAAGGCCAGTCGCCAAGTAAATTGACAGCTGTTCTGGATCTATCCTGTTTGCATAAGCATGAATTCTGTTCTAGCACTATAAGGGTTAAAATGTAAGACTTTATTGCTAAAGTCATGCATTGAACATTCGTAATAAATTTACATTTAAACAGGCTGTAGCTGACAACTAGAAACAACTGTGAGAAGATGAAATTGTTTCAATCAAACAATTCAGTTTATGCTGCACAAAGCAGACTTATTAACCCTTTACCAAACAACAAATTTCCAACTGTTCCAAATTGAAAGAGTTTGCAGACGACATTTCAAAAAGGGACAAAATTGAAAAATAATCTTCTAATAGGGCAGAAAACATTGTGGGAAAAGAAGAATTTGCTCCTCTCTTCAAGAGCAACTTCTCCTTTTTCCACAATGTTTTCAAGAGTCTTCAGCAACAAACTGGTCAAATGTCACAATTGTTTGGTAATTGGTTAAAAAAAGGGTCTGTCTAGAGAGCAGCTTGAAAGAGTGTGACCTAATTAAGAAATAATTGGAGTGTCAATTCTAAATTCAACATGTCAATTTGACCGAACTTCCTGTAAAGTCAAATTTCAAGTACCAAACAATAAGTTCCCACTTGTTTTCCAAGAGACTGGTCTAATGGAATCATAAATCTTTCAAATAAATACCCTTATCAGGGAATCAACCATGGAGAGAAGGTTGATGTCACTAGGAACATTTTCTCAGTTACATCAAGACAGTCAGTTCACCAGTCCATTATATTGTTTTTTCTCAACCCATTACCAAACAATAACAACATTTGACCAGTTTGTTGCAGAAAACTCTGGAAAACATTGTGGAAAAAAGAGAAATTACTCTGAACGAGAAATTTCTCCTTTACCCACAATGTTTTATGCCCTTTCAAAAGATTACTTTTCAATTTCATCACATTTTGAAATGTCGTCTGCAAACTCTTTCAATTTCATCACATTTTGATATGTCGTCTGCAAACTCTATCACTTTGGGACAGTCGAAAATTTGGCGTTTGGTAAAGGGTTAACAAGGAACTTCACAATTTTCTTTTAAGGTTTCAGACTGCTTTTCCACTTGATCATAATAACATATGACCCTCTAGGCCCTTTTGTCTGGACCACTGCCCCAGACTTCAACTTGTGTAACTCCTACTTACCTCATTGGTTCTCTGAACCTTGCATCTTGTTTTCTTTGTATCATCAACAGGCAAATGATAAGATTTCTGAAAAGAAAGAAAAAAAAATAGAATTCAAATAAAGTTTTATTACAATATTCTTATTTTGTAATAGTTTTACAGAAGAACCGGTGTAATGATTTTGCAGTAAATTTAGGAGTACAATCCTTCACTTCACTTCAAGAGCCGGTAAACTCTGGCAATACTTTGAAACAATTATACAGGTACTACTTTAATCGCAAAAGCTTTCCATTTTTAGTGTGAATTCATTCTGATGATCTTGATGTTGTAATGAATTTGAAACAAGCCCAATAAACACCTATGGCAACTGGTTATCCATGCAGGATTTAGTGAAAGGTCCATATTGCAGGGACCAGCAGGCAATAAAAACTTACCCGTAGTATAAACAAAGGACTAAAAGCACTGAAGGAGAAGGTCTGTTTAAAGCGAGATAATGGAGGATCCATTCGCAAATTTGTTGGGAAACAAAATTTAATGTGTAAAGGTAGTGATGATGAGAATTGTAAATTGTTAAAAGCATTGATATTAGGTACCCCATGAATTTCATAATAAGTTGATATACTACATGTTTTACAAATATGCCAAACTGTAAATAAATAAAGATCGTAGAATGAGCAGTTAGTTATAAATAACATATAAAGATGTGTAAACCTGAACTTAATTAGTGTACTTCTTGTGATGGAGTATTAATCAGCCCAGAACTAATTTTTGATGCGGATGAATACATGAGTAAAAGGGCGCTTGTGCAATTTTCTATTGATAAATGTTGAACTACTAGGTCTCAAACACAGATTGCACGAGTCTAAGGATGCAAATGAAACTTTGCCCAAAAAGTGTGTCTGTTATGTAATGTTTAGTAGCAGTCATTGTTATAAAAGAAAAAAAAAACTTTTTGCAAGCACATTCTTTTATGACAGTGTTTTCCTTTTGTATTATCTGCTGTAACAATCGTTAGAAGTACTATGAAGTAATTGGTTGAGAGAAATGAAAAACATATGGTAGCAGCTACCTAAAAATGATGGTGCCTGCACTGAATGGTTTTAAGTGCTTGTTCAATAAAAAGTCAAAATTAAAAATTCAGAAACAGTTGAAAGAACTTTATCATTTCTCATGAATCTTAAGTGGAAAATTGTATATTTATTGGTAGGCAAATAAGAAGAAAATGAAAGCAACGTGGTGGTTACAATAATACTTCTTCTAAATAGAATTCCGCTTACCTCACATGTTAAATCGTTGATATTCAATTTGAACAGATAATTCCTGAAATATGAAATGATAAGTTGTTACATTAAAAATAATTCATTGATAGCACACTATATCTTTTATTCTATACAACATATGATTTCAAAATGTATACCAGGGTAACAAGTAGCATATATAATTTGATGGTAATATATATTAAAGGCAACCAATATCATCATGAACTTCAATAATATGGTTCATATATTATATTCAAAAACTTGGAATAAACTTAATTTGATCCAGCTTGCTTTGAATTTAAACAGACTAGAAGTTCTTTAATCCTCATAATGCTGGAACTGACTTCATGCTTATGCAAATAGGTTAGATCCAGGCCAGCCGCCAAGTTAATTGACTTCGTAAACAAAAATTGACTGTTCATGCACACAAAGTGGTTCCGGATCATGTTCATAAACTTCAAGCTCAAGTTCATGAATTGCAAGAACATGCTCATGAACATTTTCATTTCCCAATGATTCATCAATCCTTAAGTCCTTATTGTTCCATGCCTTAAAAAATATAAATCATGGGTTAGTTTTTCATTATTTCTTTTGCTGTATGAAGTTGCTTTCAATTTGGACCAGTCAATTAAAAGGTTATAAGAGCTTCATGTTTACTTCAATTTGCATATTTGAATAATAAACCTTGAAACTGTCTGAAAAGGTGACATGAGGAGTTGGGGGAAGAGGTGTACCGAGGCTGTCTATGTCTTCAGACATAGACTTCAGACAGAGACATACTGCATACCTGTTGGAAGTGACAGAGCATTAATGAAATGTAATCAAAGAATGCAAAGAATTTTCATTGCATTTAAAAATGGTTCACATAATGCATGAAATAGGATGCATCTCTCGGCATAAGTATAAGCATTTTATTCACAGAGGGGGAGTGGGCCAATTAGAAATAGCTAATTAAAGAATTAGCAATATCTTATTTCTTCATCTGAATGCCCCTACAATACTTTCTTGTAAAAATGTGTTTGAATCATTTGAGAAAATGAGTATAGAGTTCACTGACTGTTATGAAACTTACATGAATAGAACTCTCCATAATAATTACAAGCCATGATCCACTTGTTCCTTCATATGCAATTTGGGATTGATCAAAATTGTAAAACTCAACTTGACACTTTTCACAATATGAGAACAAACAGCTTCTTTGGTGTATTGGAAAGAAACATTGTGGAAAAAGGAGCGGTTGGTTGCACAAGGTGTTTTGTTTATTTTCAATTTTTATTTCTTGAGTAAACTGCTATAGTTTAGGTAAAACACAAACCCCCTTAAGCCAAAGACTAACCCTGCAAAGGATTCTAGATCTGTTCATGAACTTCATGAACACATGTGAACAACAAATAGGCATTCATGGTCACAAAACTGCTTCTTCAACTTGCCATGGAATCTAAGAAATGTCAATGAACATCAGGAACAGGTTCATGAAAACAGAAATCATTCATGAATATGATCTTAATGTCCATCAACAAATTTAAGAACAGCTTCATGTTCATAAACTCAAGACTTCACAAAACTTTGACAGACTGAAATCCCTGAGGTCTGACTGAGACCCTCTTTGGTCTGACAGATTTTAACATAGACAAAGAAGAAAGTGTTCAGTTCGATCATACGAAGGCTCTCAGAGTATTGGGATGTCTGTGAACGGCCATGTTGGCCTTATAAAGTTCATAATCACAGTTCTAGAATCCTCCACATGGGTAAAGTCTATGAGCATGGAAGTGTTGTACTGGCTGTACTTACATGGCTCCCACCCACACACTTTTCCTATCATCAGATACTGACAGATATCTGTAGTAGTTTGGATTACCGGACTGCTGACATCCGGACTGACCACAACAACCACTGAAATACTTCCATTCCAGATCTGAAAATATAACAGAACTAATGTTAAATACGTGAAATTGTTATGAGCAAAGAAACAATTACTTTAGACAATCACTGAAAATAAAACAAATTGATACTAATGTTAAATACCTGAAATTTTTATTTTTTCATTTTTTATATTGGTTTTTACATCACATCAACATTATTTCAGTTATGTAGCGATGCCAGACTCTTAATGATGGAGGAAGACCCCATACTCAACTGCCCATAAGGGCTGGTTAAGGCGGGTAGAACCATCAGCATTCCATAAGTCAGTCGGGAGACTGCCTGTCATGAAAATCTGAAATTTTTATGAGCAAAGAAATAATTCCTTTAGACAATCACAGAAAATATAATGGAACTGATTTTAACTACCTGAAATTTTTATGAGCAAAGAATGAATTCCCTCAGACAATCAGATTTTTCCTCTCTAGGAAATCTCCTTAACCCTTATAGTGCTGGAACCGACTCAATGCTTATTCCAAAAGGTTAGATCCAGGCCAGCCACCCAGTAAATTGGCAACTGGCCTGTTATTTAACCTGTTTGCTATTTTGAGTACCTTTACTCATAAAAAATTAAGCAGATATTTAAGGTTTAGGAAAGCAGACAACATAAAAATCTATTTTTAGAAAATTACCCAGCATTCTAAGGGTTAAAGGTCATATGTTTCATAAATAAGACACATGTCATAATTTTTTCAGTGCAAAACGATCAACCAAGGAGTGAAAATACTCATAGTTTCACCCTGTCAACCTGTTAGTAATTGTACCTATCAAGGACAGGCCCATCATAATGAATCTCACACCCCAGGGTCAATTAAGATTGTCTAGTATCAGAAATGTACTACAAACAATGTCTTTTTCTATTCCTTTACCGAACGCTAACTTTTCGACTGTCCCAAATTGAAAGAGTTTGCAGACAACATCCTAAAATATGGTAAAATTGGAAAATAATCTTCTGATAGAGTAGAAAACATTGTGGAAAAAGGAGTAATTGATTGTTATTAATTTCTCCTTTCCCCACAATGTTTTCCAAAGTTTTCTGCAATAAAGTGGTAAAATGTTGGTTTGGTAAAAGGTTAAAGAAATTTGAACTACAAAGCTGATTGAGTCTCCATATGTTTAGATCTTGTTGGTTGTATTGCTGACTTGCTTTACAGGGAGTAATCAGTTTGATTCCCTGCTTGACGAACATCTTGTTTTCTACATAAGATGAAGGACAATATTCGTTTTCATGCTGTCACCAGTGCCATTTTGGATCGATTACCAGGTTCCATATTACATTTCATGGGTTCAATGCAAGACTATAGTAAGTGCTTCATGTTTGTGAAGCACTTACTATAGTCTTGCATTGAACCCTCGATTTGTGATATACGGCACTAACCATATAACACGCAGTCACATTAAGAATCATGAGGTCTAAAGTACGTCATGACATGTGACATCATGTTTACACCATTGCCTACTTGTTTACTGTCGCTTTATATTGATTTTCCATCTTGTTTCCTTTTTCCCTTTGTTTTATATTCATATTTTGTTAGCTTATTTGAATCCATATAAAGGTAACAGTGTAACTAGAATAGATTGTTAGTGTCTTTGAATAAGAGTTATTCGAGGGTTCTAGTAAGTGCTTCATGTTTGTGAAGCACTTACTATAGTCTTGCGTTGAACCCTTGTATTGAGCTCACCTTCATATTATTTATGATTAGTCTTCAGCTCACCAGATAATTCTTCTATGCCTTGTCTGGTAACAACCATTTATTCTTTATGTCTCCCACCAACAGACCTAAGACTTAGCCTTTATAAGAGAAATTAAGGCATGCAAAAATGTTTTTTTGTAATTACTTAAAACTATTACATGTGTTGTAATCTGCTGCAATTTCCTCAAAGCTAGAAAAGGATTACATCTGTGTAACTTCACATCTATACGAGAAAGCTTGAACCATTGATTTTATGTCTTTGCAACTTGTTGTTACTCTATCTTATGTTAGTGTTTAACCTACATTTTCATCCAATGAGAATGCGTCAATTTGAATTTTTTTGTTGGTTTATTTTCCATAAACTACTATTCGAGTGTTCTATCTGGGCTCTATGAGACTATTACTCTGGTATCACGCATGCGCATAAATGTGTAGTTTTAGGCTCCACCTCCAAATCAATGACACGTGTAAGCCTAGCCTACGGTAGCGATTGAAAGATCGCTGTGACGTCGCGGGGGAGAAATAAACACAGAAATAAATAAAAAGGAATTACAATTAACTGGGTATCCTAACATCGTTGAGAAAAAAAGAAACTGAACTATATTAACCTTTTACCCCATTAGGAATAATGTGACGGGTACAAATTGAAAGCATCAACAGACAACACATATATACATTATGAAAAAACACAGTTTCTTTTTGAAATTGAAAAGAAAATATTGTGACAAAAGGAGAAATTGCTCGTTACAAGCAATTTCTTCTTTTGTCACAAGGGCTTCTCAAGTTTTCTGCTGTAGGTGAGGAATAAATTATGGAGTAACGGGTTAAACTCAAAACTACATTGCAATCTACATCACTGGGTAGTACAGTTTTCTTCTTCCAAATATGGTATGGCAGATTCTTGGCATGCAATTGACAGCCGCGGAAGGCGTGGTTTATGTCGAATTTCAAAATACTGAGCAGCAGTTTTATGCCATTCGCAGATCATACCCGTAGAGGCGTGGTTTGCCAGCGTCAAATAGAGCGCTCTATGGAAATGTAGGTTAAACACTAAATTGTTTAGAGGCTATATAGTGAAATTTAAACGACATAGAAACCCCGTCAGTCGCTATCGCTCCTTCCTTGGGGTTTCTATATCGTTTAAATTTCACTATCTAGCCTCTAACCTATATATCTTTTTATCGGTTATCAATTTCTATGGTGGATCTTTTTCTTGCTTTATCACAGAGTTAATGTATTTGGCCCTTTAGCTATTGTTACATTGAATATGAGGCATTATTATGTGATGTAGGTTTTACATCTGAGTCAGGATGTTTGTGTAGTAAAAGCAATTGCAAATAATTGTGACAAAGAAGGGATTTTGTTAATGAATTCGTTTTTTTATCATTATTTTCTAACTTTGCATATCAAAACTCAGAAAATGGTTAGTCATACAGTTTGAAAAGTAATATGCAATGGGACATAATCTTTCTTCCGCAATTGAGAAGTGAACTTAACTACTTTCAAAGTAATTTGTGTGGGAAGAAGGAAATCTGGTTGTTTTGACCCAATTTGATTTGAATGCCTTCTATTTAACTGTTGTCCCATGAGAAAAGCATTCTCAGCTTACTAAGCAGTGATGAAAGGCCCTGCCCGCATAAGAATGAACACATTTTAGCACAGAGTTACAATTCCAACAGTTTGGTCTTCAAAGCTTATCCTATCATATCTTTAAAGATGTAAAAAGCCCATGTTGAATTGCTTTGCTTTTAAATGACATTTGTTGAGGTCATCTGCAATCTTCCTTTTTGTTTCAGGGAAAGCAGCCTGAATGTTTCCAGTTAAATGTGATTAAAGAGGTACATGGTACAAAAGATAATTATCAAATTAACCAAAAACAAACAAAAGACAACCTTTTTGTCTTTTTTATAATAGACTGCTCAATTGATTTATATATTACTGTAACCTTTTAAGAATAATTGAATTGTTGCTCATCATGAGCAAAATCTAGAGAATGCATAACAGTTTCTCATATCATCTGCTGTAAAGCCTCTAGAAACAATCTCTAATAGAGGGGAGGGGTATAAACAAAACAGCCATTTCCATTTTACATTCCATGGTTGATTACCATTTAAATGTACAGGTTAATTAAACATCAAAGCACTATCACAACCCTACAGCTGGCCAACAACATTCTCAGGTTCTGGACTTTGTTATAACAAACCCATATAACTCTTTTGGCTTTTCCCTCATATTGCAACAACGAAAATAAATAAATAAAAACATTTACTTGTCTTGAAATGTAGAATTTTTCATCATGCACCATGTTTTCTATTTTAATTATTATATGGGGGTTTATGCCATGTCAACAATTTTTTAGTTATATAACCCCTTTCCTGGATTCACCTGTAATTTGCTAGGATTCTTTTAAAAATGTCTCGTTTACTAAGACTCTTCCATGAAATCAGCAGTGTTGATGGGGCTTGAACCTTGGACTGCCAATCTCAAAAACCTAGATACAATGTTGTAACATTTTGTGGACTATATTTGGTTGCCACAGATGTGTCCCAGAACAAGACATGGTAATATCACTATTTCTAAAAAAATCCTGCAAATCTATCATCACTTCCACAGTATGTCTGCTGCAATTTAATTATAAAGGGAAGAAAGGGTTAATTAAATTTCATTTATTCAAGAAATTGCTTAAAGTCAAACTTCATAAATAGATATGAAAAATGATCAAAGGTTCACCATTTCTTTAACCAAATATTAAGATACTGCAATCAAATTTTCTGGTTGACTCTTCGTTACATGTGGGAAGTTAATACAGGAAAAAATACAAGACCCATTCCAAGAAAAGAAAACACTTATGAACTATGTGAAATAAGAAATAGCTTAACCCTTTACCAAACACCTAATTTTCGACTATCCCAGATTGAAACGATGTGCAGATGACATTACAAAATGTGATGAAATTGAAAAATAATCTTCTGATATGGCAGTAAATGATGTGGGTAAAGGAGAAATTGGTCGTTAAGAGCAATTTTTTCTTTAAACACATTGCTTTCAAGTGTCGTCAGCAACAAATTGGTCAAATGTCGTTATCATTTGGTAATGGGTTAATAAATTTAAGAGCAAGAATAATACACTTCAGACAGGGTTTACGTTGATGCAACCTGGTCTTTCGCTTTCTTGAAATAAACTTTTTAAATGACCCAATGGTACTTCGATGTCGAAAATCTATTGTACATAGAGAAGCAAACTGTATTTTGCCAACATTTTGATCCATGAACAACAGCTTTGTTGGAGCCTTTAAATCGATCCCAAGTAGTCTTCAACCTTTTTTTTAATTTGCTAGTTTTTGATACACTTTACTAGGATGTGCAACCTTTGCAGTCACCCTATAGATAAACCCATATGTGATTATGAGACTGGCCATCAGCAGATGACTTTAAGGAAAAGTGTTAACATAATTTTTTATAACTTTAGGTAAGAAAATATATGTAGGAACTCATTTTTTTTTTCTTTGAAACATTTTTTAAATCTTCAACAGCAGCTGCATCAAAGTGGGTTTTCATTGATTAAACGCCTGTTAATTCAGCATGCCCTGTCTTACAGAACTCTGGTTAACCCTTAGAATGCTGGGTGATTTTCTTAAAATAGAATTTTTGTATCATCTGCTTTCCAAATCCTCAAATATCTGCTTGATTTCGTTGAGGAAAGGTACTAAGAGCAGCAAACAGGTAAGCTCAAAGGCCAGTTGCCAATTTATTTGGCGGCTGGCCTGGATCTAACCTGTTTGTATACTAAGCATGAAGTTTGTTCGAGCACTGTGTGGGTTAAAAGCTTTCTATCAAGCCATACATCCTGTATGAAGGCGAAACAAGAAGGTAAACTAAAAGAAAAACTTACAAAAAAATTGGTGAATGAGTTGAAGACACTTTCTCAATATAATTTAACTGCTTATAAAGTATGAGGTGAAAAGCTTTCATATTTAGGATGTTCTCTTCAATAGGGACCCATAAAATGATTCATCCTACCCCCCTCCAAGATGTGCGTTTGTTTATTGCCATAAAATAGCGAAATATGTCTGGCTTATAAAAATTTGATTAGATCAGCCCCTCCCATCTACTTGTGTTGTGCTTTATCTACTATGATAAATATTTCATTAGTGATCTTAACCCTTTACCAAACAATAACATCATTTGACCAGTATGTTGCAGACGACTCTGGAAAACAGCTCTTAACAAGTAATTTCTCTTTTTTGCAAAACGTTTTCTTCCCTAACAGAAGATTATTTTTCATCACATTTTGATATGTTGTCTGCAAAATCTCTCACTTTGGGACAGTTGAAAATTTGGCGTTTGGTAAATGGTTTACCCAGTCCTTCATATGGGTACAGGAACATGTTTTAACCCTTTTCCAAACAATAACGACATTGTTGCAGACGACTTTAGAAAACATTAAGGGAAAAGGAGAAATTGCTTGTAATGAGCAATTTTTCCTTTTCCAACAATGTTTTCTGCCCTATCAGAAGATTATTTCTCAATTTCATGACATTTTGAAATATCGTCTGCAAACTCTTTCAATTTGGGACGGTCGAAAAATTGTTGTTTGGGAAAGGGTTAAGCATGCCTCAAGCGGAAGATTTAACCCTTATATAGTGCTGGAACCAGCTTCATGCTTTTGCAAACAGGCTAGATCCAGGCCAGCCCCCAAGTAAATTGGCAGCTGGCCTATGATCTAACCTGTTTGTTACTTATCGATTTTTGTGTTCTCTGTTTTCCAAAACCTACAATATCTGCTTAATTTTGGTGGAGAAGGATACTCAGAGTAGCAATCAGGTTATATCATAGGCTGGCCTGGATCTTAGCTTTTTGCATAAGCATTAGGTTGGTTCCAGCAAGGGTTAATGAAACAAAATTTAATCCTTGGTTTGTAAGGTAAAGTGTCAAGGATTAAGTTTTCTATATTTCAATATCCATTGTCGGGTGACATGATTCATGCCTTTTAATTAGAAAATACATTTTACCCTTAAGTGCTGAAACTGACTTCATGCTTATGCTTGTAGATACAGGCCAGCCGCCAAGTTAATTGATGGCTGGCCTGTGATCTAACCTGTTTGCTAATCTGGGTATCATTCCTCATCAAAATTGAGCAGATCTTTTAAGGGTTTGGAAAGCAGACGACAAAAAAATGTATTTATAGAAAATTACCCAGCATTCTAAGGGTTAAATTCGAACATTAGGCATGCTGTTTTCCTGTGCTAATTATGATAGGAAATGAGGTGAAGGATTCTATTTCTTCCTCCCTGGGAGGAAGTTTAATTAAATTGGAGTCGCAACATCTGAAAATTGGACTTTAAGATATCTGAATACAGAAAAACACAGTCACTTTTGATAAAAAAATTAGATGAACTGATTTCTTCACAATACATAATGTACCTCGTTTCATTGCAACTGCTGCAAAGACTTGAGATTGCAAAAAAAAAGAAAGAAATAAAGGAAGAAATGCTTTTCATATGAAATTTCTTCTTTCACCTCAACAGTGACAAAATCATTATCCAAACTTTGTTGCTAAATTTCAATTAGAACCAGTTATAAGTTTCCTTATTGGAAAATGAGTGGGACATGTTATTATTGCCTGTATGTCAATTACTCAGCAGGTTCTGATAACTAACTAGACTTATCCCTCTTGATTCTGCTTCCTGGAGATCTTATAAATTTGAACCTAAACTTAAGCCCAAAGTGGATTACACCTCTCTCAACCCACACAGTGATATTATATCACACAGAGAGCCTTGGAAAACAATGCAGAACATAAATTCTGGGAAAATGACATTTCTTTGTGCCTACTCCCCAGTGCAATCCCCCAGTGTGCAATACAATAAGCTCTACCAGTGTGAATTGCACTACAATAACTTATCTCATAAACCAAGAAAATATTCATTACATAAATTAGACTTTCTTTATTACTGGGACAGCCCACCAAGGTAATAGTCCCGTTAACATCTGTAATATATTGGCATCAAAAGACTGGTAACCTTTTAACAAATGAAAAGTGCTTTTTACACTCAAATTAGAAACAGCAGGTTATCAGCAATTTGAAATAGAGAAGAAAGCTATATGTATTGTTTCAACATTTTTAACCCTTTACCAACCGCCAAACTTTAGACTGTCCCAAACTGAAAAAGTTTGCAGACGACATTCTTCTGATAGGACAGAAAACATTGCGGAAAAGGGAGAAATTGCTTATCATGAGCAATTACTCCTTTTCCCACCATGTTTTCCAGAGTCGTCTGCAACAAACCTATCAAAATGTCCTTATTGTTTAGTAATGGGTTATGTAACAATGTCAATGGGAGATGCCATTAAATGCTGGCAGTTGTACAATTTTGTCAATCAGGCATCATAACCCTTGCAGCTCCAGAAAAAAAGGGGCATTATCCATCAACCTGTCATGTTTTAGGATTAAACTTATTCATTTTATGTTTGTGACAGAAGCTTGAAGCTTATCAATTTACTATTGATGACTGCTTAATGGATAATAACTTAACCAGTATGTGTGCCAATCTTTGGGCTAGCAGGGATGTAAAAATCCACTCGTCAGCTCGCATTGGCGAGTTATGTTTGGCTTGGGGCGAGTAACAAAAAGTAAACGCTCGTCCGATCAGGCGAGTACATTTTCCGAGTAGAAAATGTCATTTTTGTGTTCATCTTAATATAAGAAAATCATATTAATGTAAGAAAAACGCTAAACAAATGTAAAATGATCTGTCTGTCGGACCAACAGGATGTTTTCAATTATTGGTGCATCTACGCATGCGCAAAGTAAATGGAAATTATTCCAAATGAATCATTCGGAACACCTCGGCCATTTCTTAAAATAATAACCTCGGAGGTAATGGGGAGCCATTTTTGAAAGTAGGTAAGCAACGAAGGGCCAATCGTATCTACTCGGCAATCCCCGTAACAAGCCGGGGATTGCCGAAAAGAGCCGATTGACAAAATATGAAACAAAGATGTGTTGATATGATCATCTTTAATGAAAAGGGTAAAAAACCCATTCAATTGTGATATATAACCAATTTGTGTGTATTCAATAACATATTTAGTGCCTGTGTACATTTTGCGTTATCCCCCGGAAATAAGGCGAATTACCCCAGGATTTCTGGTGTATTCATGTACTGCCTACGAGGTATATCTACCGACTTGTTACGGGGATTGCCAAGTAGATACGATTGCAAATGAATGCGTGGTGCGTACGAGAACACCGCTATACGATATCGATTGTTTATATCAACACCGGTTGTAACTATCGGCGACTTGCATCGTCTGCAAAAAAAAGAATGGCCCAAAGGGATATCCGATCGCTTTTCTGAAAAAAGGTTGGGTCTGGAGGAGGAGACAATGAACACAAAGAAACTGAGCATGTCCTCCACCAAATAGAAAAAAGAAAACTACAACAAAAAGACTACGATACTAAAAAACGTAAGCGTGACGTGCAAGAAGCTTGGCTAGCAGAGTTTCCCTGGCTAGAAAAAGACGAAACCTCGTTATATTGCAAAATATGCAGAACATTCCCAAATCTAGCAGACACTAACACTAAATCGTCTCTTTTTACTGGGATTTCCTCAAATTTTAAAAAGGAAAGTTTCAAGTTTCATGACAAAAGTATTAAACATGGGAAATGTGTTGACCATCAAAAAATAATTGACAATCCCAGCACGTCATCCCTGGTCAAGTCTATTAAAAAAGTTGACGAGAAAAACTTTGACACTTATTCCAAGTTGATGAATACAGCTTATTTTGTAGCCAGTGAAGGGGAACCATTCACTAAATTTCCCCGTCTCTGTGCATTACAGGAGAAAAATGGCCTAAACATGGGAACCAATTACTTGAACAGACAGTCTTGCAAAGTATTCATTGCAAGTATTGGAGAGGTTCTGCGTAAAGAAAGCTGTGAGTTCATTAAAAATGCCAGGTTCATAAGTATTTTAAGTGATGGTTCTACAGACAAAAGTATCACAGAGCAAGAACTTGTTTATGTGCGTTATACAGGGGAAGATGGTAAGGTTCAAACAAGGCTGGCTGATATTATCAATCTTTCATATGGTCATGCTCAGGGAGTAAAAGATGGTATTTTCAAGGCATTGGAAGCTGTTGATCTGCCTTGTGAAGAGTTAGCTCGTAAGTTAGTTGGGATCAATACAGATGGAGCCTCAGTGAATATGGGCAAGAAGGGTGGAGCCGTGAAATTTATCATAGATAGATTGAATGAAGAAATTGATCCTAGTTGTGATCAATATATGACAGGTGTTCATTGTATTGCTCACAACTTGGAACTTGCAGTATGCGATTCTAAGAAAGGTTGCCATTATCTAGATAGGTTTGAAGAAACATTGAAAGGCATTTTCAGATTTTATTATTATTCACCTAAAAAAAGGAGAGAGTTGTTCGACATTGCTTCAAGCCTAGATAAAGACTTAAAACATTACGGTGGTGTTCAGCAGGTACGATGGGTGGCTAGTCAAAACCGGGCTTTAAAGGCCTTACTACAAAATTATGAGGTTACCTGTATTCACCTTGGGGAAATGGGAACACAAAATAGTGATGATGCTGCAAAGGCTAGAGGCTATCTACAAGAGCTTAAAACAAAGAAATTCCTCAGTTTTTTACATTTCATGATAGACTGGACTAATCTTATTCGAAGTGTGTCTGAGCTTTTTCAGAACAAAAGTTATCTGATATCCGAAGTTGGAAAACGAATACAAGAATTGAAGGAGAATGTTACAAGGATGAAGACACGAAGGGGTAGAAACTTTAGAGACTTTATTAGGGAATGTGAAGATGGATTTTTTAAAGGAGTTGAGATTACTACTCGAGAAGGCAGAAGGGATGGTATTGAAGGTGGAGATGAAATGACAAGGATTAATTATGATATAGATAGCCTTTTAAATGACTCTGCCTTCTTCCTCGAGGAAAGGTTTATAAAGCATATTGGTGGAGAGCCCCATTCTTTGTTTAACGTGTTTGATTTTCACAGCTGGCCAGATAAGGAGAATGAATCCTTTAGAACACATGGGGATGAGGAAATTGAGAAATTAGTTAAGATTTTTTCCCCAGTACTTACAGAGGAGGAGCGAGAAAACGCAGTTGATCAGTGGCTTGATTTAAAACTGTATGTTGTCAGAAATACAAATAGAACCTTGATAGAAGCATATGAAAGCATAATGACTCCTCGCAATGACACTAACCATATAAGCTGTATACTTCCTTTGATCAACATTATGCTTACAGTGTCGCCTACTACTGCTGAATGTGAAAGGGGTTTCAGTTTGATGAATTCAATTAAGTCTCAGAATAGAACATTATTGAAACAAGATACTTTGAGTGATTTATTGAGAATAAAAATAGATGGACCAGAGTTTGAACATTTTAACCCCAATGATGGGTTAAGGCAATGGTTGAATAGTGGCAATCGTCATATACATGGTCACAAACTGCCTGGTCCAAGAGGTCCAAGAGAAATAAATGCACAGGCAGCAGCAGAGGAATCCAACTCAGACCTTGATTAGCATTTTCAATAATGGTGTAACTGAACCCCTTTTTCATTCAGCAGTATAAAAATACATTTGTTTGTCATTTTCTTGTTTAAATAAGAACTAATTTATCAATGACATGTCCTCATCTTCATATGTTCTATACTAGAAAGCATTATGGGAAAATGAGACCTTTCTCAAAATGATTAACTTTTTTCTTTTTCAGCAATGATTTCTATCCCTCCAAAAAAATGTCTTCATGTTCTATTACAGTTATTATTGTCGTCTGCAACTTCTTCGGATTTGGGAAAGCCCAAATTTACTTACTTTGTTTGTTAAAGAGTTAACTTACTATTTACGAAACAATAACAAGATTTCACATGTGCGTTGCAGACAACTCTATAAATAATTGTAATAAAAGGAGAAATTGCTCAAAATTAGCAATTTCTCCTTTTATCACAAGGACTCATCACCTTCCAAATCAATGTCCTAATATACTTTTACAATTTTATTTTTCGTCTGCAACTTCTTTCAATTTAAGACAGTGATTTGGTAATGATTTAAACACAAGATTTTTTTTTAACTACTAGGGTAGTAAAATGTTCACTTATTTGACAACAAGGCTGCTTTTTTGTAATCCTTTATAATAAAGCATAATAAAAAAGTAAAATAGACTAGTCATTCCTTACAAGGGCATTAAGTAATTAATATCTTTATTTATAAGTTTATAAGTGTACTAGCATACATTTACAGTTCCATATTTTAGTTTGTTTTCCTATATGGATATTAAAATTAATAAATATAAAAAAAAAAAACAATACAATATCCTTGTTTTTTAATACCTTATTCGTCAATGTGTACATAACTTTTATACAGCAGGTGGACGTTCATAAATGCCAAAATTACAGGGCGAGTTAAAATGAAGACAGGGCGAGTAACTTTTTCACCTACTAGTCCTACAGGACTAGTCAGCAAAATAATATTTTTACATCCCTGGCTAGCCCCGACAATTTTCACCTCGCCTAACGGGGATTGAAGCTTGGACCCTCCACACAAGAACTTGTCTTGTCGAATTCTGCGATATGTCAAACATCCATAAAGCATAAAAAATTTATTTTCTGTGAGCTTAAACTTTCCCCCTTATGCGGTTTTGCAAGTGGTCCAAATTCAAAGCAACATCAGACAAAAAAAAAAAAAAAATCTTTGTACGGTATTATTGGGTAGAAACCAATGCCACTTTCGGATAAATTGCTCATTAAGAGCAACTAATTACCAAACAACAACAATATTTGACCAGTTTGGTGCAGACAGCTCTTGAAAACATGATGGGAAAAGGAGAAATTGCTCTTAACAAGCAATGTTTTCTGCCCTATCAAAAGATTATTTTTCAATTTCATCATATTTTGAAAATTCATCTGCAAACTCTTTGAATTTGGGACAGTCCAAAATTTGGCATTTTGTAAAGGGTTTAGACTTCTGCAGCAGATGTGGAAAGTGAGGTATTCTGGATTTTGTTGTTTATAAAAAATCATTGATGAGAGGAAGCCTTCCAGTTAACTTTCGCAATGCTGATGGCCTTTCCAAGAACGACTTAAACTTTCTTGGCAGTTCAATAATGATATGGAGCACTCTCTTCATCAAGAATGACCCTGGCTATGAAATTTAACTGAAATAGTGTGGTGCAATGTAGAAAATCCAATAAAATAGAAGGGAAATCATAAATAGACCACAATTTTTTTTTTTAACAAACAATCTGTGAACTATTTCATTAACCCAATTTTAAAAGCATTCAAGTTTTAGGTTACCGGTAAATGGAAACAGACCAACAACCCCTCCATATACAAGTCTGAGATTGTAGTCTTATCATTGAAATCACTGATTGAATCAGCAGTGTTTCTGTAACAGGCTTACAAAGGCAGATAAATCTATTCTCTGATACCTCTCTGATACCTCAAATCTATGGGTTACATAGAAAGCGGTAAACTCATAGAAAGTACTTCAAACAAACTTTCTTTATACTTAACTTTTTTTCTTTAGGTAAATCTGCTTCATTTTGGTTTGTTTTAACTGAATTAGAAAGGAAATTGAACTTCAAAACATAAAATTATTTTCTGAAGATGTATGTCTTTGCGTTATCACCCCAATGAATTATGAGAAATCCATAAACTGATTTAGCATGAACCCAATTTTCAGGGACAGTAGATCATAGCACATAGTGTTCTATTTACAGGGTATCTGCTAAGGTGGGGTTTCAAACCTATAGGACAACCATATCCAATGGAAATCACCATTACTTTGTCTCAAATCAGTAAGGAGTTTAACCCTTTACCAAAGGCCATATTTTTGACTGTCTCTTATTGAAAAAATTTGCAGACAACATTTCAAAATGAGATGAAATAGAAAAATAATCTTCTGAAAGGGCAGAAAACATTGTGGGGAAAGGAGAAATTGCTTGTTAAGAGCAATTTCTCCCTTTCCCACAATGTTTTCCAAAGACGTCTGCAACAAACTGTTCAAATGTTCTTATTGTTTAGTAGTGGGTTAAAAGGTTCAATGCAAGATCTTTTTGCACTGAACCCTAGGTATTTGTCACACTGAATAAACATAATCTACTTAATATGTTTCCATTTCAGACAGATAACAAATTGATGTACCAAGGTACTGTCCCATTCATAATAATTATCATAATGGATCTAATTTTAAATTTTTAACCCATTACCAAACAATAATGACATTAAACCAATTTGTTGCAGACGACTCTGTTAAACACTGTGTGAAAAGGAGAAATTGCTTGAAATGAGCAATTTCTCCTTTTCCCACAATGATTTCTACTCTATTAGAAGATTACTTTCCATAATCACATGGTGAAATGTTGTCTGCAAACTCTTTCAATTTGGGACATTCAAAAATTGGGCGTTTGGTAAAGGGTTAAACATCAATCAACAAACTCGCATTACCATAAATTATTCATAAAAAAATAAGATAATTCATAAAGATTTATACTAATTTTCAAATTAAAACAAGGGGAAAAGCATTGTGACAGATGGAGGGTAATTGTTCATTACGAGCATTCATGACATAATTGGCTACTATCTTTATAAAGCAAACCCTGGGTAACTAGCCTTATTGTTTCTGAGTGGGTGGGGTAGATTGACACAAACCAGTTGCTCCTTTTATTAACAGTAAAATACAATTAAGCCATGGCCACATGATAACCCGCCTTTTCTTATACTGCAATATTATAATGACTTTTTAACAACCAGATAACATTGACCTTTACCCCATTCTGAGCAAAGAACTTTATAGGACAAAAAATTATACAAAAAGTAGGGTTACTCGAATCACCGAAATACCGTAATACCACCGAAACACCGGAATACCCCTGAGATATAGGCTAACGAGAGTTATCAAATTTTATTATAATACCTTTTACCTATATAATTACAAAAAAGGATGTAAGAGGTACATCAAGCTGAGTGATTCCTTTTTCAAAGATCATTTTTGATGTATTAAAGGAAATTATCAAGTGCAAAAAATTAAAGTTTATACAACTTGCCTTTACTAACGTATTACCGTATAATAATACTTATGTTTATGCATGTTCCGCATGTAAGTTGAGCCTAGTGCTAATTTATTTATAATTTGCAAGACCACTTTTTTCACATTAGCTGTGAACATGCTGTCATCTGTGAATTCACTTGCACATGTGTTTTGATCAAAAGCTTCAATGAATTTACGTAATGAGCTATTTTTTCACAATTACATCAGCTTAAACATGCCATTGATCCTGTATTACCAAAGGGTGTTCAGGTGTTACTATGATTTTAACGGGTATTCCTGTGTTTCGGTGGTATAACGGTATTTTGGTGAATCATGTGACCTCAAAAAGTACATGGTTGAATTAGTCTTCTTTCAATATCAAAACTTTGAGATACATTTATATACAACTTACAACCACAATTCAATGCTTATAAGAAATGAACATCTGGACTTATTACAATAATGTGAGAAACCGCTGTCTGTTTTCAGTTTTGACTGGTAAAAAACTTCTTGCATACTTTGCTATGGTATCATTTTCATGTCTGGTAACACCAATCATGTGTATTGAATCTGCAACCTCGTAAACACCAGACAGAATGCCATTGTGCCAATCAAGGAGAAACAAGATACAGTTGTATGTCCCTAGTCTTATCCTTAGTTTTGTAATAAAAATATCTTTCGCTCAAATATGCCATGAAACAATGGTTTTATGACAATAAGCCATTACTGCATTGTGAACTAGGAAAGTTTTTATATCACCCATACAATAAAGTGCAAGTGAGCTTTCCAATTTCATTTTCTCACGAATTATTCTTTTTTCTCAGAGTAAGCTGGATAAACCCTTTTTATTTTCTATGGTTCAGAACTTATTTTTTTTTTTGACATAATCTAATAAAACTTTAAGAACAAAAAATAGACAAACCCATTCATATTAACCTATGATATCACTGCTGAGAATTACATTTTTCTATCAGTTTAAACCAATAAAATCTTTCTCCAGCTACAACTCAGACTTTTTACCCAAGTGGCGCCAAGTTGATTAGACCCTTGTTGCCTCATATTTAATTTCGTGACTTGTAAAAATTCAGACCAACAAGAAATGAAAAAGATAGAGTACTGTTAGCAGTGCCACCAGAAATTAATAATATTTTCTTTATAGTCATTGTGATAAAAGGAAGGATTGCTTATCACTGTCAATTTCCCCTTTTGTTGGAATTTATCATAGTTTGCTCAACCCTTTACCAAATGCCAAATTTTCAACTGTCCCAAATTGAAAGAGTATGCAGACTGCATTTCAAAATTTGATGGAATTGAAAAATGATTTTCTGCTAGTGCAGTCGTCTGCAACAAACTAGTCAAATAGCGTAATTGTTTGGTAATGGGTTAATTTGTAACCAAAGATGAATGTATGATTTACCAAAAATAATCCATGGACAGAAATATTCACAATCAATGTAAAATAAATTAGTTTGATATAGAAATATTCAGTATCTTTAGACACAGGTGATCTCTAGAACATTTGTACTAAAACCAATCACTTATACAGGGTATTCATCTTAAATTATATGGGCCACGTCACGCGAAAAGGGGCACTCGGACATAGCAAACAGTGTAGCCCCAGACCAGCCGCCACGTCACTGACGTGGCGGCTGGTCTGGGGCTACACTGTTTGCCATCTAAGAGGACATCCAGTTATACCTTTAAATAAATACAAATGATAACTTTCGTGACTAGATGCTGGAATAATAGCGCTAAGATAGAGCTGAGTCAGCGCTTTTTTTATATGTCCGAGTGCCCCTTTTCGCGTGACACGGCCCATATGTCACGTCAAATGGAAATATAAAACAAGAGCTATCAGGGGCAAGCAGGTCTCGAAATTTTCTATGTTTGAGGGAATGAAGTTATTTCTGCACACAAACTGAAGGGTCATAATGGACCTGTTTTACTGAAATACATTATAATACAGGTCTCTGTATCAATCATACTCTATTTAACCTATTACCAAATGATAACGCCATTTAACCACTTTGTTGCAGAGGACTCTGGAAAACAGAGTTGTTTTTTTCAATACAACAATAATTTCTATTCTGTTTGATAAGAGAAATATCCTTTTTGAATTTTTTCTTAGATTTCAACAATAATTTTCAACATTAATACAAATTTGAAATTGGTGTAATGTGTTAAAAATTAAATTTGGTGTCACAATGGTTCAAGTATATCATAAATATTAAACTTACCTGATTGTAAAACAGTTTGAAATATTGCACCATCCAGCATTAAAACAACAGCTACCACAGTAAACACCAAGTTGTGGGTCTTCATCATGGAAATTTTCTACAAATGTTCCTTTAGTAATTTTGGTCCAAGTTGCCTTCAGCCAGGTATACTATCACCAAAGGTCCTTTACAACATGTTTCCCTCTAGTCCAATAGAAAGCCTTGAACTGTTTTACTTTCACTTGTATCTTTAATCAGCAAAGACTTTACTTCCAGCTACACATTCCTTGTTAGTCTTACCACAGTAACTTAGATATTCATTTCCTTCAAAACAAAACTTAACTCAATCTTTGCTTAGTAATTTCACTAATGTTTTGTGAAAATTGAAATAAAAAAAACCTCACACTGCAAAAGAAGCTTGATTCAGTCTTCAATTAACTCCTATGAATACAATTTCATCCATAAAATTCCCTGTCAGGATAACTTCAAGACTTCATATGATCTTTCTTCTCTGCTGCTGTCCCCATCTACCTCATGTTCCCTTCTGAAAGATAAAATTGAAAGTGTTACTGCCTCACCAACACTTAACATTTAACACTATGACCTTAATACATTCCCTCATTATGGGAATTTGTGACTGGTTCAAATTGAAAACTTCAGCAGAAAACAAAACAAGCGTGAAAAAAAAAATAGTTTCATGATATATGTACAACAAACCATTGCAATATCTACATGGGTAATTTGCTCATTCGGAGTAATACATACTTCTGTCACAGTGGTTTCTGAGGACTTCTTCAGCAGATGCTTCAATGTGAGATTTTATATAGTAAGAGCTTTAACCAACTGCCTCATACATACATGATACAAGTACAAAAGTTGTAGCATGCTTGCCTTTTAAAACCCTTATAGTGCTGGAACCGACTTCATGCTTATGCAAACATGTTAGATCCAGGTTACCCACCAAGTAAATTGACGGCTGGCCTTTGATCTAACCATTTATCTTCTCTGAGTATCTTTCCTCAACAAAATTAAGCAGATATCTATGGTTTAGGAAAGCAGATAACACAAAACTCTATTTCTATAAAATTACTGGAACATTCTGAGGGCTTAGAAGTAACACAAGAATAGTGTTCAAAACTGAATTTATTTAAAAAGTAGAAATGTAAAAGAGTAGAATCACTTTCCATATGAAATAAAGCCAATACAACCAATATTGACACAAAAAAGACACATTTTAAACACCTACACTCTGTGAAGGACTAACAAAATATTTTACTAACACCTCTTTGTATCAAGTATCAAAGGATTTCGATTAAATGTATGCATGTAAGAAGCCATAAAATAATTTGCATTTGGATAAGTGTTTTTGACGAGATTTCTCCTAATTAAGAACCAATTGAGTAAGACATTGATACACCCATTTAATTTAATGTCTTTTCAATTGTATCTATCTCACATTTTGTTCTAGATCTTCAATGAACTCTCTACCATTTTAGCAAACATGGTGAGAAAATGGACATGTATAATTCATAACTTCTTTTGGCATTTTCAAGTCATTTACTTATTGTGCCATGGTTATTAAAATGTAAATTGAAAATCCTCCCTTCTTCAAATTGTCTATCAGAGTCTATCTCTATGACATTCAACGATAAAATAAATTCATACTTTTTGCAAACGTGAACACGACTTAAATTTTTGTTTTATCTCTTGTAATCACACCAATATAACTCGTACATATATTAATATCTCTAAAGCAATACAGTCATTCAACATTGTTTACACTGACAACTTTAAATTCCCACAATTTTGTTGTTGTTGTTGTTGTTTAGGGACTAGCTTGTAAATCAACTGTTAAGTAAAGGAGTCTTAATAGAAATGGAAAGAATAACTGTTTTTGTTTATATTTCTTTGATTGTGGAATATCAAAATTCTTAACATGATAATAACATTTAGTTTGAAGTACTAGAAGATACCCTTAGATAAGTTTTGATATTGACAAAATAAACTGTTACTGATCTACCTCCCTTTTGGGGAAGTAATCCTTGACATGTCTGGAGGATAGCCTGGGGTCCTGGCCCGTTCGTATACCGCGAACTAGGGCCAGGTGTCAGAGAAAGTTTACCGAACACAATAGTGTTCGGTTATGCCGAGGTATTCCGAATGAAACAACATCGACTGCGCATGCGCGTCGATTAAGAGTCTGCAAGCTTTTTCATGGGAAACTGTACCTATTTAGACACCCTTCTTAGCGTTGGATCCTTTTGAGATGAAATAGTGACTCCGGTTTTTATTGTATTTTAAAGCGTTGTGTTTTGTAATGGAACACAAATGCAGTACACCGCGCAAATCACCCAAACAGGGTTGTGTTTGTGACACAAGTATTGAAAAGTCAAGCTCTTTGCGTCGTGTTTTACCATATAACAAATCCGGAGTAGATCAAAGTAAACTTTATGGTGGAATGTCTGTAATAGATGGTGTCGTGTGCTTAAATTTGTTATAGAAAAGTACTTAATATTGACAAGATAGTTACAGAATTAAGGAAGGCGTGTCATTCTTCCAAAGTTAGAGTGGTTTTAAAAGACGAGATATGACGAGACAAGAATATATCTGGAAAATCGTTTGATAAGCAATATATGTTAGAATAGTATTAATTCTGATATCAAATTCTTGAGATCTAAATGTGTCCAAATCAGTTTATTCTTAGTTCATGCGTTTCCCCCCTTTTTGATGACTTCGTCAACTACAGGTTCTTATGTTAAATTAGACTTTCAAACAACACTAAATAAGCCTATTGTGATAATGTTTAATACTAATTATAATTGATTTTGTAGGCTTCATATGATTTTGTCAAAACGAAAAATAAAGGTGCTTAATTTGTCGAGAAGCTTGGCTTTTGATTATAATTTGGAAAAGAAAAATCACGTTCTTTTTTCCTTGTTTGTTATCTAACTTATAACTGCATAAAGGGAATAAATACAGATGCCGTTGATATACTAAAACTCTTGTCGGTGGGATTCTTATCTTTATTGCCTGTTAATTGACCTTACGACATAGAGCAGTTAACCACGCCCACCGTAAATAGGGGAGGTCACTCTAATTTTCTCCGACATTCTGAGTGAAATAGCGTCAATGCACAAACTAGGATCCCTGTTTGACATTGCCCATGATTTCGGATATTCTTATTTGAAATCGGAAATATTCTTACAAAATAAGCACCTGCCTTTATTGCTGGATAATATGTACATAGCATGACAATTTGTAAAGAAGATGGTATATTTTGAGCGTTAGCAAAGACATTTATAACAGCTCTGTATCTCTATGGTGTTGGGGAGTGATTTACCCCAGCAGTGTGGGGTCCGATCGGCACCAAACACGATCCGTCCAAAGTCCGATCAGACTCCGATCCGAACGACATTGGTCCGTTCGGCACTGGTTCGACCGAACCTTTAAAATGACCGTATTTCGTACTACTTTGAAATAGTTAATTTGCAGTATTTACAGGTTACGAACAAAATTATCTCATTTTGATTCTTAAACGGTTTAGATTTTTATTTTACTAAATCGGCGTATATCCTGAATGATTCAAAACGCAGACCTACCAATTTTGCCATGTTGAAAATGGTATAATAGTCTTGGTCATGTTGAGAGTATGGTGTTAAACAATTGTTGATAGGTACCATCACTATTTTGTTGTCAAATAAGTTAATAATCAAGACTTTCGAACATAATCATACTCAATGGATGATTGTCGGTTTTGCTACTTGATTACGAACTAAGGGTCATTTTACCAAACGAAATATTTTCAATTGTTCAAAGTTTAAAGAGTCTGCAGACGTCATTTAAATGAAGATGATGAATTTATACTTTTCTGATAGGGCATACCATATCGTTGGAAAAGGATAACTTCGAGTTAAGAGCAATTTCTCCTTGTCCCACAATATTTTCCCTAGTTGTCTGTAACAAAATTGTCAAATGTTTGGTAAAGGGTTAACAAACCTCGATTGTTAAAAAGGATTAAGGGTTTCGACGCTAATTAACATCAATCTGACACAATTGCACTTTATGGCCAAGTCACAAACCCTTTATTGTTTAGCCGATCGGCGGTCTTTGTAATCAACCACTGGCTACCAAGAGTGTGTTTTACAACATATTACAGCAACATTAGATTCTTAAAGGTATTCGGATAAAGTTGCAACAAGGAGCTATGGATTTGTTTTGTTTTTAAAAGCTTTTAAACTTGGATACGATACATCGATCATTACAGGTAGGTGGATGCGGCTATAATAAGACAGTTAATTAATTGTTTAAGGTGCTCTTAGGGTCAATTTAAAAACAAAATCAATTAATTAAAATCCAATTTGAAGAATTTGTAGTATGTCCTCTCACATCATTATCGATCAATATTGTATTTTTAGTAAACATTTGATTCATTATCAAATGCAACTAATAACATTCGTCTTTAAGTGTCAATTCCGTTTTTTAAAAACAACAATTTTTCATTTTCAAACGGAGATAAAAGACAAATATAAAAATTTACTAACATGTGAAAGAAAAAAAGAAAGAAAATAACAGTTCATACTTCTATTCTTTACATCGTTTTATAAATTAACTGTTTGCATATATTTACTAATTGCGTGTAGTTCTCAGTCATTTCACAATATATGTGACAGATTTTGGAAACGGGATAAACTCTACTTCACCCACAAGTCTCTCCTTATACATAATTTCTCTAAAATAAGTACTTAAACAATATCTGAAGCATTATTGACGAAGAAAAATCACAGCACAATAGTGCTATGTGTTGATGGAGTCGCACAGCGTGTTGGAGAAAATGGCGGATAGCAACCGAAGTGTTCGCTGATTGGTCAGTTCCAGCTGTCAATCAAAGTCTGTCGTAAGGTCAATTGAATTCGTGATTGTTTAACCAGAGATACGTGAAACCCTTTACCCCTTCCTTTTATGTGTCGTTGGATTTGATTAAAAAGAACATGTTATGGGAAAGATAGAAGAAAATCCCAATTTTTTCACATTTTTATGTGGTCTTTCTTTCTTCAAAATCTCCTATTAATACTTCACAAGCCTCAAATTTAAGCATCGAAGGATTTAAGATGATATGTAATATTGATTGGTGGAGATATTTGTTTCCAATTTGTTTCCATTCAATATGTTTTGTGTGTGATTTAAAACTCATTTGAATATATAAACAATAGTTTTGGTAGAATTCATTCAGAGATAACTACTAAAGTAAAAAGTTTGATTCTTTTACAAAAGATATCAATTTAATCTGATATTTTGAATCCCAATATTTAAATCAAACAATAAATTAATAGAAAAATAAAATGAAATGAACAAAATCCATTTAAGTGCAATTAATTTATAAAATATGGAGTATTGTATGAAAATTGTAAAAGGTAAAGGCTACCCAGGCTGAATAAGGGTTGGAAAAGGGTAAAAATGATAAGGGTAAAAAAGGGTAAATGCACAATTCAAACGCCATCTTTTCATAATAAGGCGAGTGGCAATCCGCTAGCCAATCAGAAGAGACAATTCATTCTCTGACACCTGGCCCTAATGCGGGTTAGCATGGGCCAGGACCCCAGGCTAGTCTGGAGGACAGAGTTACTTCCCTTAGAAACCAAATAAAAATTGTTTTGTGTTAATTAAAAATAAGATATTAAAACAAAAACAGTAGGTTTAAGATTTGAAATGAACAGCTCGTTACATTATCTTCACAAGAATGATATATTCTTTCATTAATGAGGTTTGACTTGAGAGTAGAATTGAACTGAATTTTACTCTATAATCCCTTTTGAATTCACAAAAATGCAATCTTTAAAATTGATTCGAAAATCCATGATAAGCAAAATTTTCATGAAAAAAAGTTAATATCCTTATAATCCAGCCTGGCCTAATCTACCAGGAAAACGTTATCTATCAGGAAAACACGAATTCGATAAATTTTGTGACACTCGAGTAGTCATGTTTTGCAGGTTTGGCATGGTGTTTAGGCAGGGCTAGACTTAAAAGTTCAGGGAAGCTTTTTCATAAACATTGTATGATAAGTATTTGTTTAAGTTTATAAAGATATTCCCTCTTATTTCAATAAAGAGCTAAATACTATTGCAATGTCATCTTAAAAAACATCTCTTCAAGACACTTTCAATGATGTGCCATTATTACAAATACTTATAATTTGTGTATTTATATAACTGTTTTGACTTGCACAAATATTTGCCCTAAGTTGTTAAATAAAATGCCACCCAATAGTGAATTGGCAACTGGCCTGTGATCTAACCTGTTTGCTATCTTTCCTCATCAAAGTTAAGCAGATATTAAATTTTTTGGAAAGCAGACAACACAAAAATCTATTTTAAGAAAATTACCCAACATACTAAGGGTTAATCTTCATACTGGATCATTGTTCTCTCCTACCACCTCAACTCTGAACAATTCCATACCCGATATGAGAAATGCCTATGTATTGATCACTAAATGCCAACTTTGTGAACAAAGGGCATGTTTTAATTAGAGTTGTAATTAAACTGAACAAATTGAAGCCAAAAGCAACATGAATCGATAACATCTATCAAACTACATCACACATGAGGGATACATAAAACATAGTCTTAATTGATGACACAGGTGACGGTCGTTTCCCCGAACGACCGTTTCCCCGCAGTTGATTTTTGAGTAATCGAAGAGTCGTTTACCCGCAATCATTTTATATAGTAGTGGAGGATCATTTTCCTGCAGTTGATTTATATAGTAATGGTAATATCTTATATATAGTATATTTGGACGTAGCAATTAGAACTGAAAATGGTTCTTTTACATTTTTTTATGAAGAGTTCTTTGTTTCGTCAAGGACCATAAATCAAAATAATCCCTTCTGATGTTTTAATTTGCCGACTGATCAAACTAAACTGCTAAATATTAATATAGCAGTTAAGTTAATTAGGTTTCAACAAGCAACAAACATCAAACAATTAAATAATAACCATTCATCTACGTCAAAGGTGTCTGATTAAGCAGTTTATGTAATAAACTTAATTAAGATGACCGCTTTACCTCACTTGATTCATCTTTTTATTTGATTAGCGTACATTGCCACAATTTAACTCATCTCGTTGATGTTCCAAACTTAAAAGATCGAATCTACTTTATGATATTAGTTCTCTATATTTATTAACTTCGGGGAAACGACCCTCCGCTACTATATAATTCATACTATATAAAATGATTGCGGGTAAACGACTCCTCGATTACTATATAAATCAACTGCGGGGAATCGGTCATTCGGGGAAATGACTGTAAATCGATGACACTATGTTTCATGTCAGTTCATTTTTCAAGGGTTCAATGCAAGACTTTAGTATGTGCTTCATAAACATGAAGCACTTACTATAGTATTGCACTGAACCCTCATTTTGTCAGTTGTTTTTTATCTTAACTTTAAAATCCCTTTTATCATCCCCAATTGAAAGAATTAACAGCTGACAAAACAGATCAAATTTGGAAGAGAAATTTGAAGTCCTTCTGTATTGCTAAAGTGAACAATGTCTCCTTTGAATCTCAATATTACCAGGTGTTACTTGTAGCTGACTTATAGAGTTACCACTGATTATTGTACAGAGAGAAAGGTGTAACTCTAAATGTAACCTTTAACATTGTTAACAGCTATTAAATTACATCTACAATACCCAATTAGAAAACTATAATCAGATGTTCAATGCAATATCCTTTTTTTTCTTTTTCTAACATGATTTAACTTTAATTAATCTGTTTTGATAATGTGACTGTAGACTATCCATTACAAACTTCAAAGCAGCTTAGAATAATCAAGAACTAAATAGACCAAAGTTGTGAATGACAAACAATAAGATGGTAAACCATTAAAAAGGCTATATATACTTTCCATGTGAAATCTAGAAATGTGTTTTAAAATCACAATCCAAACATCTTTCAGCTAATGCACAAGTATCACATGTCAATCAATACAGGCAGGAGTCCTTCTTTCCCTAGTTAGGACTAACACTGCATAGTTTGAAGGTATTACTTTGTGTAGACACCTTTACCCCTTTAAGACAGAAGACATTTGAAAACATTACCCACAATGGAGAATTTGCTCATAAATGTCCATTACAGTAAAATAATCATAGTGCTTAAAAAAAGGTTTTGATGTAGTTTGCCACATATCAAAAAGAAATTATTGAATCAATTGACTTCTGATTGAGGTATACCCTAGGCAAGGCACCATGGCCTCGCCATTTGCTGGTTGAAGCTTGGAAAAGTGAACTGGCATCATGATACAAGTCAAAACCATTCATTTTCATATGCGTTTTACATCACATCAACATTATTTCAGTTATATAGCGATGCCCGACTCTTAATGATGGAGGAAGACCCGAAACTCAACTGCCCACAAGGGCTGGTAAAGGCAGGTAGAACCATCGGCATTCCGTAAGTCAGTCGGGAGACTGCCTCTCATGAAAATCCATATCCCTCTCAGGATTTGAACCCAAACCATTCATTTAAAACAGCGTTTAACTCAAATCTAAAAAAATGTCTTTAATTACGATTGAGGAAGTTTCCAATTTCAAGGTGTTTGCCACCACCTTTCAAATTGATCGAAAGGAAGTTAATGGTAATTAAAATGGTATTGTTTACATCTAGATGATCATTTGAGAGCCTAGATGAAATAAACTCAGCACCTTTCGCTCAGTTTTACACTTTACTTATCAAAAATAATTTTGAAGCCGAGGTGACAAGAAACCATTGAGACAAGCATTACAATTACTATAATGACAATCATTGAAGTACAATGTATGTAGACTTCAGAGGTTATAATTGAAACTTTTTATGGTTCAAGCAATGAATCTGATCTAAAATGCCTCAAATGTCACTATCTCGCAGATTAAGATATCTTATTTAAAAAAAAATCTACTTGGATGAAAGGACATTATAGGTCTATAATGTTAGACAAAACTAACTTATTGATATGCTGTACAACCATAATCATATCCAATGGAAAAAGACATATCACCATTGTAACAAAAGGATAAATTGCTCTGTAAAAGCAATTTCTCTTTTTGTTTCAGTTGTTTCTAAAGTCTTGAAATGTTTGAAATGTGTTAAAGAGCATTATAATCAAGTTAACTGGTAAAAGCATTAAGGATCTTGGGCAGATATAAAAATCTTTTTTGTATTCTTTAGAACAGTGGGATATTAATGACTTTGACAATTTATTGCAGGTTAGGCACACATGACTTAAATGAAACTGTAATAAGAACCAGCAAGGAATTAATTAAAATAACAATGTATAAAATGACACAGTTCTTAAAATGAAAATTGCTTCACTTTCACTATTTTTGGACTTAGGGTGAGTCAGCACCTTAGTCCATTGAATTTACATACCACTTTTTGAGGGACAGTACTTCATCAATACAAAAACAGCGGTCTGACCCCAATTACTCATTAAACATCCGCCTTCACTGTGCGGACTAAAAACCTTCCTGGAACTAGGAATGTAGTCCGGATTCACTCGCTTTATTTTGCTTTATATTATTATAACTGTTGCTTTATGGGAAATCATAAAATGTCCAGATGTTCGAAAAATAGACAATCGTTCAGTCTCTGTTCAAAGAAATAATAATGATAGTAATGGTGGTAAAAGGAGCAGCTGTTTTCCTTGAGATGTTGCCCAAAGAAATTTTCAAATGTATCCTCAATCATCTTGCTTTAAACGCACCTTAGTCCTTCAGCACTATCAGCACTTTGATTCTAACTAAATGTTGACGACAACTATGTCTGTAATTCACACTGATAATAACTAAAGTATCAGTGAATAAGATGGATGAAAGAGTAATGTTTTAGGGGTTAAATGAAATGAGTAAAAGCAGGATTTAATTGCTTTTTTTTGCCATTTCCACATTAAGCAGTTTATAGCACCTCTCTCTGTTTTCCTCATGAAGGATTTTGTGACAAATCATAACAAAAAACAAACAAAAATCATACAATATAAAAAATATCATTTGTTTAGTGGTATTTGGTAGAAACCATCAATTGGGATTTTAACTTTTTTAAAGTACATTGTCTTCTACAAATAAAATGACAGCATAGATTTAGTAACAAACACTGGTTTATTGATAGCTTTCCAACCTCGTTCATAACTGTACAGAAAATATAAAGAACATTAAATTTTAAGTTGTAGATATTGCAAACCTTTTAAACATGTTTTTTCATAAAGAACGTTCAAAACTTAGAATAAGAGGTAGTATTTTTAGATACTATTGTCACATTGGTCTTTGGAAACGTTTTACTGCACTTGTCACGTCAAACTATCAAGATGCACCTGAAAAAATTCCTTCCTTAATTCATAAACTAGCTTTCCCATAGAAGCGCTTACAGGTGCGAAGACTCGCTTCACAATATTTAATGAAAACACAAAACTTCAGGAACTTAGAAGCAAAGAAATTGAAAATGGTCTTTAGTTTAGTGACAGTGATTGTACATACCAATTTTCCAGTGTTTATTACTCTGCTCACGGTAGTGCAAATCTCTGAGTTAGACCCTTTTGGTAGGAGACCATAAAATTGGGTTGTTTGATGAAAGTTTTTAATAATGGATTCCCACCTCACTAGATTGCAACAACTTCCCAATGTGTCATTTCCGCAATAAATAAATAAATAAATACAAAATAAAACTGAATATAAGTGACACTTATTTGTTTCTAATAAATCAAGTATCTATAACTCATTTAAGAACATGAAAATTTGCAAAATATTGTCTCAAAGGAAAACTTTGCCATAAAACAACTATTTTCACTTAATGAGCTTTTAGGGTTCAAAAAAGCAATACAAAAACTAAGGAGAATTCCTGCTTATTAAGATTGGATTAAGGTCATCTGCCGAAAGTACCTGTTTGTGACTACATTAAGAAAATTATACATTTTTATGAATGAAAATGAAAAATAGTAAGCAAACATCTGTACAATTTTTCTTATCACAATGATTGAATCCTTCACTTTTTTATTGATACTGCAATAATCTTTAAGCTAAAGATAACACGTTTAATCTTCATTTCAAAAATAATTATGTATGTATTGACAAAAAAGACCGGATAAAAATTATCAAAAAAGGACGTAAGAATGAAACATATAAGTTTCAAAGCGTTTAATTTGGATCAAGGATACAACAATTTTTCTCACTGGTTTCGAATGTCATCAAAAGAGAATCTTTAAGATCAAACAGACCAAAAAGTCCAATTTAAAAATCCAAGGTACTAACCGTTCAGCTTAGTTAAAAGGTCAATTTATGCACATGCACATATTTGAACTTTAATGTAAATTCAGCAACGCCTCTTACTTTATTCAATCTTTCAAACGAAATAAGGGAATACAGCGTTGCCTTTAATAGTTTACTGCAAGGGGACAAACAGATATTGTATTAGTGAAAACATTGACCAGACTTTTCAAATTTTTGAACATTCTAATTGAAAGCAGTTTGTAAACTGATTGTAGAAGAATCTGTGAGATATTCCTCTCAGGTAAAATTGACATTACTGTAAGAAAATGAGAACTTATTCTTATGAGTGATTTCTTCTTCATTCAATTATTTTTACAAACATTATTTGGAGAAAGAAAAATATCTGCCTAGTTATAATTGAAGCCAATAAAAGATTTCATCATGGCATTAGCATTCATATCATTTTATCAGAATTTTTTAGAAAAATTGCACTATATGATGAAATTACTAATCAGACGTTATTTAATTTAGTGTGAGAAGGTTCTCTTTTCTCATTTGCTGTTATGGAATGGTTTTCAAGGGGGTAATAGGTTCTAAAGATGACTTCTTGGTGACCTTGCCTGATGAATTGACATACATTAAGCAATCCATTTAGAGTTGTTATATAGTTTTATTGCAGACCATTGTAATAGCTAGTATGTACTAAAATTTTAGTCAGTACATACTAAAAATGTTGTTAAACTCTTTTTCACCTGCAGAATATCTAAAAGCAGATTTTCTTTAATTAGTCTAAAATAAGGGACAAAAAAAATGACAAAAGAGGAATAGAAGAGCATAAAAGAGGTTCATTATCATTGCTAACTAAACTTAACTCCATATCTAAAATCTACAATGCAGGTACAAATTGAATTGAATTTTTTCAGTAAAAAAAGGCACAACTTATCTTACACAAAGAGAAAAATAAATGTCGCATAATGCAACTGTGAATGGTTTTACTTACATTCATTAAATGTTATATGTATTCCAGCATGTGGTTGTTAGGTCTTTAAAAATGTCTTGTCATCTGAAATAGAGAAAAGAAAACATTATTTCAGTTATGTTGCGATGCCCACCTCTTTATGGTGGAGGAAGACCCTTTTCTCAACTGCCCATAGGAGCTGGTCAAGCCACGTAGAACTGTAAGTCAGACAGGAAACTTCCTCTCATGAAAACTTATATCCCTCACTGGGATTTGAACTATCACAGAGAGGGTCATGTGGTTTCAAGTTTTGTACTCTGGCCATGAAGAGATCCTAGGAATCTTTTGTGTGAAATGACTGAAACAAGTCTTTCATAAATATGAGTCTATTATAAGACAAAAATATATTCTTTCACCAAAGTTTTCACTCACATTCACACTTCAATATAATTACAAAACCATGGGACATAAAAATTGGTCAAAGTGAAAAGTGATTAT
Organism: Cerastoderma edule; assembly: GCA_947846245.1. Lineage (NCBI taxonomy): Eukaryota > Metazoa > Mollusca > Bivalvia > Cardiida > Cardiidae > Cerastoderma > Cerastoderma edule. Next base: position 13,217,624 of record OX401412.1, read on the forward strand.
TGTAAATTCACATTTACCTCCCTTAGTTTTAAGTTTTAGATGAACTGACACTACAGTTTAATCACTTCCTGAAGTAATTGTTACCATAAGAATTTATTCTTGAACATTTTAAATGATCCATTGTATACTTAGCATTGGCCAAAAAAAGATACATGAGGATGCCTCATAGCGTAATTTGATATTTTGGAAGTTTCTAGCCAAAATTTTGAATGTTTACTTTCTGAACTACTTGCTCTAGAGGATGAAGGCATAAAAGTAATATTTAGTATGCATTTCAATTTTCTCAATAAAAATGTGTCAATGACCAATTATGTTAACAGGCAAAGATTAAGACAGAAATACAAGTTATCGGGAAAATATTCTACCAAAATATCATCTGTTCCTAAATATTTACATTCCAAGGATATCTAGACAAATCTAGGAGCATGGGTAAAAGTTGAAGAATTTCAAAAACCTGAAATCTGTAGTTCATTATCCTGAAAAGGTATGTTTCCTATGGTATCATATAGGGACAAAAAGTCTCCAAAACCTGAAATTCAGGTATAATCCTGAACACTTTCACCCATGTAGGAGCTAATCTCAGTGAGCTACCCATACAAGGCAATTTCATTTCAAATAGAAGTCTAAGTTACTCCTAAGGTAGGATAGAACTAAAAAAAAAAAAAAAATTCTTGTTATAAGAAACAACGGGTTTTCCAACAATAATTCTAAAGTCATCTGCAGAATTCCTGTAATAGCCTGGAAATTGTTTAGTACAAAGAAGCAATTCACCTATTACCAAACATTAACGAGATTTGACCATTTTGTTGCAGACAACTCTGGGAAACATTGTTAGAAAAGGAGAAATTACATTACATTTTGAAATGTTGTCTGCAAACTCTTTCAATTTTGGACAGTCGAAAAATTTAGCGTTTGACACATGTTGACATCAAAAGCCTCTACTGGGACATGACTTCTAAAGAACTGAGGACACATACAGATAACTCCTAACCAATTTAATGTTTCAATATCTTTATTTTACCAGTGATATCTAGAGGAACCATTGAACCATTTTTGATGATTTGTTACAAAACTGGAACTTTCTTAACTTTCCAAAAGAAATTACAAAAAATTCACAATGAACCTTCACAAAGTGTGATATTTATCAGAAAGATGCAGCATTTACGATCATATCAGTGTAGGAGACTCCACCCACACATTTCGTTCCCAAGGCAGAATGACAGACCCATGTCCTTTGATATTGTACACATCTTTGGGCGTATAAAACCCCATCCAAGACAATTAAGTTTCTAACTTCCTCATCTTGCTAACACATGCTGCAACCTCCCACACTCAACCTTTAGAATGCTGGGTAATTTTCTAAAAATAGATTTTTGTGTCATCTGCTTTCCAAAACCTTAAATCTTAAATATCTGCTTAATTCTGATGAGGAAAGACACTAAGAGTAGCAACAAGGTTAGATCACAGGCCAGCCAACAATTTACTTGGCGGCTGGCCTGGATCTAACCTGTTTGCATAAGCATGGAGTCTGTTAGAGCACCATAAGGGTGATTAGATTTGATTGTATTTCCTTGTGGGTGAGATATAAGAGGCTATACAGGCAATTTTTGTCATGTCATAGTCCCTTGCCTGGGCGTCACAAGGTGTTATGTATGTGATACTATAATGGGGTTTGTTATGTACATCTAATTAAAGAAGGCAGATAGGGAGTAAATTTAGGGCATAATTAAGGACACACCTCTTCCTGAATATGTTACAGGATGATTCTGAAATGCATGGGAGTGATGGGAGTGAATGAGTTCTCATTAACGGACGGATGTAAAAATGACTTAAACCACTTAACTTGTATCACATTCACAAATTCTTTACTTGTTAATATGGAATGCAAAACCAACAGATATCATAGTGACATTGGTACAGGGGTAGAGCCTCGGGCTCTTGTACCGAGGGTCCCGATTCGAATGCCTGTTAGGCAGGGTGAAAATTTCCGGGACTGACCCACAAAACTGGCACTATTACATAGGTGTAGGAGCGTTTTAACATTGGGGGGGCCAACTTCAGATGAGGACCGGTCTAAGAATAAATGTTCCTTAACTTTTTCATGACTATTCATGCATGTATAAATTCAATAACATTATAAGAATTAAAAGAAAGCGTATGAAAACATGTATCTTTAATAAAAAAATAATAAAAAAAAAACACAGGATATGCCAGGTCTCGATCTCACGCGGAAATCAATTGTATTGAACTAAACAAAAAGTGGCAGCGACCAGACTGTCACAGCCACGGATCCAACTATTTGAGATTGTCAAACAATTATATTATTCTTTAAGCTTTTGCTATCAATTGAAGACAATATAGAGTCTGACACCTTTTAAAGGCCCATTAAAGGATATTAATGCTATATCAAACTATATTATTTGGTGAACTTTTGGACAGATTCAAAGAGTTATCACCAGAAAAATCATCAGCACAACTAAAATGGGAAAGTAAACCAGAAATAACCCAGATTAGCAAGTTTCATAATTCAGATTTCCTGACAGTTTATACACACATTTTTTAATCGACCAATCAAAATTCGTTATTTCGAATATGTAAACAAACAGGTTGTTGATAAACATGATTGAATTGGAGACAACTATATTTCAAGCACAAAATAACTTATTTTAAATGAGTCTATTAAATAGGGTCTCAATGCATTCCTAAACTAATTCTCATGACTTTTATGAGCATAATAAAAAAACTCCATATATTTTTTCTGTAATTTATTTGTACTCCTCTCCTTTGATGTGCCTTTAAAGATCATGTTTTACACCACTGTTTCCGTCGATCAAAACTTCCCGGGTATTTTAGTGAGTTGAGTTTTCATTGGATAAACCCTATGTGTTCAGATTGCCATTTGCGATGATGACGTCAAAAAGATTTTGGTTATTGTTCGTAACAAAAGGCTAATTGGTATTACATAGAGCACAAAAATAAACATTTATGTTTATTCTGCTGTTAAATTTCGTTTCTTTCATTTTTCTATACAAATATCTTCATTTGCCACTGTGAATATTGGGGGGGCCAAAGTATACAAAGATACAAAGGATACAAAGTACCTCTCTTGCTTTATCTGTTGCAGGAGTTATTAAATGTATATGAATGAGGGAAACTATAAGCTTTTAATGTCCCTATTTCTGGACAAGAGATATATGTGTCTTGTTAATTAAAAATTCAAGAAAACAATCATTAAATGTCTATGAGAAAAGAAAATTTTACTATAATGGTATTAAAACAAAGTGATAGAAAAAGATTTTTTTTCTGATCATGAATGCCCTCATCCATGTGTGTAGAAATGAGTATGTAAAGCATAATTGGTTGAGAGGAAAAGTAATTGAGGAGTTGGGGCTCAATAAGTCAGGAAAATACTGCATGTTGTAATTCTTATTAGCAGAACTCTGGGAGATGTTTTCATATCAATTAAGAGCTTGAAGATCACTATTTACTCACTCATAATAAACATTTAACCTCTTGCCTCATAAACAAGACTGTTTATCAATAAATGCTCTAGAGAAATTTAAAGAAAAAAGAAAAAAAATCGTCTTTGGGCTTGCTCAACAACCATACAGGATTAACCCATTAGTTGGCAGGAATTGAATATATAGGGTTCCCTCTCTGTAGTCCTAATACTAGAAAATGTAATGTCGGTTTGTTTCGTCATTCTTCCAGTAAATCATGATGCGATGCTTACCTTAACAGCCCTGAATATTGAAAAGTATTTATCTGGTAAATTGGTTAATGAAGCTGCATTTCATATGCTCTACATTAATGGCTAAAACTGATCCAGTAAAAACTTCAAAAATATTGAAAGTAAAGGAGGGATTATAAAGAAAAACCATTTACAGGCATAATTCAAGGTTTGATGCATGACTATATAGTAAGCCCTTTATCAACATGAAGCACTTACAATAGTATTGCATTGAACCCTCAATATGATGTCTTACTGGCAATTATTCATGATTAAACTACAAGACTAAACTTTATTCATTATAAGTTCTGTTGACTGCTGCATATTTGTTTTGGGCGTGAATGACTCTGTACTGAAAACTTCTTAATTATTCCTCCATCCTGGAAATTGGTGACAGGCCGCAATTGAAAGGAAAAGCAGACAGCCATATATAGTAGAAAAAAAAAATTAAAAAGGAAAGAAATCATTGGGTTAATTTCTTCATAAGAGCAATCCTTTCAACATGGTTGTTTCTATAGTAAACTCCAGGGGATGTGAAAATTGAGTTGGGACGGAGCAAGGCATTAACCATTAAATTACTGGGTAATTTTCTAAAAATATATTTTTGTGTCATCTGCTTTCCAAGGCCTTAAATGCCTGCTTAATTTTGATGAGGAAATTTACTCGGAATAGCAAACAGATTAGATCACAGGTCAGCCGCCAAGTAAATTGGCGGCTGACTTATTATCTAACCTGTTTGCAAAAGCATGAAGTCGTTTCCAGCACTATAAGGTTAAGTATGATATTCTATCTTTAGAATCTGGCAGCCAGCAGACCTGTAAATCTAGTTATCATCAGGAGAGAAAGCAATTAACGGCTGATTGACAGTTAAGCACTAATATTCTCATTATCCACCCCCAAACAATGCCATTAGCTCCTACAGATTGTTTACAAAACATCTCCATCTAAATCTAACTCCTGCCATACAATCAACCATGGTCATCCAACCATGATCTGCACCACCTACTCATAAGCCATAACCCATTTCCCTCATATGGGAAACTGTGACCTTTCAAAAAAAAAAGCAACAGCAGCTGACAAAATATTCCCCAGTGCCTGAATTTCAAAATTAGCACTCCCCCAGTGCCAACATTGATTCCACAGTGCACAAATTTGTCAACAGTGCCTTGAATTTGTCTTGCAGTCAGTCTACTTGCTTCTGATATTGTTTGATACATTTGATTTGGTATAAAAACAGTAATTTCTGTCTTTTAATTAAAAGTTATACCTTAAAACTTACCATCTTGGGATGCTTATTTAAAAAGAAGTGAAAGGGAAAAGCTGAACATCCCTCTCCCAGCATCAAGCACCCCAGGGCCTGGAATAAATCCTGTGGAAGACCCTGACTTCTTTTTATTGTATGGAAAATAAACATTTCCTGCATAATTCTGGATATAATTCCTTTAATAAATGGGATAAAATTCTCACTAAAAACTTTGTTATTCTATCGTCTGTGGTTTCTTAAAACATTGACAGCAGGTGCCCAAAGTGAGGTATTACGTACATGTACATTGTCAGTGGTTGTTGATTTGATCTGTAATGTTATCTTGAATATCAGTCTAAAATATCTCCTTGAATTAGTCTGCAAATGCATACTCCCTTCTAACTGTATCCTTTTCTTGAATTATCTTTAACACTTAGAATGCTGGGTAATTTTCTTAAAATAAATGTTTGTATCGTCTGTTTTCCAAAACCTTACAAATATCTGCTTAATTTTGATGAGGAAACACACTCAGAGTAGCAAGCAGGTTAGAACACAGGCCAGTCGCCAATCGACTTGGCAGCTGGCCTGTGATCTAACCTGTTTGCTTAAGCATTAAGTCAGTTCCAGCATTATATTATATGGGTCGGAAGTATGGGGTATCTTTGATTTTAATGAAATAGATAAATTACATATTAAGTTCTGTAAAACCATTTTAGGTGTGAATAAAAAAACACCAAATGTGGCTGTTCTGGGTGAATTGGGACGCTATCCGCTATCAGTCATTTGCAAAGAACGATCCTTAAAACACTGGCTTAAAGTGATGAGTAATATTGACTCACCTATGTACAAAATCTTTTTTGAACAGTATAATAGTAACAATGCACACAGCTGGGCGTCAAGAATTAAACGGTTATTGGATAGTCTAGGTTTTAATGATATTTTAAATAGCTATGATAACAATATGAATTATTATCCAATACTTAAACAGCGCCTAAGAGATCAATATATTCAGAACTGGAATAATTCAATACAATTGATGTCTAAACTAGATTCTTATAAACGTTTTAAAACTGAATTTTGTTGTGAAAGCTATATTGATGTTATCAAGGGTGATATGTTAAGAAAATACATGAGTCGTTTTAGATTAAGTTCCCATTCATTAGCAATTGAAACTGGAAGGTATAATGGAACTGAAAGACAACATAGAATTTGTAATTTATGTAATCATAATCAAATAGAGTCTGAATATCACTTTTTACTATGTTGTCCAGCTTATTCAAATATAAGGATTAAGTATTTTGGAAATATGCCATGGCCTAATATGCATATGTTTATAAACATAATGTCGTCTAAAGGCAGAAAGGCTATTTTTAAACTTTCTTATTATTTAAAGGAAGCTTTTGAATTACGCAATACAATGTGTTAATAGAATGCTCTTCTTTTCGGAGGGAGTTAATAAATATGTATGTTTGTATGTTTATATGTGTATTGATTGAATATTCTTGTAGATAGATTGAAACTGTATTTTTATTTTGTATGCATAGTCAACTGAAATGTTATGGCCAAAGGCATGCTTGTGCTGAATTTGCCAAATAAAATAATTAAATCAATTAAACTATAAAGGTTAAAATTGCATATTCACAACAATTACAATGTATATCCACAATAGGCATTTCTTAAAAGTTCTTTTAAAAAATACTGCAGATTTCGTTCTAGGATATGCCCCTTTATTTGGGCCTCTCCTAATACCGCTCCCTCTGCTTATCAGCCATGCAGGAAATGTTACGCGTGTGTAACTGTGAATGATCCTATCTGTCTGGCCTTGCTTTTTTGATCAGCCAGAAATTCAAAAAGATAAACTATTAAAATAATCTAGCCAGGAGTTAACATTTTTACACAGCAACTTAACACCAAAACCCCCAAAGAGATAGATTTTTGCAATTTTTATCCTGGTGGTACTAAAAAGTTAAGAGATGGCCTTCATAGACAACAGTCTATATTTTTCAGTCTTGACAGACATCTTTCCAAATCTTTTTCATTGTGTCAAGTCATGATCACCCCATACAGGAAGATGTTGTGACTAGTACAAATAAAAAGCATCAGAAAATTAAAAAATTACAAAGTTTACACTCTATTGAGTTTGTGGTTAGTAGTTTGGAAGAAAATGTTACAAGTTAACTTTTATCACCCATATATTTGTACTATAATTATGCTTGACTATTTAAGTCAATAACATTTTTGCTGAAGGAGAGGAACCTTATAAGCTTTTAGCTTTCGTTCAAATCCGCTTCACAAAATTGTTTGTAATGGTGTTTTTTTCATTGAATAAAAAATGTTTAAACAAGTTCCACAGGTATAAAATTCCAGATTAATCCTTTACCAACTGCCAAAATTAAGACTGTCCCAAATTGAAAGAGTTTGCAGACACCATTTCAAAATGTGATGAAACTGGAAAAAAATCTTCAGAAAGAGCAGAAAACTTTGTGGGAAAAGGAAAAATTGCTCGTTACGAGCAATTTGTCCATTTCCCACAATGTTTTCCCGAGTCGTATGCAACAAAGTGGTTAAAGTTGTTATTGTTTGGTAATGGGTAAACAGATTGCCAAAAAAACTTCAACGAACCACAAGTTGCGCCTCATTAACAGAAAATATCACTCTTTCAACAGATGCAACAGCGTTCTAGACAATAAAATGCATCGAATACGTTGGTTTCGATTGCCAGCAATAACTTGTTTTCTTATGTGTAGATATCAGAAATCAATCCTTTCTTTATCATGTTTTAAATTACAATCAGGTTTAAGACTTTCTATAAGACCTGAGTTTTACGATGCCAGTTTTACCAGGTCTGCATCAGAATACTTTGGTTATGGTTTCAGAAAAAAGCAATTGGTCATTTTTCATATGGACAAGCCTCCCATAACTGACACTTCATGAATAACTTGGTAACATATTTACCACTTACCTGAAATTTTCACAAGAGATATTGACAATCTATATATTATAACAGTTTTTTAATGGATTGATAGATATACATGTTAATGTTTGTCATTACCATCAAATTCCCCTTTATGCTCCTATGAATTCGAATATCATCTGATGCAAAGGCATTTCAACACTTTGTGTTTGGGAAGACATAGAATATCTAAAGCAGCCATCTAAGGAGACCCTTTTGACAAAAGAAGAATTCTTTTTAATCTTTGTCAAGCTGCTTGACACCTACTCAAATCTACATCACACTTAACCCTTTTCTTCCAATGCTAGTTTTCACCAGAATTTGACACAATAATCAGTTGTGATTTGGTTTCCTCAAGATATCTCAATCTACCTGTTAAAATATATAATGGGCCAAACTTGTAGAATATAGATCTAACCATTCTGAAAAGCAATTCCTACTTTTGGTTGAGTAAATCCTGTGTTTAGAATATATTGAAAGGGTGAAACATATAAATAAAGGGAAAGTTTCAATGATGGTTGCACATTCCAAGATAATCCTCCTCCTACGCTCATTCATTCATCCATTTGCAGCAGACATCATAAACTGCTCTCATTCATTCATTTGCAGCAGACAACATAACATGCTCTCATTCATTCATCTGCAGCAGACAACATAAACTGATCTCATTCATCCATTTGCAGCAGACATCATAAACTGCTCTCATTCATTCATTTGCAGTAGACAACATAACATGCTCTCATTCATTCATCTGCAGCAGACAACATAAACTGATCTCATTCATTCATCTGCAGCAGACATCATAAACTGCTCTCATTCATTCATTTGCAGCAGACAACATAAAATGCTCTCATTCATTCATCTGCACCAAACAACATAAAATGCTCTCATTCATTCATCTGCAGCAGACAACATAAAATGCTTTCATTCAGTCATCTGTAGCACACAACATAAAATGCTCTCATTCATTCATCTGCAGCAGACAACATAAAATGCTCTTATTCAGTCATCTTCTCAAGACAACATAAAGCGCTCTTATTCAGTCATCTGCAGCAGATGACATAACATTGACAACCAAAATCAGTGTAATAAATAATGTAGTTGTTTTTCTATACCAACTATGATACAATGAGACAAGTGTATGATTATGATAGGGAAGTCCTTAAATTGTCACATTTTTGATAATCATATATAGGATACTGTCCTTGAAATTAAATGTCATCTGTATTGGGGAAAAGGTTAAATACCTCTTACACAACTAATGCAACATTCCATACAGCTACCATAACACTTCATAATATGATCCCACTTATGTTAAGCCTTTAAAGAAAACATTAATTTTGCAGATTGCCATGTCCGCACGAAAAGTTTATTGAAAACAACTGGGCAAAAAGGGTGAAATATTCAAACAATTTGTTCATTTAATGGAGATTTTGAAAATAATCATTTATTTGGTGGTGAGGATAGCTTTAATCATCTTTTTAATTTGTTACTGGCCCAACACATCCAGTGAGATAATATCTTTAAAAGGCTGCATGTTCTTAGTAAAAATGTCAACAAAGAAGAGATCCCATATGGGAATTTGTGACTGGTCAAAATACAAAGAAATAGCAGACGGCAAATAGCAGCATGAAAAAAATACAATTTTCACAATGGAATTAGGGTAGTAACAATTTGATGGTTCAATGCAAGACTATAGTAAGTGCTTCATAAACATAAAGCACTGACTATAGTCTTGCACTGAACCCTCAAATCATGCGAAAGAACAAATTGCTCAATATGTCACAGTGGTTTCTAAAGTCGTCTGCAAGTGTTGTTAAGGTAGTGTATAATGGAGTATAGAGTGAAAAGTTCTTGAGAATTTTCACATGGTTACAAAGACCACATATAAGTTTGAGCTTAATTCCAAGACAAATACATAAACAAATAGATGAAATAGGTGTGAAGATCAGCCCGGGAGGTGTTAGAATAACAGGCCTAGCATGATAAACACAGTACATATGTACCTGGATCAATTAACAAGCTTAGAATACAGTTTGCACAGATACTGTTTTCTTCAAATTGATATGGCAAAAGAAACAAATTCACAAAATCAAAGTCCAATTCAAAAATAAAAAAATATCCATCAAATATTGAAAATAGACCATATAATCTGTTGTGATTTCTTGCTTCATATAGATCTGCAGTCTGTCTAACCATTTCAACCAAAAGAAAAAGCATTACAACATTGCATAGTAACCATCGTGACAAAAAAAGAAAACACTCATCACAAGCAAATCATCTTTTATTTACAGTGGTATGTCAACAACTCTTGCTGAAGGTTGGTTGGTTGAAACTGAGATTTAAGCCAATTTCAACAATGTCATTCATAGTGCCGCAGTCAATGCATCTATCTTTGCTCCTGGTATTTCCTCAAAACAACTGGACTCATTCCAGCTTTACTGCCCACAGAATATAATCGATCAGTGATCAGAGCCATAAATCATGTACATTGAATTCATTTAACATTGAAGAGAATATTGGCTGAGCTGGGTCAAACCCAGGAACCATTTCAGGACAAATATCAGAGCTAAAGAGACTTGATTATACTGAATTAATTGGGTTGAGAGTTTTAGATGCAAGGTAAAGGTTTAGTTTTGGGATATACTATCTGTCAATGTTTCACCCTTCATTGGCTACTTTTATGTCACTTTTCACACAGTTATTAAGATAAATGGCAGAACTGTAACACATAAGCCAGACCACACAAAAAGGGTCAAATCTGATATCTTCAACCCTTCCCAAGTCCTGATAATTATGTTTTAATTTGCAGTGAAAGGCATACAAAAAAAATACAAAATTGGCAATAAAAATTGATAGAAAACTTATTTTAATTTCAATTAACATTGAAATCAATGCGTTTTTTTAATGATTTGAAACAGAGAAATCCAATTTTCCACACTCCATAATTGTCGTCTGCTGTTGCTTCAGATCATGATTGAACCAGTCACATGACATCATTTGAGGGAGGAGCTTAACCCTTTACCAAACAATAACGACATTTGACCAGTTTGTTACAGAGGACTCTGGAAAACATTGTGTAAAAAGGAGAAATTGCTCTTAAAAAGCAATTTCTTCTTTTCCTACAATGTTTTCTGCGCTATCAAAAGATTGTTCTTCAATTTCATCACATTTTGAAATGTTGTCTGCAAACACTTTCAACTTGGGACAGTTAAAAAGTTGGTGTTTGGTAAAAGGTCAAAGACTTATGAATCAGATTGGACAATCCAAGCAAGTATGTGACCTTCTGTTTTGAGCGGTATTTTACCCAATACCATTGTCAGCATCTAATAACAAAACAATTTGACGAAGCACTTGTGGTCGCAGAGCAGAATGTGTAAGTGACGAAAAATCCTTTAGATTACGTTGTAAATCGTTATTTTTGCATTAAGGTACTTTTTTGTTAGACATTCCTCCTCAAACACTGTAACACCAATATACTAATGCCATGAGTAAGATATGAATAACAGCAACTGGAATTTAATCTGACAACTCTAGTCCACAACTTGGCAAGGAAAGTCCATTAACCAAATTTATAGGCTGATGTGTTTGTAGTTTTCCTTCATCATGTCCCTAGTGGTGATGATCAGGGGGTATAGATATGGGGACGTGTTATGGTCTTATGGTCTTCTACAAACGATGCTTTTTGAAAATCTATAAGCCTGTATAATGCTGTAACCGACTTCATGCGTATGCGAACAGGTCAGATCATAGGCCAGCCGCTGACCTGTGATCTAACCTGTTTACTATTCAGAGTATCTTTCCTCATCAAAATTAAGCATATATTTAAGGTTAAGGACAGGAAACAACAAAAATTAAAGGATGTGGGAGATCTAAGTACTTTTGTTTAGGAGTTTAGTATACTGTATAATACAAATGACACTATTTCAAATGATTACATAATACAGTGTAGCTGATTTATTGCGGTTATCTCATTTGTTGATTATTTGATCCCTTTAATGACAATGAACCAATAAGATTGTTGTAATGATTTATCAGGTGCGTGATATCTTTATCTATCAATAATTTTGGACACACCCAATTAACAAGCAAGCAAATGGTTAACACCTTAAACATGTTGAACCCTAAATATTCCCTCATGTGAGATATCGTGAATGATCCAAATTGAAAGCAATATTAGCAGACAACAAAATTGAATCATGAAAATAATTTAATGAATATAATTTACGAATGAATAGTTTTACATTTACATCAAATCACTGGGACCAATGTTGTTTGACATACCTATATTATCAATATATATCTATTGGTACATAATGTATATACTGATAATAAAGGTATGTCAAACGACATTGGTCCCTTTGCTTCATATATGTTATCTATCCACTTTCCCATAATATTTCACTTGGACACATCTGGGGCCTGTTTTACTAAACAGTTTACGCTTAAGATTTGCATAAGTCTAAAACAACAAGTCCTTTTTATTTCAATATTTGGCAAAGCAATATTGCAAAGTAACACATCATTGGAATCGTCTCTCCGAGACGCTTCCAATGACATGTCACATTGCAATATTGTACTTTCATTGAAGATATTATCCATGTTAATCAATTATGACTTACGCAAACATTTTCCATAAGTTGTTTAGTAAAATGGTACCCTGCTGAAGAACACTTCAGAAACCACTGTGACCCTTGCTTTTTTTGTCGTCTGCTGTCACTTTCAATATGGGTCAGTAAGAAATGTCTACATTGAAGCATACAATACAGGGCTTATGTTATAATGCATACATTCTTACCTTAATCCTATGTCTCTCGGAGTAAAAACATATGTTGGTTTGTTTATAACATCCTTTTCACAACACAAAAATTATATTCTCATACAAGTAACAGAGTAACACAAATTCATCTATCCAGAGCTTGTAATACACAAAACCATACTGAAAACAACTTATGGTTTACACACTTACACTATAATATGTACACACTCTCATTAGCATCACTTATGAACTGTACTTAATTGCTAACGGAAGCTCACAGCTGTGTCTGTATGTATGCCACTATCACTTCTCATGGAGAATACACACCAGGCCAAGCCCGATTGGCTTATTAGCCAGAAGCTGTACTACTACCTGGGGTAACCTGGATACATAACACTGGACTGCAGTGATTGCACACTGGATCTTATTATGTGTTTAAGGAAGGAACAGTTAGAAACTTTCACTGTTGACCTTTAACCTTTTCACTCGTAAAAACATGTATCAACCTAATAGCATCTGTAAAGTGTTGGACTAACTATAGAGGCGAATAGAGAAATTGCTCATGATGAACTTCTTCCTTTTGACTCAACAGCTTTTGTCGAAATTACTAGACAAATGTAATTTTTCACAACTTAAAATTGTCAATCATTGTTTCATTATTGGCAAGACTTTCAATCCCAAAGCAGGGCATAGGATAACTAAAGTTCCATTTTCAAACGTAGACATGCAGTGAACAACAATAACCCATAGAATGCTAGGCAATTTTCTTAAAAAAGGTTTTTGTGTCGTCTACTTTCCAATTAACCCTTAAATATCTGCTTAAGTTGTTGAGGAAAGATACTCAGAGTAGCAAACAGGTTAGAGCACAGGCCTGTTTGCGTAAGTATGAAGTCGGTTCCAGCACTATCAATAAGGGTTAAAACTGTCAAATAATACCTGCTGTGCTGAAGATGTCTTATATGATAATACGATAAGATGCTCTTAATCAGAAATTTGTATTTTGTCAAAAGCGATATATGAGCTTTCACAAATTCATATATGGCCAAATAGATATAAGCGGTTTTATTCAGGTGTTTTTAGTGATGTAAAGAGAAAATGCATCTATCCGATTATACTAATCGAAATCCAGCCAAGACCAGAAGCCAATAAAATTGCATGGATGCATTTCAATGAAATCTAACCAGACATCGCACTGCTCTATCCTTCCTGTACAGAAGTCATTGGAAATGTAGCCAGGCGATCTAAATTCAAAGCATCTGCAATCAACAATTATAGAGATAGCAGGATGATATTCTTTATAATGATATAAAATTGAAAAATGCATGTAATATATCAAGTGTTCAATGCAATGCTACTGCCAGTTCTTCATAATCTTGTACTATCTGCACTAACTCTTGTATTTATACAAAAATCTTTACATTGGTTTTATATCTAGATTCAAAGCATCTGCAAATATCAACTCCAGAGAAAGCAGGAGGATAATGGTCCTTCATTGACAGATTTATGTATAATATTATTACCAAACAATGATGACATTTGAGCAGTTTGTTGCAAATGACTCTTAAAAACATTGTGGGAAACTAAGAAATTGCTCTTAACGAGCAATTTCTCCCTTTCCCACAATGTTTTCTGCTCTATATTTGGTAAAGGGTTAAAGACTTATGTAAAATATCAAGTGTTCAAAGCAAGACTACCGGGTATGTATAGCAAGTTTTTCCTAATCATGCACTATCTGCAATAACTCTTGTATTTATTCAAAAATCTTTGCATTGGTATTATATTGGTATATCTATCAATCTTGATAAAAGTGCCAAAAACGAAAGCAAGGATTACCAATTACGTAACATATGTTCCATGCATAATTAATTGGCTTGTAAGGCACTAATTTAATCAGTGGGATGTATAGTTACTATTTCCCTTAACATAAAAAGAGCAAGCATATATGCTGTATGGCATGACTAAGGCATTGCATTCAAACAATTTGCTTGAAGAAATCAAAATAGCCGAATTTAGGCATATTCATGTCTTTGACAGAATATGATAGTTCAATATTACAACAATCATTTATTCATTATCAAGGGTTCAATGCAATACTATAGTAAGTGCTTCAAAAACATGAAGCTTTTACTATAGTATTGCATTGAACCCTCATTATGTCATTCCCCAATACAATCAATGGAAGGGGAAATGAGTATAAGAAAAAGGATGAAAACCTGATTAACATTCCAGTACTTAAGATTTATTGCATTGCACATTTCAATTACGCTTACTCTCAATAATATAACTGCAACAAATAAGCCAAGAAATTGATGTAAATAATGAAGGTTTGGAGCTCAAAGCCAAGGCAACAAATTTCTAGTGTCATTCAAAATTTTTCTTTGCATTTATCATGTTTAATGTTAAAAATTGAAACAAGTTTTCTACAGACAAAGAAAAGAAAGTTCTCTGGTTGGAAAAGATTTTTTGCAAAGCATTAATTGAATTATCAAGCCTGAAAGCTGCTTTCCTTAATACAATTTTTTCTTTTTACTACAATGCTATAAACAAAATAAAGCAAAAACATATTCCATATATTGCATAAATACATTATTTCTACTAAAAAACATTCAAATTCAAGGATGATGTTTTCTGATGTTTTTTTTTAACTTGCATCATTTTACATAATAATATTTTACCTACCAAAATAATTTACCAAAGAAATGGACAACTAATCCGAACTGAGAATCCTTGTTCATGTATTTCTAATTTCTAACCTCAGAAATAAGACTATAAACTTAGTTTGTTAGGTAGTATCTTTAGATGGCCTTCAAGAATCCTGTATCTAGAAGGAAGCCTGCTGTATTACAAAGGAATGTCAAGATGATGTTGTTGATAAACTTTCCCTTACAATGTTAATACAGAAATAGATTCAGAGTGTCAAGGAGTGGCTGAGTGAAAACATACCTCAACCCATTACCAAACTATAACGACATTTGACCAGTATGTTACAGACGACTTCGCAAAACATTGTGGGAAAAAAGGAGAAATTGCTTTTAACGAGCAATTTCTTCTTTTCCCACGATGTTTTCTGCCCTATCAGATGATTATTTTTCAATTTTGAAATGTCTTTTGCAAAGTCTTTGATTTGGGACAGTCGATATTTTGCGTTTGTTAAAGGGTTGACAAACCCCACATTACCCATAACCAGATTACTATAGGATTCAAATTGTCTGTTAAAGGGAACTAAAGGTATTGTGAGTAAAATATGAAATTGCTCACATAAGTTATTTATCTTTTCAACTTTTTTCTTCAGAGGGCCAACATCTTACAAATTCCTTTTTTCGATTCAGATTTGTGGCTTTTACTCTAGATATCAAAAAAGGTTGCATAGTTATGGATAAACCCGTTTTCCCGATACGATTTTTATCACACATACAGAGATTCACTGTAGATATCCAATATAATGTATGGTTAAAAACATTTTTCTAATAAAAATTGAAAAAAAAAAAAAAAAAAGACAAATGTAACAGAAGCAGAAGTTGTAACAGTGGTCCCTTCAATCCACTGCTATGCCTCAAAGGTCTAGTGGTTAGAGATTGACAAAGTCTCTCACTGTGCAGGTTCAAATCCCAGAAGTGGTAGATTAAGATTTCTATGACAGGTAGTTTCCCTGCTGACTGTCAGAATGTGCATGGATGGTTTAGTCAATCTTGAACAGCTCTTAATCCTTACTAAAGGCCACATTTTCGACTGTCCCAAATTGAAAGAGTTTGCAGAAGAAAATTCAAAATGTGACGAAATTGAAAAACAATCTTCTGATAGGGCAGAAAACGTGGGAAAAGGAGAAATTGCTCGTTAAGAGTAATTTCTTCTTTTCCCACAATGTTTTCCAGAGTCGTCTGCAATGAACTTGTTAAATGTCGTTATTATTTGGTAATGGGTTAAGGGATCTACTTCCATCCACCCATCCATCCATGACAAAATGGGCAACACAGTAATATCTAAAAGTTGTTGAAGCAATGTTAAAACCAAACAAATAAAACAAACCAATCTTCTCTTGCTTTTATTATTCTTGTACAGCACAGAATGGATGCTCCACAACTTTGCCATCTGTAACTACACAAAAACACTTATGATAGCTTCCAATTAATGGTTCATCTTTAATGTATTTCTTAATACATTTGTACAGTTCATTTCCAGATGCAGGCAGCCATAAAACTCAGAGATACCGGTACCATTACTCTAGGGACATGAATAAAAAGGGGAAACATGTAACCTTTTCAAAATTCTTCCTTTTCATTCATATGAATGCTCTGAAGTTAGCATTTGTAAAAAGTGTCCAAACAGCAGAGAATTTGGTAAGGTAATGTGCTCCAACAACCTAGGCTTAGATAAGTTACTGTATTTCTCATGAGTTGCAGAGATAATTTTTCAATTGAAACAAATGAGTTTTTAGGACTTAAATCTTAAATTCAATGGGCTTTTATGTAGGAAAAAAACAAAAATGAGTGAAAACTAAGAGTTTTTTTTTAAACTATGAGTGAAATGCCATGTCAAATTATCCCTGGGGTTGTCAAACAAAAATTGTGTCTGTTACTATCCCTATATCAAGGAATTTGTAATGGATTCCTTCTCTTCTAATATTCTGATAACCAGATGCAGTCAATCGTTCAATCCCGATTTCCTCCCAAACTTTCCATCAGCATAGTGAGTATGTTGCAACACTTGCAGAACCCCACCAATTAACCTTTTACCATTTCCCTCCCTCCTTTTGCATTTTATGTATGGTCCTAAAAAACACCTCTTAGAACACAACTGCAAAGAATGGCAATATTGCAAATATGACGCTTTTTGAAAAAGAAAAAAGAAATCGTGTAAAAACAGTAAAAGTGTTCTTCTATTCATTATTTCTTGAGCAGCAGCTTCCAAAGCTTTTATTTCTGACAGCAATTATAAATCTTGTTAAAACAGATTTCAGTCACCTTAAACAAAGTGGTCACAAAATCTCACATAAAGGAATGGGCCAAAAAGCATATGCTTATAATTTAATTGGGCATAGAAAGTGAGGAGAAAAGATACAGCTCATGCCAAACTTTAATCATTGTGCCTATGATAATGGTGAATTGGACTTTGTTAATCTGAGTTGTTACAACAAGAATTTACATGAAAGGATCGAAATATCTTATATGTATATAAAGTTTTAAGGAGTAAATCCTACTGCATTATTAATTGCAAATTTACATTACATATAACTTACTTGATTAATAAAACCCATGTGCAAGTAGAACATCAATATAGATACCTGATTCACAATGTAGAAGGTATAAAAAAATACTTTTGATGTAAGGGTAGTTTGTTATTATGTCCAACTGGCTTATAAGCTATCAAGCTTTCATCAAAATGGTTTTGATTTTCTTCTTGCAAATAAATAAGGGTCTATAGTTTGGGTACAAGACTAGAAATATATATGGTCGACAGTGTACTTTTAACGAAAAATTGCCTTTAAACTTCCAATTGCCAACAAAGCATTGGTTCCTGACAAGGAAGGATGCAGCCAATCTTTTTTCTTTTATTTCGCCATCTTATATGTCCTTTGCAGCAGGCCATTCAAAAACATTGAGAACAAAAAGTTGCTCATGATAAGCAAATTCTCTCCTTATCACAACAATTTTAAGTGCAGTATACCACTAAAGCAATATTCAGCTTTTCTTTGAAACATTTTGATATTTGGTAAAACTGTATCTGCCGAAAAAAGTATAACATGTACTGAATCTTTTTTTTTTTTTTTTTAAAGGTGTTACCACACCAGAGCAGAATTAGGAGTCATTGTACAAAGAAGCCCCCTGTATCAAGCTGCAACCTTTATCATGTCACATTCCTGTTCAAAATGGCCTTTAATAGGGCAGTTCTTTTTACCAAAAACACTTTACAAATGCCCCCTTTTTTGTAGCTTGTGGGTGTAAGTAAAGTTATCAACCAATTAGCCTCTATGTTGATAGTCTATCAGAAGAGATTATAAATCCAGCATGCCAGCAGACGGTGCATTAAACATGCACATAAGGACTATCACTGATTACCTTCTGTTTCTCAAATGTAGTCAGCGTTTTTCACAGAACTGATTTTGATTGAAAAGTAGGGCATGGAAAAAGAAAATAACCCTTCGTAATGATATATTGCATAAGTATGAATTGTCAAAGTAATAAGTACATTACAGGAAAACCACAGCCTTTGAAAATACTAGGATAAGTCAACGAAGGATTCATTCAAGGATTTTTGAAAAGTTTATTAATAAAAAAAA
Organism: Cerastoderma edule; assembly: GCA_947846245.1. Taxonomy (NCBI): domain Eukaryota; kingdom Metazoa; phylum Mollusca; class Bivalvia; order Cardiida; family Cardiidae; genus Cerastoderma; species Cerastoderma edule. Next base: position 13,236,586 of record OX401412.1, read on the forward strand.
ACCTCCATTCTACAATAGACATTGTCTCCCTTCATAAATTAAACTTGTGTTAGACTACGAATGATTAGGTAAGTACTTTCAACAAAAGTTTTTCCTAAAGCACATAGTATTTGGATCAGAAGAACCTGTATGCCTGCTTTTGGGAAGTTGAAAAGAACTTTTTCCCTTCAATTGTCATCTCTCTGAACCTATTGTGACATAAATGCTCAATTAAAAGAACTGGCAGCAGAAGATATAAAGTCTGAAAGTGAGCAATTGAGTTTTGGGACAATTCTTTCTTCAAGTGTGAACTTCCCATCATTTTTCAACAGACGCAACACTCATATATTAACCTTAACCCTTTACCAAATGCCAAATTTCTGAATGTCCCAAAACTGAGAGAGTTTGCTGACGACATTTCAAAATGTGATGAAATTTGAAAATAATCTTCTGACAGGGAAGGAAACTTTGCGGGAAAAGGATAAATTGCAACAAACTGGTAAAATGTTGTTATTATTTGGTAATAGGTAAAAACAAATCTAAAGGTGGCAGGCAGCTTTGATAATTTCCAACACTAGCGATCTGACTTTACTCAATACTTAATCCTGGCTTTATCGCAAACTTAAGTAGACAAAATATTCCAAACCTCATCAATAAGTTACAATTTAAGCGTTAGCAATAAAGAGTTTATTGACTTATTACTGTTGCTTGATAAATATGTACAAGGAAACGATAGTTGTAAAGTTTTTCCCACAATGTAAAAATTCTTTATTCACACTGTTTGAGAGGAATTGATCAGCTGCAATCCATAAAACACTCATCTTTAGAGGGAGGGAGTATCAAATAGAAAGTCTACATCATGAATGCCGAATAAATGACAGATCAACTAAACAAAAAATTCTGCAAATGCCACAGCTGTGACAATTCTATGCATATTCGTGACCGATACTTGCAGCATGGAGTTATTTATAGACTCAGGCAATTACTTGATTAGCGACGATTTCAGGGAAAAAAGTCCATCCTTGACAAATTACTCTTTTTCAAGCATGTTTTCCCATAGAGATACATCTTAACCCTTATAGTGCTGGAACCGACTTCATGCTTATGCAAACAGGTTGGATTCAGGCCAGATGCCAAGTAAATTGGTGACTGGCCTGTGATCTAAGTTCTTACCAGTTTGCTACTCTGCGCATCATTCCTCTACAAAATTAAGCAGATATTTAAAGTTTGGAAAGCAGATCACATAAAAAATCTATTTTTGGAAAATCACCAGGCATTCTAAGGGTTAAAAGAGACAGCTGCTGTGACATTATAGTCTACTCACTTTTATCATTATCTTAAATTGATTCACTTTGGAATACATACTTTGAAAATCATACATTTAATTCTAAAACCCAATGTACTAAAAGGAACAATAATTTGTTTGTTTTTTTCTGTTTTATCACAGTGGGTTCCTCAAAATATTACCTTTATGGTCAATACAATATACTATAGAAAGTGCTTCAAGTTTGCAAAGGACTTACTATAGTTTTGCATGGAACCCTCAAACAACTTGAAACAAGCATATATGCATTATTTTTTATCCTTCCCTTCTCTATAAAATATAATATATATTATGTGGGGGATATTCACGCCACATTGATGTGTTTGACAGTTGAGCGACACGGAATTCTCTCCCCTTTCATCTTTATCTGAAGAAATCTAGAATTTCGGCCTGTTATCATGAATATATCAGAACATCTTGTCAACATAGAGCCTTTGAAGACCATAAATGACGTTTAAGTTTAGGTCTCAAAACAGCTCAAAGATCATATCTTGCCCTTGTTCATTTCGTAAGAAAGATTTACCATTTTCCATCTCAGATGGTGTTAGCATCATAAACATTTTCCTTCATAATTAGAATGTTGTCACTGGCCGACATAAGAGGTTAAGGCAGGAGTAATAAAAATTTGTAAAGTATGATAACAAACAAATCCTCTTTAACATAGAGAAGAAATCATTGTGAAAAGAGAGGAATTAATAGATATTGGTTTCTTTGATTCTATGTTGAAAGTGCATTTATATGTGGCTTTATCTGTATAATGGTTTTATAGGCCCCCTAAGAATAAGTAATAAGCATTTAAAATAGGACAGAACTGTGCTAGCAAAAAGAGAAAAAGTTCCCTATGAGAATTACCTCTTTTTGCTGCAATTGTTCACAGAATATTGTACAGTAGGGGACCATGTTAACTCTACCAAACGCCAACTTTTCCACTTTCCCAAATTGAAAGAGTTTGCAGACGACATTTCAAAAGGTAATGAAATTGGAAAATAATCTTCTGATACAACACAAAAAATATTGCGGGAAAAGGGGCAATTGCTCGTTACGAGCAATTGCTCCTTTTCCCACAATGTTTTCCAGTCGTATGCAACAAAAAGGTTAATTGTCGTTATTGTTTGGTAATGGGTTAATATGATGACTCACATGGAAATAGGACACAGATAAGAAAGGAGAAGATGAGAGAAATGATACATACTAGTCACTAAAGATGCACTTCCTGATACATCCGTACGGAATAACTAACTGCCTGCCCTGTTTATATATTCTCCTTAATTCACACCAGATGATGTATGTTGTTTTTTCCTTGTGATTGTTTCAACAGACTTTCCTGCAAAAGTAAAAACAATGGTATTGTATAAACCATCTAGGACCTTCCTTGTTATATTAATAACCCAATACTTCATAGACACAAGTATATAATTTCCTAGTCTCAATAATGATCCGTGAACGAAGCTTTTTTCGTCATTTGGACATTTATCATGCTTCGCCTCGAAGGCGCCAGTCAAAATAGCAATAGCCTTCGAGACCAGTTATCTGGACTAATAATTTCCTAAATAGGAATTTGGGAATGGTCAAAATTGATAACAACAGCAGACATTATTTAAATCCTTTTTAAAGATAATGGATAGGAAACATTGACTCAACAGAATTAATTTACTCATAAGGAGCAATCTATTATTTTGTCAAAGTGTTTTCTATATTTTTTTGCAGATGTAAAATGAGTGAAGTATAGAGTAGGGTGAAAGCCAATCATTTAAGAAAAATATTGTAACTGCCAGGATCAAATCATCGAAAGCTACAACAGACCCCAGAAAGGCAGTGATAACATTTATTAGCCCTATGATATTGGGTAGAAACTAATGTAGCAGAAGGATTGTGTATCAAGGCCATTTCAACAATTTGTTACAGTGATTTCTAACATCTATAACTGTCACGACCAAATCATTGGCACAGCAGGCAAATGGAGAAATTACTAGTTGAGAGCAATCTCTCCATTTGTAGCAGGGGTGGCAAAATCTATTGTCTGTATTGCTTTGCTTGTCCAAAAACCTTTAAAGATAAGGTTTTTTTTTGTAAATTTTCCGTGAAATTACTATGTAACCATTGTATGGAAATTTCAATTGCAGAAAAAGATTTTTCGTTGAAGGACAAATAAATGAAAATCAGGTTTTGGCAACACCTTCGTGTAGCATTGTTTTCTTGCACAGACCCTTTGGTAGGTTAGTTAGTCCACGTGAATACCAAAACATCATTCAGGAGATCTGAAGTTCACATAACAATCAATACCACAGGTCCTGTTTTCAATCCATTATAATCTAGCGTTCCTAGTATTGACATTTCATTAGCATAGTTATTGACTATAACATGAAGGGTGATCACTTTCTATTGTTGTAAACTTTGGTATTGTTTATGAACATCATTCTTAACTCTTTCCCTAGTGTGAGATTTAGAGACAGCTTATTAAAGCCAACAGCAGATGACACAAAAATAACTATTGTGTCAAGAGGAGGAATTGCTTATAATAAGCAATTTCTCCTTTTGTCACAATAATACTTTCTCACAATTGTTTTTTTATATCTTTTGATGACGGTATCTTAAAGCAAGTACCAGAAAGTGTAAAAGAAAGTAGAAACTATTTGTCCTAAACAGACAACATTGAAGGTTCATGCTGCATAAAGAGCCTTCAAGTTGAAGGCTAATTAATGCAAATTCTTCAATTTTGCATTGACCCCTCAATTTCTACAGCAGATGACAAGAAAACAATGTAATGTTTGTGTCTGGGTGCTGTATGAATGTATGTAGATAGATTTGTAAATGTGAATGTGCATGAATTCAAGGTCATAGAAAAGAAAAATGCAATTAATGAGCAATTCCCCTTTCCCCACAATGTTTTCTGCCCAACCAGAAGATTGTTTTCCAATTTCATCACATTTTAAAATGTCGTCTGCAAACTCTTTCAATTTGGGACAGTCAAAGGTTTGGTGTTTGGTAGAGGGTTTATGTAGGGGAATTTAACCTCAAGTAAAAATTATTTCTTAGGAGATTTGCTTGATGTGTTCAGAATTCATTAACCATGCTGACTAGAACTAAATGGACAATTCTTTGTGACTTTTGTTTCTTGTTTTCCAGTTGAGAGTTGTGTTAGAAGCTTTCTATTTTAAACCTTTGTAATACATCTTTACCTTTATGATGATCAATAACGTAAGTTTTTTTTATATTGATGAGTATTCATTAATTAGTGAGTGTATGAAATAATGTTTATTGATCACCCAAGCCAGTCCATTAACTAAGATAGCAGCTGTCAATCACTTAATATTAAAAAACTTTTTCTTGTCGATAGGGATATCAAATCTCTCTGGCAAAAGAAGAAATTACTCTTTATGTCACAACTCTGCAGCTGGAAGTGTTTAAAATCATCTATATAATTAAGAAAGGGAAAAGTAGGATTTTATTATTTCTATTTAGGAAGAGATTGAGAAGATCCTCTGACAAAGCAGAAGCTCGAACCTCTTGGATCACAAGTTGCATTCATGTTCGTGACAAGCAATTTCTCCTTTTCCCACAATGTTTTCTACCCTATCAGAAGACTATGTTCCAATTTCACATTTTAGAATGTCCTCTGCAAACTCTTTCATTTTGGGACAATAAAAAATATGGCGTTTGGTAAAGGGTTAATGGCTGTTTTTATGGCAGTAAGCAGCAATCGGAATCTTGTTAGGACTAATTCAATCATCTTTCAATGATGTATTTACAACCAACAAGAATGCAGCAGACAAATTTGGTAAACAGTGTGCCAAGTAATGCCAAAAAACTGCAGAACAAGCCTTGCAATATAAACATATGCCTTATCACATGTGTGTATTTGGATAAGACTTAGGTTATTGTAGTGCAATATTGTATCATGTCTTTCACATGATTGGAGCAGTTGCAAAAGGAATGATTTTAAGCCATTAAGATGTCTGTGTATTTCAAATCAATTTGTTTCAGATCTTAAGATTCAACAACAAACTTTATTCCATCTGATGACAACCATATACACTTATTTGAAAGATGATACATTTCCTAATCATTTCCTTCATGCTATTCCAGGTGTTTTATACAGGTGTATTTTTATCCATTAGTTCAATAAACACTTCCAATAAACCAATTTAAAAATGTTCCCGATGTCCAACAGCCACATAGGAGGTTTTGTGACAGGTCAGAATTCGAAGCCGAAACAGAACTTCATGACGTGTAAAAAGTGACATTCGCTTTGTAGAATTATGTAGATACCATACAGGGGTGGCGAAATTTTATTTTTATTGACCCTTTCCCAAACAACAAATTTCAGATTGTCCCAAATTGAAAGAGTTTGCAGATGACATTTCAAAATGTGATGAAATTGAAAAGTAATCTTCTGATAGGGCACTAAACATTTGGGAAAAGGATAAATTGCTCATTACGTGCAAATTCTCCTTTTCCCACAATGTTTTCTAAAGTCGTCTGCAACAAAGTGGTCAAATGTCGTTATTGTTTGGCAAAGGGTAAACTTGTTCTTGAATTCCAAATCTCTTTTAGCACTTTTCTATACAGTATTTATCCTGAAAGCTTCATTCTTGGATCATTATTGAGACTAGGGTCATATGAGTACTTGTAGTGTAGTTGCACGGCCCATCAGGGAAATTGCTTTAGAAGAGCAATAGCAATTTCTCCATTAGTCAAGTTTCTTCAGTTTGTCCCCTATTTCAGTTGTGGATGTACATACAAACTGAAGATGAGGATTTACTCATTCGCAGTTGTCTTATACGGTCAATTTGCTTTCATTTTAAAGGTCATATGTACAGGTTGGGTTTATTTCATAAAATTAAAATATGAAGTAAAAGAATCACATTGAAATTATTTGCAACATTTTAGCATAACGCATTACACCATAAATCACCGTCATAGCGCACCGATTAATAAAAGTTCGTATGACTTACTTCCCTTTGCTGTGACGTCACTTGTGATCCACTGAATGCGCCATGTAAAGGGCGTGAAGAGCGATCGCTGGTTAGAAGTGGTGTTTTTCTTCAAATAAACGATCCTAAAGTCATTGTTTGGATTGACAGCGCATTTTCTTTATTGAATATGATTCATTTTATAAGAATATCAATTCGAAAAAAGATAAATTAATAACTTAACCCGTGAATTTGCATGGATTTGTCATTGCGTAAACCTGTTCATATGAAAGGAACGGCTTGAAATTTGGACGATTTTCCTTGAAAAAATGATTCTTAAGTCATTGTTTGTATTGACAGTGAATTTTCTATACTGGATATTTTTCATATTATAAGATTATCCATTTGAAAAAAATAAATTAGTGACTTAACGCGTGAATTTACAAGGATATGTCAATGCGTTCATATGAAAGGAACGGCTTGAAATTGGGACGATTTTCCTCGAAATAGCAATCCTTAAGTCAATGTTTGGATTGACAGTGCATTTTCTTTATTGAATATGTTTCATATTATAAGAATATTCTTCTGAAGAAAAGAGTAAGTGACGCAATGCGTAAATTTGAAAGGATTTGTAAATGTTTTCATATGTAAGAATCGGCTTGAAATTTTGACGATATTTGTGAAAACAGCTATTTTTATTAATATTTGTTGAAAAAAAACAAAAACACGATTACTTTTTCGTCAATGATCGTGTATAAGCATTAAGGTTTTAATTGAGTAGTAAAGAAAGACATAGATCTGAATAAACGAATTGTCTTAAAACCGTACATCGTATAACTATTAACTGTCAAATTCACCCTGCATTGTCTTATCAATACATGAAATGAAACGGGAGAAGATCATAAATTGCGAACAAACAAACCGTATTATAACCCAACTTACTTGTGATACGAAGGATGTCCTTTAACTCACATTTTCACCACACATCCAAATTTCAAAACTAAACTCTGGCACATTTAAGAGTATTTGTTAAAATCATCCGGCAACTTTCCAGTAACTCCACCCCCAGTAAAAGGTCTATGATTTCGAAATTGATTCCGATGTCGTCTTTCTAGATCAACTGTTTTGACTTAAGAATTGTTCTTCATATTCACTTTACATTTATGTTCGTTTTCTCTCGTGTAAGTAGCCTTGACATATTGAGCATTTAATTTTCGGACAGGTTTAATAATTAACAGCTAAAACAAAAAAATCGTCATAGTTTATTTTACTAACAACCTTAAATAAACATATTTGAATTTATTTGTTATGATTTTGGAATTTAAATATCAATTTGACAAAACTTGATTTTGATGTTAAAATGTTGTTTTTGTTGAAAACATAGAGTTAATACCGTTTTGGTGAATACTGATTATCATATACTTATTGAAGTGTCAAACTATTCTAATAGAAAAGACAACATGTCCACTTCTTTGGATATCATAACGACATAACGACAAAGTATCAGACGTAAGTCACATTGAGAGATAAATATGTCCTGACACACCTTATCAATCCAAACATCCTGTGAGAGTTTGTATCCTTAGGTTATATCTTAACAATGGATTTTTTAGATAAATTTAATTGCTGCGCATTGAAAGTGTGAGATTTGACGCTTGTTATTTCATGTCTAGAATAGCAGAACGTGTCAGACCTGTTAATTAACAACAGAGATATTTAAGAGATTAACGTCAGAGGATATCTTTCGCCTAAACAATAAAGGACTTGAGACTTGAAATATACTGTGCAAATGTGGCAGATTGGTGTTAATTTGCATCACGACCCTTAATCCTTGTAATGTCCGATGTTTGTTGATTGACCCTTTGTATGTGAGGTAAACTGACAATAATCAATTAAATTGTAAACAAAGAGATTATGTTCAAATGTGTAAATTATATATTTAGCGATCTTATTACTAAATTATCAATATAAATTTGTAATAATCATGTTTGAACACCTGCATTTCAGTGTGACATACGTCATTTAAACCCAATATTACCAATGGCAAAAAAATGAGGTGTGTGATTTAAATAATTCCGAAAAGCAGACGCTTAATTTAAGATCGAACCCATTATCATTTGCGTTGATGAGTTCAGAGACAGTTTGCGGATATCAAATATTCATTATTTTGAATTTTCATTCAAAGACAACGGCAGATAAAAGAAACTTGCTTGTTTAAATCAGTTTGTTATCATAGCAATCAACGTACATTTTTCATTTTGTCTCATTTATGTACAATGGCAACGTTTCTCCGATTATGTTAAAACATAAAACAAGTTTTGCAAATAAGAACAAGATGCCTTTAAGCGTTTAAAACCCAAAGACATGCCCATGGATATACAATAACTTATGATGTTGGATGAAATTAACATATTCTTGCAACCCTTTGAATTCTTACGTAATATAATCGTAAAGCAGCCAAATTAAGTATTCCTAACTAAGTATGTAGCATAATGTTAATCTGTTCCAAACAAAACTCACTTGGCGAGTAAGAGAGTCATTCAAGGAAATTAACTTTCAAAAAAGGTGTAATCAACGTGATTTATCCTTTTCTTGAATTTATCTACATTTACACAGTGCAAATTCTATATAAAGATCTAGCAAGACTAGTGAATGTTGTCGGTGTGTTTGAAATAAGGGAAATATAACGGTTACCCACTAAGTAGAATGAAATTGAAGCGTCTTCACCTGTATAAATTACTTTGAATTGAGTCCGATCATTTAAAGATCAATAAAATCAATTCTCTGGAAACGCCTAACAATGGGTTAACTTGCCGTCTTCGAAGTGAAAGTAACACAGCCTACTGTTCTTGTTTGGGGAATATATCTTTTGCTTATTTGTAAAGTAAACACGGTCCAGTTTACTTATCGAAACTTTTTGCAGCTTTTATGTTCGTCGGAAAACGGGAGAAACTCGCATCCCTGCGACCAAAAGCAGAATAACACCAGAAGACCTGTCAAAATACCATATTCAATATCCAATTTACGTTTCCCAAAACACAATTCAACACTTAAAATGTCCGAAATTTGTGCAAAAACACCGTCGTTACTGAGAACTAGATTCTTCTTACTGATAGTTCATATGACTTTGAAGCACAAATGACGTCACAACAAGGGAGATAAGTCATTCACAAAAATCGATAAAGGTGAATAAAAGTAGTCAAAAACAACATTTTCGCTTCTGTATGAGAAAAAAATCATTACCTCCGTCATAACGAAACCATAACCTAATTCAAAAACCATAATTAAAGAAAATTTTGTTTATCAGGAAATATGACCTTTAAGTTCAGGGGTGTCAAAATCAATTGTCTGTATTGCCCAGGCCAAAAGCCATTATGGACAAGTGACTTTTTACTAGAATCTACTATATAAGAAACCATTATATGGACAAGTACAGGAAATAATTTGGCATTGACAGACAAGTAAATCAAAATCAGATGTTGCAATGCATGGAAGCACAACATGTACCTTCAAATTAGTTTCTGTTTTAGTTATAAATACTTTTGCTTTCACTGTTGTTCAAAACAATTGAGAGCAGCATTTGAATTTATTCAAATAACAGCAGTCAGTTCATCTATCCATGCATCTTTATATTTCTTTATATTCTAAATAGATTATGGTATTTAGGTTGTGTAATTTCTAACATATCAATAAGTGGCTGAACCCATTTCTATGCACATACCTTTCACAAAAGCATTTCAATAAAAAAGGAAATATCTGTAAGGAGTAACTATCCTTATCAGTACAAATGATATTATAATCTATCTCACTCAAAAATAAAGAGAAATAAAAATGTACAGAGAAAGGCTTGAGTAATATTCATTACAATTGCTGTTAATGTTTATGTACATGAACAAAACTTTGTAGAGTTGTAGAAAGTTACATATAAGAAGACTTGAACCAACCCTGTAAGAAGTTATCCACAAATTACCACCACTTAAAACTCCAAACTGACCGACGGACTATTTACACTGACCACCGGTTTACAAGGACTGTCCATGGGGATACTGGTCATTTATTATTGTAAAGCTGGCTACTTGTCACACACCTCTGATAACCCTTTCATTGGCTTGCTAACTAACCTGAATACCTTTATATGGAATGGGGTAACTGATTCAATTTTAAAGCAACAGTAGATGACAATAAAAGAGCAAGAAAACTGGTCATTCTTATGTAATATTGAGTATTATTCAATGTGACAACAGGAAGGTTGTATGAGCAAAATATGTTTTTTCCATGTTATTTTTTATTAATTCTCAAAACCCTATAATGTTGGTACTCATTATAATGGCCTCATTGAGACAGTTCTAACAAATTTCCACATAATAGAGTTTGTGAGTACCAACATTATAGGGTTTTTGTGTAACCTCATAACAAGGTTTCAGTGCAATACTATAGATAGTGCTTTGAGTTGTTCTTCTATACACCTCCTAGACTTGACTTCTGTTAGGTTATGAGGTAATGAGTTTATTCTGGTATTTCAAGTTATCACTTTGGAAGAATCCCAAGCCTTAGTATGAGGGAGTCAGCTGTCAAATATTTACAGTATGCTGGAAAGCACCCAAACCTGAAAGAAAAGTACATCAGAAAGTAAACTTTGGAGCCAAGAAATCACAAAAGTTGACTTAATTAACCAATGAACTTACCCAAGAACTCCATTAACCCATTACCAGACAATACCGAAATTTAATTTTACAACTTTGTTGCCGACAACTCTGGAAAACATTGTGGGAAAGGAAGAAATTGCTTGTGATGAGCAATTTCTCCTTTTCCCACAATGTTTTCTACTTGATCAGAAGATTATTTTCCAATTTCATTCAATTTGGAAATGTTGTCTGCAAACTCTTTCAAAATTGATAGTCAAGATTTGTAAAGACATCAATATTAGTAGTAGTGGTAGTAGACAGAAACCATTATTGCAAAAGAAGCATAATGGCTCATTGTTAAAATTAATATCTGCCTTTGCTTCAGTGCATCTTTTAAGTTCATGCTAAAGATGCATAAAACACAAACAAATGAAAGAAGGGATTAAAAGACAGTCATGAGGTAAAGATTTCATCCATATCAAAAATTGAATACTTTCTTTATACATGAAACACCTTGGAGACCAAAAGTTTCACACTAGATTAGATAGGTCACATCACCTCAGTGACTAAATTTCTGGAATTCTTCTCAACATACAAACTTTCATAAATGATTCTGGAATGAGGGTTTTAACTTCGGAAACATTTATCTACAAGAATTGCAGTTTAATGAATTTTCCGAATAACTTAATTGACTATCGTCCATCCCAAACTTATCAAAAATGCATCTTTTGATGTTTTGTTTAGAATTATTATACTGCAATTTCTACACATAGCATTTAAGCTATAAATCTAAAGTCTGGACAACTTAACGTTCAATGTTGTTTTAGAAAAACAATTATTTATACTGCACATTTGACAACTTGGATAAAATGTTAACAAGTCATAGTTAAGAAAAGAAATAACATAGAGCTGCAAATTAGCAGTTGACTCTTACTCAAACAGGCAAAACTTCAGTACTGAAACTAAGAAAACAAAACCTTGGAGCAAGCATTTATTACTTATATGGTTATACCTGAGGAGAATTTTAACTGGTCCACTGCAGATTAAATAAAATACATATACAATGGTTTAATTAAGAGATTTCTTTTCCCCAGATGTTTGAAATGCTGACTACTGGCAATGTCTTTTCTCCAGTATAAGGGTTGAAGGGCCCTCCATCTACTTATTGCAGCCTTGTCCAAATATGGTTGTCTGATTGAATACAGATAGAGATGTCCATCATAAATGTCAAAGTGCAGCTAGCACCCCAGGCCTAATGATCCCTTCACTTTCTAAATTCATTAGCCTCTTTCAAACATTTATTTATTCTTGTAACACTGAATTGATTTTTATTTTCAATAAGTTAATGGCATTGCCATTCTCTGAATGAGTAGATGCAGTAATTTCAGATGCTAAACATTTGTTTGGTACAAGCAAGTTCTACTTTTGTCATGATTTCCTAATAAGAAAATTCAATCTTGGCCCATTATACGAAATGGATTTGAGTTTTCTTCTAATCCAAATGCAAATGTATTTCCATAATATAAAAGCCTTAGGTGCACCTATACAATTTTCTGAAATCTTTGAGGCAGGCACACTGGAATAATCTTTCCACACCACTGACTCATTCCTGAAATTGAAATTTTCTTTCAGCCGAGAAAAATGGATCTTTCATATTCTGACACCCTCTTTCAAATCTCAGAGAAATAATTGGTTGTTTGTGGACCTTCTACTTAATCAAACTTATTTATTTTACATACATTTTTAACAAAAGCTTGAAGCTTATTAGATTCAATCTTGACGACTGCTTCCTGGATACTAAATGAGTACTCACACCCATTTGATGGCTTAGGTCCAAGCAATTTTCATCCCCCTAACAGGAAAACATAATCAGGCCCCTCGGTACAAGAAGCCACACAACTTTACTTGCAACCCCTGCACCGTAAGTTCGTTTTTCGATCCTTTAAGGTACTGTTTTACTATGCGACATAGGGAAAATATTTGCGTATATCAAAACTGATAGCATATATCAATGAATGTACAATATTGCAATGTAACACATTATTGGAAGCGTCTCGGAGACACGATTCCAATGATGTGTTACCTTGCAATATTGCTGCGCCCAATACTGAAATAAGAGGGAACTTTGTTTTGAACTTACACAATTTTTTGGCATAAAATCTTTAGTAAAACAGTACACTGAGCTATTAAAGCTGATTTCCCAAGTTGAATGTTAACCAATCAAATTCAATGCTTCATGAGTTCATGTCTGATCTGATCATGCTCAAAGATGTCTAACCTCAGGGTATGGCCAGTTTGGGAGCTGTCAGTTTTGCTGCCCATTTTACCTAATGAGGCTGACAAACATATGTGAACTTGGCCTACAGTTTGTTCCCTAAGGCGTGGGATTGTCTCTAATTTATGATGTAATGATGCAACATGTAATCATTTAACCCTTTCCATGATAAATATTATATGCATTTTGTACCACACACAATTTCAAAACGTTGTGACAAAATGACAACTCATTTATCATGAGAAAATACTTGTTTTTTGACAGTGATTTCCTATATGTATCTTAATTTTCTATCAATGATTCAGGTTTTTAATAATAGATTCTGACATTTTGGTAATTCGATTGAATAAAGACGGCTGTGACAATTTACCAGGTACAGAGAAAGAGCTAAACAGACCATACATATTATTGACATATCATTGGTGTAGATATTACGCTTAACCCCTTAATTCATCACTTTGAACCATGCTTTACTAAAGCCTTTAAATTTCATTGTGACAAATATATATATTGCTTATAATGAACAATGTAAAATAAAAGTGTTCATTGCAATCATTAAATTTGTCGTCTGATGTAAATTCCAGAATGGATATTTACAAATATGGGTTGGGTCGCTTCCCGAGACATAACTAGTTCCCATGCCCAATGTGGATTCTGTTTGTCTGCAACAATCAGATTAAAGATGAATCTTGAGAATTATTGTGCGATAGAGAAATAATTATCTTATAAATTTCTTTTCGGTAAACCTGGGATATATAAGAAAGGCGACTTTTGTAACCCCTCTAATAATCCTCACTTTGAATCCTCTACAACTAAAAACTCTAACAAGAGGGCCATAATGGCCCTTTATCGCTCACCTGAGTTCTGTTTGAAAAAGAGGTATATTTAAGACAGAGTGGTTGGTATGTTTCAAACTCTTCTAAGTGCTAATTGCATTGAATACTCTAAGCCAATGCTCTTGCTTGTTAACATTTTTTTATATTGACCCCACATGACCCAGTTTCAAACTTGGCCAACATTTTTATTGAGACAATCATTCTGACCAACTTTCATCAAAATTGGACCATAAATGTGGCCTCTAGAGTGTTCACAAGCTTTTTAAATTATTTGACCTAGTGACCTAGTTTTTGACCCCACGTGAACCAGTTTCAAACTTGGCCAAGATTTCATTAAGACCATCATTCTGATGAACTTTCATCAAAATTGGAACATAAATGTGGCCTCTAGAGTGTTCACAAACTTTTTAAATTATTTGACCTAGTGACCTAGTTTTTGACCCCACATGACCCAGTTTCGAACTTGGCCAAGATTTTATTGAGACAATCATTCTGACCAATTTTGATAAAAATTGGACCATAATTGTGGTCTCTAGAGTGTTCACAAGCTTTTTAAATTATTTGACCTAGTGACCTAGTTATTGACCCCACATGACCCAGTTTCGAACTTGGCCAAGATTTTATTGAGACAATCATTCTGACCAACTTTCATCAAAATTGGACCATAAATGTGGCCTCTAGAGTGTTCACAAACTTCTTAAATTATTTGACCTAGTGACCTAGTTTTTGACCCCAAATGACCCAGTTTCGAACTTGGCCAAGATTTTATTGAGACAATCATTCTGACCAACTTTCATCAAAATTGGACCAAAAATGTGGCCTCTAGAGTGTTCACAAACTTTTTAAATTATTTGACCTAGTGACCTAGTTTTTGACCCCACATGACCCAGTTTCGAACTTGGCCAAGATTTTATTGAGACAATCATTCTGACTAATTTTGATAAAAATTGGATCATAAATGTAGCCTCTAGAGTGTTCACAAGCAATTGTTGACACACGCACGGACGCACGGACGCACGGACGACGGACATCTCGGTATCACAAAAGCTCACCTTGAGCACTACGTGCTCAGGTGAGCTAAAAATTATCAAGACATAAATGCACACTAAAGAAATTGCATCCATACAGGTAATTTTTTCGTTAGAGAACATTGAGGTCGGACCAATTTCATAGACAAGATGTATCTCTTCAAACTTTGTTTTTATTGTCTTCTGTTTCTTTCAATTTGAAAAAGTCAAAAACTCATGCTTCTTACTTTCCTAAAGGCTATGGAATAGGCCTACAGTTGCCAGCTTTTTGGAATGATTTAAAATAACGCTTTACCAAACATAAAATTTTTGACCGTCCCAAATTCAAAGAGTTTGCAGACAACATTTCAAAATGTGATGAAATTGAAAAATGATCTTCTGATAGAGCAGAAATAAACATTGTGGAAAAAGGAGAAATTGCTTGTTAAGAGCAATTTCTCCTTTTCCCACAATGTTTTCCATAGTTGTCTGCAAAAACTGGTCAAATGGCTTTATTGTTTGGTAATGGGTTAAAAAATCAAAAAAGTACAAGTGTATTGGTCCAAGAAAATAGCACTATTATAGCTGACCTGAAGAAACTATGGTAGTACATGTAAATTTGTTTCTCTAAACTTTGTCTGAAGATCATTAGAGTTGAGTGAAAGAGTAGGCGGTACTCCTCCTTGAAGTTTGTTTAGCTGTGTCAATTCCCGGCCCATAAAAACTGTAAATAAACAAGCATTTGTTTGAATCTACGTTAATAAGGTTTACCTTTTAAACAAATGTTAGTTTTCTAAGACTTCCACCTGTTTCAAATGTACAACTAGTAGAGATTCCAATGCACTTAAATAGCAAGTATTACATATCTAGAAATAATAAGTATTTGCTTCCAAAATATACACCATTTAAATGTGTGTGATTGCAGCAAACAACTAAGTCAAGTACAATCCAAGGTAAATTAGAGGGCATCAAATGAGAGTTTATAAGAACAATTTCATTATGCTAAAAGGGAAGAAAATGACATCCAGTGAAGTAATGGCCTTCACAATTCTTTTTATTTGGTTATAATCATATCTAACAGGCATAAGTAACATACACTCCTCATAATAGTACTGTTTCTAAAAATGTACACAGAATAAGAATAGATAGTTCTATGGAAGGATTGAAATCATTTATTGCTTTTAAGCTGCTTCATGTTTTTCCACAATGAAATAGTCAATAAGTTCATGGTTTACCCCAGATATACAAGGATTGGTTAGTAAAGAGAGAAGTGATTCATCCCTACACCCTTACAGTACTGGAACCAACATCATGTTTATTTAAACAGGTTAGATCCAGGCCAGCCGCCAAGTTAATTGGTAGCTGGCCTGTGATCTAACCTGTTTGCAACTCTAAGTATCTTTCCTTTTCCAATTTAAGCAGATATTTAATGTTTTGGAAAGCATATGACACAAAATCTATTTTATGAAATTTACCCAGCATTCTAAGGCTTAAAGTGTGGTGCTGATCAATGAAAAAGCTCTGCACAAGATATTGCTACAATACTGTAGTAAGTCCTTCACAAAGAGATGCGCAAACTATATAGTCTTGAAATGAACCTAACTATCAAAATTAAGAGATAGTGACCTTTAATCAGCCTGTAATGTATTCAATAGTTTACCTTGTCACATGAATTCCCAGACCAATAAATATTATACAAACACAGGGGGTGGGGGGGGGGTGTCCAGTAAGGTTTATTGCAGTACTTTGATATGTTTACCCAAATTGCCAACATCTTATCAAAGGATATCAGCTTTCATAAGCAATATCTGATTCACCAAACATCACCTTTCAGATAGAAAAAACTTATTAAATTTCAATGCTTGCTTAACAATGTTACAAAAGAATTATCATATTTTCAATGCTTCTTTGCTTGTGGTCAATTATTCAATTTGATTCAGTTACAAATTCCTACTAACCCATTACCAAACAATAACAACATTCTACCACATTGTTGCAGATGACTCTGGCAACCATTACATGGGAAAAGGAAAATTACAATTTCTCCTTTTCCAATGTTTTTTGCCTTATCAGAAGGTTATTTTGAAATTTCATCACATTTTGAAATTTCGTCTGCAAACTCTTTCAATTTAGGACAGTCGAAAATTTGATGTGGATGGGATCTATTTCATTTGCTACAGGAATACTTACTGCATTAATCATTATAGTACTGAAACTGACTTCATGCTTTTGCAAACAGGTTAGATCCAGGCCAGCTGCCAAGTAAATTGGCAGCTGGCCTGTTATCTAACCTGTTAGCTACTCTGAGTATCTTTCCTCATCAAAATGAAGCAGATACATAAGGTCCAACAGGACCTATAATGCAGTAAGTAGTCCATTGTATAACATCTTTCCCAAACAATAGCAACATTTGACCATTTTGTTGCAGAGGACTTAAGAAAACATTGAGGGAAAAGGAGAAATTGCAGGTAACAAGCAATTGTTCCTTTACCCACAAGGTTTTCTGGTCTATCTGAAAAATATTTCTCAATTTCATCACATTTTGAAATGTTGTCTGCAAACTCTTTCAATTTGGGACAGTCGAAAATTTGTTGTTTGGGAAAGGGTTAAAGCAGAAGGCTATGTGAGATTGGGCACATAAAAGCCCTGCCCAATCAGCCAGGCCTAATTTCTAGATTAGGCCCGTACCATTTCCTGACCCCCTTTGATCTTTCCATTGTAAAAGTAAAAACACACAGACATGTTAGAAATCATTGTAACAAAATCATATAAACCCAAAAGAAATAAAACTGAGTGTGTTCAATTCTTTGAAGGACATTGTAAATAACAGATGGAGAAATAGCTTGTGTCAAACCTGGGAAGAATACTCTTGCTATCATGTCATTGGAAACTACTTAAAATTGTATCTGGACATTGGTTAAACAGTCATGCACATTGAACACTTTTCCTTATCCTTCTATGCCATGGCCTCATGTTGATTCAATATAAACAGGAAATATCGGAATTGTCAAATTAACTATGCCAAACAGACCCATTGTATGATAAAGTACGAAAACCTGTTTAATTTAAACAGTTCTCATTATTAAAAACTTTTTACCTAAGCATTTTGCGAAACCACTTAATCTTCATCACATTTAAATCTTTTTTCATTTAGCGGTCAAGTTATTGGATAGGTCCATTAATAATGAATAAGGTAAAGGGATACCTGAAGGAATGAGTTAATTAAGTAGAGTGCACTACAATGATATTATACAGGCAATTTGTGACAGTTTATTGCAGGGTGTAGCTAGGCACAGGGAAATGACAAAAGCCTAATTAAAGAGTGGAACAGAGGAAACCCTTTGGTTCATACAGAGATTTGTGACTATGAAAGACCTTAACCCTTATAGTCCTGGAACAGACTTCATGCTTATGATAACAGGTTTAGTCATAGGCCAGCCGCCAAGTAAATTGGCAGCTGGCCTGTGATTCAACCTGTTTGCTAATCAGAGTATCTTTCCTAATCAAAATTAAGCAGATATCTAATATTTTGGACAGCAGACGACACAAACATCTATTTTTAGAAAATTACCCAGCATTCTAAGGGTTGATCAAAAGTACCAGTGGGAAACTGACAGGGAGAGTAGAAATTAACAGCATGGGATTTATCCCGAGACTATGCAACCAAGAACAAGGAAAATACTTGTTTGTTAAACGTCCTTGGTTGGAGTATTTTTGAGCAACATTAATATTTCCCAGTGTCACTGGGTCAAATTGAAATCAACAGCAACTAAAAATAAGATAAAAAAAAAGCAAATGTTGCAACAGGATGCATTGCTCATGATGACCGATTTGTTCATTTCCCACAGTGGTTCTGAATATGCAGAATATGCACTTATTTAGAAAAGAAAGGTAATATTGAATTAGGGGTTTCATATGCAAATGATTCAAGAACTGTGTTCATGAACTTCATGAACAGACATGAACGCAAATTGGTTGCTCATGAACACAAAGTCATTTCTGAACATGTTCGTGAATTCCATGTCATGTCTGTTCATGAACACACATCTAGAACCCCTTGTTATACACATTCTTTAGGCAATGCAAGCAAGTGCAAGGCATAGAGAATTGTAATTTAGAGAGTGGTTCAATGAG
This sequence comes from Cerastoderma edule, assembly GCA_947846245.1. Taxonomy (NCBI): domain Eukaryota; kingdom Metazoa; phylum Mollusca; class Bivalvia; order Cardiida; family Cardiidae; genus Cerastoderma; species Cerastoderma edule. The sequence continues at coordinate 13,255,679 of OX401412.1, forward strand.
TTTTAATCAACAACCTTGCAGCAAAAAGACCACATTCTACATCGATAATGGCAGCTGTTGATGTCCTTTCGAGAATAGAACTCATGACACATGAAACTCATTTTTTATAATCTTAAATATCAGTTGGCAAGGAACTACAAACAAGGATAGGGGCATACCCTTTCTGCTGGTGTGAGCAAAATCCCATGTATGGGATTGGATTAAAGGTACCAATGGGATCAGGACACTGATAATGTTGAATCGGCCTTCATGATATAGCTGATAAATTGCTGAGACAGCATTAATCCCTGTCCAACTGTCTAGTGTTTATATGGGGTTTAATGATATATCATTTCAACAAAGTTACAGTTATGTTACAACTTTCCTTGATTCACCAGTATTTGGGTGTGGTTTTGAAGTCTTGCCGAGAAACCCTCCGACCAAACCAGAGGTACCGATGGGGCTTGAACCTTCCAAAGTTTTGATCTGCCATCTTAACCAATTACCAAAAAATAACAACATTTTACCAGTTTGTTGTAGACGACTCTGGAAAACATTGTGGGAAGATTGTTTTTCAATTTCATCACATTTTGAAATGTCCTCTACAAACTCTTTCAGTTTGGGCAGTCGAAAATTTGGTGTTTGGTAAAGGGTTAACCTATGTGCCACACAGGATCAATGATTCATCTCTGTAAAGTTATGCTTGCAAAAGCCTTAAAAATTCCAGAAGAAACAACCTTTTGCAGACTAATCTTACATCGCAAAGTGCAATGCGAGGGTTCAGTGCAAGACTATAGTAAGTGCTTCATAAACATGAAGCACTTACTATAGTATTGCACTGAACCCTTGAATGGATTCTCTACATTTACAGTGTACTAAACAAACTTGGGGAACTATGGCTGATATATGAGAAGTTTCAGCAAGGAAATACATTAACCTGTTTCCTCTCAGTAGATTATTAATTCATTTCAACAAAAATGCCACATGTTAAGATAAATAGGCAGATTGTATACAGTATATGTAAATAATTTACTGGAAATGCCATTGTAAAAGTAGAATCCAGACACAAATTCCTACCAGACTATATCTAAACAACAATTATCAAGATTAAATATTTTTTATAAATATCTTTTCGTTATAAAAATGATTCTTATATGACAGAGGCAATAACAAACAATTGTATAAAGTTTTTATTGTAACATCAATTTTTTTTGCTTTAAAAAATCTTTGTACCAAGGGCTTTATGCAAGGCTATGGCATTTGCAGAACATAACACCATTTTGAAATAAAGCCTTGATACATAATAAAGCATTTTTCAACAAACAACTTAAAAAATAAAAGATATCACCTGCTTATGTACAGCTTTTTCAGTAAAACGGTTCAAAACCTGAAGCACAAGCAAATCTGTTTGGCAAAAGAGGCTTGCTAAAATGACTTCAAGATTTGTCATTTCTTACAAAGAAGTAGTAAAAATTGTCAATTGGAGGAATGTTTGAAAGACTGATATGGGAGAAGTTCACAGCTTTCACATATAAGATGGCAACGAAGGATTATTACTATCAAGTTTGAATTTGTAACTAAGTATAGCACTGTCTCTTGATGAAAAACAATAGCTAAAACCATTAGTAATTACAGAAATAACTATTTTTCTTGATAAATATTTTCTGATGATAGAAATTGCTTGTTGCTAGAATTGAGTTATCATTTCCTAAGGTTATATGATGATATTTTCAACTGGTTATTACAAATTAATCCATTAGGCAATTGATAAAAATGTCTAGGGCAGATTTTCCTGAGCAATGCCTTCTATATGATTTATGTTTAGATATGATAAGCCAACAACCACTACAATCTCTGGTTAATATAACTGAGTAAGTCCTTTTCTTCATGCAACAGATTGAAGCTGATTCTAACAAATTAACAGTACATGATTAACCAATTTCTGGCATATGTGATAATGTGACTGCCCAGATTTTAAATCAACAAGACAATCATCAAGATGGCATCTTACTTTACAAATTGGGTAGAAGCCCTGTGAAAAAAGAAGAAATGCTCATCATCAGGGTCAACTTGCTGCATTTATGTTAAATCTTGCACTTGTATTTATAAAATAAATCATATACATATAAGGAGACACTATGACAATCAACACATTACTGATTCTTTGTAGGAAAAGACAACTCTTGAAGCAATATGTTACCAGTTTATTTACCTACACATAATCATCATGAGTTTACTCCCTTGAAATTCAACAGTAAGGATACTGCAGCAGATTTCTTGTGACAAATACAAACAAGCTTGCAATCTTATTCAAAATGCTTACTTTTTGAAAGGAAATATTGGCTCATGTACAAGGAATTCCAGCTTAGAATCAGTGTTACATCATTCCCGATAATGTAAACAGATATCAAATCAATTACCAAATTGTTGACTAGGGAAAATTCTCTTCTAAATTAGCTCTTTTCTCTTTGAATATATTTGTTTCAATATGAAAAAGAACAACTAACACAAACATTGTGACAAAAGGAGAATCATTTCGACCATCAAATGGACCATGATAAGCTCTTTGTTGAAATTAAATCAACACACCATAATCTCATTGAAGTGCTTTAGCCTCTTTATTTTAGTCCATTGAATGAGAAACGTTCTAAACCACATACACAATGCTTAACCCTTACAATGCTGGGTAATTTTCTAAAGATATGTTTTTGTGTCATCTTCCTTCCAAAATCTTAAATATCTGCTTGAATTGGATGGGGAAAAATAGTCAGAGTAGCAAACAGGTTAGATCACAGGCCAGCCGCCAATCTACTTGGCGGCTGGCCTGGATCTAAACCTGTTTGACTTAGCATAAAGTCGGGTCCAGCACTATAAGGGTTAACATCTCAAAGACAACCTTTTTCACAATGCTCCAAATGCTACTTAGAAACAGAGATTGATTTATGTGTTGGCATTCATAAGAATTTCAAGTACAATTCATGGTATTGGAATGCAATGAAATTGGTTTTAACTAGGGATGGGACTGATTAATCGATTAATCGATTAAACGTCAGACTATCAATTAATTTTTATCAATCGATTAATCAGAAATAAAAAAACAGAAATGTCGTTTTTTTCACTTTAAAGGTTGAATAAACTTATCAATTCGAAATCAAATAAAGATAGCTAACGAGTGCGAATAAAGGGAATGTAAGGGTCAATCATAACACCTTGTAGTCTGAAAGATGGGTTAATCCGTTATATTTGATGTCCAATTAGCGCTCACGCGTCAAACAGTATCCAAATTGTCACCCCGTGTCAAACAATAACAACACCAAATTGGCGAATCTTTCACACTTACACCGGTCTATACTCCAATTGTTAACACGTTTTAATTGGACGTCTGTAAGATTTACTCGAACAATTGTCTCTGAAACCTTTAACTAATCGCAAAATGAAGATGTTCCCTCATTCTTTAATGCTCATTCGAAAAACTACTAAATATTTAATTAAACTTCAACGACGATGCCGCCTTCGAAATCTTCTGTCTGGATATACGTCAAGCGTGCTGCTGACGACAAGACGATCAAGTGTACACTATGCAGCTCAGAAATGACTTACAACGGCAGAACTGTTTTTTCCGTGTTTGATCATTTATTTTTGTTATATTTTTGTCTTATACTCTCGCTTTACGCAAACCAATGTACCGTTGACTTTGATTGTATGCGTGTATGATCAATTTTGCACGCACACTAAGTAAACAAATGAAAACATTGATACTGAACAAAGGCCTCGGACGTATACATGTACAAACTGTCATTCTTTCACCGATTAATCGATTAATCATTGACCGATTAATCGATTGATGAAACAGTTAATCGTTCCCATCCCTAGTTTTAACCCTTATAGTGCTGGAACCGACTTCATGCTTATGCAAACAAGTAAATTGGTGGCTGGCCTGTAATTTAACCTGTTTGCTACTCTGAGTATCTTTCCTCAACAAAATTAAGCAGATATTTAAGGTTTTGGGAAGCAGGCAACACATAAATCTTTTTTTTAGAAAATTAAATGTACCCAGCGTTTTGAGGGTTTAATTATTTCTAGCACATATTTCAGGTTATTTGCAGCAGCTGTCAACTTTGATACTAATTATTACTTTAACAATACATATCGTTCAATGAACTAAATAACTGGTTTAAAAGAATCCTCACCATTGTGACAAAAGCAGTTTTGGGATAAGAACCACCATAATTATTGATCAATTATGGTGCAGCAACTGTACTGTCAATAGTGTTTTAGTATTGTAAATGGCCCAACCAGCAATATTATGAAGGAAAGTTTAATGTTGTCTAATCCAGAATTCGAAGAATATTATCGAATGTGATAAAGCTTTATTGGCTGAGAGTATCCCAGACACAAATAAACTATGATAAGCTTGTAGCAGGCACTTTTTGAATAGATATTAGGGGAAAACTTGTTTGTTTGTGATTAAGCCATTACCAAACAATATTGACATGTGACCAGTTGGTTGCAAACAGCTCTGGAAATCATGGTGGGAAAAGGAGAAATTACTCTTAATGAGCAATTTCTCCTTTCCCCACAATGTTTTCTACTCCATCAGAAGATAATCGTCGAAGTCAAAAACATTTTGAAATGTCGTCTGCAAACTCTTTCAATTTGGGACAGTCAAAATTTGGCATTTGGTAAAGGGTTAAAAGCCAATTTCAACAATTCTTAAGTTATGTGGTGACATTCTCAGGATCTAAACCCTGTATTTACCTTTAACAAGCTTTATTCTATCACCATGACCAGATTAACATAAAGGCAAAACATTGCTTACCATTGTATTTATAACCTTTGGTAAGACCTGGCTGAGTATCCAACCTGGAAATGACCAGACATAAACGAATACTCTACCTCTGAAACACCTGATGGAGAGGATCAATGCAAGATAAGTATATAGATGAAGTGATGTGAAACTCTAATCTTGCACTGAATCCTTGTGCAGTGTTCTATGATGTAAAGGACAGTTCATACTATAAAATGTCATATTATTGCTGACACACATAAAAACTGCAGCCTCCATTTCAATTTGACCTTTTGGTATTGCAGGAAAACATTACTAACTATATTTATGCAATTCTCTTTCATTCTTATATACTTATCCTTTATCTGCATGTGTTATTGCCAAACTACAATAGCTCAGGATTTTCTAAACATGATATAACAAAGTCTGAATAGAAATAGTCTGTAGATTACAATATTGACCAACAGAGAGACATTTTCATGCTAAATAATTGAAAAGTACATGTATAGTTAAATAAGAAGAAATTGTGCATTTCAATGGGTTAACTGTACAAAGATGTGTTGATTGGTATAAATATATTTTTCTATGTTTTCTTTTCTTTTCAACATGCTCCTTTTCAAAGATCATAAAGAAAGGGTAAATAGGCTAAATTTTGCAGCTGGACAGGAAGTTTACCACCAAACTAGTTTCTTAACAAAAATTTGTTTTATACAGGCAGACAGAGTAATAGTACATTGTATGAACCCATTCCACTGTATGGATATTTGTGAACGGTCAAAATTTAAAACAACAGTAGTTATCTTCTGCTAGCTGCTTTCAATTTGGACCAGTCACAATGCTCCATATTAGAGAAAAGTATTTTAAGTGTGAATAAAACTGTAAGCCGTTTTGATCGCACTGGGTCCCATAATAAGTATATAGATTTAGTGAAAAGAAGAAGGCTTCAACCTTCTTCCTATTGCAATTTACAGCAGACAGTTAATATCAAAAGAAGTAATCAAAGTTACAAACAAAAATCCATAACATATTTCTTTATAATATCATGATTTTTGAACAGTGAAATCCTTATGGCCAAATGAAAATTTGTCCATGATGTATGATGAGTACATAATACTATATTCCATGTTAATCACACATCTTTTAAAGCATATTTACTCACTCCTTTATAACCAATTCCATTTCCTCACTGATATAAAAAGTAGCTGTAGTCCTAAAAAAATGTACAATGAGTATTGAGTTAGGCGTTATACCATGTCCTATCTGTGTGTCAGTTACTCCTTTCGCAAATATTCTCCCCACCCTGCAAAAAGTGCAATTACCTGAACAAAACTAATAAATCTCCTATGGGAAGGTCAGAACTATCCTAGCCATGTATTTTCCCTTTTTCTTATGTAGCCAATCTTTGTGGCATGTAATTAAACAAATACATTTTGAAAAATAACTATGCAGGCAGAGTTTTTACTTTTCATTAAGAAAAAGTCATTAGCATGTCATCCATTAAGTGCAAATCTCATGACCTAACAGTTTAAAGTTGTCAAGCCATTTGTTTTCAGTTAAGCACAGCAGTTGTTTTCAACAATTCACCATTGAACGTTTTAATACTATGATGTAAAACTGGTGTTGTTCAAAAAATAATTTGCACTGCATGAACCTTCAATAAAACGTTTTTGTGGTTAACACTTTTACGTTACACATTTCAGAACAATTAACACAGTGAGAGGGCTCAATGCTGCTTGCAAGACTAGCGGTAAGTCCTCCACCATTGTAAATTACTTACTATAGTCATGCACTGAACACTATTATAGTCTTATTTCATCAACACTTTTCCCTATCTGACATTAACTTTGTTCATTGTGAAGTGAATTTATACTGATACACATCTTCTTTATGACAACCTCTGGGGAAATAAACTATCATTCTTCCCATTCAACTCTTTGCATCAGCATGAATCTTTTTACTTATAGTATCAGTTGACAGCAACCAGGCACATAGCTAGCCCTCCATGGATGTGGATTGAGGATTAAGCTAGGGGGTTCTGGGGCATGCTCCCACTGACAGTTTTGAAAACAATGGTGCATTCTAGGCGATTTCGGGGTCATTAATGAAGTTCTCAAGATGACAGTTTTGGTACCACAAATCAGCGAATAAATGCTAGTCAGGACAGATTTGTTCCTTTTAAGCATATAGGCAGGTACGTGCCTGGCAACTCTTTGTTAAAGAGATGGTCTTCAATAAGAATTGAAAATTCTAATTTTCAAAAGAGACCCCACCCTTCATGTGAGCTCAATTTGACTTTATATATAAACAGACGCCAGTAAAAGGCCCCCTCTTAACTCAAAATTTCTAAAGAATCCAAAGTAAGCCCACATTTTTGTATTCCCAGTTAAGCAATTTCAGTGAAAGTTTTTCCTTAAATGATGATAAATATAGGCATCATACAATTTAGGGGGAAAAATCCTTAGTTTTGGTGACTTTCACCTATTTATAACCAACAAAAAATAAATGTCATTTGCCATGAATCAAATAAGTCATCTCTTTTCAACCAATTACAATGGTAATTAATGATAACTGCTTTTAGACTAATACATGTGCATGTGACGTCAGCACTGGGAATGTGATGAGAATCCAAACATCAGCAGAAACTCTTTTATCATATTTTCTAATTTCTTTTTACTTGATATTATGCAAGATTATGGGTAGACAGTCCAAATGTTCTTCCCTGTGATAGACAAAAGTAATTGCATGGACAATTTCTCTTTTTCTTACAGTTTTTCAGCATATGTTTCATGAAAAAAAAAATCATAGGACATTTTGATAAAGGGTAAAGTTGAAGAACTGACATTAGCAACCTGCCACATATAAATTTGTGCTATTATTTGCAAGTAAATTATAAGGTTTGTAAACATTTGGAATGCCTAACAGAATACCTGGTACAAATGTTCAATGGTTCAAGAAGGAATTGTTTTTTGGAGCTTAAAAATTTCATTAAGTATATGAGGTATGAGAAAATGTTATACGAAAACAAAATGAAAATAACTCCAGGATTTCTTAAAGGACATTGGAAAAAGGTATAAGCAATTTTTCCTTTTCCCAAATTAGTTGTAAGTTGTCTGCAAAGAACACAACTAGAACATATAACTTTTGGTTTTAGTTGTCTGCTTAGATGGGCAATACATTAACAGACTCTTCAGGACATACATATCTTACATATCAATGAAGGGTGAAAGTTTATTATTTCACTTAATTTATGATATAATAAAAATTATCACGACTTCCTCTTCAATATAACAATAGCTCTTAACACTTGTCAGACAATGGCAGTGACGGCTTCCTTCTATGGCATTCTTTAATTAAATCTTTGTTCCAATAATGGATTGGGATCTTTCTGGAGCATCATATTACATCTTTCCTGGGTAATCTACCAGTACTAACCCTCTACCAAACGCCAAATTTCGAACTGTCCCTAATTGCAAGAGATTGCAGACGACATCTTCAAAATGTGATAAAATTGAACAATAATCTTCGGATAGGGCATAAAACATTGTGGAAAAAGGAGAAATTGCTCGTTACGAGCAATTTCTCCTTTCCCAAAATGTTTTCCAGAGTCATCTGCAACAAAGTGGTCAATTGTCGTTATTGCTTGGTAAAGGGCTAGGCTAGGAAATGGTGTCTTACCAAAGGGCAAACAAAGATGGAACAAAAAGCTGCCATGGGTATCAAACCGGGGCTGTATGATCTTAAGTCTTTGATGCTAATCATAACACCATCATGGACCTTATTTTTGCTAATGAGGAAAACAATTTGTCTATGAGTAAGTCTGAGGTCCAAGTGACCAGAATAATAAGTAAATAAAAATAATAAAATAATGATTCGAGGGTTTACTGCAATGCTATAGTAAGTGCTTCTCTTTTGTAAAGCATTTACTATAGTATCGCATTGAATCCTCAAGATGCATATTTTCATAACAAATAAAAAAACATTGAAAATATCATGACAAACTGTGAATTGACTTAATTTTACTGTATAACAGTTTTCAACAATTTTTCATTTCACATCATGGTTATCCAATAAAACCCCTTTTTGTAAATGGAAAGGTCTAAATTGAAAGTACATGTATAACACAGTATGTCAAGTTGGACAAATAAAAAATTTCAGTTTTATTAAAAAAAAGAATCTTGTGAAAAATATGGAATTCAGTTCTTCTTCCACAAGTGTCCTTTTACATTTATTGAGAAATCATTCATATCAAGCTCTTTACACACCATGAAAACAGCAAGCATCTGTAGAATACAGAGACAAGATCAATTGACTAAATAGCAAAACAGAAATCAATTGTGTTCAACTCACATATCATGCTAGCCTTCATTTCCAATGGTTAATCCAAACAAATCTAAGACAGCAACAACATTTCTCCTTTAAAGTCCATCAATTTCCTTGGCGCACAACAACCAACTACAACCATCCCACAGTAGTGACATTTATGATAATGATGCTATGCCCGATCAATATCACACTGAATACAAGCTGAACCCCTTTACTTGATTCTACTGGAGTCAAACCCAACAACAGCTGGAATTCATTAATATTCAACAAACAAAATACACCTAAGCAGAAAGATAAAAACTCACAGTTTTATATAATATCATCTCCATCTTAATAATCCATCAAACTACAGAGGGGAACACTTCTGATTTCTTGTGTAATCCCAATTTCACAATATTCATACAAAATCAAACAGAAGCTGAATGCATGAACACCAATCCACCACTCAATAGCTGTTTCCCCAAACAAGCCTTAACAAAAATCAATATTCATTTTGTCTCTGAATCAGCCTACGAGGGTGATTAATAGGACATGCTCTTTCATTGTCAATCGTTATTGGATAAGATAACGAAGAATATGCTCAGTTAGCAAACTGGGCCCAGTTGTTCAAACGGTTGTTAAATCTAATCATCTGTTAAACTAACGGTTGATTAAAACCCCTAACAGTCTGTCACTTAACGGCATGTTAATTAAGCGTTGCTCAAACCAATTTTACACCTTTGTTAACTGACGGCTTGTTAAGATTTTAACAAGCCTGTTAAGTCTCATGTAAGTTGATAAATTTGCAAGTGTCATGGCCGCCAATCCAAAAACAGTCGAGGCTTTGGAATAAAAAACTGCAATATATTGAGTAAGAGCTGTTGCCAGGGTATTTCGGAGATTTTGAAGCGGTGAAATGTTATAACAAATTGATCAGAAGGTTTCTAGATGTCAAAGGAAGGGATCATTGTTGAATAACGGGATGTTGTCTATGGAGAAGGAGGGTCTCAACACGAATCTGATAGAAAGGTATGTTTACAATGATGTAATATCTCTGAAATATGGCATTTAATATACATCATTCATGGAATGAAGAATTCCATCTTATTTTGTTATTATTAATCATTCGTAACCATGCAGTTATGTCCCTTGATTGGTCTTTGATAATGCGGTGTGTAAAGTCGGAAAGTGACAGTTGTGTTGTGAACGCATTTTATGACTCAAATGTCGATGTAACTACAAAATTTGGTTTGTTAAACCTTCTTTAGTTGTTGAGATTTAATTTTTGATCAAATTGATAAAGGCAACTACGCTTATCTACATGAAAGTGGTTGACAATTGATAAAACTTGATTCGAACCCAATCATGTACGTACTTCTATGAGTATGAAATGTCAAAAGTGTGTACTGAAGGCTGACCAACCGAAAGGATTGTTAATTTCTCACTTTCATCCTGTCAAAAACTTCTATTAACATGCTACACATTTCATTCGATTTGAAGCAAGTTTGGATTGACCTTAAATGTGTAGATGATTAGGCTATGAAAACGGTGTTATCATGTAGACTTTAAGACGAAATTGACATGAGTTATGATATTGCATTATTATTCTTATCTTTCAGACAAGTGGCCAATTCGTTTGATGAGTTCCAGTTGATATGGTATGGGGTTTACACTAACGGTGTAGTACCAACAGTAAAACACATCAGGTAAAGTATCTATTCTAATTAATAACAAATCCCTTTACCATTCATTATTCAAGCAATGCTGAAAAACAACATTTTTGACAGTTTTGTTTATATGACCACTCTGTCATGTACAAGTTTATCATACAGGGACCACTGACATAGCTTTCATCCATTTATGATATAAGCAATGAAGAGTCTTGAAGACTAATGTTTTCATACATGTGTTTCATAATCCAACATGAATTTGTGTATATTATGTAGTTTATTGGGTAGTGACCACTGAGTAAGCTATGGAATTAATTTACTTAAAGGAACAGGCATATGGTGTGGTGCTGAGTGTGGAATTTTACTAACATGTCAAAGATTTAAAGAAGAAGGAATTTTGTTTAATAACTTAGGTATACTGTTACATTTTGGAATGATTTTTTCACACATATTAATTGATATCTATATCAAAATAGTGAAAATACTATGATAATACATTTGTTTCTTAGCTATTGGTAGCAAGTGCGGGTATTTCTTTTAATCATTGTGACTTAAAGATGATTTGCACATAATGAGCATAATTTCCATTTATTACAAGTGTTTAATGTATACATTATTGATGCTGGAATTGGGAGATATCCTTTGTCTCTTTTATAGAGGTCTTAATCCTGTTTGTTTGCTACACATGTCACTGGAAAATAGCTGCAATACAAACTTGATGTCATGATAATACTCAATAAGCTTTCAATTTCTTATATTTCAGATATTTTCATCAAAATTGACAGAGGACTACTATCAGAGAAGAGAAAGTATTACCACAAATCACAAAAAAATCACAAAAATCTATTATTTGTGTTTATATCTTGATTGTTTGACTTAATTTCAAGAAATTCACATCAATTATACTACCAATTAATTGATCTTTGATATGTAATAAATAAAAACTTGCAGATGTAAATAAAGTAAAGATGAAACTGCTTAGTGTTTCAAACATTAAACATTTTATAACAGGGATATGCTTATTCCATTCCCTGTTAGTTCTTAAATTGGTTCAAATTTAAATATTGCATTTCAGAGCAGGCACTGTAAGTCATTATGCAGTATCCCTGCTAAGGGTTTATTCTGTATCCAATACCTTTAGATACATAGATCATATACTACAGTTTCATTTACACACATCTTCTTTTGTCTAAATTGGATTTTCCTTCAATGTAATCTTGCATTGTCAGATTTTTTCATATAACACACTTTTTGCAAGTTGATACTTTTGAATTTTAATATTTACAAAATTTGAAAAGAAAACGAAATAAGGCTAAAAGACCTCTAAGTTGTAAGAATTCCCAAACAAAGGGTTGTTAAAGCCCAGTCCTTTCTTGATATACTTATCACTTGTACTAAATTGCAGCTTTGTAGTAGATCTTGTGGGTATATGAGATATTTTGCTATGTGAATCTTGCCAAAAATACATTTGTTTATTAACAGTAATAAAGGTCTTTTTAGAATATTGTTCTATGAACACATTTTCCTTTTACATGTTATTGTTACTGCAACAATTCCAACTACATGTATTTCATCTTCCACCGATTGTAAAAAATTTTTACAAGTCATATGCAAGGCCAATAATACGAATCAAAGTTTGATATAATGGTATATGCAGCATAAAGGGAATGTAAGCCTAAAATTGAATAAAACATTTTATCTTTTTTGATGTGTTAGTCACCTCTTTCATTTTTTATCTCGAGGTTCTTGCTAAAGACATGATTGTAAGTAATGATTTTGTAATATAAACAAGGCTAATAATGCAATGATGAGATGCCCCAATGTTCATGAAGTTACTATAATGTTCTGTATTGGCTAACAACAAAAGCGTGTTGGAGGAGGTGTCTTGTTATGAATCGACCCTGTTGTATTCAAAAGGGTGTCAAAATAGTTAAAAATGATATTGATTGCTTAGTCTGGTTGAAATTAGATCATGCCTATTTTCATTTTGACGATGATGTGTATATTGCAGCGCTATATATTGCACCAGAGGGTTCACCCTCGCATGATTTATATGAGTCGGATATATTTCAGGTCATAGAAAGCGATGTATCTTACTTTAGCATTAAGGGTAACGTTTATGTAACAGGAGATACAAACAGTCGTGTCGGAAGAAATTGTTATTTTATTGAGAATGATAGTGAGCTTGATATTGAGGGAGAATTGCCCGTGCTTAGTTTGCCCCCAATGCGCACTTCCAGTGACTTGGGGACAAACAGGTTTGGGGGATACTTGCTCGATATCTGTAAGTCTACAGAATTGAGAATTGTTAATGGTCGCTTTTCCAATGACAAAAACTTTGGTAAACTTACGTGCGTTACGCACAATGGCCAAAGCATTGTTGATTATTTACTAACAAAATTCGAAAATTTTTATAATCTTCAGGAATTTACAGTATTAGATTTTAATGAATTTTCAAATCATGCGCCACTGTTTTTCTCTTTTAAGATAACATCAACCACTCATAAAACAGCTCACAAAGACACGATGTTTTATAGGTGGAGTGATGAATATCGTGAACAGTTTTTAAATGACGTGGCGAGCGGTATTGGCACGATCGAGCAATTTTACTCGAGGAAATACAAAAGGACAGTGATCCCGAAATACTTGTTTCAAAATTCACTGATTTTTTCAATACTTGTGGAAGTAAATACTTTCGAAAGATTAAACATAAAAAGGTAGATTTTACAAAAAGCCGAAAAAACGATAAACCATGGTTCGATGCTAGTTGCAAAAGGAAACGAGACGAAATGCGTTCGGCTTTAAAATGTTTTAACAGAGAAATTTCGGAAAATGCTCGTCAACGGATGTTTTTTACAAGGAAGGACTTTAAATATCATTGTAGAAAAAGAAAAACACAGTACAATTTGGAAATGGCGGATAAAATGAATGAAACTAGAAGAAAAAAGCCTAGAGAATTTTGGAAATTATTTAAGACTAAAAGAAATTCAAATAATGCAGACAACATTTCACTCGAGCATTTTCACGAGTATTTTAAAACCATTTCGTCTGAGAACGATATTCCAATTAGTGAGGAAATTTTAGATTATGTAAACAATTTTAAACCCCCAGAAGGCAGTTCTACCTTTATCGAGCTAGATCAGCCTATCACACAGAGTGAGATACAAAAAGCATGTAAACAATTGGGGAACAATAAATCATGCTCTTTAGATAATATATTATATGAGTATTTAAAAGAAAGCGTGGAACACACTGGTCGAGCATTTGAGTTGTTGTTTAATCATATTTTAATGTCTGGGGTATTTCCTAAAAGCTGGTCAACCGGACTTATTGTACCGATACATAAAAAGGGTGATTCATCCGACCCTTCTAATTACAGGGGTATCTCGCTTATTAGTTGTTTTGCAAAACTTTTTACAGGTATTTTAAATAATAGATTGAAAGATTGGGCCGAGAAAACAGATGCTCTAACAGACGCTCAATTTGGTTTTAAACCTGGTTACAGTACAGCAGATGCAGTCTTTATATTGAATTCTCTTATTGATAAACAGTTTGACAGCAAGAAAAAATTATTTGTTTGTTTTATCGATTTTCGTAAAGCTTATGATCTGATCGACAGGAGCGCTCTTTGGTTTAAGTTGATAAAATCGGGTATCGATGGACAGGTCTTAAAAGTACTCAGGTCGATGTACTCAGAGGTAAAAATGTGTGTTAAGCATATGGGCTCATTATCGGACTATTTCATAAGCGACCTGGGGCTTTTGCAAGGGGAGATAACTTCACCTTTGATGTTTTCACTTTTTATAAATGACATAGAGCTACAATTGCAGAATAATGTTTTTTCTGGTATCACTCTTGAACAATTGAGTATTTATTTGTTAATGTTTGCTGATGACGCAGCGTTGCTAGCAGATTCAGCGGCCAATTTGCAAAAATCTTTAGATAGCTTACATGAATATTGTCTCAAATGGAATTTATCTATAAACACTGGTAAAACTAAAATCGTCGTATTTCGTAAAGGGGGACAACTTGGAGGCGAGTGCAAATGGTTCATCAATGGAGAGGAAATAGAAATTGTCAGTCAATTTAATTATCTCGGTGTCGTCTTCTCCAGTGGTGGGTCATTTGTGCACGCCACCAAAACACTAGCTGGAAAGGGTTTACGAGCAATGTGCTCCCTTCTCAATATTACTAGAGATATGGAAATACCAATAAATATTATGTTTAACCTGTTTGATACATATGTAGCATCTATCCTTAACTATAATTGTGAATCATGGGGTTTTAATATGGCTGAAAATATTGAACGCATTCATCGAAAGTTTTGTAAATGGATGCTGAATGTCAAAATGTCTACTAACTCATTAGCAATTTACTCAGAATTAGATTCCCACTTTTTATCACAAGACAAATTAGAATTGTTAAATATTGGCTTAAGCTTCACAGCGTTAAATCTTCTAACTGTATTCTTTCAGGAATAGTTGAGTTTCAACGTAAACAAATCGATACAAACTCAAATATTAAAAATTGGTCAAATAAAGTGAAAGCTCTTTTGCAATCGTCTGGATTTGCAGAAATTTGGTTATTTCCGGAATCAGTTTCAATAAATGTATTCATACCATTACTGACAAATAGATTAAGGGATTTATATATCGCTCAATGGCAAACAGGTATTGAACAATACTCTTCTTTGAGCCTATATAGAATTTTTAAAAAAGATTTTTCAAGGGCAAAGTACCTCGATATTATAGGGAAAAGGTCAATAAGAAACAAAATCGCTAAGTTAAGGCTATCTTCACATAATCTAATGATAGAAAGTGGTCGTCACAGAAGAATAGAAAGAAGTAATAGAAAATGTGAATTATGTAATTTGAATGACATTGAAGATAAATATCATTTTGTTATAATATGTCCTTATTTTAAGAGAATACGAGATAATTATATTGATACCAGATACTTAGAACAACCAAATGTTTTCAAATTTACTGATCTACTCAACTCTTCTGATAAACAAACTCTGTTTAACCTTGGACTTTTTTTGTAAAAATGCTTTCCAAGAAAGAAACACATTTATGTCAAGACAGAATAGTTAGTTTTATTTATTACTTGGATGTAAGGTCTTTTTCATCCACTCTCATTCAAATATGTACTAATCCTTTTAACCAAAGACCTAATAAACACAGATAAGCAACTCTGCAAAATACCGTTCTTTCTCGCGTTGACATCTTGTTCGCGAGATTTTGCCTTCCTTTAAATACAGACGCTTTATTTTGTTAATCAAAGCGTCTGCCGTCGCTGATAAGCTATGGTAGCCCTAACTCGGATGATCCAAGCTGAAACTGCGTGACAGCTTGGAGGCGCCCTGCGATAAAAACGTGTCAGTATTCCCCCTCTGTGTGTGAGGGGTCCAATCGGCGACGAGAAAAAATATGGGCACCAATCAGAAAGAAGGTAGGATTGACCAATAAGATTGCTTATTGCTTCCATTTCCGGTAATTTACAGAAAAAACAAAAACACTAACATTTGTAGACATATGATTGACGGGAAAACATGAATTCGTTTTAAACCAAAGCAGAGTCATTTGATGATATCCATTGTCGAAGGAAAAGACACTTAAGTTTCAATTTTGATAAAATATCTCTTACATAAGATAGGGTCATCTGTACCCTATATATATTAAAACTTAACATTCATTCGGACTGTTTGTCAACTCTATATCACGATGCTAAAAATGAAACAACATCAACGCCTCCCTGATAAAACTGATTAACCCTTTCCCAAACAATAACGATACTTGACCACTCTGTTGCAGACGACTCTGGAAAACATTGTGGGAAAAGGAGAAATTGCTCATGATGAGCAATTTCTCATTTTCCTGCAATTTGTTCTGCCCAATTAGAAGATTGTTTTTCAATTTCATCACTTTTTAAAATGTCGTCTAAGAACTCTTTCAATTTGGGACAGTCGGAATTTGGTGTTTTGGAAAGGGTTTAAACAATGTCGTTGGTGTTGAAGGGATTTGCTTCGCCACACTTATTTCAAAATCAATCCTTTGTGGTTATTTGTGTTGGTAAAAAGATAGTCACATATTTTTATATGTGCGCTAAATAACCGTGGATTTTGATGCATCATTAAAAAAAATAGCCCATTGACCAATCTAGTGATAATCAAAATCGGTCTGTCCAACTCATTCCATGCATGAAAGCATTGGGCAATACCCTTTCCCGTAGGCCTACCAAATTTAGTTTTCAAAAATATTGAATCCAAAGGTAATCAGTTTTGTTAAGATTTCAACATTTAGTTACCCTTCTGTTCCCCAGTCAAGGTCGTGACCATTCTAAAATTCAAACTGCAGTAAAACACACAAACTATTCGATTAGGTAAAATACAAACTTTTACTATATCAAGAAAGTAATCGATATTGCATTGGCAAAAAGGATTTGGTTTTGACGATTACCATTTCGCTGCAGACATAAATGATATTCAGAAGAAACTTGCTCTTATATCTGTAAATTTGATTATATTAATATGCTTAAAAAATAAAAATCTATGTCAAATGCGTATACTTTGAGGTCAAAACTATGCTGCTATTAACAAGATAAAGGGTAAGGCACGTGTTGTGTGATGGACATGTTGTGTGATGTACGGCGGTGTCTGGATTAGTATCTGTGTGGGACGCGCGTCGCTCCCGTCTGGTGTAATAAAACTAGGCGTTTGATATTTAGACCAACAACCCGAAAGATGTACTATTCGATACTCCCCCTTTATAACATGCCCCGAAGTTGTTTATATAGCTTTTTTTTTTTTTGCTTTATGAATCATTTGTTTAAAAGACATAGATGTTATCTATATATCTGTTTTCCATTCGCGCTCGTCCAACATGCAAATAATATACTTTGAAATAGTTTCTAGATTTATAATTCAGATTAGACCCATAACGCCGATTTCTATAATCAAGAAAATATCAAATTGAGAGCCTTTTTTCCCATAGAATCGGCCATCAGGCTAAAGGCTTCTTTTGTGGCAAAAGTTTCCATAAAAAAATTCTCAGATGGTTACTTGAGTGTTGTCTAGATTTTCGCTTAGAGTCACAAATATCTTTACTCAATGAATGCATATCTACGTATTCAATCGAAATCAACTGTTGCAATACTTTGGCAATTGACAAAATTCATATGAGGGAAAGGGAATCTCGGTTTTAAAGAAAATAGATCTTTTCTACCAAACGAAAAGGAACCAATATTATATTCCCGCCAGAATTTACCTGTCATTTTAACTCCGCCCCTTTCTACAGATTTCCCAACATGCACCACCTCGAAAAATCGATATCCGCTTGACGCGCTTTTACATCGAATGCATCCAGACGGAGAGTGAAATATCTACGTCTGGATCATTCGGACTATGGTAGCCCTTTTATTGACCCTCCCGACCCCAAAAACCAATAAACAGATGGCCACCAGCTGTGGTGCCCTGCTGTGATAATTACCGGGGATTATAACTTATTGTAATATTGCACTGTGTCAAACTGAAATGTCTAGCTGAATTTTATGACAGAGGAAAATTTCAGCAGCAAAATTTACTGTTAAAGTATTAGCTTAAATCTATACTTTAGTGGAATGGGTCTCTAAATGGGAATTATCTTTTTTTGCGGCATATCATGTACAATATTCTATGAATTAATAATTCGTAATGGGGAACATTCTATTTTCTTTAAAAATGTACTCAATACCATCATCATCACCATCTGCATCATCATCATCATCATCATCATCATCAACAATGTTAGAATTATAATATCAAACAACAACTAGCTATATACTTCTGCGCACAAATATGCACCCGAGTCTGCTTTTTATCTCTTGATTTGCAGCATGTTGATGTCATACACTTCCAGCACACACAAACATGCTGTCATTAGCGGCAAATTTCACACTTTCTTTGCATGGCAATTATTTCCAGCTGAACCAAACAGAACATATCGTTACATCTTCCACGTATACAGTTTATATACAATAAGAGAGTACTAAGAATAAATTCAAATTAAAAAAAAAAACAAGACCAGTTAAGAGAATTTAAATGCCTCTTAACATCACAAACATATGAAAAAAAGTTCTTGA
The DNA here is from genome assembly GCA_947846245.1 of Cerastoderma edule. Taxonomy (NCBI): domain Eukaryota; kingdom Metazoa; phylum Mollusca; class Bivalvia; order Cardiida; family Cardiidae; genus Cerastoderma; species Cerastoderma edule. Next base: position 13,274,534 of record OX401412.1, read on the forward strand.
TCTTCCCTTGTTCGATAAAAATATGTGTAATGAATCAAAGTTTGTCTAAATCAACCCATATTTTGTTTTTGTTTCCGAGGAGTTAGACAAAAACTATTGCTCTACTACTAAAACATGCAACCATATGATTTCAAAAAACCAAGACCAGATAAGAGAATTTAAATGCCTCTCAACATCACAAAAATGTATAAAAGTCCTTGATCTTCAATTGGTCGATAAAAATATGTGTAATGAATCAAAGTTTGTCTAAATCAACCCATATTTTGTTTTTGTTTCCGAGGAGTTAGACAAAAACTATTGCTCTACTACTAAAACATGCAACCATATGATTTCAAAAAACCAAGACCAGATAAGAGAATTTAAATGCCTCTCAACATCACAAAAATGTATAAAAGTCCTTGATCTTCAATTGGTCGATAAAAATATGTGTAATGAATCAAAGTTTGTCTAAATCAATCCATATTTTGTTTTTGTTTCCGAGGAGTTAGACAAAAACTATTGCTCTACTACTAAAACATGCAACCATATGATTTCAAAAAACCAAGACCAGATAAGAGAATTTAAATGCCTCTCAACATCACAAAAATGTATAAAAGTCCTTGATCTTCAATTGGTCGATAAAAATATGTGTAATGAATCAAAGTTTGTCTAAATCAACCCATATTTTGTTTTTGTTTCCGAGGAGTTAGACAAAAACTATTGCTCTACTACTAAAACATGCAACCATATGATTTAAAAAAACCAAGACCAGATAAGAGAATTTAAATGCCTCTCAACATCACAAAAATGTATAAAAGTCCTTGATCTTCAATTGGTCGATAAAAATATGTGTAATGAATCAAAGTTTGTCTAAATCAACCCATATTTTGTTTTTGTTTTCGAGGAGTTAGACAAAAACTATTGCTCTACTACTAAAACATGCAACCATACGCTTTAAAAAACCCAAGACCAGATAAGAGAATTTAAATGCCTCTCAACATCACAAAAATGTATAAAAGTCCTTGATCTTCAATTGGTCGATAAAACTATGTGTAATGAATCAAAGTTTGTCTAAATCAACCCATATTTTGTTTTTGTTTCCGAGGAGTTATACAAATACTCTACCATCCCATCCAATTCCAGCACTTTCGGTTCTATTGATGATACACATTTTAAAACATGTGTTTCACCAGTGGTAAAAGGAAATCAATTGTCTCATATGCAATTATTAATAAAAACAACACACTAATAAAGGAATGTTGAAACTATCGAAAAATTAATAAAATAAACGTTAGTTTTCACACTTTATTCAACCTTCGTTTACATCGTCTAGCTGGCAGACACACTTCAGTGCCGACGAGATTAGGAAGTCTCGCATAGTCTCCCGAAATCTCATCCTCCACGAGATGATAAGGGAGTTCGGTCTTTACCTATGGTGAGTTGCTTATCTGTGTTTATTAGGTCTTTGTTTTAACCATCTCAAATATATTGTAATTTGTATGTGATTTACTTCATATTTATATTGTTTATTTATGTTCATGCATGTAATTGTAAACGTGTTTGAACTATGGGCCTATGTGCCTAAGTTCTAATAAAATTATGTTATGTTATGTTATGTTATGTATCTTCCAAGCCCTAGTTCCAAGTCCTCATTTATATACTATAGTGTTTGCCTTCTGTGTGAAGGTTTGGTATTCGAATCCAGACTAGACCATTTCCAAGGTCAAAATATGTTACGCACAGTGAATCTTAATATTGGGAAAACGTTAAGACCGGACAGATAGCTCAAGGTAGAAAAGACATGAGCTTATTGGGATCCAGAGAGTATGGAAATGTGAAGTGTTGAGGAATTACTGAAAACGGCAAAAAACGACATGCAAATAATGTTTTGTCAACTTGCCCTTGCATCATCTGTTTTTATAATGGATACATGATTTTGTTAAACTAGTCACATTTTTAGAACCACACAGTTCCATTTGAAGAGAAATTTTAGACAGACGCATATCTAGGGTTCAGGCCAGTGCTGTAGTAAGTGCTTCATGTCTTGCACTGAACCCTCGATATATATTGGTATTATTATAAAACGGCCACGTAAATATCTTTTGATTCATCGGATGCAGTTGGTGTGTTGTACTGTGTCACAGCACATTGACTAGACTAGTTATGTGTATGATATCGGGCCCTATCAACCAAATTATCCAAACTTGTTCGTAAGTAGAGTGCTGAGATGCATTTCCACGGGATTTTCGAGTTTCCATAATGTGGTCGTTCGGCGATTCTTGATGTTGATGATAATACAATTGAATCTTGAACCGAAAAATTGAAAAAGGGCCAATTTAATCAGACTTTCTTATTACCTTGTTGTCAGTCATATCACTCATTAAATGAACATTTTGGCGTAAAGGAGGAGGACTCAGGTATTCGGACAATGCATTACTATAGTATTGCGATGTAAAATGTCAACAAAAAAATCGTTAAAACCGTATTTCAAAATAGCCACGATGTCGACGTAAGTAGTCAGTTGCAACTACCAATACGATGCTCTTAACTTGAAAGAAATAGGAATATTCAACATATATTCCTTTCGAAGTTACTCTTTTTGGTTTTTCTCTGAGATGTAGTAAAACAACGTAATAATCACAGAGATCATAATAGTTTTTGAGCCAGATGTGAATGTTGTTCACATAATCCTTAAATCCGTGTCGATAAACCCTTGCTCGAATATTATTCGTTTTTGATAAAAATGTATATATATCTATAAGAAGCTTAATTGTTATCATTTTTCTTTATTTCCCTTTTCAATTGTAAACGAAAACCCCAACAATACTTGAAAAAGGACTTTATTGCTAACAATGCGGCAATATTGGATTCCTATGTTAAATTTTAATAGACCTCTAGACCTCGATTAAAGTTAACAGGCAGTTCCTATGTCAAACGTCTGTTAAATCCGGTTGTTAAGTTCGAACAACAAGATTCAATCCGCTTGTTAAATTTAACAGCTTGTTAGGGTATTTAACAAACTGTTAACTTTAACAAGCGTTTGAACAACTGGGCCCTGATGGTGTAGGACATACTCTTTAACCCTTTACCAAACACCAAATTTCAGGCGGTCCCAAATTGAAAGAGTTTGCAGACGACATTTCAAAATGTGATGAAATTGAAAGACAATCTTCTGATAAGGATAAAAACATTGTGGGAAAAGGAGAAATTTGCTCATTAAGAGCAATTTCTCCTTTTGCCACAATGTTTTCCAGAGTTGTCTGCAACAAAGTGGTTAAATGTCATTATTGTTTGGTAATGGTTTAAAAGTTATTCTTGTTATTTAACTTAAAACATGGTCATGAACATCAAGAATGTGTTTGTGGACATGGCTGTGCCCATGAAGACATTCATGAATATATTCTTGAAATCAAGGGCATGTTCAAGAACATTTCTGTGTTTTCCATTCCACAAAGCACATGAACAAATTTCTGGAATCCTTCTCAGGGAATATTCAATTATCAAGCAGAGGATATCAGCGACATTATTAATACAGTCAAACCTGTGTTAAGAGGCCAGCCTATGGGACAGAGTAAATTGGCTGTTTAAGACAGGTTGGCTGCTTAACACAAATTGATTACACTATAAATCTAACAATGAGACTTTCTGTAGTGGCTATTTAAGGCAGGTTGGCTGTTTAAAAGGGTGGCTGCTTAACACAAGTTAGACTGTACCAATGAAATTTCTTATTTAACCAATTTTCTAATACAGGTGCCTTTAACAAGATTTCCTATCATAACATCATGTGGATGTTCAAAATTTAACGCAACACCATATGACATTAAATGAAAAACAATGACAGTTTTGTTGTGACACACAGTAAAATAAATCATTGCATCAAAAGGAGAAATGGCTTGTCTCAAATAATTTCTTCTTTTGTCATAATCGTTTCTGGACACCTTGGCTACTGGTGCATTTAAAAGCATTTATGTGAAGGAAGTCATAAAGGCCTACCTGAGCAATAGCAGACATTAGGAAACATGCTTTCTAAAGGAGAAATTGCTAATCATGAAACATTTTTGGACTAAGGGTGTGTCAGCACCTTAGTCCATTGAATTTACATACCACTTTTTGAAGGACAGAACTTTATCGATGCACAAACAGCGGTCTGACCCCAATTACTCATTAAACATCCGCCTTCACTGTGCGGTCTAATACCTTCTTGGAACAAGGGATGTAGTTCGGTTTTACTCGCTTTGTTTTGCTCTATACTATTATAACTGTTGGCTCATGGGAAATCATAAAATGTCCAGATGTTCAAAAAATAGACTATTGTTGAGTCTCTGTTCACAGACATAATAAATATAGTAACGGTGGTAAAAGGAGCAGCTGTTTTCCTCAATATGTTGCCCAAAGAAATTTTCAAATGTATCCTCAATCATCTTCCTTTACTTTAAACGCACCTTAGTCCCAGAGCACTATCAGCGCTTTGATATCTATTATGAACATGATTGAACAGCTTATCAATCAATGAAGTAGGTTTAATTGCATTCCCTCTTTATCATTTTAAAAGTCGGTTATAATGTCATCCACTGATAGTAAAAGCATAGTTATCATCTAACAAAAGGTTAAATTACTACTCCCCTGTTCTGAATTATCTGAAGGCCACAACTGTTTATCAAAAAAAAAAAAAGTGATACCCTAAACCCATTCCTTCATATGGAAATAATGGCAACCAGTCCTGTCCAATTTGAAGGGAAAAGCAAAAAATTGAAAAATCTTAACGTTTTACATCTTCTTTATGGTTTTAGGTAGAAACCATTGTTAAAGTCATAAACAAAATGGCGATGATAGGGCAGATGATGTTTGACTGGGGAAGGCTGTTTCAACGGCAGAGGGTATCTGGGGAGAAGGAACAAGTTGACCATCCTTGCTGATCTGTGCTGCATCATCTCCTATGTTTGTTTGTTGGAATCTATAAATGGGTTCAGACTACAGCCCTTTCCCAAACAATAACGACATTTGACCACTTTGTTGCAGACGACTTTGGAAAACATTGTGGGAAAAGGAGAAATTGCTCGTAACGAGCAATTTTTCCTTTTCCCACAAGGTTTTGTGCTCTTTCTGAAGAATATTTTTCAATTTCATCACATTTTGAAATGTCGTCTGCAAACTCTTTCAATTTGGGACAGTCGAAAATTTGTTGTTTGGGAAAGGGATAGCTGAATATTCTACAAGGGGTCTCACAAGGGTGAAATAGCAGAGCTCTTTGGTCTTCCTTGGGCATCGATGAATGATTTTATCTTCAGTTTCTTAAGTTTATGGGGATTGATAGTTCCCCTGAGCTTAAACACTGTGTATTTTCAGTTACGATAAAGCAGCTATATAGCAATTCATCAAATATGCTTCAAGGAATATTCGTGATATATGGGAAAGTGCCCTGCCATGGGGTATTCCATAATTCATTCTACCCAAAGACAAATACAAAAAAAAAACACCAATTCCAATTACTGATCACTACATTAGCATAAATCTTCAATCTACATCATAAGAATTGATAAATCCATATCTTTATAATCTCTTCAAAAACATGAAGGACATTCTATATTTTTGCAAAAATATGACTTTCAGGGTTCAATACAAGACTTAAGTGCTTTTCAAACATGAAGTTCTTATTATAGTCTTGCACAGAACCCTTTATTGGCTAATGACTTATAACTGTGAATCAGACACAAAATTGCTGATGAGGTAGTTGGTTTAGACAGCTTGTTGTTTGTAAAGAATGTTGGGTGTACCAGGGCTGTCAATGGAAATATCGAGATGAAACATGTGTTAAATCCATTATGAAAATACTTATCAGCATGAAAATCAGCAAGCACTAGTTCTAATCACTTATAACACTGAGCAAATGGAGCTACTTAGCAAACATGTTTGATACTGATTCCCTCATAATGTTGTCTTTCAACGAAGATCTTGTATCTCATTAGGTTATATGAAGGAGAAATGAGATATATGAGATTTTCTTTGAACAGTAAGGTCATAATTAATATGTACTTCTTGAAATGCACCTGCTGCTAATGATACAAAGATCATTAGGATCAATAGAGAAAATTCTCAAAGCATGCACATGTTCTTTTTGTCAACAGTGAATCTTCAAAATGTATACATATATAAACTCTAAGAATGCTGGGTAATTTTCTTGAAATATATTATTGTGTAATCTGCTTTCCAAAGCCTTGAATATCTGCTTAACTTTGACATGGAATAATACTCAAAGTAGCAAATAGGTAAGATCACAGGGCAGCCACCAATTTACTTGCAGCAACAGTTCGCTATTCCTTAAATTCTTTTAAGTCAAGCCCATTACCAAACAATAACGGCATTTTACCATTTTGTTGCAGACAACTCTGCAAAACATTGTGGGAAATTTTGAAATGTCGTCTGCAAACTCTTTCTATTTGGGACAGATGAAACTTTGGTTAGCAGTACCAGGCTCAGACACAGCCCCTTACCAAACGACATAGTAACCCTTTACCAAACGCCAAATTTTTGCCTGTCCCAATTTGAAGAGTTTGCAGACGACATTTCAAAATGTGATGAAATCGAAAAACAATTTTTCTGATAGGGCAGAAAACATTGTGGGAAAAAGAGAAATTGCGCGTTTGGAGCAATTTCTCCTTTCCCACAATGTTTTCCAGAGTCATCTGCAACACACTGGTCCAATGTTGTTATTGTTTGGTAATAAGTTAAAAGATGAACTGAGATAAGGTGTGTCAATCTCAATAAATATGTTTAAAATTGCTAACAAGTACATCCTTTATTGCAATATCAATGAAACACATTCTTAATGTTTTTTGGAGGTACTGAGATCATAATTATATAGGCAGCAGATTGAACTCAATAACAGATGACCATAAATATCAAGTTATGAAAATCAAAGTCATCATGTTTAGTAGAAAATCTTGTGACAAAAGATGAAGTTACCTGCTCTTTTAACAACACAGTTATATTTCTGAGAAAATTAAATTGGAATGAGTTTTCAAATGGTGTTCCATTACACCTCCTACCAAAAATCAGCTCATCATCATTTATAAAATGACTTCGTAATGGAGGATGTTATCATTTAACTCTTTCCCAAACAACAAATTTTGGTCTGTCCCAAATGCAAAGAGTTTGCAGAACACATTTCAAAATGTGATGAAATTGAAAAATATCCTTAAAATAAAGCAGAAAACCTTGTGGGAAAAGGAAAGAATTGCTCATTACAAGCAATTTCTCCTTTTCCAACAATATTTTCTCAAGTCGTCTGTAACAAAGTAGTCAAATGTCTTTATTGTTTGGGAAAGGGTTAAGCATTCCCTAGCTCTAAACCAAAAATAAATTAGTGAAACACCGCTAGTGATGCATAAAGCTATTTAAATAATTAGGTATTTTTGCAAATGATTTTTTGAGAGACCATTTCCCATTTCCGACTTATAATGTTTGTTTTCTACATTATGTAAAGCTGCAGTACTTGACTTTTAATATGAAATTTAGATACCTAACCCATTTATACAAATTAATATTAACTCAAGGTGTATCAGATACTTTCGAATTCCCCATACAACTAATGCCTTGTAAGCAGGATGTAGGTTTTCATTTTGAATTGAATAATACTGAGGCTTCTGTGCAAGACTATAGTAAGTGCTTCATAAACATAAACATGAAGCACTTACTACAGTATTGCACTGAACCCATAAACATGAAGCACTTACTACAGTATTGCACTGAACCCATAAAAATGAAGCACTTACTACAGTATTGCACTGAACCCATAAACATGAAGCACTTACTACAGTATTGCACTGAACCCATAAACATGAAGCACTTACTACAGTATTGCACTGAACCCATAAAAATGAAGCACTTACTACAGTATTGCACTGAACCCATAAACATGAAGCACTTACTACAGTATTGCACTGAACCCATAAACATGAAGCACTTACTACAGTATTGCACTGAACCCATAAACATGAAGCACTTACTACAGTATTGCACTGAACCCATAAACATGAAGCACTTACTACAGTATTGCACTGAACCCATAAACATGAAGCACTTACTACAGTATTGCACTGAACCCATAAACATGAAGCACTTACTACAGTATTGCACTGAACCCATAAAAATGAAGCACTTACTACAGTATTGCACTGAACCCATAAACATGAAGCACTTACTACAGTATTGCACTGAACCCATAAACATGAAGCACTTACTACAGTATTGCACTGAACCCATAAACATGAAGCACTTACTATAGTATTTCACTGAACCCTTGATACTGTTTACAAGCAAATCCTGAAGAGTCAATTGATTATTACCTTCAGTACTTTGATATTTATCTGTATTTGACATATTGAAGAGTTTCCAGATGCAGGTATCTAAATCTCAATTAATCCATCACTGCATAATCTGAGCAATCATATCGTTTTTTAAAACAGATATTTAATCCCATATCCTTTACCTGACCAACACAGGCAGTTTTAAAAGTCTTCACTGCATTCAAAGTAAGAAAATCTTGTGACATAATTAGAGTTTGCTCATAGAGATGTAGAAATTCTTTCATGTATCACCATGATTTAAGAAGTAGAAAATGGGATGTTAATATATATATATATTTGTTTTGATATTGGAATTCATTTGACCAAGAAAATTATTCTTTTACTTATTTACTGGAAGCAACCAGCTATACATAGAATTTACTTGTAACAGAAAATTTGATTTCAACATGCATTTGATTTTTCAAAGTTGTAAGAAACAAATATCTCTTAATAGATTAAATGGGTATCCCTACCCATTTTTGTCTACCGTTATATCAACTATATAGTAACATTACAGTTTGTTCATGGAAATTCTTCTTCTTCCAATCATAATATATTAGTTTGCAAAAATGGTCAGCTGCAAACTATTAACTCTTATAGCGCTGGAACTGACTTCATGCTTATGCAAACAGGTTAGATCCAGACCAGCCCCCAAGTAAATAGGCGACTGGCCTGTAATCTAACCTGTTAGCTACTCTGAGTATCTTTCCTTAACAAAATTAAGCAGGTATTAAAGGCTTTGGAAAGCAGGCGACACACAAATCTATTTTTAAAAAACTACCCAGTATTCTAAGGGTTAAAGATAGGGTAAAGGTTTGAGCCTTTCATGAGTTTAAAATAACCGTTGATGTTTCAGGTGTTAATGCAAATGGAGAAGGATCCAAATAAACAAATGTGGTGCAATGTTGCAGAATATTGATTAAAATCCGCATGGTTCTCAAAGAAAGTTGCAACTTTAGAGTCTAATCCATGAATAAATTATGACTATTAACGACAGTTTGATTACAAACTATGCAACAGAAAAAATCCACAATCTTCTCATTTTGCAATGGAGCTGTAAAGAACACAAAAATGTCTGTAGACAGCTTAATTGATATTACTCTTAAAAATAAAACAGTACTGGAATTTCAAGTTTTCTTTTTGAAACTATAATGCAAGATAAAAGAGTAATAACTCATATTAATTCTCAGAGTAATTATATGTAACCATGATTTCAGTTAGTAAAGAAAAATCATTAACCTATGTCTTTTGTCTTTTCATCACATATCTATGCTTTTGATTTTCCTCATTAAAACTGCACAATACTCTTTCAAAGCCACTTGTACATATTTCACCGTCTATCTAATGGAGAGTGGCAAATAAATCAAGCTGAATGTCAGAAAATCCTGTATACAAACAACAAGTAACCTAAGAATATATTTTAGTAGAGGCAGGCTTTCCTTGTAATGAGCAAGTTCTCTACCTCTTTTTGTGATATTTTATGAACCTTTAGCACCAACCTTTGCCAAAGATTCAAGAAATTATTCATGAACTTCATGAACGTTCATGAAAGTTAAATGGTTCTTTAATTACAGAATGTGTTTATAAAATTCAAGAACAGGTTCATGAACATTATGTACAGATTCATGAATACATTCATGTTCTTGATGTCCATAAACATGGTCTTGAAAGTCATGAACAAATTAACTGATTTGTGTTCATGAATGGCCATTAAGAGTTCACAGATGTTTATGAAGTTCATGAATAAGTTCTCTAATCTTTCACATGGCAATTATCTGTGAATATGCAGTCAATAGCTTCAAAATTATACAAATACATGATTTAGTGGGAACTTTGGGATGAACAATGCAGATATTTGCAAATAAACTATCCTTTGTAATAAACTGGGTAATTTGAAGAAAATCAGGCTTTTAAAGGCAGACAGCTGCAGTGCCCAGTGTGATTAACTTTAACAAAAATACATAACTTTGAACATGCTTTGAACATCCTTAATTATGAATTAGACAACATCAAGACGTAGGTGTGTTTTATGATTTAGACATATTCCATTATTCCTCTGGAAGGAATAAACCAAAAAACGAGCAATTTCTCAATTTCCCACAATGTTTTCTGCCCTATCAGAAGATTGTTTATCAATTTCATCACATTTTGAAGTGTCTTTCAATTTTGGTCAGTAGAAAATTTGTCATTTGGTAAAGGGTTAATAATCAACAGTACACAAGCAAATTTAATGATTGTTTGGTTAAATATTTGAACGACTGTGAAAACTGTCATTGTCACTACTTTGCACTTAGCTTATCATGTTAACAGCAAGCTTTATTAAAACCAAAAACTCCAATTATGATCTTTTAAATGTGTTTTTTGGAAGCATCATCTGCTGACAATAAAAGTAAAATTATTTAATGCCTTACCCAACAATATCTTATTTTGACACATACTTGCCGGTTCTACACGTCTTTTGAAATATTGTGTCAAACTTACAATTTTTTTTTTATGAATTGCCTCTAATGCGCAGCTTATCTTTTTTTGACGAACATTTCAATTTAAAATCTCTATGGAAATAATGTGTTGCCATTATTTCATTGTAACTATGTGGTTGCTTTCAATTATGACTATTAACAAATTCACATTTGTGGTAATGGGTTAAGGTGATGATATAAATCATGTAAAAAGCATTTAAGGGCATGCACGCTTTACTAGGCCTATTTTAAAGTAACAAATGAGTACGCATTACAATCAGGTTTAAAAAGTGCAACCTTTTCTTGCATATGTCTGCATAAAGGTAGTCACTTGTTAATCTTTATATCTTGGCTATGGAACGCTGTTTGCACAATAATTCGCTTAAACTATGGGTTTAACAGTTAAACATAGGGTTTAACTCTTAAACCCATAGTTTAACATACTTGAAACCATGGTTTCAAGTCTTTAAACCATGTTTTCAACTTTCCGAACTTTAAACTATAGTTTAAAGTCTTAATCCATGGTTTCAAGATGAAACGATAGGTTTAACTGTTAAACCATATGTTTAAGGGAAATTATTTTGCAAATCGCATATCAGTACTTTTAAACTATGGGTTTAAGGACGTAAACTACAGTTTTCTCTTAAACCCTATGTTTAAGGACGTTCTCGGTAGTTTTTTCTGCGCACTTCATCTGCGCATCCAAGGGAGGTAATAATCTGCTACCGAAGAGAAACTTGCATAGTAGTCGGACAAACATTTTTATTCGGATGAAATTTACTGTAGGCAATTTTTTTTCAAAGAATGATCATATTATCCATAAAACTATAAAAAGTTATTAACATTATCATATATTTCTCATGCATACTAAGCCCCCAGCTTCTATTTTTCAAGTTTAAAGTAATCTTAGTCGTTTTTATAAATGTTTTTCAAATACGGTTACCATGGAACCTGTCATTTTACAGAAAAACCAACTCGTCATCATATCATTTTTTTTGCATTTTGTATTTCAAGAATAATTTTTATTTCACATAGTGAAAAATTAAAAAAATTCTATGAAAGGAATTCTGAAATATCTTCATTTTTTTGCATTATCAATTGTTTTTGTTTTTTGTTTTTTGTCAAATACAAAAATTTGAAAAATTTGGATCACAAAAATTGTTCAGATTGTGATAAATTAGAAAACCATTGAATGATAAAGTATTGAATGTATGAATTCGTATTTTTCGTGTTAATGAACCGTCCAGAAATTATTTTATTACCTTTGAAGATGGTATGATCATAATGACATTTTTGCCTCAAACGATTACCAAAGAAACTGTCATTTTACAAAAAATCTAATTTGTTGACCTGCATTTTTCTTTTCATTTCTGAATTTGCAATAGAATTTTAAAAAACATATCAAAAATTTAGAAAATTCTATAAAAGGATTATTTTTTTATAAGACTGTAGAACATGTCCTTAACAGAATTATTGTGTATTCGGCATGAACTACAGTTTAAAGGCTTAAACCATGGTTTAAAGTCTCTTAAACTATGCCTTAACAGGTAGCCAATAGAAACTATAGTATTAACAGAATTGACCAATAGAAACCGCATGTTAAGAATTAGCCAATGGAAACCCCATGTTAAGAAATCAGCCAATCAAAACATAGCCACTCTAGGACGCATTGTGATTGGCCAATTCTGTTACTACCATAGTTTTGATAGGATGTCTCTTAAACCCTATGTTTAACAGTTAAGAGACTATGACTTGAAACCATAGTCTAAAGATGCTTAAACCATGGGTTTAACAGGATTATTGTGCAAACGGCTTGAGAAACCATGTTTAAAGGGTTTAAACCATGGTTTAAAGAAAAATACTTATAAACGATAGTTTGTGCACCAGAAACTATAGGTTTAAGAGAAAATATCTATAGTTTCAGACTTTAAACTATGGTTTCAGCTTTTTCGACTTGGTTTCAAGTCTGTTAAACTTAAGTTTAAAGAGTTAAACCTTATGTATAACTGTTAAACCCCTGGTTTAAGCAATTTATTGTGCAAACGGCATTCCATACATGGCTCTCTCAAATGCAGCTGATGTAAAAAGCATGAGTTAAAACTGTTGCAAAAAAAGAAATTGCTGTTACAATGATTTTTAATTAATATCCTATTTAATAATAGATATGTCTTTTGTAACATCAGAATAAGAAAGCAATCTGAACTAATCATGTTCATTCAATAAAAAAAAACGTATATCTCAGCTTACAGAAATACCCTAGACGTTACGATTGAGGAAAGACATATTTTTCCCAGATCACGAAAATACCTGAGCTAATTTACCATTGATTGGAATGGTCACAAATTCAGATATTTGCTTTTTCATTCAAAAACACCAAAATAACAAGCATCAATCCAATTTGAATTCTTTTTAAAGTACTATTTAAGAAGGAATTCTATGCCATTTTCAACAAATAGTTCATTATAATCTATAATGTGACTGGGAAGGTTCACTTTTTGGTGATCAATAAACATTGCAAATGAGTACTAGACTGAGAAATCGATATACATGTACATAGCAAAGCAATCCTCCCCTTGGATAATTTTCTTCTTTAAATGTCACCAACAAATTACATCAAGTTGAAGAAGTCTAACAACATAACAAAAGATCATTTTCATTGAAAGGCAATCCAAATAGTTGTCTGCAGATTTAATCATTTCAATAGAATATCCATTTATTTCACATTTTCCCATTTGCTGCAAGAGTCAACATTAAACATGGTGATCAAAGGTTAAAAAGCTCCTAATGAGCAGTTTATCCTTTTGTCCAAATCAATTCTAACCAAAATCATGAAAGATTTTTTTCTTGAAATCTTTAACAGTCTGCTGTTGCTCACAATTTGGACCTGTTGCTAATTTTGACCTGCTGCTCACAATTTTGACCTGATGTTCACAATTTGATCTGTTGCTAACAATTTGGACCTGTTGCTAATTTTGACCTGCTGCTCACAATTTTGACCTGTTGCTCACAATTTGATATGTTGCTAACAATTTGGACCTGTTGCTCACAATTTGGACATGTTGCTCACAATTTGGACTGGTTGTTTACAAGTTGATCTGTTGCTAACAATTTGGACCTGTTGCTCACAATTTGGACATGTTGCTCACAATTTGGACTGGTTGTTTACAAGTTGGAACTGTTGCTCACAATTTGGACATGTTGCTCACAATTTGGACTGGTTGTTTACAAGTTGGAACTGTTGCTCACAATTTGGACCTGTTGCAAACCTGCTCATTGTCGAATGCCTTATTGTGTCAATTTTCAATTTAAGATTATGCCCAGTTTTTCCTCAATTAGGAAAATATGAAGCTGACAACAATAAAACCAACAACCATAGACAGAAATATCCCAAATAAATGTGATGATTAATGAAAATAAACAATGAAATCATGACAAAAAGAGAGCTTGCTGATCAATGTTTGCCAAAATATTTTCAATTGTCTAAGGAAAACCTACTCATAGAGCATCTTATATAAAAATTATAAATTGATATAACTGATCACTAAACTTTATCTGACTTGAAATAGATTGGTCTATTAACATGCAATGAGAAAAATGATCATCATTTAACCCTTAGAGTGCTGGGTAATTTTGTAAAAATAGATTTTTATGTCATCTACTTTCCAAAACCTTAAATATCTGCTTAACTTTGATGAAGAAAGATACTCAGAGAAGTAAACAGGTTAGATCACAGGCTAGCCGCCAATTTATTTGGCGGCTGGCCTGGATCTAAGACGTTTGCATAAGCTGTTTGCAAAGTCAGTTCCAGTACAATAAGGGCTACTTTAATTACCTTATCAAGCCATTCAGTATCTTTGTAATAAAAAGTCATTGTCCAGATAATGTTAACTGTGATAAAGATACTTTGATCAGACAGTATAATATTGTAATTCGGTATTACTCAAAACAATTGTACAAGAACCTTATCAACACAAATCTATGATGAAATTCAAAGAGTAACTGATACAATTCAAATATGCATCAAAAGGATTCATTAAAACTATCAATCAATGTAAACCCTTTCCAAGTTCTAACCAAACTTACGGGGAACCATTTTGAATCAAATCAACAAAGTAACTTAATAAATTTACCAAAAACTGCACCACTGATTAACATTGAACTAATTGTGACAAAAACCAAATAGTCTACATACACAAGAAAAAAACAAACATTTTTAAACACATTTTTCTTAAAAATGTCTTTTTTATTTCATCATTATTAATCCGATTATCTCCAAATTCTTTTCAATCTATTCAGACTTATAATCATTTATCTAAATAGATTAACCCATTACCAAACATTAACAAAATTTGACCAATTTGTTGTAGATGACTCTGAAAAACATTGTGGGGAAAGGAGAAATTGCTCCATCAGAAGATTGTTTTATCAATTTCACCATACTTTAAAATGTTGTCTGCAAACTCTTTCAATTTTGGAGTCGAAAATTTGGCGTTTGGTAAAGGGTTAAAGCTAATTCCTCTATGACAACTCTGTTGATCAGGCCAATGGTAACTTACAATAAGACATTGTTATCTCATAAAACTTGGTCCAAATTAAAATTATTACATGTATATGGACCATCTGCCGGGTAGAGATTATAATCTTTTCAAAATAAAATGTCTTCTTAAGATAAAATGGCAAAACAGATCTATAGAGTTACATAGTTACATAAAACTAGATCAATGATCTTCTTCTCAACCATCTCCAATACAGCTACCCAAAATATTGAAAAAAATCAGCAGCATATACAGAACAGGTCTGTCTAAGTTAACTTTTAAGTCACAAAGCCTCAAACAGCCCTTAAATAGTGCAGATACAATGTTCCCCTGGGATAAAACACATGTTCAGAGGAAAAGCTTGTTGCAGGAATGTGACAGTGTAGTTTCATTCCATTGCTTCCCTTTCAAAGGAAATCACAGTTCAAGGACTTTAGTTTTGTCTCTCAGATTAAATAAGTTACTGGTTCAAACATGTGGTCTGTTAGCGTACCCTAATCTCTAGGCCCCAGCAATTTCTTAAATCTGGCTCAAAATGAATATGCATCAATTAAGGGTTCAGTGCAATAGTGCAGTAAACACTTCACATTTGTGAAGCGCTTACTATGGTTTTGCATTGAGCCTTTAATAAATCAGGTGTCAATCTTCTGCAGGTAATGTTACTGTCATCGGAGGCAACACTTCAAATCCAATTCATTTAGAGGCGCTTTTCTTGATCAACCAGTACTAAGCTAGGGCTCTGAAGTGACTTGCCACTATGATGGTCACTCCCACGAAACCAGAGGGGCTCTGACCCACACACCCTAGGTTTGAAGTCTGCCAACTTCACCAATGAGCCATGCAGGACCCTATAAAAATAAAATTTCATTGAAACAATAAAGTTATTGTATTGTTGTTTGATATACAATTAAAGAAGCAATTGAAAGCATAACTAATTCAGAGAGAGTCAATTTATCTAAGTATACACAGTTCATATGCAGTAGATCTCAAAAGGGATGTCACGCTTTTGGATTAAAATACAGTCAAACTTGTGTTAAGAGGCCAGGCTATGGAACTGAGAAAATTGGCTGTTTAAGGCAGGTTGGCTGCTTAACACAAATTGATGTACACTATAAATCCAACAATGGGACTTTATGTAGTGATTGTTTAAGGCAGATTGGCTGCTTCAAAGAATGGTTGCTTAACGCAAGTTGGACTGTACATATTAATTCACTATATACACACTTTAAAGAATTAAACAAGATCTAATTTTAAGACAATTCTTAAGTGTGTACCTTATAAAATATCAGGTATTGTGCAGTTATAAAGAAATGAATTCTTAACTTCCCAATGTCCTCACTTCTATGAATATTGCACCTTTAAAGACTTAAACCAATCCTTCATAAATACCTATCTAATGCACCTGTATCAAAAATTGTAAGAAAACAGTATGAAAAAAGAGAAATCACTCACCATGAGCAATTTCTTCTAATGCTCATGATTGTTTTTAACCAACATTATATTTTCTTTCATATTCAATGATTGCCATGACAAGTAAGAAAACCCCATATGACTAAATGGGTTAAACTTGTTAAAAAGATACCATTAAATCCATGCACATCCTATATCCATTATTAATGACATGAAACTTGTATGATGCATAATGTACATGATTAACCCTTTCCCAAACAA
The DNA here is from genome assembly GCA_947846245.1 of Cerastoderma edule. Taxonomy (NCBI): domain Eukaryota; kingdom Metazoa; phylum Mollusca; class Bivalvia; order Cardiida; family Cardiidae; genus Cerastoderma; species Cerastoderma edule. The sequence goes on from OX401412.1 coordinate 13,291,523, forward strand.
TAATGACATTTGACTACTTTGTTGCAGAAGACTTTAGAAAACATTGAGGGAAAAGGAGAAATTGATCGTGACGAGCAATTTCTCCTTTTCCCACAATGTTTTCTGCTCTATCTGAAGAATACTTTCCAATTTCAACACATTTTGAAATGTTGTCTGCAAACTCTTTGGGATAGTTAAAAACTTGTTGTTTGGAAAAGGGTTAACCCTTAAATTATTACAATTGCATTGCATCCACTCCATTATCTTACCTCACATGTACATTTACCCTTTCCCAAACGTCAAATTTTGGACTGTCACAAATTGGAAGTTTGCAGACGATATTTTAAAATGTGATAAAATTGGAAAATGATCTTCTGAAGGGGTAGAAAAAATTGTGGGAAAAGGAGAAATTGTTTGTTACGAGCAATTTCTCCTTTTTCCACAATGTTTACCAGATTTGTCTGCAACAAAATGTTCAAATGTCTTTATTGTTTGGTAATGGGTTAATGATAAACATTCAACCGGGATTTGCATTGTGAAGTAGACACATTACTTATTTAGTTACTTAATCTTTTGAATGCTGGGTCATTTCCTAAAAATAGATTTTTTTGTGTCGTCTGCTTTCTAAAACCTGAAGTATCTGCTTAATTTTGATGAAGAAAGCTACTCAGAGTAGTGAACAGGTTAGATCACAGGCCAGCCGCCAATTAACCTGGTGGCTGGCCTGAATCTAACCTGTTTGCATTAAGCATGAATTTGGTTTAAGCACTATAGGGGTTAAGTAATAATAAAAATAAAAAAGAACATATTCATTATCAAAAAGATATAAAAAATAATTTAATCATTCAATTTGACAATTAAATGCTTTTAATGACCTATTTCTCCTTTTGATGTACTGGTTTCTAAAGACCTTTGCTGTTTATGTGTTATGATGGGCAGCATCTCACTCAACTTTCAGTGCATTTAATATCTACTCTTTTCGCTGTCTAAACCCATTACTAAACAAACACAACACTTGACCACTTTGTTGCAGAAGACTCTGGAAAACATTGTGAGAAAAGGAGAATGTGAATAATTTTCAAATACGGTTACCATGGAAACTGTCATTTTACAGAAAAACTAACTTGTCAACATATACCTTTTTTGACGTTTTGTATTTCAAGATTAAATTGTACTTCACGTACTGAAAAATTAAATAATTCTATGTAAGGAATTTTTAAATATCTTCATTTATTTGTAATATACATATCAATTTTTCGTTGTTTTTTGTCGAATACAAATATTTGAAAAACTGATGTTGATTACAAAATTTGTTCAGATAAATAATTTGAAAAAGCATTGAATTATAAAGTATTGAATATATGAATTTATGTTTTTTGTGTTAATAAACCTTCCAGAAATTATTTTATTACCTTTGAAGATGGCATGGTCATTTTGACATTTTTGCCCCAAACGGTTACCATGGAAACTGTCATTTTACGAAAAAAATAACTTGTCGACCTGCATTTTTCTTTTCATTTTTGAATTCGCAATCAAATTTTGAATAATACATCAAAAATTTAGAAAATTCTATGAAAGGATTATTTTCTCATGAAACTGTAGAACATGTCCTTAACCTTACACTTACACTAAATAACTTTTCACACACACACTGGATAATAACAGTCTCTTAACCTTTTCCCAAACACCAATTTTTGACTGTTCCAAATTGAAAGAGTTTGCAGACGACATTTCAAAATGTGGTGAAAATAATCTTCTGATAGGGTAGAATCAAAGGCCTGAAAGGCCAGACTGCGTCGCAGTGGAATTGTATTCCTTAGTCTGAAGGACTGTTTGTGTGTTTGAATTTAAAAAATATCTAGAAGATAAAATGCAGATAAACCATACAACTCTGTTGTAAATCTTATTTATTAAAGAAAGAACAACTGTAAATATAAACAATGTGTAAATGCTTTTAAATGTATTCTATGAAAAACGTAATAAAAAATAAGTAAAAAATTAACTACAGTATTAAGTTTTTGTACGATGAGACATAACAAGAGACCCATGAAGTCCTGAAATACTGACTAAATTTTCATCGATATTGACAATCCGATAAAAGTTGGTAAAGATTTCAAGAACATAATTCAACTCTTTACGTCCATCCCCATCTCTTGCATGTGAATCAAAAATGAAAAAAAATCCAAATGATAACAAATTGCTTTTGCATTTCCCTTACATATAAATATGCTGTACTGAAATTCTTCTTGATTGGCAGGCAATCCAACTCCTATAGCCATCTCAAGTTTAACAAGGGGGTAATTGTCTGTGTAATTCGGTTTCATTGCACCACTGTACGTTTTCTTTACTTTGCATACAAAATACTCTCTAGACAAACAAATGTAGGGAGGCAAGTCATGTACTTCAAGAAACTCAACTGAGTTGTTGTTATATTTTCTTATATCAATATACAAATCATCTCCTGCAATCAAAACTTGATCCAAATCATAATTCCTCCAAGAAAACTTATCAAATGGATGTGTAAAAAGTATGGTACACACTGCTTACCTCTTGACAACACACTAAACATCTCATTACCCTGGTGGATGTTTCCCTAAATAGGAAATTCATTCAACATTTTGTTAATCTGACTTTCTGGCCCAGGATTCGTTTCGACATCACCACATATCATCAAAAGTAACATAATAAGTAAGAGGTTTCTGTTAGCATGACAGACCATAAATAGCACTAAGATAAAATTTGGTTTACAGTCTGTGTCCTCATCTCCATCAAGTTTACCGGCTTGCAGTCGTAAACAAAAACATCCTATCCTCAACATCCACTGATTAACATTAATCCCCATTTCTTCACATAATATTGCCATGCAACTCAAAACAGTATCTCCCTTCATTTTCAAAAGATGAACAAATCGGAAAGGTTAGTGAATCCACTGTACACGAAGTCGAACTTTTTCAAGCATAACTTAGCACAAGATAGCCGGAAATTCGAAATCTTGAACAATGCCGCTCAGCATGCGCAAACACTAAACGCCCCGGCAAGTGAATAGATAAAACAACATGTCTCTGGATGTAAACATTGAACGTTTGGAAGCGATCATGTAATTTTCCAGACATGAAACCGTATCTCAACTCTAGGACCAAATAGTTGTATCGACTCTAGTATGTTCTCCAGAAATAAAAACAATTTACTCCAAGATAACTCCAGACAGTGTGCAGTGCTCGCAATTACTTCTTACAACGTAAATTCCCCGCAAAAAGGCCCCGACAGGAGTATATATATATGTAAACCGAGTGTGTTAGGCCCTGGCAAGAGTATATATAAAGTGAGTGTGTATTGAAGGCAAAATAAGTCCACAGCAATTATATAAACATGGAACGTTCGAACTTAATCTTCAAGCGATCAAACCATGGATCATATGATTTTTATCATATGATTTTTCCTGACAAGGCGACCCAATGCTAGAATCAAATATTTGTATCCCATTCCATCGAGAATACCTAAAAAGAATAAACAAACGTTTGAATTCGCCTCTGCGGTTCAACGTGGAAAGTGGTTCTTTGGTATACATGCGCGAGCGCGGGAGTATTCTCCCGCCAAAATTCGCGGAGAACTACTTGATTTTTCCCGCCGAAATTCGCGTAGGATTAGTTTTATCTGAGTGATCAGCCCCCGAAGGACAAAGAACGATTCAGATCGATGACTATAAGCAGTCGCGCATACGCGACGCTTAAAAAATTGTTGGAAAAGGAGAAGCAACGTTGCAAGCAATTTCTCCTTTTCCCACAACGTGTTCTAAATTCATCTGCAACAAAGTGGTCAAATGTTGTAATTGTTTGGGAAAGGGTTAAAACAAGATTGACTGTGTATGAAAACACCAGGTTTTGATAAAACAAATAATTTACCATCCCAAATTTCATGTGACTCCATATCCTTCTGTTTTACAATTTATTTGACAATATAAAGGTGGCATGCCCAGTAATCCGTATGACAATACCTCATGGAAAATCTGATCACCTCCGCTTAGAAACCAAACTCAATGTCATACAAAACCATTGACTGCATATTTATTAAATGGAGAAAAAAAAGGAAATTAGCAATAAAAAATGGAGAAGGTTAGATTAATCAGAAGTTTTGAGTTAGAAGAGTATCATTTTCTAAAATGTATTTGTAATGAAAAAATATTTCAGAGGAAATGAGTATACCCAAGTTGGAAGTTAAATATTAAAAACATTCAGTATGAGTAAAAAAAACTGCAATTAACAATGGAACATAAATAAACACAGCGTTTGATATGCCAGTAACACAATATTTTATACTGAGCTATTGCATTTCTTGTTACAATGGTTTTTTTTAATAGTCTGCAAAAACAAGATATACTTACCCTAAAAACATAACCCTTACAGTGCTGGAACAGACTTGATGCTTATGGAAACAGGTTGGATCCAGGCCAACCACGACGTAAATTGGCGGCTGGCCTGTGATCTTACCTGTTTGCTACTGTGGGTATCTTTCCAAACAAGATTAAGCAGACAATTAAGGTTTTGGAAAGCAGACCACACAAAAATTTATTTTTAAAAATTACCCAACAATCTAAAGATTTACGATATTTATTGCCTGCTGTTCCAATTATTTTGGACATTGATAAAACCAATTAAGGAAATGAGTTATGTACGGCGCAGTACTTCTCTTAAAAGACCGATCATGACCTATAGCTCACTGTCAGTTGTCACATTACTAAACGTCTGAGTAATTGTTTTATTCAAATCCTCTGAACCATAAGACAGTTTTACTTTTATCAAACCATGTATTGGATTCCTCATATGACAGGTCTATAATTTTCCTATATCTAGAAAGTTTATATTTAAAGGTCATATTTCCCGATAAACAAATTTTCTTTAATTATGGTTTTTGAATTAGGTTATGGTTTCGTTATGACGGAGGTAATGATTTTTTTCTCATATAGAAGCGAAAAATGTTGTTTTTGACTACTTTTATTCACCTTTATCGATTTTTGTGAATGACTTATCTCCCTTGTTGTGACGTCATTTGTGCTTCAAAGTCATATGAACTAACAGTAAGAAGAATCTAGTTCTCAGTAACGACGGTGTTTTTGCACAAATTTCGGACATTTTAAGTGTTGAATTGTGTTTGGGAAACATAAATTGGATATTGAATATGGTATTTTGACAGGTCTTCTGGTGTTATTCTGCTTTTGGTCGCAGGGATGCGAGTTTCTCCCGTTTTCCGACGAACATAAAAGCTGCAAAAAGTTTCGATAAGTTAACTGGACCGTGTTTACTTTACAAATAAGCAAATGATATATTCCCCAAACAAGAACAGTAGGCTGTGTTACTTTCACTTCGAAGACGGCAAGTTTACGCATTGTTAGGCGTTTCCAAAAAAATGATTTTAATGATCTTTAAATGTTCGAACTCAATTCAAAGTAATTTATACAGGTGAAGACACTTCAAATTCATTCTACTTATTGAGTAACCGTTATATTTTCCTTATTTGAAACACAACGACAACATTCACTTTACCTTGATGTATTGGTTTCAAGACTGTCAATTTAAACCAGACAAAGCTAATCTCACTTTCAAGCACCCATCAAGCGATAAAGCATACAATCATGCATCTTGTTCTTATTTGCAAAACTTGTTTTATGTTTTAACATAATCGTAGAAACGTTGCCATTGTACATAAATGAGACAAAATGAAAAATGTACGTTGATTGCTATGATAACAAACCGATTAAAACAAGCAAGTTTCTTTTATCTGCCGTTGTCTTTGAATGAAAATTCAAAATAATGAATATTTGATATCCGCAAACGGTCTCTGAACTCATCAACGCAAATGATAATAAGTTCGATCTTAACTTAAGCGTCTGCTTTTCGGAATTTTTTAAATCACACATCTCATTTTTTTGCCATTGGTAATATTGGTTTAAATGACGTATGTCACACTGAAATGCAGGTGTTCAAACATGATTATTACACATTTATATTGATAATTTAGTAATAAGATCACTAAATATATAATTTACACATTTGAACATAATCTCTTTGTTTACAATTTAATTGATTATTGTCAGTTTATCTCACATACAAAGGGTCAATCAACAGACATCGGACATTACAAGGAATAAGGGTCGTGATGCAAATTAACACCAATCTGCCACATTTGCACAGTATGTTTCAAGTCTCAAGTCCTTTATTGTTTAGGCGAAAGATAGCCTCTGGCGTTAATCTCTTAAATATCTCTGTTGTTAATTAACAGGTCTGACATGTTCTTCTATTCCAGACATGAAATAACAAGCAGCAAATCTCACACTTTCAATGCGCGGCAATTAAATTTATCTTAAAAATCCACAGTTAAGATATAACCAATGAAGACCAAAACTCACAGGATGTTTGGATTGATAAGGTGTCAGGACATATTTATCTCTCAATGTGACTTACGTGTGATACTTTGTCGTTATGATATTCAAAGAAGTGAACATGTTGTCTTTTCTATTAGAATAGTGACACTTCAAGAAGTATATGATAATCAGTATTCACCAAAACGGTATTAACTCTATGTTTTCAACAAAAAAACGTTTTAACATCAATTTCAAGTTTTGTCAAATTGATATTTAAATTCCAAAATCATAAAAGATAAATTCAAATATGTTTATTTAAGGTTGTTAGTAAAATAAACTATGACGATTTTTTTGTTTTAGCTGTTAATTATTAAACCTGTCCGAAAATTAAATGCTCAATATGTCAAGGCTACTTACACGAGAGAAAACGAACATAAATGTAAAGTGAATATGAAGAACAATTCTTAAGTTCTTAACAGTTGATCTAAAAAGACGACATCGGAATCAATTTCGAAATCATAGACCTCTTACTGGGGGTGGAGTTACTGGAAAGTTGCCGGATGATTTTAACAAATACTCTTGAATGTGCCAGTGTTTAGTTTTGAAATTTGGATGTGTGGTGAAAATGTGAGTTAAAGGATAACCTTCGTATCACAAGTAAGTTGATGTGTAGTGAAAATGTGAGTTAAAGGATAACCTTCGTATCACAAGTAAGTTGGGTTATAATACGGTTTGTTTGTTCGCAATTTATGATCTTCTCCCGTTTCATTTCATGTATTGATAAGACAATGCAGGGTGAATTTGACAGTTAATAGTTATACGATGTACGGTGTTAAGACAATTCGTTTATTCAGACCTGTGTCTTTGTTTACTACTCAATTAAAACCTTAATGCTAATACACGATCATTGACGAAAAAGTACTCTTGTTTTTTTTCAACAAATATTAATAAACTAGCTGTTTCAACAAATATCGTCAAAATTTCAAGCCGATTCTTACATATGAAAACATTTACAAATCCTTTCAAATTTACGCGTTACGTCACTTACTCTTTTTTTCAAAAGAATATTCTTATAATATGAAACATATTCAATAAAGAAAATGCACTGTCAATCCAAACATTGACTTAAGGATTGCTATTTCGAGGAAAATCGTCCCAATTTCAAGCCGTTCCTTTCATATGAACGCATTGACATATCCTTGTAAATTCACGCGTTAAGTCACTAATTTATTTTTTCAAATGAATCTTCTTATAATATGAAAACTATCCAGTATAGAAAATTCACTGTCAATCCAAACAATGACTTAAGAACCATTAATTCAAGGAAAATCGTCCAAATTTCAAGCAAATCCTTTCATATGAACAGGTATACGCAATGACAAATCCATGAAAATTCACGGGTTAAATTATTAATTTATCTTTTTTCAAATTGATATTCTCATAAATTGAATCATATTCAATAAAGAAAATGCGCTGTCAATCCTAACTATGACTTTAGGATCGTTTATTTGAAGAAAAACACCAATTCTAACCAGCGATCGCTCTTCACGCCCTTTACATGGCGCATTCAGTGGATCACGAGTGACGTCACAGCAAAGGGAAGTAAGTCATACGAACTTTTATTAATCGGTGCGCTATGACGGTGATTTATGACGTAATGCGTCTTGCTAAAATGTTGCAAATAATTTCAATGTGATTCTTTTACTTCATATTTCAATTTTATGAAATAAACCCAACCTGTACATATGACCTTTAAACAAAAGAAAGGTAAACTAGTATTCCAATGATGATTGAAAAAGGGTCCTGCATGGCTCAGCGGTTAAATTGGCGGACTTCAAACTGGGGGTCCTGGGTTAGAGCCCCAATGACACCTCTAATTTCATGGGAGTGACCTTTGGCAAGTCACTTAAGAGCCCTAGCCTAGTACTGGTTGATCCAGAAAAGCTGTTTTTTAACTGAAAAATAGTTGATATGGCGTTTAACACCACTCAAAAATAAAAAATCATATAAATATTGATAAATAATTCTTTGGTAGGAAAGAAATGTTAAAAAAGGAGACATTGTTTGTGTTGATGTTTTATAAACAACATGCAGCCTCATATGAGTTTGTTGTGTTGATAGTCCGGCAGATAAATAGCGATTTTTTCGATAAGCGTGCAATAGTTTCTATAGAAAATGTTTTTGTATTTTTATGTAGCTCAGACATTGTAGATCACAAATCTGCATGATGACACCCTGTCACCCTTGAGCATTTCCTTAAAAACAAGATGGCGGACAAAATGGCCGCCGAAAATTAAAACACTTGATAATTTGAACATTTAGTTTTTATTTAGAACAATTGAAATGCCACAAATGCAATCAAATTTACAACACAAGTAACATGATACCTAGCAGTAACACTGCAATAATCATGTGGTCTTAATTGGTAATAAACATGGTTAAATGGCCGCCGATGCCACCGTAATTGGACGATTTTCGACACATTCTCAGGTTTATTTCCGTTCAAACTTGGGTGGTTTGTTGTTCTGTAATATAGATGGTGTATTGGTTACCAAACGGGTGTGTTAATGAGTCCGATCAATGAATCACAATTTGAAGGTCTAATAATGAACTATACATCGAAATCAATCATTCGACGATTTGCTCTGTTCATTGCAGCATAAACCCTCTCCACGACAAGTACAGAAAACTGTAAACGACCATTGAGAATTGTTACAACAGCAATTAAAACTAGAGCACGGCATTTGAATATCACATGAACACCGTATCAGTTTTAGTATTTCCTGCGGGGCCATCTGTATTTCGAAATGCACCGTAGTGGGAAGCATTGACTTTGTTTCTTCGTCTTTAGTCAATCCGTATTCCAATGGAACAAGCTGTTGTGAATCACAGTTTACTGTATGCTTCCAAACACAGGTCTGATAGTGTGCTTGTTTCACATTCTCTTTGAATGATTCTGTTGTTGGGGGAAGAGTCTGAAGTTTTGGGGCCAATGCTTGCGAATTCCCTACCTTCTTCGCCCATGCTGCAATTCTGATGTCGGATAGCATGAAGCCATGACTATTAATTATTCGTCTACAATAGTCTGTTAGGCAGCTGTTTCATCACCTACTGATGTAAGAGGACACTTTTCAGATTTAAGGACTTTAACAACAGTCTCTGCCAATACCATGACAACATGCTTCAATGTCACATCTAGATAAGGCATGTGCTCCTAGTAAGTTAGGGAGGATGGCCTTGTTTGCATTAACTGCTGTAATTATGCCAATCACTGCACGGCGTAGAACTAGCTATTCCCTTATCACTTTTACAGCAATTTGATTCGTGAGGTGATAAAGTACTAATACAAACACGTCTGTGTCATCCAATATACTGGCAATGCCACTGTCCGCCTAATGCTGGATAAGAACCATTTGCTGAGCAAGAATCCTGTGATGTGCGCATATCTTGACGTCTTCTGCTTACACTCCTATTTACCTGTAGGGGCACATCATCTTCCCCGGTCAAGACGAGTTTGTAGTGAACCTCATTTAAAAATGATCTGTATGCTGACAAGTCGCAAACCAATGCAATTAACTGCTATTTGTTCTCTAGAACATTAAGTACTGAGTTTTGTGGCGACATGTTCTTAACTGTGGCGACCTTGTGTATCTGACAGGATGTCGCTCCTCGCAGTACTCTTGTCTCTCATTTAATGCTTTTTTCTATCAAAGACAAGGTACACATTGTGTTAAGTTAATTTTCGCTCAATGTATTTTCCAAATCTTGAACCGTATCAATTGCGGGCAAGCGAATACTGTACTGTGAAGCCTCGTTTATCCGTACCCCGATTATCCGAATGTCTCGCAATCCGAACGAAATTGTAAGGGAACGGAATTATTTGACCAGTTTGTTGCAGACAACTTTTGAAAACATTGTGGGAAAAGGAGAAATTGCTCGTGACGAGCAATTTCTCCTTTTCCCACAATGTTTTCTGCCATATCAGAAGATTATTTTTGAATTTCATGACGTTTTGAAATGTCGTCTGCAAACTCTTTCAATTTGGGACGGTCGGCAATTTGGCGTTTGCTAAAGGGTTATAAGTAAACACGTGCATATAGACTGTTTATGTCTTAATGTGTATAAGAACATGCTCTGCTTCTTTAGACCGGATAATTCGGTCATCCGGACATTTTGTTGGGAACGGACGTGTTCTGATTAACGAGACATCACTGTATATTACTGCCGAACTATCAATTGCAACATGCTCAGTTTGCTTTAATGAATGTCGTACTGAAGTGACAACATATAAAATCTTTTTCAGTTGCGATTTTGCTTTCGATCGCTTTCCGATCTTTTCTTTCTGACGCTATCCTGGCTTTTGATTCTTCCGTCTCTATTACCACCCCATTAGGTCTCTCTACAACACTGAGTAACTCAATGTTCTGCTCGATTTGACTGCACGTGTTTAGACTCAATGCCCAGAAATTTAATGTTTCTGGTTTTAAAGTAATCCCTAATGATCCCTGAGGCACCGTGACCGTACCTCATGAATGTGGTCTCTATGTGATCAATGTCAGAACAAATACCATTCCATATTCCATATTCCATACATGTTCATCATAACCTGCTCCTTTTTCAGGAACCTTTTATTGACAGCTAATGAGAGCAAAACATTGACACACACTCTCTATGCACATGAATAGTGAGTTTCGGATCTTTTCATCCGTTCTTCTATGGAATTGAACCGTTTATCATCATACTGTTTGCTATTTTGAATAATTGTCTGTATTCGATCAGATCCGGTAATTGACAAGTTTCCTGTTGTACGACTACGAAATGTATATGTGGAATAAACATTCCTCTGTCATAATTCTTTATGGCTAATAAGAGATAAAAAAAAATATACACTTAAACCTTTATAAAACAGTTACTCTGAAACAGAACATGGCTAGCTGTAAAAATAGGTGATAGCTTATTACAGGGGGCAAGACATACAGAAAGCTCCTACCTGATCTTAGCTTCCTTTGTTATGCGGTCAACTCAATCTAATATGTTAGATCTAATTCAGCTTTAAGGTTGCTGTTTAAGACAGATTTCACATAAACTTGCTGTTTAAGACAGATTTTGCTGTATCCTTGATCAGTTGTAATAAGGAGGACAACTTCTCAAATTCAATTCGAATTTTTATATGCTATTCTGAGTGAGCCATTGTTGACTGCACATACTGATCCGAGATGACATAGTGGGCTATATTGTAGATGAAGACCGCTAAAGTAAACCATAATATCTGAAAACTCAACATACAAGATTTTCGATGTTTTCAGTAAACTTTACATTTGACCAATTATATACTAGTATACAATACATAATAATGTAACATGTTTTTTATAACTGTCTGCATAAGACGCATACAATATTTCATAACAGACATCTATTCTGAATCAATCAGAAGTAATGGGTTTACCCTGAAAACAGCACAGATAGATTGGTTCACAATGATACAAATGATGCTGAATCAGGGGAAGTAATGGATATATTGTTGATTTAAGGGAAGTAATTCTTTCATTACTTTGAGACTGCTAACTTAAAGGAGTAAAAAAGAATGTAATGTTTAAATTTCAGTTTCCTAAAGGGTTTTAAAACCAGATGTTATATGCTTTTAGAATTGAAATGCACACTATAATTTCCAAAATTGCGCTATAAGAGATAGAATTCTCATTACATAATTTGTTCATACATATCCCCTATATTTAACGAAATTTTCGGCATAACAGATTTCTTAGAAAATTAACTAAAAATCCAAAAGTGATTCATTCCACATGTTAAAATTTTGTATATGTGTTATCATATGTACATATTTACAATAATTCATCATTTTTACATGAGAAAATGTATGATAAAATCCGTCATATAACCAGATTTGATACCCGACATGATATTTGGCGGCCATTTTGGACGCCATCTTGAATTATGAGAAATGCTCAAGGGTGCCAAGGTGTCATCATGCAGTTTCTGCATAAGTAACACCCTGACAACAAGAAAATGCAAAAACATTTTCTATAGAAGACATTGCACGGTCCATCGCATTATCTGCCGGACTATGAAAGGAGGATAAGAGTTTGATGCGTAAAGCTGCGGTTTTGTGGTTAAGATAGACAGGATTAAAAAATTGACACTTAAAGGGCGGTATTGTGGTTTTAGTGGTTTCACACTTTACATTACACTTAAGATTAAATACCATCTATAACTAAACAATATGATTTTCTAATGCAATAAACTATAGACTATTACACAAAGCATTTTCTTTTTATTACTGTTTTTTGGTATATTGGGTTTTCATGCTGAGTAAACAGTATTTCAGTTCTATTATAGTCATCCTGCGATTCAAATATAATCAACGAAATCTTTTGGCCCTTTCACTGCCCATTTTCTAACAGATCATACTTCTCAGTGCCACGTAATTTTCATTTATACACTGTGTAAAAGAAAAGCCATCTGGATACTTGTAAGTTTGAACATTGTCACATTATTATCTCATATATCCATCAGTAGTATCTAAAAGTTCACATACAACACTCTGTGTTAAGCTTATCGCGATTGATCTTAACTTATATTTTATCTTATTTAATAAGTCATCAAGAAGTACTGAATTGCCTATAAGCGCGATTGGCATTCTTCTAAGCGCTCATGGAACAGCAAGAGTGGCAGTGAAACAGTTAAAGCTTTTCAAGAAGCCCATTTTGTTCTCACAATGCAGCTATAAACAGTGTGCATGTGGTCCATTTATCAAAAGAAACTTAAGAATGAGAAATAATATTTATGTTTTGTTACTATACTTTTACCATTGCTCTCTGATATTGTTTCCAAGCCAGTGATTTTTTGCTTGTATGCATACAATATAGCAGCCAGGAATTCAAACCTTTAATTTTTAGTCTGAATTGCTTCCGTTATTTCAAGACACCATTGTGACAAAGATGGCTTTCTTATAAAGAGCATGTGTTTCCTTTTGTCACAGCATATTGCAAAAGTTTTGGCTGCTTTATTTATTAAAATGAGTCAACCATTGGAACCTGGGGTAAGGTTTTTGAAATTAATAAATCATATAGTCGGTAAAGGGGCATACCTGAAAGTTTCATTTTGTGTAATATGAAATACAATGCTTAGAAAAATAATAAGAATAAAAATCTGTTGGGGGTAGTTAAATGCATCTTTATACTTTGCATAACACTTTCTATGTTCACAAAAAAATCCAGCAGACTGCAATAATAGAGCTTATAGCAAATATATCACATAAAATTGTATAATTCTGAAAATGATTTCAAGTACTGCCTGTTTTAGATATGAAGCAAATAAATGGTAAAGGAAAATTCAAAATGTTTAAACCAATTGTGACAAAAGATGGAAAATCACTAAGAAATGTTTGTTAATGGAGTAAAACTTTCTACTTTATACATGCAAATATATGCTCTTTAAGAATGATATGCTCCAATTCATGAATGATTCATCTTTCAGACAAATCCCAATCTTTTTTTTTACATTGACAAAATAAAAATCATTACTCACATTTACAGAAACTGTTTGCATTGACAATATTACCTGCACATTTTGGTCTCATATGAGTTTAATTCGTGGTTAATTTATGCGAGTATATACAAAACTATGAGAAGCATCCTTTGACATCTTTGTGAATTCATGAGCCACATGATGCTTATCTAGTGTTACATAACATTTAACCGTTGAATTCCTACAATTATTCAGGTGGAGATGATTTAATCCTTTCCCAAACAACAAATTTTCGATTGTCCCAAACTGAAAGAGTTTGCAGACGACATTTCAAATCGTGATGAAATTGGAAAATAATCCTCTGAAAGGTCAGATAACCTTGTGTGAAAAAGAAAAATTGCTTGTTACGAGCCATTTCTCCTTTTCCCACAATGTTTTCTAAAGTCATCCGCAACAAAGTGGTGAAATGTCGTTATTGTTTGGGAAAGGGTTAAGAAAAGTTTTATGAATCTGACATATGATCAAGATAAATCTGTGCCATACACCACAGTCTTAGGAGTGTACATAACAATTCACACAGTGCAAAGATATCACCCATGATGTCTTTTGGATTAGAAAGATATACTGTTAACAAACAGTTAAAACCCATTTCCAAATCACAGAAGACTTCAACCCTTTAGCAAACACCAAATTGTCGACTGTCCCTAATTGAAAGAGTTTGTAGAAGACATACGAAAATGTGATGAATTGGAATATAGTCTTCTGACAGGGTAGAAAACATTGTGGGAAAGGAAAAAATTGATCTTTATGTTTTCGAGAGAGGTTTGCAACAATCTGGTTAAATGCCATTATTATTTGGTAATGGGTTAAGTGACTTTCATATATTCAGCACACAACACTTATTATCATTGTGACAAAAGGACAATTTGAACATCATGTTAATAAACAATCACGTTTAGTGCAATTAATAGTTTTTGTCATTTTGAAAATTGCATACAACAATTTTCTTGACCTGATAGTTCTAATGAGTATCTAGTTTAAACTTATTTATTTTACATCGGTTGTGCAACAAGTTCTTACAACTTAGATTAATCACTCCCGATTCTGCTTCCTGGATACATAACCAGTAATCGCGCCGAATGTGGATTAATGAAAGATCGCAAGGCAGATCCCGCTTCTCAAGGGATTCGAACCCACGACCCTCGTATCCAGAAGCCGACGCTCTATTTCTGGAACACTGTCCTCCACAAATGAGTATCTATGTTGTAGGGGTCTCGATTTAGAAGGTAGAGTAAAATGTGTAAGCGGGTTGGATAGCTCAGTTGGTAGAGCGTTCGCACGGTTTGCGGAGGTCCCGGGATCAAGTCCCAGTCTGGCTGCAAGTTTTGCTCTCCTTGGTTATACCTACAGTACAGGTTTTTTTCAAGTTCAAACAAAAAAGTTAGCAACGGGCTATACCCTTGCTTATCCTGAATACTGCTTATCACCATCATATATTTCCAAGAAGGGTGTGGGGATAATTGCTATGGACACTTTTATTCAAATGTAGTGCATAAGGAATGATATAGTACCAAGAATCATGCGAAGCCAATAAACCTTAATTAGAGGTTACTGCATAATTCTGGTAAAAAACATAAGTGTTTCTTAGATTGAAGCTATCTGTGAAATTGAAAAGGCTAATACAGAGTGACAGTTTAACCCTTAGAATGCTGGGTAATTTTCTAAAAATAGATGTTTGTGTCACCTGCGGAACCTTCAATATCTGCTTAATTTTGTTGAGGAAAGACAATATGAGTAGCAAACAGGCTAGATTACAGGCCTGCTGCCAATATACTTAGAGACTGGCCTGGATCTAACCTGTTCGCATAAGTATGAAGTCTGTTCCAGCACTAAAAGGGTTAATACAATAAGAAATTGTGAGCAACAATCAGTCGGTAAAATCCCTCTTAAGTTCCTAAATATTATTTTCAAACAAATGCATTGAATAAGAATATCAACAGTTATATGCTGGTGAAAAAATATCAGCCACCATAATTACATCTGAAGATGTTAAACCTTATGTCTCTTTGACAAAAGCTTTTATCCTTGTTGACTGCTAGAATTTAGCTTCTACATTAACTT
This sequence comes from Cerastoderma edule, assembly GCA_947846245.1. Taxonomy (NCBI): domain Eukaryota; kingdom Metazoa; phylum Mollusca; class Bivalvia; order Cardiida; family Cardiidae; genus Cerastoderma; species Cerastoderma edule. The sequence continues at coordinate 13,307,466 of OX401412.1, forward strand.
CAAAAACTTCCAAAAGTATCGAAACAAATAGGTTTTTTTTGTTCATAATTATGTTGACTTCTTATTGCTTATTGCAAGATAAATGTTCCAATGAGTCAACCAAATTTTCAGCATAGTTTCCAGATGCTGGTACTGTTAATTTAGGATAGTCACCGTGAAATATCTGAAATGAATGAATGACTAAAACCCTATCAATAAAGAAACAAAACATCAAACTTGAAATAATGTTTAACCCATTAACAAACAATTACGATATTTGACTAGTTTGTTGCAGGCGACTCTGGAAAACATTGTAGGAAAAGAAGTCTACTTTCTCCTTTTCCGACGTTTTCTTCTCTGTCAGAAGGTTACTTTCCATTTTCATTACACGGTACATGTTGAAATGTCGTCTGCAGACTCTTTCAATTTGGGACAGGCAAAAATTTATTGTTTGGTAAAGGGTTAAGTCAGATGCAAGAACAGCATATGTTTGGAATTCATGGAAAGGATCCTGTTCTTACTGAACCTTCTAGACCAGTCCTGGCCATAAATCTGGAGTTACCTCGGATCAGTCAAGTTCATTCATAAAACACTGATAGTCTGTCTTTGATAATATCTAATGCGTTGGCAATCACATCATCATGAAACGAGTCAATGCTTGTGCAGCCTGCCGGCTCTATCGCATACTCTTTGAGCAGACATCATATAAGTAACACTTTTTAACCCTTTACCAAATGCAATATTTTCGACTGTCCCAAATTAAAAGAGTTTGTAGACAACATTCTAAAATGTGATGAAATTGAAAAAATAATCTTCTAATAGGGCAGAAATCATTGTAGGAAAAGGAGAAATTGCTTTTTAAGAGCAATTTCTTCTTTTCCCACAACGTTTTCGAGAGTTGTCTGCAACAAACTGGTCAAATGTCTTTATTGTTGAGTAATGGGTTAACAGGGTTCTTCAATCCCTCATTAAATTCACTGGTCACAGGTACCAGCAACTATCTAGACCAATTGATCCTGCAAAAGTTTAACAGGTCCTTGGCTATAAAAAATTCATATATCCTTTGTTGATAGAAATTAGCTATTACGTAGCTTATTCTTATAACAACTTAATTTTCAATAGAAAACATTATTAAGTGATTTGGATGCTTTTTTCAGCAAAGAAACTAAACGCTTATCAAAATAAGCTTTCTGAAAATTCTTTCATTCCTAAAGGTCTGCCAACTTTAAAATCTATTGGTCTTGTGGGAAAAGTATTGGTCACGGAAAGGCAGTCAAGATCGGGACCCATATAGTACACTGCATATCAATTAATACCTGGGTTTTTCTTCTTAACCTTTTACCATACAATAAGGACATTTGACCAGTTTGTTGCAGACGACTCTGGAAAAACATGGTGGAAAAAGGAGAAATTGCTTGTTAACAGCAATTTCTCCTTTTCAAACAATGTTTCCTGCCCTATCAGAAGATAATTTTCGAATTTCATCCCATTTTGAAATGTAGTCTTCAAACTCTCTCAATTTGTACAGTCGAAAATTTGGCGTTTGGTAAAGGGTTAAACACTATTTGTCTATTAATTTCTTCCCTACTGTAGCAGCATTCCACAATTTCATCGATCAAAAGGATAATATAAAGCATTTTTCCTTCATTCTACATAAAACAGTGAATTTAAAGGTGTTGTTCTTTATGTATTGAAGAGTTCTTGATATGGGTTACTTCATATAGACTAAGTAAGCTTGGATGAATTACCTCCCTTTAAAATAAGTTCAGTTTGAACACTTCAGCTTCTACCTATCTGATTAAAGATGCTAATGCTTATTCTAGACTGTCAGTTGTTTCTTAAAAATTAAAATTGGGACTTTTTACAACTTTTTGCCTAATATTATATAAAAAATAATCACAGATTTCATAACAAGCTAAAACAATGCACGAACCTTTGTCTTTATTTCAGTGTTCTCTCAAGTTTCTGTAACACAAATAATGTTTTTTCCCCAACAGGTAACACTCATTATAAATAATGAAATGACCTAAGACAACATGAGCAAATTCTCCTTTAACCACTATGATTTCAATGTTTAATCATGTTATTTGATATGATCATCTGCTTTAAATTTCTCAGACTAGATCAAAAGGAAAGATGAAATTGCATGCTGAGTTTAATGGGAAGGTTCAGTGCAATAATAAAGTAAAGAGCTTCATAGTTGTAAAGGAATTACTATAGTCTTGCATTAAAACCCTGGGAATCATCTCATTAACTTTAGTTCACTACATATCCCCCATATAGTAATTGTAAGTGGCAAAAAGTATAAGAGGTAGCTGATGTTAATGAAAATCAGGTGCTTGAAATAAAAATAGTTAACCCTTATAGTACTTGAACCAAACTCATGCTTATGCAAACAGGTTAGATCACAGGCCAGCCGCCAAGTAAATTGGCAGCTGGCCTGTGATCTAACCTGGTTGCTACTCCGAGTATCTTTCTCATCAAAATTAAGCAGATATTTAAGGTTTTGGAAAGCAGATGAGACAAAAGTCTACTTTTAGAAAATTACCTAGCATTCTAATGATTAAGTAAGGTGTTAATTACTCCAAAGTCCTTAACCCTTTCCCAAACAACACATTTTCGACTGTTCCAAATTGAAAGAGTTTGCAGACGACATTTCAAAATGTGATGAAATTGAAAAATATTCTTCAGATAGAGCACAAAACATTGTGGGAAAAGGAAAAATTGCTCGTTACGAGCAATTTCTCCTTTTCCCACAATGTTTTCTAATGTCGTTTGCAACAAAGTCGGCAAATGTCGTTATTGTTTGGGAAAGGGTTAAGGAAGTGATCAGACAGTTTACGTCTTTGATATCCATCTGAAGTACTTGACTTCAATCTTACATCAATAGAATACCTCTTTCAAACCAAACAATTGATACCAGTTCTTCACATAACTTCCAATACAAAAATTACTGGGAAAAATGAAACTCAATCAGAGCAAAATGATAAAAATCTCTAACAAGCTCTGTATAAAGATATTTTCTATTAAAGCGTTAAACCCCATTATGCCTCATATACTTCATCTACAGGAGAACATTTTAGAAATCGATGTGACAAAGAGATTAATTACTCCAAATGAACTACTTATCATTTTTTACTTTCATTGTATCATTGTATTACTTAATTCTCACTCATTTTTGTCTTCTGCATTTGCTTTGAATTTGGACAGGACCAGTCAGATATGGGGAATGGGTAAATGCTATTTCAAATACAAAGTGTACCATGAAAAGAAGAAATGTTTTATTATCTAATTGTGGGCTTCAGTATTAAACAGTTTGTCAAACTCAAACTTCCAACCATCCAAACATACCGCAGACACTCTACCTCTCTGATGCCTGGGTGGAACCTCGAAAATCACCAAAGTGTTTCTTAACCCATTCCCAAATAATAACGACATTTGACCAGTTTGTTGCAGACGACTCTGGAAAACATTGTTGGAAAAGGAGAAATTGCTTGTGAAGAGCAATTTCTCCTTTTCCCACAATAATTTTTGCCCTATCAGAAGATTACTTTCCAATTTCATCACATTTTGAAATGGCGACTGCAAACTCTTTCAAATTGGGACAGTCTTAAATTTGGCGTTCAGTAAAGGGTTAAAGGTATAACACTACTACAGTATGCCAAAACCTTTACAGGCTTTTCCAGCAAACATTCTAATACTGATTGTGACGAAAGCAGATTTTAAAATCTATTATAACTTAGTGAGGACTCTTGCGATCTGAAAGCGATTCAGATATGAAAAGTGTTTCTAACATTTACCCTGAAAAAATCCTATGATGCACCCAATTGATTACATGTACCAACATTTAAAGCCTTGATCACAAATATATGTTTACTGACATTGAACAGGTTCAATAAATGTCCATTTCTTGCCCATAAACATTTAAGACGAAGATCAGTTGGAATTGTTGTCTTTAGTCTTGCACTAAAATGTTAATCAATTTTTCTTAGTGTATTTGAAGTATTGAATTAAGAAAGTCGGAGTTGAAATCTAGAAATGTTCATAAATCAAGCAACAAATTTAATCTCTTCTAAATCAATTACATTGCAGCATTTAAAGTCTCGTTTCCATAACAATACAGACATTTAGGAAAAATACACAATGTTTTGCGGGAGAAGGTTAACATATCACAAGGCGTTAAAATAATTGTTGTAGGACAGATTTTATGTGAAGTCAACAAACCTTTACAACTACTTAACATCCATGCCCAAACACTACTGAATTAGAAAATGAAACCCAACCTATAATACCTCATTACTAGTTTGGTGATCATTCTACATGAAATGATTCATCAAGCCGTGCTAGAAATTGAGAATTAAAAACTGATTATGCTTTGTGATAAAATAGAAGACTTATATACAAAAGAAAGTATTGCTATACTAAAATTAATGACAATTTTTTTCTACAACCATTTTTTTTGGTAAACAGAAGCTGTATTAAAGTATAAATGTGTATGAACACTGTTAAGGATAAACCGTTCATTCTATGGGTCATTTAGAATTTCTCATCTGAATCGTTAAAAATATTCAAGCTTTTGAAAATCATGCAATCATCATGTAATGCACCATGCTTTCCTTTTCATTGTGTTTGAGGGACATTCCTTGCTCGACTGTTTCAAGGTTTGACTTTAAACTGCTCCACCCATCTAAGTATAACATAAGTGAATGACAAAACTGTAAATGCCTCAGTGTTATTTTGTATGGTACCAAGGGGTTTGGAAACTGAAGATTGTGGAAAAACTGAAACCGTAATTAGTGTTTATATTAAGTAACAGATGAACCAATCAATCTGTCAATACCGTCATGTAGAGAATAGAACTATTTGGTTTGATTTTAATGCAAGTCAAATAAACAATGGTTAAATCATTTTCCCCTTTTTGTATTGAGAAGTATTAAATTTGCTAAACGTGAAAGAGTTAATCAGCGACGAGTTCAAAGTTTGCGGTCAGGGGTCAATAATGAATTGAGAGTTTTTATTTCTCAAAATTCACAATAAGGTGTCAGTTGCTGTGTAATTTACCAGAAATTACCATTATTAGCATTGGCAATCTCATTCCAGCTTTAATCAACTCGGCATGTTGCATTTGAACAATATGATGGTATTGCTTTAATTAAAGAAATACAGATTTTTTTAACACTTTTCCTGAATATAACCTAACAAGGCAAAATATATGTCTTAAAGTCAAAAAGTTATAAGTATTACCAAAATTAAAGTATTTTTTTAACAAAGAAACATCAAGCAACATCAAGCAGAAAAAAATCAACATTTGATATTCAACTTGTTGTTGACAGATTAATAAAATCTTTATAGAAAACAAAATACCATTAACTCTTTACCTCCTGCAGACAACATCTTTTTACTTGAAGCAGATGACTTTAGAAATGCTTTGTAAACATGTGAAAGACCTTTTAGTTCTGCTGTAGTGATATCTGAAAAGATTGAAAAAGCATTGTTGCAAAAGTAGAAATTGATTGTGACAAGCAATTTCTACTTTTTCCACAATGCATTTAGTTGCATTAGTTGGACGAGTTTACAATCAGCTTGATTTAACACTTTGTAAAAAGTATGGTAAGGTCAGCATGTTCCCAAGGTCAGTATGTTCCCAAGGTCAGCATGTTCCAAAGGTCAGCATGTTCCCAAGGTCAGCATAAATCCCAAGGTGAACTGTCGTCTACTGTGAAGAGATACAGGTCTTTGTGATCAGTGGATCAATTGAGAAAAAACTTGTTAGAATTACACACTGATTCTGATAAGGATTTAACTACATGTACATTTATTTATAACAAAAATTTATAAAGGTTTTGTTTGTTTTATATATTCAAATGCTCTTTTCCAAATCTTTTCTTATCATATTACAATGAAACCTCTATAACCCATGCTTTTTTGTCTTTTTCCTGTACTATGTATGCTCTTGATTTAAGGTTTTTTTCTTTATCCCATCCCATGATATAACTAGCCAAGACCAAGGACTTCTACAACTTCCAGAGAGTATTTTCAAATTGTAGATCAATCAAGACCCAAATTATGTAAACAACAGTGATAATCACTCTTGTTTGTATCTGACCAGAGCTGTGCAAGATTCTATAACATCTGATACTATCATGGAAAAACCTGCTTTATGCATAATCAACATGAAAAACCTGTATTAGGCCTAATGTAAACCTCTAAGCCTGCTTAAGGACACAATCATTTGGAAAGCTATTCCTAATAAGACGTCTCAATAAGTGAAAGACTAATGCAAGTCATTCACTTTATTGAAGCTTGTACATTAGTCGTCCACAAAGCACTTGTTACAAGGCACAGAGACACACTAAACCCTCCCATCTTCCCTATCCACAGGGTAGATGTTAAATGTCAAGTGCTTGACCGATGAAGACCACTAAAGGATTATAACATCACTGTAATGTAATATTTTGATGACCTTTATGTGGTCGTAATGGGAAACTGGACACCTTAATCATTTGGCTGTGTTTTTACCTGACATACACATTAATTAGCTAAACACTAAAACAATGTGGATTGGCTTTACACTTGACCAAATCTCACACAGGTAACAAAAGTTGACATTTCTTAAACTACAGTTTAATGTCATTTTTTACAATATTTCAGTTAAATCACAATGGTCATTGCACATATCTCAAGATGTATGGCCTTGCAAAAAATTGAAGAACTTATTCATGAACTTCATGATCATTTATGAACATTAAATAACCATTCATGAACACGAAGCAGTTCTTTATGTGTTCATTAATTTCAATAACATGTTCATGAACATCAAGAACAGGTTCATGTATGTATTCATGAACCAGAACTTGATGTTCATGAACCTTTTATTGAATTATGAAAAAGTCCTGTGTTCATGAACAGACATGTCATGTTAATGAACATTCATGAAGTTCATGAATAAATTCTTGAATTTTTCACAAGGGGTAGCCTACATTCCTTCTTACATTAAAAAGAGTCATTGTTAATTTATCTGTTTGCCATTTATCACTAAACAATAATATGCCTTGAGAAAGCAGGCATTGGCTTGGAAAGATTATTCATACAATGCCGGTAAAAAAATAACCATGCAAGATAGATAGTTATGAAAACTAACAACTAATGATTGAAATATTTCTTGAAAATGTAGAAAGGGCGATAGTGGTGCAGTGGTATAGCGTCAGTCTCTTGTACAGAGGGTCCCTGGTTCAATACCTGTAAGGTGAGGTGAAAATTGCTGGGACTAGCCCTCAAATCCACGCAATTACTGGTTTGGTTCCAGAAGGCAGTCACAGAGAGTTAATTCAATAAGCTTCAAGCTTCGGTCACAATCCGAGGTAAAAAGTAATAAGTTTAAATTAAAACGAAACTCTTATCCAAACAAAAAAACATCTGGAATAAAGCTTCAACAATCATCACCGTTGATGCAACAAGCTATCATACAGTCACAACAAGTGTAACTGAAGGGAGGTTGATCCAGATTGACACAGATTAACATAGATTGACATTTAACAAGTTTTCCCTTATTTGGGATTTTTTGCGAGGTCAGCATTAAAGGCAAAAGCAGACTATAATGTAATTGAATGAATTTTTGTTTTCATTATGATTTTAGGTAGACATCTTAGTGAAAAAGTGACATATCATAAAACATAAGAGATGAATTATATTGAGTTTACATGAGGGAAACAATTTACTCCAGTGTGAAAAAAGACAAGAATAAATGTGATCCCTGGGTGTGACAACCGTGTATGGCACTGAAGTGTTAACGATAATTCGCCATTGTGGAAGAAAAAACATCTTCATCTCAAGTTTCAACTTAAGCGACTTCAAACTTGTCAGGTCATCTCACAGCTAAAGTGTCAAAACAACATTTTATGACCTTGCTTTTTTCTCTGCTTACAGTAATTTGACATTAAATGACATTTAAATCAATTATCTTAGTGACAACATTCTTATCCTATTATAAAACTGCAAACATTGAATAATGGATAATGATAATTGTAACAACTGTAGAATTTTCAATTTTTCACAATGTTTCGGTTGCTGTTTGCCGCAGGGACTAACAATTAACTGTGTTTAACCCTTTCCCAAAAAACAAATTTTCGACTGTCCCAAATTGAAAAGAGTTTGCAGACAACATTTCAAAATGGGATGAAATTGTAAAATATTCGTCAGATAGAGCAGAAAACCTTGTGGGAAAAGCAAAAATTGCATGTTTAGAGCAATTTCACCTTTTTCCCACAATGTTTTCTAGAGTCGTCTGCATCAAAGTGGTCAAATGTCATTATTGTTTGGGAAAGGGTTTAGAATGATTCATCACATTATCCATATACCCTCCCTTCATGGTAATGATGGTGGAACAATTGTCTTTCTGTTGGTCAATCAAGCTCAGAACCCTTTACCAAATGCCAAATGTTGGACTGTCCCAAATTGAAAGAGTTTGCAGGTGACATTTCAAAATGTGATGTGATTGAAAAATTATCTTTTGATAAGGTAGAAAACATCGTGGGAAAAGGAGAAATTATTCGTTAAGAACAATTTCTACTTTTCCCACCATGTATTCCAGAGTCGTCTGCAACATTAATTTTATCTATATTGTTTTACAAATAATCTACTGCAAATACCTGCCAACCAGCCAGAATGTCACAAATAAATGAGAATCTGAAGCCAATTTGAATCAAAAACCATACTATGAGGGATCAATACTAGAATATAGTAAGTACTTCACAAAAACGAAGCACTTACTATATCTTGCATTGAAACATTGACTTAGTCTCAAAGCCAGCAAGAAAATTCACATGCCTACTGCAAACATCTTTTTAACCCTTGTAGTACTGGAACCGACTTCATGCTTATGCAAACAGGTTAGATCCAGGCCAGCCGCCAAGTAAATGGGTGGCTTGCCTGTGATCTAATCAGTTTGCTACTCTGAATATCTTTTTTCATCAAATTTAAGCAGATGTTTAACCCTTTGAAAAGCAGACGACGCAACCATATATTTTTAGAAATTTACCCAGCATTCTCAGGGTTAAGAGAGGGGTAAATAGCTAATTCTAGCATTTTTAACCTATTTATCATTAATTTCTTTTACATAGGAAGGATTTTTCATGATGAAAAATAATCACATTTCAACAATAACTCAAGCACATTCTTTAAAGCAAATAACGGAAAGTGAGAGAAAAAATCAAGGGTTGTTTTCCTATTTTAAACCATTTAAGTTTACTCTGCAAATAGGAAATACTGAATGTATGAAAGAATTTAATTAAAGTTAAAATGAAATCATTGAACAATAAAGCACTTTTTCTAATTTTTCTATTCAAACATACCTGTTTTATGAGGATGTAAAAATAGAACAAAGTAAAACAGATTTTGTTTAACCTTACAAATAGTAAAAGAATTGGCATTTTGAAATAGTCATTTTATAACAAAAAGGCCATGCAAGAACAGTTGTATTATATATAGTGAAATTGTTATGAGCAATATGTGGCCCATACTTATAGATTAGGTAGGTATAAAAGCAGTCAAGAAATACCTTGAATACTGTTGATAATTACATAAAATTTAATCTTAAATCCCATCAATTCTTTATGGATACCAAACCCTCATTGCTAAGATGTTTGCTACAGACTACCTAGGGCAATTTGCTTTTGTCAAAATGTTTTGAATCATATCTCCTCCAATATCACTTTTGATCTTTTATCTTTATCATTGAAAGGATACGATGTAACTTTTAATGATTAAACCATGATTGGTTGTCTGCTGAATTTTATTTGTCAGTCTGATCTATGTTAAATGTCTTTTCAACTCTTTTTTTTAACAAATACAACCTTGAACATCTACCAATGAAAGGCTATGAAAGGTGTATTGCCCGAAGACATTCTATAGTGAGATATTTGTCATCTATCGAGAATAGAACTTGTGTCATCCAGTCTCAAGTCCAAGACCCTAACAACTACACCAAATAGATCAAACCATGCACAGAGTAATCAATAAAAATATTCACATCTTCTAAATAAGTATTGCCAAGCCTTCATAGCTCCATAAGTAATGAGTCAAGCATGGGGTAGAGGGTCCTGATGTTGAATCTCCAATTTGACTGATGTTTTTACAAACATTTTACAACTACGAGGGGTGATAAAAAAATATGTGGATTTTGTTATATCTCCAAAACAGATTGGAATATGTTATTAAAAGTTACTGCATTTGTAACATCTACATAATGTGATCAAGTGGTATTATTTTTTGTATTCCTGCGGTACAAAGTAAATATTTTACGGTTGTTTATATTACCCCGGGTTTGAAATCGCGGAGCACATCAAAATAAAGTCAGTTTTCCAGAGAGCCCGTACTATTCATTTAACTAATTTTAAATTCATTCTGATTAAAAATTTTCTACCAAAACAGATACGCTGGTAGAATGACGTCATTTCCGGCGGTTGATGTTGTTTTCCGAACGTTTGTTCGTTCCATTAACGTTTGCACCGCGGTTTTGTACAACCACTAGCCAAGTCACGCACAGAAAACATGGCGTCATCGGATAATACTAAAACACGGTCAGTGATAAAATTTTGCGTAAATCTTGATATGACACCTACACAGACCATGAAAAAGATGCAGGAGGCAAACATGACTGCCAACACAAGTCGCTCACTTGTTTTCAAGTGGCACAAACGTTTTAAAGACGGGCGAAAATCAATTCTTGACGATAGAGGCAGAAGACCCATTATAGGACCAGCGTTAGTGACGTCAGTTGAACAGTTTGTTAATCAAGATAGGCGCATTACTATTCGGGAGATTGTGGCGGAAATGGGAATGAGCTACGGATCCGCATGGACTGTTTTAAGGGACCATCTAGAAATGACGAGAGTGTGCGCACGCTGGGTGCCACGACTTTTAAAGGATAACGAAAAAGAACGCCGGGTAAAAGATACAAAGACATTCCTAAGAAGATACAGACTTGAGGGTGATTCATTTCTTGACAGAATTATCACTACTGATGAGACATGGCTGTGGTTATTCGATCCGGAAACAAAGCAACAATCGTCTGTGTGGAAAAGATCATCATTACCACCCCCATCAAAGGCCCGAGTGAATAAATGTGGTGGAAAGTTTATGTGTATGATGTTTGCAGATAGACGGGGAATGATACTCACGCATATTGTACCTAACAAAGTCACCATCAACTCAGACTATTACACAAAGGTAAGCGTAGGCTTTATTAAATAGTAATACTGTATTATTATCACTTTACTATCGTTTAGTCGCATTGTAAATTTTGAATAGTAGGTATACAGTATCAATCAATGGATAGGACTAGTACACCTACTATTCAAAATTTACAATTAAGTATATTTCAGATCTTGAGACGTGATCTCGTTCAGGCATTAGCGAAACTGACCAGGAATGTCTATCAGCCAGTTTCTTCTTCATCAAGACAACGCACCCCCACACGTATCGATGACTACACGGTTAGAACTATCTCTGTTGGAGCTTGGGACTATTCCCCATCCACCCTATTCCCCGGACCTTGCACCGATGGACTTCGCTTTATTTCCTCATGTGAAATCACAATTGAAAGGTAGGCGTTTCGCTACACTGACAGAACTACGCGGTGCTACCCAGATGATTCTTAACCAATACGACGAAGACTGGTACAGATCCATATACGACAAGTGGGTCCATCGACATCGTTTGTGTGTGCAGACAGAGGGTAGTTACTTAGAAAAGTCATAAACCTCGTGACATTAAATTGCCCCAGAAACTCAACGACGTTACTAACGTCGTCGTAACGTCATTGTACTGCTCCGCGATAACAGACAGGGGTATGTTCAGTAGTGTATAACTTTTTAACCAGTTATCGTAGTTGTATAATATTTTGTATGGTTAAATGACACATATTAAATTATGTTCTGTGTAAATACTAAATAAATGGACAGAATGGGTAGAGAGATAAAACAAAAGTCCACATATTTTTTTATCACCCCTCGTAGAATAAGATTTTTCTCAACATTTGAAGAGGCCAATCTGAAATAAAGTATTGGACTTTCACCTCTGAATAATAAGTTTTGTTCAAAGCATCAAGAAATCAGTGACTTAGAAAGAATAAAGTGCAGTACGAGTGAAGCCAGGGTGGCAAAATCTGATTTTGATTATATTCTCTGTAAATGCCAATTAAAAATCTTTAACATATGTGTCTGTGCTTATATGATATATATCCCAGTCCAAATAAACGTTTCCCTTAAAGATTTTGGACAATTATAGACAATTGATTTTGCTGTCCCTAGAAGGAATATCAGGATAGGTCCACTAATCCCAATACTAAGTGAGAAATGCAGTTAACCCTTTCCCAAACAATAACAACATTTGACCACTTTGTTGCAGACAACTTTAGGAAACATTGTGGGAAAAGGAAAAATTGCTTGTAACAAGCAATTTTTCCTTTTCCCACAATGTTTTCTGCCCTATCAGAGGATTATTTTCCAATTTCATTACATTTCGAAATGTTGTCTGCAAACTCTTCCAATTTGAGACAGTCTGAAATTTGTTGTTTCGGAAAGGGTTAAAAAAAGACAAAAAAATCTAAAATCCAATCAAATTTATCATTGGTCTCAATATAATTTTATGTTTTATACAAGAATAACCAATGAAAAGGAAAAGGGATATGGATATAATTAAGTACAAATATCAATCTAAATATGATTATATTTATTAAATGGACCATTTTCTGAGAGAACCGACCTTGGCATGTGAATAAAAGATTCCCAGGTCAGCCAGTGAAGTTATAAATTTATGGGAAATAAAAATGTCTTTTTTAGTGTAAAACCTCAAATTGCTTGTAATAATTACTTAACCCTTTACCAAATGTCAAATTTTCGACTTCCCAATTTGATAGACTTTGCAGATGACATTTAAAAATGTGATGAAATTGAAAAGTAATCTTCTGAGAGGGCAGAAAACATTGTGGGAAAAGGAAAAATTGCTTGTTAAGAATAATTTCTCCATTCCCCACAATGTTTTCTTAAGTGATCTGCAACAAACTGGTCAAATGTTGTTATTTTTTGGTAATGGGATTGTGACAAAAGGAGAAATTGCTTTTGACAAGGAACTGCTCTTTTTGTCACAATGGTGCCTGAACACAATACCAAACAAAAACGAAATTTGACCAGTTTGTTGCAGACGACTCTAGAAAACATTAAAGTCCTTTTCCCACAATGTTTTCTGCCCTATCAGAAGATTATTTTCCAATTTTATCACATTTCGAAATGTCGTCTGCAAACTTTCAATTTGGGACAGTCAAAAATTTGGCTTTAAGGCTTCTGCTATAGGTGGTTTGAAACTTGTGTGTTTTAAATATAGGGTTTAATTTGATTTCAGGTTAATTTCAAATCATTACCCAAACCCTACTTAAAAATATCTGCAGACTTCAAAAATAAAGTAGAAATAGCTAGTAGCTAATGAACAGTTGCTCTAACCAGACATTTTGCAAACCAATAGAAAATATTCCATATCATCATAGGCAGAAGTGACAAAAGGAAACATTTTTGTGTGACAGTACCTCGTTTTTATGATAAAGACGGTTTTGTCTGGGACCTCTACACAAGGAAAACACATACAGCAATCTAAGGGATGCAAACATTTTAAATGCTTGACAGGAAATGGATAAAGGTACAAATTGTATGAAACATGATTTAATAACAGCTCATCAAAAGGGTCATTATTCAGTAATTATAACTTCTACAAATAAAAAATCTTTACAAAACATCAATAGAGTTTTTAAGCCATACAAATGAGCAAAACGGTTGAATGTCTAAACTGTTATTCAACAGATGTTAGTCTAAAATCTGAATTTGTCAAAATAACCTGTTAATACTATATAAATTGAGATAGAATGGATTGAACTATAAATTTACATTAAAAAAAGCATGTCACTGAACGATCACAATTATACAATCATTTAATTCTATCATAACCCTTATCTTTTACTTTGTGTATGCTAGATTAATACATCATTAATGAGCTTAAATGTATTTATGAAATAAGCACTCGATAACTTCACTGAAAGATATATGTCTTAGAGATATCTGAAGTTTTATCCTTGGTGGCCATGGAGGGGGAATATCAAAATCAAGCAAACATAATCAGATAAATCTTTGATCAGTTAATCCCAAATACTTTACAATCTATCCTCTTTTAACCATAAGAAAGCTGTTTAATTCCTAAAAATATATTTTTGTGTTGTCTGCTTTACAAGACCTTACATATCTGCTCAATTTTGTTGAGGAAAGGTTCTCAGAGTAGCAAACAGGTTGCAAGGTGCCAATTTACTTGGCGGCTGGCCTAGATCTAACTGTTTGCATAAGCAAGAAGTTGGTTCCAGCACTATAAGGATTAAAAAAAGAAAACTTAAGGAAGATGTCTAAAATGTACTTAATACTAATTTTTCCAATCTTTAAAAAGCTTCCTTCAACATGTTCATGCTATGAGAGCATCAACCAGAAATCTGGAAAAAATGCAATCTTACCTTAAACTTTCTCAATTTCTCCCATTGTCAAAAAGATCTTGTTCAGTTGATCCAAGATTATTTCTTCAACTTGTCCAAGCTTTCCTCTGTCTATCAGAGCATCAGCGATTGCCCCTTTCAAACAAGTGCACACGCCTCTATTCACCATAGGGTCACAAGCAGCCTGAATGATAAACGACAAGGTTATTAATACAGTGGACAGGGGAAGAAAAACACTTTTCAAATAATATTGCAAAGATCTAAACAGTGGATTGATGGTCCAGCTGACCGTGTCCAATTGGTCGAATTAGCTGCTCAAAAATTCAATTTCCCCCCTGAATTATCCCCATTCTCCATGAACATTACAATCTAAGGACAGATTTAGACGGTAACTTAGTTAAGCCTTTACCAAACACCAAACTTTCGACTGTGCCAAATTTTCCACTGTCCCAAATTGAAAGAGTTTGCAGATGACATTTTAAAATGTGATGAAATTGAAAAATAATCTTCTGATCAGGCAGAAAAGTGCTCACTAAGAGCAATTTTATCATTTTCCCACAATGTTTTCCTGAGTCGTCTGCAACAACATGGTCAAACGTCTTCATTGTTTGGTAATGGGTTAAACTTTTACCGACCATCTCTTCATTTTTAATTTAAAATGGATATTTTAAGAAATAATAGTAATGAAAGTGCGATATTCCTTGATTTCTAACAACTATCTTAATACTCTCCATAGGTATTGCAATTCAAGTTGTCATATGCAACCCTTTCATTTGAACAGATGAGTGCATGTTAAAGTTATCTTTGAATAAGAACACCATTGACATAGGGAAAATGCTTGCAAATATAACATATCTTTTCTATTGCAATAGTTTTTTTTCTCTGATTTAAGATGAAAAAAAGTCCAGTAATTATTTGCTTTTATCATCTTTAGATGTGTTCAATTCATTGGTCAATTGCTAATAGTACTTTAATTAAGTAACTAGATGAAAATAGATGAGAAATATTGTATGGAACAAATACTTCTCCTTCGTAAATTACTGTGACAATGTTTCCCATGATAATAACCCTGACTGATTGCAAACCTGTCCAGTTTTGGACACATTTGATGGTAATCATTCCCCAAATGAAACAACAAAGGTTTCTAAAGCCTCCCAACACATATACTATAAAGAAATGTATATACATGTATGTATAAATACAAAGTAATGGGTAAATCATACCGCTCATATATACATGCCTTAATGAAACTAACCCCACAATTAAAATATGTTGCGACAAACAAAAAGTGTAATATTGCCTATTGTCACAAGCATTGATACTAAATTTCACAGATAATATATAATATTTCAAATTTTATTTTTGCCATCTGCTGTATGCTTCAACATGGAGAATCCACAAAAAGCCATATAGGGGAATGAGTAATAGGAACTTTTAATGTGAAAAGGAGTCAAAATACAAACGTGTGGTCAAATAAATTAACTCTCAACCTTTCCGTACTTCAAATAGCGCTAAGATATTTAACTTTGAATGGTAAATAGTAAAAAAAACATGAAATAACTTTGAAAAAAACCTGTTATTTTAAAAAAGGACTTTCACATGTTTCCATAAAACTATGTTTGTCTTATTGTCAGTATTTTGCTCTCATTTCTCAATCTATTCGAAAGCATGCATTCAGTTTTTGGATGAAAAAACTTGGTATAAAATAAGTTTGAAAGAAATGTGATTGAGCTGTGGTGAAATCAGTCAAGTAAAAATACAACAGAGTGACAGACAGACAAATGAAGACAATCCTGCCACTGTCTTAAGAAGGAGGTAATCAAAATAATTCGATGTGAAGATTGCTTTTTATTTTCTGATGGGGCAATCTAAAAGTTGAAATTTCGAACGATCAAAATAATGTCGGACTTTTTTTATTCTAATTTTCGGATTTAAAGCACAAATGGCCATTCAAAGTCAATTGGTATTACAAGATATGTTAAATAAACAGTGTGAAGGAATGTGAACAAGTTAACCCTTAAAATGCTGGGTAATTTTCTAAACAAAAGATTTTTGTGTCATCTGCTTTCCAAAACCTTAAACATCTGCTTAATTTTGATGAGAAAAAATACTTAGAGTAGCAAACAGGTTATATCACAGGCCAGCCGCCAAGAAAATTGGCAGGCTGGCCTGTGATCTAACCTGTTTGCATAAGCATGGAGTCAGTTCCAGCACTATAAGGGGTAACACAGCCCTGGCTTTGAAGCTAAGGACCTCTTGAATAAAAAGAAAATCACAAACTTGTAATTCTAACCCTCTCTAATACATAAGGTCAACTGAGGCCATCTCAAAGAACCCATACTTTCCCAATACTGATACCAAAATGGCCAACTCTTTCCAAATTGGATACCTCAGAACCTTTGTGCAGTTTTTCTCTTTCCACAAAAAAATGTCGATCATATTAGACATGTTCTGAAGCATCATCAAAGAAAGGTAAGAGAAGTACAACTATTTTACATCAATAATAATATCAATTTATGGAGCAACTGAAATCTGAAAGCACAAGTTTCTCATTTGTTTCAAAACATTTTCATCTCTATGTCGCTTTTTGAGAAATCTTTTTCAGTTTTCAATCTAGTTAGCTTGCATGTCAAAGACGCTTCAAGCTATCTGTATGTTACTATTTTTTGTATGTATAAATCATTTCTCTCTAAACTTTTTTCAGTAATGTAAAGGTATATACAGGATATTGTTTTCAAAATCATTGTAACAAAAGGAGAGGTCACTTGATTGAAGCTATTTCTATTTCATGACATTATAATATACTTTATGAATAATTTTCACACCTTTTTGATATTATTTGTGTGTCCTGATCTAAATGCTTTAACCCTTGGAGTGCTGGAACGGACTGCATGCTTATAAATGCAAACAGGTTGGATCCAGGCCAGCTGCAGAGTAGATTTTAAGGCAGAGGCCATAAAAATGATTCTCAAAAGACCTATATATTTCCTTTTATAAAACAATATTTATGCCACCAGCACAATCACATTACCCACAACAAGGAAAAAGGTTTTAGTTATGTTACAGAGTGTTTATTATGGAGAAATGGGTGAAGAAGATAATATATCACCAGTATGTTAAATAACATGATAATTTAATCAAGTTTAACATCAAAGGATGGGTGTTAATGGGTAATGTTGGTGGTCAGGCCTTCAGTGGACAATTTCACACCATTGAAAATTTGATACTTATTAACATAAAGTAAAAACAGATAACAATTGTGTGTTTTGAAAAATAACAAATGTTATATCTTTAACAACGATGATTGGAGAACATTGCTGCAAAAGGAGACATTGCCCAGTAAAAAGCATATCACTTTTTAACCTAGCATACATTTATTTGTAAAAGAACAGACTTCACGAAACTTCGTAGGCCCTAGGCCCTTGACGGACTGAAATGCCTGAGGTCTGACAGAAACCCTCTTTGGTCTTACAGATTTTTACATAGACAAAGAAAGTATTAAGTTTGGTCTGGGGCCCTCAGAGTATCTGGAAGTCTGAAGGAATATCATTACATGAGGGTTTCCTATCCAAAGGAAAGGATAAAAATACATGCTGGTCTTTTAAACTCTTTTGCTAAATGTTGACAAACATAATTATGAATTTTACACCATACAAAAAGTAAAATTCACAAACCTTATTTATTTTGAACATATGAAAAATTACACCTCCAAAGAGGCCTAATTAAATATTTTATGTTTCCAGAATTTTTCCTGAAATACATATATCTAATTTTACAAGCAGTTCAAAGACAAACTGACCAAGTAACAGACAGAAAGGCAAAATCAACATACTGTAACATAACATGATTGGGGTCATTAACCCTTATAGTGCTGGAACTGAATTCGTGCTTATGCAAGCAGGTTAGTTCCAGGCCAGCCGCCAAGTCAATAAGCGACTAGCCTGTGATCTAACCTGTTTGCTACTCTAAGTATCATTCCTCATAATAATCAATCAGATGAAGAAGGTTTAGGAAAGCATACTTCACAATAATCTATTTTAAGAAAATTACTCAACAATAAAGGGTTAAAGTATATGATGCAGCCTCATGCTAGAGAATTGGTTTGCTTCAAGCACATTCAGGAAACCTATCAATTTTAGACCCTTTCATGCATGGTACCGGTAGTGCATGTTTCTTGAGCATAAATTAATATAATCCTAATTATACCTATTTTGCCTGAACCTGCATGATGCAGGACCATTCTTCTGCATGATGCAAAACCATACTTCTGCATGATGCAGCACCATGATGCATATCGCAGGGCCATTCATCCTCAAGATGCAGCACCATTCATCCTCAAGATGCAGCACCATTCTTCTGCATGATGTGTGACCATTCTTCTGCATGATGCAGGACCATTCCTCTGCATGATGTAGCACCATTCTTCTGCATGATGCAGCACCATTCTTCTGCATGATGTGTGACCATTCTTCTGCATGATTAAGCACCATTCTTCTGCATGATGCAGCACCATTCTTCTGCATGATCCAGCACCATTCTTCTGCATGATGTAGGACCATTCTTCTGCATGATGCAGCACCATTCTTTGCATGATGCAGCACCATTCTTCTGCATGATGCAGCACCATTCTTCTGCATGATGTAGGACCATTCTTCTGCATGATGCAGGACCATTCTTCTGCATGATATAGCACCATTCTTCTGTATGATACAGCACCATCCTTCTGCATGATGCAGCACCATTCTTCTACAGGTAGCAGCACCATTCTTCTACAGGTAGCAGCACCATTCTTCTACAGGTAGCAGCACCATTCTTCTGCATGATGGAGCACCATTCTTCTGCATGATGCAGGACCATTCTTCTGCATTATACAGCACCATTCCTCTGTATGATGTAGCACCATTCTTCTGCATGATGTAGCACCATTCTTCTGTATGATACAGCACCATTCTTCTACATGATGCAGGACCATTCTTCTGCATTATACAGCACCATTCCTCTGTATGATGTAGCACCATTCTTCTGCATTATGCAGCACCATTCCTCTGCATGATGCAGCAACGTTCTTTTGCATGATGCAGCACCATTCTTCTGCATGATGCAGCACCATACTTTTGCATGATGCAGAACCATGATGTATAATGCAGAACAAGAAAAGGAAGATGCTTTTATGGCCAGAATCTTATGTAAACAGCATATTCTCGTACCTCAAACCTTGTGAGTGTTGCCCAATATTAAGTACATATGGATTCTAACCAGGTTTTAAAATGACTCTTTAGAATTAGAGCTTATTGTCTTCTTCTGATGAAATGACAAGAGAGACTAAAAGTAACATAAGACTATATATTGTTGACTGCTTTCCAACCTTGTTCATAACTGTAAAGAAAATATATAGATAGGTTTAGTATTGGAGTTCAATCGGAACTACTCGGGTATTTCCGTGAGCTGTGAAATACACCTCGGATATAAGTGTAGGGTTACAATTTTTCGGGTAAATCGGCATCCGCCAATGAACACCTTTTCTAAGCATGCATGTTAAGTAGTTCAATGTGTATGGAAGTGTTGGACATCCTTTTTAATCACTTTTGATCAGTAACTCATACCAAATGGCGAACTTGTTGTTGTGACATGTATACTTGTTTCTTCAATCAAATTTAACGACTTTTTGGATTTTACAGTCAAAATCTATTTTTAGAAATGAAAGAAAGTGACGTCATTCTCGCGGGAAACAATATGGCGTCATCCCTATTATTTCAGAGGTGTTTTCTATTGGATAAACCCGATGTGTTCAGATTGATTGGAGTTATTACAACATGTTTAAACGGGTTTTGGTTATTTCGAAAACAAGCTAAACTTAGCCTAGTCTAGGAGGTGCAATTTAAGAAACAAAAGTCACATGATTTTAGCCAATAAAAAGTAAAGACGGCATAAAGGGTCTTTGGTGTCCGACCCATGTTGAAGCACTTCTGGGTCGTTGTAACCTAGAAAGTAGTTCTTTGAAATATTGAAAGTCCCACTTCCAAGGTGTTTCCACAGGAAAATGTTTTGTTAAAAGTATATATATTGGTACTGTGTGATTGCTTTGTCTTCTCCTGCATGTTTTAAATGTGTTTTGTTTGTATTTTACAGGACTACTTCTCCATGCGGTGAGACCCAAAGATGTCTGTTCTCAGTCTTGGCGTGACCTCTACCATTTGAATTGACACGCCCCCTCTCTGGAAATCGGCAAAAAGCAACAAAAAATGGATCAGTCATGATACATTTAACCCAGCAGATATATTGTGTTAAGATAGTTTAAAGGTGACAAGGTCACGAGAAAGTACAGTAAGGGAGCAGTTTGTCTCTGTGACTGCTCAAATGGTTGCTTTTTAACAATGGGAGATGGTTGGAAATTAGACCAGACCGACCCCCTTTGGTTTTGTGACAATGATTTGTTATTATTATCAACTTATTCAAGTGTATTACTTCCAGATAACACATCTCTGAGTTAGCAACTTTAAAGCACAAATTTTTGAGTGCATGGATACTTCTGACTTAGAGTTATTTTATGTTTTTGCTTTCCTGGATTAACTCCTCTTTATCCTCGCTGTGGTCACAGGTGCTTGAAACAATCTTTGATAATATATATGCTCTATATGCTATATAAGAGAATATAGTATATAGAGCATATATTGGGATATTATCGAAGATTGTTTCAAGCACCTGTGGTAAAAAAAAATGACAACTTTTTCGCGAATTTCATCTGACGTTAAACTTTACCAGTCATAAAAATCAAAATTCGAAAAGTGATCATACAAGAAAACGAGGGAAGTCTACTGCCTATCTATGCGGATATAAGATCATATACCTTCAGTCTTTCCGCTGTCATAGGGATCAGCCAATCTCCCATGCAGAGTTATCGTCCCCCGGATACTATAACAATCGTATCTACTCGGCAATCCCCGTAACAAGTCGGTAGATATACCTCGTCATTCGGAACACCTCGGCCATTTCTTAAAATAACCTCGGAGGCAATGGGGAGCCATTTTTGAAAGTAGGTCAGCAACGAAGGGCATGTCCGTTTGCAATCGTATCTACTCGGAAATCCCCGGCACAAGCCGGGGATTACCGAGTAGATACGATTGACAAAATACAGAGGCCTGTTGGTCTACGGTCGGCAACTTACACAAATAGTAGGGAAAAAGCCGAGGGTATTTGAATGACAAGCGACCGCAATCTCTCGACACTAACTCTTCATTTGGAGGTACATAAAGGTATTTGACTGTTATCCCGCTTAATCCGCCAAATGTAGACAGTTACTTGCATTTGCAGGAAAACAGCTAGATGTGTCATTTTAATATCCAAGGTTAAATCACCCATAAAAGGTATTCTTAAAAGTTATTCCTTTGTGTGCAGGCCACATCGTAAATATCGTCCTTTTGATTTTTTTTTAAACGTGTTACGAAGTTTTCCTAGCTTGGTCCTTATTTATGATTACTCGTTTCCGTCTCAGAAGCATTTCGTTTCATTTGTGATCGGTTTTCGCGGAGACCGGTTTCGCAATTTGTCGCAGTTTCTTTTCATATTTGATTGTAATGATTAATCAAAATTGTTTTAAGCTACTCCATTGGAACTTATTTTGGGGAGCAAATGACATTGATTAATCATGACGATTTACTTTTCAGACACAAAGATTCTTATTGTTGAAGACTCGAATGTGCACAGAATCATAAGTTTGCTGAGCGCACTGATTGCTCTGGCATTTAATGTTTTACCATCACCTATGATCCTTAAGAATTGGAAAAGAAAGCCAGAAGAATTGTTTAGGAGGCAAGGGTCTCCTGGGGCGAGTGGGCTGAATATGAATTTTACCCCTTTTCAGGTACCATCGATTTATTTTCTACCATCTGGCAAATTTGAGACAGCCAGAAAAGCATTTGAGGCAGTCAAATTGGCCTGCATCCTTGTCTTAAGGAAATACCCAGCAATCCATTGCAACATTGTCACAAACCAAGCAAATTACAGTAACCACTCAAAGACAGTCACATATGATTAGTGAAAAACATTGATGTCAACTGATTAGTTGTGTAGTCTATTTATATACCTTCATGTCCCTAAAACAATGAAAGAAGTTCCCAAGTTTGCTTAAACATTTCATGAACGTTTGATTACTCCAACCTTTGAGAAGACTCGTTTGAAAGGCAATTAAAATATAAGGAGCAGTCTTCATCCCACCGCTTTCAGCAATGAAAAGAAATGAGAGAATTAACCACTCAAAGACACAGTCACATCCGATCAGTGAGAAAAAAATGCTGCTGTCCACTGATCAGTTGTGGTGTCTCTTTAAAACTGCTTGTTTTCTATAACAATGCAATAGGTTTTAAGATTTGCATAAACATTCAATGAATGTTACAACATAATAGCATGGAAAACTCTTAAGATGATATGATTAACAGATGATTGGTGTGGAATTGTTACCTCTTGAACATTTGATTATTCAAAAGTCTGTGAAAACATTAGAAAGAATATATACAAACTTGATGTTTTCCATGAGGAGAAACTAAAATTAAAGTATTCAGTTATTTAAGGCATTCAAAACTGAGATTTGTTAGAATATTGGACTGACAGAGCCCTATTCTACTGTCTATACTGAGATGGCCTTTTTTCTGTCAACTGCCTGATGAAAGACATGGGCCTGTTAGTTTAAGGGAGTTGTATTGCTTAATTGGCAAACCATAAAAGCTAGTGTAACTTTGAATCTTAAGGGAAAATTACATGGTAACGTTTAATATGAAAAAAAATAATCAATTGGGAAGCCTTCAAGGTTATAAAACATGAAACGCAGGAGCAAATACTTGATTTAGGTGCATTCTAAATTTGGATATCCTCAGTATGGATTTTAAGAAGGCTAAAAGAGCATTTTCCCGATTGGCTCTAGAGTAATCTTTAAGTTAGCTCCCAAAAGTTACTAAATCTTTCCAATGTTGTTTTGGAACTAACGCTATATTTTTGTTGTTGTTCATAATCTAGGAGCCAGATACACCCGAGACAAAAAGGAGTTCAGAAGGAAGCTATAGACGTCTTTAAAGAAAAGCTTGTATGAGCACCTTTGCCTGATCCTTGGCTGAAATAATGTTCCCAGTCCAAATAATGTCTTATATAGGTATGTTTGTTTTTCTAAACCCATGCTTTATCAGTTCCAGTATTTTTGTTAAAGTATATCATGAATAATAAAACTACTGCATGTAGTTTATCAATTTTCAATGCCAGATTAACAGAGTTTACAGATGACAAATATGCTATTTCTCTTGTTAATCTTTTTGCATGCTTGCTTAGGACTGCATTGATGTTTAAAGAAAAACAAATGCATAATAAGCTATTCATTGTGGCAAAAGAGAAAGGAGTTTAATAGCAAACCTGGATTATAGTAATAAGACTTATAAAATCTCCTTCACAATTTTTGTTTTTGAATGTATGTAAAGGACTGTGAATATGTTTCTTTAAAAGAAATTAGCTTTTAATAAGAATAAAGAAGAAACAGTTACATGTATAACAAACTGGTCAATATCGTCATCACCCCTACATCTTCTTTAGTGAAATTAAAATAATTTGGTGTATGATATAATCTAAAGGACCTCCACAAAGATCATTTAAATTGTAACCTCAGGGTCATGATTGTTCATTATGCAGGGGTCATAAGTTGAGGTTTGGGTAAACCTACTTAGATGAGGCGCATAACCCTCTTGTTTTAATGATATATTAAATAGTAAATAATGCCTCTTTTGAAAGAAGTGCTACATTATAAGCAGATGAAGATAACATATGAAGAAATTGTTTCCTTTTCCAGCACTGACAAAGATGAATGAAGAGTGTGTGACATTGAAGTCAAGCATGCATTGGTGCCTCTGCTGGAAACCTTTGAAGAGATAGGTATTGTAAAAGGCAAAATCACATTACATTATCACCAATAACTAGATGATAAAGCTATTTCTTATGTGTGTTTATAATCTAAAATATGACTCTGATAAGTTTTATTTGCATGTTAAGTTTGCAATCTTCTAATACCGCTCAATCATAAAAAAATGTATTTATACCTTTTGGTTATCAAAATGTCCAAAGAAAAGCAGTAAATTACTTAATATCATTTTCTCAAGAAAAAGTATTGCTGCATTGAATGAAGAAATGAGCTCAGTAGTTCAGAGAACATTGTCTTCTTATCTCCTTTGGACCTTTATAGGATATGACTTTTTGATTAAACTTTTAAAGGATTGTTTTCCAAATGATTGATAACAGTGTAATTTGTTTGGTACAGCATTTGTCAACAGTTTGTTACTGAAGTAAAACTAATATTTATTAGTTGGAACTGAATGTACAAATGTTTTTATGTTTAATTCAGAGATGGGTGTTATAGATTTGAGAATATATAATGTGCTGATAAACAAACAGATCTTATTTCTTGAAAAATGCATTGGTATCTATGTAGATAGTCCTTAATAAGTTAGTTGGTAACATGCCTGATTTGGAATACAGGTGCCCTTAGGTTTGTTACCTGGCTCAGCCGCTACTCTTGCCGACAATTAATGAAGTTAATGCTACATGATTTATTCATTTCTAGCAACTGGTAAATTATATCAATTTGGGAAAGCAGTCGGTGGGTTGGGTAAAATGTTTTTATTTTATTTTCAGGAAATATATGACACATGGATAGGTGCAGTGACTGCTGTAATGTGAATGTAATGCTTTTGAAAATGGTACTTAAACCCAATCAAACCAACCAACCAAAAATTTGTCAAACTTGACTTGTAAGCTAAGATGTCATTCTATCAAAGTTTTTTCTCTCGGGTTTTTCAACATGGCATCTGTACATGTCAATGGACTCTATAGCCTTTCAGAAGTAGCTCCTGTCAGTTTGAGTAGATTTTGCTTATAAGTACTTTAGTCTGTACAGTATCATGATTTCAACTGTATGGTTATGAATTTGCTATTTTACAGGAACAGTACCATGGAGTATTTATGATGACGCCTATTATCTCCAAAACAGAACAGATTCCCTGCCTTGTGTGCCAATACAATCATGGTGACTGGTGACCATTAACGGATTCTGGTAAAATATTAGGATTTTCTATTTTGGTCCATTCCTCTCTTACTACTTCTATGTCTGTCCTTAATCTCAAAAGATCTCCACGCTAAATGACCTTAGCTGTCGATATGCCTTAAAACACAATTCATTAAAAAATCCCCTCTTCTTAAAATGTCTATATCTCTTGTTTGCATCATGGAATTTTATAGTTTTTATATCTTCTATGGTTCTGTTCATTTGTGGTGAAAGAAGGTAAATAGTCAACCAGAACATGTCATTTTGAGTTTTCTCTCCCACCATCCCTCCATCCCCCCTATCTCTCTCTATGTCCCTCCCTATCTCTCTCCCTATAACTTCTTATCTCTCAAGATACCTCCCTATAACCCTCCCTAACTTCCTCCCTGTATCCCTATCTTTTAATGTTTCCTTCCTTATTACTCTCGATGTTTATCTCTTCCCCCTGTATCCCTATCGTTCTATTTATCACTTATTTTCTCTCATCCATCTCCCTCATTTATCCCTGTCTCTTCTTCCCTGTCTCCCTATCTCTCTCTACATCCCTCTATCTCTCTCTTCTGTTCTTCCTCCATATCTCTAGCTTCCTCCCTATATCACTCTTTCTATCTCTCTTCTTTATCATTCACTCTCTCTCTCTCTTTTTTTCTCTCTCTCTTTCGTTGCTCTCCTCGCTGTCTCTCTGCTCTATCTATCTATCTTACTCGCCCTCACTCTCTTTCTCCCTTTCCCTCTCTGCTCTCTCTCTCTCTCTCTCTCTCTCTCTCTCTCTCTCTCTCTCTCTCTCTCTCTCTCTCTCTCTCTCTCTCTCTCTCTCTCTCTCTCTCTCCTCTCTCTCTCGTTATCTTTTTCTCTCTCTCTCTCTCTCGTTATCTCTCTCTCTCTCTCTCTCTCTCTCTCTCTCTCTCTCTCTCTCTCTCTCTCTCTCTCTCTCTCTCTCTCTCTCTCTCTCTCTCTCTCTCTCTCTCTCTACCTCCCTCTCTCTCTCTCTCTCTCTCTCTCTCTCTCTCTCTCTCTCTCTCTCTCTCTCTCTCTCTCTCCCTCTCTCTCTCTCTCTCTCTTTCTTTCATTCTTTCTCTCTCTCTCTCTCTCTTTCTTTCTTTCTTTCTTTCTCATTCATTCTTTCTCTCTACCATTCTCTTTCTTCATATTAATCCCTATCTCTTCCATGTATTCTTATCTCTCTATATTTCTCTCTCTCTCTCTCTCTCTCTCTCTCTCTCTCTCTCTCTCTCTCTCTCTCTCTCTCTCTGTCTCTCTCTCTGTCTCTCTCTGTCTCTCTCTCTCTCCTCTCTCTCTCTCTCTCTCTCTCTCTCTCTCTCTCTCTCTCTCTCTCTATCTCTCTCTCTCTCTTTCTCTCTCTGTCTCTCTCTCTCTCTCTCTCTCTCTCTCTCTCTCTCTCTCTCTCTCCCCCTCTCTCTCTCTCTCTCTCCTCTCTCTCTCTCTCTCTCTCTCTCTCTCTCTCTCTCTCTCTCTCTCTCTCCACTATTTACATTGTTCTTTTTCTCCCTCATTTGTCCTTCCATCTCTCAGTCAGTCTCTTTGTGTATGTCTCTCCCCCTCTCTAAATCTTGCTCACTTTCCTCTCCCACTCTATCTTCCTCTCTTTCATTATCTTTAATGTTCTCTCTCTCTACCCTATCTCTCAGTTCCTCTATATGCACCTCTCCCTCTCTCTCTCCCTCCCTCTCTCTCTCTCTCTCTCTCTCTCTCTCTCTCTCTCTCTCTCTCTCTCTCTCTCTCTCTTTCTCTCTCTCTTTCTCTCTCTCTCTCTCTCTCTCTCTCTCTCTCTCTCTCTCTCTCTCTCTCTCTCTCTCTCTCTCTCTCTCTCTCTCTCTCTCCTCTCCTTCTCTCTCTCTCTCTCTCTCCATATTAATCCCTATCTCTTCCATGTATTCCTATCTCTCTTTCTCTCTCCCTCTCTCTCTCTCGCTCGCTCTTTCTCTCTCTCTCTCTCTCTCTCTCTCTCTCTCTCTCTCTCTCTCTCTCCCTCCCTCTCTCTCTCTCTCTCTCTCTCTCTCTCTCTCTCTCTCTCTCTCTCTCTCTCTCTCTCTCTCTCTCTCTCTCTCTCTCTCTCTCTCTCGTTCTCTCTCTTTTCTCTATTTTCTCTCTTTTCTCTCTTTTCTCTTTTTTCTCTCTTCTCTCTCTCTCTCTCTCTCTCTCTCTCTCTCTCTCTCTCTCTCTCTCTCTCTCTCTCCCTCTCCCTCTCTCTCCCTTTCTACTTTCTATCTCTCTCTCTCTCATTGTTTCTCTCTCATTCATTGTTTCCCTCTCTTGCTTACTCCTCCATATCTCTTCCATGTATTTCTATCTATCTATATATCCCTCTCTCCCTCTCTCATTTCTCTCTCTCGCTCTCTCTCTCTCTCTCTTTCCTTGCTCTCATTCTCTCTGCTCTCTCTATCTATCTTACTCGCCCTCTCTCTCTTTCTCCCTTTCCCTCTCTCTGATCTCTCTCTCTCTTGCTCTCTTTCTTTCTGTCTCTCTTTCTTTCTTGCTCTCTCATTCATTGTTTCTCTCTCATTCATTTGCTCTTTCTCCATATTAATCTCTATCTCTTCCATGTTTTTCTATCTATCTATATATCCCTCTCTTCCTCTCTCTCTCTCTCTCTCTCTCTCTTTTTTTCTCTCTCTCTCTCTCTCATCTCTCTCTGTCTCTCTCTGTCTCTCTCTGTCTCTCTCTCTCTCTGTCTCTCTCTCTCTCTTTCTCTTTCCTTACTCTCTTTGCTCTCTCTCTGCTTTCTCTATCTATCTTACTCTCTCTCTCTTTCTACCTTTCCCTCTCTCTGCTCTTTCTCTCTCTCTCTCTCTCTCTCTCTCTCTCTCTCTCTCTCTCTCTTTTTTTTTTTTTTGTCCGTGTCTGTCTCTCTCTATTTTTGTTGACTGTCTTCATGTATGTCTCTCTTTCCATTTCTCTTCTCTTTATCTCTCAATCTCTCTCTCTGTCTCTCCTTTTGTTTTTCTCTCCCTTGCTATTTGCCCCTGGAACATTCATTCTCTCTCTTGCTCTCATTCACTGTCTTTCACTATCATTCTCCTCTGTCTCACTCACTCTCTTTTTCTCAATGTCTCTAGTTCTGTCAATCCACTTTGCTTTCTTATTCTCTCTATCCCTCATTTCTCTCTGCATATTGTCTATCAATCTCTGTCTTCCTCTCTCTCTTCCCCTCATCGGTATTCTCTCCCTTCCTCTCTTCCTCTTTTATTTATTTTTTAGGATTTTCTATTAAACTTAATGTTTCTTTCTTTTCAGCATGGGTTATTGCCAAAGAACTTGGAGTAAGGCTTGTGATGATCTACCCTCAAAGTTGATGCACAGATGTTGGACCTAGACAAAAAAAACACTATTAAATTGTCCTCGCCTTATAAGAGTTCAATTAAGTTCATCACTTATTTGAAGATATTTCTCTGATTATTGAGTCAAATCCCTGTGTCACATATGTTTAACTGGTTTTGAATTCATGCTATTTTCCTTATTTATAAGTTTGTAGAATGTTGGTCAGTACAACCAAACATGTGATATTTATCTGCTCTCTATTACTTAGAGTAATGTATTGTTTATTTCTAGAATGATTTTGTTTAATTTGTATGATTTAGTTCAGTAAATAAAGCATTTTGATTCAAAGAAAGTATTTGCTTTTATCTAAAAAAAAAATGGTTTAAAACTATGTCTATTAACCCCTGTTACAGGTCAAATGACCATGGTCCCTAAATAAACAGGACACATCTCTTACTATGGCAATATCCTTAAACGCCACTGTTTGGTCTACTTGTCCAGGTGTTAGTTGGACAAAATCTGGCATTACGTGTACAAGCCGCTGTACTAGGTCGCCCCTGTACTAGGTCCGCACACACTTTTCTGTGTCTTGTTATAGTTTTAGTAGGTTTCTGACACAGGTCCCATGTATGTTTTCTTTGTCAGTGCCATACCAACATGTTTCTGTTTTGTAACGGCTTTCCTGGATGAATGAGTTCTAAAGGGCTCTGAAATGACTTGCCAAAGGCAACTCCCACGAAACCAGGTCTCTGTAGGGGCTCGAATCGGGGATCATGTGTTCCGAGTTCACCACTGGGCCACGTAGGACCCCTGTTTACCCTGGTGCTGGTACTTAGATTTCAGTGCTGAGTTTACAAACCACAAGTGTAGGCCTACCAACCGGTGCTAGGTTTTACAAACATTTCTGTAGGTCTGCAAACCCCTACTCTATTATAAGGGCTTTACATCAGACCAACAGTATTTCAGTTATGTTGCGATGTCCGACTCATAAATGATAGAGGAATACACCTTAACTTGATTACCAACAAGGGCTGGTCAAGCCGAGTAGAATACCCCTTAACTTGAATACCAACAAGGGCTGGTCAAGCCGAGTAGAACCATCGGCATACATGAGATTACCTCTCATGAAAAAA
Organism: Cerastoderma edule; assembly: GCA_947846245.1. Classification (NCBI taxonomy): domain Eukaryota; kingdom Metazoa; phylum Mollusca; class Bivalvia; order Cardiida; family Cardiidae; genus Cerastoderma; species Cerastoderma edule. Next base: position 13,337,455 of record OX401412.1, read on the forward strand.
AAACAATTATCGTCACCGGGTCCGAATCCAAGCAGAGACCTGGACTACAAACAACGGTACTTGTTAAACACACCCTGGTGCCAGGCCGACAACCACCATTGCTAGATTCTCGAATATTAACGAGCTAGGTACCATTGTTATAGGTCTACCATTTCATACACTGGGTCAACAAGACCCGTCCTGGTTCAACAGTTCCCTGAGTCTAGAAAACAAAGTGCTCGGTCTGAAAGAACAAAAAATGCTTTCGAGATTTCTAAAATAATCAATAATATGCTCTGTACTAGTTTCTAATATGATATAGGCTTTGTAGGTACATATTGCTTTGGATAAAGGTACTTTTGAGATAAAGTCAAGACAATTGTCCGTACATCTATCCGTACCAGAATTCAAGATTTTTCTCGCAAGTTGGTCACGGACCCAGAGTTTTACGAATTGACATACTAAGATGGTCTTTACTGGCATTGATTAGTATCGTACTAATGTTAATTTAGCAATATGTATACGATTTGTGGGAAAAGAAGCCTCATACTCCCATAGAACTTGTCCAAAAACATGATATTCGACATGTTTTCTGAGTTTTAAGTGGATTAGTAAGGGAAAACGGAGAAATTGTATAACACCTCATACAAACAAACACATAATCACGATAGTAGATGTTTTTTGTTGTCATTGTATAAGACCTTCTATATGAACATTTCACAAGAAAATATTTGTGCTGCCTTTTACAAGTAGATTCTAAACTTTGGTCCATATAACCACACTTTGGTGTGCGAGACCACGTCTGGAAGGTTTACGGACAATCGGACTAAGATCTTCGGCTATTTCGGACATTTCGACCTACTACTTACAAACATGTATGCAAACAGTCAGATAAATGGACGACAATGAGCTAATTATATACAAAACGCTGATTAGCCATTAAGGGCCATTTCTGGATATACTGACATATGCAAAGCCTTCTATTAATTGCTGATACCTGTGGTGATTTCTATCGCAAACCTGTTGTGTAAAACTATACAAAAATGGGTCCCTTTGACTTTTACTTTTCATATTAAATGATTTAAAGAAAAAACGCAGTATACATGTATTACCCTCATAAGGCGGACCGTGCCTTATACCATGCATTGATTCAATCAATTCGATTAATAGCGTCCAACGTCACATGACGTCAACTTTGAGGGACAAGATCTCAATGGTTACTTAACCCTCCGCGAATTCAAGGCAGATTTTTAAAGTATTAACATTGTAAGTTAGATGGGTACCTAGATATACCATTTTACCCTATTCTAAGAACCCAATTAAGGTACCGAGAATTTCGAACAAAAAATGAAATCATAGAAACTTGGATTAGGTTTTAAAAATTGCCTAGTAAGGCCAGGAACATATTAGAGACGGTTTCTACGCTTTTTAGTCAAGATCTTGCCTTAAGAGACCAGTTTCTATTTTCGCCTGTTGGCCAAAACTGGGGGAACTTGTTCTTCAAACGAACGTTCAATTTTAAACTTTCTGAAATAAACGTTTTTCACCGGGTTTGCTTTGTTACCGTAAGAAGAATGTAAACGCCAGTACTTAAAGCAAATTTCATTAAAAAGGCAGTTTTAGTTATGTGACATTTATTAAGTTACTATAACATTTAAAAACGATTTTCACCTGTTTTTAAACGGTCATAAAATCAGACACCATTCAAGATTTGCCATTATTTTTTCAGATTCTAATAGTCCGTTTCATGATCTAAAGAATAGATATGTTTGAAACATTCTCATCGAAAAGTTAAACACATTGCGAGGCGAAAATCCAACCCATTGGTCCGCAACCGAAATATTTCCGGAATTCTAGTAATCGGTTCGAAAAAAAGAAAAACTCAAAAAATTCAACTTACCTATTTAAAGTCCGAATGTTGTCTTGAATTTTACCCATGGATTGGGACTTATCCTATTTTACAATGTTTATTTCTAATGTCGTGTATTTGTGTCTGTCCGTACTCCCTTTAAATACGCATTGCAACACCTCAGTGCAGTCGGAAATTAAAATGATTTTAAAAAAATCACTTCAACCGTTGTTTTGGCCTAAATTGAAGCCAGTGTATAAAGGAAAAGAGAAAAATGAGATTCATATATGTCCGTATTTCTGTCTCCCTTTAACGGAAAATGGGGTATGCTGTAATGTCCCTTATTCACAGACGAACGAACACGTTTTCATGGTTATACGTTAATTGAATAGGCAAGAAATTGACTACATACGTCTAAACAAAGTCTGTTTGTACGTTTTGTCAATATAAGGTTCGACCATCATGTTACGGAAATATTGTAGAAAAGGAAACTTTGTGCTATCACAGGGATGGTTACGTTTCTTTTGGTTTGACGAGTCAATATCGGACCACCGATGGATGGATGGATGGATGGATGGATGGATGGATGGATGGATGGATGGATGGATGGATGGATGGATGGATGGATGGATGGATGGATTGTGGGAGGAAGGATGGATTGTGGGAGGAAGGGAGGGAGGGCCTATACTAGACTCACATTGGACCTCTGCCTATCATTTTTTCAAGATATATTTATCTGCTAATCAGTGCAACAATTTTAAAGACAAATTCTAGTACATAAAGACACATAGACAAATAATTGACCAAACACATGCCTGTTCAAGTAACTGAACAACCCTTTTAAGGTGAAACCATATCATTTTTAGTATGTTACCATGGTCAGACTAATGTAGTGACCAAACACATTGTGATCTTTTAACACAGTATTTACAATATGTAGATAGGTTGGCTAACTTAAACTGTTTCCATATATAGTCTGGAATATCATAAATGTGTCATTGACTTATTGGTTCCCTAGAATGTTTTGAAGACATTTCCCCTATGCTTCATATGTTTGAATTTTCTGGCAGATTGCTTGAACCCCATTTATATTATCATAGCATTCTGCAATAGAAAATGAATAAAGTGTCAACTTGCTGTGCTATAGGAACTACATTTGGCAAAAAGATGTTTATGTTATAAAGCTTAATTATTCATTAAAAAAATTGATCTTGTAAATATGTAACTACATAACAGCAACAAGCAACACAAATCTACTTGAATGTTTCCTACTTTCAATTTTGTGCAAGAAAACATTATTGATGCACTGAAGATATCAAAAGAAATCTTAAAGACACATTATAAACGCTTTACAGTTGCTAAATACATAGTAACACTTAAATGACATCATATATTATATACCACTCAATTATAGGAATATGCACTTGATCATGTGAAAATGGACACCTGGATGATATTTGATAGGGTGAAGAGAACATACATGTACATTCATTTTCTTTTTTATTAAAGGTCATCTGCTATATATTTTGCAACATCCAAACCATTGTCACAAACCACAATCTAACTTCAAAGTACACAGTCTTTTCCTCCCTACATTATATTGTTTTGTTATAAATTTGACTGACTTTTGCAAAAAATAAAGAACATCTCATGGTAAATGTGATAAAGTTCAGAGTTGCTTTAAAGAAACACTCAACATCATCTCATTTATTCACACTTTCTTTTCCAAATATTTTCTCCTCTTCAAACCATGTGGGACCACCAGGCAATCTGTCCCTTTTGCACCAGCATTTATGTAGCCTGGGGAGGGAATCGAACCCTCATACATGATTTTGAAGGAGGAAGGAATAGTGCATGAATATAATGCTGAATAATGGCAATTTTTTATCTAAGATTAAAATGTTATGGCTATTGATATAAAGAAAAGCTGCTTTTACCCAAGGTTTTATGAACAATCACTGGCAGGGTTTAACCCAGCCCTGACTTTGAATGGTAACTTCATTCTAAAAATGTGGTAAAAGTAGAAACCATGTTTTAAGGGAAGCTTAAACCACATTTTGTGAGTTACTGCAAAAGCAGCTGTAAATATTTGTATTTACAGCATGGTAAATCAATTGGTAAAAATTAATCAATGTGTTGTTTTCCTTCAATGATAAAAAAACCCAGACAATGACTGTGTTTATGTCTGCAAACCTCTATGTTGCTATGAATAAAAAACTTGACAATATCTGTTATCCTGCTACATATACAGACCTTGTTGCTGGTTTTTCTACCAAACCCCACCGCTGCTTCAGCTTACATAGTTACCTGGATGATATCTACATAAAACTGTTGACTACCAAAAGAATGAATGACAGGTTAAAAGAAAAATTGTATTAAAACAAGCCTTGAAATTATTTTGCAAATGTTGCAGCAATCTTCATGGATATCAAAATTGGACAATGTCATATGGCCAAAAATTCTTTATGATTGTGTGGTTTTTAGTTGGATTGGGATTTAACAGTATTTTAGTCAAAATGTGACATAAAATGAAATTATCCATGTTCCTGGAACTTCGGTATCAAAAATATTATTCTTTGGCAGCTTTCTGTTTTCCCACACAAAGTGTTTGTATGGTATTTAACACCATATCAACAATTTTTCAGTTATGTAACGACTTTCCTGGATCCACCAGTACAAGGTTATGACTCTGAAGTGACTTGACAAAGGTCATGCCCGAGAAACCAGAGGTGTCATTGGGACTTGGACACAACCCAGGTACCCTGAGTTCTAAATCCGCCATCTTAACCACTGATTGAGCCATGCAGGAGAAGCAGGACCCCTCTTCCACATGGACAAATTCTATCTGTAGTGAGTCAAATAAATCATGTTGCATTGCCTTCATTAAAATCTGAGAGAATATTGGCTGAAGGTGAGGTTGTTCTCAAACCCAAGGCCCTTGTAGTCAAATGAAAACATGCTATCAACTGAGCATACCAGACTTCTTTTTAAGCCAGGATAAGATGATAGATCTTTCTCCACTTCTTTGAAATAAAGATATTTCATGACAATCTAAATTATACAGAGAATAATAGTAGCACAAATTCAATGAGAGTGAAATCTTTAAAAACTTTAAATTGCATTCAATCTCCCATTTTCCTTTCCTTAAGGAAACTAACACTCACCCTGTGTTCACCATTTCTAGAAATATCTCACTGTAACATCATTTCTTATCAAAACCAAATGGACACCATGGCTTGACAGTTATATGCTTGGAAGCCTAGAAGTAGATAATAACAAATATTCATGGAAAACTTTTACATGAACATTTTGCAGTAACACATAGTTGTAAAAGAAAAAGCAATATATGTAACCTACTATTGCCAGATCATCATGACAAGATAAGGTTATAATTGAGTAATTCTTTTTTATCATACATTACAAAATTAATGTTGTCTGCTGCTGCTTATAATAATATGAAGCAATTATGGAAGTATTCTAGATATAGGAAATGGTTAATAAATGGAAAAATATACCTTACAAATCTTGGCTGCTCCAAAGACTACATGTATGCTACACTAATGTATACATGTCATACTCAGATTGCAGAAATGGCACAAACATAAAGTCTGATAGAAAATAGCTAAATCAGTAAATATGGATTTATCATAAAAGCTATGGAGTCTACTGATGTAATCTTCAAGCATTACTTTTCCTTAAATAATCAACAGAAAAAAGAAAAGCAGGACAACAGCTTATCAATCTTGAATATTTTGTCATTTATATTTGACATCTCTGGTAGTGTTGGTGTCAAGCTATAGAAAGTTTTGGCATGTATTCCAATGTTGATCCATACTAAGCAGCCTTATCTTTTCAATGTAAGAGTCCATCACGCCTATAAATACATTACTGTGCGGGTGTGAAAAAGTGAACTGCTACAGTGCTATAGCTGTAAGATTGTTAAAAACTGAAGATTAAACTCGATGTAGTGCTCGGGATTTTGAGAGTAGCACAAAATGACGAATTTCTTTCTTTCCATCATTAAGGTTAATAGCAAATATCTATAAAATATTCAGTCTACTTAAGTTAAACAGGTGGAAGGATAATGTCTGTGAGTCATTTTGTATATCAGTTGTTTTGGTATATGGTTTAAAGTAGTGCCAACTATTTTTCAATTAAATTACAGTTTTCCTTGGATCAACCAGCATAAGTCCGAGACTCTAAAATGTCCTGAACTGAGTCTCAAACCTGGGACCCATGAACAATAAAACCATCACTTAAACCACACATGTCCCCACCTAATTTAGCAAAGTAATAGGGTAGTATGTATGTGGTTATAAGTTCCAGTCACTAGATTTAGTGCCAATTATGGCAATACTTCTCTGATATATCAGTGAAATATGCAGAAAAAAACAAGATGCAACGATCATATAAAGGGACACAAAGGTCGTTGGTTCAAGTCACATCAGTAGTGGGGTCAATTTCAAATCCTTTCATTTCTCTATGTTTGGCACAAGTAGGAAGGTCCTCGCTGAGACAACAGTTTTACCTCAGTATTTTGACAATGTAGCTCTGTCTGAAACTCACTTCTAGAATTGGCCTGAATTTGTGAGGCTTAGTAAAATTAGTTATATAGAATAACAACAGAAATTTGATTGGTCAACAGAAAAACGCTCATGTATATAATGTAATACTGCGTGGGAGCTAATCACAGCTTTGCCATTATGGACAGTTGATGAATTATTAATTATTGAAGTCTTTTTGCACTAGGAGTAGAGTTTTTGCTGTGTCTCTTCTCAACTTTTTATACCATCTTAGTCAACGTAGTTACAGCAGTTGTTATTAAAGGCACATCAAAGGAGAGGAGAACAAATAAAATTGTGAAAAGATTTATGGAGTTATTTTATTATATTCATAAAAGTCATGATAATTAGTTTATGAATGCATTGAGACCCTATTAAATAGACTCATTTAAAATAAGTTATTTTGTGCTTCAAATATAGTTGTCTCCAATTCAATAATGTTTATCAACAACCTGTTTGTTTACATATTGAAAATAACGAATTCTGATAAGTTGGTTCAAAAATGTGTGTATCAACTGTCAAGGTCAGAGGTGAAGAATCAGGAAATCTGAGTTATAAAACTTGCTAATCTAAGTTATTTCTGGTTAATTTCACATTTTAGTTGTTCTGATGGTGTTTTTTGCGGATAACTATTTGAATCACTATAAAAAATACCAAATTATATAGTTTGATATAGCATTTATCTCCTTTAATGGGTCTTTAAACAGTTTGAGTCAATGGATTACTTTTTCATCAAGTCTTTCCCTTGGAGGGAGACCTTCAGGACAGCTGGGAGATGATTTCAGTCCAGGGCCTCTTTTCCATGAATTTGGAAGAGGCCTAGGCCTGTTTATTTTGGGAAATTTTATCGATGAAACGGCTAAATTAGGAAAGCAAATAGCTGGTGTGAGATTGAATTTTGGGGAAAACAGCATGATTTTAAAGAAATTTTCAATTGGGAAGGTGCTTTTTATAGGCCCGTTATGAAATGCGAAAAAGACCTACAGTAAGTGATTTTTCTTGAAAGTATTTTTTTTCTCTTCAACTGCCAGAGGTTTCATTAACAGCTGGGGGCCTGTATTTTCACTGGCGACTTAACTCAGTTTTTCATAAATCTACTGATGAGGTCCCCAAAACCCCTGCTTACTTTTGAAAGTCACCCTTCCAACAACAATCTTAATTAAACCCCTGCGCTGCATTTTTGCAATGTCTGAAAACCCATCAATAAATAAGGCTACAGATGATTATAAGAAATTGGACTTTAAATGGGAGTTAGTTCTGTACATCCCCCTCCCCCTGGGTAACCGCTCCAAATAGAACTTTTTATTGAGAGACAGAATGACTGACAGTATTACCTCAGGTGAAGATGATTCTGCCTTTATAGCCGAGAAAGTCTGACTTGTTACCAAGTTAACTGAGCTGAGACAGAGGCAAGTGTTTGGCCTCCTTCTAATGATACATTCAGACGTTACAACCAATTATTGAGACCTTATTTCAGGGAAACATGGAATTGGATTGATATCCAACATCACCATAAGCATTGAAATGTTCTGTACATGTTTGATTCAAAAGTCTGAAGTGAAACATCCAAACCATTTTCAATTTCTCGATAGAGAATAATGCTATAAACTAAAATATTTCTGGATGCAAACAGTCGAAACAGGTTGTGGCATGTTTTATGCAAATTATTGTAATTTCTGGCTAACAACCTATCTGCCACGACGCAAATTATCAGCAAGGAAGCAAAGAGTTGTAATATTACATTTCATAATTAATGTATAGCTTTAAACTTAGGATAAATTTGAGGATGAAAATGTGGGTGATGGTAATCTTACTACCTGCCAATTCTGCTCAATTGGTACCTGCCATTGTAAATCTTGATGTGGTTAAATGTATGTGCGCTAGTCTCATTAATGATCCGTAAACGAAACTTTTTTCATCATTTGGATATTTATTGTGCTTCAAAGGCCAGGGCTCACGCTGTCGGTCGCCAAATGCGCCAAATGCGAATATTTTTTCATTCTGGCGAAAGATTTCCCAATTTGGCGAATTTGGTTGGCGCATGTTTTTTTCATTCAACTTTACCTTATTTCAACCTGTCCGGATATTACAAACAGTTATGTCTTTTGACACAACTAACAGTATCTCCGAAAAAACCAAATTAATCCGCTAATTGTTATCCCCGTGTCAAACAATGCCCGAGGCGTGTATTAATCGGGCCATCATTATGTGTCAACAACTCGGCACGCTTGATTGGTAGCCTCGATTTTGGCGTTTTTTTTCTTTTCTTTAACAGGTTTTTATTAGTATTACATAATATATTTATGCCAATACAACTTTAATACAAATGGTGAAACATAACAAAAAGAAAATAATTTACCAGGAGGATTTAACACATATGTGTACATATAACATGAAAAGTGTTTAAAATCAAGAAATTTTAACTGGAGCCATTTGCTCAGAATTTGGCTCCTACTTCTTAAATTTGGCTCCTTTTTTTGTCATTTGGCGAGACTTTTTTCCAGCCAGGGTGAGCCCTGAAAGGCGTCAGTCAAAATAGCAATAGCCTTCGAGACCAGTTATCTGGACCAGTATGTGCCCTACACTGATTATTGTGAAACTAGTATGCATTTTAGTAAAATATTGATTAAAGCCCTGAAAACTAATAAAAGTCAAAAGGATCCTCGGTGGTTTAATGGTTAGCATCGAGAACTACAGACAGCCTTACATTGCGCTGACAATCTAAGCTACACCAGGTTTGATCCACAAAGACAGCCATCTATTACACATGTATTGTAACGTGTATCGGGTCCCTCTCGGAGTAAAGCCATCGTGGGTCACCCATCCAGGTACTAACCACTAAGTACGTTGCTTAACTTCGAGAGAAAGCCAACCACTCTACCGAATCACCTATAAAAGCCGGCTTCAACAACGAGACTGTAGAAGTGGTAATTATACATAAACCCTATTACCGTCACATTTCTCCCACCTTTCTCTTGACTTCGTCCCGAAGTAACAAATGTCACAAAGACATACATGGACAGTTACAGACTTTTTTACGGTTCATGTAGGTACTACTGCCACTATAAACACTGCTACATAGCAGAAACAAGGATCGAGAACATGCGACAAACTATTAAGGGTACGGGAATGATGGTGATATTAAACCACATCCCACCAATTCTGTAACGTGTATCGGGTCCCTCTCGGAGTAAAGCCGACGTGGTTCACCCATCCAGGCACTAACCACTTAGTACGTTGCTTAACTTCGAGAGAAAGCCAACCACTCTACCAAATCACCTATAAAAGCCGGCTTCCACAGCGAGACTGTAGAAGTGGTAATTATACTTAAACCCTATTACCGTCACAGTATTATGATCTATTTCACTGTGGGTTGTCCATGGGCAAGGCACATTTCTTTGCCTTATACTGGTAGGTCATCCATGGAACGTCATAAACTATGACACTCAAGACTGAGTCCTGGAAATTTATGGAAAAAAACACCCAGACAAAACAAGGTTATGTTGTAGAGCTTATCCGAATACCGTACCTATCCGTTTTATGTTTACTTTAAATTCAACAATGTCATCCAAAGTGAGCAAAGGTCTTATATTACTGTTGTTGAAACAAAATCATGGGAAATCAAAATACAATGGTTATCAATGAGTTCAATTTGAGAGCCGAATTTTCCCCGAGTTTAAATTAAAATCCTGAAACTTTCAGTGAAAGATTCGCAATTGATAATATTTGACCTACCATGAACACGGTCTCGGCAATGCAAATACAGCGAACTCGACTACACAAGACCAATGCTATGAAAAATGACAATACTTAGCGACATGTTGTCCCCAAAAACCAAACAGAGGATGGATTATCAGCATATTTTGAATCGAAGCGGGCCAGAGCTTAAAATCCAAGATGGCAGATAATGAAAAAGTTTAATGTTTAAACGCATGCGCGAATTCTTATGGATAATCGATTCCCATTGGCTTATTCCATTTCATCCGGAGTATCTCCTTCGTCTTCCCTATTTTTGCGTAAGTTGCCGACCGTAGACCATCGTTCATGTGAAATATGAATCAAAGATGTGTTGATATGGTCATCTTTAATGAAAAGGGTAAAAACAAACATTCAATTGTGATATATAACCAATTTGTGTGTATTAAAAATACATATTTAGTGCCTGTGTGCATTTTGCGTTAGCCGCCGGAAATAAGGCGAATTACCCCAGGATTTCTGGTGTATTCATGTACTGCCTACGAGGTATATCTACCGACTTGTTACGGGGATTGCCGAGTAGATACGATTGATACCTCGTAGGCAGTACATGAATACACCAGAAATCCTGGGGTAATTCGCCTTATTTCCGGCGGATAACTCAAAATGCACACAGGCACTAAATATGTATTTTAGATACACACAAATTGGCTATATATCACCATTGAATGTTGTTTTTACCCTTTTCATTAAAGATGATCATATCAACACATCTGTGTTTCATATTTTGCCAATCGGCTTTTCTCGGTAATCCCCGGCTTGTTCCGAGTAGATACGATTGCAAACGGACATGCCCTTCGTTGCTGACCTACTTTCAAAAATGGCTCCCCATTGCCTCCGAGGTTATTTTAAGAAATGGCCGAGGTGTTCCGATTGATACTATAAATGTGGGAGCGTAGCGGGAACCAATTTACTCTGGTAGGCATCCATGTTCAGTGGTCTACGTCATAAGTAAGGACAGACAAACGCGCACCTGGCGAACAGAACTAAAATAAAGGGAGGTAATCTCTGAATGACATCGAAACCATTCTCCTGCACAGTGATCTCCCTTTTCAATTGGTTACAAAGGGAAGTTTTCCTGCGCGGTTTGCATCGAAACAGCATAGTCTTTTTCGGAAGAGTTATCATTCGCTCCTCACAAATGCGGGTAGCTTACTCGGATGATCCAAGCAATAACTCTGTTAGAATGAAATATCTACGTATGGATCATTCAGATTAGAGCGTAGCAGGAACTTATTCACCCTGGTAGTACTATCAGACTTCACCAAAACAAAAGGCAAACCGTACTATTGATAACATTAGATGATTTCTGGTAGAAGGCCCTTTGCCTCTGATACCAGCTCTTCGTGTGTTTGGTAATTAACTGATACATTTCTTCCGGTTTGAAAAATGGCATTATGAGTGTATACCAGCTCTTATGGGGACACCAAATCTGATGGGCATAATCAATGTGAGGGCGAACTAGAGTTGTTTATATAACTTTTTAAAGTGTCTGCATCCAAAAACTCAAATGATCTTCTCATTGATCCAAGAACTGAGTTTGCCTTATTCATTTTTTCTGACATGTGATGACTAAATGTTAAACTTTCATCAATGATTTCTCAAATATCTTTTTCTGCACTGCTTTTTGCCATGTATGGAAGGTCCAGAGTCGTCTGCAAAACGTGGTTAACTGTCGTTATTGTTTGGTTATGGGTTAACAGCGAATCCCTGTGCAAATGCATACACAATCCGTTGTCCATGTACATGTTTAGAGTCTTGGGTTATCAAAGACACAGATCAGCCAAGAGGAGTCGAGGACCATTACATGGTGTCAGATCTGGCTGCAACTCTTTCCTTTTATTTGTTTATACGACAGTTAGGGCAGTTTCTTAAGAGTACCCACAAACACATTTACCAAATATGAATTGAGCCATGATTAAATTATTGGTGGTTTGCCTTATACCAGAGACATAGATAACACGTCTATTTCTCTGCTTATACCGACATAAATTTTTACAGGTGGGTAGGTAGGTAGGTAGGTAGAAAAATAATTTATTCTATTTTGAGAAATTATATTTCCAATATACTTATTGTCTATGAATATTCAAAACTCTGAAAAAACGAAATAAATAAATAAAAAAAAAAACGTTTGCAGAAATTGCAATTAATTTTATTTTTGCGGCAGGGGAGGGGGTGGTAAAAGGTTTGTCGGTAGGTAAAGGCCAAGTTAACTTAATTTTATTTTAGGCCTTATCGTTTGTACACAATTTATATCGTCCGATGTCTCGAAGGGTTAAACCACTTTTCTTCAAAAAATATTACTAAAGGTTTGTTTTCGCGTACACACGAGGAAACCCCTAATTTTATTTGGATAATTGGGCCACGTCACGGGAAAAGGGGCACTCGGACATAGCAAACAGTGTAGCCCCAGACCAGCCGCCACGTCACTGACGTGGCGGCTGGTCTGGGGCTACACTGTTTGCCATCTTAGAGGACATCAAGTTCTACCTTTAAATAAATACAAATGACAGCTGTCGTGACTAGATGCTGGAATAACAGCGCTAAGAAAGAGCTGAGTCAGCGGTTTTTATTTATGTCCGAGTGCCCCTTTTCGCGTGACGCGGCCCATATTATGAAGAAGAGGCTAAACTGCTTTGTGAAGACAAACATTTCATTACAATCCTTGAAGAAGTGGGGATTAACTCTTTTCCTAACGCCATTTTCAACTGTCCCAATTTCAAAGAGTTTGCAGACGTTATTCCAAAATGTGATGAAATTGGAAAATAATCTTCTGATAGGGCAGAAAACATTGTGGGAAAAGGAAAAATTGCTTGTCACGACATTTCGCCAATTTGTTGCAGCCAACTCTGGAAAACATTGAGGGAACGATGGCGTTACTTTTACCGAGCAATTTCTCCTTTTTCCACAATGTGTTCTTCCCTAACAGAAGATTATTTGATAAAAGCAGTAGAGGTTATAAATCACAAAGTATAATATTCTTCTAGGAAAGGCTTAACGTGCAGACGGGTTTCCTAGAACTCGAAAATGAAACTGGCAAATTGCGGCTATAAATAGAATCGAAACCTTTCAGGCGTGAAAGCCATGCTCGTGATACCTTACTACTTAACACTTATAATGCTGGATAGTTTACTAAAATAGATTTTTGTGTCGTCTGCTTTCCCAAACCTAAAATACATGCTGCATTTTGATGAAGAAAGATACTCGGAGTAGCAAACAGGTAAGATCACAGGCCAGCCCCCAATTCACTTGACGGCTGGCCTGGATCTAACCTGTTTGCTTAAGCATGAAGTCGGTTCAGGGTTGAGGTTTTCAAGATGCCTGTTCACAGATTTGACGAAAGTTTGAAATTGAATTATATTTATCTAAAACTGTATAACATGTGTATGAGGCGTACTGGAGAATAGTCATTGGAAGAAAATTCAGTTCGTACCTAAGTATTTATAGCCTGTATAGAATTGATGAATATGTATCAAAACGTGGTGCAACGGGTTTGAAACCCATCACGTACCGTCTTTGCATACTTTGAACAGAACAGAACAGAACAATTCTTTATTTTCTCAAATACAATATGTACAGCATGAGGTATAAAACAATTCAAATTAAGGGCCAAAGTTACACGTAATGTGGTAGGTAAAAACAAATATATAGATATACATGTATGTACAGTATACAGGTATGCCTTTGAATTTTTAAGATACTAAGGTATTGAAAGATAAAAAAGTAAATGGGAAAAACTTTTAATGCAATCAGAGATTGGTTCATTTATCTACTGTTTCACTTAGATACATTGACACATTCTGAATCAATGATGCGCTCAGCTGCCAGTTTTCATTGAATATTATACCGCAATCGATACAAAAACACTTTTAACCATTACCAAAGATTAACGACATTCGACCAGTTTGTTGCAGACGATTCTGGAAAACATTGTGGGAAAAGGAGTATTGCTCTTAACGAGCAATTTCTCCTTTTCCCACAATGTTTTCTACCCTTTCTGAAGATTTTTTTTAAAATTTCATCATATTTTTAAATGTCGTCTGAAAACTCTTTAAATTTGGGACAGTCGAAATTTTGGCGTTTGGTAAAGGGTTAAATAGGACAGGGATTCGTCTCAAGTAAGTACAGTATCGCCCCAACTTTCTGCTTACAGAGCCAAAGCGAGGTTTGAGGCAATTTTTCAACAGGTGGGTTTTATTCAAGATTGATCGTATAGCGACCTAATTTTACCGCGGTGTCGCACAAAACAGCGGGTAAATGTAATCGATCTAGCAACCGTGTGTAACCACATCTAACATTCTGTCCCCGGCTGCCGCTTTGACTAGGACCCAAGGTAAGTGTGTAATAATATCGTTAACGTTTTAGCAAACAAATCTGAAGATATTGTGCGTGTGCTTTAGAAGACGTTCAAAGCTATGGTTAAACATGAATCATATACGTTAAAGAAGCATTATACAAGAAAAAGATTGAAAGATTCTAAAAAAAAAATGATTTACTGTGTTTCGTCTGCTATTACTTCCAGTTTAAATCGATAATGAAGCGTGTCGGTTGGTAAAGATATAACACAAACAGCAACCCTTGAAGGATATCAACGGTTCCACGTCAGGTGATCTTGAAATTAATCTGATTCCTCTTTTTTATTTGTACGAATTCTACCGCGGAAGTAATAGACCATTGTAACAAAATGGGGAATTGCCTATGACCAATAACTTGTTGTTTATTTATTGTTAAATCTTAATGATTTGAATGTTATGGGTATTATGTCTTTGGTTATAACAAGTTTTGATATTGAAATGCCATCGGACTACTCCGATCATTTAGGAATTACATTTTGTGTAAGTGGAAAAGGAGCTCTCCTTGATAGTAGTTTACCGAAAAAAGGACGTGCATCTAATACATTTTTGTAAATGGAATGAAGACTTGAATACATTTTTGAATAACAGGAGCAACGATTTGCGCATTTTTATTGAAAGCATTTAGAAAAAGTAGCCGATTTATATTCAGAAATTTTACAGGAATATTTTTCAAATGTATTTTAAAATGAACGCATCCATCCAAAACGAGTTAGCACAGAATAAACCGGATAAGAAACCATGGTTTAACTCTGATTGTTACCATGCAAGTAAAGCATTTTAAAATTGTAGAAATAAATTGTTGAAAAATAAATCTTCTATAAATAGAGAGGAAATCCGCACTGCAGTTTTTCTTTAGAATGACCATAAAAGTAATGGAATAGATAAAATAGTCGCAGAACTTTACAAAAACTCATATGAAATTATTTCGTCATTAATCTGTAAATTATTTAATAGACTGTTTACAAATGGGGAATACCCCGACTCGTGGGGGATCGGGTATCATAGTGCCGATTTTTAAAGGAGAGGATTTTAAAAGTGTTCAAAATTATTGAGGCGTCACTTTAATCAACACATACGCAAAGATATACTCTCAAAATCTACTTAATCATTTTACGAAATGGTCCGTTAAACACCAGAAAATTGTGGAAAATCAATTTTGGATTCCTAAAAAGAAGTCAACCATAGACTGCATTTTTATCTTAAATCAATCATAAACAAAATGTTATACCTAAATAAACTATATTGTGCATTTATTGTTATGAAATGTTTTGATAAACTTGATCGTTCTTATTCATTCAAAAATTAAAATTTAAAGAAAGAGTTAGTCCAAAGTTTGCAAACGCAGCACAAATCATGTACATGAACAATAAAATAAAGTCTTGTGTAAACAATAGCCTGGAGTCCAGGCCCATGCTAACCCGCATTAGGGCCAGGTGTCAGAGAATGAATTGTCGCTTCTGATTGGCTAACGGATTGCCACTCGTCTATTATGAAAAGATGGCGTTTGAATTATGCATTTACCCTTTTTTACCCTTATCATTTTAACCCTTGTCCATCCCTTATTCAGGGTAGCCCTTACCTTTTATAATTTTCATACAATACTCTATTTTAATGAAATAATTGCACTTAAATGGATTTTGTTCATTTCACCTCATTTTTCTATTAATTTATTGTTGGATTTAAATATTGGGATTCAAAATATCAGATTAAATAAATATCTTTTGTAAAAGAATCAAACTTTTTACTTTAGTAGTTATCTCTGAATGAATTCTACCAAAAGATTGTTTAAATATATATTCAAATGAGTTTTAAATCACACACAAAAACAAATTTAATGGAAACAAATTGGAAACATATCTCCACCAATCAACATTACACATCATCTTATTTTCTTCGATGCTTAAATTTGAGGCTTGTGAAGTGTTAATAGGCGACTTTGAAGAAAGAAAGAACACATAATAATGTGGAAAAAATGGGATTTTCTTCTATCTTTCCCATAACATCTTCTTTTTAATCAAATTCAACGACACATAAAGGAAAGGGTAAAGGGTTTCACTTATCTCTGGTTAAACAATCACAAATTCGATTAACAGGCAATAAAGATAAGAATCCCACCGACAAGAGTTTTGGTATATCAACGAAACGGCATCTGTATTTATTCCCTTTATGCAGTCATAAGTTAAATACCAAACAAGGAAAAAAGAACGTGATTTTTCTGTTCCAATAATAATCAAAAGCCAAGCTTCTCCACAAATTAAACATCTTTATTTTTCGTTTTTACAAAATCATATGAAGCCTACAAAATCAATTATGATTAGTATTAAACATTATCGCTATAAGCTTATTTAGTGTTGTTTGAAAGTCTGATTTAACATAAGAACCTGTAGTTGACGAAGTCATCAAGAAGAGGGGGAACGCATGATCTAAGAATAAAATGCTTTGGACACATTTAGATCTCAAGAATTTGATATCAGAATATATACTATTCTAACATATATTGCTTATCAAACGATTTTCCAAATATATTCTTGTCTCGTCATATCTCGTCTTTTAAAACCACGTTTAACTCTAACTTTGGAAGGTTGACACGCCTTCCTTAATTCTGTAACTATCTTGTCAATATTAAGTACCTTTCTATAACAATTTAAGCGAAACCATCTATTACAGAAATTCCACCATAAAGTTTACTTTGATATACTCCGGATTTGTTATATGGTAAAACACGACGCAGAGCTTGACTTTTCAATACTTGTGTCACAAACACAACCCTGTTTGGGTGATTTGTGCGGTGTACTGCATTTGTGTTCCATTATAAAACACAACACTATAAAATACAATAAAAACCGGAGTCACGGCTTCATCTCAAAAGGATCCAACGCTAAGTAGGGTGTCTAAATAGGTGCATTTTCTCATGAATAAGCTTGCAGACTCTTTATCGACGCGCATGCGCAGTCGATGTTGTTTCATTCGGAATACCTCGGCTGGGGTCCTGGCCCGTTCGTAGCCTGGGGTCCTGGCCCGTTCGTATACCGCGGGTTAGCATTGGCCAGGACCCCAGGCTAGGCATAACCGAACACTATTGTGTTCGGTAAACTTTCTCTGACACCTGGCCCTAGTTCGCGGTATACGAACGGGCCAGGCTCCACCAGGCTAGTGTAAACAATAAAAGTGAATTATCTCCCTTTATCTCTTCAAACATTGGTGTAAAACAAGGGGATCCGAGCTCCAGTCTATCATTTCTCTTCTTTGTAAATGATATACTACAAAACACTAATGGTAACATAGACGGTCTGTTTAGTATTGATGATGTAAAAGTTTTTATTTTGTTATTTGCAGATGAAGTGGTTATTTTCCGTTAACTCACCCGAAGCACTGTAACCTCTTTTAAATGATTTACAAAGCTATTGTAATTCTTGGGAATTCTCTTTCAACACTAAAAAGATTATTAAAGTAATGATATTTAAAAAAAGGTAGACATTCAACTCACGGTTTTATATACGATAATTAACTGACGGACCGAAATCATTTCATTCTGGTATTTGTTATGAATGACTTATGTGCATTTCAGGACAATTTGGAGTAGGCTATCCCTGCTTACACCAGGTACCTCTTTCCGGTTGACGGGACATTCTGATACTGGAAGCATGTATAATTCCGGATACAGACAGGACAGCTATGGTGGTAACCAAGGAGAACCCTACGTTATTGAGGTATGGAAATATTCTGTACATACGGGTAACTTCGTTTCTCCTGTTTCAATGTCATTTTGGGACCGATAGCAAGGTACCATTTAGTCCGAATGATCCAGACGTAGATATGTCACGCAGTTACAGCTTGGATCATCCGAGTTAGGTACCATTTAGTCCGAATGATCCAGACGTAGATATGTCACGCAGTTACAGTTTGGATCATCCGAGTTAGGTACCATTTAGTCCGAATGATCCAGACGTAGATATGTCACGCAGTTACAGCTTGGATCATCCGAGTTAGGTACCATTTAGTCCGAATTATCCAAACGTAGATATGTCACGCAGTTACAGCTTGGATCATCCGAGTTAGGTACCATTTAGTCCGAATGATCCAGACGTAGATATGTCACGCAGTTACAGCTTGGATCATCCGAGTTAGGTACCATTTAGTCCGCATGATCCAGACGTAGATATGTCACGCAGTTACAGCTTGGATCATCGAGTTGATTTTCCATTTAGTCCGAATGATCAGACGTAGATATGTCGCAGTTACAGCTTGGATCATCGAGTTGAACACCATTTAGTCGAATGATCAGACGTAGATATGTCACCCAGTTACAGCTTGGATCATCAGCAGGTACCATTTAGTCGAATGATCCAGACGTAGATATGTCGCAGTTACAGCTTGGATCATCCGAGTTTAGGTACCATTTTAGTCCGAATGATCAGACGTAGATATGTCACTGCAGTTACAACTGGTCATCCGAGTTGGGTACCATTTGGTCAGATGATCCAGACGTAGATATGTCACTGATTTACAGCTTGGATCATCCGAGTTAGGTACCATTTAGTCGAATGATCAGACGTAGATATGTCACGCAGTTACAGCTTGGATCATCGAGTTGGGTACCATTTGGTCGAATAATCAGACGTAGATATGTCGCAGTTACAGCGAATCATCGAGTTAGGAACCATTTAGTCGAATAGTCAGACGTGGAAGTATGTCGTTACAGCTTGGATCATCGAGTTAGGTACCATTCGTCCGAATGATCCAGACGTAGATATGTCGCAGTTACGGCTTGGATCATCCGAGTTGGGTACCATTTGGTCGAATCCAGACGTAGATATGTCGCGCAGTTACAGCTTGGATCATCGAGTTGGAATACCATTTGGTCCGAATGATCCAGACGTAGATATGTCACGCGGTTACAGCGGATCTCATCGAGTTGGGTACCATTTAGTCCGAATGATCAGACGTAGATATGTCACGCAGTTACAGCTTGGGTCACATCAAGTTAGGTACCATTTTAGTCAGGTGATCCAGACGTAGATATGTCACGCAGTTACAGCTTGGATCATCGAGTTAGGTACCATTTAGTCGAATGATCAGACGTAGATATGTCACGCAGTTACAGCTTGGATCACCCGAGTTAGGTACCATTTAGTCCGAATGATCCAGACGTAGATATGTCACGCAGTTACAGCTTGGATCATCCGAGTTAGGTACCATTTAGTCCGAATGATCCAGACGTAGATATGTCACGTAGTTACAGCTTGGATCATCCGAGTTAGGTACCATTTAGTCCGAATGATCCAGACGTAGATATGTCACGCAGTTACAGCTTGGATCATCCGAGTTAGGTACCATTTAGTCCGCATGATCCAGACGTAGATATGTCACGCAGTTACAGCTTGGATCATCGAGTTAAGGCCATTTAGTCAGATAATCAGACGTAGATATGTCGCGGTTACAGCTTGGATCATCGAGTTAGGTGTACCATTTAGTCGAATGATCAGACGTAGATATGTCACGCGGTTACAGCTTGGATCATCAGGTTAGGTACCATTTAGTCGAATATTGATCGAACGTAGATATGTCACGTGGTTACAGCTTGGATCATCCGAGTTAGAGTACCATTTAGTCGAATGATCAGACGTAGATATGTCACGCGGTTACAGCTGTCATCGAGTTAGGTACCATTGGTCGAATGATCAGACGTAGATATGTCACGCAGTTGCAGCTTGGATCATCCGGGTTAAAATTTTCATTTAGTCCGAATGATCCAGACGTAGATATGTCCGCACCCGGTTACAGCTTGGATCATCGGTTAGGTACCATTTAGTCCGAGATGATCAGGCGTGAATATGTCGCGTTTACGGCTTGGATCATCAGGTTAGGTACCATTTGGTCGAATGATCAGACGTAGATATGTCGCAGTTGGCTTGGATCATCGAGTTGGGTACCATTTGGTCGAATGATCCAGACGTAGATATGTCACGCAGTTACAGCTTGGATCATCCGAGTTAGGTACCATTTCGTCCGAATGATCCAGACGTAGATATGTCACGCAGTTACAGCTTGGATCATCCGAGTTAGGTACCATTTAGTCCGAATGATCCAGACGTAGATATGTCATGCAGTTACAGCTTGGATCATCCGAGTTAGGTACCATTTAGTCCGAATGATCCAGACGTAGATATGTCACGCAGTTACAGCTTGGATCATCCGAGTTAGGTACCATTTAGTCCGAATGATCCAGACGTAGATATGTCACGCAGTTACAGCTTGGATCATCCGAGTTAGGTACCATTTAGTCCGAATAATCCAGACGTAGATATGTCACGCAGTTACAGCTTGAATCATCCGAGTTAGGAACCATTTAGTCCGAATGATCCAGACGTAGATATGTCACGCAGTTACAGCTTGGATCATCCGAGTTAGGTACCATTTAGTCCGAATGATCCAGACGTAGATATGTCACGCAGTTACGGATCATCCGAGTTACCATTTAACGTATTATGATATACGGTACTAACCATACACATTTAACACTCAGTCACGTGACGGATAATGACTTCATACATACTTGTTTTCTCAGGATAAAACGAATAGATGATTGGGATCGTTGAATATGAAATGTTGTTGGGCTCTGTTTCGGACTATTAACCCTTTACCAAACAACACATTTTCGACTGTCTCAAATTGAAAGAGCTTGCAGACGGCATTTAAAAAAAGTGATGAAATTAAAAAAAACAATTTACTGACAGGGCAGAAAACATTGTGGGAAAAGGAGAAATTGTTCGCAACGCTCATTTTCTCCTTTTTCCACAACGTTTTCCAGAGTCGTCTGCAACAAACTGGTCAAATGTCGTTTTTGTTTGGTAACGGGTTATCCGTTTCGCCTTCTGTTTACCGGATAATATGCCTACGCTTTGACCGATAACATTTCTGATAAATCTATATCTATATGGGTTTAACATCGCGTCAATAGTATGTCATTTCTGTTAGTATGAATTTATTTACTTTACATCGATTATGACCAAAGCTTGAAGCGTATTCAATTTACCATCGATGACTGTTTCCTTGATACTAAACCAACACTCGCGCTGTTTTATAGGCTAGTCCCGGCATTTTCACCTCGTCGCTTACTGGGATCGAACCGAGCCCCGCGGTAACAGAAGTCACCACACTACCATTGCACCACTGTCGCCCTCGGCTATGTTGCGATACCGGGCTTATAATGCTGGAGGAAGAGCCCCCGACTTGGCTGCCCATAAGGGCTGGTCAAGTCGAGTAGAACCATTGCTCACTCCGTACGTCAGTCGGAAGAATGTTTAACCAATATTCTGTTTCAAAAAATAGAATCAGACGGTACCGAAAGAAGATCATTGCTTCCTTTTCCAAGAAATATTTCAAAGCATGTAAAATAATGACACATATAACACATAAAAAGACCATTTCCATTTGTGGGAAGTTTCGACTGGTCCAATTCGTATGCAATAGCAAATGAAAAAGGTATATGGGTCAAGGTCGGAACTGTTCGCATTAATCCGGTGTATACCGAAAACGGCCGAAGTAATCCGACGAAAGAATTGATTTAAAAATGGCGAATTAAGGTTATTCTACCTTAACGCATTCTGACCCTAAATGGCATGTATTGTCATCTATGAAATGGACATGTTCTGTGATGACTATCCCCATTTTGCAATATTTTCATCATACAAAAAATCACCAATCAATGACGCAATGCCTAACACTATTCTCTCTTCTATATTTCAGCAACATGCCACAGAGGACGATAGACGAAGCAAAAACAATAAACGAGCCCAAAAGGTATGTATAAGTCATTTTTTCTGTGTCATGCATTATTTTCGTTTGTCATTTGTGTCAAACACAAACGAACCATTTCTCTGCGTTTCGCGTGACTTTTTAGCATATCTTTATATGTTTCTAGCGCCAATACTTGTAATAAGCCTAACTTCGAAACACACGTTGGTCAAAAAGGAAGTGATTGTTTAACTCATTACCAAACAATAACGACATTTCACCAGTTTGTTGCATACGACACTGTAAAAAATTGTGGAAAAAGGAGAAATTGCTCGTGTTTTCTGTCCTATCAAAATATTTTTTTTTCAATGTCATCACAATTTGAAATGTCGTCTGCGAAGTCTTTCAATTTGGGACAGTCGGAAATTTGGTGTTTGGTAAAGGGTTAACGATTCTGCAACATAACGGACATTTGATCGTCAATTTGGTTGATGACACAAAAATCTATTTTTAGAAAATTACCCAGATTTTAAGGGTCAACAGATCATTATATCATTACATTCAAAGGCATATTCGAGAAATGTTGTTTTTAGCAATTAATCGATTGTTTCCGCGAGACGGTTGTAATAAGTACATACGAAATAGGATTTGTCGAATAATTGTTGAAATATTGTGGGTAAA